>JAIOJX010000023.1:144166160-145490535 GCA_022376925.1 Tragulus kanchil
TCAATTAATGTAAATGAAGTAAATATACCTAATTATTATTCATTTTAATTTGCATTTTGCTACAAATGTGAATGCCTGTATTTTAATACATTTTTGGCCATTTAGAAGTCCTTATGATTTTTTGGAAGGGTCATTGGTAGAGAATCCACCTGCCAACTAGGGGATGTGGATTCCATCCCAGGTCAGGAGGATCCCCTGGTGAAGGAAATAGCTCCCCACTTCAGTATTCTTGCCTGGAGAATCCCACGGACAGAGGAGCCAGGCAGGCTACAATCCATGGGGTCACAAAAATCAGACATAACTGAGCAACTAAACATTAGCAACAAAATCACACTAATGAAAAATGTTAATAATACGGTAATTTGGGGCATTGGGGTGAATGGTCCTATGGGAACTCTCTGTGCTTTATGTTCATTATTCTATGAATTGAAAGTGCCCTTAAAAGAGTCTAGGAATTCTGGCTTAAGACATGGTGCTTTCACTGCCCTGGCCTGGGTTCAATCCCTGGTTGGGGAACTAAGATCCCACAATCTAGGTGGCGTGGCAAAATATGTTAAAAAGTTTTCAAAGTTTAACCAAAGTAGTCTATGAATTTAGTTTTAAGTTTGTTTTCTTTCTGACAATGAACTGTGCCTGCATACCCTTCCAGATAGATTTTTTTCTACATTAATGAAAAATTAAGTGAATGACAAAGATTCCTGTTATCATTGTTCTTTTGTAAATTGTCTCTTTTTTTGTAACTGTGTATTATGAGGATTTTCCCAAGCTGTTAAATATTTTACAGCATTGTTTAGCTATATTGATTTCCACTTATATATACAGCAAACGATTAAACCAATTACCTATTTTAGGTATTTAGACTGGTGCCAACAGCTGGTTATGAAAAAGAAAAAAGTGATACTGTGATTACATTCTTTCAATTATATCCTTTCAAACATGAGTGATTCTTGAGGCTAGGATAAGCTCCTAAAAGCAAAATGGCTTGAAAAAGTCATACACAGAGTTAAGATTTCTTATACTTATTGCCAAATTTCCCTCCAAAAATGTCACAGTTTTCACTTTCACCATTGCGTTTTTCCCAGATCAAGTACTGCCAGCATGTAAAATCAATTAATGTAAATGAAGTAAATATACCTAATTATTATTCATTTTAATTTGCATTTTGCTACAAATGTGAATGCCTGTATTTTAATACATTTTTGGCCATTTAGAAGTCCTTATGATTTTTTGGAAGGGTCATTGGTAGAGAATCCACCTGCCAACTAGGGGATGTGGATTCCATCCCAGGTCAGGAGGATCCCCTGGTGAAGGAAATAGCTCCCCACTTCAGTATTCTTGCCTGGAGAATCCCACGGACAGAGGAGCCAGGCAGGCTACAATCCATGGGGTCACAAAAATCAGACATAACTGAGCAACTAAACATTAGCAACAAAATTGTTTAATTAGCCAACACAATAAAGGAAATGAAGGCTAGAGACCCAATATTATTAAAAAGAGAAATACCTAAATCTCTAAATCTATAGGCCCACATATTTAATAACAAAAATTAGTTCAAAGAATGTTTTTAAGTGGAAAAAAACAGGTGATAGTAATTTTCTTTTAAAAAAACTTTAGATTTATAATTTCCAATTTTATTTGTAGCTATCTACTGATAAAAAGAGCATAACACCTGTAAACCTTGTCTAATTTGGGAATGACTAGAAACAATAATCAACTTGTGCTATTATATGAGCCTATGAACATTTTGATACATTGCAACATATTTTAGATCACATTAACGAGTTTTCTAAATGCCACTTACGGGTTTAAACTTGTGCTCTCTAATATGCATACACACACACACACACACACACACATATGGCCATTAACTAGAAGTGGTTAATTTCCCATCTCTTTACTATTTTAACATGGTTACTAGAACCAATTTAATTATAGTTGTGGCTCACATTACATTTCTGTTTGACAGTGCTGGTTTGGGCTATAAACTCTAAAGAAATACAAGTTGACTAATGAAAGTACAGACATCTGTATCTATCATCAATTAAAATTACTATTGAATTTTTTTAAAATTGAGACCAGATGGAAATCTTTTAAGTAATATTTTGTTATCCAACATGTGTGTGCATGCTCAGTGCCTAAGTCCAACTCTTTGCGATCCCGTGGACTGCAGCCCACTAACTCTTCTGTCCATGGGATTTTCCAGACAAGAATACTGGAATGGGTTACCATTTTCTCCTCCAGGGGATCTTCCTGACACAGGGATCAAACTCACATCCCCCGTGTTGGCAAGCAAATTCTTTACCACTGAGCTACCTGGGAAGCCCACATCTAGTAGAAAAGAATCAATATGCAGGAAGACAATAGAACAGAGTAAATGCCCCAAAGCAGGAAGGCTACTTCTAAAACACCAACATGTACATTTCCCTGAGCTGTGGTGAGGTTGTGCTAATTGATTTGAATCAAATATGTTTGCTGTGAATAGCTGGTCTGGATTCTTTGAAGTCTGAAAACCATCATGCGGAATGCAGTAGAATAGTAAATCTTCCATTTACTTAACTCACCATCGTGCTAATAGGCTGACTGCCAAATCAGTAAAGTTTTATGAAGGGAATGGAAGTTCAACTGTAGAAAAGAGATTGCAATACATCACTGAGAGAGGAGGAGTCAAGGGAAGCTCGCCACTAAGGAAGCAGAGCGTGGATGACTGAGAATCCAGCCCTGAACGCCTCAGGCTTGCTCCCCAGACAAGGAGGCTGTGACCAGAAACACAGGCTTTACAGAGGTCCATGGACATGAAACTACTCTCCCACTCACCCTGACAACTGCCAGGAAGCGAGCAGAGAAAAGTATCAACAGCGTTCACTGTCTCCTTCCAACACGCCATCAGAAAACAAAGAAGAAAGAACAAAACCGAAACTAGGGATGCTCTTTTGAAAAACGAGAGACTTCCCCAGTAGTCTAGTGGTTAGGGCTCTGCAATTCCACTGCAGGGTCACAGGTTCGATCCCTGTTCAGAGAACTAAGATCCCGCACGCCACAACTAATGTTTTTGGCCACACCACATCGCCAAAACAGAGCATGCTGCCTGGTTGTCAAGTCGACTAAGAATAGACACCTTTTGAAGGGCATTTATGTAATGACTCACCTCTTACCCTCTCTCTAGTAAGTGGGTTGCCTCCAGATCAGTCATTTTATTGCCTCGTGTTTAGATATAGAGGAAAGACCGGAGTTTATTAGGCATTTAAGGAAAACCTACAACAGGAAAAAGAGAGGCAGACCAAGATAAATGTACCAACTGCAAGATTCGGTGGAACTAGCTTCCTTTTAGTTCACCTGCTATGAACTATGAACAGAGCTACACTTTTTCCTGCAAATTCTAGGTGAGCCGCTGATGTGACTTCTCTAGAGATACACTGAAAGCCAAAATTGGCAGTTTCCGGGGGCCTTCCCGGGCAGTCCGGTGGCTAAGACTCCATGCTTCCAATGCAGGGGGTGCCAGTTTGATCCCTGGTCAGCAATCTAAGATCCCACATGCTGGGCGGTGCAGACAAAAAAAAAAAAAATGACAGTTTCAGTACATGGAGCCGGATGGTAAACCAAGTCAACCAACTAGAGGTTTCTGCTATTATCTGTGACAATTGCAATTGGAGAGCATAGTCATTCACTACATGCTTCATATTCCTTTCATCCTCTATGGCGTCCAGGTGGTTATGGCCATATGCTTGCAAGAATGGGACTCCTGTTTGGTACCTAGCTGCTGTTTGTGCTCTGACGTCTGGGAAAAAATGAAACCCTATTATTCAGAACTTGTTAGTAGAAGACAAAAGTGGTTTAGATGTACCTGTGTGGATTGCCCCTGTGTTGATATTCGCTCTCAGCGAAGGAGGAGCGGTGATCTGACAACCCTCCATTTCCCTTGCCTTAAGGCTCACAAGTGGCCGCCATTTTAATCACAGGAGGTAAACCTGAGACACTGATGTGTATTCCCTTTAAGTTTCAGAGAGAATCAAGCCCCCACACTCCCATGATTAAAGTCATGTCCCAGGCAGTCACCCCAGTGCACACCAGAACTCCTAGAGGAAAACACAGGCAAACCGCTTTTTGACATAAATTATAGGAATGTTTTTCTTTCATTGGTCTTCTAAGGTGAAAGACATAAAAGCAAAAATAGTCAGGGGTTGGAGGGAGGCTCAAGAGAGAGGAGATATGTATACATGTGGTTGAGTCACGTGGCTATATGGCAGAAACCAAGACAACCCTGTAAAGCCTTTATCATCTAATTAAAAATAAATTTTAAAAAAGCAAAAATAATTGAATTTCAAACTTTTGCACAGCAAAGGAAATCATTGGCAAAACGAAAAGACAACCTACTGAATGGGAGAAAATATTTGTGAGTCATATGACTGACAAGGGGTTAACTCCGAACTCTGTAAACACCTTACACCACTCAGTATCAGAAAAGCAAACAATCCAGTTAAACGTGCACAGAAGACCTCAGTAGACATGCTTCCAAAGAAGATCTACAGATGGTGACACGCACCTTAAAAAACGCTCCACTGTGCTCACCATCAGAGAAACGCATATCAAAACCAGAATGAGACAGCATTTCATACCTGTTAAAATGGTTATCAGCAGAAAGTCAACAAGTAACCAATTCACAAGATTGTGGCCAAAGGGGAACCCTGCACACTTCTGCTGGGGGTGTAAATTGGTGGAAAACAGTATGGAGGTGCCTCAAAAACTAAAAATAGAACTACTATAGGATTTAGCAATTCCACCTCTGGATAGTTATACAAAGAAAACCAAACCACTAATTCAAAACATCAGTTCAAAACACTAATTCACTGGTGTGCATCCCAGTGTGCATTGCTGCATTATTTACAATAGCTGAGATACAGAAGCAAGACAAGTGTCCATCAACAAATGAGTACATAAAGGTACGATATATATATAATATATATATACATATACATATATAAATATGAAATGGAGTAATATTTAGTCAAAAAAATGTGATCTTGCCCTTTTCTAAATCATGGATGAACCTAGAAGGTTTTATGCTAAGTGAAGTAAATCAGACAGAGCAAAACGAATACCATATGATTTCACTTATACGTGGAATCTATTTTAAAAAAACAAACATACCAACAGAACCAAACAGAACACTGAACAAACTAGGGGTTGCCATGGAAGTCAGGGATGAAATCGGCAACTAACAAACCTCCAGTTACAAAATAAAAAAAGTCACACACGACACTGCATCTGAAACTAATATGATATTGTAAACCAACTTTGTTCCCATTTTAAATTGTTTCTAATTTAAAATTATTTTTTAATTATTTTTAATTTAAAATGTAATTTAAAATGCCTGCATCCCTGGCATAGGACACGAGAGCTGGACGTTTCCGTCAAAGCCCGTTGTCTTTGAGGGAAGCCAGAAAATGTCATTCTATTGGCTCTTCCAATTCCTTTCCCGCCCCCTTTTTAGGAATTTATAGAGCTGCTCTATTTGGCTTTCAAAAATAGAACTTGAAGCAAGTAGCTGGTGTGTTTCTTTGACATTTTATAGAGAACCTTCGCGAATAAACTCCCGGATCTGCAGCTCACTACTGGACCTTTCAGAGGTTTCTGCCAGCGCTCTGTATGACTGTTGTTTAACCGCTTTCGATAGGATGATGAGCACTTCATTAAGTTGGTATAAACATCACAATCAGGATGCTAATCTATTTAGAGGAAGTGGCCTTGGAACAGTTAGATAGAATGAATTCTCAGAAAGAAGCACAGTCTTGGATTGTAATCTTGGAAAGCAGAAGGTACGTGTTGGATGCTTCAGGCTACCTGAGGCCAGGAGAAACGCAATTCGACCCTTGCAATTGCTAAGAAGAATATACAAGCAGCTGTCATATTTTTTTAAGAAATATCAATCCATGGGCTTCCCCTAGTGGTCCAGTGGGTAAAGACACCACCTTGCAGTGCAAGGGGTGCCGGTTCGATCCCTGGCCTGGGAAGATCCCACGTGCCGCAGAGCAGCTGGACCGATGTGTCCAATCACCGAGCCGGAGCTCTGGAGCGCATGCGCCCAGAGCCAGTGCTCTGTGACAACAGACGACACCGCGATGGGAGGCCCACAAGGGCCAAAGAACAAAGATGGATGAAAATGGAGAAATGAAAGACCAACAGAAGTGGCCCGCCCATCCCCCTCCCTCCCCACCCCACCCTCCAAAAGATAAATAAATAAATAAAATTAAAAAAAAAAAAAGAAATATCAGTCCATAGGTGCATGAATCCATGAGCATAAAACCTGGCTGCATTCCAACCCTGGCCTTACAGCATGGTTAGAAGCCACGGCTGCCCTTGCGACCAGACACCACTTTTGCGCTTTTTAACCAGTTCTCACAGGAGGGTCCTGGAATTCACACCAGACACTCCTTTCTCACGCACGGAACCCACCTAAGAGAATATGTGGCCCAGTCGATATTGTTGACTCTGATCAACCCTGGTCAAGTTGAAAAGGACACAGACCGAAACCCTTCTCCAGCAATGAACCTTCAGAAACGATTCCCATGCTTAAGTCTTACAAATGTGATGGGAGGCATAGGTACCTGTGAAGCAGTATAATATTATACAGTATAATACGCGTGCGTGTGTGCTAAGTCACTTCAATTGTATCCAACTCCTTGCAACCCCGTGGACTGTAGCCCGCCAGCCTCCTCTGCCCATGGGATACTCCAGGCAAGAATATTAATGTGGGTTGCCATGCCTGCCTCCAGGGACCCAGGGATGAACCTGAGTCTCTTCTGTCTGCTGCATTGACAGGTGGGTTCTTTACCACTAGAAGCCCGTATTATAGAATATGTCATACTATCATATATAGCATCATGTATTATAGTATGTATTATACTATATCAATATATTATAATGATACTATATCATAAAAATATATAGTATACACCATAATATTATAAATAGTATAATCATACTATATCATTATAATATACTATAATATAGAGTATAAATAAAATATTAGAATATGCTATAATATTATAGTATAAATTTCATCACACTTCAGCTATAACCAAGTCCACCAAGGATAAAACCTATGGAAAGGAGGAATTTGTTCACACACTGTAAGCTGTTTGTACTCCTGACTTGTGTGAGTACTCATGGAAGTTTCCAAACATTGGTCTGGATTTCCAGAACTAGAATTTAAATTCTACTTGTAAGCTCTAGGGATCTGCAGGAGCAAGCAATTCAGTGTTAGCTGTTTGACCATTTTAATATCAAAACAAAAATAGCTGGGGCTTCCCAGGTTGCTCAGTGGTAAAGAATTCGGCCACCCCTGCAGAAGATGCAGGAGACAAAAGTTCAATCCCTGGGTCAGAAGGAGGTTCATGCCCCTTGGAGGAGGAAATGGCTATACCTGGAAAATTCCACGGACAGCGGAGCCCGGCAGGTTACAGTCCATGGGACTGCAAACAGTCGGATGTGGCTGAGCACACGTACCATTGTATGTAATGTAAAATTTGATGCCTCAGTAAGAAAACAGAGGCAAGCCAGTGTTGAGAGATAAGCCCTGTGGTCCTCTCCCAAACGAAAGCAAGATGCTGCTCCTTTCATCTTTTACCACTGGAAAGACGCGATCGTGCCAGGTGGGTCTTTTTTATGTTAGAGGGAACGTATTGATTCAATGTGCCATTCTGACCCATCAGGCTTCCAGTCTTGAGGGGGGAACTCAGAGACCAATGGGGTACCTGCAGCCGGCCCAGGCTCCTGAGCTAGATGCTGTGTCATTTGGGCCTTATGACCCAGAAGATCCGTGAGGCGTGAGGTTTCCATGGAAACTGATGGTGTGGCGTGACGCTCTGACTAGCTCCCATGGGGACTCACAGAACAGAACCTTAAGGCGCAGGAGCAAAGCCTAGCCCTCACCCACAGACAATTCTTCTCCTTTTGAGAATAGCTTCTGGCTTTCTACTGGGCCTGACGGGCCCTGAGTACTTAGCCATGATATATCCTAGGGCTATGGGTCCCCACTGTCCTATCACGAACTGATGTGCCCTAATACACTGCATCGCGATGTTAGGGATGCTTGAGCGGAGAGGTGCACACTTCCAGGTAGAAATGGTACAATGGGGCTCAAGCAGGCTCTGAAGGCACAAGTAATTTGCAAGAGCAGGTCTCTCGGACACTCTGGTGTGTCTTTCTGTTCAGTCCACTTGCGCGGCCTCATCGGGTTGCTTAGGGCTTGCTGATTGAGGAGAGAAAAGGCCGTGCCCTTGCCACAGAGGGTTCAGCGTCATATATGAAGTGGAAATGGCCGGCTGCTTCCTAACCCAGTCAGGAGTGCCGCTGAGAGATGGCAGAAAGAATCCTGATCAGGACATCTGTTGTTCTCTTCGGAGAGGGAGTCAGAGGCAAAGGTCTACACTGATTCCTGGGGAGGGGCTGATGGTCTGGCAGGTAGTCCGGGACTTAAGAGAAACCTGGTGATCAGAGTGGTCTGGTGGTAACAAGGCATGTGGATGGATCTCTGAGAGTAAGCGTGGGGCGTGGAGATGTCTGCACCTGGTTGAAGATCAACCATACGGCTCACTGCCATGGAGGCTCGTAATAACTGGGTGTGAGTGGCCCAACCCCTTTCCCAGGGACCCATGTTTCTCTCAGTATGTACCTATGTGTGGGCCTCCCAGGTGGTGCAGTTATAAAGAATCCACCTGGTTCAGTCCCTGGGTCGGGAAAATTCCCCAAAGGAGAAAGAAATTGCAACCCACTCCAGTACTCTTGCCTGGAAAAATCCCATGGACAGAGGAGTCTGGCGGGCTACAGTCCGTGGGGAATGCTGTGTCATTTGGGCCTTATGACCCAGAAGATCCGTGAGGCGTGAGGTTTCCATGGAAACTGATGGTGTGGCGTGACGCTCTGACTAGCTCCCATGGGGACTCACAGAACAGAACCTTAAGGCGCAGGAGCAAAGCCTAGCCCTCACCCACAGACAATTCTTCTCCTTTTGAGAATAGCTTCTGGCTTTCTACTGGGCCTGACGGGCCCTGAGTACTTAGCCATGATATATCCTAGGGCTATGGGTCCCCACTGTCCTATCACGAACTGATGTGCCCTAATACACTGCATCGCGATGTTAGGGATGCTTGAGCGGAGAGGTGCACACTTCCAGGTAGAAATGGTACAATGGGGCTCAAGCAGGCTCTGAAGGCACAAGTAATTTGCAAGAGCAGGTCTCTCGGACACTCTGGTGTGTCTTTCTGTTCAGTCCACTTGCGCGGCCTCATCGGGTTGCTTAGGGCTTGCTGATTGAGGAGAGAAAAGGCCGTGCCCTTGCCACAGAGGGTTCAGCGTCATATATGAAGTGGAAATGGCCGGCTGCTTCCTAACCCAGTCAGGAGTGCCGCTGAGAGATGGCAGAAAGAATCCTGATCAGGACATCTGTTGTTCTCTTCGGAGAGGGAGTCAGAGGCAAAGGTCTACACTGATTCCTGGGGAGGGGCTGATGGTCTGGCAGGTAGTCCGGGACTTAAGAGAAACCTGGTGATCAGAGTGGTCTGGTGGTAACAAGGCATGTGGATGGATCTCTGAGAGTAAGCGTGGGGCGTGGAGATGTCTGCACCTGGTTGAAGATCAACCATACGGCTCACTGCCATGGAGGCTCGTAATAACTGGGTGTGAGTGGCCCAACCCCTTTCCCAGGGACCCATGTTTCTCTCAGTATGTACCTATGTGTGGGCCTCCCAGGTGGTGCAGTTATAAAGAATCCACCTGGTTCAGTCCCTGGGTCGGGAAAATTCCCCAAAGGAGGAAGTGGCAACCCACTCCAGTATTCTCGCCTGGAAAAATCCCATGGACAGAGGAGTCTGGCGGGCTACAGTCCGTGGGGCTGCAAAGAGTCGGACATGACTGAGCAGCTGAACACACGCAGTCAGGCACCTGTGCAAGAGTGCCTGGTGCTGGGGGTGGGAGCTCTCTTAATCCAGGCCGCTACAAGACCCCATACACAGGATGGCTTACACAACACACAGTTATTTTCCACAATTCTGGAGACTAGAAGTTCTAAGACCAAGGTGCAAGGAGATTTAGTCACTGGCGAGGCACCTCTTGCAAATTGCGGATGACCACCCTCTTGCCGTGTCCTCATATGGTGGAGAGAAAGAGCTATCTCTCTGGTCTCGTTGTTTAGTCAGTCACATCCAACTCTTTGTGACCCTATGGACTCTTGCCTGCCAAGCTCCTCTGTCCATGGGATTCTCCAGGCAAGATCCCTGAAGTGCGTTGCCATTTCCTTCTTCAGGGGGTCTACCCAAGCCAGGGATTGAACCCCCATCTTCTGCATAGGCAGGCAGATTCTTTTGGGGGGGAGGGAGGAGGGCAGGCGGGCCACTTCTATTGGTCTTTCATTTCTCTATTTTCATCCATCTTTGTTCTTTGACCGGTGTGGGCCTCCCATCGCGGTGGCGTCTGTTGTCTCAGAGCACCAGCTCCGGGCTCACGCACTCCAGAGCTCCGGCTCGGTAATTGGACACATTGGTCCAGCCGCTCCGCGGCAGGTGGGATCTTCCCAGGCCAGGGATCGAACCGGCGCCCCTTGCACTGCAAGGCGGTGTCCCTACCCACTGGACCACCAGGGAAGCCTCAGGCAGACTCTTTACTGCTAAGGCACCAGGAAAACCCCCTAAGAAACAGTAGCTGCTCACTATAAGGTCTGTCTCTGTGTGGCCTTTTGGCTTTGTGAATTCTCCAACGCCTGTTTAGCCAATTCTCTATATCAAACGTTCTCTATGAAGATAACTTGATTTAGTTTTTGCTTTCCGACCTGGATCCTCACAGATACTGAACAAAATATGTGGCTAAGAAAGCACAAGGCAAGGTGAAAACAGTTGTTCTCAACATGCCAGGATCTTGGGTGCTTCTGTATCTTTGTCCAAATATTTCTAAAGTCCTGGTATGATTTGGTTTCGTAACTGTGCCCTTCTCAGAGGACAGTGTGTACCCTATGTACCAGGCCCAGCCACTCCTATGCGTAATGATAGGTAAGGAAACCAACTTAGGTAACTCACTGGGAATTGCCAGGTGGGAGGGACAGAAGGCAAGAGCTGGGAGAAAACCCCATACACAGGATGGCTTACACAACACACAGTTATTTTCCACAATTCTGGAGACTAGAAGTTCTACGACCAAGGTGCAAGGAGATTTAGTCACTGGCGAGGCACCTCTTGCAAATTGCGGATGACCACCCTCTTGCCGTGTCCTCATATGGTGGAGAGAAAGAGCTATCTCTCTGGTCTCGTTGTTTAGTCAGTCACATCCAACTCTTTGTGACCCTATGGACTCTTGCCTGCCAAGCTCCTCTGTCCATGGGATTCTCCAGGCAAGATCCCTGAAGTGCGTTGCCATTTCCTTCTTCAGGGGGTCTACCCAAGCCAGGGATTGAACCCCCATCTTCTGCATAGGCAGGCAGATTCTTTTGGGGGGGAGGGAGGAGGGCAGGCGGGCCACTTCTATTGGTCTTTCATTTCTCTATTTTCATCCATCTTTGTTCTTTGACCGGTGTGGGCCTCCCATCGCGGTGGCGTCTGTTGTCTCAGAGCACCAGCTCCGGGCTCACGCACTCCAGAGCTCCGGCTCGGTAATTGGACACATTGGTCCAGCCGCTCCGCGGCAGGTGGGATCTTCCCAGGCCAGGGATTGAACCGGCGCCCCTTGCACTGCAAGGCGGTGTCCCTACCCACTGGACCACCAGGGAAGCCTCAGGCAGACTCTTTACTGCTAAGGCACCAGGAAAACCCCCTAAGAAACAGTAGCTGCTCACTACAAGGTCTGTCTCTGTGTGGCCTTTTGGCTTTGTGAATTCTCCAACGCCTGTTTAGCCAATTTTCTATATCAAACGTTCTCTATGAAGATAACTTGATTTAGTTTCTGCTTTCCGACCTGGATCCTCACAGATACTGAACAAAATATGTGGCTAAGAAAGCACAAGGCAAGGTGAAAACAGTTGTTCTCAACATGCCAGGATCTTGGGTGCTTCTGTATCTTTGTCCAAATATTTCTAAAGTCCTGGTATGATTTGGTTTCGTAACTGTGCCCTTCTCAGAGGACAGTGTGTACCCTATGTACCAGGCCCAGCCACTCCTATGCGTAATGATAGGTAAGGAAACCAATTTATGTAACTCACTGGGAATTGCCAGGTGGGAGGGGACAGAAGGCAAGAGCTGGGAGAAAATGCAAATAGAATACTTGAGAGAGATGCTATCTAACGAAGGAGAAAAAAAAACAAAGTTTTCCAGTAACAGGAAAACAATCCCGGAGCTCACAAAGAGAACACTGTTTTATTACATTAAAAGTTGTCTCCCTTCTTCTTTCCCTGACATTTGGAAGGAGCAGGGTAACAAGTGAACCTGGGTGCTCCCAGGAGGAACAAGCTGTGCTTCTGGGAGCTCTCTGGAAGAAAGGCTGACCAGCTGGCCGGCCCTGCCTGGGAGCTGGACCGCGGGCGTCAGCGCCCTCTGCTGGACAAGGCTCAGCAGCGGCGGGGCAGGCACCCTGCGTGTCAGGGGCTGATCTGTCTCCCCCTCTCAAAAGGCATATGCGCAAGTCCCAACCCCAGCACACCGGAATATGATTTTTATTTGTTAATAGGGCCTTTAAAGAGGTAATTGAGGTTAAACGAGGTCGTCAGGGTGGGTCCTAATCCAACAAAACTGTTGTCCTTGTAAGAAGAGGAGATTAGGGGCGTCCCTTATGGTTCAGTGGCGAGGACTCTGCGCTCCCAATGCAGGGCCAACCAGGTTCGATCCCTGGTCAGGGAACTCGATCCTACACGCCACAACTAAAAGGGGAAAAAAATCTTTGTGGCATGCTGCAACAAAGACCTGATGCAGCTAAATAAATAAAAATAAATTTCAAGAGAAGAATTTTTAAAAAAAAAATAGAGATTCAGACACACACAGAGCAAACACCTCATGAGGACACACGGAGAAGACAGCCATCTACAAGCCAAGGAGAGAGTCCTCAGCAGAAACCTTGACACCTTGACCTTGGATTTCTGGTCTCCGAAAGTCTGAGAAAATAAACAACTGTTGTGTAAGACACGCAGTCTGTGTGTGCTACGGCAGCCAGCCAGAGGAAGGGCTCCTGATTGATACACTCAGCCCTTGATTACCGTGGCCATGGCACCCCCGACCCCTGCTTCAACTCCACTTCAGAAAAATGCGTATTTCATTACTACCTAGGCCTGCGGCCCCACATCTCTATGAGTAGTCACTGGGAATTGCTGGTCTCCTTCACTGGTGAACTGGGCCAGGCGAGGGCCTGCAGGAGCTCAGCCATTCCTGGGCTGCCTCGAGGCCAAAGCCCACTGACCTTCTAAAGAATAAGGGACAGGAGGCCGTGCGTACTGTGGGGGTGGTCAGCCGCTCTCGAGTCGGGCAGATCTGTTTTCTTCTGTCCCAATGGCAATGCTCACTGTTGGAGAAAGCAAGTCAATTCCTTGCAGATTCTTTCTCTGTAGAAAAAAGATGATGGTATTTATACCCATGGTTATCAACTGAGCATTCGTGTGTCTCCAATGCATGTGTCGGAGCCATAACCTCCAGGGTGGCTGTATCTAGAGACGGGCCCACGAAGAACGTAATTCAGGTTAAGTGAGGACGAGATGCAGCCTGGCCCCCCTTGTCTGAAGAGACAGGAGGGAACGCCCTCCCTCCTGTGCACACACGCTGAGCTGGTGACAGCTAAGCAAGATGGCGGCATCTAAACCCAGGTCGAGAGCTCTCAGCAGAAACCCAACTGAGCAGAATCTTGACCTTGGACTCGCAGCCTCCCAAACTGTGAGAGCATAAATTGCTTTTAAGCCACACAGTCTAGGACACTTGTCAGCCGAGTTACCTAGTTACCCATAGAGAAGCTTTGAGGCAGCAGTCCCTAACCTTCTTGGCACCAGAGATTGGTTTCATGGAAGACAATTTTTCCACAGACTGGAGGCAGAGAGATGATTTGGAGATGTTCAGTCACATGACGTTTATTGTGTACTTTTTGTCTATGATTACTACATCAGCTCCACCTCAGATCACCAGGCACTAGGTCTCAGAGACTGGGGACCCCTACTGTAAGTAAAAGAACATCTAACCAGCTCCCAGGATTCAATAAACACTAGCAGTGATCATTAAAAATCTGAAATCAGTGGAGAGAAATGAAATGTGAGCACCCAAAAAGAAAAGACATGTCTTGGCAGGTATGACAGCCACCATGAAGAAGTTCAAGCATGGTTCAGAGAAGCTCTGGGAGAACCCCTGCTTCAACTCCACTTCAGAAAAATGCGTATTTCATTACTACCTAGGCCTGCGGCCCCACATCTCTATGAGTAGTCACTGGGAATTGCTGGTCTCCTTCACTGGTGAACTGGGCCGGGCGAGGGCCTGCAGGAGCTCAGCCATTCCTGGGCTGCCTCGAGGCCAAAGCCCACTGACCTTCTAAAGAATAAGGGACAGGAGGCCGTGCGTACTGTGGGGGTGGTCAGCCGCTCTCGAGTCGGGCAGATCTGTTTTCTTCTGTCCCAATGGCAATGCTCACTGTTGGAGAAAGCAAGTCAATTCCTTGCAGATTCTTTCTCTGTAGAAAAAAGATGATGGTATTTATACCCATGGTTATCAACTGAGCATTCGTGTGTCTCCAATGCATGTGTCGGAGCCATAACCTCCAGGGTGGCTGTATCTAGAGACGGGCCCACGAAGAACGTAATTCAGGTTAAGTGAGGACGTAGAGGCAGCCTGGCCCCCCTTGTCTGAAGAGACAGGAGGGAACGCCCTCCCTCCTGTGCACACACGCTGAGCTGGTGACGGCTAAGCAAGATGGCGGCATCTAAACCCAGGTCGAGAGCTCTCAGCAGAAACCCAACTGAGCAGAATCTTGACCTTGGACTCGCAGCCTCCCAAACTGTGAGAGCATAAATTGCTTTTAAGCCACACAGTCTAGGACACTTGTCAGCCGAGTTACCTAGTTACCCATAGAGAAGCTTCGAGGCAGCAGTCCCTAACCTTCTTGGCACCAGAGATTGGTTTCATGGAAGACAATTTTTCCACAGACTGGAGGCAGAGAGATGATTTGGAGATGTTCAGTCACATGACATTTATTGTGTACTTTTTGTCTGTGATTACTACATCAGCTCCACCTCAGATCACCAGGCACTAGGTCTCAGAGACTGGGGACCCCTACTGTAAGGGATAAAGTAAAAGAACAACTAACCAGCTCCCAGGATTCAATAAATACTAGCAGTGATCATTAAAAATCTGAAATCAGTGGAGAGAAATGAAATGTGAGCACCCAAAAAGAAAAGACACGTCTTGGCAGGTATGACAGCCACCATGAAGAAGTTCAAGCATGGTTCAGAGAAGCTCTGGGAGAATATTATCACAGAGATAATTCAAGCGTTGAAAAATGGTTAGACAGAGGAATGGATAAAGAGGACATGGTGTATATATATATATATATATATATATATATAGTGGAATAGTACTCAGCCCTAAGGATGAAATCATCGTATTTGTAGTGACAGGGATTGACCTAGAGATGATCATACTAAGTGAAGTAAATCAGAAAAAAACAAATACCATATGATTTCACTTATACGTGGCATCGAACTTTAAAAAATGATGTAAGTGAACTTATTTGCAAAACAGAAACTGACTCACAGATCTCAAAATCAAATTTTTAGTTACCAACAGGGAAACGTGAGTGGCGGAGTGATCAATTGGGACATTGGGATTAAACATACACACCAACAGGGTGACTCAGCAGTAAAGAATCTGCCTGAAAAGCAGGGGACTGCCTGCTGTGCCAGAGATGAGGGTTCAATCCGTGGGTCAGGAAGATCCCCCGGAGAAGGACATGGCCACCCACTCCAGGATTCTTGCCTGGGAAACCCCATGGACAGAGGAGGCTGGTGGGCTACCGTCCAGAGGGTCGCAAGAGTTAGACACAATTTAGCGAGCAAATGACCACCACTGCACATAGACTAGATGACTAATAAGGACCTACTCCACAACTCAGGAAACTCTCCTCAATATTCTGTACTAATCTACATGGGAAGAGGGAAAACAATGGATATATATAAATATATGAGCAACTCATCCATTTTGCTGTACACCTGAAACTAACACAAAATTATCAGTCAACGGCCCTTCAATACAAATTAAAAAATAATAAGGCAGATAATTTTGGTTTTAAATGGTCTTTTTTTTTTGGCTTAGTCATTGCTTTTAGTCCCTTATTTAGAGAACTACTTAATGTACTGGGGAAAAAAATACATTCTCTGATTCTCTGTGATCTACATTTGAAAAAGTCAAGCCCCCAGTGTAAGTGTCTATGTCTATTCAACAATTGTGTTTGACTAGATGAGTAAACTTAATAAAATGGTCTTAACATGACATGAGAACGTGAGAACATGTCTTCTCAGCTCCTTTTCAATCACAAGCATTTTGGAAAATTTGCTTTGGGATTTTGAAGTCCTTCCAAACTGCCTTAGTATTCATTTTCTCTAGATGATACATTCTCATACGTATAACGTGGCGGTCAATGCCGTAAAAAAATTCATCAAAAAAGTGCCCCCTTTGTGTTAACCACGTGTGTGTGTGTGTGTGTGTGCGCGCGCGCTTGGTAGTATTGAAAACTCTTGCTCTCATGATTTTCTGACATGGGTATAGCAGATTTTTCACAGACCACCTGCCAGGTGACAGTAAAGTCATGCACACACTCACAGAGAGGAAAAAACCATCGAAACGGTTTGTCTGTGGCGTCCTCAATCACGCGCAACGCAGGAGGGCAGCCCTAACAATTCCTCTCTGCCTGGCTTATCAGGGAAATGTCTCCCCCACCTGAGCAGGCACGGTGAGCTCGGGAACTGTGCTCACAGCACCCTCTGGTGGACAAGGAGAATGGTGCCTCTCGGTCTCTGCAACACTATTCATACTAAAAAAATTGTACTAAATTGTGTTAAATCCATTTAACAACGTTAATAAAGGCAAGCAGACTTTCCCGTTTCTCAAAATTAACTGGTAAGTTTGTTTAATGTTATTGAAGTAGCACAGCGATTAGGTGTGCGGGATTGAAAGGCGGCCAGCCTGGGTTTGCTGCTGGACAAAATCTTGGCATTTTACAGCCACCAAAGCTGAATCAAAAAAAAATAAATAAATACGGAGACAGAGTTTGGAGGAAATAGAAAGGTGGCTTTTATTCTCCGCTGGTAGAGAGGGGAATACAGTAGGCTCCTGCCTCGAGAACGGTGCCCCCTCCATGAGGCGTCTAGGGGCTTCTACACAATGAGGGCTCACCGTCGGGAGTCAGTGATGAGGAACAAAGGGGATCGAATCTTGATTTCTTCGTCTTTCATTGTTTCAAAGACAGTCATAGACTGGTTACTGACAGTAACCCAGTAACTGAGTCTGGTAGTCAGGTGGCCCTGTGGCTTTCTCTCTGACGTGGAGCTATACCGGGAAAGGTGGTGTAAGAGTAACTACCATATACAGGATGTGTTTAGCATAGTGTTAGTCCCTCATTCGTGTCCAACTCTTTGCGACCCCATGGACTGCAGCCCACCAGGCTCCCCTAGCCATAGGATTCTCCAGGCAAGAATACGGGAGTGGGTTGCCATTTCCTAGAGTCAAAGGAAAACAGGTGTGACATATAAACTCCTGCAGAGTTAGGAGGCAGAAAAGCAAATTAGTTACAAGATATGCAGAGTTAGGAGCAAAGTGAAAACACTTGGAATGTTCAGGCCTGCTCAGTGTTCTCTTTTAGTGTCTTTTTTCTTTTCCCCGTCACGCCTCTTTTATTTATATTTATTTTCATCCCTCTCTATTCTTTGGCCTGTGTGGGCCTCCCATGGCAGTGGCCTCTCTCATTGCAGAGCACCGGCTCGGGGCGCATGCGCTCCAGAGCACTGGCTGGTCATTGGACACACCAGTCCAGCCGCTCCGCGGCACGTGGGATCTTCCCGTGCCAGGGATGGTGTCCCTTGCACTGCAAGGCAGACTCTTTACCCACCAGACCACCAGACCACCAGGGAAGCCCCTCCAAACACTTTTGAAAGCCAGGCGAGGGAGTGGGGTTCGCAGGGTCTGGGATCAGCTTGTGCCCAGGGTGCTATCTCAGGGGTGAACAATGTCGGGCCTTGGGCTCCAGGAGGCCTAGGGCTGTGTGTCCAGATAGTAGTTCACTCCTCCCTTTGGTTGGACAGTGGCAAGTCTTTTTATATCACCAAAACAGCTCAGGAAACGTGCATCAGATACTCCTACCTAGGCCCTGCAGGGGGTTCCCAGGTGGCGCTAGTGGTAAAGAACCCAGCTGCCAATGCAGGAAATTCAGGAGACGCAGGTTCGATTCCTGGGTAGGGACGATCCCCAGGAGGCAGGGCACAGTGACCCATGCCAGTCTTCTTGTCTGGAGAATCACCCCGGACAGAGGAGCCTGGAGGGCTACAGTCCATAGAGTCACAAAGAGTCGGACATGACTGACGTGACTTAATCACGAATCAGGCACTTCAGAGAGGAGGTAAAGCAGAGGATACGGATGAAGGAGGCTCCCATCCAACATCCCTCAAGGTCCTGCTCGGTTACAACTCCCTAATCAGGATGTGTTTGCGTCAGATCATCTGCGTGCAGTGTCAGCTCCTACCCAGAGAAGCCGCTCTGCACACTAAGTACAGCGGGGTGTGATGCAGTGAATGACTTCCAGGTGTGGGGGCAGCGCTGGAGACAGAAAACAGGGTGGCGATGGGGCTTCCCCAGAGATCAGGCAGCTGCTCCCGGAGCTGGGGCGGCCCTGGCCGCTGCTGTGGTCTCTGCACCTTCGTCGCTGTTGCCGCTGCTACAAGAGGCGCTGCTGGAGGCTGTGACCCCAGCTGTGGGCTGCTGCTTCCTGAACCAGAAACAGGAATCCCACGTTTTCCAGTTTTCCCCGAGCGCTTCCCCAGCTGCCCTTGGCTGGGGAGCCGCCGGGCGGGAGGGACCAGGGAAGGGTTGGGGACAGCTGTGGGGCTGACCAGGGGCTTTCCAGTTGGCTCAGTAGTAGAGAACCCTCTGCCGATGCAGGAGACATAAGAGATGTGGGTTCGATCCATGGGTCGGGAAGATCCCCCGGAGGAGGAAATGACAACCCGCCCCCGTATGCTTGCCTGGGAAATTCCTTGGACAGAGGAACCTGGTGGGCTACAGGCCAAAGAGTCCCAAAGAGTCGGCCATGCTAGAGGGACTGAGCACACACACAGGTATAACCTAGCTACAGCTTTGAGCTCAGACAGCTTTATAGATAAGTCTTTTCAAACTTTCAAAAAAACACACACAGTTCTTACGCTCTGTGAACTCTTTTGGAGCACAGAAACAAACAGCCCCACTTAGCTGAAGATCTCATAGCCCTAAAGACAAAATCTGACAAAATTAGCATATGCATACAAATAAACCAATTTCAAAAATTTATCCCAAAAGTTTCAATAAAGTGATAAAGCAAATTGATATCAGCTTTCTGATTAAAAATTCCTGAATTAATTTGATTTGTCACCCAAATAGAAAAAAAATTTGCTCTTTAGAGTCACAAAGAGTCGGACATGACTGACGTGACTTAATCACGAATCAGGCACTTCAGAGAGGAGGTAAAGCATAGGATACGGATGAAGGAGGCTCCCATCCAACATCCCTCAAGGTCCTGCTCGGTTACAACTCCCTAATCAGGATGTGTTTGCGTCAGATCATCTGCGTGCAGTGTCAGCTCCTACCCAGAGAAGCCGCTCTGCACACTAAGTACAGCGGGGTGTGATGCAGTGAATGACTTCCAGGTGTGGGGGCAGCGCTGGAGACAGAAAACAGGGTGGCGATGGGGCTTCCCCAGAGATCAGGCAGCTGCTCCCGGAGCTGGGGCGGCCCTGGCCGCTGCTGTGGTCTCTGCACCTTCGTCGCTGTTGCCGCTGCTACAAGAGGCGCTGCTGGAGGCTGTGACCCCAGCTGTGGGCTGCTGCTTCCTGAACCAGAAACAGGAATCCCACGTTTTCCAGTTTTCCCCGAGCGCTTCCCCAGCTGCCCTTGGCTGGGGAGCCGCCGGGCGGGAGGGACCAGGGAAGGGTTGGGGACAGCTGTGGGGCTGACCAGGGGCTTTCCAGTTGGCTCAGTAGTAGAGAACCCTCTGCCGATGCAGGAGACATAAGAGATGTGGGTTCGATCCATGGGTCGGGAAGATCCCCCGGAGGAGGAAATGACAACCCGCCCCCGTATGCTTGCCTGGGAAATTCCTTGGACAGAGGAACCTGGTGGGCTACAGGCCAAAGAGTCCCAAAGAGTCGGCCATGCTAGAGGGACTGAGCACACACACAGGTATAACCTAGCTACAGCTTTGAGCTCAGACAGCTTTATAGATAAGTCTTTTCAAACTTTCAAAAAAACACACACAGTTCTTACGCTCTGTGAACTCTTTTGGAGCACAGAAACAAACAGCCCCACTTAGCTGAAGATCTCATAGCCCTAAAGACAAAATCTGACAAAATTAGCATATGCATACAAATAAACCAATTTCAAAAATTTATCCCAAAAGTTTCAATAAAGTGATAAAGCAAATTGATATCAGCTTTCTGATTAAAAAAATTCCTGAATTAATTTGATTTGTCACCCTCATAGATCAAAAAGGAAAATTCACACAATCATCCCAATAGGATTTGTTACAGGCTTGTATCTGCTCTTTACAAAAAAAGAGAATTATTTCTAAGGTTGGATTTAAAAAATGCGTTCCTCACATGATGGAGAATATCTATCTGAACACAACAGCCATATTTGGCATGCTTCAAACGTGTGGTAAATGATTTTAGCTCTGAGGGGCTGCATGAGTCAATGCAGAAAGGACGCCATGTCAAATAAGCCTGAGCATTGGCTGACCAAAACCAGCCGGCTTTGATGAGTTCGTGTGTATTCTGACTGTCCACATGTTCCAGACCCTTTGACCCCATCGGACACAGTGTCCACAGAGCATCTTGCCAAACTAGCATTTTATAGGAAGTCACATTGGAAAATGTGGCCGTGCTGGTCTCCCCCATAATGCCAAAAACAAAGTAATCATGTTACTGGCTCCACTTCATGTTGTGCTAAAATTTCAGATCACATTGTTATCAGCTAACACGGGGCTCCCCTGGGAGCACGTATGTCTACACCTGCTAAAGCACTTCAGTTATGTTCATCTCTTTCCTACCTTATGGACCGTAGCCACCCCACCCCCACCCCCACCCCGGCTCCTCTGTCCATGTGATTCTCCAGGCAAGAATACTGGAGTGGGGAGCCACGCCTCCTGCAGGAGATCTTCCTGGTATTATTCCAAGTATATACCTGGTGTATACCAAAATGTATTTCTGGTTTATGTTTTACATTTAGCATGTATTACTATTTTTTATTCTTTTTATTTTTTAACACCAAAATTGTTTTGTACTGAGGCATAGCCAATTGACAGTTGTTGTGCTTGTATTAATATTGGTTTTAAAGAGTTGTTTTTTAAAGCTTACTTGTCGGGCTTCCCTGGTGGTCCAGTGGATAAAGAGTCCGCCTTGCAGTGCAAGGGGCACCGGTTCAATCCCTGGCCCAGGAAGATCCCGCGTGCCACAGAGCAGCTGGGACGGTGTGTCCAATTGCAAGTCAGCACTCTGGAGCACATGAGCCCAAAGCTGGTGCTCTGCAATGAGAGAGGCCACTGCCATGGGATGCCCACACAGGCCAAAGAATAAAAATGGATGAACATAAATAAATAAAGAACCAATAAAGTAAAATAAAAGCTTTAAAAAATTTTAAAAAGAACCAATAAAAAGGCCAAAAAAAATTTTTTTTTAAAGCTTACTTGTCATGCTTCATTCACTCAGAGTGCAAAACCTTAATTGGTACAGATAAATGAATTTGCATCAGTGGTATACAAGCAGCTACTACATCATCTAACTGTTTTCACAACACCTTGACTCACTTAAAATACAAAAGAACATCTCTCTAACACATCACTCTAAGGGGAAAGCCCGTATCTCCCAGGACACCCCGAATGGCATGGTGTAGCCTCAGACTCCTGTACATCAAGCAAAATAGGACAGCTGAAGCTGGGCATGGGAAGCGGGAATCAGAACAGGCAGGGAAAAGATGAAACATGATGAAAGAGAGACTGACTCCAGGACAATACAGAACACTGAAACAGCCTCTGAAAAGAAATGAAAAGTCCAAATCCTACTGTGTCTGGTCAGTTAGTTAACAACATGGCTGTAAACTACTAGAAAACAAGCTCTCTCTAATAGGAAGACCATCTTACTCACAAGGGAACCAAAGACTTTAGCCCTTAGTAGTCAACTGTTTTGCTCAGTCGCTTATGTCCGATTCTTTATGACTCCATGGACAGTAGCCCACCAGGCTCCACTGTCCATGGGATTTTTCAGGCCTGAATACTGGAGTGGGTAGCCCTTTCCTCCTCCAGGGGAATCTTCCCGACCCAGGGACTGAACCCACGTATCCTGAGTCTCCTGCAATTGGCAGGCGGATTCTTTACCCCTGAGCCACTTGGGAAGCCAGTAGTCAACTGTTTCAGTGACTCATAAAATCTGTGACTTCCCTGGTGGTGAGGAGTCTGCCTGCAAAATTTAAGTCTACCTGGATCTGAACCTTGCATCAGGAAGATCGCCTGAAGAAAGGAAATGGCAACCCACTCCAATTTTCTTGCCTGGAGAATTTCATGGACAGAGGAGCTGGGACGGTGTGTCCAACTGCAAGTCAGCGCTCTGGAGCACATGAGCCCAAAGCTGGTGCTCTGCAATGAGAGAGGCCACTGCCATGGGATGCCCACACAGGCCAAAGAATAAAAATGGATGAACATAAATAAATAAAGAACCAATAAAGTAAAATAAAAGCTTTAACAAAATTTAAAAAGAACCAATAAAAAGGCCAAAAAAATTTTTTTTTAAAGCTTACTTGTCATGCTTCATTCACTCAGAGTGCAAAACCTTAATTGGTACAGATAAATGAATTTGCATCAGTGGTATACAAGCAGCTACTACATCATCTAACTGTTTTCACAACACCTTGACTCACTTAAAATACAAAAGAACATCTCTCTAACACATCACTCTAAGGGGAAAGCCCGTATCTCCCAGGACACCCCGAATGGCATGGTGTAGCCTCAGACTCCTGTACATCAAGCAAAATAGGACAGCTGAAGCTGGGCATGGGAAGCGGGAATCAGAACAGGCAGGGAAAAGATGAAACATGATGAAAGAGAGACTGACTCCAGGACAATACAGAACACTGAAACAGCCTCTGAAAAGAAATGAAAAGTCCAAATCCTACTGTGTCTGGTCAGTTAGTTAACAACATGGCTGTAAACTACTAGAAAACAAGCTCTCTCTAATAGGAAGACCATCTTACTCACAAGGGAACCAAAGACTTTAGCCCTTAGTAGTCAACTGTTTTGCTCAGTCGCTTATGTCCGATTCTTTATGACTCCATGGACAGTAGCCCACCAGGCTCCACTGTCCATGGGATTTCTCAGGCAAGAATACTGAAGTGGATAGCCATTCCCATCTCCAGGGGATCTTCCTGACCCAGGGACTGAACCCACGTATCCTGAGTCTCCTGCAATTGGCAGGCGGATTCTTTACCCCTGAGCCACTTGGGAAGCCAGTAGTCAACTGTTTCAGTGACTCATAAAATCTGTGACTTCCCTGGTGGTGAGGAGTCTGCCTGCAAAATTTAAGTCTACCTGGATCTGAACCTTGCATCAGGAAGATCGCCTGAAGAAAGGAATGACAACCCACTCCAGTGTTCTTTCCTAGAGAATTTCATGGACAGAGGAGTCTGGCGGGCTCTCAGGGGCTTGCCAAGAGTCAGACACGAATGAGAGACTGATACTTTTCCCTAAAATCTACACACCCACTGATATGTAAAACTCTTCAAACTTGGAGTCGTCCGGCGATCTTTTCATGGACAGTGTCGGGGCCTGAGTGACAACAAACCAACCTGAAAGTACGGTGCCACAGAAGAACACAGAAACAAGACACAGAAAATAAATTTGGGACCGGGGGGCTGATGCTTCTGCTAGGCAAGAGCACCAACCTGAAATCTGCAAAGCATTTTATTAGCATTGCAGCTTCTTTGTACCTGCTGTAGCAAGCATAGGCTATTTAGTTACAGACTGGGACTAGGGACAGGCAAGGCATTGACTTCATAGGGAGGATGGTTACAGTCTGGGGACAGAGATAGGCAAGGTGTTGACCTCATAGGGAGGCCCGTGTATTATCATGTTTTTAACTTTAATGTCCTTGCTGTTCCTTCAAGCGATTAACGACAATTTCAAATCATTTTCCCGGGCTCCAAGCATGAGAACAGTCGCTGACGGCTTTCCATCAATGTGACAGAGGCTTAGAAAACCATCTCGCTTTCAAGGTATTTTGCACACTGTATCCCTGTGCTCAAGGTCCTTCACCCAAGGAGGTCATGAAAATGTCACAGCCTTATTTTCAGCTTCTCTTAAGGTGAAATTCTTCTCAAAATAGAGCCACCTTAGCCAGTCTCCTACAGACAGAAGGCAGCTGATGCTCTAGGGAGCTGACGAGGTGCTGTTTTAGGAAGGGATTAATCTCTGACTTGGGGTTGCTTTCAGTTCTCCGCGCACGCGGCTTCAAGCGTGGGGCACGGGTGCCTGCACACTTCGTGCACTGCTGCCATCTGCTGGAGAGCCTGCGCCACTGCCAGAGCTAAGCTCTGAACAGGCTTCCTTTCAACTTCCTCAACCAATGTTGTAGACCTGCCATCCAGGAGGAAAGGGGAGCAGCGAGAGTCGACAGGACCTTTATTAAAGTGAAAGTCAGCATTTAAAGGCAATCGAGTGAAGGACCATTCTCAGAACCGGAAGAAGAGAATGCCCGCTCAAGTAGGTAGAAGTGAGTGCCCACGAGGGATATGGAGAAGATGGAGAAGTGGAAATGAGGAAGAAGAAGAGAAGTCATCACTTCAGTGAAGTACATTACGTCCCCTGCATATGAATGAGTTCCGTTCTGAGGGTGTGTTCCTAAATCCAATGTGTTCGTAAATCCAACAGAATTAGCCTTGGTTGCCAGCTAAGAGGGCTTCCCAGGTGGTGTTAGTGGTAAAGAACCCACCTGCCAATGCGGGAGACGTAAGAAATGTGAGTTCAATCCCTGGGTCAGGAAGATTCCCTGGAGGAAGGCGTGGCCACTCACTCCTGCATCAGCGACATAGTACTGTATTGTAATACGTTTATAATACTTTGTGCACAAACAATACATGCAAAACACACATACACACGCAAAGCATTTTTAATCTGCCAGTATAGTGCCTTGAAAAGCAGAGTCGTCTAGTACAACAACTGGCACACAGGGGCTGGCGTCGAGGGAACAGGAAAGAGGCACTGCCTGGAGGAGGCAGAGGAGGTGGCAGAGGGCAGACCTGAAGCATCATCCGCAACAGGAGATGGAGGGCAAGCTGTGGTTTCCCTCAGACCTGACACTGATGGAACACACAATCGTATCTTTGAAAGTTAGCAACTCGAGGGAGCATGTGTAGGGACTTATCGTCACCCTTTACGAACATCACAGGCATCTAGGAATGTGTGCTGTGCTCAGCGTGTCTCACTCTTTGTGTGACCCTGTGGACTATAGCCGGCCAGGCTCCTCTGTCCATGGGATTCTCCAGGCAAGAATCCTGCGGTGGGCTGCCATTTCCTTCTCCGGGCGATCTTGCCAACCCAGGGATCAAACCCACACCTCCTGTGTCTCCTGCATTGATCATTCAGCAACCCCATTTGGGACCCTAGACACCCACACACCTCAGTGAATTGTGCACCTAGAACTGGCACCATTGTCTGCCTCCCCACCAGCGTCCAGACAAGTTCAAAGAAAAGCAGATGCAATAAAACCACTTACGAGATTCCTCAGTTATCTAGGAGAGGAATAATTGAGGCTGGGATATAAGCAAAGGAACAGAAGAGGGGGGCCAGGTTTTCTTTTAAGGAAAATATGTGGGCAAGAGTGTTTAGTGAAGATGGGAGTTTACGCAATCATATAGGTTTGTTGACCATGAAGCATGGAGAGAGAGTTTGGAAGTGGGAGGCTGGGTCAAGAGGAAGAGGCAGAGAGGAGAATAGAAGTCCAGAAGGACACCATGGAAGAAGATGGAGGTGGAAGTGTTAGTTGCTCAGCTGGGTCCAAGTCTTTGTGACCCCATGACTGCAGCCCACCCAGCTCCTCTGTCCATGGGACTCTCCAGGCAAGAATACTGGAGCGGGTTACCATGTCCTTCTCCAGGGGATCTTCCCGACCCAGGGACTGAGCCTGGCTCTCTTGCATTCCAGGCAGGTTCTTTACCGTCTGAGCCACCAGGGAAGCCCATGGGAAGGAAGGTGAGGTGCAGTAAACTGGATTTCCATAGTCCTCTAAAAAGTGAACCTAAACTTCAGTTAAACACAGCCAGGCCACCAGAAGGGGGGTGCGGGGGGGCACTCACGCCCTGAGATGATCACAGAGCCCACAGGAAGAAGAAAGACTTTTCTTTCCTGCAAGGGCTCAGTCAAGGAAAGCCATGGACTCTGTTTACTGGAGCCTCCCAACTTCCTTTCCTCATTAAAAAAAAAAGAAGAATTCTCTTTTCTTGCCCTTGCCCTTCAGGAACTTGCACATAGTTGGCCCTGGTTTCAGACCCTGTGATGATCTTAGAGGGGTGAGATGGGAAAGGGAGGGGAGAAGAGAGGCTCAAGAGGGAATCTACATAAGTTGATTCACTTTGTTGAACAGCAGAAACTAACACAACCTTGTAAAGTAATTATATTCCAATAAGAGTATTGCTAACAGTTGATCTGCCTGCAATGCAGGAGACCCAGGTTTGACCCCTGAGTCGGGAAGATTCACTGGGGAAGGAAATGGCAACCCATTCTTGTATCCTTGCCTGGAAAGTCCCACGGACAGAGAAGTCTGGTGGGCAACGGTCCACGGGGTCGCAAAAAAGTTGGACACGACTGAGCGACGAACTCACTCAGGTCGTTAGGAAGTTATAACCCTCTGGCTTCTGACATCTTCCAAGATGCATAACAAACATAGTTAATATTGTGCTGGGGCATTGGATTTCCACCGAGAAAAAAAAAAGAATCTGGTTGCAGACCCTCAATGGCAATTCTTTACTGGTCCAGAACAAACCCATGTTTCCTAGAGAAATAGCTGGCAGTCTGTCTGTTTCCAGTCAACAGTCCCGTGTTGCCGAGTAGCATGTGCGTCCCAGAACTCTGCTGGTAGCTAGGAGGGAGGCTAAGCGGTGGGGATGGGTAATGAAATTCACCCTTGATCTGACAACGTGGGGTGGATTGCCAGGAAGGAATTAAGCCACAGGCAGGAAGTCCTTCACCTTGATGGGGCTGTGTCTGTCCTTGGGAGTTGGTGTGTGTATTAGTCACTCAGTCATGCCTGACGCTGCAACTTCATGGACTGTCGTCCACCAGGCTCCTCTATCCACGGGATTCTCCAGGCAAGAATCCTGGAGTGGGTCGCCATTCTTCTGCAGGAGATCTTTCCAACCCAGGGATGGAACCTGCAACTTCTGCTTACAGGCAGATTCTTGACCATCTAAGCCACCAGAGAAGTCCTTGGAGTTGGTGCTCTGGATCTAAATGGCCGTGTGGGGGCTGCTGGCTGCCGAGCTGCTGTGGCCGGGGCTCCAGAGCTGGCATAGTTTCCACCAGGACAATTGGAGACTTCCCTGGTGGTCCGGTGGCTAAGAGGCCACGCTCCCCATGCAAGGGGCCCGGGTTCAATCCTGGGTCAGGGAACTAGATCCCACAGGCTGCAACAAAGACCCACATACAGAAATAATTATTAAAAAGAAGACATGAAGGGAACCAGTAGGCGGGTTAACACATTCCCACAGAGCCCGCGGGGGATGCTGGGTGGCAGTGGAAGGGGAGGCTAACAGCCAGAGGACAGCCACGTCATCCGGCTGAAACTGTATGACATAAAAAAACTGGGTGTTCAAAAAGAGAGTGGGGACTTCCTGGAGGAAATGGCAACCAAAAAATTCTTGTACCCGTGCCTGGAAAGGCCCACGGACAGAGAAGTCTGGTGGGCAACGGTCCACGGGGTCGCAAAAAAGTTGGACACGACTGAGCGACGAACTCACTCAGGTCGTTAGGAAGTTATAACCCTCTGGCTTCTGACATCTTCCAAGATGCATAACAAACATAGTTAATATTGTGCTGGGGCATTGGATTTCCACCGAGAAAAAAAAAAGAATCTGGTTGCAGACCCTCAATGGCAATTCTTTACTGGTCCAGAACAAACCCATGTTTCCTAGAGAAATAGCTGGCAGTCTGTCTGTTTCCAGTCAACAGTCCCGTGTTGCCGAGTAGCATGTGCGTCCCAGAACTCTGCTGGTAGCTAGGAGGGAGGCTAAGCGGTGGGGATGGGTAATGAAATTCACCCTTGATCTGACAACGTGGGGTGGATTGCCAGGAAGGAATTAAGCCACAGGCAGGAAGTCCTTCACCTTGATGGGGCTGTGTCTGTCCTTGGGAGTTGGTGTGTGTATTAGTCACTCAGTCATGCCTGACGCTGCAACTTCATGGACTGTCGTCCACCAGGCTCCTCTATCCAAGGGATTCTCCAGGCAAGAATCCTGGAGTGGGTCGCCATTCTTCTGCAGGAGATCTTTCCAACCCAGGGATGGAACCTGCAACTTCTGCTTACAGGCAGATTCTTGACCATCTAAGCCACCAGAGAAGTCCTTGGAGTTGGTGCTCTGGATCTAAATGGCCGTGTGGGGGCTGCTGGCTGCCGAGCTGCTGTGGCCGGGGCTCCAGAGCTGGCATAGTTTCCACCAGGACAATTGGAGACTTCCCTGGTGGTCCGGTGGCTAAGAGGCCACGCTCCCCATGCAGGGAGCTCGGGTTCAATCCCTGGTCAGGGAACTAGATCCCACAGGCTGCAACTAAGACCCACATACAGAAATAATTATTAAAAAAAGAAGACATGAAGGGAACCAGTAGGCGGGTTAACACATTCCCACAGAGCCCGCGGGGGATGCTGGGTGGCAGTGGAAGGGGAGGCTAACAGCCAGAGGACAGCCACGTCATCCGGCTGAAACTGTATGACATAAAAAAACTGGGTGTTCAAAAAGAGAGTGGGGACTTCCCTGTGGTTACCAATCCACCTGCCAATGCAGGGGACATGGGTTTGAACCCTGGTCTGGGGAGATTCCCCAGGCCACAGGGCAAGTGAGCCTGTGCCCCAGAATAGAAGACAGCCTGCAGGCACTCAGGAAGACCCAGCTCAATCAATCAGTGAAAATTTAAAAAAAGACAGCGTGGAGGATAAAGCCGAGAGCCCATATCCTTATATTTAGGCAGGATCCCCCAGAGCATCCCAGCAGGTGGCCAGCCCATCTCCTTGCTCTCGAGAGAAGAGTGGCCCCTGAGTACATTCTGTGCTTTCTCACCTCAGAGTTAAAAATGCAGGAGAAGATAAAGGATGCGTCTCTCCAGCTGAGGGAGGGCATCATCCCAGTAAGCTGACCTCATTTACCAGGCATACTGGTCCCTAGAGGCCTCCTGCATCGCTGAGGAGTGGAAACAGCAACCCTTTGAAGTGACAGGAACACTCAAGCGGAATAACCCTCAGACATGGAAGCTCAACCAGTCCACCCTAAAGGAAAACAAACCTGAATACTCACTGGAAGGACTGATGCTGAAGCTGCAGCTCCAATGCTTTTGGCCACCTGATAAGAAGAGCTGACTCACGGGAGAAGGCTCTGACGCTGGGAAAGACTGAGGGCAGAAGGGAGCGGCAGAGGAGGAGATGGCTGGACGGCATCCCTGGTTCGGTGGACGAGTTTGAGCACACCCCAGGAGAGAGTGAAGGGCAGGGAAGCCCAGCGTGCCGCAGTCCACGGGCTCACAGCCAGACAGCACTTACCAACTGAGGAACGATGCAAGCTCACGCTGAAGCCCACCGCTTACCCGGTCTTCCCTGAGTAGGGCTGGACCCTCGAGACCTGCAACCAACCAAGCAGGAAGATCTCTCCTCCTGTCCCCTTCTTCCCCGTGGGCTCCACCCTTCAGCGCTATTCTGGTGTCCCCAGATTCCAAGACGAAGCTGAAGTCATCCCTGGATGAGGTCAGGCCCCTTCCGTCTCTGTTTGTTCAATACTGGATTTATAACATTTGGTGATAAGGGGCGGGGATCGACCTTTTCTTACAGGACATGGGTACTACAGAAGCTTGCCAGACAATATAAGCTCACCTCACACTAATTCCTCACAAAATCACTTCCGAAAGGATATGCAGTTTCATTTACGTCTTACAGGTGCTCTAACGTCTGTCTCTGGATTAAATCACACCATCAGAGTTATGTACCTGGTCCTGTGGTGCAGCCACGTGGCTCCCGTGGGACTCCCCTCTTTCCAGTGCCCACCCTCTGGTCACCCACTTTCATTTCTCCCTTCCAGTGGGCACCAGCCTCTGGCCAACATCTCATGGATCTCTCCATCAGAGGGTGGGCCTGCCAGAAGGTGTGGACAGCCCTTGGCGGGGCTCATTGCTAGGGACTGGGCAGAACTTGGACATGTGGGTGGGCAGGCCTGAGCAGGAGGACAGTCTTGGTGATGGGTGGAGCCAGGGTGGGAACAGGGGAGGAAGGGTCTCTACCTTAACCCTGGTCGAGGATCTCATCTCGTGAGTGTCTGGTGAGCTTTTCTGCCCTTGTCTCCTGGAGCGGTTTGGTTTCCCTGGATCTCTGTGCTCTCGTCAACCTGCAGGCATGGCACGATGATTGCCAGCCCCAACAGGCAACACCGTGGTCCTTGGGAGGGACCCAGGACTGGCCCTTAAGGCTGAGCACCAGGAATCTGTCTTCCTTTCAAAGTGAAAGTGTTCATTGCTCAGTCGTGTCTGACTCTGTAGCCCCACGGATGGTAGCCCACCAGGCTCCTCTGTCCATGGGATTCTCAAGGCAAGAATGCTGGAGTGGGTGGCCATGCCCTCCTCTAGGGATCTTCCCAACCCAGGGATCGAACCTGGGTCTCCTACATTACAGGCATTCTCTATTGTCTGAGCCACCAGAAGCCCTTTAGCAGGACTAATGCCTCTTAGGGTCCCTGTTCTATGACCTGGCCACGGGTCCCGTTTTTTCCTCCTTGTGGCTGTAACATTCAGCATTCCCTCACAAATGTACAACCTCATGGCAGAGCTGCAACCCTTCAGGCATTCTGGTGTCCCCAGATTCCAAGACGAAGCTGAAGTCATCCCTGGATGAGGTCAGGCCCCTTCCGTCTCTGTTTGTTCAATACTGGATTTATCGAAAGGGGATCGACCTTTTCTTACAGGACATGGGTACTACAGAAGCTTGCCAGACAATATAAGCTCACCTCACACTAATTCCTCACAAAATCACTTCCGAAAGGATATGCAGTTTCATTTACGTCTTACAGGTGCTCTAACGTCTGTCTCTGGATTAAATCACACCATCAGAGTTATGTACCTGGTCCTGTGGTGCAGCCACGTGGCTCCCGTGGGACTCCCCTCTTTCCAGTGCCCACCCTCTGGTCACCCACTTTCATTTCTCCCTTCCAGTGGGCACCAGCCTCTGGCCAACATCTCATGGATCTCTCCATCAGAGGGTGGGCCTGCCAGAAGGTGTGGACAGCCCTTGGCGGGGCTCATTGCTAGGGACTGGGCAGAACTTGGACATGTGGGTGGGCAGGCCTGAGCAGGAGGACAGTCTTGGTGATGGGTGGAGCCAGGGTGGGAACAGGGGAGGAAGGGTCTCTACCTTAACCCTGGTCGAGGATCTCATCTCGTGAGTGTCTGGTGAGCTTTTCTGCCCTTGTCTCCTGGAGCGGTTTGGTTTCCCTGGATCTCTGTGCTCTCGTCAACCTGCAGGCATGGCACGATGATTGCCAGCCCCAACAGGCAACACCGTGGTCCTTGGGAGGGACCCAGGACTGGCCCTTAAGGCTGAGCACCAGGAATCTGTCTTCCTTTCAAAGTGAAAGTGTTCATTGCTCAGTCGTGTCTGACTCTGTAGCCCCACGGATGGTAGCCCACCAGGCTCCTCTGTCCATGGGATTCTCAAGGCAAGAATGCTGGAGTGGGTGGCCATGCCCTCCTCTAGGGGATCTTCCCAACCCAGGGATCGAACCTGGGTCTCCTACATTACAGGCATTCTCTATTGTCTGAGCCACCAGAAGCCCTTTAGCAGGACTAATGCCTCTTAGGGTCCCTGTTCTATGACCTGGCCACGGGTCCCGTTTTTTCCTCCTTGTGGCTGTAACATTCAGCATTCCCTCACAAATGTACAACCTCATGGCAGAGCGCTGCACCCACCAAACTCAGAGCTTCCTTTTCCTGCTCCTCATTTCCCTTCACTCAAATACCCTGTTTATACAAGCTTGGTAGTGTCTGTATTTTTGTAAATCATCTTCTATCCTGTTTGGATAGGGCTAGAGAAAAAACAAGTTCATCAGTCGTATGATGGGAACAGGGCAGCCCCCTACACACCCTCCTCACGCAGTGTTTTGTAGACCGACATACCCGTGCCAGTGAGCAAGGCAACTGAGGACCGAGCATTCCCTACATGAGGGTAGGCATGGCTGGCCCTCCTCTCCCAGTGTAAATTCTCGGCACTTGCCTGGGGAGGTGGGGGGTGGCGGATAAAGGAACAGGCGCTTTATGTCCCTGGCGTGTGGGACCTTAGTTCCGAGACCAGGGATGGACTCCAGACCCTCCGCAGTGAGTGCTGAGTCCTCACCAGTGGACCAGCAGGGAAGTCCCTCCTGCAAGCTCCTAGACCGGACTCTGAATGCAGGCCCAGGTATCTCATTCTCCTATCTTCCATACCCTCGTGTGGCTTGAGGATTTCAAGGGGGAACAAGTTCTAAGTATGCAGAGAGCCCCAGGGGTCACCACATGAACCCATGTGGTCTTAGGTGGCGCAGTGGTCAACAATCTGCCTGCCAATGCAGGAGACGTCAGAGATGTGGGTTTGATCCCTGGATCGGGAAGTTTCCCTGGAGAAGGAAATGGCAACCCACTCCAGTATTCCTGCCTGGAACATTTCACGGACAGAAGAGCCTGGCAGGCTACAAGCCATGGGGTCACAGAGTTGGACACGACCGAGGGACTGAGCAGAGCTTATGTCTGCAGCTCTATCCAGGAGGCTGCCCCCTTGGCCTCTCTTAGGGTAGACTCCACAAATTTCGGAGACTCAGGGCTCTGCTCAGAACGAAACCTCAGTGGCCTGGACAAAATTGCCTGAAACACCCAGTGAAAATCCCCTGAATTAGCACAGTCACCAAGACGAGGCTGAAGATGTTCAGAATGTTCCGGGGAGGGACATTTTGACGGAGGCCCAGGTCAAGCAGCCTGCCTCCTGAAACATCTCAACACAAGACACACCCTCAAACAACCACATTTTGCTTTATTAGGCGTTCCATGGTAATATAACACAGAGTTCTTAAGGAATAATAAACACGAGACTTGTTCTTTTTTTTTTCTTTTACCATAATTGTTTTGCCATTGAGACAGTGGTTACCAAAAAAAAAAAAAAAGTACTCTTCTGTCTACACACATAATGAGCTTTAGCATTGGAAGTTCCTCCACTCGTGGGTCACGATCACAATTCCAAGGATTAAAAACCATCTATGATTAAGTCCTACGTGGTTGAGAGCATCAAGTCACTGCAGTTACTCAGTTCTGAGACGCGGCCGATTTATTTTAGCAGTTACACATGACATTCATTAACAGACACACAAAGCAAGCCACCAGGTAAGCATGCTTACACAGCCTACGGACATCTTCAGGTTTTAAACTGTCTGAAGGAAACCATCGAAAGAACCAAGGTGAGCATCGTGGAAAAACAGAAGACTCAAGTGAAGAGACGAGAGCTGCAAGTGTTCCTTAGAATTGAAACAGAAATGTTTCTTTTGTTTCCAACTGGTTCAAATTCCCTCGCAGTGCAGGTGAGAAAATAAAAAATAAAAAAAGCAAATATATTAAGTTAACCAATGATTCTTTAAAAGTGCAATTTACTTTTAAAATAACAAATAAACAACAACACCAACAAAAAGAGAGAGAAACCCAACCAGAACCCCGAAGGCAAAATGTGTGGAGAGACACGTGTTAGGATGGAACGGGCGATGTGGGATGTTACGCTTTACAAAAGCAGATTTGGATTTATAAAAGCCTGCAAACGTAAGGTGGCTTCGGAGGACCTGTAAACACATTTGGAAGGAGACGCAACACAACTCGGCGAAGACAGGCACGAGCACAAGGCAGCTAGTGGAGGGGGTCTCTGAGACCAGGAGGGCAGGGAGCGGACACAAGGTCGCCTGCGGTCTTTAAGAGGCCACACACCGAAGTTACAAGCATTTTTCCCCACCACAGCTCTGACTCATCAAAGATTTTTCCTCTTACCATCTAACACAGTCTCTTTTCTTCAAACTCTTCATTGAATTGGCCACAATATTGCCTCTGGTTCTGGTTTGCTTTTATGGCCTCGAGGCATGTGGGATTCCAGCCCCCTGGCCAGGGATCGAACCCACACCTCCCACGTTGGAAGGCAGCGTCCCAACAACTGGACCACCAAGGAAGTTCCCTAAAACAGTCTTTAAGCCAACCTTCCCATGGGCTTTCTAAGTTTAGGAGGCCTCCTTATGTTCCATGATGTCTTTCTAAATAACTGGACAAGAAAGGACATTTTCTTTTCTCCAAAGGGAGAAGCCCAGTGTGCTCTGGCGTCCCCAAAGATACTTAGCTGGGAAACAGCAGCCGTGGGGCAGCCTCCGTCAGCTCGGCACCTCCAAGCTGGTGGCTGGCTTGAGGCTCGCTGGCTCGCTTGGGTCGTGGGACCTCCATGGACAGATCTGACTGTGTCTCTAGCCCACTGAGCCCTTCACTGAGGAAAACCTCTCAGGTCCCGGACCCTCAGACTTCTTCAACATCTCGGCACCATGTGAGGTCTAATCTGGGCCCACGTGTGACAGTGTAGGTAACTCGGCCCTTCCCTGCCTCTGGGGAGCATCTAAACCTCAAAACGCACATCCCGGGGATGTGGGTGGGTAGCACCAGTCTTAGACAGGCTAGGACAGCATCTTAGAAAGCTCACATCTTTCCTGGCAGGTTCTTACGACCACAGTAAAATGGCAGACCCAGTCATTCGCAAAGACCATGGGGGAACGAAGGAAAAAAAAACCCAGCACGTCAGAGACCAAGACTGGAGGAAACACAAAAGAAAGAGTAGACAGGTGAGTGTATCCGTGAATGAAAGAGCGAGAGGGAGAGAGTGCGAGAAGAGGTGAAGAGAGGAGAAGGGAATCCTCAAAAGATTTCATCTGCAGCAAAATCTAGGCCAGAAAGAAAACCTTTCCTGTTGTTAGCAGTTGACCCAGAAGACGATGGAATGGTGGTGTGGATGCTGTAAAGCCTCTCAGGAGGGACGTGGCAAGCCTGCCCACCACCCTGAATCAGCTTGATGGTTACACGATTGCATCTTTAGGATGTCCAGTTCAAACCCCTTGTAGTAACATGGAATTAAGCTTTCCAATTTCGTATTTAAAAAAAGAAAAAGAAAAAAAAAAATCTCTCCCCCCTCTCCCACCCACCTCACCCCGGCCCCACCAAGAAAACTTTGCTAAAAAATTTAAAAAGAAAAAGGCAGCTCTGGGCAATTCACTGCATCTTCCCCTCCCCCGATGACAAGGATGATGATGAGCAGGACAACACAGGTGGGAGATGAGAACGCCCTCACTCTGTGATTTGCTGCATGTCGCATGTCTGAGTGTGGGATGCGGGTCCTGTGTACGGGCTGGTGGACTCTGGGCGTGATATTCCTAGATGTGTAGGGAGGTGAGTGAGTAAGATCGGTGACTCCGGGTGAGGGACGGAGTGTGGGGGCTCGAGAGGGAGCCCCAGGAACTGGCTGCCCCACAGTAACTATCACAGGCTCTTAAAAAAAAAAAAGGAAGGAAGGAAGGAAAGAAGAAAGTCTCAGAATGTCCTCAGGTGTCCCATCCCCCCGTCGATGCAGCCCGGGGTCTAGCCCAGGCTGGTGATGTTGGCACGGCCGCCAGGGGGCGCCACGATGCGCTGGGTGGTGCGGCGGGGGATGTTGTCGTCAATCTGGGCGCCTGGAGGGGAGAGAGGGAGGGTCAGAGACAGCTACACAGATGCCGGCCTTAAACTGAACTGACACAGCTTTCTAAAAAATTAATTTCTGTTGAGTATAGCTGATTTACGACGTTGTGTTGTGATGATGCTTTGCATCTGCTAATCCCAAACTCCCAGGCCTTCCCTCCCCCTTGGCAACCACAAGTGTGTCCTCTCTGCCTGTAAGTCTCTTTTGTCCTGGACGCACAGCACAGGAAACTCTATTTAATATACTACAATGAACCATAAGGAAAAGAATGTATATATGTGTCACGAGTCATTCTGCTACACAGCAGAAATTAAAGAGAATTTCTAGGCCAGAAAGAAAACCTTTCCTGTTGTTAGCAGTTGACCCAGAAGACGATGGAATGGTGGTGTGGATGCTGTAAAGCCTCTCAGGAGGGACGTGGCAAGCCTGCCCACCACCCTGAATCAGCTTGATGGTTACACGATTGCATCTTTAGGATGTCCAGTTCAAACCCCTTGTAGTAACATGGAATTAAGCTTTCCAATTTCGTATTTAAAAAAAAAGAAAAAAATCTCTCCCTCTCCCACCCACCCCACCCCGGCCCCACCAAGAAAACTTTGCTAAAAATTTAAAAAGAAAAAGGCAGCTCTGGGCAATTCACTGCATCTTCCCCTCCCCCGATGACAAGGATGATGATGAGCAGGACAACACAGGTGGGAGATGAGAACGCCCTCACTCTGTGATTTGCTGCATGTCGCATGTCTGAGTGTGGGATGCGGGTCCTGTGTACGGGCTGGTGGACTCTGGGCGTGATATTCCTAGATGTGTAGGGAGGTGAGTGAGTAAGATCGGTGACTCCGGGTGAGGGACGGAGTGTGGGGGCTCGAGAGGGAGCCCCAGGAACTGGCTGCCCCACAGTAACTATCACAGGCTCTTAAAAAAAAAAAAGGAAGGAAGGAAGGAAAGAAGAAAGTCTCAGAATGTCCTCAGGTGTCCCATCCCCCCGTCGATGCAGCCCGGGGTCTAGCCCAGGCTGGTGATGTTGGCACGGCCGCCAGGGGGCGCCACGATGCGCTGGGTGGTGCGGCGGGGGATGTTGTCGTCAATCTGGGCGCCTGGAGGGGAGAGAGGGAGGGTCAGAGACAGCTACACAGATGCCGGCCTTAAACTGAACTGACACAGCTTTCTAAAAAATTAATTTCTGTTGAGTATAGCTGATTTACGACGTTGTGTTGTGATGATGCTTTGCATCTGCTAATCCCAAACTCCCAGGCCTTCCCTCCCCCTTGGCAACCACAAGTGTGTCCTCTCTGCCTGTGAGTCTCTTTTTGTCCTGGACGCACAGCACAGGAAACTCTATTTAATATACTACAATGAACCATAAGGGAAAAGAATGTATATATGTGTCACCGAGTCATTCTGCTACACAGCAGAAATTAAAGACAACACTGTGAATCAACTATACTTCAATAATTATATATATAAAAAAAAAAAAAAACACAGGAGTCATGATGTTCTTTCCCTTTGGATGGGCTGGAAAACAATCGCTCAGACAGTATCACGCCCCGTGTTACGTTATGGGAAAACGAATGTTCAGTATTTTCAAGTTCTTTGAAAATGCGTACTCTGTGCATGGAAACCCCCTCCAGGATTCTTTCCTGGAGAAGCCCATGGACAGACAAGCCTGAAGGGCTACAGTCCAGAAGCTGCAAAGAGTCAGACAGGACTAAAGGGACCTAGCACGCAATCTGTATATGGCAACTTGCTAAAGAACAGTACATATGACAAAAGATGTATGCATCTGACTCAATGCTTCTTTAACCCACCATAGAAATTAGGGTACCTATTTGTGGCTCAAGGAGTCAGAAATGTAGGTCTCTAATCGATGGCCACGTGAAGGGATTGGAAAGAAGTTTAAACAGATAGCAATTATCCAAGGACTCCAGTCTAAGCATTTGATATGTATATTAAGTCATCTAACCATCACAACAACCTCATGAGGTAACGACTACCATTACACCCATTCTATAGACGAGAAGAGCAAGGCACAGCTAGCATTTGGGTTATGAAGTTCAGCCACTGAAACTCTACAGACACCACAAGCTGAACCACTAAAATTTACTGCATTTGTAGGGAGAGGAGTCCTAAAACACAGTATCTTTTTTCACGATGGACATATAATACACTGAAAAAATGTCCTCTAACATCCTGGATGGGCTTCCCAGGTGCCTCAGTGGTAAAGAACCTGCCTGCCAGCGTTGGAGACACAGGAGACACAGGTTCGATCCCTGGGTCGGGAAGATTCCCCGGAGCAGGAAAAGGCAATCCACTCCAGTATTTTTTCTCTCTTTTTTTTTTTAAATTTTTTTTCTTCTTTTTTAAATTTCTCATTTCTTTTCATTTAAATGTTTCTTTCTCTTTCTTTTCTTTACCATTCCAATATTCTTCTGGAAAATTTCCATGGACAGAGGAGCCTGGAGGGCTACAGTCCATGGGGTTGCAAAAGAGCTGGATATGACTCAGCCACTAAACAACAGTATCGTGGGTCTAGTGTAGCCATCAGGACATTATATGTGATACAGACTGTGTCAAGATTCTGCAACTCAACTCCCCATCTGCTGTAAATTACACCTCCGATGAGTCCCACCTTTAGGAAGCAGGGGCCTACCAGTCCTTTCTGCCACTTCTTCTACAACGGTGAAGCAAGCCAGCCCCCCACCACCACACGGAGCACGGCCCTGCAGAAGTGGGCCCCGACCCAACCACCACCATACCAGACAAGCTGAAGCCAGACTGGTGCAGGTTCCGGACCGGTGGGGCCTGCTGCTTGGCCGGAGACGTCTTGGCTGAGGAGGCCGGGGTGACCGTCTTGGGTGTCACGGACACCTCGCACACGGGTCCGTCATACAGGCCACGGGGGACCCCTCTCAGCTCCGCCAGCTGCAAAACATAACAGCCCCTCGACTCAGGCCACCGTCACTGAGCACGCCTTCCTGGCCGCCCCGGCCGGATGGGGAAGGAACAGGTGCCGGGATGGGCCTGTGAGATCTGGGCACGGAGGGCTCTCTGTGGAGGGGTATGGCAGGGACCAGTGTCAGCATGCGGCCCGTCCCCCGACTCCAGGCCAAGTGCCCCTCACACAGGTCACATAAAAATGGATGAGGGGCTTCCCGGGGGGTCCAGTGGCTAAGATTCTGAGCTCCCGGTGCACGCGGGTCTGGGTTTGATCCCTGGCCAAGGAACTAGACCCTGCAATTAAGACTGGGTGCAGCCAAATAAATAAGAAAGAAATATTTTAAAATACATATAGTTCTTCCCATTTTCTCCCAAGGCACTTCAGCTTAAACGCTGTAGAAGTCCCCATATTCCTTCACAGTGTGTGTAGGAATTCTTCACATACTGTAAAGAGGATCGCTCACATGTTCAAGACCTGACCCCAGACCTTCCAATCTTCCTCTCCCTTCGATTCCCTTATAGGTCAACCCATTCCCTGCCCCGTGGCCCCCAAGCACCAGTGTTAGGGCACGTGCACCATGTCCTAAATATACTCTATGTTTTCCACGTTTGTAGCATTCTTCCTAATTCCTTTGTCTCCCTTCTTGAACTCGTCACACTCCTACTTAATTGTCAAGAGCCAACTCAAAATGCCCTCTCCCCCCGTTACTGTTCCGTGTGACTTCACAGCAGCGGCTCCTCCTCCGAGCCTCATCGTGACACCCACTGTAGTCTCACATCGATCTGGCTGGCCGGCTGCAGACACGCCTGCTGCCTCCGCTGGCATTCTCAACTCCAGGGAAAAGAAGCCTATGGGTCCCTTCTCCGTGAGTCTTCCGGACTCAACAGTCTGACTCCCAGGTGCTCAGTGTTCATGGACTTAAACTGAATCCACGATCAAAACCACTCATGAGACCCAACGTACTCACCCTGCTCCTTGCCTTGATACGCTTGTAAACGAAGTCGGGAAAGGGCTTCCGAGGGATGTAGCGCCCAGAGCCTTCGGTGACGTGTAGGGTGCCGTCTTCCAGGACAATCTTCCCCTGGCTGATGACCACCAGCGGGGAGCCGCGGCACTCCATGCCTTCGAAGATGTTGTACTCGAGAGACTAGAGGGAGGGAGGGAACACGGAAGACTTCAGGATCCACCCTCCGTCCCTGGTGGGACCATCGGTCTGGCCATACCGGCTACTGCCTCGCAGGGGTCCCTATCCCAACAGATCATTCAGCAGGTCTTAATCTCTGTCTTCATTCTGTCTAAAACACAGAACAATCTTTCCTACCTTTCAAAACTCCGGGTGGGTTCATTCCCGCGTTTCAGTCCACACACACACAAATCACTGAACAGAGAACACGTACGAAAAAGTGTGAGGGTTTGTAAACGCCACACAAATATAAGAAAATGATTCCTCCTATTAGCGGCGACTTGGCTCTCACGAACTCAGGCTCCAATCCGCTTACAAACCCCAAGAAGCCTTGTCTGACCGAGTTCTAAATTTAATCTTGAAAAGAGCCCTCCACAAGTCGGCCGGCCCCGACGGCTTGCTTGGTGTTCCAATCAGTTAGCGATGTGGTTAAACTGAAGTCGCTAAATGAAAGGCCTGTGGTCACGCCAGAAACATGCCTTTGATAAAACGCTTGAGGTTGAATTTCCCAACAAGGCGGCCTCCTGGTGCCAGGCTTTTCATGGTGAAAGGGGGACACATCCGAGGGCCCTCCTGGAAAAGATCTGGGGTCTCCGTCTAGCCGTCCCTTCCTCAGGTGCCTCTTCCCCTCACTCCTCCAGGGGGTGTCCAGGTTACCCCCGGGAGTCTCAGAGCCGGGCTGTGGAGCGGTGGGCGAGCCGGGGCGAAGCGGACTCTGCCCTTGGATTCCGGGGACCACAGCATGTGCCTCGAGCCTCTTATCCGCTCCAAGACACCTCGTCCCTGAAATGAGGCTGCAGGTCACAGCCCAGGGAGCGGTGGGCTCCATGTCAGCCGAGGCTGAGCCGAGCTCTTCCAGGTGATCAGGGTCGGCTCCTCCCCCTGGCTCGGGGGATCCCCACGCTGAGGCCATTTGACACGAAGGCCCCAGCCTCAGGCGGAGCCACTGCAGGTTGACCCAGACCACCAGCCTGCCTGAGCTCCAGGTTTCAGTTCCGTTCAGATCCTGAGAAGCCACGTCTGCCCTCTCTGCACCCAAAGCCACCGTCAAGGAAGGAGGACTCTCTGCCACCCCTTCTCTGCCCAGCAGATCCACGTCTCACCTGCGCTGTTCTCGGCACAAGCCAGTCGCGGGCAGCAACGCGTGTATGTTTAGAGCAGTCTCCTAACAGGAGACTCCTCCTGCCGGGTGTCTTTTCTTTCGTAGCAGCTCCTAAACTAACAGAACATCACAAAACTGGTGGCAGGCTAGATCTGCTCAAATCCAGGAGCCGTGTAATGCTGGGCAGAGCATGTTAATCCCGCCACAGACCTTCAGATTCTTCACCTGCCTCCCTCGCGAGGCCCGTGGAGAAATGACAATGTAAGAAGCATCTCATGGGAAAGGGTTCTCTGCTCTGACATGACCTTGAAGGGCCATCCCTCAAGGGCTGGATCGAGTCCCATCTCTCCCATGTCCCCCGGATGTTACCTCTGAGAAGCAGCTTCCACACCCTCCTGGAGTCAATTAACAAGAGCCCTCCACAAGTCGGCCGGCCCCGACGGCTTGCTTGGTGTTCCAATCAGTTAGCGATGTGGTTAAACTGAAGTCGCTAAATGAAAGGCCTGTGGTCACGCCAGAAACATGCCTTTGATAAAACGCTTGAGGTTGAATTTCCCAACAAGGCGGCCTCCTGGTGCCAGGCTTTTCATGGTGAAAGGGGGACACATCCGAGGGCCCTCCTGGAAAAGATCTGGGGTCTCCGTCTAGCCGTCCCTTCCTCAGGTGCCTCTTCCCCTCACTCCTCCAGGGGGTGTCCAGGTTACCCCCGGGAGTCTCAGAGCCGGGCTGTGGAGCGGTGGGCGAGCCGGGGCGAAGCGGACTCTGCCCTTGGATTCCGGGGACCACAGCATGTGCCTCGAGCCTCTTATCCGCTCCAAGACACCTCGTCCCTGAAATGAGGCTGCAGGTCACAGCCCAGGGAGCGGTGGGCTCCATGTCAGCCGAGGCTGAGCCGAGCTCTTCCAGGTGATCAGGGTCGGCTCCTCCCCCTGGCTCGGGGGATCCCCACGCTGAGGCCATTTGACACGAAGGCCCCAGCCTCAGGCGGAGCCACTGCAGGTTGACCCAGACCACCAGCCTGCCTGAGCTCCAGGTTTCAGTTCCGTTCAGATCCTGAGAAGCCACGTCTGCCCTCTCTGCACCCAAAGCCACCGTCAAGGAAGGAGGACTCTCTGCCACCCCTTCTCTGCCCAGCAGATCCACGTCTCACCTGCGCTGTTCTCGGCACAAGCCAGTCGCGGGCAGCAACGCGTGTATGTTTAGAGCAGTCTCCTAACAGGAGACTCCTCCTGCCGGGTGTCTTTTCTTTCGTAGCAGCTCCTAAACTAACAGAACATCACAAAACTGGTGGCAGGCTAGATCTGCTCAAATCCAGGAGCCGTGTAATGCTGGGCAGAGCATGTTAATCCCGCCACAGACCTTCAGATTCTTCACCTGCCTCCCTCGCGAGGCCCGTGGAGAAATGACAATGTAAGAAGCATCTCATGGGAAAGGGTTCTCTCTGCTCTGACATGACCTTCGAAAGGGCCATCCCTCAAGGGCTGGATCGAGTCCCATCTCTCCCATGTCCCCCCCGGGTTACCTGTCTACACTCTGAGAAGCAGCTTCCACACCCTCCTGGAGTCAGAGCGACAACCTTGGCCACTGGCCCCCGAGCCCACATCTTCTGTCTGCCATTCACCAGCCGCGGGACTCGGGACGAACCCCTCGCACTGCCTCCTGACACTCAGCTTCCTGATCGCTAAGGGGACATGGCCCACCCGGCAGGAATGCTGCCAGGACCACAAGAAACGAAGGGACCCAAGCATCTAGCTCACAGCTCAGCACTAAGGAGCCCTGAGCAAATCCCTCCTTCACTATCTGGGTCCATACTGCACCTTCCCAACAAGACTGCAAGCCCCTAGTGCCAAAGACATCCTACGACGCGTGTGCTACGTTCAGCTGCCTATCAGTGACTGACTTCATGGGGCTTCCCTGGTGGTCCAGCGGTTGGCCCTTTGCCTTCCAGGGCACGGGGTTTGATCCCTCGTTGGAAAGCTAGAATCCCACGTGACTCGTGGCCAAAAAAAACCCCGTGAAACAGAAACGGTATTGGAACAAACTGAACATACTTTGCAAACGGTCCACATTAAAAGGAAAAAAAAACCAAAAGACGGATCGCAGCTCCCAGAAACGTTTTGGATCACCTTCCGTTTTTAAAAGATGGACAAACCAGTGGCATGACTCTAAGTAACTTAAAATTAACAAGCTCAATGGTCAGGTCACAGTGTGGGGTCGTCAGTCCATATTCTGTCAAGGGTTTCTCTGGTGGCTCAGTGGTAACGCATCTTCTTGCAATGCAGGAGACCTGGGCTTGATCCCTGGATCAGGAAGATCCCCTGGAGAAGGGAATGGCAACCTACTCTAGTATTCTTGCCTGGGAAATCCCACGGACAGAAGAGTCTGGCGGGCTACAGTGCGTGGGATCGCAAAGAGTCAGACATAAATGAGTGACTCACACACACACACAGACACACACACACAGTCAAAAGGTGAAGCAGCGACCTCACCGCTTACCAGGTACAGACCCTTATATCCTCCATCCACACAGGCTTCCTAAAATGACCCATCTGGCTGGGAGCCGGGCACATCCTAGCCTTGGCTTAGCAACAGGGTTGTCAACAAGTGTTAGCTGAACACTCCCAACTACAGCTAATTAGCCCCGTGGTCGGAAACACTGGATTACACGGGGAAACCTTCCTACTCCTGTTCTCCCAGATAATTAATGCTGCCCACGAGCGGGGGCTCTTTCCAACAGGTACAGGTGGACAAGGGGCCCTGCAGGCGCCCTGCTCTCCAGAGCTGCCTGCAGCTACCGGCACGGCTGCTGCAATCTGTCTTCTCCACTCATCACTCCCCTGCGTCCTCTCTCCTGCCAGGTGAAGAGCACCCATGTCGGCGCCCTCGTCAGGGCACCTGAGGCTTACCGGCGAGTCCCGTTTGCCCTTTCCATTCCCTCCGTGGAGGGGAGCCTGCAAGGGAGAAGCATTTTCCCCCTCTGACTCTGACCAAGAGGCTGCTCACACGGGCTGGCTGGGAAAAGCCCTGGGCAATTTTGGGTTCTAATTCTAGCTCCACCGCAAAATAGCTATGTAACGTTAGAATGGGCACTTAAAGCTCTCTAAGCCTCGGTTTTATTTATCTTCCCAATTGGGATAATAATACCATCCTTCTGTTGAGAAGGCCAAGTGAAAGGGTAAATGGAGCTGTGATGTTAAAGGCCTAAGAAGAGGCAGGTTCCCCCCTTCCATTCGCAGCGGTCCCAAAAGAAACCAAAAGACGGATCGCAGCTCCCAGAAACGTTTTGGATCACCTTCCGTTTTTAAAAGATGGACAAACCAGTGGCATGACTCTAAGTAACTTAAAATTAACAAGCTCAATGGTCAGGTCACAGTGTGGGGTCGTCAGTCCATATTCTGTCAAGGGTTTCTCTGGTGGCTCAGTGGTAACGCATCTTCTTGCAATGCAGGAGACCTGGGCTTGATCCCTGGATCAGGAAGATCCCCTGGAGAAGGGAATGGCAACCTACTCTAGTATTCTTGCCTGGGAAATCCCACGGACAGAAGAGTCTGGCGGGCTACAGTGCGTGGGATCGCAAAGAGTCAGACATAAATGAGTGACTCACACACACACACAGACACACACACACAGTCAAAAGGTGAAGCAGCGACCTCACCGCTTACCAGGTACAGACCCTTATATCCTCCATCCACACAGGCTTCCTAAAATGACCCATCTGGCTGGGAGCCGGGCACATCCTAGCCTTGGCTTAGCAACAGGGTTGTCAACAAGTGTTAGCTGAACACTCCCAACTACAGCTAATTAGCCCCGTGGTCGGAAACACTGGATTACACGGGGAAACCTTCCTACTCCTGTTCTCCCAGATAATTAATGCTGCCCACGAGCGGGGGCTCTTTCCAACAGGTACAGGTGGACAAGGGGCCCTGCAGGCGCCCTGCTCTCCAGAGCTGCCTGCAGCTACCGGCACGGCTGCTGCAATCTGTCTTCTCCACTCATCACTCCCCTGCGTCCTCTCTCCTGCCAGGTGAAGAGCACCCATGTCGGCGCCCTCGTCAGGGCACCTGAGGCTTACCGGCGAGTCCCGTTTGCCCTTTCCATTCCCTCCGTGGAGGGGAGCCTGCAAGGGAGAAGCATTTTCCCCCTCTGACTCTGACCAAGAGGCTGCTCACACGGGCTGGCTGGGAAAAGCCCTGGGCAATTTTGGGTTCTAATTCTAGCTCCACCGCAAAATAGCTATGTAACGTTAGAATGGGCACTTAAAGCTCTCTAAGCCTCGGTTTTATTTATCTTCCCAATTGGGATAATAATACCATCCTTCTGTTGAGAAGGCCAAGTGAAAGGGTAAATGGAGCTGTGATGTTAAAGGCCTAAGAAGAGGCAGGTTCACCAGGCAGGACCCCAGGTGGAGGTGGTGGCAGCGGCAGTCGGTGGTCACGTCCGACTCTGCGACCCCATGGACGGCCGCATGCCAGGCTCCTCGGTCCGTCACCATCTCCAGGAGCCTGCTCAAACTCACGTCCACTGAGTCGGTGACGCCATCCAACCATCTTGTCCTCTGCCGCCTCCTTCTCCTTTTGGACCCTAGGACCCCTGCCCATAAAGAAGCCAGTGCTGGAGCCCCGGGAGGTTGTGACCGAAGTCACCCCCGTTGGGGCGGCTGTCAGGCTAAGCCGGCCAGTGGGGAAGAGGGGGAAATCCACTACCAACAGTGAGAGCCAAGCAGACCTCCTGGAAGGCACCCACCCCAAGCACCCACGGGGGCCCATGCAGCCCAAGCCCCTCTGCCCACACAGGAACGAGGACCGGGATTTAGCTAAGGGTCCAGCGCTGCCCTGGAGACATGAAGAAGCCCATCAGAGCTGGTCCTTGGAGAAGGGTGCCCACACTTGCCCACGACACCTGGTGAACAACCTCGCATCAGATTCCTCATCGAGCCAGCTTTCAATTTAGAATTGGATCTCGAATAGTCTCTTCATTTACTAAGAATTCACTTCAAGAGTCAGACAAGGGAATTCCCTGGCGGTCCAGTGGTTAGGACTCCACGGTTTCACGGCTGAGGATCCGGGGTTCAACCCCCAGTGAGGCAACTACGTTTCCGTAAGCTGTGCCACTTGGCCAAGGAAGTCATAGAGGTTTCTGACATAAAATGTTCTGTCTTACGCCCGTAGCTTTTCCAAAGGTCTCCCTTTTGCCATTTCAGTATTGTACAGACACACACACATAATAACCAATGATACCCACATCGCTATCTAATGCCCACTGACCTCACTGAATCACAGACACTTAACGGCCTCATCTAAATGCCTCCTTCTCAGCTCGTGAGCCCGAGACACGACATGAAGCTTCTGATGTCCAAGCATGACGCTAGAGGCTCTGAAGGGCCAGAGACAGAGACTCCTAGCCACAGAGAGGCCATTGTCCTTCAAAGCGATGATAAGATTAACGGCCGTGCTGACCTCACTAAAGAAAAGGAAAGAGCTAGTTTTTTTTTCTCAGTAAATTGCAAGTTATAACATATCCTGGGGAAAAGTCCCTTCTGATCACAGTGCGTTCTTTTCCTAAATCCTGGGGACTGTCCCTGTCTCTGTCCTCCACTGAGACTGTGACTCATCTGGACCCCGAGCGCCCCGTGAACAGGGCTTACGCTGTTGTGGGTCTTGGCGGAAATGGTCTTCACGCTGTCGGGGTCCCAGATGACCAGGTCAGCGTCGGAGCCCACGGCAATGCGGCCCTTCCGGGGGTACAGGTTGAAGACTTTGGCGGCGTTGGTGCTGGTCACGGCCACAAACTGGTTCTCATCCATCTTCCCAGTGACCTGAAGAGGAGAACGCATGCATACACGTGCAATAACACAGGTTACCACGCTAAAGGGAGGAACCCTACTCAGCAATGAAAAGGGACACACTTTGGTTGCACACAACAACCTGGATATTAAGGGCATGATGTTACGTGGAAAAAAAAGAAAAACAATCTCCAGGGACATCCACGGCGGTCCAGTGGTTGGGACCTCTAGCTTCCACTGCAGGGGGCATGGGTTCGATCCCTGGTCAGGGAACTAAGATCCCACATGCCCCGACATAGCCCAAAAAAATCTCCAAAGGTCACATACGGTATGGCTTCATGAACAGAACATTCTCAAAATAACCAAATTACAGAGACGGGCAGACCAGGGGTAAGATGGAGATTCCTCCACAGGGTAGAGGCGGGCGTGACTATAAAGGGGCAGCAGCAGGGGGCACTTTGTGATGACAGAGGACTTCTCTGTCTTGACCACAGGGATGGTTACAGGAATCTCTATACGACAAAACGACCTCCGCTCCTCACCACAGCCTTATCCCAGATGACCGACATCCGCTCCTCTGTGCCATTGGTGCCCTCAGGGATGAGGGTGAAGTTGTCCTTTCCAACGGCTTTCTGGGCGGTGTTGAAGGTACAGTGGGCACTGCCGGTCACCTGGAGATCTCCACTGCAAGGAACACACACCAACAGCTATTTATTAACCTTTGGCCTCAAATCATCTTTGACCGTATTTCTTAACGCGTTTTTGAAAGCGTCATCCTCCGCCCAGGAGACAGGAAATTCAGGAGGACAGGGCCTGACACGAAAGCGTCATGACAATGCCGTGCATCTAAGACTCTTTCATGAGGTGTCTTATGAGTCACATGGCACACAGGGGAACCTTTCCGCGTCCTCATTCATCCCGTGTGGTGGACGTTCAAGATGGCCCTGGTTTTTAACCCAGAACGGTCCCCAAAGCATCAAGGTCCTCACTCCCTGCTGCCGTCCGGTAATCTGAGTTTGGAGGACGAAGTCTCTGTCGGCGAGCTTGCTGCTGCCCACCCTACTGAAATCCAGCGGGTCAGCCTGGTGCAAGAAAAGATCAAAAACGGGAGGTGAGAACAAGTCACCGCCACTCACCAGGACAGCAAGGAGTTCAGAAAGTCCGGAGTGGTCGGGTCGGGGCTCAGGGGCGGGGAGGTGACAAAAGCTGCAGCCTTGGCCCAGTTCTTGCTCCAATAGTGAGAGCCGCGGTCCCCAAGCTGGCGGTGATGGGCTCGCCATACACCACAGTTCCTGACAAACAGAAAGGTCCCGGAGTGGTCGGTACGGCTCAGGGGCATGGGTTCGATCCCTGGTCAGGGAACTAAGATCCCACATGCCCCGACATAGCCCAAAAAAATCTCCAAAGGTCACATACGGTATGGCTTCATGAACAGAACATTCTCAAAATAACCAAATTACAGAGACGGGCAGACCAGGGGTAAGATGGAGATTCCTCCACAGGGTAGAGGCGGGCGTGACTAAAAAGGGGGCAGCAGCAGGGGGCACTTTGTGATGACAGAGGACTTCTCTGTCTTGACCACAGGGATGGTTACAGGAATCTCTATACGACAAAACGACCTCCGCTCCTCACCACAGCCTTATCCCAGATGACCGACATCCGCTCCTCTGTGCCATTGGTGCCCTCAGGGATGAGGGTGAAGTTGTCCTTTCCAACGGCTTTCTGGGCGGTGTTGAAGGTACAGTGGGCACTGCCGGTCACCTGGAGATCTCCACTGCAAGGAACACACACCAACAGCTATTTATTAACCTTTGGCCTCAAATCATCTTTGACCGTATTTCTTAACGCGTTTTTGAAAGCGTCATCCTCCGCCCAGGAGACAGGAAATTCAGGAGGACAGGGCCTGACACGAAAGCGTCATGACAATGCCGTGCATCTAAGACTCTTTCATGAGGTGTCTTATGAGTCACATGGCACACAGGGGAACCTTTCCGCGTCCTCATTCATCCCGTGTGGTGGACGTTCAAGATGGCCCTGGTTTTTAACCCAGAACGGTCCCCAAAGCATCAAGGTCCTCACTCCCTGCTGCCGTCCGGTAATCTGAGTTTGGAGGACGAAGTCTCTGTCGGCGAGCTTGCTGCTGCCCACCCTACTGAAATCCAGCGGGTCAGCCTGGTGCAAGAAAAGATCAAAAACGGGAGGTGAGAACAAGTCACCGCCACTCACCAGGACAGCAAGGAGTTCAGAAAGTCCGGAGTGGTCGGGTCGGGGCTCAGGGGCGGGGAGGTGACAAAAGCTGCAGCCTTGGCCCAGTTCTTGCTCCAATAGTGAGAGCCGTCGGTCCCCAAGCTGGCGGTGATGGGCTCGCCATACACCACAGTTCCTGACAAACAGAAGGCAGAGCTGAGCACCACGCGGAGAGGGAGGGGAGGTGGTGCCTCCGCTGGGAGTCACCGCACCCGGCAGCAGGCCAAGGGCTCAGCACCTCTTCAAAGAAGGGGCCAGCCCGGCTGAGGGCTGAGGAAACAGGTGTTGGGGGAAGCCGACCACCCCAGCCGCCCGGGCGCCCATCCAATGACTGCTCCCTAGGATTTCCCCTCTGAGCCCTGCTCTTCTTGTGAACTTTTATTTGACATTGGAATATGGCTGATCTACAATTTTGTGTTAGTTTCAGGTGAACAGCAAAGCGACTCAGCTAATCCCTGGCATAGAGGATACAGAATCTGCCTGGAGTGCAGGAGATCTAAGGTCAGTCCCTGGCTCGGGAAGGTCCCTTGGAGAAGAAAATGGCAACCCACTCTGGTATTCCTGCCTGGAGGATCCTGCGAACAGAGGAGCCTGGGGGGCTACAGTCTTTGGGGTCGCAAAGAGTCAGACACGACTGAAGCGACTAAGCATAGTACGCACACTTCAACAGAGCCTCCCAGTCAGAGTTCAGACGGATGTCTGCTTTCCCCACCTCTGCCTCCATTCTCCATAGCACTTCCAGAGTGATCTTCCCAAAACATACTCTTCCCGGGCCACTCTCTTGCATAAAGTCCCCTGAAGGGGCCCTCTTCTGCCCGAAGCACCTCAGGCCTTCGTTACCGGCCCAACAACAAAGCTGCTCTCTTTTTTTCTAACACCATCTGAAAAACTCCATCCCATCCTCCACGCCAAGAATCCAATACGCATTCAGGTTTAAACTTTTTGATTTTTCACACAAAGAAAGACAAATGTCATTATGATATCATGCATAGGTGGCATCTAATGTTTTAAAAATGATTCCAATGAACTTATTACGAAACAGACTCACAGATCTCGAAAACGTGGGTGTGATCCCTTATGAAGTCCAGGCATCCGAGCTGGAATTTCGCCTCAGGCCAGCCTCACCACCACTGGGAATTCGCCTCTCCCCCCTCCTCCCACCATGGGGCTCCCCCACCCCCTCAGCGGTCTTGCCAAGTCGGGGCCTTTTCTCTGAACCTAGGGCGCTCAAGGCCAAACACTTCTGGTCTGGAATGTGTCTCCTTTTCCTCTCCTCAGCCTTTTCCAAGGCCTTATCTCCTGATAGCACAGCGCCCACATCGGGCCAGCGCTGCCTTACCAGCTGGCTCTGGGAGCTGCCCCGTCCCTCCGACCCCACCTCCCTTCCCTTCCCCAGACTCAGGAATCTCACAAGAGAACACTCTGTCCCTCCAGGGTATGTTAGAGGGCTGGCAGGCAGCTCACATGATAAAGTCCAAGTCCCGTCAAAAGTTTGTGACAGTCCCCACACAGGAAGGAGGGCTCCAGGAATGCGGGGAAGCCTCACCCTGAAGGAGACCCCCAGGAAGAGGAGGGCCAGGGCTCAGCATCACCTGGAAGGCCGCCGGTGTTCCTGACCTACTCAAACCCTCGCAGGAAGCATGGGGTCCAGGGAGCCACTGGGCAGGTGCACACACTGTTCAGTTCAAACAGAGCAGTAAAACCTACATCCCGAGAAGGCCTTGGCTGCCCCCAGGGACCTGTGTGAAAGCACATGCCGGGCAACAGCCTGCTGCCCACCAAGGCCCCACGGACCACGGGTCTGGGTTCAGAAATCAGCCACACGTGGCGGAGCTGAGGATGGCTTTTCTGACCCACCCAGCTCTAGAGGTCCCACTGGCTCTTGTTGAGTCACTTAGTTGTGTTCGACTCTTTGCAGCCTCATAGATATATACTGCAGCACGCCAGGCCTCCCAGTCCTTCACCATCTCCCGGAGTTTGCGCAAACTCATGTCCACTGAACTGGTGATGCCATCCAACCCTTTCATCCTGTCGCCCCCTTCTCCTCTTATCTGAACATAAAGGTGAGGTCTGGGGGAGTCCCTAGGAAAACAGAGGACCTGCAACCTTACAGGTTTCCGGGGACTTCCCTGGTGGTCCAGTGGCTAAGACGCTGCGCTCCCAATGCAGGGGGCCCCGGTTCGAGCCCTGGTCAGGGAACTAGATGCCACACACTGCAGCTCAGAGCTCACAGGCCTCAGCTAAAAATGTTGAGGATGTCTTCTAGATCGATTGAAGTAAAAATGGAGAGAAGAGGGGGGAAAAAAATCCTACATGCTACAATTTTAATTAATATAACAAATTAATTTAAAAGTTTGAACTAATTCTAAAATTTTTAATTACTTTTAAAAATTATATTTAAAAATTTAATTACTTTAGAAATTGAAGTTAAATTTTGAAAATTAATTTTAAAAAGAAAAAAAACGGTTTCCTGGCCATGTCAATCTGAAACTGATCAAGAGGCAGAACTGCCTGTAGAAAAAGAGAAGTGCCCGTCTTCAGAGCCCTCAAACACGCATCATCAGTTTTCTGTTCTCCCTGAAACACACTCTTTTTTTTTTAAAGATTTATTTATTCATTTATTTTGGGGAAGGAGGCGGGTTGGGGAGGGAGGGGAGCAGGCGGGCCACTTCTATTGGTCTTTCATTTCTCTATTTTCATCCGTCTTTGTTCTTTGGCTCCTGTGGGGCTCCCATCGCGGTGGCCTCTGTTGTCGCAGAGCACTGACTCTGGGCGCATGCGCTCCAGAGCTCCAGCTCGGTGATTAGACACATCGGTCCAGCTGTTCCGCGGCACGTGGGATCCTCCCAGGCCAGGGATCGAACCGGCGCCCCTTGCACTGCAAGACGGTGTCCTTACCCACTGGACCACCAGGGAAGCCCCCTGCAACACGCTCTTGCTCATTCTCTCCTGACCTGCTACACTTCAGTCCTGCTTTTGGAAACCTGAGCCCCAGAAAGGGCCGGTTCCCAGAATGCGTCCTGAATCCTACAAGTGCCCTTGACCTCAGCCTTCATCTCACTCTGCCATACACAGCCCCGGCGGAGATGGGAGCTGGTGCAGGGGCCAAGGCGCCTCCAGGCTGTGCCCAGGACCCCGCAGCGCGTCACAAGGAAACGACCTCGGCCTTCAGCTTCTGCAAAACCTAGAACCGGGCTGCAGCTTCAAGGCCACGGCCGACCGGACCTGCCTCTGTAGATGGAGGCTGAGCCAGGACTCTTGGGCGGGGGCCAAGTGAAGGTGGGGGACTTGGAGAAGGAAGAAGGTATCTCTGCAGCTCATTCCTGCTTCACCTGGTTCAGAAGTCCTTGCTGTCTTGGGTTTTCTCCTCTTCAGCCCTCAACGCCAGGGCAGGGGTGACATCACCCTGTAGGAGGAGGCCTCCACTGCTGCCCATTTGATGAACCCCGTACCTGAGACAACCACGGATGGACTTCCGGATCCCAGCCACGCCACGGACACCACTGCAGGCTGGAAATCATTGCCACTAATAATAGGAAACCACAGGACAGGCTTCCCTGGTCTTTTTGCACGCCTCCAAATGCTCTGCTGACGTGTTCCTGGTACGATCAGACTTTCCAGCTTTTCTTCTCTGGGGAAAGTCTAAACTGACGGAGTGACCCGGCCAGCCTCTGGCAGGCTCCCTAGGAGGGCCGCGAATAGCAGGGCCGGGGGCGGCGTTCATTCAGCCTTGGCGCAAGTGCGGACAATAAAGGCAGGCTAGGGTTAGAGATGGAGGACGGCTCAGCCCGGATGGTTAGTCATTTCCGCATCGAAAGTTTTCTTTGGCTCCTGTGGGCCTCCCATCGCGGTGGCCTCTGTCGTTGCAGAGCGCCGGCTCTGGGCGCATGCGCTCCAGAGCTCCAGCTCGGTGGTTGGACACATCGGTCCAGCCGCTCCGCGGCACGTGGGATCCTCCCAGGCCAGGGATCGAACCGGCGCCCCTTGCACTGCAAGACGGTGTCCTTACCCACTGGACCACCAGGGAAGCCCCCTGCAACACGCTCTTGCTCATTCTCTCCTGACCTGCTACACTTCAGTCCTGCTTTTGGAAACCTGAGCCCCAGAAAGGGCCGGTTCCCAGAATGCGTCCTGAATCCTACAAGTGCCCTTGACCTCAGCCTTCATCTCACTCTGCCATACACAGCCCCGGCGGAGATGGGAGCTGGTGCAGGGGCCAAGGCGCCTCCAGGCTGTGCCCAGGACCCCGCAGCGCGTCACAAGGAAACGACCTCGGCCTTCAGCTTCTGCAAAACCTAGAACCGGGCTGCAGCTTCAAGGCCACGGCCGACCGGACCTGCCTCTGTAGATGGAGGCTGAGCCAGGACTCTTGGGCGGGGGCCAAGTGAAGGTGGGGGACTTGGAGAAGGAAGAAGGTATCTCTGCAGCTCATTCCTGCTTCACCTGGTTCAGAAGTCCTTGCTGTCTTGGGTTTTCTCCTCTTCAGCCCTCAACGCCAGGGCAGGGGTGACATCACCCTGTAGGAGGAGGCCTCCACTGCTGCCCATTTGATGAACCCCGTACCTGAGACAACCACGGATGGACTTCCGGATCCCAGCCACGCCACGGACACCACTGCAGGCTGGAAATCATTGCCACTAATAATAGGAAACCACAGGACAGGCTTCCCTGGTCTTTTTGCACGCCTCCAAATGCTCTGCTGACGTGTTCCTGGTACGATCAGACTTTCCAGCTTTTCTTCTCTGGGGAAAGTCTAAACTGACGGAGTGACCCCGGGCCAGCCTCTGGCAGGCTCCCTAGGAGGGCCGCGAATAGCAGGGCCGGGGGCGGCGTTCATTCAGCCTTGGCGCAAGTGCGGACAATAAAGGCAGGCTGGGGGTTAGAGATGGAGGACGGCTCAGCCCGGATGGTTAGTCATTTCCCCCGAACAAGAAGCAAAAGGACAAATCCAGGGAGAAACAATGGAAAATCATGTGTGTGTGCTCGCGCGTGCGTGCGTGCGTGTGTGTGTATTTCAAAACACAGCTTTAAAAGCACAGTGAGAAACTATACAAACACTGGGAATTCCCTGGTGGCCCCATGATTAGGGCTGCACGCTTTCAATGCAGGGGACACGGGTTCGATCACTGGCCAGGTAACTACGATCCCACATGCCATGGAGTACCAGCCAAAAACAAACAAACAAAAAACAACAAAACAAAACTAAGAAAAAACACAAAACCACATACACAAAAATAACCCTATGTAATGCCACCCCCCACCACACAATTGCTCTCCCTCCCCTCTCAAAGACCCCAGGCCAGAACTCCGCATCCCAGCCGCTGTCTGTGGAGACTGGGAGTGATGCTCAACAAACAGAATCTTCCAGTTTTCTAGATGGGTCCTGGGATTTCTGGAACTGGTTCTCTCAACTGCTTCGATTTAAGGCACGAATGACTCCACTTCCAGTAGTTACTAATATTAGAAGAACGCTCGCCATGCCTGGCACGAGGAGGCAAAGGAAAGGCACAAAATACCTCATCAAGTGCCTAAAAGAGGCAAAGTCCTGGGGAGTGGTGTATTTGATACCTGAGACCCTTTCGTCAAACTTAGTGCAACAAGATTTGCTGGGCTGTTCCTCATTGCACTGGACAAAGTAAGGAAAGACAAGGATGACTCAGGGAAACAAATTCCCAGCTCAAGAGTCCCATAAATGAACCGAAAGTTTCTGCGTCTACCCCAAAGAGATCCTCGTCTCCAGCAGCCATGAAGCTGCATCTGCTGAAAACTGAAGCCAAGGTCTCACGCTGCAACTGGCCGAGTTGAATTCCCAACTGGCAACGGTCTGCCATGAAGGTGAAGGTGCTGATAGGAAAGGAATTCTGCCTTCAGATCACTTCCCATTGCAACATCAGCACTTCCTTGAATCTTCAACCCACCAGCCACCTGCAGATTTCAGCCCTCCCAGGGCCGACGCTGCATGAGCCACTGCAGGCTGGGGTTAGAGATGGAGGACGGCTCAGCCCGGATGGTTAGTCATTTCCAACAAGAAGCAAAAGGACAAATCCAGGGAGAAACAATGGAAAATCATGTGTGTGTGCAGGCATGGCGTGCGTGTGTGTGTATTTCAAAACACAGCTTTAAAAGCACAGTGAGAAACTATACAAACACTGGGAATTCCCTGGTGGCCCCATGATTAGGGCTGCACGCTTTCAATGCAGGGGACACGGGTTCGATCACTGGCCAGGTAACTACGATCCCACATGCCATGGAGTACCAGCCAAAAACAAACAAACAAAAAACAACAAAACAAAACTAAGAAAAAACACAAAACCACATACACAAAAATAACCCTATGTAATGCCACCCCCCACCACACAATTGCTCTCCCTCCCCTCTCAAAGACCCCAGGCCAGAACTCCGCATCCCAGCCGCTGTCTGTGGAGACTGGGAGTGATGCTCAACAAACAGAATCTTCCAGTTTTCTAGATGGGTCCTGGGATTTCTGGAACTGGTTCTCTCAACTGCTTCGATTTAAGGCACGAATGACTCCACTTCCAGTAGTTACTAATATTAGAAGAACGCTCGCCATGCCTGGCACGAGGAGGCAAAGGAAAGGCACAAAATACCTCATCAAGTGCCTAAAAGAGGCAAAGTCCTGGGGAGTGGTGTATTTGATACCTGAGACCCTTTCGTCAAACTTAGTGCAACAAGATTTGCTGGGCTGTTCCTCATTGCACTGGACAAAGTAAGGAAAGACAAGGATGACTCAGGGAAACAAATTCCCAGCTCAAGAGTCCCATAAATGAACCGAAAGTTTCTGCGTCTACCCCAAAAGAGATCCTCGTCTCCAGCAGCCATGAAGCTGCATCTGCTGAAAACTGAAGCCAAGGTCTCACGCTGCAACTGGCCGAGTTGAATTCCCAACTGGCAACGGTCTGCCATGAAGGTGAAGGTGCTGATAGGAAAGGAATTCTGCCTTCAGATCACTTCCCATTGCAACATCAGCACTTCCTTGAATCTTCAACCCACCAGCCACCTGCAGATTTCAGCCCTCCCAGGGCCGACGCTGCATGAGCCACTGCCTTAACGTCTGTGTGTGTGTCAGAGAGAGGGAGGGACCGAGGCAGGGAGAGACGGGTTCTGTTTCTCCAGAGCCCTGCCTAACACAGACTTGGGTGAGATTCATTCACAGCCCAACCAACGGGCCACTCTCTGGGTTCAAGACGATAGGCTGTGTGTTAACACAAAGGATTCAATCCCAAGCGGGGATGGTCCTCGTGGAGTCCTTGGCCATGTGCTTCTCATTATACCCTCGCTGTTGCGCCTGACCCACAGGGCACAGGAAGTCTGGTCTCAAGTTTGGATTGCGAATGTTTCTGCATCTGGATTCGGGGTGTGGGGGGCTGTATCAGATGAGGTCATCCCTTGCACCACCACACGCACGTGGAAGGCACTGGTGCCATGTTCGAGGCCACACGTGGACAAAACGTAGTCAGAGGGAGCCTCGTTTCTTCGTGGAAAGAGAACTGGCCCAGAGTCTGAATCTAAGGGTTCTCTTTCCTACAGGCTGGGTGCTCTGGGACAAGACGGTCAAATTCTACCTTTGGCGTCCCGGACACGAGCCTATGAAATCAACCAGTGTCTAAGTTCTTTGAAAGGACAATAACTGCCCTTTCTGATACTGGCTGTGTCTTCCTTCAATTCCTTGGCTGCAGAATGGGGTGGGAGAGGTGTTGTCCTGCTGTACGACACAGGACGAAGGAGGCAACACGGGCGATGCTGGCTTTGGGGGAAGCCCTGCATGCCTTCGTGGCCGGTCAAGCAGCCCCATGAAAACAGTCCTCCCTTAGGCTCCATCTCGGGCTTCCCTGGTAGATCAGACGGTAAGGAGCCCACCTGCAATGCAGGAAACCCAGGTTCAATCCCTGGGTTGGAAAGATCTCCTGGAAAAGGGAACAGCTACCCACTCCAGTAATCTTGCCTGGAGAATTCCACGGACGGGCTTACAGTCCATGGTGTAGCCAACCATCAGACATGACTGAGCGACTAACACGTTCCCTTTTTTAGGCTCCATCTCACATCTTCACTTCCCTAAACACCTCGGGTCTTGCATTCAGGACTGGCAGGTCTCTGGGTGGGAGGTACAAGAGAGACGTCACCCTTGCTGCCATCCGTAGGGTTCTGGTTTTCAACAGCTCACAACTGCAGAGAGAGCTGAATCATCTTCCTCAGCCTGACCCTTGGAGACTGGGCGGGGGCTTCCGTGTGTGTCTGTTAAGAGGGGGGCCTTCCTCTGTGTTCTAACCATACCTGGCTCGCACCTCTTTGATAAATAATCACTTCCCATGTGACTGTCTGCTCCTGTCCCCACTCGCAGCTAGGGAAGGAGCTAACAGGACTGGGACCGTGTCTCGTCTCCAGCCGAAACGCCTCAAGTACCACAAAACAAAAATTCGTAGGATAAACAAAGTGCCTCTCTAATGTACAGAGAAGCTATGGAGCTGCGGAATGCTGACGGCGTCCCATACCCGCCTCCGGAAGAAGCCACCTGAAGCTGAAAACCAGTCCCTGGCAGAAAAATCTTGCCCGAGTCAGAGGCATCTTTTTTTTAACCTTTATTTGGTTGCATGGGGTCTTAGTTGGGGCACTCGGGCTTCACTGCTCCGCGGCATGTGGGATCTTAATTCCCCAACCAGGGATCAAATCCACATCCCTTGCATTGCAAGACAGATTCTTAACCACTGGACCACCAGGGAAGTCCCAGAAGCATATTTGCTTTGAATTTCTAACAAGCTAAAGTTGAACTAGCTCTTCACTCCTTAAATCATCATAGTGGTAGGTAGAGTTGTTACGTAGTTCTTGTGGTATCATCTCATTTAAGCTTCCTTCTTGCCTTAGGATATTATTGATGTTATTATCTTCCTGATGCAGAAGGATAAACAGGATCCAGATGGAAAGTTACCTGCCTAGCATCACAAGCTAGTGCCTAGAGGATCTGGGAGTTAACCCAAGACAGACCACAAACCTTCAATGCGGCTTTATATTGTCCTTCTTCTTGGTCACTGGGGAAATCTGGCTTCCATAGTCTCCAGGACTCTGCTAGGTATCAGTCTGTTGAGGAACTAAACCCAACAGACACCTAGAAGAAGAGGGCCACAGCATCTCCCATATTAAAATAATCTCAAAGCATGAAGGTTCAGGACTGGCAGGTCTCTGGGTGGGAGGTACAAGAGAGACGCACCCTTGCTGCCATCCGTAGGGTTCTGGTTTTCAACAGCTCACAACTGCAGAGAGAGCTGAATCATCTTCCTCAGCCTGACCCTTGGAGACTGGGCGGGGGCTTCCGTGTGTGTCTGTTAAGAGGGGGGCCTTCCTCTGTGTTCTAACCATACCTGGCTCGCACCTCTTTGATAAATAATCACTTCCCATGTGACTGTCTGCTCCTGTCCCCACTCGCAGCTAGGGAAGGAGCTAACAGGACTGGGACCGTGTCTCGTCTCCAGCCGAAACGCCTCAAGTACCACAAAACAAAAATTCGTAGGATAAACAAAGTGCCTCTCTAATGTACAGAGAAGCTATGGAGCTGCGGAATGCTGACGGCGTCCCATACCCGCCTCCGGAAGAAGCCACCTGAAGCTGAAAACCAGTCCCTGGCAGAAAAATCTTGCCCGAGTCAGAGGCATCTTTTTTTTAACCTTTATTTGGTTGCATGGGGTCTTAGTTGGGGCACTCGGGCTTCACTGCTCCGCGGCATGTGGGATCTTAATTCCCCAACCAGGGATCAAATCCACATCCCTTGCATTGCAAGACAGATTCTTAACCACTGGACCACCAGGGAAGTCCCAGAAGCATATTTGCTTTGAATTTCTAACAAGCTAAAGTTGAACTAGCTCTTCACTCCTTAAATCATCATAGTGGTAGGTAGAGTTGTTACGTAGTTCTTGTGGTATCATCTCATTTAAGCTTCCTTCTTGCCTTAGGATATTATTGATGTTATTATCTTCCTGATGCAGAAGGATAAACAGGATCCAGATGGAAAGTTACCTGCCTAGCATCACAAGCTAGTGCCTAGAGGATCTGGGAGTTAACCCAAGACAGACCACAAACCTTCAATGCGGCTTTATATTGTCCTTCTTCTTGGTCACTGGGGAAATCTGGCTTCCATAGTCTCCAGGACTCTGCTAGGTATCAGTCTGTTGAGGAACTAAACCCAACAGACACCTAGAAGAAGAGGGCCACAGCATCTCCCATATTAAAATAATCTCAAAGCATGAAGGTGAATCAGACATTAATGGGGACCTTCATGGCCTGAGGTCAGATGCAGACGATCAAAGCCCAAGTCCACATCTCAGCAGCTCTGAGCTTCCGTTTACTCAGCTGCAAAGTAAAACAAGTAAGGAAATTCCTGCCCCGGCACCTCCCAAAGTTATTATGAAGTTCCCACAAGATGGAAAGAGCCTGCCAGCAGGCTAGAATTTCTCCTCCTTGCACCCGAATGCCCTGGAAATTCCTTGCTGGCCGCTCAAATTCATCTCAAGCAAAGGTTTCTAAGGGTACATATGTGGCCACTGGCTGAAATCAAGAGGCCCTGGGAACCACAGGCCCGGCTGGACTTACCCTGAAGGTTCTGAACGAACAGACTGAAACCCTTTCTTGGTGCTCAGCCACCAATTCGCACATAAGGTCTAGATCTTATGGAGAACAGAAGACATCCTGGGGCACTGAGTCACAGGGACCGGAGGGCCGTGTGCATACATGCTCAGTCACTTCAGTCCTGTCTTGTTTGCGACCCCATGGTCTACAGTCCACTAGACACCTCTGTCCATGGGACAGTGGTTTGCTATTTCCTTCTCCAGGGGATCTTCCAGACTCAGGGATCGAACCTGGGTCTCCTATATGGGAGGTGGTCTCTTGCATTGCAGGCGAATTCTTTACCAACTGAGCCACCAGGGAATGTTCCATTGCAAAAAAGGGCAGTTCCTCCTAGCTGCCAGGAGAGGGCAGGTTTCCAAAACACTGGTCATGGAGCAACCATTTCCTGCAGTGCCTGAGGACAAAGGCCCCAAGGGACGCTCCAGAGGACAGGGGCCAGGAATTCACTGCTGGGGCCATCTAGAAGTCATCAACTCTTGGGACAAGCTGACTAAGTGATCATCGAACAATCTGTTTTTAAGTCTTGCACCAGCTCACCCACCAGTGTAAACAAAACCCTCCTGATCCATATGGATCACATTCCGCAGAGAACCAGAAAACAAACTAGAGAGGTCAGATGGCTCCCTTGCCAACCGAGAAAGAAAGATACATGGAGAGAGCTGAAAGAATCGAAAAAGAATGAGAGAGAAACAGAGGGACTCAGAAAGTGGTACAGAGACCTGGGAGAAAGCTGGAGAGAGTTAAGAGAGAAATGGAGACAGAGAGAAAGGTCGTGACAATCAGGTTGGGAAATACAATGGGAAGACAGGAAGAAAGGAGGGAGGAAGACCCTTGTAGGATACTCATGTTCAGATTCAGCCAAAATAACCCCACATCCACTCAACAGGGTCCACCTTCATTTCTGTACACCTGACCTACACTCCCAGGCAGAGACCACGTGGTGTGATAATCCGAGTTCCCAGTCAAAGGCAGGTTCAGGAGGGGTGTGCTGCATTCATAATAGATAAGGCGCTCACACCGCATCCCCTGGAAGAAGTACTTAGTAAATTAGTTTCCAAGCACCTTTCCTCTGGAACAGAGAGCCAGCCTCGGCTCAGAATGTATCTCTACCATCTACAGGGCGTCCCTGGAGCCCCAGGATATGACGGGGGGCCGGGCAGAATCCACGCCCGCGCAAGCCTCTCTGACACGCCCCAGCGGAAATCACTCCCAGCCACAGAGAGGAACCGCATTTTGCAATGGAAGGTTCCCCAGGATTCTGCGGCAGATGGAAACTGACGTCATCTGTGTATGTGCCTGGTCTATGTAGACTGCATCCAATTAAATCCAACTCCTCTACGGAAGTGGGGGCAGGACGCAAAGTGGGCGGCCCACCCACCCGGCGCTGCGCGCGGCTTTAAATAGATACCCACGCGGCCGCAGCCCCGGAACAGAGCGAGAAACTGGAGCCGCTCGCCGTGCGCAGATGTAATTAGGTTAATGATGGAACGTGATGAGAGCAGAGCGGCCCACTTGGCAGGAGGGGCTGGAAACCCGGCTCTATCCCCCGAACCCGCACCCCTTGCAGCATCTGCACGCGCGCACCGAGACCGCGGGAGGCCTTACCCTTCTTCCGGGCCTGGGCGATGACCTCCGCGGCACTCTTGCTCATCACCTTGGTGATGTACAGCGGGCAGTTGGTCTGGTTGGCGATGGTGATGGAACGGTTCACCGCTGCGGCCTCCACCTGCGGAAGAGCGTCTGAGCGTGAGAGCCGGGTCCGCGCTTTCCCCGAGGTTGCCTTTTCACCCGAGCAGGCAAGAGGTGGACCAGAGACCCCTGTGTCCTTGGGGCTCACCGCGTGGCACACGGGCGGCGACGTGACTGGCCCAGAGATCAGAATACCGGGGCACAGAGAGAAAGGTCGTGACAATCAGGTTGGGAAATACAATGGGAAGACAGGAAGAAAGGAGGGAGGAAGACCCTTGTAGGATACTCATGTTCAGATTCAGCCAAAATAACCCCACATCCACTCAACAGGGTCCACCTTCATTTCTGTACACCTGACCTACACTCCCAGGCAGAGACCACGTGGTGTGATAATCCGAGTTCCCAGTCAAAGGCAGGTTCAGGAGGGGTGTGCTGCATTCATAATAGATAAGGCGCTCACACCGCATCCCCTGGAAGAAGTACTTAGTAAATTAGTTTCCAAGCACCTTTCCTCTGGAACAGAGAGCCAGCCTCGGCTCAGAATGTATCTCTACCATCTACAGGGCGTCCCTGGAGCCCCAGGATATGACGGGGGGCCGGGCAGAATCCACGCCCGCGCAAGCCTCTCTGACACGCCCCAGCGGAAATCACTCCCAGCCACAGAGAGGAACCGCATTTTGCAAGGGAAAGGGTTTCCCCCAGGATTCTGCGGCAGATGGAAACTGACGTCATCTGTGTATGTGCCTGGTCTATGTAGACTGCATCCAATTAAATCCAACTCCTCTACGGAAGTGGGGGCAGGACGCAAAGTGGGCGGCCCACCCACCCGGCGCTGCGCGCGGCTTTAAATAGATACCCACGCGGCCGCAGCCCCGGAACAGAGCGAGAAACTGGAGCCGCTCGCCGTGCGCAGATGTAATTAGGTTAATGATGGAACGTGATGAGAGCAGAGCGGCCCACTTGGCAGGAGGGGCTGGAAACCCGGCTCTATCCCCCGAACCCGCACCCCTTGCAGCATCTGCACGCGCGCACCGAGACCGCGGGAGGCCTTACCCTTCTTCCGGGCCTGGGCGATGACCTCCGCGGCACTCTTGCTCATCACCTTGGTGATGTACAGCGGGCAGTTGGTCTGGTTGGCGATGGTGATGGAACGGTTCACCGCTTCGGCCTCCACCTGCGGAAGAGCGTCTGAGCGTGAGAGCCGGGTCCGCGCTTTCCCCGAGGTTGCCTTTTCACCCCGAGCAGGCAAGAGGCCACAGTGGACCAGAGACCCCTGTGTCCTTGGGGCTCTACCCCGCGTGGCACACGGGCGAGCGACGTGACTGGCCCAGCTGATCCTTGTGGATGCTTTGTGAGCAGCAGCCGCCTGGATTCTGTAAGGAATGCAGATTCTCAGGCCTCTCAGAGTAACTGCGGGTGGAACCCAGAAATGTGGCTGTTATCAGTCGAGGTGATTTTCACGCGTGGGACGTTTGAGAGCCACCAGGCCTGGAACTTGATGGCTCCCCGTTTGGGGCAGGCACTCCAAGGGCGTGATCTCTAGTCAGGACATTCTGGGATGGAATGATTGTGTCGGGCTTCTGTCCCATGGTCAGAAATGAAGCCAGCCTGGTCCGAGAAACAATGAGACCTCACAGGGCTCTGGGAACGGGGGCAGGCAGATTCGCGTAAACCAAAGGCCCCTCTGTATGGACAAACCAATCATCACCAGCCACAGACTGGTACACCCTTCGCACGAGATGGGAGGGCTGCTCTAACCAATAACCCGCTTCTTTAAACCTGATGCTTCAGTGAATGATATTCCAAAGACCCCAGGGGATTACTGCCCAACACCTGATCGGGTGAGATGAGCTCTTAGATCGTCAGATCCTACAGAGGAACCAGCGCTGTGTGCTGAGCACCGATATCTGAAGGAGCCAGTGAAATGATCAAACAGAGGATCCAGGAAGCCCTGTTCCCTCCCAAATCCAGGCAAAAGGCTGGTTTCCGTAACTGTTCCAGGCCAGGGGCTGAGTCTTCCTTAGTTTTTTTTTTTTTGCCTCCACCAGGCAGTTTCCAGGGTAGCCCCTGGTAGCCAGCAGGTGCTCAAAAATGTTTACTGAGCAAATAAGTGACTTCATTTCAGGGTAACGGTGAAAGCTAGGCTGGTTCCATAAGGAGCTGCCTCTTTTCCTAAGACACGACCAAGCTCCAGATTGAATGATCGTCGCTCACCAGTCTCAACAGGAGCTCAGCCAAGAACTGCAGTTCTGTAAATTGTGCTAACAGGTGAGCTGATTTAATATACAAGGACAGCATCCTTCACATGTGGTCTCCTGGGCTTCAACTACGTGAAGAGAGACATCTTGAGACCCAAAGACAAACCAAACAGCTCTTGAAAAAGCTCATTAAACATCCAAGTGTTTTTAATTCCTGGCATAGCTGAGGGAGCACCCTCCCCTCTCCCTGGCTCCAGTTACAAAAGAAGGGCCTCTGAGTAGGGATCTCTTGTGTCTCTGCGGTCGCCTCAGAAGTGCACAGGGGACAGTACAAACAGGACTCCACTAGAATCTGCCTCACTTCCAGGGGTGCAGGTGACCGCCCAAATTCCGAGTTCCCACCCAGACTCTTCTGAGAGTGAACAGAGGCGCTATTCATTACTGCCCGGGGCGATGGGTGTGGACCAGGACTGCCCGGGGTGAACCAGAGCGCACTGTCCGCTCATTAGGGAATAAATGGAGCGGAAGTGCCAGCCCCAGGGGGCCCCTACCCGAGAAGAGTGGCTTCTGTTCAGACTGGTTTGGTTGGGAGAAGCTCCGTCCCAAAGCCCTGTCTGGATTGGCTCCTCCCCTGCCCCAGCCGGGCAGTAAGGTCACCTTGTGCAGAGAGGAGGTCATGTGAACCCCACGTCTCCACGTTTCGCCCAGAACCGAGAAAGGATCCACGCGTCTCCTTCCGCAGGTGCACGTGCCTGCCTCTGGGAGTAGACATAAACTGTCTCACACGGTGAGCTCTGGCTTCAGTATTAGACAGTAGTAGCGTGTTTGAAAAATGAAAATTTTGCCTTTGTCTCGTTCTAGAGCTTTCAGGGACTTAGGGTGTCACCTAAGCCCTGCTTTCTGCTTTTACAGATAAGCCCCCAAAGTCCAAAGCGCGGAGCAGCCTGGACAGGCTCACACGACGTTGTCAGAACCTAACACTCTCCGCCATCAAGAATTCTGTCACCCTCCCCGCTGGGACCCTACTCCCCACCCAGACACCAGGCTTTCTGTGTGTGTGCTTCGTTCTGTTTTTATTTTTGGCCACACCGCGCGGCATACGGGGTCTTAGATCCCCTGCCAGGGACGAACCCGGGCCACAGTGAGAGCCCAGAACCCTGACCACGAGGCCGCCAGAGAGCTCCCCGGACACCAGCCCTGCAGTGGTCACGGGCTCTGAAGCCCATCTGCTTACTCTGCATCCTCCGTTCCTCCCCAGCGCACCCGGAGTCCCCTTCAGAAAGCACCGCCTTCTCATCCATGTCCTCATCATCATACACCCTTGGGCACCACTGCGGGGCGGGAGGTTTCTAGATCTCTGCCTCCCTATTGTCTGCCGTTCATCTCCTCAGCCTCGGCTGAACACTGGGGGAAACCCTGCTGGAAACCTCACTTGGGGAGCTGGAGAGAGCAGCAGACAGAAGAGCAGGTTTTGTGTGGTTCAAGCACAAGTTAAACCACCGGACGCTGGCGATGGACCACAAAACCTGGAGGGAATTATTAATACCTTTCCATATGTTATACACTGTTTCTTTTGTACTGGCGGCATCTCCCTAACTGCACTCTAGGACGGAGTTCTCTCAGAATGCATCTGTGTTTTATCCTCTTTATTGCTTACAGAGAGTATGCGAACAATGAAAATGTGCTCAGTCCTGTCTGACTCTCTGCGACCCCATGCACTGCAGCCCACCAGGCTCCTCTGTCCATGGGATTCTCCAGGCAAGAACGCTGGAGTGGGCCGCCCTGCCCTCCTCCAGAGGACCTTCCCCACCCAAGGATCAAACCTGGGTCTCCTGCATTGCAGGCAGATTCTTTACCATCTGAGACGCCTGGGAAGCCCTATGTAAACGATAACACACTGGTAACAGATCCCTGGCGAGGAACTGGAAAACCAGGAGACGGTGCCGGCTGGTGCCCGGCGGCGCACAGGGCTGTCTGAAGGAGGCACCTGCTCAGGGGAAGCGCCGCATATTGGACCTGACCTGGAGTCAGTGCCTCTGAATCAGCTGAAAAGCTGGTGACCCTGGAAAGCAGACAGGAAGTCCCCAAAACAGCCTCTAGTGGGACCACAGGACCCCACCCCCACCAAGGAGCCAGGAGCTCCCCATACGAGAGGCTGCCGGCTCCCAAGGGAGGATTCAAAGGTTCCCAACGCAGCAGTGGCTGCAAAAGAAGTGTCCTCTGCCTCATTGTGGACAAACAGGTGGTGGTTATGGTCACCATGGCAACCACATCCCCTCTCCTCTGAGGGCTTTGTCTGGTCAGTGCACCCAGGGCGATTCCTGATGGAGGTTTGCAGGGACCTGGGGAGGCAGCGCAGACGTGGGAAGGACAAAGATGGAAGCAGACCCCCAGGAAGGCTCTGAAATGGGAAGCAGCAGGCAGCTCTCACCAGGAGCCCCAGGTAACAGGAAGAGGGATGTTTGCTCTTCTCAGAGGCCAACATCTTCTTCCCCTTCTCATCTGGATGGCTGGAACTGGGTGGGAGGGGCCCCAGCCACACCCCCGGAGGAAGGCGAGAGTCAACGTTCTAAAGAAGCCAGCCCCAGGGGTCACCACCTGGGCACACGGGCCCCTGGCTTCCCACGGAGCGTGGGCTCCCGCTGGGTGTGTGTGTGTGTGCACAGAGGGTGGTCGTGGGGGCAGCAGAACCCTGCCTCGCTAGCGTCTGATGCCGAGCTTCACCCCTCCCTGTGATTTCCTTCCACGGAGAGGCAGATAACCAAGGCTGCGCCTCCAGGCAGCAGCCCGCACAGGCAGCAGGCTGGAGCGGGTCCCCGGGACACAGCGGTCCTTCCTTGTGAAGGCAGTGTCCCCGGGGTCTGGGGTGGCAATGGAGACGCCTTGGGGTGTGTGTGTGCATGCCTGCACTAACACAGGTGGAACCAGCAAGGGTAAGGCCTCCACGTGTGCCAGACGTTCCAGGTGACCTCCACTCTGGCTTTTTCCTGCCTCGTCCCTACATTCTTTCTCCTCCGCCAGCCGCACCCCACCCCCGACCGAAGCCTAGGGAAACACGTGGGGGGACGAGCCCCTCCACCCCGAGCCAGGCAGCCTGTGGACGGCTCCTTCAACCCCACACCCTCAGCACCTGTCTCCCGGGGAGAGCAGAGCGCCTGCGCCCACGGGTCCTAACCCAGGCGACTCCTATCCCCAGACTCGGAAGACATCTCAGCCCTGACGTTCTTTCATTTGGGGGAACCCGGTCTCATCCGTACCTCTCTCACCCCGCATCTCCCACCACCTGTTTCTGGGAGGAAAGATCTCACTAGGGGTTCCCAACGCAGCAGTGGCTGCAAAAGAAGTGTCCTCTGCCTCATTGTGGACAAACAGGTGGTGGTTATGGTCACCATGGCAACCACATCCCCTCTCCTCTGAGGGCTTTGTCTGGTCAGTGCACCCAGGGCGATTCCTGATGGAGGTTTGCAGGGACCTGGGGAGGCAGCGCAGACGTGGGAAGGACAAAGATGGAAGCAGACCCCCAGGAAGGCTCTGAAATGGGAAGCAGCAGGCAGCTCTCACCAGGAGCCCCAGGTAACAGGAAGAGGGATGTTTGCTCTTCTCAGAGGCCAACATCTTCTTCCCCTTCTCATCTGGATGGCTGGAACTGGGTGGGAGGGGCCCCAGCCACACCCCCGGAGGAAGGCGAGAGTCAACGTTCTAAAGAAGCCAGCCCCAGGGGTCACCACCTGGGCACACGGGCCCCTGGCTTCCCACGGAGCGTGGGCTCCCCGCGGGGTGTGTGTGTGTGTGCACAGAGGGTGGTCGTGGGGGCAGCAGAACCCTGCCCTCGCTAGCGCTCTGATGCCGAGCTTCACCCCCTCCCTGTGATTTCCTTCCACGGAGAGGCAGATAACCAAGGCTGCGCCTCCAGGCAGCAGCCCGCACAGGCAGCAGGCTGGAGCGGGTCCCCGGGACACAGCGGTCCTTCCTTGTGAAGGCAGTGTCCCCGGGGTCTGGGGTGGCAATGGAGACGCCTTGGGGTGTGTGTGTGCATGCCTGCACTAACACAGGTGGAACCAGCAAGGGTAAGGCCTCCACGTGTGCCAGACGTTCCAGGTGACCTCCATTCTGGCTTTTTCCTGCCTCGTCCCTACATTCTTTCTCCTCTGCCAGCCGCACCCCACCCCCGACCGAAGCCTAGGGAAACACGTGGGGGGACGAGCCCCTCCACCCCGAGCCAGGCAGCCTGTGGACGGCTCCTTCAACCCCACACCCTCAGCACCTGTCTCCCGGGGAGAGCAGAGCGCCTGCGCCCACGGGTCCTAACCCAGGCGACTCCTATCCCCAGACTCGGAAGACATCTCAGCCCTGACGTTCTTTCATTTGGGGGAACCCGGTCTCATCCGTACCTCTCTCACCCCGCATCTCCCACCACCTGTTTCTGGGAGGAAAGATCCTAATTTTAAGTTGCCATCTACTCCCATGACAATTTGATCTGCCCTCTCTGCCTGTCCCTTTTCCCAGAAGGACAAAGTCAACTCATCTCCATGAGACTCCCCGGCGTCCTCTTTGCTCAGAGCCGCCAGGTCCTCCAAAGCCTGACCCTGAGCCTTTCCTTACAGAGCTGACTCCTACAAAGTACTGAGGTCAGATTCTCACTTAGAAAAGCAGGTTCTCTGTCACATAAGATGGGAGCACCCCCTTCTCACTCACAAACCTCACCATCCACGACAGTGACTCTCAACCCATGGGCCAGCGAGAACCCTGCTCTGAACTCTCCTTGGACTGTGAAAGGTTCTGTCTTCCACAGTGCTGATTATGTTATACCCTGTGTGGACTTTTTGTGGCAACACTTACAATCTCCCTTCTGCTTTCTAGATACTCACAAGAGCTTCCATGGTAAAATGTTGGAGGCCCTGGGTTATGAACCACAAAAGCCCGATTGCTGGATGCTCATAAAAAGCAATTTGTGTCTGTCTACGCAACAAAGGACTTGGACAATAAGAGACAGAGAGTCTTTAGGCTAAACAAGCCACACAGTTCTACCCCCAGCACCGTCTTAACACTTCACTTTGCTGGTGTAGATACTTCTCAGGGGTGGCCTGTGACATCTCAGAGGGACCAAAGTCAGCATGTGAGGAAAAAAAATCAGCATTCTCAACCGGCAGGAAGTGGGGTGCTCTGGGGCTCTGGTGGTGCCCGCCCCAGAACACGGATTCATGCATTCCATTCAGGAGACGCTCACCTCCTCAGGCCGGCTCAGCACATGTCCCTCGGGGCCCGTGATGCCCAGATCCAGGATCCTCTGCTGCTCCTGCAAGGTTTAAAGAAAACCAGGCAGTCAAACCAGGGCGAGCCCTGTGGACGGCTCCTTCAACCCCACACCTCAGCACCTGTCTCCCGGGAGAGCAGAGCCTGCGCCCACGGGTCCAACCCAGGCGACTCCTATCCCCAGACTCGGAAGACATCTCAGCCCTGACGTTCTTTCATTTGGGGGAACCCGGTCTCATCCGTACCTCTCTCACCCCGCATCTCCCACCACCTGTTTCTGGGAGGAAAGATCCTAATTTTAAGTTGCCATCTACTCCCATGACAATTTGATCTGCCCTCTCTGCCTGTCCCTTTTCCCAGAAGGACAAAGTCAACTCATCTCCATGAGACTCCCCGGCGTCCTCTTTGCTCAGAACCGCCAGGTCCTCCAAAGCCTGACCCTGAGCCTTTCGTTACAGAGCTGACTCCTACAAAGTACTGAGGTCAGATTCTCACTTAGAAAAGCAGGTTCTCTGTCACATAAGATGGGAGCACCCCCTTCTCACTCACAAACCTCACCATCCACGACAGTGACTCTCAACCCATGGGCCAGCGAGAACCCTGCTCTGAACTCTCCTTGGACTGTGAAAGGTTCTGTCTTCCACAGTGCTGATTATGTTATACCCTGTGTGGACTTTTTGTGGCAACACTTACAATCTCCCTTCTGCTTTCTAGATACTCACAAGAGCTTCCATGGTAAAATGTTGGAGGCCCTGGGTTATGAACCACAAAAGCCCGATTGCTGGATGCTCATAAAAAGCAATTTGTGTCTGTCTACGCAACAAAGGACTTGGACAATAAGAGACAGAGAGTCTTTAGGCTAAACAAGCCACACAGTTCTACCCCCAGCACCGTCTTAACACTTCACTTTGCTGGTGTAGATACTTCTCAGGGGTGGCCTGTGACATCTCAGAGGGACCAAAGTCAGCATGTGAGGAAAAAAAATCAGCATTCTCAACCGGCAGGAAGTGGGGTGCTCTGGGGCTCTGGTGGTGCCCGCCCCAGAACACGGATTCATGCATTCCATTCAGGAGACGCTCACCTCCTCAGGCCGGCTCAGCACATGTCCCTCGGGGCCCGTGATGCCCAGATCCAGGATCCTCTGCTGCTCCTGCAAGGTTTAAAGAAAACCAGGCAGTCAAACCAGGGACTCCCAAAGGAGATCAACTCAACATTCACTGGAAGGACTGATGCTAAAGCTGAAGCTTCAGGACTCTGGCCACCTGATGCAAAGAGCCAGCTCACTGGAGTGAGACCCTGATGCTGGGAAAGGCTGAGGGCAGGAGAAGGGGGCAGCAGAGGATAAGACAGTTGGGAAAGGCTGAGGGCAGGAGAAGGGGGCAGCAGAGGATAAGACAGTTGAATGGCACCGTTGACTCAATGGGTGTGTCTGAGCACACTCTGGGAGGCAGTGAAGGACAGGGACGCCTGGTGTGCTGCCGTCCACGGCGTCTCAAAGCATCAAACACGACTGAGCCACTGAACAGCAAGGCTGTAGGGAGAACTGGATCCCACAAGAGCCTGCCGAGATCTGGGTAAAAATCACTCCAGTGAGACGTCAAGACGGAACGGCTGGGACTTCCCTGGTGGTTCAGTGGTTAAGACACCACGCTTCCAGTGCGGAGGGCACAGGTTCAGTCCCTGATCAGGGAACTAAGATCCCACACGCCATTCAGCATGGCCAAAACGTAAAATCAAATGGCACTGCTGGCCCTCATCCCAGGAATCCAGGAAGAGAAAGCTCAGGACCCTGTTCCCAATCCAGCCTGAGCTATGATGAATCCGTTACCGCCCTCCCCAGTACCACAGCTGCCCCCCAGGAAGCCGAAAGCCAACGTGTGCCCAGCCCAGGGCCACCGTATAACACATTTGTACATGGATGTCCACCCCCTTCCCCACGAGGCGGGGAAAGGCCCTCTCTATGGAAGGGCTGGACCACCTGCAGAACACGTGTGGGGTACGTGCATCCCCCACATTCATGCGTCGGTGAGTCCCCTGTGTCCCCCTGGAGCTGAGCCACGGCAGCTGCTCCGCGCCCTTGCGCCTGCCTCTCGCCCTGTGGGCCACGGCGCGGTGACGACGACGGGCACGCACCTCTGCAATGATGTCGCCATTTTCCGCGTGCACCTGGGCGATGGCTCCAATGTCCCGGATCACGCTCAGGACTTCGTAGATCTGAGAGAGGGAGGGGGTGGGATCAGAGACGGGGACCTCGGAGTTCCTGGTGACAAGTACCACCTCCTCCCTGAAGACCACAGGACCCGCACCGGGACCCCTCGCTGCTTCTGTTCAGGCCGGCTTTTCTGACATGCCCGAGGGCAGAGTTTCTGACCACATGGGACAGGGCTGCGCCTCTCAGTAATTAACAGATAACTAACACAGGCAGCGTCATCCACACGGGCTTGGGTGAGAAGGAGCTCATGGGTGGGTGGCACCCACTGTGCACCAGGGTTGCTGAGGAGGGTCTGAGACTCTTCTTAGCGACCCTGTCCCAGGCAGGTGGCTGAATCCAGAGCCTAGAAACCCCAGTCCTGGGGGGCGATGGCACTGGGTTACTGCCCTCCCCTGAAGCGAGCGACCTCAGGGACTTCATGCACCTGCCATTTCCCGGGGGCACACACTGGAGGCAGCTGTGAGGATGACAGCATCGCTGTTGGGTTTGTTTTGCAGTGGGAGTGTTCCCACCGCATTCTTTCCAGGTAGTTTTCCCAGCACCACTTACTGAAGAGACTGTCTTTTCTCCACTGTATATTCTCACCTCCTCTGCCATAAATGAGGTGACCACAGGTGCATGGGTTTATCTCCGGGCTTTCTATCCCGTTCCACAGATCCATATTTCTGTTTTTGTGCCATGGGTAAAGCAGAGAGCTAGTGGGAAGCTGCTGTATGGCACAGGAACTCAGCTTGTGATGACCTAGAGGTGGGATGAGGGGGTGGGGGAGACCCAGGAGGGAGGGGATGTATGTGTACCTACAGCTGATGCACTTGGTTGTACAGAAGAAACTAACACAACATTGTAAAGCAACTATATTCCCCAAAAAAGACCACAGCAGTGGCCCACATGGACCAAATGTCCGTAAGTCTGCTTTTCTTACCTGGGAATCCGTCAGCTGGAAGCGATCTTTGAAAGCCATGTACACGAGGAAGGAATTTACCCCTAGTGGACAGAGAAAACAGAGAGGTGGAGATGAGACTCACAGATACACCACATAATCTGGAAGGGAATAAGGCCGTCGTAATATTATGCATATGTATGTGGGGAGAGAAACTCAGAAAAAGGAAGAAAAGAAGAGACAGAAGGACAAAGCAAATACATGAGATAAAACACAAACAATGGGCAAATCTGGCGCCAGGCTGCCTTAAGGGTTCTTATTAGTATTTTTATGATTGTTTCCTAAATTTAAAACTGTTTCAAACTTTTAAATTGCCCATTTTTGTACACTCATGTCCACGGCAGCCTTATTCACCATAGCCCAAAGGGGTAAGCAAAGTACGCGTCCACGGATGAATGGATAAACAGAATGTCCGTCCACACAATGGAATATCATTCAGCCATGAAAAGGAAGGGAATTCTAACATGGCTATAACGTGAGGAGCCTTGAGGACATTCATAAAATAAGCCAGTCACAAGAGGGCAAAGCACGGTAGGAGTCCACTGATACGCCAAATTCATAGAGCCAGCAGGTAGAACGGGGGCTGCCAGAGGCTGGGAGAAGGGAGAGGAAGTTACTGTTTAATGGAAGCAGAGTTATTAGCGTGGAAAGAGGAGAGTCCTGGAGAGGGGCGGCGGCCGCACAGCGGGAGCGTCCTTCACGGTACAAACCTAACATGACTATGACGGTCGAATTGACACTCTTGCATATTAACACATTTAAACGTGGAACATTAAAAATCACAGTCGCTCCTAACCGTGTGACCTTAACAGGAAAATGAATGCAAAGACCTTGTCAACAAAGGTCTATAATAAAGGTCTTTTCTTCAGTAAACTGACTGCCTTCCATGCTGATTTTTCAGAAATGGTTTTAAATAAGAAAACATCTGTGGGCACTACAGCGGACGTCACAGTTCTCCACCTGGCCTTTTAGAGGTCTTGCTCGCAAAGCACCAGACCAAACATCCCTGCTCAGCATCCGTCACAATGCTGAATAAACAACTGTACCGACACCCTGCCAGCCTTGGACAGCACGGCCCTTCTCTCCTGCCAGGCAACCGTTGCTATGGGAACCCTCCAGGCTGATGTGGAATAAACTCATTATTAGTATTTAATCCATCTGAGTCTGGGTATTTGCAAAAGTGAGAAAGGTCAGGGGTTACCTAGTATCTTTTGTGTGGGACCTTCATAAGTTTTTTAATCCACTATCCTTATGTGAGAATTTTGTTCAAAGTCTGAGGATTTGCCCAAGGTCAGACAAACTCAGAAAAAGGAAGAAAAGAAGAGACAGAAGGACAAAGCAAATACATGAGATAAAACACAAACAATGGGCAAATCTGGCGCCAGGCTGCCTTAAGGGTTCTTATTAGTATTTTTATGATTGTTTCCTAAATTTAAAACTGTTTCAAACTTTTAAATTGCCCATTTTTGTACACTCATGTCCACGGCAGCCTTATTCACCATAGCCCAAAGGGGTAAGCAAAGTACGCGTCCACGGATGAATGGATAAACAGAATGTCCGTCCACACAATGGAATATCATTCAGCCATGAAAAGGAAGGGAATTCTAACATGGCTATAACGTGAGGAGCCTTGAGGACATTCATAAAATAAGCCAGTCACAAGAGGGCAAAGCACGGTAGGAGTCCACTGATACGCCAAATTCATAGAGCCAGCAGGTAGAACGGGGGCTGCCAGAGGCTGGGAGAAGGGAGAGGAAGTTACTGTTTAATGGAAGCAGAGTTATTAGCGTGGAAAGAGGAGAGTCCTGGAGAGGGGCGGCGGCCGCACAGCGGGAGCGTCCTTCACGGTACAAACCTAACATGACTATGACGGTCGAATTGACACTCTTGCATAGTAACACATTTAAACGTGGAACATTAAAAATCACAGTCGCTCCTAACCGTGTGACCTTAACAGGAAAATGAATGCAAAGACCTTGTCAACAAAGGTCTATAATAAAGGTCTTTTCTTCAGTAAACTGACTGCCTTCCATGCTGATTTTTCAGAAATGGTTTTAAATAAGAAAACATCTGTGGGCACTACAGCGGACGTCACAGTTCTCCACCTGGCCTTTTAGAGGTCTTGCTCGCAAAGCACCAGACCAAACATCCCTGCTCAGCATCCGTCACAATGCTGAATAAACAACTGTACCGACACCCTGCCAGCCTTGGACAGCACGGCCCTTCTCTCCTGCCAGGCAACCGTTGCTATGGGAACCCTCCAGGCTGATGTGGAATAAACTCATTATTAGTATTTAATCCACCTGAGTCTGGGTATTTGCAAAAGTGAGAAAGGTCAGGGGTTACCTAGTATCTTTTGTGTGGGACCTTCATGCCAGAACGAATCTTAGGGTATCTAATCCACTATCCTTATGTGAGAATTTTTGTTCAATTAAGACTCATAAAATGTAAGTGATTTGCCCAAGGTCAGACAGCTCGTTTGTGGAAGAGCAGAGAAATAAGCCTAAGGACTACAGATTATCATTCCAGGCTCTTTCTACCATATCTGAGGATATCTACCAGATCCATGACTAGATGTTACTCAGCTCAGGATACTTCTGAGCCTAGAAGTCCCAGAACCCTATAGATGTTCCTTGAAGATCAGCATCCAGAAAAGTCAACGTCATTGACCTCCAGTCCATGGCCAAGGTTAAGGAGACCCCCAGAGATGATGTGGTCTCTGCCACCCCCCAAACTCCTAAGGTTCCTGTGGATAAGAGGCACCCAGAGGCACTTAGAGATGGCTAAGATCGCCCAACCACTCTGGAAATCTTTCAGAACCCAGTCCTTAGAATCTTGCTCCCCCACCCCAGGCAGTCCTACAGAACAAAAATAAAGGAACCCTAAGGTGGTCCCAGAGCTTCACCACCCTCAAATCTACCCTGGTTCTCCTGGGTTTGCAGGCAGAGCCTGCCCAAGTCCTAGACTCAGGGTCCTGGCTCGCCCCTAAGACGGCCCAGAATCCTCCCTGGGAGGGGCACTCTGATCCTTCAAGACCAAACCACTCTTACATCCTCAGCACCCCAGCCTGGCTGGCGCTCACACCCATAAGCTGGGACCTGCTGTCTGGCCATCTCTAGGGAGCATGAGCTGCAGCCCACGTCCTTCCCCTCGGCACACCCAAGGGGTGCACAAGGCACCGAGGAGCCCAAGGCGCACACAGAGCTTTCCTCCAGTGCTGCGACGGCTCACGGTCTGAGGAGGCAACGACCCCAGGAGGCGTCCAGCCGGCACAACCTACCGTGGTCCTTCACCAGGGCCTCCATCTCCTCCTGGATGCCCTTGTGCCACTCGGTGACGTCCACGTGCAGAGAGTAGTCGCAGCAGGACTTGCTGTCGGCCCATTCCCGCCACTGGTCGAAGGCGGCCAGCAGGCTCGTCCCCGGCTCGGGAACCACATGGTCAACTAGAAAGGAACACACGCGGTCGTCACCAACGAGAGCGTCCAGGTCTGCGAGCCCGCCGCTGTCTCCCCATTCCAACCCCAAACAAGAGGTCACCATCAAGAGGGAGATCTCCGCCACCCGCCTCTGAGAACCCAGCCCATGACCCAAGGAGGAGAGAGCAGAAACTTGGCTCGGCTCTTCCACTGAAACCACGCATGACCTGCCCAGATCTGATTTCCCAGCGCAGAGCCCCTGAAAGCACAGACCTTGGGCACATTTCACGGACAATGCGTCCTTATGGACAATGGCAGTGTCGAATGGCGGGCCCGAGCCGCCAGGCCCTTCTTTGTGTTTGGAGACAACCCCCGCCCCCACCAGACAACCAGGAACTTGAGGCTGCTGGACGAGGGCCACGCAGACGGGGCCTCTTGAAAGGTCCGCAGCAAATGCTTCTCCGTCTTTGGCTAAGATCAAGTGCAAAGACTCCCCGGCATATCCACGCTCTCATCGCCACTCAGATTTCTGCGGCATAATAGCACTTTGTAAGTCAAGGGCGATCATGCCTCCTAAGAGTTCAAAGCATTTTAAAACTGCCGTTATTGTTATATTATTATTAAGGCAGGCTGATACAGATGACAGAGGATTAGTCAGGCTCACGTGGCTTTGCTTCCTGGCTGCACTCCCCACCAGCAAGGTGAGCGACTTAATCTCCACTACCCTAAGTTTCTGCACTGGTGTCAAACAGGAATATTGAGACTTCCCTGGTGCTCCAAGGGTAGGGACCTTCCAACGCAGTGGAAGCAGGTTCCATCCCTGGTTGGGGAGCTAGAATCCCACATGCCTCAGAGCCAAAAAGCCAAAATATAAAACAGAATATTGTAACAAATTCAACAAAGCCTTTAAAAAATGGTCCACATCAAAAACAAATCTTTGGGCTCCCCTTGTGGCTCAGTGGATAAGAACCCGTCTGCCAATGCAGAAGACACAGGTTCCATCCCTGATCCGGGAAGATCCCACATACCGCAGAGCAGCTAAACCCACACATCAACAAAGACCCAGCACAGCCAAAAATAAATAAATAAAAAGTTTAATAATTAAAAAAAAAAAAAACCAAATCTTTAAGAAAAAGGATATTACGTATATTATGTACCACATACATTTGTTATGAGGATTCACTATCAATCAACCTTAGACTCCCTGACACCCCATGGACTGTAGCTTGCCAGACTCCTCTGTCCGTGGGGATTTCCCAGACAAGAATACTGGAGTGGGTTGCCATTTCCTTCACCAGGGCATCTTCCCCATCCAAGGATCGAACCCGGGTCTCCTCCACTGAAAGGAGATTCTTTACTGACTGAGTCGCCAGAGCCCAACCTTATGTTCTTCCCCAATTTAAATCCTCCAATGGCTTCTCCTTACTCTTTAGCTAAAAAACAATTTTTAAACTATGTATTAATTTGGCTGCACCAGGTCTTGGTGGCAGCATGCAGGATCTTCGCTGAAGCAGATAGGACCTTTAGTAGCGGCATGCCAACTCTTAGCTGCAGCATGTGGGATCAAGTCTCCAGACCAGGGATCAAACCTCAGTCCCCTGCACTGGGAGCAGAGTCTTATTCACTGGACCTCCCTGAGGGTTCAGCAGGAAAGAATCTGCCTGCAATCCAGGACACACGGGAGACACAAGTTCGATCCCTGGGTCCCTGGGGGAAGAAATGGCAACCCACTCCAGTATCCTTGCCTGGAAAGTCCCATGGACAGAGAAGCCTGATGAACGACAGCCCAGGGAGTCGCAAAGAGTTGGATGCAACTAACACACACTTGCATGCTCCAGGGAAGTCCCTAGGTAAAAGTTTCCAACAAGATCCTTGCCTACCTCTATAAATCACCCTGGACCATCTACCCCTCGCACGCTTCACTCCAGCTACTCAGGCAGCCTTTTGAGTTCCTACAACTTCAGCCCGCTGCCCTCTGAGCCGCAGGGCGTTTGCACGGGCTGTGCTCTCTCTCTTGAAGAGCTCTCGCCCAATGGCCATGATTATTACTCATCTTCTGCCCAGAGACACTAAAATACAAACCGTGTCCAAGGTCCGTTTGAACTTACACAACCAAGAGTACGAAACCCAGGACTCTTGACGCCTAAAGCAATGACTAGTTCTTCTAGGTATGACATTTTCTACAGCCCAGAGCAGCTAAACCCACACATCAACAAAGACCCAGCACAGCCAAAAATAAATAAATAAAAAGTTTCAAAATTCAAAAAAACAACACCAAATCTTTAAGAAAAAGGATATTACGTATATTATGTACCACATACATTTGTTATGAGGATTCACTATCAATCAACCTTAGACTCCCTGACACCCCATGGACTGTAGCTTGCCAGACTCCTCTGTCCGTGGGGATTTCCCAGACAAGAATACTGGAGTGGGTTGCCATTTCCTTCACCAGGGCATCTTCCCCATCCAAGGATCGAACCCGGGTCTCCTCCACTGAAAGGAGATTCTTTACTGACTGAGTCGCCAGAGCCCAACCTTATGTTCTTCCCCAATTTAAATCCTCCAATGGCTTCTCCTTACTCTTTAGCTAAAAAACAATTTTTAAACTATGTATTAATTTGGCTGCACCAGGTCTTGGTGGCAGCATGCAGGATCTTCGCTGAAGCAGATAGGACCTTTAGTAGCGGCATGCCAACTCTTAGCTGCAGCATGTGGGATCAAGTCTCCAGACCAGGGATCAAACCTCAGTCCCCTGCACTGGGAGCAGAGTCTTATTCACTGGACCTCCCTGAGGGTTCAGCAGGAAAGAATCTGCCTGCAATCCAGGACACACGGGAGACACAAGTTCGATCCCTGGGTCCCTGGGGGAAGAAATGGCAACCCACTCCAGTATCCTTGCCTGGAAAGTCCCATGGACAGAGAAGCCTGATGAACGACAGCCCAGGGAGTCGCAAAGAGTTGGATGCAACTAACACACACTTGCATGCTCCAGGGAAGTCCCTAGGTAAAAGTTTCCAACAAGATCCTTGCCTACCTCTATAAATCACCCTGGACCATCTACCCCTCGCACGCTTCACTCCAGCTACTCAGGCAGCCTTTGAGTTCCTACAACTTCAGCCCGCTGCCCTCTGAGCCGCAGGGCGTTTGCACGGGTTGTGCTCTCTCTCTTGAAGAGCTCTCGCCCAATGGCCATGATTATTACTCATCTTCTGCCCAGAGACACTAAAATACAAACCGTGTCCAAGGTCCGTTTGAACTTACACAACCAAGAGTACGAAACCCAGGACTCTTGACGCCTAAAGCAATGACTCGTTCTTCTAGGTATGACATTTTCTACAGCCAGGTAAGCAGTTCTCTGCTAAGAAGATGCCGGCCCAGGCAATGAGAATGAGGTCGGGTTTCTAGACTGGATCAAATCTCGCAGATGCTGCTCAACTATCAACTGACCATGGCTTTATATGCCTTGAAAAAATGGGCATCAAAGTTGAATTTTCTTTTGACAACATTTGCTTTTTATACGTAGCAATCTAGGTAACTAAATAGGCAAATACATAGCTGGTACTGTAATACATAAATGTTACTTAATGAAAGCTATGGGCTTCTCTGGTGGCTCAGATGGAAAGAATCTGCCTTCAATGCAAGAGACCAGGGTTTGATCCCTGAGTCAGGAAGATCCTCTGGAGAAGAGAATGGCCACCCGCTCCAGTATTCTTGCCTGGAGAATTCTATGGACAGAGGAGCCTCACGGGCTACAGTCCACAGGGTCAGAAAGAGTCAGACAGGAGTGGGCACACCTAGCTCTCTGACTCCAGCCTCCACCCACTCCACCCTGCTCTCACCCCTGGGATGAAAGCTCTCTCAGAGCAGGGAGTGGGTGCTCTGGTAAAGGAACTGCTCAATACGTATTTTCAACGAATGAATGAACGCTCCCTTCCAGCTCACATACCACCCGGAAAGATGAGGTCAAGTGCAGAAAGGCATACCCTCCTGGGAACACAACCAGATTTTCCTGTTCAACCCCAAGCGTAGGTAAGATCATCAGGTGCGAGGCTGCTCAAACGTCCGAGAAAATTACCTTGTGAGCATATTAAAACCCAGGTTCTTGGACATCACCCCAAGATGCTCAGATTCTGTAGGTCTGGGTGAGGACCTGAACATCTGCACCTTTAATAAGCTCCCTGGGAGCTGACAAATCTTCCGGGAGTCACTCTGAGCATCTCTTGCTGTTGTTGTTGAGTCGCTAAACCGTGTTCTACCCTTCGCAACCCCATGGGCTGTGGTCCACCAGGCTCCTCTGTCCATAGGATTTCCCAGGTTAGAACACTGGCACGGGTGGCCATTTCCTCTTCCTGGGGATTGCTCCAATCCAAGGACTAAACCCTTGTCTCCTGCATTGGGAGGTGGATTCCTCGCCACTGAGCGACCAAAGAAGATGAGTGCAAACCTTTGCCCACTGACTCCTTGCGCCACGCCCATTCACTCGTGCCCCCTTGACCATCAGGGTCGTGTCTTTTACCCAACCACATTATCATGTACCGAGCATACCCGGTTCCCTCCCTATTCAAAATCAGCTCTTAAGAGTGACGAGCCCTTGAAAACTCAGGACACAGGCAAAGTTGAGGGCTTCAGGGAAGAAACACATTTCCTCCCAGAGCGAACGACACTCAGAAACGTGTCCACAAAAAGCTTCCACATGTTTTCCCACAGTTCTCTTTCCATCGGAGCTCTCCTGGGAAGAGCAGCTCCAGGCAACAGGGCAGAATGTCACAGCCGTTTCCGGAGGGAGCAGAGATTCCCCTTCGAGCAGGACAGAGTCTGGAAACCGCGTGCACGGAACTCACAGGCCTTTTCCCTGGTGACTGCTCTCAGCCATCTGTCCCTGGGAGAGCCTGGCTTCTGTCTGACAACTGTCTTCACCCACGCAAGACGCAAGGGACATCTCATCAACCCAGCCTGACAGCGGGGAGGGAAAAGATGGCCTTGGGGTCAGTAAGCCCCAAGTTCGGATGCTAACTCCCACCGCATCCCCTTTCTGCTGTGTATTAATCTATTGCTCAGGACCGCCATCTCTTCACATATAAAACAGGGCCATCAAACTTCCATGCATGCAGGGCTTCAAGAAGTTCAAGAAAGCACGTGAGGGCTTCCCCAGTCGCTCAGCAGTAAAGCCTCTGCCTGCCTTTCAAGATGGAGGGGACACCTGTCTACCTACGGCTGATTCATGTTGATGGTTGGCCGAAACCAAGACAATACTGTCAAGTAACTACCCTACAATTAAACATTTAAAAAAAAAAAAAAATCTGCCTGCCAGTGCGGGAGACACAGGTTCAATCTCTGATCTGGAAAGATCGCAGATGCTGCCCAACAACAAAGCCGACGCGCCACACCCGCAGAGCTGGGCTCTAAAGCCCAGGAGCCAGGACCGCTGAAGCCCCCGCTCCACGAGAGAAGCCCTGCCGTCAGAGGCCCCTGCCTGCCGCACCTAAAAGCCTGTGCAGCAACGAGGACCCAGCACAGCCAAAAGTAAATAAATGAATTATTTTAAAAAAAATAAGAAGACAGCATTGGGAAAGCACCTGGAAAAATGTCTGGCACGCACTGAGTTTTCGTGCCCTCAGGATGAGCCATCGGAAACCCCACTGTGGTTTCCGTGGGAGGCTGTGAACCTGCTTTACGAGAGAGCCAAGAACCTGCCCCCAAGACAGAGGCCTGGACTGAAGCCTGGTTCCAACCAGGGTCTGCAAGTGCGCGCATCTAGAAGACACCACTTCTTTCCAAAGGACTCTTACCCTGTCTCTTTTATTTTTTTAATTCTTTTTCTGGCCACTTCTGTTGGTCTTTCATTTATTTATCTTTGTTCTTTGGCCTGTGTGGGCCTCCCATCGCAGTGGACTCTGTCGTCACAGAGCACTGGCTCTGGGCGCATGCGCTCCAGAGCTCCGGCTCGGTAGTTGGACACATCGGCCGAACCACTCCACTGCACGTGGGATCTTCCCAGGCCAGGGATCGAACCGGCACCCCTTGCACTGCAAGGCGGTGTCCTTACCCACTGGACCACCAGGGAGGCCCCTCTTACCATGTCTCTTAAAACTATCAAAGGACCCGACATTTTTTTGACACCTTTACTGAGAGAGAATCCACACACCTCTAATTCACTTGTTTCGACTGCACGGTTCGGTGCTTTCAGTCCCGTTACAGAGCTCTGCGACCCTCACCCCAATCTGACTGAAGAATGTCACCCAAAAAGAAACCCCAGACTCACCAGCAGCCCCTCCCCACCACCCCGCCCTGCTGCGCCCAGCCCTGAGCGACCACCAGCGTGCTTCTTGTCTCTATGCCTTTGCTTATTCCAGATACTGCATATGAAAGATCAGAGAGTACGCGGTCTTCTGTGTCTGGCTTTCTTCAGTTACCATAGTGTCTCCAGGTTCACCCACTGTAGTCTGCACCAGCGCGTCCTGGCTTTTTTACTGCCTTGAGTGGTTTTGGTCGCCTATTGTTAGGCTTATTGGATACCAACAAAGTGTTAACACCATGGAAGCACACTGCTGCTCCTGGAAAATTCAAATCTAGGAGGTCTTTGGAGTTTGCACCACTTAAAGGACCCTATTGTTTTACATGTCTTATGGGACCTGTAGGGGCCTGGAATGCTCCATGGGTAAAGAACCTGCCTGCAACACGGGAGACGTGGGCTCGATCCCTGGGTCGGAAAGATCCCCTTGAGGAGGAAAGGGTTCCCCACTCCAGTGTGCTTGCCTGGAGAATTCCATGGACAGAGGAGCCTGGCAGGCTACGGCCCATGGGGTCGTACAGAGTTGGACACGCCTCAGTGACTGACGCATCATCGTGGTAACTGGAGATTCACACACAGTTGTCAGGCGTGTACAGGGAGCCTCAGATCCTTCACCCAGTGAGCCCCGCTCCACAAGGGTGATCCCCTGCTGACCTGCGCACAGCCTCGCACCTGGGAGGTCAGCCCTGACATAATTGAAGACCCCAGATTTCTAAAAGGCCAGCAGCTGGTGTTTCTGATCAGTCTTTCATGTTTAGAACACACAGGGAGAGGCCAGAAAAGTCAGCCCCGCAGTCTCTGTTCTGGAATTGAGGCGGCTGAACAGGAGCCATGTTTCAGCTCTGCTGGGGGATGAGAACGTGGAGCAAGAGGTGCAGGGGTGGGGACAGCCCTGCCGGGCCCCCAAGGCACTCCCCCTGCCCCTCCGGAGCCTCGCACACAGACCCTGCAGGGGCAGGGAGAATGCCCTGTGGTCAGCACACATGCCCCCCAGTCCCTGGGGCCTTTCCCCTCTCAGGACGGCCCTCACCAGCCCTCATTCCAGAATCAGCACGGGGCCCCACACTCCAGGCCCTGCACGTAGCTGGGTGTGTGTAGGCCTCTCCCATTTCCATCTGAGATAAATGAATGGACCTGAATTAAACACAAGCCACCAGGGAGAGGATCCCACACCCACCGCTGGCTTATCTATGGAGCTCCCAGGCTGGCGTCTACTCAGCCGAAGGCCGGGTGACCTATTCAGGAGCACGGCTTTTGTCGGGAGAGATAAGAGCCTTTGGGGAGAAGGGCCTGCCAGTTAGGATACCATGATTTTGTTCTGAAAAAAGGCAGAAAGGGGAGAGAAAGCACCTGCACCAGGGAATACAAGAGACGAGGGGAGGAGAGACGAGGTCAGAGGCCCAACAAAGTGTTAACACCATGGAAGCACACTGCTGCTCCTGGAAAATTCAAATCTAGGAGGTCTTTGGAGTTTGCACCACTTAAAGGACCCTATTGTTTTACATGTCTTATGGGAACTGTAGGGGCCTGGAATGCTCCATGGGTAAAGAACCTGCCTGCAACACAGGAGACGTGGGCTCGATCCCTGGGTCGGAAAGATCCCCTTGAGGAGGAAAGGGCTCCCCACTCCAGTGTGCTTGCCTGGAGAATTCCATGGACAGAGGAGCCTGGCAGGCTACGGCCCACGGGGTCGTACAGAGTTGGACACGCCTCAGTGACTGACGCATCACCGTGGTAACTGGAGATTCACACGCAGTTGTCAGGCGTGTACAGGGAGCCTCAGATCCTTCACCCAGTGAGCCCCGCTCCACAAGGGTGATCCCCTGCTGACCTGCGCACAGCCTCGCACCTGGGAGGTCAGCCCTGACATAATTGAAGACCCCAGATTTCTAAAAGGCCAGCAGCTGGTGTTTCTGATCAGTCTTTCATGTTTAGAACACACAGGGAGAGGCCAGAAAAGTCAGCCCCGCAGTCTCTGTTCTGGAATTGAGGCGGCTGAACAGGAGCCATGTTTCAGCTCTGCTGGGGGATGAGAACGTGGAGCAAGAGGTGCAGGGGTGGGGACAGCCCTGCCGGGCCCCCAAGGCACTCCCCCTGCCCCTCCGGAGCCTCGCACACAGACCCTGCAGGGGCAGGGAGAATGCCCTGTGGTCAGCACACATGCCCCCCAGTCCCTGGGGCCTTTCCCCTCTCAGGACGGCCCTCACCAGCCCTCATTCCAGAATCAGCACGGGGCCCCACACTCCAGGCCCTGCACGTAGCTGGGTGTGTGTAGGCCTCTCCCATTTCCATCTGAGATAAATGAATGGACCTGAATTAAACACAAGCCACCAGGGAGAGGATCCCACACCCACCGCTGGCTTATCTATGGAGTTCCCAGGCTGGCGTCTACTCAGCCGAAGGCCGGGTGACCTATTCAGCGGAGCACGGCTTTTGTCGGGGGAGAGATAAGAGCCTTTGGGGAGAAGGGCCTGCCAGTTAGGATACCATGATTTTGTTCTGAAAAAAGGCAGAAAGGGGAGAGAAAGCACCTGCACCAGGGAATACAAGAGACGCACGGGAGGAAAGACGAGGTCAGAGGCCCAAGTTCCTGGCCCATTCTGTCAGTTCCTCATCATATGACTGTGGGCGAGACAGTCAACCTCCGTGGGCTTGACATTCCCCATCTGTAAAATGGACTTGATACTAGTACCCAATTCACAGAGTCTTAGTGACACATGAGTCAGTATAGAAACTACTCTGAAGCGTGCCTGCTACATAAGACAGGTCGAAAAGACCAGCGAGGAAGACAGTTATCCATATTGCTGTTTTTGTTGTTTAGTTGCTCGTCATGTCTGACTCTTTGCGACCCCATGGACTGTAGCCCACCAGGCTCCTCTGTCCATGGGATTTTCCAGGCAAGAATACTGGAGGGGGGTTGCCATTTCCTTCTCCAGGGGATCTTCCCGACCCAGGGATCAAACCTGTGTCTCCTCCCCTGGGAGGCGAATTCTACCCTTTGGCCACGAGGAAAGTCCCTAGTTATTAATATAATCCTTCATTAGGAAAATTCCTGTAAATCCCTTTGTGAAACATGAAGATGCCTCAAACACACGCTTCCAGGGCTAACAACTCTTCTTGTGCAAACATACTGCTTCCTGCACCACGCAAGGAAGCATGCTCTTAAGAGCCGGGACTATCTACAACAATCGCAGGCATATCAACTGCTCGAACCTCCCCTTGGTTCTCACTTTCCTGAACGTCCTTTAACATACTCTTGCTTTTAAAGATTCTTCAGTGGCTCCGTGGGTGAAGAATACGCTTGCAATGCAGGAGACGCAACTCACCAGCCCTCATTCTAGAATCAGCACGGGGCCCCACACTCCAGGCCCTGCACGTAGCTGGGTGTGTGTAGGCCTCTCCCATTTCCATCTGAGATCAATGAATGGACCTGAATTAAACACAAACCACCAGGGAGAGGATCCCACACCCACCGCTGGCTTATCTATGGAGCTCCCAGGCTGGCGTCTACTCAGCCGAAGGCCGGGTGACCTATTCAGCGGAGCACGGCTTTTGTCGGGGGAGAGATAAGAGCCTTTGGGGAGAAGGGCCTGCCAGTTAGGATACCGTGATTTTGTTCTGAAAAAAGGCAGAAAGGGGAGAGAAAGCACCTGCACCGGGGAATACAAGAGACGCAGGGGAGGAGAGACGAGGTCAGAGGCCCAAGTTCCTGGCCCATTCTGTCAGTTCCTCATCATATGACTGTGGGCGAGACAGTCAACCTCCGTGGGCTTGACATTCCCCATCTGTAAAATGGACTTGATACTAGTACCTAATTCACAGAGTCTTAGTGACACATGAGTCAGTATAGAAACTACTCTGAAGCGTGCCTGCTACATAAGACAGCTCGAAAAGACCAGCGAGGAAGACAGTTATCCATATGGCTGTTTTTGTTGTTTAGTTGCTCGTCATGTCTGACTCTTTGCGACTCCATGGACTGTAGCCCACCAGGCTCCTCTGTCCATGGGATTTTCCAGGCAAGAATACTGGAGGGGGGTTGCCATTTCCTTCTCCAGGGGATCTTCCCGACCCAGGGATCAGATCTGTGTCTCCTCCCCTGGGAGGCGAATTCTACCGTTTGGCCACGAGGAAAGCCCCTAGTTATTAATATAATCCTTCATTAGGAAAATTCCCCTGTAAATCCCTTTGTGAAACATGAAGATGCCTCAAACACACGCTTCCAGGGCTAACAACTCTTCTTGTGCAAACATACTGCTTCCTGCACCACGCAAGGAAGCATGCTCTTAAGAGCCGGGACTATCTACAACAATCGCAGGCATATCAACTGCTCGAACCTCCCCTTAGTTCTCACTTTCCTGAACGTCCTTTAACATACTCTTGCTTTTAAAGATTCTTCAGTGGCTCCGTGGGTGAAGAATACGCTTGCAATGCAGGAGACGCAGAAGATGTGAGTCTGGCTCTGGGTCGGGAAGATTCCGAGGACAGAGGAACCTGGAGGGTCCGCGGGGTCACAAAGAGTCCGACGCGACTGAGCAGCTGAGTCCACACAGTCACATCAACGAGGCTGAGTCGTAGGAAACTGCACGGTGCCCAGTGATCTCTGCTAAGAGCATCGGGTCAGGCTCTGGTGGGAATAAGGGCCGTGGCAGAAGCTAGTAAAATATATTTATAAAACAAACAGCAACCTCTTCGGTGATCCAATGAGCAGCCAACTATGGAGAAAACAAACCCTGCCCCTGAAACACTTAAAATCTATTTGGGGAAAAAAATGACTGGAGTTGGCCCAAAAGTCCATTCAGGCTTTTCCGTCACATCTGATGGAAAAACTCAACGTTTTGGGAAAACCCTATGCATTAAGAGGTACACATAGGAATGACGCTGCACCATCCTCAGGCTGCTGCTCACTTCCTTCCCTGCTCTTCCCGCCAGGCTCTAGAAAAGGGGTGAACACTCCTGATGCCCCATGTTCCTGCCTCCCCTTCACTCTCGACCCACTGCAGCCCTGCGCCAGCCCCGCCTGGACTCACTGAAGGTTCACCTCAGCCCCGCCCCTACCATCTCATGGGCATGCCTCAACGCACCAACAGCCCTGCTCCCACACACAACAGCTTCCTGTGTCTGGGACTCAGCAGTCACTGGGGGATGGATCTGGGGACCTGAGCCTTCAGGCAAATTCCCAAGCAGCTGGAAGCAGGCAGGACCCCCAGGCTGCAGCACCTGTCAGTAGCAGCTCCTGCTGCCCACAGGCACCTGCCCATCCAGGAGGCGCACGTGGGCACCTGGTGCTTTCCACACCTGCAGCCCATGCCCCCTGCATCTGAGATTTCCCTTCCTGTGGCCTGGGCCTGCTGGAAGGAGGTGGCCCATCACTTCCAGGCTGCTGGGAAGTAACCCTGAGAGCTCGGGAATCAGAGCGACACACAGAGGGTAGGAAAGAAGAGGTGGGGAGCAGGGCAGAGGGAAGACCCAGCTTCCAAACCCAGCGTACGTTCTGCTTCTAAAGATAATCTTGGAAAGGCCTCTTGGCATTTCAATCCATTTTCACAACGTAGCACAAGGCATAACCACAGCTCCCCACCTTAGGGATACATACCCACTCGCCCAGAATATGTTTAAGAATAGGAATAGGATCATTAAATCATTTAAAAATATCATGTCAGTGTCTGTATTCATTTGACGGCAACAGCATCAACGTGACGTCGGTAACAGCAAGCACTACGACATGCCTGTCTCAGGTGATGCTCACACCAGGCAAGGAGGGCGGGTTCACAGCGCCTGCATGACAGACAAGGAAACGGGGGGCCACGGCCCTCTTCGGCAGTTCTGCCAACTCCGAGCTCAAATCCCAGCCTGCCCGGTTTGACAGCCTGGAGTTGACCACCACGTTCCTGGCACCTCCTTCAATGGCACATGCCTCGACTTGCCAAACCTAGACCCCTTCCCATCATCAAAACCACATGTAGCTTCACTTAAGCGGGGAGCGGATGAACTTACCCCGGTGGACAGAGGGATACGGCCAACGCAAGTCCCTGGAATTCAATCTGGGGCACCAGGTAAGAGCCTGTCAATGTGTCAGCACCTCGTAAACCGCTTCTCTTTGAGGCTTGCACAGAGCTTGCACACGGCCTCTTTGCGTGCGTGATCAAAGGCCGAGCTCATGCAATTTCTGTGTGGCAATGACGGGCCATTTATAACGTGTAAATCCTTTAAGAGGATTTACGAACCAAATGATGCACAGAAATCCTCTCTTGACTCATCCAAAGCAGACATGGAGAGCCCGAGAGCCCATCTGCAGGCAACATGGGGTCAACCTTTCAGGAAGGGGCCCACCAGAGCCGACTGGAGGGCATGGAGCGGGAAGGCAGGCAGCCGCTTCTCCAGAAAGGGCCTCCAAACCAGCCTCCGTGACAGTGCGCTCAGCTCACCTGAAATAGATGTGCACAGCAGGGCCTTCAGAAAAGGTGTCATCAAGCCCTGAACGGTGACGACAGATCTGGAGCCACCAGGAGTGCTTAAAAGGACTTCATGGCTTGTGCATAAAGATGGCACTAATTGTCCCCAAGCTATTTGGTTGTTTTTTTTTTTTTTTTCCACAAATTGTTTATTGACCTACCCAGGTCTGGCAGACTCTATCTGAAGAGGTCGTTACTGGCCACCTCAGGCTTAGATCCAGAGACCCCTAGAAATGGCTCAAGCTTTTTACTGATCAGGAATCTGAGTCCCAGGAAGCTTCAAGAGTCACTGGAGACACACAGCAAGACGCAGCAATAGCAGAATTAATCCCAGGTCTGAGTCCAAAATCTGTACTGTCTCCTATACTTTCCTTACAACAGGAGAAAATATGACCTATAATCCCCCTCTCCTAATCATAACTTTTTCCATATCATCTTCCAGATCTGGCATGTGTATATGTTTTGGGTTTTCTTTTTCTCTTTTTAATTTTTTAAAATATGAAAGTATGTAACACATTTACAGGAGACTTGGAAAATACAGAACAAAATTACAGATAGTTCGACTATATGTTACAATTATTTTTTAAGGAGATAAATTAAGATTTTTTTGTTGGAGTTTCAATATCAAACTCTCAAAAATTGATATAATGGATATACAGAAAAGTAGGAGGATATAGTAGACCTGAAAAGCACCATGAACCAATTCAACATAATTAAGATTGATGCAGTTTTCATGTGCATCTTTCTCACGGGGGTATAATCACAGGGCACATTCACATTTTTTTTAATCTTTTTTTTTGGCCACTTCTATTGATCTTCCATTTATTTCCATCCATCTTTGCTCTTTGGCCTGTGTGGACCTCCCATCGCGGTGGCCTCTGTTGTTGCAGAGCACCGGCTCTGGGCACATGCGCTCCAGAGCTCCGGCTCAGTAGTTGGACACATCGGTCCAGCCGCTCCACGGCACGTGGGATCTTCCCAGGCCAGAGATCGAACCGGCGCCCCTTGCACTGCAAGGTGCTGTCCTTACCCACTGGACCACCAGGGGAGCCCCCCACATTCACTTTTTTTTTTTTAAGATTTATTTATTTATTTATTTTGGGAGGGGGTTGGGTTGGGGAGGGAGGGGAGCGGGCCGGCCACTTCTATTGGTCTTTCATTTCTCCATTTTCATCCATCTTTGTTCTTTGCCTCCTACGGGCCTCCCATCGCAGTGGCCTCTGTTGTCGCAGAGCACTGGCTCTGGGAGCATGCGCTCCAGAGCTCCGGCTCGGTCATTGGACACATCGGTCCAGCCGCTCCGCGGCACGTGGGATCTTCCCAGGCCAGGGCTCGAACCGGCGCCCCTTGCACTGCAAGGCGGTGTCCTTATCCACTGGACCACCAGGGGAAGCCCCATATTCACTTTTAATTGTGGTTTTTTTCTTAATATCACATTGTCATAGAATCTTCATAATTGCATTTTTGATGAGAATTATTCTCAGAAGAACCTATTTACCACTTCCCTATGTTGTACCTATAGATTGCTTCCAATTTTCCTCTCTTATACAAAAGTTTCCTATGGACATGTTCATACAAATAACTTCCCCTTACTTTCTTTCTGTCTTTTTTTTTTTTTTTTTGCCACTTCACATGGCTTATGGGATCTTGATTTCCCTGATGAGGAATCAAACCCGAACCCAGGCAATGAAAGCACCAAGTCCTAACCACTGTGACTGCCCGGGAATTCCCACTTTCCCCTTACTTTAAATGCTTTTTTTCTGGAGACGGGTTGGAGTGGAGTGAGCTTCCTGGGTGAGCTACAGTTCACACTACTGATGAGCACGGTGCGTTCCCAACCACCATCACTCCATACAGCCTCTAGCCACGCCTCAGGATGTCACCCCAGCCAGCGCTGGGATTTTCATTTCATTTGCACGATTTTCATTTGCTTGCTATTTAGAGGAGTAAAAACAAAGCTCTTTTCATTCTTCCAAGCTGTCTCTGTTTCAATCAATGGCCACCTTCCAAGACCCAAGTCGGGGATTTAAGTAATAGACAAGAGAGCACCAACCAATTGGACAAAGAGGCCCCTGACCATCTCACCAGAAGATAATGGAATGGCGAAGGCAGCCATCTTAGCTCTCCAGTCCCCTCGTCCCTGCTCTTAGCTTGGTCCATCTGAGCCCTAAGATGACCCCCCACAAGGCCGCCTTGTTAGGCCAACGGGACAAGGCAGCAGCCCAGGCCGCCAGTGCAGAAGCACGGCCTCAGCCGTGCGGGCCGGCCACTTCTACTGGTCTTTCATTTCTCCATTTTCATCCGTTTTTGTTCTTTGCCTCCTACGGGCCTCCCATCGCGGTGGCCTCTGTTGTCGCAGAGCACTGGCTCTGGGCGCATGCGCTCCAGAGCTCCGGCCTCGGTCATTGGACACATCGGTCCAGCCGCTCCGCGGCACGTGGGATCTTCCCAGGCCAGGGCTCGAACTGGCGCCCCTTGCACTGCAAGGCGGTGTCCTTATCCACTGGACCACCAGGGGAAGCCCCACATTCACTTTTAATTGTGTTTTTTTTCTTAGTATCACATTGTCATAGAATCTTCATAATTGCATTTTTGATGAGAATTATTCTCAGAAGAACCTATTTACCACTTCCCTATGTTGTACCTATAGATTGCTTCCAATTTTCCTCTCTTATACAAAAGTTTCCTATGGACATGTTCATACAAATAACTTCCCCTTACTTTCTTTCTGTCTTTTTTTTTTTTTTTTGGCCACTTCACATGGCTTATGGGATCTTGATTTCCCTGATGAGGAATCAAACCTGAACCCAGGCAATGAAAGCACCAAGTCCTAACCACGGAGACTGCCCGGGAATTCCAATTTCCCCTTACTTTAAATGCTTTTTTTCTGGAGACGCGTTGGAGTGGAGTGAGCTTCCTGGGTGAGCTACGGTTCACACTACTGATGAGCACGGTGCGTTCCCAACCACCATCACTCCATACAGCCTCTAGCCACGCCTCAGGATGTCACCCCAGCCAGCACTGGGATTTTCATTTCATTTGCACAATTTTCATTTGCTTGCTATTTAGAGGAGTAAAAACAAAGCTCTTTTCATTCTTCCAAGCTGTCTCTGTTTCAATCAATGGCCACCTTCCAAGACCCAAGTCGGGGATTTAAGTAATAGGCAAGAGAGCACCAACCAATTGGACAAAGAGGCCCCTGACCATCTCACCAGAAGATAATGGAATGGCGAAGGCCGCCATCTTAGCTCTCCAGTCCCCTCGTCCCTGCTCTTAGCTTGGTCCATCTGAGCCCTAAGATGACCCCCCACAAGGCCGCCTTGTTAGGCCAACGGGACAAGGCAGCAGCCCAGGCCGCTGGGCCGCAGGTGCAGACAGCACAGCTGTGCTTTCTCTCAGCTCCCCGTCAGACAGACAGACACTGAAGAGGACGTGCCCGCTCCACAGCAGGATGATGAAACCGTGGCCCCGGGAGCAGGCAAGGGAAGCCAGAGGTGAGCATTCCAGCCAAACTCGTTAGCAAGCAAAGCTTCCAACTCCAGGCCCATGCCGAAGTTCTCCAAGAGATGTTGAAATCGTTGACTAACTGTAGAGTGGGGCCCTGTTTCCTGTAATTAGACAGGCTTGCTGAGCCTCCGTCTGGAGACAAGCCAACTTGATGGCCCCTCGCACCCACGCCCCGGTGGCAGGAGAGGCACAGAGGCTGCGTCAGGCTCGTGTTGAGACCCTGGAATTCCTCTAAGCCGTCCGTCGGAAGGCCTGAGGATCCTCACGTACAGGCTCTTCACAGGCCCGTGAGCCAGCTGCCTCTCGAGGGCCCTGATCAAACCGTGCGGCCTCAACGCGACCAACCAAATACGCCTGTGTTCGTGAATGTTAGAGGAGGGCTTACCTGGTGCTCGAGTGTCTGGGAGTCTGCCTGTCAATGCAGGGGACGCGGGTTCGATCCCTGGTCTGGGAAGATCCCACCTGCCATAGGGTAACTAAGCCCACGGGCCCCCAATGAGCCTGTGCTCTAGAGCCCCGGGAGCCGCAACTACTGACGCCTGTGTGTCTAGAGCCCATGCTCCACAACAAGAGAAGCTACTGTGAGGAGAAGCTCAGGCACTGCAACCAGAGAAAGCCTCCACGCAGCAACAAAGTCCCCATAGAGCCGACAATAAATTTTAAAAATTAAATAATTAATGATACTAATAACTGTTTCTTAAGTTGGAGTGCCAGTAGGCTTTTAGAACCAGAGTAAGTTCTACGTGGCAACAGCCTCCAGGGCTCGGGTTCTTGAAAGCAAAACCCAATTGGACAAAGAGGCCCTGACCATCTCACCAGAAGATAATGGAATGGCGAAGGCCGCCATCTTAGCTCTCCAGTCCCCTCGTCCCTGCTCTTAGCTTGGTCCATCTGAGCCCTAAGATGACCCCCCACAAGGCCGCCTTGTTAGGCCAACGGGACAAGGCAGCAGCCCAGGCCGCTGGGCCGCAGGTGCAGACAGCACAGCTGTGCTTTCTCTCAGCTCCCCGTCAGACAGACAGACACTGAAGAGGACGTGCCCGCTCCACAGCAGGATGATGAAACCGTGGCCCCGGGAGCAGGCAAGGGAAGCCAGAGGTGAGCATTCCAGCCAAACTCGTTAGCAAGCAAAGCTTCCAACTCCAGGCCCATGCCGAAGTTCTCCAAGAGATGTTGAAATCGTTGACTAACTGTAGAGTGGGGCCCTGTTTCCTGTAATTAGACAGGCTTGCTGAGCCTCCGTCTGGAGACAAGCCAACTTGATGGCCCCTCGCACCCACGCCCCGGTGGCAGGAGAGGCACAGAGGCTGCGTCAGGCTCGTGTTGAGACCCTGGAATTCCTCTAAGCCGTCCGTCGGAAGGCCTGAGGATCCTCACGTACAGGCTCTTCACAGGCCCGTGAGCCAGCTGCCTCTCGAGGGCCCTGATCAAACCGTGCGGCCTCAACGCGACCAACCAAATACGCCTGTGTTCGTGAATGTTAGAGGAGGGCTTACCTGGTGCTCGAGTGTCTGGGAGTCTGCCTGTCAATGCAGGGGACGCGGGTTCGATCCCTGGTCTGGGAAGATCCCACCTGCCATAGGGTAACTAAGCCCACGGGCCCCCAATGAGCCTGTGCTCTAGAGCCCCGGGAGCCGCAACTACTGACGCCTGTGTGTCTAGAGCCCATGCTCCACAACAAGAGAAGCTACTGTGAGGAGAAGCTCAGGCACTGCAACCAGAGAAAGCCTCCACGCAGCAACAAAGTCCCCATAGAGCCGACAATAAATTTTAAAAATTAAATAATTAATGATACTAATAACTGTTTCTTAAGTTGGAGTGCCAGTAGGCTTTTAGAACCAGTAAGTTCTACGTGGCAACAGCCTCCAGGGCTCCAAGTGGCCACACTGAAAGTGCCAGAAATGGGGCAGAATGAAACTCCACAGGCTGCGCTGCACAGGTTCTGAGCTGTGGCTCCAAACTCGCCTGTCTGGGGTTGAATCCGGGCCCTGCCACTGACTAGTTCCTGAGCTTTGGGCAAGTTACTTAATCAACCCCCCCACATGCCTCCACTTCCTCATCTGCAAACCAAGTCTAGCCAACATGGCTGCCTCAGAGGATAGGGGTCAAGAGCCTGCACTCTGGGGTCAGACTGCCTGAGGTGGCAGCCCAGCTCTGCCGCCCACTGGCCACACCACTCAGGCCGCTTCACCCTCTCTGGGCCTCAGTTTTCCAATCTGTGAAACACACTGAACAGCCTCCCCTGGCAGGGTTGTTAGGAAATGGTGTTTACAAAGGGCTTATCCCAGTGCCTCGCAAAGGAGGTTTCATGCAAGCATTTGCTAAATAAATTGGAAGTAAAATAGGATGGTCTTGAGCACAGAAAGCTACTTGACCCGACTCCCAGCACGAAGTCAGTCTTCTCTGCATCTTCAACTGGGCTTACAGGTAGAATGGGAAGGGGCTGGGGCTTAGGCATTGTGGAGGCACAGAACCCTCCACGTGGAGGATTTGCGGGAGTAACAGCATGCAGGAAGACAGCCGATGAAAGCGCCGTTGAATGGAGGAAGTCCGAGGCTCCCAGGGTCATAAGAAAGGCCTAGAACTTTCAGGTATCCTTCTAGCCAGCCTCCTGTGTAAAACCGAGTACGATAAATGCAAGCAAAACAAATCCATCCTGTTTACACAGCAAGTAGGCACGGGTTGTAAAATAAAAGAGTAAATGCTGGAGCAGGAAGGATCTCAAGAGACCCAACAGGCATAAATATAGATGTTTCACCGCCCCACCCCCTTCCTGACCCCAGGACACCAAGGCGGAAGCAATCTTCCTAGCCAATGGATATCTTAAGCCTGAAGAAATGCATCTATCTGTATTAGGAATCCAACACAAGAGAAACGGCCAAGCAGAGCAGAAACACAGAGTAATCATCATGAACAGAGTCCATGGAATTCCAGTCAAAAAGCAAAGAAACCTGATCTTATCCTGGGAACATCACTGCCGCGAAAATCTCCAGCAGGCTTTTAGAATATGGAATGGATTTATAGTTTCAAAACCCCTCAAGGGACATGGTCACTCCAGGCTGCGGTGGATGACCTGGTTCTTCCCTTTCGCTTTCCAGGCAGCGGGGAGCAGGGGGTGAGCTTCCTAAATGCTGGGAGCACGGGCAGCCAGAGGAGCAGCAGATTTCCAGAGCAGACCCCCTTCCGTCGGCCTCCCTCACCAGACACAAGGCCCTGGGTACCAGGATGACGACCAGAGGGTGTGCGTGTGCCTGTGTGTGCACACATGCACGTGAGCCTTCCTGTGTGTGTGCATGCACTTCTGTGCACCTGCCTGTGTGGGTGCACACATGCATGCGTGTCTGCTGATGTGTATATCTGCTTGTATGTGCCTGCGTGGGTATGTGTACATGCATGTATGCATGCTTGCATGTGTGTGACAGGGGCAGAAGGACAGGAAGCAAGCTCCCTACTCTACCTCCTGTGGTCTCCAGGCTGCTTTAAGAAGATGGAAGAGACTCCCCAGTGGCTGTTTTTTTTTTTTTTTAAAGATTTATTTATTCATTTTGGTGGGGGAGGGGTGAGGGAGGGGAGCAGGCGGGCCACCTCCATTGGTCTTTCATTTGTCCATTTTCATCCATCTTTGTTCTTTGGCTCCTGCAGGCCTCCCATCGCAGTGGCCTCTGTTGTCGCAGAGCACCGGCTCTGGGCGCATGTGCTCCAGAGCTCCGGCTCGGTAATTGGACACATCGGTCCAGCCACTCCGCGACACGTGGGATCTTCCCAGGCCAGGGATCGAACCAGCGCCCCTTGCACTGCAAGGTGGTGTCCTTACCCACTGGACCACCAGGGAAGCCCTGGCTGTTTTTTTATAATTGCTTTACGATGTTGTGCTGGGTTCCGCTGTACCGCAACGTGCATAAGTATAAGTAGGCGTATGTCCCCTTCCTCTTGAGCTTCTCCGTCCCCTCACCCCCTCGGCGGTCCCCGAGCACGGGGCTGAGCTCCCCGTGCAGCACAGCAGTCTCCCACCAGCTATGTCACACGTGGTGGTGTCCCTATTTCAATGCTCCTCTTTCCATCTGTCACACCCTCTCCCTCCCCTGCGGCGTCCACACGTCTGTTCTTTACATCTGCATCTCCATTCCTGCCCTGCAGGGACTTCATTTCACCCCAAAGTCTGCCATACATAAATGCCAGACTACAAATACATGATGAAAAGCATGCCGGAAACTCATGAGGGATGGGGACCCCAGGGGCTCGGGGGACCACTGAAAGGAACCCGGGCTGGGGCGAGGTCAGCCTCAGCTCTGAGGAGCTCCACCCGGAAGAGGGGCGGCCAGCGGCCGTGTCGGGCCAAGATGAGGTGGCGGGGAAACATGTGAGCAACGACACTTCCTCTGTTTGTCTCAGCCTTTGGTTGCCCAGGACTACGAGACCACAGGGTCACGGCCGGCCTGCCAAAAGCAAGAGCTGACAGGGCCGTGCGGAACATCACAAAAAAATACAAGTCACACCACAAGGCTTTCACGTGCAAAGACTATGTCCGTCTCTCTTCCTTCCTGCTGGTTCCTTGTGGGGAAGGGGACATGACCAGAAACTCAAGGACGTACAGCTTCCGAATTAAACACAGACTGCCACACATAATGGTGACGAGCTGTCCCAAAGCGCTCCAGCCCAAGGTCATTGTCAATAACAGGAAAGCCCAGCAAGCTCCTTCATCAAACACATTGACACTCCTATCGACACAGATCATCAAACACACCCTAGGATCTGATGACCGTTGTCAGTGCAAATGCAGACTGAAGCAGAGCGAGGGTCACGCCTACTGGAATTCAGGACGTCACGTGGGGACACCCACCAAATAACATACTAAGGACAAGAGCACCTCGTTCAAACAAGAACTGATGTAAACAGCTCTAATGGGCACCCGACCAGTGATTCCTCCCTTGCACAAAACCCCTGTGGATAATGAAGAAAAACAGCAGCCATCAGGCTGGAGTTCAACCCAGAAACAAAAGCACAGGGGATCGGGGCTCTGTTCTGTTTATTCCAATGTTGCGCAATTCTCCTTGCATCCCTCCAAATAAAAGCGGCCAGGGAAGGAAGAGTTGGTGATGTCATCTGTTGACGGGGCTCTATCTAGAGCCAGCATAATGGACGGGTGTTTTCCTCCTAGGGACCTAGACCGGATTCAGAAATAGAGCATAACATCTCCGCCACCTGAACCACGGCCCTTGTACCACGATGTGCTGCCCATCTCGGGCTGAGGGCTAGCTGGTCAATGGGCCTTTTCTCCTCTTGTTCATGAGGAAGACTCTGACTAACAGCCAGCGTATCTGGGCAACGAGGTCTAAGCTGGATAAGGGATCCAGCTGTTCAGAGAGCTTCCATGGCACTTTCCAACTCCGGGATGATGAAGAGTTTAGGAGCAAGACAAACATCCCTGCACAGCTATACATAAATTCAAACACTTCCTCACATTATACTCTCTTCCTTCCCAGGAATGACAAGGGTAAGGGACAGCAGCCCAGATGAAAAGGAGAGCTCTAGGAGTACTGCTTTTTATAAAACGGCTGGAAGTGTGAAAGCCCTTATATGCCAAAACACTGAGAGAAATTTTTTATTATCCCATCATTGAAAGAAAATTACCATTAACAGGCCGATGTATGTCTATGCAGTCTTTTTCCTACACACTACACACACATAGATACTCTTCATGAAAATAGTAGCATAATTTCATAGTATAAATTACACTTCAATAAAGTTTTTTTAAAAAAGTAAAATCAAAGTGGACAGTGATCAAGGCTGGCTTTTTTCCATTAATACACTGTGAACATGTTCATATTCATAAATACTTTCTACAGTGGCTTTTCATGACTCCCTACCATTTTGTCCTAGAAGTAAACTTCTAGGAATTTCATCAGTCACTTATTTTGGTCATGTAGGGTTGTGTCTAAGTTCTTTTCACAAGTAATGGTGTAGTAAACATTCAAAGGACTAAATGCTTGCATATAGATGATTCTGGATCAAGGGGTATGCATACGCTTTGTTCATAAATTTTCATTTATTTTTTTTAATTGGAGTCTAGTTACTTTATCATAGCAATGTGAGCCAGCTATAAGTATAGACACATTTGCCCTCTCCTGAGCCTCCTTCCTGCCCACGCCCACCTCGCACCGCCAGGTCATCTCAGAGCACCGGACTGAGCTCCCTGGGCTGCTTCCCACTAGCTGCTTCCCTGAGCCACTTCCCACTGGCTGCTTCCCTGAGCAGCTTCCCACTAGCTGCTTCCCTGAGCAGCTTCCCACTAGCTCTCTACTCTGCACATGGTCGTAGATATATGCCAGTGCGGCTAAATTTTTAAAGCTCTGTCAGATAATATCTTACTGCCCTCCCAAAGGCCATCCCAATGTAAACAGCTATCAGCAGTCTAGAAGCCCCATTTCACTGCAACACTGAGTATGAGAACTGTTTTTAACATCTGAAAATGGAGTAGCCCAAAACTTACCTTACCTATTTTAACTTGTATTTCTTTCATTACTCATTTGGTTGAATATTCTTGCATAAGTTTAATGGTAGACTTATTTCTTCTATTGCAAATCCCTTGTTCAAACCCTTTATTTTTGCTACAAAAGCATCTTTTATCAAAATGCTAAGATTTCATATTTTAAATGTTATCAACCCTAAGTCATATATGGCAAATAAAAATTCCTACTTCTTGTTTTCATTCGTTTACTCTGACAGGGGTTTTAATTTCTATATAGTCAAGTGGCCCCATATTTTTGATTTCTACCTTTGATGAAATATCTTCTATGACCCTGTGATTATATATTTTTCTGGTTCTATTTCTTCAACTTTGCTGCTGAAATCTAACTTTGACCCATTTGGAAGACATTCTGGCATATGATGTGAGGTGAGGAGTTTACTTTTCTTTATTTTTCAAATAGCAAACTATCCAGTATTAGACTGTGCTTATGTTCTCATTGCACTATGAGTCTGAAATTCTTTTCATACACTAAATACTTAAATACAATGGGCAATACTTGTGGATTTTCTATTTTTTCCCATGCATTTATATGTCTCTTCTGGAGCTGGTACCATGCTGTGTAAATTACTATATTTTTATAGTTTTAAGATCTAATCAGCAGTGGTCTCTTCCCTTTCTTCATTATCCTTCTTTAAAATTATTGTTAGTTCTTATTATCTATTAATTCTTCCGTCAGAACTACCTTTAGATTCAGTCAAGTGCCCAAAAAAAAAAAAAAAAAAAAACACTTTAAAGTTTTGGTTGGAATCACACTGACTTTATAAATTATCTCTAAATAAGTTGTTTCTTTACAGTACTTGGTGTTTCCATTCATTAACACAGCACTTTTTTAATTGATTAAAGTCTTCTCTTGGGTCCAAAACATACAAATGTATTCTCGTAATTCCTACACACTACACACACATAGATACTCTTTATGTTTTGATGCTATTGTGAATGGAATGTTTACATTATATTTTCCAATTGGCTTTCTGGCAAATGGTAAAACTATTAATTTTTAATAATATATCTTTGTACTAGGTCATCTTAATAAACTTTCTTCTTACAGCCAGTATGTTCTTCAATTAATTCCTTTGAATATTTAAGGAAAATCACCTCACAAATATCAATCATTTGGTTTTTCCTTTCCAACAGTCTTACTTCTCATTTTTCTTGTTACATTACACTGACGAAGACTTCCTGAACAATGTTAAACAACAGTGATAATAACGGGCATGCTGGCCCCTTACTCATCAGGAATGGAGACTGAAGCATTTTCTGGGTTGGCCCAAGGGTTCCTGTTCAAATGCCAGAGCCCAGGAACCTGACCCAGGATGCAGGTTCAAGACAGAGAGTGAGCAGTTTCTACATGTTTGCTTTTGAATGAAATGCTTTTGAAAGACATGTTAAGATATCAGGTATCAAAAGAAACCACATGAAGACCATGCTAGTACTTCCTGTGGTGCACGCCAGACGCACAGGGAGGGCAGCAGGGCGGGAAGGGTCAGACGCCAGCCCTGCAGCCGTATAGTGAAGAGCGAGAAGGGGAAGGGGATGACCGAGGACGAGGCGGTTGGACGGCACCGCTGACTAGTGGACATGAGTTTGAGCAGGCTCCGGGATAAAGCGAAGGTCAGGGAAGCCTGGCATGCTGCACTCCACGGGGTTGCAAAGAGTTGGACAGGACTGAGCGACTGAACTGAAGGGGTGTTCAAAGCCTGGTGGCCCCGGAGCCTGAGGGGCCAGCAGCGGCCCACTGCCTAGCTCTGTGCTTCCCTTGAGGAGGGAGGCAGCTTCTCTCACGCCTTTCTTCATCTCCTCTTTCCCCAGCTAGGTCCATTTCGCTCTCTTCCAGGAAGCCTTCTGGGACTATCCAGACAGAAGCTGGCCACCTGACGTTCAGCCCTGGCGCACTACGCACTTGGCTTTCCCTACTCCTTGGCGTTGACTTTTCCAAAGGAATGACACCTCGCTATCCAAATCTGGCCACTGACGCTTCACTCGTCCACAAAATGACCATACAGGACCTCCATTCAGTCCAGAAAGAACCGCCCTTTGGGTGAGGTGGTTATAGGGTCTCACCCAGGGCCTGTAGTTTCCCACTCTCACACAATTGAGAGGCGCTCCATTCAGGGGAGCTTCTCCTCTAGCAGAAGGAAGACTTGAAATGACATGAGACTTGAACCCACATGAGGGAGGGTGGCAAGTACGGTCAGGCAGACTAACAGCACCAGGAGGTGAGAGAGGACAGGAAGCGAGGAAGCGAGGAACGATGAAGCAAAGACAGATACTCCCAACATCTGGAGGGCCACTCTGAAAGTGAGCACAGCGCCAGAGCGAGCTTCCCAAGTGGCCCTAGGGGTAGAGAACCCACCTGCCAATGCAGGAGACACAGGTTCAACCCTGGGGTGCGGAAGGTCCCCTGCAGGAGAGCATGGCAACCCACTCCAGTATTCCTGCCGGGAGGATCCCATGGACAGAGGGGTCTGGCGGGCTATCATCCACGGGGAGCAAAGAGTCAGACACGCCTGCAGTGACTTAGGTCACACGCACACGCAGTGCTATAACACGGACTTAAAAAAATAAGCTGGGCCACAGGTTTTGTCTCATCCACTTAGAAGGAATGGTGCACTACCTCTGAAGAAGAATTTTCATCAAAATAGTTTAACACGCTTTTCTTTTAAAGGGTAAACTCTTCAGGAGAAGACGGAAGGGGCCTTTCCTGAAGGAAGGGACTGAACACACGCCCGCAACTGTGCATCCGCTACCAAGCGTCAGCCACCTCAGTAACCTTGAAACATCAGACTACAGATCAGGAAACTATGGCTCAGAGTTACCACATGATTCAGCCATTCCGCTTCTGGAGACATGCCCCAAAAGAATAGAAACAAGGATTCAAACAGATGTTTATGCACCCATGTTTATAGCAACCTTATTCACCAACAGCCAAAAGGTGTAAACAACCTAATGTCCATTAAGTATATCTAAAAACGTGTATATACACACATACAATGGACTATCATTCAGCCTTCGAAAGGAATGAGATTCTGTCACATGTTACAACATGCCACATGCTCCAAGAAGACATCACGAGAAGGGGAACAACCAAAAAAGACAGGTACTGTACCGTACCACTTATCTGAGGTAGGGGGAGTTCTCGAGGATGAAGAAACCTCTGGAAACAGATGGAGGGTGGCAAGCACGGTCAGGCAGACTAACAGCACCAGGAGGTGAGAGAGGACAGGAAGCGAGGAAGCGAGGAACGATGAAGCAAAGACAGATACTCCCAACATCTGGAGGGCCACTCTGAAAGTGAGCACAGCGCCAGAGCGAGCTTCCCAAGTGGCCCTAGGGGTAGAGAACCCACCTGCCAATGCAGGAGACACAGGTTCAACCCTGGGGTGCGGAAGGTCCCCTGCAGGAGAGCATGGCAACCCACTCCAGTATTCCTGCCGGGAGGATCCCATGGACAGAGGGGTCTGGCGGGCTATCATCCATGGGGAGCAAAGAGTCAGACACGCCTGCAGTGACTTAGGTCACACGCACACGCAGTGCTATAACACGGACTTAAAAAAATAAGCTGGGCCACAGGTTTTGTCTCATCCACTTAGAAGGAATGGTGCACTACCTCTGAAGAAGAATTTTCATCAAAATAGTTTAACACGCTTTTCTTTTAAAGGGTAAACTCTTCAGGAGAAGACGGAAGGGGCCTTTCCTGAAGGAAGGGACTGAACACACGCCCGCAACTGTGCATCCGCTACCAAGCGTCAGCCACCTCAGTAACCTTGAAACATCAGACTACAGATCAGGAAACTATGGCTCAGAGTTACCACATGATTCAGCCATTCCGCTTCTGGAGACATGCCCCAAAAGAATAGAAACAAGGATTCAAACAGATGTTTATGCACCCATGTTTATAGCAACCTTATTCACCAACAGCCAAAAGGTGTAAACAACCTAATGTCCATTAAGTATATCTAAAAACGTGTATATACACACATACAATGGACTATCATTCAGCCTTCGAAAGGAATGAGATTCTGTCACATGTTACAACATGCCACATGCTCCAAGAAGACATCACGAGAAGGGGAACAACCAAAAAAGACAGGTACTGTACCGTACCACTTATCTGAGGTAGGGGGAGTTCTCGAGGATGAAGAAACCTCTGGAAACAGATGGAGGGGATGGTTGCACAACAATATGAATGTACTTTATGCCCTTTGGCTGTACACTTAACATTAGCATAAAAGGTAAACTTTATGTTATGTATGAAATGTGTTAGCTGCTCAGTCGTGCCCAACTCTTTGCGACCCATGAACTGTAGCCCACCAGGTTCCTCTGCCCATGGGATTCCCCAGGCGAGAAGACTGGAGTGGGTTGCCATGCCCGCCTCCAGGGCATCTTCCCGACTCAGGGATGGAACACGGATCTCCTGCACTGCAGGTGGATTCATTTTTCACCACTGCAGCCACCAGGGAAGCCCGCCACAGACCTTCCTGGAACTCCCTGCCCCAAGACTCGCAGTCCAGAAGAGCTGTCCTTACACAACAAAGGCCCCGTCACAGCCTCCTCCACCCCTCCAGAGCACCCAGCTCTCCAGGATCCAGCTCTAAAGCAAAGGCGAGTCCTCAGCCCTAAATCCCCCCTGCCTGCTGGGACACACCCCCCCACAGCCAGAGTCCCTCAGCACCACCGGTGAAAGGTCTCGCTGAATTCTGACAGTAACCAGAAAGGACTAGAGACTGCAGAGGCGCTCACCAGAGCCCACCTCCAAGCAGGGAACAGGGAGCACCACTCCCGCCCCACCCCAGGACATCACCCGTGGCGTCTGGCCCTCTCCTCCAACCTCCCCTGCCCACTCCCTTCCCTCCACAGACTCCCCGCACCCTTCACACGGAAACAGTCTTACACCCAGCAAAACTGATCGACTTATACATTCTAAAGCATTCCAGGCGCTTGTCAGCCCCCACGGGCTTCAGTCCACTCACCCGTGCCTCTTTTAACTGGACACCTCCTCCTGCTGCCCACCCCGCCATCAGACTCCAGGGCAAAACCCTGGCTGGCCTTCAGGGCCTTCAAGCCTTGGACCTGTTTCGGGAAGTCTTTTGGTCACTACCTCTGGCAGATTTTGAAGATTTCTCCTCTGTGGGAAATTCCCCAGTGGTCCAGTGGTAAAGATTCCAAGCATTCATTACAGGTTTGAACCCTGGCTGGGGACTTGAGATCCCACAAAGCATTCAACACAGCAAAAAAAAAATTTTGTTCATTTTAAAAATGAACGGTCATATTTTGTTGTAATCCTTTCTTTGTAGGTCTTCACAGGGGACAGCAAATTAAAATAGAGCCCATATATACAATCCTAATGGCCCACCCAGTAAACTTTATGTAGTTAAAGGCTGCTCAGTCGTGCCCAACTCTTTGCGACCCATGAACTGTAGCCCACCAGGTTCCTCTGCCCATGGGATTCCCCAGGCGAGAAGACTGGAGTGGGTTGCCATGCCCGCCTCCAGGGCATCTTCCCGACTCAGGGATGGAACACGGATCTCCTGCACTGCAGGTGGATTCATTTTTCACCACTGCAGCCACCAGGGAAGCCCGCCACAGACCTTCCTGGAACTCCCTGCCCCAAGACTCGCAGTCCAGAAGAGCTGTCCTTACACAACAAAGGCCCCGTCACAGCCTCCTCCACCCCTCCAGAGCACCCAGCTCTCCAGGATCCAGCTCTAAAGCAAAGGCGAGTCCTCAGCCCTAAATCCCCCCTGCCTGCTGGGACACACCCCCCCACAGCCAGAGTCCCTCAGCACCACCGGTGAAAGGTCTCGCTGAATTCTGACAGTAACCAGAAAGGACTAGAGACTGCAGAGGCGCTCACCAGAGCCCACCTCCAAGCAGGGAACAGGGAGCACCACTCCCGCCCCACCCCAGGACATCACCCATGGCGTCTGGCCCTCTCCTCCAACCTCCCCTGCCCACTCCCTTCCCTCCACAGACTCCCCGCACCCTTCACACGGAAACAGTCTTACACCCAGCAAAACTGATCGACTTATACATTCTAAAGCATTCCAGGCGCTTGTCAGCCCCCACGGGCTTCAGTCCACTCACCCGTGCCTCTTTTAACTGGACACCTCCTCCTGCTGCCCACCCCGCCATCAGACTCCAGGGCAAAACCCTGGCTGGCCTTCAGGGCCTTCAAGCCTTGGACCTGTTTCGGGAAGTCTTTTGGTCACTACCTCTGGCAGATTTTGAAGATTTCTCCTCTGTGGGAAATTCCCCAGTGGTCCAGTGGTAAAGATTCCAAGCATTCATTACAGGTTTGAACCCTGGCTGGGGACTTGAGATCCCACAAAGCATTCAACACAGCAAAAAAAAAATTTTGTTCATTTTAAAAATGAACGGTCATATTTTGTTGTAATCCTTTCTTTGTAGGTCTTCCCAGGGGACAGCAAATTAACAGAATAGAGCCCATATATACAATCCTAATGGCTAGACCAGGCCCGACCCAGTGGCCTAATAAAGACCAGTTAAATGGGCGAACGACTTGATAGATGAATGAACCGGGTTTCATAGTGGAGGAAACCACTGAGATTACACAAGAGTATTTCTGCGATGGCACTGGGAGGGACCACATCCTTCCGGGCTGCTATCTCCCGCCCTCCCCCACATCAACACAGCCCCAGCCACCCAGAGCCATTCTCAGTCCGCAGTTTTGTCAGGTGTTCATTACTATGACATCAGAAGCATCCGGAAAGCGACCACAGAGTCACCTCAGATTGAGCGCCTGCACTGAAACCATGCATCACACTTGACGACCACAGCAACGGTCAAGCAGGGCATGCACTGGCCAGGGAGCCAGACGGCCAGGCTCAGAGTGCTACCCCAGCCTCGGAGTCGTCGGGTGGACTTGGGCAACATAACCTCCCTAATTCTGCATCTTCCTCCCAGGAAGTGGGGGTTATTTCCCACCCTACTGATCTTACAAATGAGTAAAGCTTCTGCAGCCTAAAGGTGTGGGATGGGATTCGTTTTATTATCCCTGGCCTATCGAGAGGGGCGACGTCCCTCTGAGGCAGTATTCTTGCCTGGGAGAATCCCAGGGACAGAGGAGCCTGGAAGGTTACTGTCCATAGGGTCACAAAGAGTCAGAAATGACTTAGTCACTTAGAGCAACAAAGAAGGCTCTGAAATTAGATAGGAGCAATGCTCTCACAATTCTGTGTATAGCCTAAAAAAAAAAGATTGTACACTCTAAAGGAATGAATTTTACGGTAAATAAAATGTGTATCCTTTTTAATTTTTAAAGACTGGATATAGTTTGTGAAGCCAACACATTTATTCATTCATAAATAACAAAAGAAAAAAGTGAATGAAGCCTAAACAGATTAAGACGCTAGTTTCTGAACATCTCCTCTTGATGCAATTTCTAAGAAGAAACAAGAATAGACTGCTTTTTGCAAATTGCCTTAAGGACAAAGCAAATGAGGAAAAGACGGAGCCAAGCCAATCCACGAGGAGGGAAAGTCATCAGGAAAATGACATTTTCTGGCATAATCATGGATGGAAAAGCGATCAGTCGCTAGAGGCCATCTTCCACTGGCAAGGAGACCATGGAAAGAGAGGATTTATGTCAGAGAGGCAGAACTGTCTCACAGCATGTGATTTCTGGGTCCCGACTCTCAGAACAAAAGCCCGTCTGCACAAGCCGAAAGACCCAGAAAATACGGATGAGTGAGCGCCTTCCATCCCCTGACCTAGCAGAACCTCTTGCTTTCTATTGATCAGCTTTTCCAAATGGTCCTTCATGAAGAGGCCTTGCCGTTTAATGAAAATTCACCACTTCAAAGACGGACGGTAAGACCATCATCCGCCACCCTCTAGAAAGCAAACTTGTGAGAGCTGAGTGTCTGTGCCGTGGGAAAGCTGCTCTCGCCGTCACTAGCCCTCGCTGCTGGTAGGGGGCTGCAGAGGCCCAGAAGCAGCTCCAGCTACAGATAGAAAAAGCGTGCACCATGGAGAAAGGGCACAGCCGTGGAGAGAGCCCTCGGCCGCAGCGATCTGGCTGCAGAATACGGAGATGGCCATACACCACCTCGACATAGCCCACACCGGGAGCCCAGGATCAGGGGTCAGACTCCCATCCAACCTTTAGAAACAAAGATTTGAATATGGAAGCTCTACCTGCCCTTAGAGCCAACCGTCAACTTTTTCTATATGATAAAACGAGAAAGTGGGACTCCCTGGTGGTCCAGTGATTATGATCTCGCCTCCCAATACAGAGAGTACAAGTTCGATCCCTAATCCGGGAGCTAAGATGTCACATACCTCGTGGCCAAAAAACCAAAACACAAAGCCACAGAAGTAATACAGTCATAAACTCAATAAAGACCTTAAAAATGGTCCACATCAAAAAAAAAAAAAGAAAAGAAAGAAAGAAAGAAAAATCAAACTTTTAGGACGTCCCTGAGGGTCCAGCAGTTAAGAATCTGCCTGCCAGTGCAGATTCCAGGGGACAGGGCTCCCAGGGAGACGGCACTGCCTCAGGGCAACTAAGCCCACGCACCGCAACTACTGAGCCCATTCTCCCAGAGCACAGCCCCCACTCACCACAACTACAGAAAAGCCCAAGCAGAGCGGTGAAGACCCAGGGCAGCCAAAGATGAATTCATTTTTTAAAATCTTTTAAGAAAAGAGAAAACGATCCGATATTCCACTGGCAAGGACCATGGAAAGAGAGGATTTATGTCAGAGAGGCAGAACTGTCTCACAGCATGTGATTTCTGGGTCCCGACTCTCAGAACAAAAGCCCGTCTGCACAAGCCGAAAGACCCAGAAAATACGGATGAGTGAGCGCCTTCCATCCCCTGACCTAGCAGAACCTCTTGCTTTCTATTGATCAGCTTTTCCAAATGGTCCTTCATGAAGAGGCCTTGCCGTTTAATGAAAATTCACCACTTCAAAGACGGACGGTAAGACCATCATCCGCCACCCTCTAGAAAGCAAACTTGTGAGAGCTGAGTGTCTGTGCCGTGGGAAAGCTGCTCTCGCCGTCACTAGCCCTCGCTGCTGGTAGGGGGCTGCAGAGGCCCAGAAGCAGCTCCAGCTACAGATAGAAAAAGCGTGCACCATGGAGAAAGGGCACAGCCGTGGAGAGAGCCCTCGGCCGCAGCGATCTGGCTGCAGAATACGGAGATGGCCATACACCACCTCGACATAGCCCACACCGGGAGCCCAGGATCAGGGGTCAGACTCCCATCCAACCTTTAGAAACAAAGATTTGAATATGGAAGCTCTACCTGCCCTTAGAGCCAACCGTCAACTTTTTCTATATGATAAAACGAGAAAGTGGGACTCCCTGGTGGTCCAGTGATTATGATCTCGCCTCCCAATACAGAGAGTACAAGTTCGATCCCTAATCCGGGAGCTAAGATGTCACATACCTCGTGGCCAAAAAACCAAAACACAAAGCCACAGAAGTAATACAGTCATAAACTCAATAAAGACCTTAAAAATGGTCCACATCAAAAAAAAAAAAAGAAAAGAAAGAAAGAAAGAAAAATCAAACTTTTAGGACGTCCCTGAGGGTCCAGCAGTTAAGAATCTGCCTGCCAGTGCAGATTCCAGGGGACAGGGCTCCCAGGGAGACGGCACTGCCTCAGGGCAACTAAGCCCACGCACCGCAACTACTGAGCCCATTCTCCCAGAGCACAGCCCCCACTCACCACAACTACAGAAAAGCCCAAGCAGAGCGGTGAAGACCCAGGGCAGCCAAAGATGAATTCATTTTTTAAAATCTTTTAAGAAAAGAGAAAACGATCCGATATTCTGCATATCCCACTAAGTGCGACATACAATTCACCAAAACAAATCCTCCTTTCCCCAAGTACGATGCAAAATACATTTTCTTGGGGAAGGCGTGGCAGAACTCTCCAATAAACAGAGCTGAATGCTTTCAACCAGGAAAGAAATTGCAGTGACGATAAAGAGGTACCTCCGTAAGGTCCAACCAAACGCCACGTCAGAGCTAGGCTGCCTGTTTTCATCGAGTCTCAGTGAAAGAAGTGTAGAATGAAGTGAGAAATGACTGCGCAAGTCAACAGACACCAGGAAACAAAGTCAGCCTTCAAACAGGCCAGGATCTGGTGTCATGAGTTCTGACTGGACTTCCCCAGTGGTCCAGGGACAGGGACTCTGGGCTCCCAACACAGGGGGCCTCTGTTTGATCCCTGGTCCGAGAACTAGATCCCCCGTGCGTTAATGAAGATCTCGCAGGCTGCCACCAAGGCCCAGCGCCAAATAAATAAATGTTTTATTTATTTATTATTATTATTTAAAATAAAAACAGTTTTGACTGTCAGCAGAAAAACCGGGATGCAGGGACTCCCCCTGATGGTTCACTGGTTAAAATTCTTGAGTTCCCAATGCAGGGGGCACAGGTTCAATCCCCAGTCACAGAGATAGATCATGCATGCTGCCATTAAAGATCCCCCACATGTCCAAGAAGGCCTAGTGCAGCCAAAATAAACTAGACCCAAATAAAATTAAATTAACACTGGATTGCAGGGCCTACCTCCCCTCCTACAGAACCCACCCAAGCCACGTCACGCCTGCCGTCTCACCAAATCCTTCCAGAGACTCTATTAGGCGAGTCAGGCTGATCCGGGCCCTTCTGACAACTGACAAAACCAAGACAGAGACGTGGGGCAAGTTGCCTGAGCGCATAAGCAGGAGGGTCAAGACCCGAATTAAGGTCTCCCGATTCCTGGCTCTGTGAGGACAAGTCGTTGGGAAGTTGAGGCCTCACATTCTTTCCATCAGACCTCATGCTTCTGCTTGGAGGATCTCCATAAGGGAAAAAACAATGCACAGAGAAGCAAGCCCACGTCAGAGACACTGATCTTCTCTGTCCCCGCTCCTCCTACAAACATGCCATCTGCTCCAGGCGCTCCCCTGCCAGACTGGGGAAGAGCTGAACCTAAGGACCTTCGCCAGTCCTGAGCCAAAGCGATTCAGAGACATGGGAGAGATGGGGCCCAGGCAAGGCGAGGAGCCCTTTGAGCGGCTTGCATGCTGCCATCTGGCCGTGCACTGGAAAAGGGCTCCTGGGCTCCAGAAGAGGGATTAAGTTCAGGTGGATGCAGCCACGTCAGAGCTAGGCTGCCTGTTTTCATGATCTCAGTGAAAGACGTGTAGAATGAAGTGAGAAATGACTGCGCAAGTCAACAGACACCAGGAAACAAAGTCAGCCTTCAAACAGGCCAGGATCTGGTGTCATGAGTTCTGACTGGACTTCCCCAGTGGTCCAGGGACAGGGACTCTGGGCTCCCAACACAGGGGGCCTCTGTTTGATCCCTGGTCCGAGAACTAGATCCCCCGTGCGTTAATGAAGATCTCGCAGGCTGCCACCAAGGCCCAGCGCCAAATAAATAAATGTTTTATTTATTTATTATTATTATTTAAAATAAAAACAGTTTTGACTGTCAGCAGAAAAACCGGGATGCAGGGACTCCCCCTGATGGTTCACTGGTTAAAATTCTTGAGTTCCCAATGCAGGGGGCACAGGTTCAATCCCCAGTCACAGAGATAGATCATGCATGCTGCCATTAAAGATCCCACACATGTCCAAGAAGGCCTAGTGCAGCCAAAATAAACTAGACCCAAATAAAATTAAATTAACACTGGATTGCAGGGCCTACCTCCCCTCCTACAGAACCCACCCAAGCCACGTCACGCCTGCCGTCTCACCAAATCCTTCCAGAGACTCTATTAGGCGAGTCAGGCTGATCCGGGCCCTTCTGACAACTGACAAAACCAAGACAGAGACGTGGGGCAAGTTGCCTGAGCGCATAAGCAGGAGGGTCAAGACCCGAATTAAGGTCTCCCGATTCCTGGCTCTGTGAGGACAAGTCGTTGGGAAGTTGAGGCCTCACATTCTTTCCATCAGACCTCATGCTTCTGCTTGGAGGATCTCCATAAGGGAAAAAACAATGCACAGAGAAGCAAGCCCACGTCAGAGACACTGATCTTCTCTGTCCCCGCTCCTCCTACAAACATGCCATCTGCTCCAGGCGCTCCCCTGCCAGACTGGGGAAGAGCTGAACCTAAGGACCTTCGCCAGTCCTGAGCCAAAGCGATTCAGAGACATGGGGAGAGATGGGGCCCAGGCAAGGGCGAGGAGCCCTTTGAAGCGGCTTGCATGCTGCCATCTGGCCGTGCACTGGAAAAGGGCTCCTGGGCTCCAGAAGAGGGATTAAGTTCAGTGGATGAAGGCACGGCATGAGTCACTCCTCCTGGTGGCTCTCCAAAGCCCTCCCGGGATGCAGGGGGACGTCCAGGGCATGGATCGAGTGCCTCTGTGGGGAGATCAGAGGCACTCGGCACACCCCCACCTCAGGGAGCATCCACCCTGCAGGACGTGCCTCCCTCTCGGTGACAGAGGGTCACGAGCTGACCGCGCTCTCCCCTCACATTACAGAGGCATGAATTTCAATAAAAACTGAGTCGAAGGGTACAAAAAAACTGGAACACCCAAATCTTTCTGTTTCTTGGCCCAATGCCCCACGGCAAATTGGGGGTGGGCCATGCCTCTGGGATGATTGTGAAGCGCCGGAGTGCCAGGCACAGAGCAGCATGGGTGAGCTCAGAAGAGACCAAGTCCACACCCCGCACTGGGCTCAGAGGGGCCCCCAAATTATCTATCAACCCCTCAGGACACAGTTTTCTAACTAAACTCTCTCCTTGCCTTAGCTATGGGTCTGTCTGCTGCTTCTCCCCACGTGATGTGTGGAGCTAATGAGCCAAAGCAAAAAATAAATAAAGGACAGTGATAAAGACTCCCAGCTACATGCAAGAAGATGTAAATGGTGAAGTGCTATCTGTCTGAACAGAAAACAGATCTAGAGATGATCATACGAAGTGAAGTAAGCCAGACAGCGAAAGACCAGTATCATATGATTTCACTTATATGTGGAATCTTTAAACACACACACACACACACACACAAATGAACTTATTTATAAAGCAGAAATAGATCCACAAACATGGAGAAGGTATTTATGGTCATCAAAGTGGAAAGTGTGGGAAGGGGCAAGTTAGGAAGTTGGGTAAATACACACACTAGGATATATAAAATGGGGCTTTCCCAGTGGCTTAGGGGGTAACAAATCTGCCTTCAATGCCTTAGATGCAGGAGACATGGATTCAGTCTCTGGTTCGGGAAAATCTCCCTGGAGGAGGGAATGGCAACCCACTCCAGTGTTCTTGCCTGGAAAATCCTATGAACTGAGGAGCCTGGCAGACTACGGTCCATAGGGTCACAAAGAGTCAGACAAGTGAGCAACTGAGCATGCCTTCACATATGCATAACAGACAGACCAACAAGGACCTACAGAATAGCACAAGGAATGATAACGCAATATTTTATAGGGGCCTATATGGGAAAGAAGTCTAAAAAGAACATATACGTAGCTGAGTCACTGTGCTGTTTACCTGCAACTGCAAATAAGTCTGTTACTCAACCAAATTTCAATAAAATAAAATGATTTTTAACAGAATACATTTTAACACATTAAAAAAAAACATACCAGCCATCTGATAGAGACAGCCACCAACAGTCAGGGCCCTCTGAGGGGTCTGACACAGTCCTTTCATTCGATGCCAGCAAGAGAAGAATGGGTCCCTGGCCGGTCTGCCCAGAGAGGAGCGAGCGTCGCGTCCCACGGGACTCTCTGCCACGTGTCTCTGAGTGGGAGGCCCTCCACGGCGCAGAGCTCCTTCGCCAGAACTCCCCCTGGGGAAGGATCTGTCACCAGCACTGCCAGAGGAGTGGCCCGAGGCCATGCTGTGGCAGCTGCAAGCGTGCGGCTGTGGGAAGGGAGCACAGCCCTCCCCACGTGAATCCACCACGAGAAACGAGGGGTCCGGCGGCTGAACAGCACAGAAACCCCACGACCAACTTGGCCCTGTTTGAATTCCTTTCTTCGACTAAAAAAGTCAAAACTCACAAGAATTACGGACTGGATGAGCCACTTGTTGATGCCGTTGCTTTGCACTGTGGGGCCAAATGAAGGGTCAAGAAACGTAAGCTCCAAATTCTTCCAGCAATTACCAAAAAATAAAGTGAAAACTAAATTTAAAAAAAAACTCTTTTCTAGGAGATCCTTCAGGGGTGCAGTGTGATGGTCGGGAGGGGTGGGAAGCAGGGGATATATATATGACTAATCTGGGAACATACATATCTGTAAACAACAAAACTCTGTAAAAGTTAAAAGCAAAATAAAAGTTTAAAAAAAAAAAACCTTTTTCTGCGTAAGACGTCCTTTTAAAGGACTTTTTATAGATGATGGTTGCCCCTGCTGTGTTGGGCAACACATTCCATTACACGGGTGTGGAGATTAAGCTCGCATTCTCTTTCTGGCAGGAAAGGGAGAGCACTCCTCTGAATCAGCTGGAACGTGACCAAATCCTTGGACCAAGAGAGATGAACCATATAGATAAATATCACATAGACAGATGAATTACATAGGTGATGTTGAGCTATATAGATAAACAGCCAGACACATGGACGAGATACATAAGAAAAATGGCCGATGAAGACAGCTTAGATGCCATAGCTTCGGTCTCTGAGTCGCGTCTAACTCTTTTGTGACCCCATGCACTGTAGCCCGCCGGGCTCCTCTGTCCATGGGATTCTCCAGGCGAGAAGACTGAAGTGGGTGGCCATTTCCTTCTCCAGAGGATCTTTTCGATCCAAGGATCAAACCCATGTCTCCTGTACTGGCAGGCAGACTCTTTACTCCTGGGCCACCAGGGAAGTCCCAACTGATGCTGATATTTACACAGAGATGTGATGGCTAGATCATAGACAGGTAGGCAGATCCATTGAATATTGATCCATTGATTCACACATGAGCCAAGGGTCACCATCATCATGTGTAAACAGTACAGCAAAATCTCGCTGACTCTGCATATAGCCCTAAGAAATAGGAATCTACTGTCTCCATCTTATAGACGTGGAAACTGCCATCTAGAAATATGTTAGATCACACTCAAACGGAAAGCACTAGAAAGGGAAAACTAAGCATTGGTCATCTGATTGCTGGAGCTCTCCCAGCCCTGCCCTAAAAAGTCAAACTCACAAGAATTACGGACTGGATGAGCCACTTGTTGATGCCGTTGCTTCGCACTGTGGGGCCAAATGAAGGGTCAAGAAACGTAAGCTCCAAATTCTTCCAGCAATTACCAAAAAATAAAGTGAAAACTAAATTTAAAAAAAAACTCTTTTCTAGGAGATCCTTCAGGGGTGCAGTGTGATGGTCGGGAGGGGTGGGAAGCAGGGGATATATATATGACTAATCTGGGAACATACATATCTGTAAACAACAAAACTCTGTAAAAGTTAAAAGCAAAATAAAAGTTTAAAAAAAAAAAACCTTTTTCTGCGTAAGACGTCCTTTTAAAGGACTTTTTATAGATGATGGTTGCCCCTGCTGTGTTGGGCAACACATTCCATTACACGGGTGTGGAGATTAAGCTCGCATTCTCTTTCTGGCAGGAAAGGGAGAGCACTCCTCTGAATCAGCTGGAACGTGACCAAATCCTTGGACCAAGAGAGATGAACCATATAGATAAATATCACATAGACAGATGAATTACATAGGTGATGTTGAGCTATATAGATAAACAGCCAGACACATGGACGAGATACATAAGAAAAATGGCCGATGAAGACAGCTTAGATGCCATAGCTTCGGTCTCTGAGTCGCGTCTAACTCTTTTGTGACCCCATGCACTGTAGCCCGCCGGGCTCCTCTGTCCATGGGATTCTCCAGGCGAGAAGACTGAAGTGGGTGGCCATTTCCTTCTCCAGAGGATCTTTTCGATCCAAGGATCAAACCCATGTCTCCTGTACTGGCAGGCAGACTCTTTACTCCTGGGCCACCAGGGAAGTCCCAACTGATGCTGATATTTACACAGAGATGTGATGGCTAGATCATAGACAGGTAGGCAGATCCATTGAATATTGATCCATTGATTCACACATGAGCCAAGGGTCACCATCATCATGTGTAAACAGTACAGCAAAATCTCGCTGACTCTGCATATAGCCCTAAGAAATAGGAATCTACTGTCTCCATCTTATAGACGTGGAAACTGCCATCTAGAAATATGTTAGATCACACTCAAACGGAAAGCACTAGAAAGGGAAAACTAAGCATTGGTCATCTGATTGCTGGAGCTCTCCCAGCCCTGCCCTGCCCTGTTCCTCACAATCTCACCCTCTGAAACATGCTCCAATTTCAGCCAGCTGAGAGGAGAGAGGAGCTAGGACAGACCATATCTGAATGCTTGCCTTAAAAGTCTCTGATTCTATGTTATTACCAGGCCTCTTTGATTTCTCTCTCACAGGCTCCCCACAGGGAAGGATTCCAGTTCTGACCTATCATTAGAGGGAGATTAGGTCATAAACACTCTTGACTCAACCTAAAGACAGTCGGGTTTCCTCGGGGAAAGCAGCACAGCAGGTGGTCCACAGGGCTGAGCCCAGCGGCCTGCACCCCAGGTCCACTCCGCCGTCAGCTCCCGGTCTCATCCCACCCTGTCCTGCTCATCGGCTCTCACTCGCCTGAGTCCAAGTCCTGTGCACGAGGGCCAAGTCTCTTCAGTCATGTCTGACTCTGATGGACTGCAGACTGCCAGGCTCCTCTCTCCATGGGATCCTCCAAAGTCCTACCAGGGCCCGAGGAGGCATCAGCTAAGTAAAACTTCCCAGGACACCAAGGGCAGCACCCACAGGAGCAGGCCCTTCGCGGTGACCTGCGCTCAGCCTCTCCTCGTTTCCTAGGCTTCTGGAGGGTGTCAGCTACAGGAGCCGCTCATCCCACCAGAGGTCACACCCATGGAATCCCCCTCCCTCGGCAAGAGGCCAAGATATAGCAAGGACCTGGAGGTAGAAAGTACCTGTAGCTTTTAGTACACCTCGGCAGATCTTCGTGAAGTTTCCACAGAATCCAACTGTTGGACTAGGCACCTAGATCGAGCTCTTAAGCCCAGACACCACTGGACACTTTAAAACTACTACCTACCCATCTAGAGGGCTTCCCCAGTGGCTCAGTGGTAAAGAATCTGCCTGTAATGCAGGAGATGCGGTGCAATCCCTGGGTTGAGAAGATCCCCTGGAGGAGGACATGGCAACCCACTCCAGTATTCCTGCCCGGGCAACCCCCTGGGCAGAGGAGCCTGGCGGGCTTACAGTCCAGGGGGTCGCAGAGCGTCAGACACAACTGAGCGACTACACCGCCGCCGCCGCCAGCCTAGCACGGTCAAGTCAAAGTCCTGGTCTCGGGGCTTGGGGAAAACTCCCCGGGGGATTCCAATGTGCAGCTGAGGTTTGCGACTGGCTCATCGCAGAACGTCCCTTCACAAGACAGTCAGCCTTGGCCACGGGGACCCCACCCCCGCGGCATCTCCCCTATCATTAGGGGAACATTTAGTCACATTCAAAGAGAGCTGGCTCCCATAGGGGTTAACCAGAAAGAACTCTAATTTCTACTCATGGTCATTCCCCTGGGTCATTACCATGGCAGTTAAGACAGACTCGAAGCCAGGAATTTGGGTAAATGGCTTCTCCCAACAACAGCAGCCAGTTGGAGGCAGAGCCCTCAAAGCCCAGAGAAAATAAATAATCATTTCCCCAAGAAGAAATGAGGAGGTCCTTTCAAAGAGGAGAAAGGAGAAAGTTGGGGAAAGGGCCCCCCGTGGAGTGACCAGACCTGTGGACAGCAGGTAGGAAAATAGAGACCTCATGGCCATCCCTGGCCTATGACAGCCACGGATCCTTTTAAGACACCGCATTCCACTGATTGTTGAAAGAAGGACAGAACGTTCACCTACTACGAAAAGACACTGATGAAAAGCACCCAGCAGTCCAGCGCCAGTCTGGGCAGGGAGATAGAACGGGTGCTCCGTCCCGGTTCCTGTCTTGCACAGGAGGTGCCTTCAAGAAAACCACTGCAAACACGCCGTGTGGTTAGGAGTTTTCCTAAGCGGACATGTCCCTTCTTCCTAAACACGTCTGACTTTCCCCCTACAACTCAGCACAGAAGCTGTGTGGGCATCCATCAGACTGCCAGGCTTTGGAGGGACGGTGAGCAGGCGGGAGTGAGAGGAAAGTGATGGAATGGAGAGGGGTGGTTTCCGAAGGTGCTTCCCCAAGCCCTAGGATCTCCCCAAGGCAGAGGAACTGCCAAGAGGGGGACGGGAGGGAAGAGAGGAAGGGGAAGAGAGTCTGGGCTCTCCCACACCCAGCACTGAGTGAGAGCTGTCCTCTTTCATCGGTCGTAGCTACCAGGAAGGGCTCCCATGCAAGATTTCACGCAAGAGGGGGACCCCAGGACAACAACACTACAGACCCCAGGAGGAGAAGGAGCCATGGGGCCAAGACTCTGGTCCAGACTCATGCTATTGGTTATCTGGCTGCCCGCATGGGCAGCCCCCATGGATGAAGCTGGCCGTGTAGTAACAGATAGGGCCAGGCCGGGCTTCCCAGGTGGCTCTCGTGGTAAAGAACCCCCTTGCCAATACAGGTAGATGTCAGAGAATGCAGGTTCGATCTCTGGGTCAGGAAGATTCCCTGGAGAAGGGCACGGCAACCCACTCCAGTGTTCTCACCTGGAGAATCCCATGGACAGAGGCGCCTGGCTGGCTATGGTCCACAGGGTCGCCAAGAGTCGAGTATGCCTGAAACATCTTAGCACTCACGCACAGGGCAGGATCTGTGTGCTCTGCCCAGCTCACTCAGCCGGCACAGGGAGCCGTCAGGCCGCCAGGCTTTGGAGGGAAGGTAAGCAGGCAGGAGCAAGAGGGAAGTGATGGAATGAAGAGGGTGGTTTCAAGGTGCTTCCCCAAGCCCTAGGATCTCCCCAAGGCAGAGGAACTGCCAAGAGGGGGACGGGAGGGAAGAGAGGAAGGGGAAGAGAGTCTGGGCTCTCCCACACCCAGCACTGAGTGAGAGCTGTCCTCTTTCATCGGTCGTAGCTACCAGGAAGGGCTCCCATGCAAGATTTCACGCAAGAGGGGGACCCCAGGACAACAACACTACAGACCCCAGGAGGAGAAGGAGCCATGGGGCCAAGACTCTGGTCCAGACTCATGCTATTGGTTATCTGGCTGCCCGCATGGGCAGCCCCCATGGATGAAGCTGGCCGTGTAGTAACAGATAGGGCCAGGCCGGGCTTCCCAGGTGGCTCTCGTGGTAAAGAACCCCCTTGCCAATACAGGTAGATGTCAGAGAATGCAGGTTCGATCTCTGGGTCAGGAAGATTCCCTGGAGAAGGGCACGGCAACCCACTCCAGTGTTCTCACCTGGAGAATCCCATGGACAGAGGCGCCTGGCTGGCTATGGTCCACAGGGTCGCCAAGAGTCGAGTATGCCTGAAACATCTTAGCACTCACGCACAGGGCAGGATCTGTGTGCTCTGCCCAGCTCACTCAGCCGGCACAGGGAGCCGTCAGGCCGCCAGGCTTTGGAGGGAAGGTAAGCAGGCAGGAGCAAGAGGGAAGTGATGGAATGAAGGGGGCTGGTTTCCGATGGTGCTTCCCCAAGCCCTAGATTTTCCAGAAGCAGAGGAGCTACCAAGAGGAGGAGGGGAGGGAGGCATGGGAAGAGGATCTGGTAACACGTATGTGTCAGGCCGGCACTCACCGAGCCATGTAGAACGGCGAGCCTGTGCAGTGCTGACCGCTGGAGGCCTCTCCGTCTCATCAAAGGCCAGGAAGACCTTGCTGGAGCCGATCACGTGTGCGCCCCGGCCACACCCCCTAGCTCTAGCTGTCACTCTGGGGGACAAGACGGACAGGACATGCCCGGCCGGCAGGATATCCTGCTCCACGAGAAATCAGGGACCAGCCTCTGGAGCATCCACTCAGGAGGCTCTCCGTGCTCTGTGTACAGGCACCGAGTCAGACCCGGTCACTCAGGGTGATGACGCCTTCTTAAGAGACGAAGGTCACCCCTCCACGGGCTGGGGTCACTTCCAAAGCTGTAATCGCCAGCCCTCAGGGCCGGGAGCCAGGCGAGACACCCTGAGTGGACGAGGGTCCGTTCCACAGTGTCCACGAAACGGAGCCCAGGGAATCGAACAGAACTGTCTCGGCTTCCAGGAGGGCCTCCGTGAATGCGTGTTCAGTCATGCCTGACTCTCCGTGACCCGATGGACTGTAGCCCACGAGGCTCCTCTGTGCGTGGGATTCTCCAGGCAAGAAGACTGAAGTGGATTCCCATTTCCTCCTTCGGGGGATCTTCCTAACCCAGGGATCGAACCCAGGTTTTCTGTATCTTCTGCATGGGCAGGTGACTTCTTCCCACTGAGCCACCTGGGAAGACCCCAGAAGGGCCTAACAGACCCTAAACCCTACTGGGCTCTGAGCTCAACCCAATGGCCTCCTTCCTGGGAACAACATCTAGTGACGGGGGTGCTGGTCCTCTGGAAGACGGGGGCTACATTCCAGAAGGCTTCACCTTTTTCACCCACGTTCTCTGCTCTACTCAGCACAGGCATTAGATGGTCAGCCCAAAATATCCCAGGGAGTGCATGAGTTCTTCTGGTCCAGCCATCCGTGCCAAGACTGGCACGGTAACACCTAAACTGGCCCCTCCCTTGGTGCCCGCTCGCAGAAGGCACTGGTGTCCGAAGGCACAATGGACGCCTTCACCCACAAGGGGCTTGAAGAGACACGCGGAGGAGCCGACAGAAAGAGCCCAGGGTCACAGCCCGTCGGAAAACATGGCTTTCTAATCGCCAGCCCACAGGCAGATTTTGTGGCGACGACTTGGGTCCTGGACTCGGAGACTTTGGTCTGATGTGGTCAGGTTTTCCTGTAAACACTTTCTAACCCAAGTCAAATGAAATGATGCAAAGGGAATAATCAAAGTATGGATTACAGACGCATTCATATTACAGTGTGTATGTGTGTGTGCACGCGTGCGTGTGTTCACACGTGGACCGGTCAGAGGCAGGGAGCAAACTCAAGTGCCACGTGAATGGAGGCATGACAAGCGGTAGACGGGCCCCAGGGATGCTCCAAACCACGTTTTCCCTTGCAGGTCCAGCCAGAGGGACTGTGAGAAGCCCCCTCGCCTGGATGGAGGCCTCCAGCCTCCACCGGCACAGCTCTCTAGAAAGAGCCGGATGCACTGAGGGGCTTCGGAAGTGACTGCTATGTCCTCCATGGTGATCAGGGACCACCCGTGCACTCAGAAAGCAAGTTCCCTCACTGGAAGATCAGCATCCGCCTCCTGAAAGAGGGAGGAAGCGATCCCCATTCACAATCTCTGGGCTTTCCCTTCCTGCTTCCCTCCCCCAACCATTCCCACAGCTGATTGGACCGTAGTAGCCACGATGCTGGGGCAGCAGAAACCACAGGCAGAGCGAAAGAGAGAGCTGCTTCGGTGGCCACAACACAACCGGAGAACCTTAGCACCAAACGTGTAAACCCTCCTCCTCACCCCCAGGATTCTCAGGCCTCTGGCCGGGCCCTCAGGTGAAGCAGGAAGCCAAGTCCCATGAGCCTATAAGCTCCTCCCACCCTCCATTCATTCATTCAGCCAGGCATCGAAGAAGTGAAGGTCTCGGGAGGAAGACCCTGCTGAGAAGGGAGGCGGACATCAAGATGAAAGAGGTGGTCCAGCGGCGAAGAATCCACCTTCCCAGGCAGGGGACACAGGTTCGATCTCTGGTCCAGAGAGATCCAACATGCCAAGGGTCAGTTCAGCCCCTGTGCCACAACCACGGAGCCTGGGCTCCAGAGCCCAGAAGCCTCAACAAGAGAAGCAATCACAGTGAGAAGCCCATGAGCCGTTCAGGAAGACCCAGCCCAGCCAAACGTTAGTTAAAAGACAAAAGAGGCAGAGGAGCCTTCACCAAACCAAAGCACCGGACAAACGTCCTGAGGACTACGGCAGGAAAACTCACCAATCGCCGGGACCCACAGAATAGGATTATGGTAGAGGGGGCTCAGTGGGGGCTTCGGGATGCATGGGACACCAAAGCTGGCCCTTGAAGGGTAAGGGAGATTCCCAGACAGAGGAAAGAAGGGCTTCCCCGACCGGGGTGACTGACGACGTGAGTCCAGGCTGGGGCTGCAGGACGGGGCTCCGCCGCTCGGGCGGCGTTCTCTGAGCCAGAGGGAGCCCCTGCGGGCCTCGGGGGACGGAGTCAGCCCAGTCGAGCCCAGGCTGCAACGAGATGTACAGGCTGGGGGTGGGCGATCCGGGCAGTGAGACCCTCAGAAGGCTGGGGCCAAAATCCAGGAGAGATGACAAAGGTCTGGATCAGTGAAGGAAGAGATCATATCCCCAAGACGACTCAGACAGAGTGAACTTGATTCGGCGCAGGGTGACTGAATTTGAGCCAGCATGATCCTGGGGCTCAGTGGTAAAGAATCTGCCTGCAACGCGGGAGACCCGGGTTCGATCCCTGGGTCAGGAAGATCCCCTGGAGGGGGACAGGGCAACCCACTCCAATAGTTTTGCCCGGAGAACCCCATAAATAGAGAAGCCTGGCAGGCTACAGTCCATGGGTCGCAAAGAGTTGGACTCGACTGAGTGACTAAGCACAGCGTGGCAGACACTGAGAGAAGCCTTCTCGGGGCTGGGGGCTGTGGGGAGAAGCAAGAGACGGAGACCAGGTGAGCGTGGCTAGGGACTGCTGGTGTGGGGACCGGGGGCACCTCTGGAGGGTCCCATCGAAAGTAAGTGACAAGTCCAGAGCCGAGGAGAGACAGCCCCTTCCAGCAAGGAGGCAGCACCCGTCCTCACCTCCTCGGGGCTCAAGTCCTGTTCAAGCCTCTGCTGCACTGCAGCCCTAGGGCCCTAGGGCGGGGAGGAAGCCCCCTCGGATGTGCTGTGCCCAGGGCTCTACGGCCCTAGGGAAAGAAAGCGCTGAGTTCAGACAAGTAGTATCAACATGCAGGCTCTCTTCTCTGAGATCCTTAGCCACCTAGAGTCCACACATCTGGCATGGACCCCCGAGATCCAGATTTCCAACAGCTCCCCAAGCTCAGGTGACAATCGCCAGATTCAAATGCAGACCCACAGGTCCCCTGGGCACTCTTCAGGTCGAGAGGTTGGGTGTCCTCGTGCTAAGTTGCTTCCACTGTGGCTGACTCTTTGCAACCTCGTGGACTGTAGCCGGCCAGGCTCCTCTGTCCGTGGGATTCTCCAGGCAAGAATTCTGGAGTGGGTTGGCATCTCCTTCTCCAGGGGATCTTCCTGAACAGGGACTGAACCTGCAACTCTTATACCTCCCACATGGGCGGGCAGGTTCTTTACCACTAGCGCCTCATGGGAACCCCAGGCTGGGGCTCACAAAGCTGAATGTTTTAAGAGGTACCCGACGTCACATCGGGTCAGACTGCTTGCTGTCACAGGCTCTTTTCTCTGGGTCCGTTGAGAGAACGGAGAGCCAGAGAGGATCTCTATGGAGACGGGAGGCTGCTGGTACCCCATACGAGATGGAACAATTATAACCGCTGCAGCTGAGTGCAAACCGCGGGCCAGGTCCTGTCCTGGTGCTTAATACAGAGATCGCACAGCAGGCGGGTGCCGGAGCCACAAATGCACGCGTGCACTCCCTTACCTGTCAGCGGCTCGGGGTGAGTGTCCGCCCTCTGGCCTCCGTCTTCCCCTCTATAAAATGAGGTAACTGCTTCCAAGAGACTATGGGATCGGAACACCGCTGACAGTCACAAAGCCCCCAGCACGCCAACAGCGCTCTCAACACGAAGCACCTCCTCCGTGACCCCTCAGCTGGTCTGGACGCCGCCTCCAGGGTGCGTGTCTAGAGCCTCTGCCCACCCAGCCCTGGACGGAAAGGGCAAAGGACGTTCCCCGTGCCCCGCACAGAGGGCCCCTGACAGAGACCTCATTGTTCGTTTCTCAATGACAGCCTCTGTTTCGTGGCAATAATATTATTGTCTGCTGCTGACGTGTCACCTCTGTGTGCAAACTGGGAATACGCAGCTGCAGTTTCCACCACAGGAAAATGTGCCATTTCCGACAGAAACGGAGCCTCCAGGTCCTGTGATCTGGGAAACACACAGCAAGCGGCAGGTGACGACACATCAGGCGACCTGACTTGGAGCACCTCGGGATGATGGGAGAGAGGCGCTGCAGGTGGCCCTGTCCCAATCTCCTTCAATGGCTTGATCTGTGAGTTTTCCCTGAAGGTCTTCAAAGTGCCTGACTCTTTGCAACCTCGTGGACTGTACCCGGGCCAGGCTCCTCTGTCCGTGGGATTCTCCAGGCAAGAATTCTGGAGTGGGTTGGCATCTCCTTCTCCAGGGGATCTTCCTGAACAGGGACTGAACCTGCAACTCTTATACCTCCCACATGGGCGGGCAGGTTCTTTACCACTAGCGCCTCATGGGAACCCCAGGCTGGGGCTCACAAAGCTGAATGTTTTAAGAGGTACCCGACGTCACATCGGGTCAGACTGCTTGCTGTCACAGGCTCTTTTCTCTGGGTCCGTTGAGAGAACGGAGAGCCAGAGAGGATCTCTATGGAGACGGGAGGCTGCTGGTACCCCATACGAGATGGAACAATTATAACCGCTGCAGCTGAGTGCAAACCGCGGGCCAGGTCCTGTCCTGGTGCTTAATACAGAGATCGCACAGCAGGCGGGTGCCGGAGCCACAAATGCACGCGTGCACTCCCTTACCTGTCAGCGGCTCGGGGTGAGTGTCCGGCCCTCTGGCCTCCGTCTTCCCCTCTATAAAATGAGGTAACTGCTTCCAAGAGACTATGGGATCGGAACACCGCTGACAGTCACAAAGCCCCCAGCACGCCAACAGCGCTCTCAACACGAAGCACCTCCTCCGTGACCCCTCAGCTGGTCTGGACGCCGCCTCCAGGGTGCGTGTCTAGAGCCTCTGCCCACCCAGCCCTGGACGGAAAGGGCAAAGGACGTTCCCCGTGCCCCGCACAGAGGGCCCCTGACAGAGACCTCATTGTTCGTTTCTCAATGACAGCCTCTGTTTCGTGGCAATAATATTATTGTCTGCTGCTGACGTGTCACCTCTGTGTGCAAACTGGGAATACGCAGCTGCAGTTTCCACCACAGGAAAATGTGCCATTTCCGACAGAAACGGAGCCTCCAGGTCCTGTGATCTGGGAAACACACAGCAAGCGGCAGGTGACGACACATCAGGCGACCTGACTTGGAGCACCTCGGGATGATGGGAGAGAGGCGCTGCAGGTGGCCCTGTCCCAATCTCCTTCAATGGCTTGATCTGTGAGTTTTCCCCTGAAGGTCTTCAAAGTGCCTGAAGTATTTAGTGTTGGCCTCAATACTCATTAGAGAAGCCACAATCTCACTGAAGGAGGAGGTCAAAGGTACCAGCAAAATCCCGCTCAGCTAACTATGATCCCCCTTTTGAAGGCGCTACTGTAAAGCCTGTTCCAGCCACTCACTCACTTGAAGCAAGGCACGATGGACAAGCCGAAAGAGTAACCCTGATTTCCTCCTCTGTGCTATGACCACCTGTCTCCTGAGGGAAAGGCAAGCATGGTAATTCTTCAGAGGTCAGTAACCACAGGCAGGCACTGGCGGGAGGAGTTCATGCTGCTCTAAGGATATACAGGCAGTGGAGTTTTGAAGGGACCACTTGGACCCCATCCCTACCACCTCTGCTGACCTTCCTTCTTTTGAGATTTACTCCCTGACTCTCTCTACACTTTGATGGCACCAGCAACTCTGCTTTCAGAGATGCCTGCATTCTTCCCAGTGGAGCGGGGCAGGCTGTCTGCCTCTTCCCGCTTCTTCGTTCCAATCCTCCCTAAAGCCATTGCAGCCTATTCTGGGTCCATGTCCAGGAGCCGGACCTGGAAGACATCCCTCATCCCGAAACAGAAGGAACTCAGCTGGAAGGAAGGGAAAGAAGCTCACATTCAGTGAGCAAGGAGCCCAGAGGGACGGTCAGGCTGTCAACAGGAGGGATGCGCTCATTGCGAAGGTGGGCGGGGAGGGAAGGCAGAAAGCGACAAGAAGACTTCCCTGGCAGTCCACCGGATAAGAGTCTGTGCTTCTACTGCAGGGGGCATGGGTTTGATCCCTGATCAGGGAACTAAGATTCCACGTGCCCAAGAGACAAGAAGCAGGAAAGGGGCTAAAGAAGGGACCAAGTGTGAGGAATGAAGGGGCAGAATTAAGACAGCAGGATGGAGTCTGTCAAGCTGGAGAGAAAGCAAAGCTTTGATGTAGGAGCTGGAAAGGACCTCCAGAGTCCGCTACTGCAAATCCTTCACTGGGCAGATGAGCAGCCCCAAGAAGTGAGGTGATTCACCCAAGATCATACAGCAAGTTGGTGCTGAAGGTAGACCAGATCTCAAGATTCTTGGTTGGGTCTATTTTCACCTCACAGGGCTGCTCCTTGGGCCCAATGGCAGATAGCATTGATCACTCCCTTAGAAAATGTCATTTGTGATGTATTGACCCTCTGTGGCCAAGGCAGGGGCCCACAGAGACTCCAAACTGAGGCAGATTATAACCTTGACTTGGCCTCCCAGGCGGGCACCCGAGCAGTCTTATGTTTCTCCAAGTTCCTGTGTGGCTCCATGGACCACCCTAGAGGAGGCATGGAAGTGCCCACCAGTGCCCTGAGTCCTGACAGAGGATGCCACGGATGAGGCAGCAGGCGTCCACACTAGGCCAGCATCTCAAGGTGTGTGTGGACACCAGCCCCCCAGCACCAAAAATGGTACCGTCTAGGTTAGAAGGTAACATGTGCAGCAAGAAAGAAGCAGTGTGGCTTAAACAAAGAACCTCTTTCTGGTCAGTGATGACACCAGAAGACCAGCCCTGCCATTGCAGCCTATTCTGGGAGCGGGCAGGCTGTCTGCCTCTTCGCTTCTTCGTCCAATCCTCCCTAAAGCCATTGCAGCCTATTCTGGGTCCATGTCCAGGAGCCGGACCTGGAAGACATCCCTCATCCCGAAACAGAAGGAACTCAGCTGGAAGGAAGGGAAAGAAGCTCACATTCAGTGAGCAAGGAGCCCAGAGGGACGGTCAGGCTGTCAACAGGAGGGATGCGCTCATTGCGAAGGTGGGCGGGGAGGGAAGGCAGAAAGCGACAAGAAGACTTCCCTGGCAGTCCACCGGATAAGAGTCTGTGCTTCTACTGCAGGGGGCATGGGTTTGATCCCTGATCAGGGAACTAAGATTCCACGTGCCCAAGAGACAAGAAGCAGGAAAGGGGCTAAAGAAGGGACCAAGTGTGAGGAATAAAGGGGGCAGAATTAAGACAGCAGGATGGAGTCTGTCAAGCTGGAGAGAAAGCAAAGCTTTGATGTAGGAGCTGGAAAGGACCTCCAGAGTCCGCTACTGCAAATCCTTCACTGGGCAGATGAGCAGCCCCAAGAAGTGAGGTGATTCACCCAAGATCATACAGCAAGTTGGTGCTGAAGGTAGACCAGATCTCAAGATTCTTGGTTGGGTCTATTTTCACCTCACAGGGCTGCTCCTTGGGCCCAATGGCAGATAGCATTGATCACTCCCTTAGAAAATGTCATTTGTGATGTATTGACCCTCTGTGGCCAAGGCAGGGGCCCACAGAGACTCCAAACTGAGGCAGATTATAACCTTGACTTGGCCTCCCAGGCGGGCACCCGAGCAGTCTTATGTTTCTCCAAGTTCCTGTGTGGCTCCATGGACCACCCTAGAGGAGGCATGGAAGTGCCCACCAGTGCCCTGAGTCCTGACAGAGGATGCCACGGATGAGGCAGCAGGCGTCCACACTAGGCCAGCATCTCAAGGTGTGTGTGGACACCAGCCCCCCAGCACCAAAAATGGTACCGTCTAGGTTAGAAGGTAACATGTGCAGCAAGAAAGAAGCAGTGTGGCTTAAACAAAGAACCTCTTTCTGGTCAGTGATGACACCAGAAGACCAGAAAGGACACAGGAAGATGACTGTGTAATTTAAAAAGTCAAAGAGCTCGGACTAGAAGGGGTGGGCAGTTTTCTTCTGGGTGGTAGGTCAGACGAGAGGAAGCTCAGAAACAGACCGTGAAGTTACACCAAAAAAGAGCATCAATTCAAAATGTAACTGGGAAGCTAGGCTTTTCTAAAGCGTAAAGAGCTAAGTTCTTTCCACTTTCTGAACTGAACTATAAGCTATTAAGAGAGACTGTATACTGACTGACTTTCACTCTTGGATAACATATTAAAAAAACAATGTCTGAAATAATACCAATTGCAACATCATGAATGGGACCTAGAGATGATCATATTAAGTGAATTAAGTCAGAGTGAGAAAGAGAAATACCCTATGATACTTCTTACGTAACTATCAATAAAAATGGATACAAATAAACTTATCTGCCAAACACAAACAGACTTACAGACATTGAAGACAAATTTATGGTTACCAAAGAGGAAAGGGGTGGGTGGAGGGACAAACTAGGAGTTTGGGACTAACAGATACACATTACAATTATATTAAAAAATAGGTAAACAAGGACCTGCTGTGTAATAGTTATTATCTTATAATAACTATAACATAAAAGAATCTGAAAAGGAATAGATAGACATAGACACGTAACTGATTCACTTTGCTGTACACCTAAAACTAACACAACATTATCAACCCACTATACTTCAATAAACACATAAAAAATTTTAAATTATGTGTCTGGTAGGCCACTGTGTAACTTGCCTACCTCCTCAAAATCAAAAAAGATATTTGCCAAAGGGACTATAAGCAGGCATGCTGGAAACCGACCATTCACAACCAAACTCTTCACATTTGTTCAGAAATATACTTTAGATCTGGTTGAATGAAAAGCCAAATGCTCCTTTGTGATAGTCACAGCGTGATATTCACAGGGCACCCAGCTGTTCCCAGCAGAACAATTTTCATATCTAAACAACGACTTGATATCTGTGGGTGCCTCTCCAAGCAGCCCTGCCTGATGCCATTTATGTCAAACCCTGAGCAGGAAGTAATCCTTCCATTTGATGTTCTTATCAGTCAAACTGAAGTTCCTGGTTCAACAACTCATTTGCTGTACCCTGGCCTCATTCCAAAAAGATACATCCTCAGGAATTCTTGAAAAGTCAAAAATCAAATACTTAGGAACCAAGGCCCCCTAATTGACGGTTCTGAAGATAACTCCACACACTGTTGTTCTCAAAATGACTACAATCAAATCACATTTTCAAGCTAAGGAAGACCAAAGCACTAGAGCACAGAAAGCAAGAATCCACTTTTTTTTTTTTTTATCCTACCAAAATTCTCAAATTCAACTGGAGAACCTCAGAGCTGGACAGAAAATGAGACTAAGGCTGGCCCACCCACCTCCCCGTCTTACGTGGGAACGTCATCCACTGTTCAGTTTGGCCACCTTTAGAAGGAAAGACTCAACAGCACGGGCTCATGTTCAAACGACACTGGTCCCCGAGCACTAAGATTATTCTCTGCAAGTTGTCTTACTGATCATGGTGGTCCCCCCAGCCAGGGCTGCCTTGGTGCCTTGAAAGAAGTCATCCGCAGAGGTCATCCCCTGATCGGGCATCTGGAAGCGGGTATGGACATCAATCCCTCCAGGGATCACCATTCGGGAATGGGCCTCGATGGTCTTCACCCCTCCTGGCACAATCAGGTTTTCTCCTATTTGCCTAAATGAACAGGGTGGGCAATAATGATTGTAAATGACACGTCCTAAATCAAGGGGCATCTGACAGACACTTTCACCAAGCCATAAACATTCCTTCACTACCTTTCGAAGACTCTTCAGGTTATTGTTATGATTCATAATGTGTGCACCCCCAACCCCCGACCCCCTAAGAGGCAATGCAGAGCTGACTAGAAAACAAGACATAAATAAGGCATCAGAGTCCCATTAAAGAGGTTTAGTTAACAGAAAACCCATATGATCAACAAAGCCCCAAGGTATTTACATAAAATACCACTATACTTTATAACAGAGTTTAGTTATCCTATAGCAATTTTCTCCAGGCTTGGCTTCATTTGACATTTACTTTCACCAGATCCTTTTCAACAAAGAGAAACGAGGAGGAAAAGGGTAGGGCACAAAACAAAACAAAGCAAAAATAATAACATCATCATTATTATTACTACTATAAAAAGTAAACACTATGATTGAAAGTCCTTAAACATCTGGAAGCTGAGGCTCAGCAACCAGATAACAGGCAGGAAAATGATTCATGAATGATGAATAATGAATATAATTTTAGTAATATTCATTCATTAACATTCATTCATTGGGTGACGTAGATTCATTTTCAGTCTTTTAAAAACATCTCAGCTACATCATCTGTTTTTTGAAAAGGGAAAAGCAATCAATCAAGGAGGAGTTGGTCAAATTCTAAAACCAATTAGTGATGACTAAAAATAGCACACGGGCTTATTCACTCTTGGGCCACGGTCTTCCAGACCTTTCCAGTTGGGGGAAAATGGAACATGGAAGTCATGGGATTTAGAGCCTGGACTGAGACTGTCACAAGCAAACACAAACAAAAAAGGAAAACTGTGCAGTAAGATTATTCTCTGCAAGTTGTCTTACTGATCATGGTGGTCCCCAGCCAGGGCTGCCTTGGTGCCTTGAAAGAAGTCATCCAGAGGTCATCCCTGATCGGGCATCTGGAAGCGGGTATGGACATCAATCCTCCAGGGATCACCATTCGGGAATGGGCCTCGATGGTCTTCACCCTCCTGGCACAATCAGGTTTTCCTATTTGCCTAAATGAACAGGGTGGGCAATAATGATTGTAAATGACACGTCCTAAATCAAGGGGCATCTGACAGACACTTTCACCAAGCCATAAACATTCCTTCACTACCTTTCGAAGACTCTTCAGGTTATTGTTATGATTCATAATGTGTGCACCCCCAACCCCCGACCCCCTAAGAGGCAATGCAGAGCTGACTAGAAAACAAGACATAAATAAGGCATCAGAGTCCCATTAAAGAGGTTTAGTTAACAGAAAACCCATATGATCAACAAAGCCCCAAGGTATTTACATAAAATACCACTATACTTTATAACAGAGTTTAGTTATCCTATAGCAATTTTCTCCAGGCTTGGCTTCATTTGACATTTACTTTCACCAGATCCTTTTCAACAAAGAGAAACGAGGAGGAAAAGGGTAGGGCACAAAACAAAACAAAGCAAAAATAATAACATCATCATTATTATTACTACTATAAAAAGTAAACACTATGATTGAAAGTCCTTAAACATCTGGAAGCTGAGGCTCAGCAACCAGATAACAGGCAGGAAAATGATTCATGAATGATGAATAATGAATATAATTTTAGTAATATTCATTCATTAACATTCATTCATTGGGTGACGTAGATTCATTTTCAGTCTTTTAAAAACATCTCAGCTACATCATCTGTTTTTTGAAAAGGGAAAAGCAATCAATCAAGGAGGAGTTGGTCAAATTCTAAAACCAATTAGTGATGACTAAAAATAGCACACGGGCTTATTCACTCTTGGGCCACGGTCTTCCAGACCTTTCCAGTTGGGGGAAAATGGAACATGGAAGTCATGGGATTTAGAGCCTGGACCTGAGACTGTCACAAGCAAACACACATGGAGAAAACATTAAATGTGGAAATGTTAAAACCTCTTTTAGGATCATAAATCAGGGTGTGAGTTTCCAGGCAACAGACCTGTTCACTCCAATTTTCCGCTCCTCTGGACGGGTCTGTTGCTGACCTTTGACGAATACCACTTATTTAAAAGATGTCATTTGCTGCCGTGTTTGTCTTTAAGCAGATGTGGTACCTCTAGAGGCCTGTGACGGTAAGGGCACAGGTACTGGGAAGGTCTCAGCTCCCTTAACCCTCCAGGGTCCCAAATACCTGACTGCAGTAAGGATTCTCTGGCTTTCTCCTTTGCAGAACAATACCCAGGAAACACGAGGGCAATCCTATTTGTGTTAGTTGCCACTCGAAGAAGGAAACCTAAAATTCCCTTGAAAGAAGCAGTAATTTGTCTCTGGGGCTTAGTAATTAATTGGGGATCCTCTGGCCCCAACAACCTGGATTCTGGATTAAGAAAACAGATGTGCTCTCATGACAGAGGAGGCTGTCCTTCCTGTGTCCTTTACTTGTCCTCTCTCCCCACACAACAGCCACGTTCTAGGAACACCTTCTGTAGAGTCAGTCGATCATAACCCGAGTATTTGGCAACAAGAAGATGTTGTGTCACTTCGGTTAAAAATAGTCCATTACATAACACGTAAGGAAATGGGTGTGCATTCAATTGCTGCCTTGAATCCCCTAAATCTGAGCTTTCGAATTCACTAATTACCAGCAGTCAAGCTCTGTTTAAACAGAGACTAAGTTATAGTCTCTCTCTGAAGTCACTAGAGCTTGATACTAGGCGTCTGAATTGTGGCTAACGAATCTGTTGAGAGGATGAGTTACACTTACTTGATCAGCCCATCTTCCATATATATGTCTGCATAGAATGACTGGTCATCATTGACAATTTTACCTCCTTTGATCAGAAGACGATCACTCTGAAACAGACAAGCAGTAAGATCATAATGCATTCCTGACCCCGGAAAAGATACATGCGCTACGAACACTGTTCAGCCATGATGCTCGAAATGAGCCCATGTGGGAAAGACTCCGTGACAAACATGAACCTGTATGCGGCAACCTATTCATCACTAGATGCATCAGAGCCTACGAGCAAAACTCAAAGCTTATGCTAGAGGGAAAATAAATCTCTTTCCCTTAGACCCACAAGCAAAAAAAGCTGAAATAAAAAGCCTAACAATTTCCCTTTAAAGAGCTGCAAAGAAACATTTCCAATAAAGAAGACAATTGCTTTAAATAGCTTTAGGCTAAATCTTCATTTCAAAAAAATACACCCACATGTAAGGGAAGTCAATTCTTGGCGAGGTTTGTGCTGGGGAAAAATTAACCAAAAGTCTGTTGTCATGGGATACTCTATACAAACACATTTGCTTGAACGATAGCAAGGTCTCAATTCAGTATGTTGTTTATCTTTGCATTTATCTTTGTGATAAATTGCAGCAATTGTAATTGGGGAGAAAAAACTTCCAAGACGTACAATTTTTACTGTTCAGCTGTTAAGAAAAAGGTAAAGCTTTCCGAAAAAGTAGGTGAGAAGGCAAGTTCTAAAAATCCAACACCATTATTGATCGCACGTGTACTTATATTTTAGTTGGCACAAAAAACATATGACAAGGAGCCCATAAGTCACAAGAATGTCACAGAAATGTTACATTATAATTCATCTCTATAGCAAATGCTATTGATGGAAGCTTATCCTAAAATCCTGTGTTCAACAGACACACACTTGTATTATTCCACTCTGGGGTTAAATGATTGCCCTTTTAATATGGTTTTAATATGGTCCATTTTAACAATGGTTCACTCAAAATTCAATTAAAAATAGTATTTTTATCAAATGCTATTTATATTTAGCACCTACCAAGAAGAGAAACTTAAAGCAACTCTTTTAAAAAAAGTGCATGCTGCCTGAGATGCAGGGGGAAAGAAGGCTTCTCACTTAAAAGCGCACACACCTGGGTTTAGAAAGTATTTATTGTCTCGCTGACCTAATGAAGAACAGTAAGATTATTTGTGATCACCATAGGGGCCTTCATTCTGGTGTAGACTTTGCAGTCAGAATAAAGAGGCAGCAGCAATTCCTTCCTCTTCCTTTTTTTTTTTTTTAATTTACATAAAGTAAATGTAAAAACCTTTACAAAATCCTGTCCTGCAAACTACCAGCTTCCAATCAAGTCTGTGAGGTGGATGGAGCCAAATTCTTGTTCCCAGAACACAGAAACTATGGCTCAGAGAGGTTAAGCCTCGGCCCCAAGGGCACCTGACTTGGTGCATTATCTGTCTACAGTGATCTCCCCTTCTCCCCCCCCCTCCCCCGTACCCAGCCTGGACAGATACACATCTCCAGGGGAGGCACGGAGAAGCTCTGCCCTTCACCACCTGCTCCCTCAGGCACTGCGGTACCTGTTTCAGCCATCACGCGAATCCCAGAGCTTTGAGATTCGTGTTGAGAAAAAAAAAGAGAGAACCATCACAGCCCAGCTCACTCCAGTGGCTTCTTACATAAGAGGCTGGCCGAACGGATGGAAGGAGGGAAACCACGCTATAGGGTCCACTATCATGCAACCAGACGTTGCGAGGGTGAAGGGGGCGCTCTTTAAAAATAAAAAAAATTTAAAAAATCAGTCTTGTTTGCATTTTCAATTTTTTTCTCCCCACACTGTCAAAACGAAACTGTCTTTTTCAATCACGAAGCCAGTGGATTACTTTACGCTTGCAGCAAACCTGCTCTCCACTCCCCCACCCCACGCCCCAGATCTCTTCTTCGGGTGCAAGGAACGCGTAACATAACATAACGTTGGGCTCCCCCTCGCCCTGCGCGCGCTCGGCCCTTTGGGATTTGGGGTCTCTCGGCCTTCGAAACAGCTAGCAGCCACCCGCGCTGTAGAACAGCCCATCCCACAAACCCCTCCGGAGCACACGCCCCCTCCCCAGTGCAACTGCTCCCACATCCCTCTCCGGCGGGTGGGTGTGCCCTTGCGCGTCCAGGGAGGCCGGGGTGCCCGCGGCGAAGGAGGAAGCCACGGAGAAAGCGCGCCCTCAGACCCGGCCCTAAACACATCGTGACTTCTCCAAGATTCTTTCGGTCACCGCCTCAGCCCTGGGTTCTACCCAGCAATCAGCTGGCCCGTTGCAATCGCGCACCATTATGTAACAATGAACTCATTCTGGTGTAGACTTTGCAGTCAGAATAAAGAGGCAGCAGCAATTCCTTTTTTTTAATTTATGTAAATGTAAAAACCTTTACAAAATCCTGTCCTGCAAACTACCAGCTTCCAATCAAGTCTGTGAGGTGGATGGAGCCAAATTCTTGTTCCCAGAACACAGAAACTATGGCTCAGAGAGGTTAAGCCTCGGCCCCAAGGGCACCTGACTTGGTGCATTATCTGTCTACAGTGATCTCCCCTTCTCCCCCCCCCTCCCCCGTACCCAGCCTGGACAGATACACATCTCCAGGGGAGGCACGGAGAAGCTCTGCCCTTCACCACCTGCTCCCTCAGGCACTGCGGTACCTGTTTCAGCCATCACGCGAATCCCAGAGCTTTGAGATTCGTGTTGAGAAAAAAAAAGAGAGAACCATCACAGCCCAGCTCACTCCAGTGGCTTCTTACATAAGAGGCTGGCCGAACGGATGGAAGGAGGGAAACCACGCTATAGGGTCCACTATCATGCAACCAGACGTTGCGAGGGTGAAGGGGGCGCTCTTTAAAAATAAAAAAAATTTAAAAAATCAGTCTTGTTTGCTTTTTCAATTTTTTTCTCCCCACACTGTCAAAACGAAACTGTCTTTTTCAATCACGAAGCCAGTGGATTACTTTACGCTTGCAGCAAACCTGCTCTCCACTCCCCCACCCCACGCCCCAGATCTCTTCTTCGGGTGCAAGGAACGCGTAACATAACATAACGTTGGGCTCCCCCTCGCCCTGCGCGCGCTCGGCCCTTTGGGATTTGGGGTCTCTCGGCCTTCGAAACAGCTAGCAGCCACCCGCGCTGTAGAACAGCCCATCCCACAAACCCCTCCGGAGCACACGCCCCCTCCCCAGTGCAACTGCTCCCACATCCCTCTCCGGCGGGTGGGTGTGCCCTTGCGCGTCCAGGGAGGCCGGGGTGCCCGCGGCGAAGGAGGAAGCCACGGAGAAAGCGCGCCCTCAGACCCGGCCCTAAACACATCGTGACTTCTCCAAGATTCTTTCGGTCACCGCCTCAGCCCTGGGTTCTACCCAGCAATCAGCTGGCCCGTTGCAATCGCGCACCATTATGTAACAATGAATTTCCCTCGCGTTCCTCCATCCCTGGGGTTTCATTCGGGGATGTGGAGCTAAGACTGGAGAGAAGATGGGGAGATGGGGGCGGGGGAGCAGCGGGAACAGGAACCTGTGTTCATCTCCGCAGCATCGCACAGTCATCGCTGGGAGCGTCTCCCGGTTTACAGACGAACCACCACAGGCCCCAAAGCTGCGCCCGCATCTCTGGCCGCTGCGATCATTGTCTGGCCGAGGCCGGGCCGGGCCATCTGCTCCGCGCGTCGCGCAGCGCCATTACCTCCCCGAGCCCGGCTCCGCGCTGTCCCCAACGCCCACCCTCCTAGCCCGCTTTGTATGGGCCACCACGGACGCCTCCCAGGCTGCAGAAAGGGCAGAAAGACACAAGAAAGCGAGCCCAGAGCCCTGCCAGGGTTCCAGCCCCAAACATGGGGCGAGAAAGCCAACAGGGACACCAAAAGCCGCTCCTGGTCAACAAAAAGCCCACGCCTGTCCGAACCCCCACCTCCTGTGCTCATCACCACGTCCCTGTTTTTCTTTCCCGTTTCTACAGTATCTCGGTACACCCAGCCCTTTTCCGCATCCCTCCGCTGTCATTACGCCTCCGGGCTGAAACCCGTCGCTTTTTGAGGAACCGGAGGAAGACTCCAGAAAGCCCTTTAAGGTGGGGGCGAGATGGGGAGAGTCCATTTCCCAGTCTCCCCCAACCGGCTCCAGGAGTCCAACCCCGCAGCACGCAGCCAGGAGAACAATATCCAAGCTTCAACCATGCACATTCAATCTGGGATCCATTTGCTTACACCCCGCAGGCCAGCACTGCACCATCCTGCTCGGACAATAAAAGGATACAGCGGATCTCCCCTCCCCAGTGCAACTGCTCCCACATCCCTCTCCGGCGGGTGGGTGTGCCCTTGCGCGTCCAGGGAGGCCGGGGTGCCCGCGGCGAAGGAGGAAGCCACGGAGAAAGCGCGCCCTCAGACCCGGCCCTAAACACATCGTGACTTCTCCAAGATTCTTTCGGTCACCGCCTCAGCCCTGGGTTCTACCCAGCAATCAGCTGGCCCGTTGCAATCGCGCACCATTATGTAACAATGAATTTCCCTCGCGTTCCTCCATCCCTGGGGTTTCATTCGGGGATGTGGAGCTAAGACTGGAGAGAAGATGGGGAGATGGGGGCGGGGGAGCAGCGGAACAGGAACCTGTGTTCATCTCCGCAGCATCGCACAGTCATCGCTGGGAGCGTCTCCCGGTTTACAGACGAACCACCACAGGCCCCAAAGCTGCGCCCGCATCTCTGGCCGCTGCGATCATTGTCTGGCCGAGGCCGGGCCGGGCCATCTGCTCCGCGCGTCGCGCAGCGCCATTACCTCCCCGAGCCCGGCTCCGCGCTGTCCCCAACGCCCACCCTCCTAGCCCGCTTTGTATGGGCCACCACGGACGCCTCCCAGGCTGCAGAAAGGGCAGAAAGACACAAGAAAGCGAGCCCAGAGCCCTGCCAGGGTTCCAGCCCCAAACATGGGGCGAGAAAGCCAACAGGGACACCAAAAGCCGCTCCTGGTCAACAAAAAGCCCACGCCTGTCCGAACCCCCACCTCCTGTGCTCATCACCACGTCCCTGTTTTTCTTTCCCGTTTCTACAGTATCTCGGTACACCCAGCCCTTTTCCGCATCCCTCCGCTGTCATTACGCCTCCGGGCTGAAACCCGTCGCTTTTTGAGGAACCGGAGGAAGACTCCAGAAAGCCCTTTAAGGTGGGGGCGAGAGATGGGGGAGAGTCCATTTCCCAGTCTCCCCCAACCGGCTCCAGGAGTCCAACCCCGCAGCACGCAGCCAGGAGAACAATATCCAAGCTTCAACCATGCACATTCAATCTGGGATCCATTTGCTTACACCCCGCAGGCCAGCACTGCACCATCCCGCTCGGACAATAAAAGGATACAGCGGATCTGGCGCGCTACCTAAAACGACCTTATTGCACGCACGCTATTTTAATTACTTAGAAACTATGCGGCTTACAATTCTGTAAGATTGCGTCTCCCATCACGACCTCCTTCTTCAGCAACAAGGGTGGGTGGGGGGGTTGGAAAGAAGGAAAAAAAAAAGTTAAAAAACTTGGGTCCCTTTTCCTCCCCCTCCTTTAAAATAATAATAAAAAAAAATTCTTTCACGCTCTGTGCTATAAAAGGTTGCGGGCCGATCACAGATCGCCCAAGTACCAAACTCACCGTGATGCGTGGAATATTTTTCTTCCCCTGATAAGACATCTCTCTCCTGGGGAAAAACAAATAATTTCAAGAGAGCAGCTTTAAAACAAAAATTGCCAGGAAAGAAACTGGGTATTTTTTTTTTTTAATGCAGGAGTGAAAACCGTGCAGCCGAATAGCTGGTCTTGCTGATACCAAATATCAGGAACGTAAGAGATAAATGCAATCCTCTGTCTCTCTTTCTTCCTCTCCTCCAGCACTGCCCCAGCTAGGGCGGAAAAAAGAAAAGAGAGAGAGAGAGAGAGAACAGGAGGGAAGGGGGTGGGAATAAACTACAGCAATAAAAGCCTCGCTTCAAGTCGGCCACCGCGGCGCATGCGCCGCCAGCCACTCCCTTTCCTCTCCAGCCAAAGCCATCCGCCTCGAGAGAGACGAGTCCTGATTGGTCACAATCGCAGGATATGCAAATAAGCGCAGGCGGGGAGGGGAGCGGCGCGAGTGCGCGAATTGCTGCAGTGTGCAGCGCAGGGCGGCGGTCGGTGCGTGCGCCCGAGCGGGGAGCGCGCCTTTCGCGCCCTTTCTTTGGACCAGGGCATCGGCCACCAGGGGCTGGCATAGGCCCCAAATGCAGGATCGGCAATGCAAGGACAGCGGAGGGGTGATCATTATGGACAGGGGGAGTCCGGCCCCGCGACGGTGGGCTTCGATGTGGCCCCGGCGGCACGCACCCGCTCGCGCGCGCCCCGGTGGATGCCCGCCCGCGCGCCAATCCGCGGAGGCCGCCGCTGCAGCCCCGCGTGGGGTGACTGCGCCGAGCCAATGGCTTTGCTGGCGGCGAGCGCGCGACTGCACGGCCGGCCGGCGCCGCGCCGCCCGGGAGGGGCGCCCGAGCCCTCCTCCCGCCGCCCTCGCCTCTCGCGAAGGCTCGCTCGGCCTCCGCCCAGGAGTCGACGGGGGAATTCAGATGGCAGCGAGCGGAGGGAAGGGGAGGCTCCGCGCGGCGCCGCGCCGGCCACGCCCGGCCCCGGAGAGGGGTGGCTGGACACGGGCCTGTGGGCGGCCGGCGCCCGGCCGGGCTCCCCCGGGGGCGGAGGGACGCGGGCCAGAGGGGAGGCTGCGGAGCGGAAGTGGAGCTGGAGGCCAGACTACGGGCATCCTTAGCCTGGCTGCTGCAAAAGCAAGACTGAAGCCCTCGTTGTTCTGAGCAGGGAAGGAAGGCAGCCAGGGAAGACTTGCAGTCCGCTGCTGGGGAGGGAAACCCCTCCTGGAAACATCCTTCTGTGCCTTGGGGTCGCCAGGAGCTTGGGGATAAGGGAGGAGCATCAGCAGCCTGTTGAGGCCAAAAAAGGCCCAGTCGAGGGCCCCCCGAGTCTCCTCTTTAAAATTCTGACCCACCTACACCCGTTTAAGGGCGATGGAGCGGGGCAAATACATTTCGCTGCTGCTTGTAGTTCTATTGAGAAGCTGTTGGGATTAACAGCACCCAAAGGAGCCCAAAAAAAATGTGCATTGCTATAGACCGGCCCCCACTTCACAGGAGGAGGCCGAAAGCCAGGAGGTGAACTGGAGATGCAATGAAAGAAAGGTGATCTCCAAAAGAAAGGGATCCTGAGTCATGGAAAGAACCGCCCAGAATCCTTTTAAAACACAAGGGGGGACGACTCCCCCGCCAAATATACTATCACACAGCAGCTTGTAAGGCCTCTTTTCTTCGGCTGGCAATGAAAGAGATTGGGACCGCTTGGCTCTGTCCAAGTCCTGCTCTAATGCTCTTACTGCAGAATCCCTGTGGCAGGAAAACGCTGGACCACTACATCAGGAGCAGTCTATCAGAGATCCTGTCTTTGGAAGGCTGCCCAGTCAGGCACAGAGACTGAAACTTCTGGGCTAGGCCCGCTTTAGGCTTCTCTCCTTGAGACAGAACAATAGATAGAATCTCTGCATAATCTAGGCCTTCAGGCAACCTTGGGGAGAAAAAAAAAAAAAAGAATCTATTTAATTGGCTCACACCTGTTCAGCAAAGATTAGCCAGATAAATGCGAAGTAATCCTGAGGCTTGGATTATTTCAAAGTCTGTCTGCATCTGGCCACTTCGGAGGGTTATTTCTCTCTCCAGAAGGTGTACAATGCATGCTTTCACTCCTCTTTCGGTAGATTCTAAAGATTCAGAGAAGAGGGTTGTGGGGCTTGAAGCAAGCTTCCCGCCTGGTTAATTCATTGCAGTTTCAATTAGCTGTGCATCTTGAAAACTGCAAACAGGAGCACTTCCCCCTCCAACTCTGTAATGTGCTAAGAAACTAGCAAATTGAAGTCAGCAAGTATTGGTGTCATCCTGAAAGGGTGAAAGTCACAAGTCTGAGAACACATAGAATGTCCTCTCCCACCCTGGAGAGCCCGCCCACTCCAGCCAGGAGTGGGGGAGGGATGCAGCGGGGAGATGAGTGCCCTATTAAATCATAAGGAAAATACTACTTGGCAAACAAATAATGAGAGTTCAATAAAAGCAGAATAGCCATTAATTACATTATTTATGTTCTTATTCTATTTGCCGGCTCCTGGATTGCTTGATCAGCACAGCTTTACCCATACGTTGTTATTATTTATGAGTTTGCCATTGAATATTTTGCTCCCATGCCCATCTTACTCCTATCAGTCTTATTTCTGTATCCATTGATACGAGGTGCCTCGTCTATAAGGACCGACATGAACACTCATAAACATCCAGAGATGTGAGGTTTACATTGATTTGTCTGACTAGAGCCTAAGAGTATTTGGCACACAGAAAATGCCTAATAGATGTAATCGACCAGGGACAAGAACTGTCAGCAGTCTGCATTTCTTACCGTACTTACCGCTCAATACAATGCAAAGAGGAATCGACCTGGGGGAGAATTTTCCACCCACACTGCATTGATTGACTTGTTAATATATACAGAATTTTTACACTGTCTTTAGACAAAGGTGACAATTGCCTGTAGAATTACAAATCATTGTCCCTGAACCAAACAGGTGAACCGACTCTCCGGCATCGTCTTTCTGAACTTTTTTTCAACTAAAAGCTTTATAATTCCACATGCACGACTCATTCCCAGAGTCCTTGCCTTCCCACTTGCCATGGACCTCCTCGGGGAAAAAAGAAAAAAAAGACTCTATTTAATTGGCTCACACCTGTTCAGCAAAGATTAGCCAGAGAAATGCAAGTAATCCTGAGGCTTGGATGATTTCAAAGTCTGTCTGCATCTGGCCACTTCGGAGGGTTCTTTCTCTCTCCAGAAGGTGTACAATGCATGCTTTCACTCCTCTTTCGGTAGATTCTAAAGATTCAGAGAAGAGGGTTGTGGGGCTTGAAGCAAGCTTCCCGCCTGGTTAATTCATTGCAGTTTCAATTAGCTGTGCATCTTGAAAACTGCAAACAGGAGCACTTCCCCCTCCAACTCTGTAATGTGCTAAGAAACTAGCAAATTGAAGTCAGCAAGTATTGGTGTCATCCTGAAAGGGTGAAAGTCACAAGTCTGAGAACACATAGAATGTCCTCTCCCACCCTGGAGAGCCCGCCCACTCCAGCCAGGAGTGGGGGAGGGATGCAGCGGGGAGATGAGTGCCCTATTAAATCATAAGGAAAATACTACTTGGCAAACAAATAATGAGAGTTCAATAAAAGCAGAATAGCCATTAATTACATTATTTATGTTCTTATTCTATTTGCCGGCTCCTGGATTGCTTGATCAGCACAGCTTTACCCATACGTTGTTATTATTTATGAGTTTGCCATTGAATATTTTGCTCCCATGCCCATCTTACTCCTATCAGTCTTATTTCTGTATCCATTGATACGAGGTGCCTCGTCTATAAGGACCGACATGAACACTCATAAACATCCAGAGATGTGAGGTTTACATTGATTTGTCTGACTAGAGCCTAAGAGTATTTGGCACACAGAAAATGCCTAATAGATGTAATCGACCAGGGACAAGAACTGTCAGCAGTCTGCATTTCTTACCGTACTTACCGCTCAATACAATGCAAAGAGGAATCGACCTGGGGGAGAATTTTCCACCCACACTGCATTGATTGACTTGTTAATATATACAGAATTTTTACACTGTCTTTAGACAAAGGTGACAATTGCCTGTAGAATTACAAATCATTGTCCCTGAACCAAACAGGTGAACCGACTCTCCGGCATCGTCTTTCTGAACTTTTTTTCAACTAAAAGCTTTATAATTCCACATGCACGACTCATTCCCAGAGTCCTTGCCTTCCCACTTGCCATGGACCTCCTCCAGCATCCAGAGAGAGGGAGAAGTGATGCCATTGTTGAGTCGCTAAGTCCTGTCTGACTCTAATCCCGTGGGCTATAGCCCGCTAGGCGCCTCTGTCCATGGGATTTCCCAGACAAGAATACTAGAGTGGGTGGCCATGCCCTTCTCTAGGGAATCTTCCCAACACGGGGATCGAACCTGGGTCTCTTGCATCTGCAGGAGGGCTCTTTTACCACTGAGCCACCAAGGAAGCCTGAAAAGTGAGGAACAATGGGTTCGTGAAATGATGCTACCCCAGCCATCCTAGTGATCTGGAGGAAGGGACAACCTGCGTTGTGATCCATGAGCAGCTGGAGTGAGTTCTTTTCCGGTGCTCAGACCAACCACAGCCTCTCTGCAGCCTCACCTCCGCTCCGTCAGCCCCCAGGGGGACACACACGACGCAGGCACTTCCCTCCAGAAGGCCTGCCTACTCAAACCCAGGGCTCACAGTGCTGCTCATTTCACCTGTCCCTTCACACTTCCTCTAAGAATGAGCTTAAGGACTTCCCTAGTGGCCCAATGGTTATGACTCCGTGCTCCCACTGCAGGAGACAGGGGTTCAATCCCTGGAGGGGGAACTAAGATCTCTTACAGCGTAGCCAAAATTAAAAAGAGTGAGCTTAAATGTCACCTCCTCACTGGGTGCGCCACCCCCATCTACCCCATCCACCCCGCCAAAGTGTGGAGCTCAGCTTGCTGTGTTCCCCTCTGCTCTAACACACATTCTTGTCACATCAGGATTACTTGTCCATTTCTCCTATCAGAGCAGGGCTTCCAGAAGCTAAAAGCTTTATGCTCCTTTTCTTACCGTACTTACCGCTCAATACAATGCAAAGAGGAATCGACCTGGGGGAGAATTTTCCACCCACACTGCATTGATTGACTTGTTAATATATACAGAATTTTTACACTGTCTTTAGACAAAGGTGACAATTGCCTGTAGAATTACAAATCATTGTCCCTGAACCAAACAGGTGAACCGACTCTCCGGCATCGTCTTTCTGAACTTTTTTTCAACTAAAAGCTTTATAATTCCACATGCACGACTCATTCCCAGAGTCCTTGCCTTCCCACTTGCCATGGACCTCCTCCAGCATCCAGAGAGGGAGAAGTGATGCCATTGTTGAGTCGCTAAGTCCTGTCTGACTCTAATCCCGTGGGCTATAGCCCGCTAGGCGCCTCTGTCCATGGGATTTCCCAGACAAGAATACTAGAGTGGGTGGCCATGCCCTTCTCTAGGGAATCTTCCCAACACGGGGATCGAACCTGGGTCTCTTGCATCTGCAGGAGGGCTCTTTTACCACTGAGCCACCAAGGAAGCCTGAAAAGTGAGGAACAATGGGTTCGTGAAATGATGCTACCCCAGCCATCCTAGTGATCTGGAGGAAGGGACAACCTGCGTTGTGATCCATGAGCAGCTGGAGTGAGTTCTTTTCCGGTGCTCAGACCAACCACAGCCTCTCTGCAGCCTCACCTCCGCTCCGTCAGCCCCCAGGGAGACACACACGACGCAGGCACTTCCCTCCAGAAGGCCTGCCTACTCAAACCCAGGGCTCACAGTGCTGCTCATTTCACCTGTCCCTTCACACTTCCTCTAAGAATGAGCTTAAGGACTTCCCTAGTGGCCCAATGGTTATGACTCCGTGCTCCCACTGCAGGAGACAGGGGTTCAATCCCTGGAGGGGGAACTAAGATCTCTTACAGCGTAGCCAAAAAAAAAAAGAGTGAGCTTAAATGTCACCTCCTCACTGGGTGCGCCACCCCCATCTACCCCATCCACCCCGCCAAAGTGTGGAGCTCAGCTTGCTGTGTTCCCCTCTGCTCTAACACACATTCTTGTCACATCAGGATTACTTGTCCATTTCTCCTATCAGAGCAGGGCTTCCAGAAGCTAAAAGCTTTGCGTTCCTTTTTCCCAGGGACCAGCACACTGCCAGATCCATGGCGGGACGTTCAACATCTGGTACATAAACAAACACACAACTGTCATTGGTATTACAGGATAAAAGAGTTCTCATGCATCCCCATGGAGGTACCTTAGGATGTCAGCAACATGCCCTACTCAGGCTTTTCTCTTAGCTCTCCACTTTGGTGGGGCTTCCTTCTTGCCAGTCTACTCCTCTCCTCTGAAACTGCATGAGGACCTGTTATTAATATAACCCAGCGTATCAATGAGTGCCCTAAGGCAGACCTTCAAGCTACGAACTTTCAAAGCTGTGAACGTGCATGCCAGCCCCTGAATACCACTGCTGTACAGAACGACTCTCCTCTTCGAGATCCTAAAGCAGTTCAAGGCACTGTGTGATAAGATTTCAAATGTCTTACTTCGGCGTGTTTGGTTTTTATGTATCGTTTTTGAGCAAAGTATTATAAACCTGTTACAGGACAGTACAGTATAGCCGATTGTATTAGTTGGGTAGCTAAGCTAATGTTGTTGGACTTACGAACAAATGGGAGTTTCGAATGCGCCCTTGGAAAAGAACTTGTTCATATGTGGGGGACTTACTGTATCCCTTGCTCAGCGTAGCTGCCTGAATGTTCAGCTATGCCTTCCCTAAACAAAACTGCCGTGTACCATGGAGCCTGAGAAAACCGGGGATAGAGCATCCAGTCCTGAAACAGCCCCAGCATCTGACAAGGCATCCTGTCATTTTTTCTCAGCACCGATTTCCTCAGTCATTCCTTTCTCGCACTAGCCTTTCCACCTGCCTATATTATGCCACTGAAGGTACTCTTCCACCGACTCGCTACTGACCCTCACCTGTACTCAGGGGGTGCACGGGGGCTCAGTCACTCCGTCGCGTCCAACTCTTGTGGCCTCATGGACTGCAGCCCTCCAGGCTCCTCTGTCCATGGGATCCTCCAGGCCAGAATACTGGAGTGGGTGGCCATTTCCTCCTCCAAGGGATCTTCCCGACCCAGGGATCGAACCCGCATCTCCTGCCTCTCCTGCACTGCAGGTGGATTCTTTACTACTGAGCCATGTCCGGGTGAGCACCATGTAAAGTCTGAGCGCACAGTCTAGGCGCTCTTGCAAAAGTCTTACTCATCTTTGACCCTAATGAAACGCCCAGAGGAGGAGGGGCTCAAGAAGGGGTGGGGCACGTGGAGGGAGGATGTCCAATCAGGATTTCTGAGACGTTCTGTCCTACCACCTGCCGGGAACAGAGGGAAGGAGGTGAGTTCCTGTCACTGGGGCACTCCAGGGTGACGGGGCTGCTTTCGGTTCCTCAGCACCCCCCACAGCAGTGTCCCATCTCAGGCCAGCCCCGCCTCTGCCCAGTTTCTTCTTCCCTCTTGGTGGTGCAGGGGGTAACCATTTCTGCTTCTGTGGCCCCCTGGACCGCTGCGGAAGTGGACTCCGCAGGATGCCACCAACCGGGGAGAGTCCAAATATAAACGGCTGGCGAAGAAGAGAAGATTCCAAGTTGTCATTCTGCTGCAGTGTGGACGCCAAGGGTGGTGGCCACAGATGCAGCCTGCCGCAGAGGTTTTGATTAATGCGGCATCAAGACGAAGCACTGGAATTCTGCTTTGCCAAAAACTAAGGGCATTGGCTAGGTCGCTGAACGGGAAGCGAAGCCTGCTTCTCTGCAGCTGGAATCGGGCCATGATGGGTGTAACCTTGGTCCTTGGCTGCAGGGGGACAGCCAAGGACCAACAGATCCAAGCCTGCCCACTGCCTTTCCCGGGGGGTGCATCCTTTACCAGGGGCGGGGGCACAGCGTGGGGGCTGATGAGGATCAGAGAGACCGGCCCTCTGAGCCAGAGGCTGACTTCACTGGAGCTGGAAGTCGGAGCTGTCAAGTACCCTGAGGAAGTCCTTACTGATGCAGAAGAACCAAGTTTCATGGTCCAAACCCTGCCCGGGCACCAGGGCACAGAGGAAAGCGTGCACTAAACAGAATCTGGTGGCCTGGCAATGCTGGCTTTCTCCTCTTATCTCTCGGTGCCTCACAATCCTCCCAAATGACCCCCTGGTTTATCTGCCTCGCGCAGGGACTCCAGATTCCCCCGGGGTCTCTCTGTCACAGCCAAGGCAATCAGCAGCTCACTGTGCCTCAAGCTCGCCCTCTGGTGGTGAACGAGGAGAGTGCTTCTGGTCCTCCAGGTCCTTGCCGGGCCTGATGATGACTCAGGACTTGGCAAGGGCTTTGGAGACGTTATTCCAGCGTTCTTGGGTCTTAAATCACCTAAAGTGATTTTGCCCCTGCATGAGAATCATCCGGGGCGCCAGTCAGACCCACTGATTAGACTCCCCAGTGATAAAGCCCAGGGTGAACGAGTGTACCTCTGGCCTCTAGAGGCAGGTGGGGGTTCCCCAATCTCTGGGAACATCTTATGGAAGAGTGGCTGATGTCATCACCACTATCTCTCTTCTCGTCTGTCTTCTATTAAAACACTGCTATGGGGCTTCCTGGTGGTCCAGTGGGTGGTAACCATTTCTGCTTCTGTGGCCCCTGGACCGCTGAAGTGGACTCGCAGGATGCCACCAACCGGGAGAGTCCAAATATAAACGGCTGGCGAAGAGAAGATTCCAAGTTGTCATTCTGCTGCAGTGTGGACGCCAAGGGTGGTGGCCACAGATGCAGCCTGCCGCAGAGGTTTTGATTAATGCGGCATCAAGACGAAGCACTGGAATTCTGCTTTGCCAAAAACTAAGGGCATTGGCTAGGTCGCTGAACGGGAAGCGAAGCCTGCTTCTCTGCAGCTGGAATCGGGCCATGATGGGTGTAACCTTGGTCCTTGGCTGCAGGGGGACAGCCAAGGACCAACAGATCCAAGCCTGCCCACTGCCTTTCCCGGGGGGTGCATCCTTTACCAGGGGCGGGGGGGGGGGCACAGCGTGGGGGCTGATGAGGATCAGAGAGACCGGCCCTCTGAGCCAGAGGCTGACTTCACTGGAGCTGGAAGTCGGAGCTGTCAAGTACCCTGAGGAAGTCCTTACTGATGCAGAAGAACCAAGTTTCATGGTCCAAACCCTGCCCGGGCACCAGGGCACAGAGGAAAGCGTGCACTAAACAGAATCTGGTGGCCTGGCAATGCTGGCTTTCTCCTCTTATCTCTCGGTGCCTCACAATCCTCCCAAATGACCCCCTGGTTTATCTGCCTCGCGCAGGGACTCCAGATTCCCCCGGGGTCTCTCTGTCACAGCCAAGGCAATCAGCAGCTCACTGTGCCTCAAGCTCGCCCTCTGGTGGTGAACGAGGAGAGTGCTTCTGGTCCTCCAGGTCCTTGCCGGGCCTGATGATGACTCAGGACTTGGCAAGGGCTTTGGAGACGTTATTCCAGCGTTCTTGGGTCTTAAATCACCTAAAGTGATTTTGCCCCTGCATGAGAATCATCCGGGGCGCCAGTCAGACCCACTGATTAGACTCCCCAGTGATAAAGCCCAGGGTGAACGAGTGTACCTCTGGCCTCTAGAGGCAGGTGGGGGTTCCCCAATCTCTGGGAACATCTTATGGAAGAGTGGCTGATGTCATCACCACTATCTCTCTTCTCGTCTGTCTTCTATTAAAACACTGCTATGGGGCTTCCCTGGTGGTCCAGTGGGTAAGGACACCACCTTGCAGTGCAAGGGACACCGGTTTGATCCCTGGCCTGGGGAGATCCCACGTGCTGCGGAGCGGCTGGACCCATGTGTCCAATTACTGAGCCAGAGCTCTGGAGCACATGTGCCCAGAGCCAGCACTCTGCGACAACAGAGGCCACTGCGATGGGAGGCCCACACGGGCCAGGGAACAAAGATGGATGAAAAATAGATAAATGAAAGACCAATAGACGTGACCCCCCGGCCTCCCTCCCTCCCCAATCCGCCCCCCACCCCACCCCCAAAGAAACACTGCTCTGCAGTCAGCAAGGAGGGAGTGGCATGCACGACGCACCTGCCACAGTCTAGGTACAGCACTGGCACTCTGAAGAGGTCTTATTCCATCCTCCTCCACATCTTACTGGGCAAACCTCTATATCCATATTTTCTGGACAGGAGAGTAAAACCAAAAGAAGGCTCTTGTTCAAGGCCCAGGTTTACAAAAGCAAGAGCAGGATTCTAGTCCACATCTGTGGGGTGACCCCCAAGCCCAAGGGGCTAGGTCTCTGAGTGATTCAAATACTTGGTGAGCACAAACCAGGCCCCGCCAAGAAACCAGAGCACAGGTGGTCCGCAGTCTTTCTCACTCAGCCTCTGGCTGCCACTGGAGGCCCAGGAAACCTTCCAGCCGTCAGTCAGGACCTGTGCATGTTACTTAAACCCTTTTGCCCTTGTCCCCCAAATTCTCACTTTCTTTTCTTATCACCCAAGGCGATTCAGTTTCTCTCAGCTGTTCTTGGAAACAGGATAGATCAACAGCAAAGTTTAACCCAGCAAAGAATCCATACAGTGCTGCCCCTGGGCTGAAAGGGGAAGCGCCTGATTGGCTGCCTGCGGAAATACAATGCCAACTGTCACTTCCGCCTTCCCCTTCCCAGAATCTGCCTGGGCTCCGCTGCCCCACCCCCATGGGCAGCCCCCTGGGTTCCTCTGTTTCCTCCTCCTCTCCCTTTCAGGGCAGTGCCTCTTTACTCTACAGGATGTAGAAAAAGAACCTGTAGATGCAGCGGGGAAAGGAGAGTAGGTCGAAGACAGAGAGGAGCATAGAAATATATGCCCTGGGCTTCCCCTGGTGGTCCAGTGGGTAAGGACACCGCCTTGCAGTGCAGGGGACGCCGGTTCGATCCCTGGCCTGGGAAGATCTCACGTGCCGCGGAGCAGCTGGACCGATGTGTCCAATTACCGAGCCGGAGCTCTGCAGCGCATGTGCCCAGAGCCGGTGCTCTGCAGCGACAGACGCCACCGCGATTGGAGGCCCACAGGAGCCAAAGAACAAAGACAGATGAAAATAGAGAAATGAAAGACCAATAGAAGTGGCCCGCCCGCTCCCCTCCCTCCCCAACCAGACCCCGCCCAAAATAAATAAATAAATAAATCTTTAAAAAAAAAAACTGGGTGGGGGGAGGGTCAAGGGATATGCATATGAATGATCTGGGAACATACATGTACAAAAATAAATAAATAAATAAAGTAAAAAAAAAAAAAAAAAAGAAAGAAATATATGCCCTACCCTGCATAAAACAGATAGCCTGCGGGAAGCTGCCCGGTGCTCTGTGACTACCTACAAGGGTGGCCTGGGGGTGGGTGGGAGGCTGGTGCCAGCGGGAGGGGATATATGCATATAGCTAATTCACTTCATTCTGCAGCAGAGACAAACAGCACTGTAAAGCATATCCTCCAATTAAACATTGTTTTAAAAGAACACGCTCTGCAGGGCACTCCTCCTGCCCAGCCTGTCTGAAGTCAGCCCACACCGTGCCACTCTTCCCTGTCTTAGCATCCTCTCCCAGCACTGATGACCACGCCTGGGAAGTCCTTTGTGTATTCATTAATTTCCCTCTCACCTGCAAACTCTCTAAGGGCCCTTGTTCTGCACCCCACCCTTCCCAACACTCAAGAACACAAGTCCAATGAGCAAACCAATGGTTGGCTTGCCAAATGACAACCCCACGCGGGTGTCCCCCGGCCACCCTGCCCCACTGAGCCAGCCTGAAGCCCAGTGACCACCTCTGCCTCCCTGATGTGAACCTCAGGGTTTTAAAACGCCAGATGGCAAGGGACCCCCCCTGGTGGTCCAATGGTTAAGACTCCCTGCTTCCAAAGCAGGGGGTGTGAGTTTGGTCCCTGGTCTGGGACCTAAGATCCCACCCACATGCCTCAGGGTTGTGGGAAAATAAAATAAAGGTATAATAATATCCTGTACGATGCAGGGAGCTCACAGGGACTGTGCTGTGTGACCGTCTAGAGGAGGAGGGTGGGGAGACGGGAGGAGGTCCAGGAGGGAGCGGGCATAGGTATGCCTGTAGCTGACTCATGTCGTCATATGGCAGAAACCAACACAACATTGTCAAGCGATTATCCTCCAATTAAACATAAATGCTTTTTAAAAAAGATTAACTAGCTAATGAAATAGAGGATACAAATAAAGGTAAATATGTTATTCATACAAAAATGATATAATCCTTGCAAAGTGTGTGTTAGTCGCTCAGTCATGTCAGCACCCTGCAGGCTCCTCTGTCCATGGGATTCTCTAGGCAAGACTACTGGAGTGGGTTGCCATTTCTAACTCCAGGGGATCTTGCCAACACAGGGTTGAACCTGCATCTCCTGCTTCCAAAACTTATAAGAAATTCAATTATGCCAGCAGCATTTTAGAATAAATGACTGTTGGTTAAAATATAGGTGCTATCTTTTATATACATATATATATATATAATTAAATTCCAGATGGTGAGCACTGGCCTCCATGGGTTGGGTGCTGTTGGCTGGATACCAGTTCTCCACAGCAGGGCAAGCAGATTCCTTTCCCACCGGAATCTGTCGTTTACCAGCAGGCCAGTTGGGAGTTCCCTCTCCAAGCCTGCTCATTCTCCCCTACATCCAGAAAATCCTCAGCAACCTGGGTTCTCCTTGGGTCTGAAGCTGTGTCAGTTCCAAAAAGGACCGAGCAAAAGGGGGAACTCTGTACCCAGAGAGTGTCAGTGATATTTCAGGAGTTTAAGTCTCTTAAAAGAACCCAGCCAGGCTTCCCTGGTGGTCCAGTGGGTAAGGACACCGCCTTGCAGTGCAGTGGGTGGTCCAGTGGGTAAGGACACCGCCTTGCAGTGCAAGGGGCGCCAGTTTGATCCCTGGCCTGGGAAGATCCCACGTGCCGCGGAGCGGCTGGACTGACGTGTCCAATTATCGAGCCGGAGCTCTGGAGCACATGCGCCCACAACCGATGCTCTGCGACAACAGAGGCTACCACGATGGGAGGCCCACAGGAGCCAAAGAACAAAGACGGATGAAAATACATAACTGAAAGACCAATAGAAGTGGCCCACCCGTCCCCCTCCCTCCCCACCCCACCCCCCAAAATAAATAAATAAATAAACAAATGTTTAAAAAAAAAAAGAACCCAGCCAGTTCTTCCCTTCTGTGGCCATAGCTGAGGCTCCAGCGGCCAGAATGAAGTTCAATCACTTTGTGACTTCTGACCGAAGCAAGAACCAAAACAGGCATTTCAATGCACCTTCCCGCATTCGCAGGAAGGTTATGTCTTCTCCTGTTTCTAAAGAGCTGAGACGGAAGTACAATGTTCGATCCATGCCCATCTGAAAGGATGATTAAGTTCGGGTTGTACAGGACACTACAAGGGGCAGCAAATTGGCAAAGTAGTCCAGGTTTACAGGAAGAAATACGTCATCTACACTGAACGAGCGCAGCAGGGGAAGGCTAACAGCACGACTGTCCACGTGGGCATTCACCCCAGCAAGGTGGTTATCACCAGACCCAAACTAGACAAAGACCGCAAAAAGATCCTCGAACGTAAAGCCAAATCTCACCAAGTAGGAAAGGAAAAGGGCAGATACAAGGAAGCAACCATTGAGAAGACGCAGGAATAAAGTCATCTTGTTTACAGCTCTCATTAAAAACTTCCAAAAATGAGAAAAAAAAAAAAAAAAGTACCCAGCCATGTTCACAGACTGAGAACTACTCACTGATTCCAAAACACTCCATGCGCCTTGCCTATTTGTGCAAAAAAGCTCCCAAGGGACCTCTCTGGAGCGATTTATTAGCTTAGTCTGTGAATTCTTGGAAGTCGTTCAGTTGGATATTGTCAAGATTTCAAGAAATACAGAGTTTCCCCTTAATCAGATTGTTCTGTCTTCCCCTCTCCCTCCCCAGCCCACCCACTGCTTGTTTTCAAGTGGGCCAGAGGCTGGGCTTCCCAGCTGGCACAGCAATAAAGAGGCCGCCTGCCAATGCAGGAGACATCGGAGAGGCAAGTTTGATCCCTGGGTCAGGAAGGTCCCCTGGAGAAGGAAAGGGCAACCCACTCCAGTATTCTTGCCTGGAGAATACTGGGGTGAGAGGTTATTATTATCCAGCCACGGGTCAGCCCAAGAAGAGCAAAGAGGGACTGGGAGGGGAGCCCACAAACTCCCCACGCACGCCCCCTCCTTGTGCTGCAAGGTGCCGTGCGTCAGGAGACGCACCTGCGCTTGACCAGCTCCAGAAAAGCATGCCCCTCTGCCCGAGGCCTGCCCCAGGGGGCCACCCATCCTACAGTTTCTGAGCACAGCCGGCCCTTCAGCCAGAATGAACAACAGCTTCCCGAAGCAAGAACCAAAACAGGCATTTCAATGCACCTTCCCGCATTCGCAGGAAGGTTATGTCTTCTCCTGTTTCTAAAGAGCTGAGACGGAAGTACAATGTTCGATCCATGCCCATCTGAAAGGATGATTAAGTTCGGGTTGTACAGGACACTACAAGGGGCAGCAAATTGGCAAAGTAGTCCAGGTTTACAGGAAGAAATACGTCATCTACACTGAACGAGCGCAGCAGGGGAAGGCTAACAGCACGACTGTCCACGTGGGCATTCACCCCAGCAAGGTGGTTATCACCAGACCCAAACTAGACAAAGACCGCAAAAAGATCCTCGAACGTAAAGCCAAATCTCACCAAGTAGGAAAGGAAAAGGGCAGATACAAGGAAGCAACCATTGAGAAGACGCAGGAATAAAGTCATCTTGTTTACAGCTCTCATTAAAAACTTCCAAAAATGAGAAAAAAAAAAAAAAAAGTACCCAGCCATGTTCACAGACTGAGAACTACTCACTGATTCCAAAACACTCCATGCGCCTTGCCTATTTGTGCAAAAAAGCTCCCAAGGGACCTCTCTGGAGCGATTTATTAGCTTAGTCTGTGAATTCTTGGAAGTCGTTCAGTTGGATATTGTCAAGATTTCAAGAAATACAGAGTTTCCCCTTAATCAGATTGTTCTGTCTTCCCCTCTCCCTCCCCAGCCCACCCACTGCTTGTTTTCAAGTGGGCCAGAGGCTGGGCTTCCCAGCTGGCACAGCAATAAAGAGGCCGCCTGCCAATGCAGGAGACATCGGAGAGGCAAGTTTGATCCCTGGGTCAGGAAGGTCCCCTGGAGAAGGAAAGGGCAACCCACTCCAGTATTCTTGCCTGGAGAATACTGGGGTGAGAGGTTATTATTATCCAGCCACGGGTCAGCCCAAGAAGAGCAAAGAGGGACTGGGAGGGGAGCCCACAAACTCCCCACGCACGCCCCCTCCTTGTGCTGCAAGGTGCCGTGCGTCAGGAGACGCACCTGCGCTTGACCAGCTCCAGAAAAGCATGCCCCTCTGCCCGAGGCCTGCCCCAGGGGGCCACCCATCCTACAGTTTCTGAGCACAGCCGGCCCCCTTCAGAACCAGAATGGGACTTCAGGAGACAGAAGCAAAGAGCCAACGAAGGAGGAACAGCCAACAGGAGCCGTGCTTTGAGCAGATGCCCCATGGAGGACGTGGGCCTTCAGGCCATATGGACAGCCATGGCCCACGCTGACTTCCTGTGGGTGCTGCAGTCCTGCCGGGGGAGGAACTGGAGTGCCTGTGCTGGTCTGCCCAGCTCACCGGGTCCTCTCTGTCCCTCAGGAATTGAGAAAGGCAGTGAAACTGTTAAAATGGCCACTTTAAGATGCTTGGGCTGAGAAGGGAAGGAGGTAATCCCGGAGGCCTGAGAGGAGGCAGTGCCTTTCCTCTCTCCTCCTCTCTCTTCTCCGTCTCAGGCCCCGGCCCTTGTTGGAGGAGGCACCGTTCCTCACAGGCCCAGTTCACGGGGACCCTGCTCTGAGTCTGACTCTGTCCTGAAGTCAGAGCTCTTTTTCCAAAGGGCAAAGCTGGCCGGGATGGACCCATAACCCTTAGCATCACAGCCAGGGCTCTGTGAAGAACGCAGCGTCCGCCTCCGCGCTTGCCTCCCCCAGCACTCTCTGCAGCCCTAGGGCACGCCCCATGTGCTAAGTCGCTTTAGTCCTGTCTGACTCTTTCTGACCCCGTGAACTAGCCCACCAGGCTCCTCTGTCCATGGGATTTTCCAGGCAAGAACACTGGAGTGGGTTGCCATTTCCTCCTCCAGGGCATCTTCCTGACCCAGGGATCGAACTTGCGTCTCTTGCGTCTCCTGCATCAGCAGGAGGAGCACCACCTGGGAAGCCCGCCCCCATGCTCCACACTCAATTCTTTGCTTCCCCTGCAGGTAGCCTCTGGGTCTGTCTTCACACATGTGTCTCTCCCAGCACGCCCATCCCCTCGCTGACCCTCACACCATCACCTGCTCTGTGCAGCCATTCCTGAGCCCCTAAGTAGAGCTGACCACTCCTTCTGCTATGCACCACTGGGCCCTGTACAGAGGTCTAACGAAGCACCCAAAGAAGTTTCCTGTATCTATTTCTCTACACACTGTCTTCTTCTCATAGAAAAGAAGCTTCTTAAGGGTAGAGACAACACTTTCTTTTTTTTCAGCACCAACAAGAGTGTCTTGCAGACAATAAGCACGTGGCAAGTTCTGAGAGAATGGATGGATGGCTTAGATGGGTGGATTATGGATGGATGAGTGGACAGATGAATGGATGAAAGGATGGACAGATGGATGGAGAGAGGATAGATGCTGAATGCTGGATGGGTGGGTAGATGGGGGGTGATGGACTAGTAGGTGAATGAGTGAGTAGGTGAATGGGTTATGAACGGGTAGATGGATGGAAAAGAAGATGAGTGGTTATGAATGAATGAGCAGATGGACGGATGGACGGACTGCTGGGTAAAGGATGGATAAATGAATGAATGAATGAGCTCCCTGAGCAAACGTCCCAGTAATAACACACAGTTCCAGGAACTTGAGTCTAAAATGATCTTCTGCTGCACAAAATTCACAACCAGGCTCTATCTGGGGTCCCCTTCACTCAGTGAAAGCCCCAGGAGGACCAAGGGCGCTCAAGACAACCGTTTTTTTCCAGTAGAGGAGACTGGAGCTGCCACTGAGGCCTGGGCACCTTAAACGTCTGGCAGCACCAACCTGTGTTCATGGACGGATCAGAGCCTCTCTGCGAGGCACTCTCCACGTGGCAGAATCGAGAAGCTGGGGAGGTATTTCCAGACACTTCTCCTGAATGGGGATGGGATCGGGAAGCCTGAACAAAGGACACCTTTTAGCACCGGCATCCTCCAGGGTGACCAAGATCCTTCTGGGTTGCTCCGTGGGACGTTCAGATAGGCAACGGCAAGGTGACCCAGGTCACCATGTGAAATGTCCCTTCAGTCCAGCGCTGGGACGTGAATTCCTTATGCTGCTCCCTCCCATTCACCATCTTTCCTCCTTTTCTTCCACATCAAGTCATTTGGCCATTTCGCCTCTAGAAGGACAGGGGCGGTGGTGATCTGGTGGGGGGTGAAGGCCAGCGTCAGAACTGCTGGTCCGTGGGGAACCATCGGTTTAAGCTCCGCCCGGTCAGGCCTCTTTGGGGTCAAGGACAGAGCTGAGACTCAGGGCGAGCCTCACACAGATGGTTTCCCGAGCTGTCCTCTGCTGGGAGGCTTAGGTAGAGACAAAAAGAGTGTCTTGCAGACAATAAGCACGTGGCAAGTTCTGAGAGAATGGATGGATGGCTTAGATGGGTGGATTATGGATGGATGAGTGGACAGATGAATGGATGAAAGGATGGACAGATGGATGGAGAGAGGATAGATGCTGAATGCTGGATGGGTGGGTAGATGGGGGGTGATGGACTAGTAGGTGAATGAGTGAGTAGGTGAATGGGTTATGAACGGGTAGATGGATGGAAAAGAAGATGAGTGGTTATGAATGAATGAGCAGATGGACGGATGGACGGACTGCTGGGTAAAGGATGGATAAATGAATGAATGAATGAGCTCCCTGAGCAAACGTCCCAGTAATAACACACAGTTCCAGGAACTTGAGTCTAAAATGATCTTCTGCTGCACAAAATTCACAACCAGGCTCTATCTGGGGTCCCCTTCACTCAGTGAAAGCCCCAGGAGGACCAAGGGCGCTCAAGACAACCGTTTTTTTCCAGTAGAGGAGACTGGAGCTGCCACTGAGGCCTGGGCACCTTAAACGTCTGGCAGCACCAACCTGTGTTCATGGACGGATCAGAGCCTCTCTGCGAGGCACTCTCCACGTGGCAGAATCGAGAAGCTGGGGAGGTATTTCCAGACACTTCTCCTGAATGGGGATGGGATCGGGAAGCCTGAACAAAGGACACCTTTTAGCACCGGCATCCTCCAGGGTGACCAAGATCCTTCTGGGTTGCTCCGTGGGACGTTCAGATAGGCAACGGCAAGGTGACCCAGGTCACCATGTGAAATGTCCCTTCAGTCCAGCGCTGGGACGTGAATTCCTTATGCTGCTCCCTCCCATTCACCATCTTTCCTCCTTTTCTTCCACATCAAGTCATTTGGCCATTTCGCCTCTAGAAGGACAGGGGCGGTGGTGATCTGGTGGGGGGTGAAGGCCAGCGTCAGAACTGCTGGTCCGTGGGGAACCATCGGTTTAAGCTCCGCCCGGTCAGGCCTCTTTGGGGTCAAGGACAGAGCTGAGACTCAGGGCGAGCCTCACACAGATGGTTTCCCGAGCTGTCCTCTGCTGGGGAGGCCGCATCTGGGCCTCATACGCTGATCTCCCCATCAGAATGAGCGAGAAGAGTAATGGGGAAGAACACATGAAAACCACTGTCATATCTCCTATGGGAACGCAGCACAATGCTGTCAGGCTGCGAGTCATAATAAAAATCTCAGCATGAGGGGATTTTCCTCTGGTGCTCAAACACCTGCCTTGCCATACACAGGACACGGGCTTGATCCCTGGTGAGGAAACTAAGATCCCATATGCCTCGGGGTAACTAAGCCTCCCAGGCCGCAACTCATGAGCCTGAGCACCACAACGAGCGAGTCCGGACGCCACAAGGAATTCCACAAATCAAACCCACACAGCCAAATAAATAAATAATACTAAAACACACACACACACATTATGCGGTATTGGGACCCACACCATTGCCAGCTTAAGTCACTCTCTCCTGCTAAGCCTAGCCATACCTGAGTGGCCAAAATGCAGCTGGCTTACTTCTTCTTCTTTTTTTTAAAATTTTTATTTATTTTATTTATTTGGCTCCTCCAGGTTTTAGTCATGGCATGTGGGATCTAGTTCCCTGACCAGGGACCGAACCCGGGCCTCCTGCATGGGAAGCATGATGTCCCAGCCAGTGGACCACCAGGGAAGTCCCCTGGCTTACTTCTTTATTTCAGCCTACCTAGGCTGATACTCCTGGATTGGCATGCCACCCCACTCCGGTATTCTCGCCTGGAGAGTCCCATGGACAGAGGAGCCTGGTGGGCTACAGTCTATAGAGTCACAAAGAGTAAGACACACCTTAGCACAGATGCAGGCTGATACTTGGCGGCAGTTCCTACTGCGACCGCTGGGAAGCATCGCCTACTTGCGTGTGAATGTTGATTTGGTCCTCAGGATGACAAGGATGAGCAGGACAGCTGGCCACAGTCCCACCCCGCCTCCGCGGCGCCATAAACAACAGGGACATGACTCAGCCCCTGTGCCTCAGACAGCGACACCCGGCTGAATGCCTGATTCTCCCTTCCCCAGCCACGGCAGGTCCTTCTGACAGCTTCCTCCAGGTTAAACTGCAGCTCCGCCGTACCTTTGGGGTCAAGGACAGAGCTGAGACTCAGGCGAGCCTCACACAGATGGTTTCCCGAGCTGTCCTCTGCTGGGGAGGCCGCATCTGGGCCTCATACGCTGATCTCCCCATCAGAATGAGCGAGAAGAGTAATGGGGAAGAACACATGAAAACCACTGTCATATCTCCTATGGGAACGCAGCACAATGCTGTCAGGCTGCGAGTCATAATAAAAATCTCAGCATGAGGGGATTTTCCTCTGGTGCTCAAACACCTGCCTTGCCATACACAGGACACGGGCTTGATCCCTGGTGAGGAAACTAAGATCCCATATGCCTCGGGGTAACTAAGCCTCCCAGGCCGCAACTCATGAGCCTGAGCACCACAACGAGCGAGTCCGGACGCCACAAGGAATTCCACAAATCAAACCCACACAGCCAAATAAATAAATAATACTAAAACACACACACACATTCTGCGGTATTGGGACCCACACCATTGCCAGCTTAAGTCACTCTCTCCTGCTAAGCCTAGCCATACCTGAGTGGCCAAAATGCAGCTGGCTTACTTCTTCTTCTTTTTTTTAAAATTTTTATTTATTTTATTTATTTGGCTCCTCCAGGTTTTAGTCATGGCATGTGGGATCTAGTTCCTGACCAGGGACCGAACCCGGGCCTCCTGCATGGGAAGCATGATGTCCCAGCCAGTGGACCACCAGGGAAGCCCCCTGGCTTACTTCTTTATTTCAGCCTACCTAGGCTGATACTCCTGGATTGGCATGCCACCCCACTCCGGTATTCTCGCCTGGAGAGTCCCATGGACAGAGGAGCCTGGTGGGCTACAGTCTATAGAGTCACAAAGAGTAAGACACACCTTAGCACAGATGCAGGCTGATACTTGGCGGCAGTTCCTACTGCGACCGCTGGGAAGCATCGCCTACTTGCGTGTGAATGTTGATTTGGTCCTCAGGATGACAAGGATGAGCAGGACAGCTGGCCACAGTCCCACCCCGCCTCCGCGGCGCCATAAACAACAGGGACATGACTCAGCCCCTGTGCCTCAGACAGCGACACCCGGCTGAATGCCTGATTCTCCCTTCCCCAGCCACGGCAGGTCCTTCTGACAGCTTCCTCCAGGTTAAACTGCAGCCTCGCATAGCTCTCCTTTGACAACCGTGTCTGCTCGTATGGGTCTGAGTCAAGCCAGCGAACAGACGGCCGAGAGAGACGGTGCCATTAATGAAGAAGACTGTAACCCAGATGATTTCAGGCTGCACCCCAGGCTGGTGGACTCTGGTGGGAAGATCCCTTAGAATGGGGGTTGCTTGCTGAGATGGGAGGAGCCCTGGGTTCGATCCCTGGGTCGGGAAGATCCCCTGGAGAAGGGAATGGCTCCCCACTCCAGGATTCTTGCCTGGAGAATCCCACGGACGGAGGAGCCTGCTGAGCTCCAGTCTGCAGGGTCACAAGAGTCAGACATGACTGAGCAACTGACACAGTCCTTCTGCATAGCTGCTTGCGTCTACCAACCCAGCGCTCCTCAGAGTCCTGCTCTCAGATCCCCTCGCGGGACTCTGCTTAGCTGATGAAGCCCTGGCCATGGCACCCTGGAGATCCCCCCAAATGCCACCACAGCCACCATTTTGCCTGAAAAGTGGCGAAAAGAAGAGCTGAACTCTTTGATGGATGGCACCCTCTCAAAGAAGCACCAGTGCCGATCTCTACGTGAGCCGACCCCGTCCACACCCGTCCTGGAGTGGGAGGACCTAGGAGTCCTTGAGGAGTTCTGCCTCAAGGGTGTCAGGATATAATTCCGACTCCTCCCAGGGATCAAACCCGGGTCTCCTGCATTGCAGAGAGATTCTTTACCGTCTGAGCCACAGGGACGTCTCCCTACTCCTCACACAAAGGGTGGATCCGGTCCACTCTGGGTAGAGTGCATAGAAAAAGGGCAGAGAGGTGAGACTGTCCATCCACTTGACACTGTCAAGTCTCCATGAGTCCCCAAGGTACAGCCCTGAGAAGCATGAGACAACATGAAACTCTGAATGAACTGTCCTTCCAACCCCCGTTCTGGCTACATGAGAGCAGCTAAGAAACCAACAGACGTGAGTCTACATGTAAGAAAGGGAACCGGCTCTGATATGAGATCACCTTTCACGCCTTTTCTGTCCCGATGTTGTTGTTCAGTCACTACAGTGTGTCTGACTCCTTGAGACCCTACGGACGGGAGCCCACCAGGCTCCTCTGTCCATGGATTCTCCAGGCAAGAATACTGGGGTGGGTTGCCATCCCTTGGGAGTCAAGCCAGCGAACAGACGGCCGAGAGACGGTGCCATTAATGAAGAAGACTGTAACCCAGATGATTTCAGGCTGCACCCCAGGCTGGTGGACTCTGGTGGGAAGATCCCTTAGAATGGGGGTTGCTTGCTGAGATGGGAGGAGCCCTGGGTTCGATCCCTGGGTCGGGAAGATCCCCTGGAGAAGGGAATGGCTCCCCACTCCAGGATTCTTGCCTGGAGAATCCCACGGACGGAGGAGCCTGCTGAGCTCCAGTCTGCAGGGTCACAAGAGTCAGACATGACTGAGCAACTGACACAGTCCTTCTGCATAGCTGCTTGCGTCTACCAACCCAGCGCTCCTCAGAGTCCTGCTCTCAGATCCCCCCGCGGGACTCTGCTCAGCTGATGAAGCCCTGGCCATGGCACCCTGGAGATCCCCCCAAATGCCACCACAGCCACCATTTTGCCTGAAAAGTGGCGAAAAGAAGAGCTGAACTCTTTGATGGATGGCACCCTCTCAAAGAAGCACCAGTGCCGATCTCTACGTGAGCCGACCCCGTCCACACCCGTCCTGGAGTGGGAGGACCTAGGAGTCCTTGAGGAGTTCTGCCTCAAGGGTGTCAGGATATAATTCCGACTCCTCCCAGGGATCAAACCCGGGTCTCCTGCATTGCAGAGAGATTCTTTACCGTCTGAGCCACAGGGACGTCTCCCTACTCCTCACACAAAGGGTGGATCCGGTCCACTCTGGGTAGAGTGCATAGAAAAAGGGCAGAGAGGTGAGACTGTCCATCCACTTGACACTGTCAAGTCTCCATGAGTCCCCAAGGTACAGCCCTGAGAAGCATGAGACAACATGAAACTCTGAATGAACTGTCCTTCCAACCCCCGTTCTGGCTACATGAGAGCAGCTAAGAAACCAACAGACGTGAGTCTACATGTAAGAAAGGGAACCGGCTCTGATATGAGATCACCTTTCACGCCTTTTCTGTCCCGATGTTGTTGTTCAGTCACTACAGTGTGTCTGACTCCTTGAGACCCTACGGACGGGAGCCCACCAGGCTCCTCTGTCCATGGATTCTCCAGGCAAGAATACTGGAGTGGGTTGCCATGCCCTCCTCCAGGGGATCTTCCCCACCCAGGGATCAAACCAGGGTCTCCCGCATTGCAGGTGGATTCTTTACCATCTGCGCCACCAGGGGAAGCCATCACTAGGCATTAGGGGATATGCAAATCAAAACCACATCCAGGGCTTCCCCTGGTGGTCCAGTGGGTAAGGACACCGCCTTGCAGTGCAAGGGGCGCCGGTTCGATCCCTGGCCTGGGAAGATCCCACGTGCCGCGGAGCGGCTGGACTGATGTGTCCAATCATCAAGCCGGAGCTCTGGAGCGCATGCGCCCAGAGCCAGTGCTCTGCAACGACGGATGCCACCGCGATGGGAGGCCCACAGGAGCCAAAGAACGAAGACGAATGAAAATAGAGAAATGAAAGACCAATAGAAGTGGCCCGCCCGCTCCCCTCCCTCCCCAACCTGACCCCCGCCCAAAGTAAATAAATAAATAAATCTTTAAAAAAAAAAAAAAAAAACACATCCAGCAGGCTAGCTATAATCAAAAGCACTTGAAGAGAGATTTCCCTGGTGGTCCAATAGTTAAGAATCCAGCACCTTTCAATGCAGGGGACGCGAGTTTGACCCCTGGTTGGGGAACTAAGATCCCACATGCCGAGGGTAAGCCCGCGCACTGAAACTACTGAGCCTGTGCACTCCTAAGCCTGTTTGCATGAGAAAAGCCCACATGCCTCAACTAGAGAAAGTCTGTGCGCCATAATGAAGAGTCAGTGAAGCCAAAAAAAAAAACCCTCCACAAGAAGTGTTATCGCAGACCAGTAAAAATTGGAACCCCTCTTATATCACTGATGGGATTGTAAGATGGGACACCCACTGTGGAAAACGGTCTGGCAGGGTCTTAAAACATTAAACATAGCACTAGCATAGGAACCAGTACTTCAACTTCCAGACATATATTCAAGAGAACTGAAAACATATGTCCATACAAAACCTTGCATATGAATATTCATAGTCACATTTTTCATCAGAGCCAAAAAATTAGAACAATCCAAATGCCTGTCAACTGGTGAAAAAATAGTACCTCCATACCATCAACTACCATTTGGCCAAAAAAAAAGGAATGAAGTACTAAACATATTACACCTGGATGAACTCTGCAACCACTTAGCAAGTTCAGGCTGCTATACCAGATGCCACAGACTGAGTGGTGTGAGCAACATTTATTTCTCACAGCGCAAGAGGCTAGAAGTCCAGGATCAGGATGTCAGCACAGCACGGTCGGGTTTGGGTGAGAGTTCTCTGCCTGGTGACAGACAGTCATCCACTCGTGGCACCCTGACAGGGCAAAAGAGAGAGGACTCGCCTCTGTCTTTCTAAAAGAACACTAATCCCACCAAGGGAGTGCCACCCTCATGACCTAGCGTGTGCTATTCGTTCAGTCATGTTTGACTCTTTGAGACCCCGTGGACTGTAGCCCACCAGGCTCCTCTGTCCATGGGATTCTCCAGCAAAGAACACGGGAATGGGTTGAAATTTCCTTCGCCAGGGGCTCTTCCCGATCCAGGGATCAAACCTGGGCCTCCTGCATTGCAGGCAGATTCTTTACCATCTGAGCCACCAGGGGAAACCCCACCCTCATGACCTAGTTACCTCTCAAAGGCTCCACCTCCTAAGACCATCCGTAAAGACGTTAGGATTTCAACATATGAATTTTGAAGGGAGGACAACACACAATCCTAAGGGAAGGAAGCCAGTTACAAAGGGCCCTATGCTGTATGATTCCCTTTATTAAAAAAAGGTCCAGAGTAGGCAAATCCATAAAAACAGAAAGCAGATTCGTGGTTTCCAGGGGTGGAGGGGGAAGAAATAGCGAGGAACTATTTCTCTGGGAGGAATGATTTAAAAATGCTATTTATTTATTATTTTTGGCTGTGCTGGGTCTTCATCACTGTCGGGCTTTTTCTATCCAGTTATGGTACATGGGCTTCTCGTTGTCCTGGCTTCTCTTGCTGGGCACAGGCTCTAGGCACGTGGGCTTTAGTCATTGGGGCACACGGAAGTTAAAAATGAGTTTCTCTCGGCTTCTTTCCACTGAGCCACGAAGGAATCCCTGAAAACATATGTCCATACAAAACCTTGCATATGAATATTCATAGTCACATTTTTCATCAGAGCCAAAAAATTAGAACAATCCAAATGCCTGTCAACTGGTGAAAAAATAGTACCTCCATACCATCAACTACCATTTGGCCAAAAAAAAAGGAATGAAGTACTAAACATATTACACCTGGATGAACTCTGCAACCACTTAGCAAGTTCAGGCTGCTATACCAGATGCCACAGACTGAGTGGTGTGAGCAACATTTATTTCTCACAGCGCAAGAGGCTAGAAGTCCAGGATCAGGATGTCAGCACAGCACGGTCGGGTTTGGGTGAGAGTTCTCTGCCTGGTGACAGACAGTCATCCACTCGTGGCACCCTGACAGGGCAAAAGAGAGAGGACTCGCCTCTGTCTTTCTAAAAGAACACTAATCCCACCAAGGGAGTGCCACCCTCATGACCTAGCGTGTGCTATTCGTTCAGTCATGTTTGACTCTTTGAGACCCCGTGGACTGTAGCCCACCAGGCTCCTCTGTCCATGGGATTCTCCAGCAAAGAACACGGGAATGGGTTGAAATTTCCTTCGCCAGGGGCTCTTCCCGATCCAGGGATCAAACCTGGGCCTCCTGCATTGCAGGCAGATTCTTTACCATCTGAGCCACCAGGGAAGCCCCACCCTCATGACCTAGTTACCTCTCAAAGGCTCCACCTCCTAAGACCATCCGTAAAGACGTTAGGATTTCAACATATGAATTTTGAAGGGAGGACAACACACAATCCTAAGGGAAGGAAGCCAGTTACAAAGGGCCCTATGCTGTATGATTCCCTTTATTAAAAAAAGGTCCAGAGTAGGCAAATCCATAAAAACAGAAAGCAGATTCGTGGTTTCCAGGGGTGGAGGGGGAAGAAATAGCGAGGAACTATTTCTCTGGGAGGAATGATTTAAAAAAATGCTATTTATTTATTATTTTTGGCTGTGCTGGGTCTTCATCACTGTGCGGGCTTTTTCTATCCAGTTATGGTACATGGGCTTCTCGTTGTCCTGGCTTCTCTTGCTGGGGGGCACAGGCTCTAGGCACGTGGGCTTTAGTCATTGGGGCACACGGAGTTAGTGAGATTTTCCCAAACCAGGAATCGAACCTGTGTTTCCTGCAGTGGCAGGCAAATTCTTTACCACTGAGCCACGAAGGAATCCCTGAAAATGTCTCGAAAGTAGACATTGTGATGATTGCACAATTTGTAAATAAACTCAAGCTGCTGAACTGTATTCTTTAAAGGGGTAAAATTTTATGGTCTGTGACTTATACGTCAATTTTAAAAATGCTTTTTACCAAAACACATTCTTTTTCTGAAATCCACTCTGACCCCACTTGCCCTTCAAAAATATCCTCTCGTCTTCTTTTATCAAACACTTGAGCCCCCCAGAGACCAACTCCCTTGAGTGCCTCTCTTCCTCTTCGCATCCCTGAGTTCACAAAGGCTCTTTTCAACTATGGGGGAAAGCCCTGATCACCCCCCCAGGCAACTCAATTCACCTCTGTGCTGGATGCCAAACCCCTCCTCCTCATCGGGAAGTCCTCCATCAGTCCTGCCCTCGTACTAGGGCCTTCATCTCACTACACCAAAGTCATCTCACTTCCCCATTTTAAAAAGAGCAAATAAACTCACAACTACACAAGGACCCTCCCTGTGCCTGCCTCCCTAGCAAACTTCCTCTCTTTCCTATGGACACCACAAAGTGATTTCTCCACCTACCCCCACCACCTCATTCCCAATCTCCCCAGCCTCACAGCACACAGCAGCTGCTGCCTGCCCTCCGCCAAGACTGTGCCCACAAAGACCTAGAACCTGACAGACACCCAGTGGTCCCTTTCAGGCATCACTGTACCTCAATTTGGGCTTCCCTGGTGACTTGTAAAGAATTCGCCTGTAATGCAGGAGATCAGAGTTCAATCCCAGGGTCAGAAGATCCCATGAAGTAGAAAATGGCAACCCGCTCCAGTATTCTTGCCTGGGAAATCCCATGGACAGAGAAGCCTGGCGAGCTGCAGGCCATGGGTCTCAAAGAGTCCGACGTGACTCAGGGGCGAGACCACCACCACTTCCGTTGATTCTGCTTTTGAGACTATTGACTGTTCTGCAACCTTTTGAAATTTCCTTCTCCCCCTTCTTTATCTTCACTTTCTAAAGCTTAATTAACAAGATACAGCCATTGCTTAAGTATCTGCTAATACCAGGCTCTGTACCTCTATAATCCTCATGGTTCATCAGCGATGCTATAGAATAGAGATGGTCTCTATTTTTCTTATTATCTCCAGAGCCAGTAGATTTGCTACACTGAGGCCCAGAATTAAATAACTGACCATCCCCACCTCTCCGTGGCTCCAAAATCATTGCTTTATCAACCATGCTTCCGTTCTTGTCTGCAATTCATCCTGCTCCTCTGGCTGCTGATCCTTCATCTTTTCTCGTTATTTTGCCACCAGAATTATCCCACTTTTAATAAATGCTTCACCATCCCGCTAGGTCATTAGATAAAGATAAACAGATCAATTCATCAAAATGGTATATAACTGTAAATAGATACACAGCCAAGGTGCCTGGAGCACCTAAATATATTAAGCTGTTGCTACTGTTTAGTTGCTTCAATTGTGTCTGACTCTTTGCAACCCTATGGACGGTAGCCCGCCAGACTTCTGATTTAGAGGACAAACAGAATGTGAGTCGGGCTTCCCAGGTGGCTCAGATGGTAAAGAATCTGCCTGCAATGCGGGAGAAACAGGTTTGATCCCTGGATAGAGGAGATCCCTCAGAGGAGGGCATGGCAACCCACTCCGCCTTCTTGCCTGAGAAGCCCATGGACAGGGGAGCCTGCAGGACCACACTCCATGGGGTTGCAAAGAGTCAGGCACACCTGAGCAACTAACACTGAACACTCTATAGAGAGTGAGTCAGCAAGAAAGACTGAGGAGGAGGCTGGCGATCAGGAGGAAAACCAGCAGAAATCAGAAGAGTGCTTCCAAAAAGAGCGTACTAAACAAAGGGGCTCACGGTGGCTCCTACATCTTGACCCCCGTGCTGTTCATGTGGCCACAGTGCACTCGGGCTGTTGGTTCCAAGCCTGCCAGCACCAAACGCCAATTTTCACAAATCCGATTTCTTTAAATATAGCCCCAATAAGCCTATTTTTAGCCATTGCAAGCCTGCCTGCTTCGCATATCCTGAAAAGCTGCACCCAACATCTGCTAGTCATAGATATAAAAATTCTTGTGTCTACTGTTACTGTTGTTCCTTCAGTAAGTCACTTGCAAGTCTTTGTGCCCCTGTGGACCGCAGCACGCCATGCTCCTCTGTCCTCCACTATCTCCTGGAGTCTGCTCAAATTCACGTCCATTGAGTCGGTGATGCCATCCAACCATCTCAGCCTCTATAAAAGGCGCCAAAGGGTAGCTGCCCTTCTGAGGCTTTGATCCAGACACACTGTGCTCCTGAACAACATCATCCAGAGTGGTGAGTTCCCATCCCCCCACCCTGTGTGATGCCCCTCTTCCCCTGGAGTTCCCTGCCCTCTTTCCCTTCTGGGTGGCACCCCACATTTCTGTCCTGGATAGGGCTTCAGCTGGGAGAGACTTCTCCTCTCTAGCAACCTGTTAAAGCAAAGTGAAAAGTCACTCAGTCGTGCCCAACTCTGACCCTATAGACTGTGGCCCGTCAGGCTCCTCTGTCCATGGGATTCTCCAGAAAGAACACCGGAGTGGGTTGAATTCCCTTCTCCAAGCAATCTTCCCAACTTCCCAACTCAGGGCTCAAACCTGGGTCCCCTGTATCGCAAGCAGATTCTTTGCCTCTCCCAGGTAGCTCAATGGTAAAAAAAAATCCGCCTGCCAATTCAGCGGATGCAAGAGATGCAGGTTCTATCCCTGGGCTGGGAAGATCCCCTGGAAGAGGAAATGGCAACCCACTCCCCCATTCTTGCCTGGAAAATCCCAAACACAGAAGAGCCTGGAGGACCACATACAGTCCATACACTGGTGGGGAAGCCCAACTTATCTGAGCTACACCCCAAAAAGCTCAACTGTGTGCCACTGCCATCTAGTGGCCATCTTTTTCTTTCACCAGCTTGAATTGTCCTCAAACCCCACTACACTGGGCGGGGCTAGAGAGTTAAATGACAAGAGTCCCATTGAATCCACTCCATGGAAAATGCTGTCATCCTACAAGTTTCAGCAGATACAGACGTCATATTGGAGTGGGTTGAAGAGTGAGTTGTGGTATCCCAAACACATAAACTATTCTTTGAAACCAAAAAGAATGAGACACATTCCCACAGAAAAATAAGACTATACACAGGCAGTTCATAAAAGAATATATACATGACCAGTCACTTTATGAGCATATGCTCCATCGGTTAGCACTCAGGCAAAAGCAGGTGGAAATTGTGAGCTACCATTTTTAACATACGTGACTGAATTTTTTTCTTGGTCACGTTGCAGGGCATGTGAGATCTTAGTTCCCCATCCAGAGATTGAACCCATGCCCCTTGCATTGGAAGTGTGGCGTCTTAAACACTGGACTACCAGGGAAGTCCCACAATTTTTTTATGATTTGATATCAAGTGTTAGTGAGACCATGGGGAGACAGGTATGCTCCCATAGGGCTGATGGGAGGATGACAAGGACCATCCCTTTCAAGAAGGATTTAACAGTATGTGTAGTCATGTTAGATGTGCTTACCCAAGACCCAGGAGTCTCTTTATCCAGTGTGAACCATGCAGAAGTGAACACGCCCCCACAAACAAGCAAGCGCATGCAGGGTGCCCCTGAAGCACAGTTTACTGTCAGTAAACTAACAGGAAACCACCAGAAACACGGCTAAAATAGGTCACAGTTTATTCATATGATGCTTCTCAGGTGGTGGCGCAGGGGTAAAGAACCTGCCTGCCAATGCAGGAGACCTGAGTTCGATCCCTGAGTTGGGAAGATCATCTGGAGAAGGAAATGGCTTCAGGATTCTTGCCTGGGAAATCCCTTTGACAGAGGAGCCTGTCGGGCTACAGTCCATGGGGTCCCAAAGAGTCGGACACAACTTAGCGACTAAACAACAACAACAATATTCATACTATAGGACAATGTCATAATTAACAGCACAGACAATGGAACCAAACACCTGATTTTATATCCTGACGTCATCACTTGCTGAGCATATCACCTTAAGCAAATGGTTCTTTTTCTTCCTAAGTTTCCTCATTAAAATGAAGACAATTTACCTTCTCCCCAAGGCACGCGGACAGTCCTATATAGGTAGCCCCAGTAAAACAACTGGAAACAGAGCTTAGGTCATGGTCAGCACACAATAAATATTAGTAATCATTATTAGAATCAGCTTAGGTTTTCAAAAAATAATTCTTTAAAAAAATGAGACACATTCCCACAGAAAAATAAGACTATACACAGGCAGTTCATAAAAGAATATATACATGACCAGTCACTTTATGAGCATATGCTCCATCGGTTAGCACTCAGGCAAAAGCAGGTGGAAATTGTGAGCTACCATTTTTAACATACGTGACTGAATTTTTTTCTTGGTCACGTTGCAGGGCATGTGAGATCTTAGTTCCCCATCCAGAGATTGAACCCATGCCCCTTGCATTGGAAGTGTGGCGTCTTAACCACTGGACTACCAGGGAAGTCCCACAATTTTTTTATGATTTGATATCAAGTGTTAGTGAGACCATGGGGAGACAGGTATGCTCCCATAGGGCTGATGGGAGGATGACAAGGACCATCCCTTTCAAGAAGGATTTAACAGTATGTGTAGTCATGTTAGATGTGCTTACCCAAGACCCAGGAGTCTCTTTATCCAGTGTGAACCATGCAGAAGTGAACACGCCCCCACAAACAAGCAAGCGCATGCAGGGTGCCCCTGAAGCACAGTTTACTGTCAGTAAACTAACAGGAAACTACCAGAAACACGGCTAAAATAGGTCACAGTTTATTCATATGATGCTTCTCAGGTGGTGGCGCAGGGGTAAAGAACCTGCCTGCCAATGCAGGAGACCTGAGTTCGATCCCTGAGTTGGGAAGATCATCTGGAGAAGGAAATGGCTTCAGGATTCTTGCCTGGGAAATCCCTTTGACAGAGGAGCCTGTCGGGCTACAGTCCATGGGGTCCCAAAGAGTCGGACACAACTTAGCGACTAAACAACAACAACAATATTCATACTATAGGACAATGTCATAATTAACAGCACAGACAATGGAACCAAACACCTGATTTTATATCCTGACGTCATCACTTGCTGAGCATATCACCTTAAGCAAATGGTTCTTTTTCTTCCTAAGTTTCCTCATTAAAATGAAGACAATTTACCTTCTCCCCAAGGCACGCGGAAAGTCCTATATAGGTAGCCCCAGTAAAACAACTGGAAACAGAGCTTAGGTCATGGTCAGCACACAATAAATATTAGTAATCATTATTAGAATCAGCAGGTAAAAGAATGTGAGTTTCAGCCATCAAAATAAATGCATTTGAATCAGTTCTAGTGAGGTGGACAGATCTAGAAGCTATTATACAGAGTGAGGTATGTCAGAGAGAGAAAGATAAATATTGTATCCTGACACATGTGTATGGAATCTAGAACGATGGTGCTGATATATGAACATGCAGAGCAGCAATGAAGAGGCGGACATGGAGAACAGTCTTATGGACATTGGGGTGAGGGAAGGGACTGTGCTGGAGGACTAGGGGATCTCGCACAGGCTCTCTGTGGCGACCTGGGGGGGTGGGCTGGGGAGGGGGATGGGAGGAGGTTCAGGGGAGGGGGGCGTGTGTGTACCTATGGAGGATTTGGGTTGATGTGTGGCAGTAAGCAACAAAACTCTGTAATAGAAAAAAAAAGAATGTGAGTTGAAAGGAACTAACAAGGGGCTTCCCTGGTGGTCCAATGGCTAAGACTCTGTGGACCCAACACAGGGGCCCAGTTGGATCCCACAAACCACAACTAAAGATCTCGAATTCTGCAACTAAAAAAAAAACAAAAACAAAACCTAAAGACCCACTGCAGCCAAATAAATAAATATTAAAAACTAAAAATTTTTTAAAATAAAAGATAAACAATTCATATACACTAACAAAGACCTCTGAAGCACAGAGAGAGAAAAAGAACAGGTTGCCAATATAGTGATATCATTTAGGCAAAACACACACACATGCATAAAGACAAATAATCCTACGCAATTTTTCCAAAGACATACGACAGGTAAATATGTAGGAAAGGGCCTTTACAAAGGAAGGAATAAACCTTGGTTTTCTGTGGTCAGGAGTGGACCAGGATGCAGAGAATGGTCAAAGGAGCCTTATCTCTGTGCCTTTACTTTATAAGTTCTAACAATACAACTGGTCATAATTAACAGCACAGACAATGGAACCAAACACCTGATTTTATATCCTGACGTCATCACTTGCTGAGCATATCACCTTAAGCAAATGGTTCTTTTTCTTCCTAAGTTTCCTCATTAAAATGAAGACAATTTACCTTCTCCCCAAGGCACGCGGAAAGTCCTATATAGGTAGCCCCAGTAAAACAACTGGAAACAGAGCTGTCATGGTCAGCACACAATAAATATTAGTAATCATTATTAGAATCAGCAGGTAAAAGAATGTGAGTTTCAGCCATCAAAATAAATGCATTTGAATCAGTTCTAGTGAGGTGGACAGATCTAGAAGCTATTATACAGAGTGAGGTATGTCAGAGAGAGAAAGATAAATATTGTATCCTGACACATGTGTATGGAATCTAGAACGATGGTGCTGATATATGAACATGCAGAGCAGCAATGAAGAGGCGGACATGGAGAACAGTCTTATGGACATTGGGGTGAGGGAAGGGACTGTGCTGGAGGACTAGGGGATCTCGCACAGGCTCTCTGTGGCGACCTGGGGGGGTGGGCTGGGGAGGGGGATGGGAGGAGGTTCAGGGGAGGGGGGCGTGTGTGTACCTATGGAGGATTTGGGTTGATGTGTGGCAGTAAGCAACAAAACTCTGTAATAGAAAAAAAAAGAATGTGAGTTGAAAGGAACTAACAAGGGGCTTCCCTGGTGGTCCAATGGCTAAGACTCTGTGGACCCAACACAGGGGCCCAGTTGGATCCCACAAACCACAACTAAAGATCTCGAATTCTGCAACTAAAAAAAAAACAAAAACAAAACCTAAAGACCCACTGCAGCCAAATAAATAAATATTAAAAACTAAAAATTTTTTAAAATAAAAGATAAACAATTCATATACACTAACAAAGACCTCTGAAGCACAGAGAGAGAAAAAGAACAGGTTGCCAATATAGTGATATCATTTAGGCAAAACACACACACATGCATAAAGACAAATAATCCTACGCAATTTTTCCAAAGACATACGCACAGGTAAATATGTAGGAAAGGGGCCTTTACAAAGGAAGGAATAAACCTTGGTTTTCTGTGGTCAGGGGAGTGGACCAGGATGCAGAGAATGGTCAAAGGGGCCTCTAGCCTTATCTCTGTGCTTACTGATATATTCGTGTGTGACGTGCAGAAAGTTCATTCCTTTAAACCAGTGAATGGGAGATGAAGAAATGGAGACAGCAAATACAGAGTAGACTTCAGAAACGTTCCCTAATGAAGAAGTGGAGAAATCCCAGAATCCAGAGAGGGCTGTGAGGTCAAGAGCAGACCGCGTTACTCCTGTTGTTTTACAATGGAGGTGTTAAAGGTTCTTCAGGCCAACAGACAGGAGCCAGTAGATGGCCATGGGGTAGACAGTTTTCGGAGGCAATGGTATTCAGGGTGCAGGGGAGCAGATGGCCACGGGCAGGCTAGGGACCTTCCTTGCGCTGTGACCTGAGGCAAGGGAGCACTCGCCCAGAGATGGAAGGGGAGAAAATAAGTCGGTTCCTGCCTGAAGATTCGCTCCCCTCTCTACCTCCCAGGGAACCAAGTGGAGTTGTCCACTGAGAGAAGGAAAGAGTATGCAAGGCTGAGTGTTGGTCTTTTTTTTTTTTTTTTGGGCGGGGGTCGGGTTGGGGAGGGAGGGGAGCGGGCGGGCCACTTCCATTGGTCTTTCATTTCTCTGTTTTCATCCGTCTTTGTTCTTTGGCTCCTGCGGGCCTCCCATTGCAGGGGTCCGTTGTCGCAGAGCACCGGCTCTGGGCGCATGCGCTCCAGAGCTCCGGCTCGGTCATTGGACACATCAGTCCAGCCGCTCCGCGGTACGTGGGATCTTCCCAGGCCAGGGCTCGAACCGGCGCCCCCTGCACTGCAAGGCGGTGTCCTTACCCACTGGACCACCAGGGGAAGCCCTGAGTGTTTGTCTTTACACTGGAAAGGGCTGAATGTCCATTTGCAGTTTGTGGCCATCAATTAAGTGAGAATAAACTCTTCCCACCTGAACACTCCAAGTCTTGTCACACCTTTGCTGCGGACCTCGTCAAATGGTATTCTATGTATACACACGCCCATCTCCTGCTCACTTTACCATTACAGCCAAGAAGGCTGAGCCCCCTCACAGGTCAAGCATTTTACAGACATACTCCATTCAGTCACCCCAAAATCCCAGAGAGCCCCATGAGGTCACTGTTTCATGTCCACTTTTCAAATGAGGAAGCAGGGCTAGAGAATAGGCCATTGGCTCCAAGCCATCTCTGGTATAATCAAAAAGCTCTCCATAATCTGGAAAACGCTCCTAACCTTTTGCATACAGTACATTCTGCACCGACATTGAAGGAAACCTCAAGAATTGAATTCAAAACACAACCCCAAACTTGTTTTCTCACAGAAATTATATCTTCTTGCCTAAATAAATGGCCAAAAGGCAGAGGGAAAAATAAAAACAGCTGGTGATAATGTCAAATATTTAAGGGTTCTAAAAGCAATCCAGAGTTCTGTCAGCCCAGAAGTTTGTAACACGTCTCTGCATTGCTTTATCTGGTTCCAGACTGGGATAATACCAGGCAGGACTTAATTCCTGAATCCTGCATGATAATTTCAGAGGTCACACTCAATTAGAATATGACCAGAACTACCACAGACCAGTTAGGGATTATTTCAAGAATAGCATAATAAAGAGACACTGCTGCTGGTGTACTTCAGTTAAGCTAAGACAGCTCAGTAAGCTAGCTCAGCCACTCAGTCCTGCCTGACTCTTTGTGACCCCATGGACTGTAGCCCACAGGGCTCCCTGTCCAAGGGATTCTCCAAGCACGAGTACTGGAGTGGGTTGCCATTTCCTTCCTGACCCAGAAGGGAACCCACATCTCCTGCCTTGGCGGACGGATCCTTTACCATCTAGCTATCAGGGAAGACCTTGTAAATACACAAGGACCCAATAATCCTGTCCATTTAAGACCAACAGACATGCCATAATCTTAGGTCTACTATCACCAGCTAGTATTGAGTGTTTGTCTTTACACTGGAAAGGGCTGAATGTCCATTTGCAGTTTGTGGCCATCAATTAAGTGAGAATAAACTCTTCCCACCTGAACACTCCAAGTCTTGTCACACCTTTGCTGCGGACCTCGTCAAATGGTATTCTATGTATACACACGCCCATCTCCTGCTCACTTTACCATTACAGCCAAGAAGGCTGAGCCCCCTCACAGGTCAAGCATTTTACAGACATACTCCATTCAGTCACCCCAAAATCCCAGAGAGCCCCATGAGGTCACTGTTTCATGTCCACTTTTCAAATGAGGAAGCAGGGCTAGAGAATAGGCCATTGGCTCCAAGCCATCTCTGGTATAATCAAAAAGCTCTCCATAATCTGGAAAACGCTCCTAACCTTTTGCATACAGTACATTCTGCACCGACATTGAAGGAAACCTCAAGAATTGAATTCAAAACACAACCCCAAACTTGTTTTCTCACAGAAATTATATCTTCTTGCCTAAATAAATGGCCAAAAGGCAGAGGGAAAAAAAAAAAAAAAACAGCTGGTGATAATGTCAAATATTTAAGGGTTCTAAAAGCAATCCAGAGTTCTGTCAGCCCAGAAGTTTGTAACACGTCTCTGCATTGCTTTATCTGGTTCCAGACTGGGATAATACCAGGCAGGACTTAATTCCTGAATCCTGCATGATAATTTCAGAGGTCACACTCAATTAGAATATGACCAGAACTACCACAGACCAGTTAGGGATTATTTCAAGAATAGCATAATAAAGAGACACTGCTGCTGGTGTACTTCAGTTAAGCTAAGACAGCTCAGTAAGCTAGCTCAGCCACTCAGTCCTGCCTGACTCTTTGTGACCCCATGGACTGTAGCCCACAGGGCTCCCTGTCCAAGGGATTCTCCAAGCACGAGTACTGGAGTGGGTTGCCATTTCCTTCCTGACCCAGAAGGGAACCCACATCTCCTGCCTTGGCGGACGGATCCTTTACCATCTAGCTATCAGGGAAGACCTTGTAAATACACAAGGACCCAATAATCCTGTCCATTTAAGACCAACAGACATGCCATAATCTTAGGTCTACTATCACCAGCTAGTATTGTTATATCGATCATGCTTTGTTACGTTCTGTATTGCTGGTCCTTGGACGTCTGAGCCCTTGTGGAGCCTGGAGAGGCGGCCCCACCCAGGCCAGCCAGTTCCTAGATGTTCAGACTCTCCTGGGAGTCTCACTTTCATAGGCAACCAGTCAGTCCAAAGACGGCTTGCACCCTCCTCCCCTGAAAGCGCGGATTCTGAAGGAACCTCACCTGAACTGAAGCCAAATCCAAAGGAAAACATATCAAGTCTGTGAGAAATGACTGCAGAACCAGGCCCGGGTGACCTCACCTCCCAGAGGGAGGGTGGGGGAGTTCAGGAAACAACGTGGCATCTTCAGCAGCGGACAGGAAGGTATCTATAAAATAGAACCCACAACCCCACCTGCCTTCTTTTTATTTAAAGAAAAACAAACAAACAGAACCTGGCCTAGCCCTATGTCATGCAGGATCTTAGTTCCCTGGCTAGGGATTGAACCTGCACCCTCTGCATTGGAAGAATGCCATCTTAACCACTAGACTGCAGGGAAGTCTCCCATCTGCCTCCTTTCTGAAGCTCTTAAACTCAGGGCCACCTCACCATCCCGAGCAGGTATCAGATGACGAGGCAGCCCCTATGTTTCAGGGCTGCCTAAAGCGATTCAGACTAGCCAGTCCTGTTGACGCTGCCTTGCCTGCTCTATCCCAGCGATGAGAAGACTGGCTCGTGTCCACGTCCGGCCCCGCCACTCCCTGGACCCCTGGCTCACTCTCGTGCTTCCCCATCTAGTCCTGCATTCGTGCTCCATCTCCTGCTTCTAGGAATCTGTGAATCTAAGACTTCCTTCCTTCATGACAGTCATTTCCATGCCTGTGTGCCTTCCCATACCTGACTGAAACAAATCCCAGGTGCATTTTAAAACAACTGTCCATGCTGGCCTGGGAGAGATCCTGTTTCTTTATTCAACAGAGATAAAAACTTCTGGAAAGAGGCTGTGTGGAAAAGGCCAGACAAGTTGAGGTAAGAGATAGGCCACCTTGCCAGGGGGAAGGGTGGCAAGGAGGGACGGTTAGGCAGTTTGAGACGGACATATACACACAGCTATACTGAAGATAGATAAGCACAAGGACCTACTGTATAGCACAGGGAACTCTGCTTAATATACTTTAATAACCTAAATGGGAAAAGAATTTGAAACGCAATAGACACATGTATATGTGTAACTGAAGCACTTTCCTGTAACCTGAAACTAGCACACCATTGTTAGCATATTTCAATATAAAATAATTTTTTTTAATTTTGGCCTCCTTCATTGGTCCTTCATTTATTTATTTTCATTCATCTTTATTCTTTGGCATGTGTGGGCCTCCCATCACAGTGGCCTCTCTCGCTGCAGAGCAATGGCTCTGAGCACATGCGCCCCAGAGCGCTGACTCATAATTGGACACACCGGTCCAGCCGCTCCGCATCCCGTGGGATCTTCCCAGGCCAGGGATCGAACCGCACTCCCTGCACTGCAAGGTGGACTCTTTACCCACTGGACCACCAGGGAAGCCCAATATAAAATAATTTTTTTAAAAAGAGATATACCGGGCTTCCCTGGTGGTTCAGTGGGTAAAGAGTCTGCCTTGCGGTGCAAGGGGCGCCGGTTCGATCCCTGGCCCGGGAAGATCCCACGTGACGCGGAGCGGCTGGACTGGAGTGACGAACTGCAAGCCAGCGCTCTGCTGTGCATGCGCCCAGGGCTGGCGCTCAGAAATGAGAGAGGCCACTGCGATGGGAGGCCCACACAGGCCAAAGAATAAAGATGGATGAAAATAAATAAATTAAAAAAGAGAGAGAGAGAGAGAGATACCACCTAAAAAGGCTGCCTGGGCAGCGGCAAGGTGTTCACAAATCCAGGTCAAAATGAGAAAAATAAGAACAATATATTTAATTTTTCTTAAAGCTCAATTTATGTACATGTTTAAATTCTAGAGCTATTTTTCCTATTAACAGGAAATGGAAATCTTTTAGTGCTAAAATAATCTTTATTTTTGTGAGCTACTGTTACAGAGTTACCTTGGGGTTCTTTTTGAGGGTTAGTTTTGTCTGTTTGTTTGTTCCAATGCCCCTATTTTGGCAACATAAGAAATTGGCAGTCCTTAAGTTGCTCTCCAAATTTGTTTCTGAAATTTAACTGGAGAGTGAAAGCCCAAATCAGCAACTTTGGCACCAGAAACGGGAATTGGACAAGGATTTGGTGTTTGAATCAATCCTCAAACTTCAAACCTAATCAAGAAGATTCTACTGATGCATGTAGTCAGGGAGTGAGGCCAAAGAGTGTTCACACCCTCCTCCACTGAAAACACAGATTCTGAAGAGACTCCACCTGAATTGAAGGCAAATACAAAGGAAAACACAGCAAGTCTATGAAAAATTATTACAGAACAAGGAATATGAGACCCCACCTCCTGGAGGGAGGGAGGAGGCAGTCCAAAAGTGGCCTCTCGCTGCAGAGCAATGGCTCTGAGCACATGCGCCCAGGCGCTGACTCATAATTGGACACACCGGTCCAGCCGCTCCGCATCCCGTGGGATCTTCCCAGGCCAGGGATCGAACCGCACTCCCTGCACTGCAAGGTGGACTCTTTACCCACTGGACCACCAGGGAAGCCCAATATAAAATAATTTTTTTAAAAAGAGATATACCGGGCTTCCCTGGTGGTTCAGTGGGTAAAGAGTCTGCCTTGCGGTGCAAGGGGCGCCGGTTCGATCCCTGGCCCGGGAAGATCCCACGTGACGCGGAGCGGCTGGACTGGAGTGACGAACTGCAAGCCAGCGCTCTGCTGTGCATGCGCCCAGGGCTGGCGCTCAGAAATGAGAGAGGCCACTGCGATGGGAGGCCCACACAGGCCAAAGAATAAAGATGGATGAAAATAAATAAATTAAAAAAGAGAGAGAGAGAGAGAGATACCACCTAAAAAGGCTGCCTGGGCAGCGGCAAGGTGTTCACAAATCCAGGTCAAAATGAGAAAAATAAGAACAATATATTTAATTTTTCTTAAAGCTCAATTTATGTACATGTTTAAATTCTAGAGCTATTTTTCCTATTAACAGGAAATGGAAATCTTTTAGTGCTAAAATAATCTTTATTTTTGTGAGCTACTGTTACAGAGTTACCTTGGGGTTCTTTTTGAGGGTTAGTTTTGTCTGTTTGTTTGTTCCAATGCCCCTATTTTGGCAACATAAGAAATTGGCAGTCCTTAAGTTGCTCTCCAAATTTGTTTCTGAAATTTAACTGGAGAGTGAAAGCCCAAATCAGCAACTTTGGCACCAGAAACGGGAATTGGACAAGGATTTGGTGTTTGAATCAATCCTCAAACTTCAAACCTAATCAAGAAGATTCTACTGATGCATGTAGTCAGGGAGTGAGGCCAAAGAGTGTTCACACCCTCCTCCACTGAAAACACAGATTCTGAAGAGACTCCACCTGAATTGAAGGCAAATACAAAGGAAAACACAGCAAGTCTATGAAAAATTATTACAGAACAAGGAATATGAGACCCCACCTCCTGGAGGGAGGGAGGAGGAGTTCAGGAAACGATTTGGTGTCTTCTGAGAAGGACAAGAAGATATCTCTAAAATAGAAACAGAGAGAAACCACTACGAAATAGACTCTCTCACACCAAGCGCTGTTTTAACAGAATGTAGAGAAACAGAAAATGGCTGCCAAGAGCTGGTCTGGCACTCACAGTGAGGTCTGAGCATTCTCTTGTTGAATGTAAATTTCACAGAACATCAGAACCAGAGAAAGCCACTCAGTGATGGTGATGAACCAAAACAAAGACAAGACCCCTCCAGAAAATCACAGCTAATAAAATAGGAACGTTTCTTCTATGCTGTCCATTTTATTGGTAGTCTTTTATCCTTTGCATTTCTATGATGTCCATTGTAACTTCTCCTTTTTTCATTTCTAATTGTATTGATTTGAGCTCTCTCCCTTTTTTTTTTGATGAGTCTGGCTAAAGATTTATCTATTTTGTTCATCTCAATGAACCAGCTTTTCGTTTCATTGATCTCTGCCCTTGTTTTCTTCATCATCAATCATCAGAGAAATGCAACTCAAAACCACAGTGAAGTATCAGCTAGAATGGCCATCATCAAAGAGTCTACAAATAATGAATGCTGGAGAGGATGTGAAGAAAAGGGAGCCTGCCTACACTGCTGGTGGGAATATAAATTGGTACAGTTACTGTGGAGAAGAGTATGGAAGTTCCTTAAAAATATAAAAATAGAATGGCCATAAAGACAGCAAGCAGATCCAGCTAGTCGATCCCAAAGGAAAGCAACTCTGACTTCATTGGAAGAACTAATGCTGACGCTCAAGCTCCAATACTTCACCTGATGTGAAGAGACGACTCATTGGAAAAGATCCTGAAACTGGGAAAATAGAAGGCAAAAGGATAAGGGGCACAAGGATTTGGTGTTTGAATCAATCCTCAAACTTCAAACCTAATCAAGAAGATTCTACTGATGCATGTAGTCAGGGAGTGAGGCCAAAGAGTGTTCACACCCTCCTCCACTGAAAACACAGATTCTGAAGAGACTCCACCTGAATTGAAGGCAAATACAAAGGAAAACACAGCAAGTCTATGAAAAATTATTACAGAACAAGGAATATGAGACCCCACCTCCTGGAGGGAGGGAGGAGGAGTTCAGGAAACGATTTGGTGTCTTCTGAGAAGGACAAGAAGATATCTCTAAAATAGAAACAGAGAGAAACCACTACGAAATAGACTCTCTCACACCAAGCGCTGTTTTAACAGAATGTAGAGAAACAGAAAATGGCTGCCAAGAGCTGGTCTGGCACTCACAGTGAGGTCTGAGCATTCTCTTGTTGAATGTAAATTTCACAGAACATCAGAACCAGAGAAAGCCACTCAGTGATGGTGATGAACCAAAACAAAGACAAGACCCCTCCAGAAAATCACAGCTAATAAAATAGGAACGTTTCTTCTATGCTGTCCATTTTATTGGTAGTCTTTTATCCTTTGCATTTCTATGATGTCCATTGTAACTTCTCCTTTTTTCATTTCTAATTGTATTGATTTGAGCTCTCTCCCTTTTTTTTTTGATGAGTCTGGCTAAAGATTTATCTATTTTGTTCATCTCAATGAACCAGCTTTTCGTTTCATTGATCTCTGCCCTTGTTTTCTTCATCATCAATCATCAGAGAAATGCAACTCAAAACCACAGTGAAGTATCAGCTAGAATGGCCATCATCAAAGAGTCTACAAATAATGAATGCTGGAGAGGATGTGAAGAAAAGGGAGCCTGCCTACACTGCTGGTGGGAATATAAATTGGTACAGTTACTGTGGAGAAGAGTATGGAAGTTCCTTAAAAATATAAAAATAGAATGGCCATAAAGACAGCAAGCAGATCCAGCTAGTCGATCCCAAAGGAAAGCAACTCTGACTTCATTGGAAGAACTAATGCTGACGCTCAAGCTCCAATACTTCACCTGATGTGAAGAGACGACTCATTGGAAAAGATCCTGAAACTGGGAAAAATAGAAGGCAAAAGGATAAGGGGCCACAGAAGATGAGGTGGTTGGATGGCATCACCGACTCAAGGGACATGAGTTTGAGCAAGCTCCGGGAGATGGTGAAGGACAGGGAAACTTGGCATGCCACAGTCCATGGGGTCACAAAGAGTCAGCCACGATGGAGCAACTAAGTTTCACTTTCTTTTCGACTGAAGTTAAGTCAGACAGAGAATATGATAACTACTGCTATATAGCATAGGAACTCTTCTCAATACCCTATCATGACCTGCATGGGAAAAGAATCTAAAAAAGACTGGATACATGAATATGTATAACCGATTCACTTTGCTATATACCTGAAACTAACACAACCTTGTAAACGAACTATATTTCAACAAAAATTGTAATGTCCAAGTCACAAAATACCAAACAAAATCTGCCCTGTCCTAATTAATATGAGTGCCTGCTGCTTCTTTACCAACTAGAGCTTGAGCCTCAGTCTAATCTGACCTTGTATAGATAAGAGATACTTAAGACACCCAGTTACAGAATCATCACCACTCTCTGACAGCATTCAGTCCAGAAGGAATGCTCGCTTCCTTGAGATCTCTCCAAAACCACTCCACCACAGCCCAACTCTCTTGCTAATGCCCATCTACAGATGCCCCATAGCTCCCTATGGGCTGTGGTTCTCTAGCTGCAACAAGTAATAAACCCAACTTGTTCAACCTCTCATTAAAGTCAGACATCAAATAGGGAATCCTAATAAAACCATCACGACTCAACATAGTTCTAGGTCAAGCAATGTAATCAGACCAGGAAGAGAAATAATAAATAAAGGCATTGAGAAAAAAAGACATAAACGTAATACTAAATAATTCAACAATCCCAAGGAATCGATTGAAAACTATCAGAACCTAAAGTGAGCTAAACAAAGCAATCTATTATGAATTAATATAAAACTTGGAGCTTCCCGGAAATGCTGACGAAGTCCAATGACTTACCGCTAGTCGATCCCAAAGGAAAGCAACTCTGACTTCATTGGAAGAACTAATGCTGACGCTCAAGCTCCAATACTTCACCTGATGTGAAGAGACGACTCATTGGAAAAGATCCTGAAACTGGGAAAATAGAAGGCAAAAGGATAAGGGGCCACAGAAGATGAGGTGGTTGGATGGCATCACCGACTCAAGGGACATGAGTTTGAGCAAGCTCCGGGAGATGGTGAAGGACAGGGAAACTTGGCATGCCACAGTCCATGGGGTCACAAAGAGTCAGCCACGATGGAGCAACTAAGTTTCACTTTCTTTTCGACTGAAGTTAAGTCAGACAGAGAATATGATAACTACTGCTATATAGCATAGGAACTCTTCTCAATACCCTATCATGACCTGCATGGGAAAAGAATCTAAAAAAGACTGGATACATGAATATGTATAACCGATTCACTTTGCTATATACCTGAAACTAACACAACCTTGTAAACGAACTATATTTCAACAAAAATTGTAATGTCCAAGTCACAAAATACCAAACAAAATCTGCCCTGTCCTAATTAATATGAGTGCCTGCTGCTTCTTTACCAACTAGAGCTTGAGCCTCAGTCTAATCTGACCTTGTATAGATAAGAGATACTTAAGACACCCAGTTACAGAATCATCACCACTCTCTGACAGCATTCAGTCCAGAAGGAATGCTCGCTTCCTTGAGATCTCTCCAAAACCACTCCACCACAGCCCAACTCTCTTGCTAATGCCCATCTACAGATGCCCCATAGCTCCCTATGGGCTGTGGTTCTCTAGCTGCAACAAGTAATAAACCCAACTTGTTCAACCTCTCATTAAAGTCAGACATCAAATAGGGAATCCTAATAAAACCATCACGACTCAACATAGTTCTAGGTCAAGCAATGTAATCAGACCAGGAAGAGAAATAATAAATAAAGGCATTGAGAAAAAAAGACATAAACGTAATACTAAATAATTCAACAATCCCAAGGGAATCGATTGAAAACTATCAGAACCTAAAGTGAGCTAAACAAAGCAATCTATTATGAATTAATATAAAACTTGGACTTCTGGGCTTCCCTGGTAGCTCAGTGGTAAAGAGTTTGCCTGCCAATGCAGGAGACACGGGTTCAATCCTTGATCCAGGAAGATCCCACATGCTGCAGAGCAACTGAGCCCGTGAGCCACAACTATTGAGCCTGTGCTCTAGAGCCTCGGAGCTGCAACTATTGAGCCCATGTGCCTCAACTATTGAAGCCCGTGTGCCCTAGGGCCTGAGTTCCAAGCAAGTCACTGTAACAAGAAGCCTGCTCACCTCAACTAGAGAGTAGCCCCAATCCCTGCAACTTAAAAGAAGCCTGCAGCAGCAAAAGCCCAGAATAGCTAAAAATAAAAAGAAAGAAAGAAAAAATTTGAAAAAAAAAATCACCTTGGACTTCTGTGGTGGTCCAGTGGTTAAGAATCTGCCTTCCAATGCAGGGGACACGGGTTCGATCCCTGGTCTAGGAAGACCCCACATGCTGCAGGGCAACTACATCCAAGCGCCACAACTACTGAGCTCGTGCACCACAACTAGAATTGTTACATATGTATAAACTAAAGAGTCATCAGAATGTAAATTACCAAATATATTGGGAAAATCTCCCATTCATAATGGCAACAAATATCTGGGAATAAATGTAAGAAAAAATTTCAGAGGAATAGGATATATCCCTGAAAAATGGTCATACATGCTATAAACTAAGATAGAAAGGTTTACTATCCTCAAAATAAATATAATTAATTCATATTTATTCTAAATTGTAATTCAATTTAATGAATTAAAATATTCCACCACAGCCAACCCCAAGTCTACAGATGCCCCAAGCTCCCTATGGGCTGTGGTTCTCTAGCTGCAACAAGTAATAAACCCAACTTGTTCAACCTCTCATTAAAGTCAGACATCAAATAGGGAATCCTAATAAAACCATCACGACTCAACATAGTTCTAGGTCAAGCAATGTAATCAGACCAGGAAGAGAAATAATAAATAAAGGCATTGAGAAAAAAAGACATAAACGTAATACTAAATAATTCAACAATCCCAAGGGAATCGATTGAAAACTATCAGAACCTAAAGTGAGCTAAACAAAGCAATCTATTATGAATTAATATAAAACTTGGACTTCTGGGCTTCCCTGGTAGCTCAGTGGTAAAGAGTTTGCCTGCCAATGCAGGAGACACGGGTTCAATCCTTGATCCAGGAAGATCCCACATGCTGCAGAGCAACTGAGCCCGTGAGCCACAACTATTGAGCCTGTGCTCTAGAGCCTCGGAGCTGCAACTATTGAGCCCATGTGCCTCAACTATTGAAGCCCGTGTGCCCTAGGGCCTGAGTTCCAAGCAAGTCACTGTAACAAGAAGCCTGCTCACCTCAACTAGAGAGTAGCCCCAATCCCTGCAACTTAAAAGAAGCCTGCAGCAGCAGCAAAAGCCCAGAATAGCTAAAAATAAAAAGAAAGAAAGAAAAAATTTGAAAAAAAAAAATCACCTTGGACTTCTGTGGTGGTCCAGTGGTTAAGAATCTGCCTTCCAATGCAGGGGACACGGGTTCGATCCCTGGTCTAGGAAGACCCCACATGCTGCAGGGCAACTACATCCAAGCGCCACAACTACTGAGCTCGTGCACCACAACTAGAATTGTTACATATGTATAAACTAAAGAGTCATCAGAATGTAAATTACCAAATATATTGGGAAAATCTCCCATTCATAATGGCAACAAATATCTGGGAATAAATGTAAGAAAAAATTTCAGAGGAATAGGATATATCCCTGAAAAATGGTCATACATGCTATAAACTAAGATAGAAAGGTTTACTATCCTCAAAATAAATATAATTAATTCATATTTATTCTAAATTGTAATTCAATATTTAAATTGAATACAATTCTGGTAAAAATAATATTGTGTATCTGTAATGAAAATATGTTTCATGGAAAATGCAGTTGAATGGTGGAAAAAGAATGGAAAAAAGTAAAGATATTAAAAAGTTGCAGCGTAGGGCTTCCCTGGTGGTCCAGTGGGTAGGGACACTGCCTTGCAGTGCAAGGGGCGCCAGTTCGATCCCTGGCATGGGAAGATCCCACGTGCCACCGAGCGGCTGGACCGATGTGTCCAATTACTGAGCCGGAGCTCTGGAGCGCATGCGCCCAGAGCCGGTGCTCTGCGACAGCAGAGGCCACTGCGATGGGAAGCCCACACGGGCCAAAGAACAAAGATAGATGTAAATAGACAAAGGAAAGACCAATAGAAGTGGCCTGCCTGTCCCCCTCCCTCCCCAACCTGCCCCCCACAAAAAAAAAATTTAAAAAAACAATGTTGCAGTATAGTGCAGGGAATGAGGTCAATATTCTACAGTAACTATAAAAATTTTGATTCACTATGCTGTACACATGAAACTAATATTGTAAATCAACTGTACCTCAATTTTTAAAAAGTTATAGTAACTAAAGTGATTTTGAATCAGTCTGAAATTAGAAATACACAATAATGAAATAAAGCAGGAAGGCAAAGAACATACAGATATATAGGAAAAGTTGAATATATAAAAAATAAGTGGAGAAAGATCAATTATTCAATAAATGCCATTTCAACAACTGGCTAACTATTTGGAAAATTAAAGTGTACCTGACTTCCAGTTATAGATAAAAATTAATTGCCAAATTTAAATATAAATAAACACAAAACTCAAAAAGATTCTAAAAGACATCCAAGTTAAGAGTAATTTTGAGAGGCAAAACACATATGAGAAAAGAATTGGCTTAACTATGTAAAATTCAAATTTGGATGTCAAAAAATAAAGGCCATAAAAGAAACAGATGCAAACTAGGAAAAAATGTGTAATAAGCAATTTAAAATGCATCCACTATAACTGTTTACAAATCAGTGTTTAAAATATGAATACATTAACAGGAAAATCTGCAAAAAGCAGAACACCAGTCATCACATATAAATTTGGGAAAAATCTATAGGAGCTACAATACTCAGTGAGGTTAGGAATGCTGAGAAATAGTATTTCTCATTCACTTTTTTTTTTGGGGGGGGGCACTTCTATTGGTCTTTCATTTAACTATTTTCATCCATCTTTGCTCTTTGGCCTGTGTGGGCCTCCCATCACAGTGGCCTCTGTCGCTGCGGAGCACCGGCTCTGGGCACACGCGCTCCAGAGCTCCGGCTCAGTCATTGGACACATCCGTCCAGCCGCTCGGTGGCACGTGGGATCTTCCCAGGCCAGGGAACGAACCGGCGCCCCTTGCACCACAAGGCGGTGTCCTTACCCACTGGACCACCAGGGAAGCCCCTCTCATTCACTTTTGATAGGAGTACAAAGACTTGGAAAAATAATACACAAACTGCTATCAGTGGTTATTTCTAGCTAATAAAATTATTGGTAACTTCTTTTTCTTTTAATTACATATCAGTTTAATCTATAATAAACAGAATACTACTTTGACATGTTATTTCTTTTTATTTTTGGCTCTACCATGAGCTTATGGGATCCTAGCTCTCCAGCCAGTGATCAAACATGGGCCACGGCAGTTAAAGTGCCACGTCTCAACCACTGAAAAGATATGAATAAGGAAATAAAGCAGGAAGGCAAAGAACATACAGATATATAGGAAAAGTTGAATATATAAAAAATAAGTGGAGAAAGATCAATTATTCAATAAATGCCATTTCAACAACTGGCTAACTATTTGGAAAATTAAAGTGTACCTGACTTCCAGTTATAGATAAAAATTAATTGCCAAATTTAAATATAAATAAACACAAAACTCAAAAAGATTCTAAAAGACATCCAAGTTAAGAGTAATTTTGAGAGGCAAAACACATATGAGAAAAGAATTGGCTTAACTATGTAAAATTCAAATTTGGATGTCAAAAAATAAAGGCCATAAAAGAAACAGATGCAAACTAGGAAAAAATGTGTAATAAGCAATTTAAAATGCATCCACTATAACTGTTTACAAATCAGTGTTTAAAATATGAATACATTAACAGGAAAATCTGCAAAAAGCAGAACACCAGTCATCACATATAAATTTGGGAAAAATCTATAGGAGCTACAATACTCAGTGAGGTTAGGAATGCTGAGAAATAGTATTTCTCATTCACTTTTTTTTTGGGGGGGGGGCACTTCTATTGGTCTTTCATTTAACTATTTTCATCCATCTTTGCTCTTTGGCCTGTGTGGGCCTCCCATCACAGTGGCCTCTGTCGCTGCGGAGCACCGGCTCTGGGCACACGCGCTCCAGAGCTCCGGCTCAGTCATTGGACACATCCGTCCAGCCGCTCGGTGGCACGTGGGATCTTCCCAGGCCAGGGAACGAACCGGTGCCCCTTGCACCACAAGGCGGTGTCCTTACCCACTGGACCACCAGGGAAGCCCCTCTCATTCACTTTTGATAGGAGTACAAAGACTTGGAAAAATAATACACAAACTGCTATCAGTGGTTATTTCTAGCTAATAAAATTATTGGTAACTTCTTTTTCTTTTAATTACATATCAGTTTAATCTATAATAAACAGAATACTACTTTGACATGTTATTTCTTTTTTTATTTTTGGCTCTACCATGAGCTTATGGGATCCTAGCTCTCCAGCCAGTGATCAAACATGGGCCACGGCAGTTAAAGTGCCACGTCTCAACCACTGGATCATCAAGGAATTCCTATATCATGTTCTTTCTAAAAAATAGAACAAAATGAAAATTGAATTTAATCAGTTTCTAACTGACAAATCAGCTTATAAGTCACTGTCCTCCTTAACACAGTCCCTACCACTCCCAAATCACTGGTTTGGAAAACAAATTTTCAACTTCATATATACATAGATAGGTCGATACACACCCACATATGTATATAACCAATATGTTGTGAATACACACACACAATTTTCTTTATATGACCAGGATCATGAGGCAGAAGATCAGCCTCAGGCAGCACACAAAGCACTCAAGAACACTGAGCAGTTGCAAATGCGACTCTAAATGAATTTCAAAGCTCCCATAAAACAACAGAATTTAGTTACATGAATGTGATTCTAGGAAACCAGACGCTTCTTTGCCAGATTTCAGTTGATCTGGCAGTTCTGAGAACAGCCAAGGATAATATAAGATAAAACGCAAGGGCCACAAAATAAAAGGCAGATAAATTGAATTTCATCACCATTGAAAACTTCTGTGTGTCGAAGGTCACCATCAAAAAAGTGGAGAGACACTCGAAGAACGGGAGAAAATACTTGCAAACCTTTTGTCTGAGAAGAAGCTAGTATTCAGGATACATAAAGGACTCCTGCAACTCGACAACAAAAAAGACAAACAACTTAAAAGTAAGAATGGCAAAGGATTTGAAGAGGCATTTCTCCAAAGCTAACCAAATGACTAATAAACCCACGGAAAGACGCTCAACCTTATTATTCATTAGGGAAAGGCAAACCTAAACCACTTGAAGTGTTAGTCGTTCCGTTGTGTCTGATTCTTTTCAACCCCATGGACTGTAGCCCGCCAGGCTCCTCTGTCCATGGGATTCCTCAGTCAAGAATACTGGAGTGGGTAGTCAATCCCTTTTCCAGGAGAATTCCTAACCCAGGAATCAAACTGAGTCTCCTGCATTGCAAGCAGATTCCATCTGAACCACCAGGGGAGGTATACCGCTTTATATTCTGCAGGATGACTAAAATCGAACAAAAGAAAAATACCAAGTGCTGTGGAGGACATGCAGAAATTGTAGCCCTGGTATGTTGTTGGTGAGGGTGTAAAACGGTGCAGTCATTGTGGAAAATGGTTTGGCAGATCCTCAAAAAGTTAAATATAGACCATATGATCTGAGGCTCCCAGGTAGTTCAGTAGTAAAGAATCCACCTGCCAAGGAGATGGCAAGAGATGTGGGTTCGATCCTGAGTCAGGAAGATCTCCTTGAGGAGTAAATGGCAACCCACTCCAGTATTCTTGCCTGGAGAATTCCATGGACAGAGGAGCCTTGTGGGCTACAGTCCCCATGGGGACACAGAGTCAGACACAACTGAGCACACACACACGCACACAGAGCATATGACTTAATTTCACTATCAGGTGTACACCCAAGAGAACCAAAAGCATACGAAAACTTGTAAGAGTCTTAATAACAGTATTATTCATAATAGTAAAAAAGTGGAAACAACCAGGGTATCCACCCACTGATGAATGAATAAATGTGATCTATGCAAAGAATAGAATACTGTTCAGAATTAAGAATGACCATTGAAAACTTCTGTGTGTCGAAGGTCACCATCAAAAAAGTGGAGAGACACTCGAAGAACGGGAGAAAATACTTGCAAACCTTTTGTCTGAGAAGAAGCTAGTATTCAGGATACATAAAGGACTCCTGCAACTCGACAACAAAAAAGACAAACAACTTAAAAGTAAGAATGGCAAAGGATTTGAAGAGGCATTTCTCCAAAGCTAACCAAATGACTAATAAACCCATGGAAAGACGCTCAACCTTATTATTCATTAGGGAAAGGCAAACCTAAACCACTTGAAGTGTTAGTCGTTCCGTTGTGTCTGATTCTTTTCAACCCCATGGACTGTAGCCCGCCAGGCTCCTCTGTCCATGGGATTCCTCAGTCAAGAATACTGGAGTGGGTAGTCAATCCCTTTTCCAGGAGAATTCCTAACCCAGGAATCAAACTGAGTCTCCTGCATTGCAAGCAGATTCCATCTGAACCACCAGGGGAGGTATACCGCTTTATATTCTGCAGGATGACTAAAATCGAACAAAAGAAAAATACCAAGTGCTGTGGAGGACATGCAGAAATTGTAGCCCTGGTATGTTGTTGGTGAGGGTGTAAAACGGTGCAGTCATTGTGGAAAATGGTTTGGCAGATCCTCAAAAAGTTAAATATAGACCATATGATCTGAGGCTCCCAGGTAGTTCAGTAGTAAAGAATCCACCTGCCAAGGAGATGGCAAGAGATGTGGGTTCGATCCCTGAGTCAGGAAGATCTCCTTGAGGAGTAAATGGCAACCCACTCCAGTATTCTTGCCTGGAGAATTCCATGGACAGAGGAGCCTTGTGGGCTACAGTCCCCATGGGGACACAGAGTCAGACACAACTGAGCACACACACACGCACACAGAGCATATGACTTAATTTCACTATCAGGTGTACACCCAAGAGAACCAAAAGCATACGAAAACTTGTAAGAGTCTTAATAACAGTATTATTCATAATAGTAAAAAAGTGGAAACAACCAGGGTATCCACCCACTGATGAATGAATAAATGTGATCTATGCAAAGAATAGAATACTGTTCAGAATTAAGTGCCGATGCATGCTACAATATGCGTGAACCTTGAAAACACTACACTAAGTTTAAAAAGCCAGACACAAAAGGTCACATATTGTATAATTCCATATATGTGCAACATCCAGAATGGGTCAATCCATGGGGAAAGAACATAGATGGCTGGTAGCCATGGGCTGGGAATCGATGGCTTTAGAGATACAGGATTTCTTGGGACTTACCTGGTGGCCCAGTGGTTAAGATTCTGTGCTTCCAATGCAGGGGGTGAGGGTTTGATCCCTGGTCAGGGAACCAAGATCCCACAAACCACTAGGGGTGGTCCAAAAAAGAAAACAAAAAAAGAGGTAGAGGATTCTTTTTTGTAGTGATGAAAATGTTTTGGAATTAGGCAATAGTAGTGGTTGTACAGGGCCTTCCCAGGTGGCATTAGTGGTAAAGAACCCACTTGCCAAGGCAGGAGACGTGGGTCTGATTCCTGGGTCGGGAGATTCCCTGGAGGTGGAAATGGCAACCCACTCCAGTGTTCTTGCCTGGAGAATCCCATGGACAGAAGAGCCTGGCGGGCTACAGTCCATGGGGCCACAAAGAGTCGGACATCACTGATATGACTGATACACATACACACACACACACATCCATTAAAAAAAAAAAGTTGAACACAATCAAAGCAACTTAGCACAGCACAATGTTTCCAAAAGATTGTGAATGCTAACAAAAGTCATTGAATTGTAGATTTAAAACAAAAGTGGGGGAGAAAAGGAAGGGGAAAAAACAAAAGAGGGGGAAAATGAGAAAAAAGAAGAAAATGGTGAAAATGAGAATTTTATGTTACATGAATTTTACCTTTAATTAAAAAAAAAAAAAAAAAAAAAACAGAAACAGCACAGACTTTAGTGGAAATGGGAGAAGGAGTCTCAGAGATTAACGCCCGGCCTGACGACAGCCCCAGGTACAAGATCCTGCGAGCAGAAGAGCTTGTGAAGACAAGACAAGATGGGCTCCTAACCCCTAGCCCAGAACTCTTTCCACTGGAGAAAGGGCCTTGGAGTCAGAGCCCAGGCAAGCTGTCTGTCTGTCTCTAAAGACCCGCTCCAGAGCAGGTGCTTTCCCTTCCAGGCACAATTTGTGTTCCGCTCTTGGCCTCCGCTCCCAGCCTTGGCCCCACGGTGCAGTCAACCCAACACAAGTTGGGTCTATCAGCACACCTGCCAAGGCTTCTATTGACTCCCTCATTATTTGCTTGTAGTCTGTGATTTACATTGAGTGGCAAGATCGCATGGTCATCACATTGCTCTAATCTTTTTTTTTTTTTTTTGCAGGGTCTACAAATAATTTTATTGAACAAATAACACAACAGCCTTCCTAGATTTGAGGACTACCCTCCCCAAGCCATTTCTCACACGCTTAAAGCACAGAGTTTGCACAGTAAGGAATTAAAAAAAAAAAAAAAATCATTTCTATGTAGAAATCAGACTCTGCCCCAACAACATGACGGACTCAACTATTTACAAGCTTTCACATTTGAAGTATTCCTTTTATGGTTGTTTTCTCCTTTTTGCCCCTATCCAGGGGCTCCAGTACTTTTCTCTTGACTAATCCTGAAGAGATGGGTATACCGTAGGGGAAGGGGTGGTGGGCTCCTCAGAGCTACTGGCACCAGCCCTAGGGTGCTGTGCCTTACCACAAGGTGGTGGATGATTAAGGGCAAGGGGATTAGACACAGTAGGTGGGATGGGGCAGCATGGATCCCCATCCTATGCCCTCCATTCCCCCAGCCCTAAGCAACTTAGCACAGCACAATGTTTCCAAAAGATTGTGAATGCTAACAAAAGTCATTGAATTGTAGATTTAAAACAAAAGTGGGGGAGAAAAGGAAGGGGAAAAAACAAAAGAGGGGGAAAATGAGAAAAAAGAAGAAAATGGTGAAAATGAGAATTTTATGTTACATGAATTTTACCTTTAATTAAAAAAAAAAAAAAAAAACAGAAACAGCACAGACTTTAGTGGAAATGGGAGAAGGAGTCTCAGAGATTAACGCCCGGCCTGACGACAGCCCCAGGTACAAGATCCTGCGAGCAGAAGAGCTTGTGAAGACAAGACAAGATGGGCTCCTAACCCCTAGCCCAGAACTCTTTCCACTGGAGAAAGGGCCTTGGAGTCAGAGCCCAGGCAAGCTGTCTGTCTGTCTCTAAAGACCCGCTCCAGAGCAGGTGCTTTCCCTTCCAGGCACAATTTGTGTTCCGCTCTTGGCCTCCGCTCCCAGCCTTGGCCCCACGGTGCAGTCAACCCAACACAAGTTGGGTCTATCAGCACACCTGCCAAGGCTTCTATTGACTCCCTCATTATTTGCTTGTAGTCTGTGATTTACATTGAGTGGCAAGATCGCATGGTCATCACATTGCTCTAATCTTTTTTTTTTTTTTTTGCAGGGTCTACAAATAATTTTATTGAACAAATAACACAACAGCCTTCCTAGATTTGAGGACTACCCTCCCCAAGCCATTTCTCACACGCTTAAAGCACAGAGTTTGCACAGAAAGGGAAATTAAAAAAAAAAAAAAATCATTTCTATGTAGAAATCAGACTCTGCCCCAACAACATGACGGACTCAACTATTTACAAGCTTTCACATTTGAAGTATTCCTTTTATGGTTGTTTTCTCCTTTTTGCCCCTATCCAGGGGCTCCAGTACTTTTCTCTTGACTAATCCTGAAGAGATGGGTATACCGTAGGGGAAGGGGTGGTGGGCTCCTCAGAGCTACTGGCACCAGCCCTAGGGTGCTGTGCCTTACCACAAGGTGGTGGATGATTAAGGGCAAGGGGATTAGACACAGTAGGTGGGATGGGGCACAGGCATCCAGAGCCCTTCCTGATCCCCATCCTATGCCCTCTCAACTTGGGGCTGGGGGGCAACAACTAGCTGCAGTGGGGAGGAATCAGCCCAGCCCTGGGGAGAGGGAGAAACCTTCCACGCCAGTCCCTATTCCTATTAACAGCTGGCAAACTGTCCATCCACCTGGGGCTGGGAACAAAGAGGCAGGTAGGCAGGAAGAATCAGGCTTGTTCTGCCCCCAGCCTCTGTCCAACACAGGAGGAATCGAGGTAGCAAACGGCTGAAATGCTCCAACGAGAAGGGAAAGGAAGTGAAGGAAAGGAAGTTCCCACTCGTACAGCTCCCATAGCCCTGGGGCTGGAAAAAGGCAGACCTTGCTTGTAAAGTGCTGTAGCCTCTAGCAGGGCCGGGCCCTAGGCAAGCTTGGAGAAATGCAGCCCAGGCAAGGGCACAGGAGCCAGCCATTCCTGACCAGCATCTGCCCCGCCGTGCTCCTTGGAGGGATTGCTGGGAAAGGTGGACTGGTAACTCTGCCATCAGCTCTTGCCAGATACCAGCCATCTCTGGTCCACATACAAACCAACACCCATCCAGCACTGTAGGACTGCCCTGCTCACAGCTGAAGGTTCCAGGCCAGTGGAGTTTATTCACGGCTGTGGCCCCAGCTTAGGTTCCTCAATGGAAGCCACACCCCGAGCGTGGGGGTTTCTTGCTGGGGCAGGAGCTGTTTATGCCTGCCACCCCCAGGCTCACACGCTTAAAGCACAGAGTTTGCACAGTAAGGAGTTAAAAAAAAAAAATCATTTCTATGTAGAAATCAGACTCTGCCCCAACAACATGACGGACTCAACTATTTACAAGCTTTCACATTTGAAGTATTCCTTTTATGGTTGTTTCTCCTTTTTGCCCCTATCCAGGGGCTCCAGTACTTTTCTCTTGACTAATCCTGAAGAGATGGGTATACCGTAGGGGAAGGGGTGGTGGGCTCCTCAGAGCTACTGGCACCAGCCCTAGGGTGCTGTGCCTTACCACAAGGTGGTGGATGATTAAGGGCAAGGGGATTAGACACAGTAGGTGGGATGGGGCACAGGCATCCAGAGCCCTTCCTGATCCCCATCCTATGCCCTCTCAACTTGGGGCTGGGGGGCAACAACTAGCTGCAGTGGGGAGGAATCAGCCCAGCCCTGGGGAGAGGGAGAAACCTTCCACGCCAGTCCCTATTCCTATTAACAGCTGGCAAACTGTCCATCCACCTGGGGCTGGGAACAAAGAGGCAGGTAGGCAGGAAGAATCAGGCTTGTTCTGCCCCCAGCCTCTGTCCAACACAGGAGGAATCGAGGTAGCAAACGGCTGAAATGCTCCAACGAGAAGGGAAAGGAAGTGAAGGAAAGGAAGTTCCCACTCGTACAGCTCCCATAGCCCTGGGGCTGGAAAAAGGCAGACCTTGCTTGTAAAGTGCTGTAGCCTCTAGCAGGGCCGGGCCCTAGGCAAGCTTGGAGAAATGCAGCCCAGGCAAGGGCACAGGAGCCAGCCATTCCTGACCAGCATCTGCCCCGCCGTGCTCCTTGGAGGGATTGCTGGGAAAGGTGGACTGGTAACTCTGCCATCAGCTCTTGCCAGATACCAGCCATCTCTGGTCCACATACAAACCAACACCCATCCAGCACTGTAGGACTGCCCTGCTCACAGCTGAAGGTTCCAGGCCAGTGGAGTTTATTCACGGCTGTGGCCCCAGCCTAGGTTCCTCAACGGAAGCCACACCCTGAGCCTGGGGTTTCTTGCTGGGGCAGGGGCTGTGTATGCCTGCCACCCCCCAGGCTCACACCTCATAGAGGATCACAGGAAAATCCACGTGGATGCGGGGGGGATCCAGCTTCACGGTGCCCTGAGGAATCAGGTTCTTATGCACCCGCCTCAGCTTGGCCCGCTTCTGCCCGTTCTTGGTGACGATTGTCTCCTCATAGAATTCATGAGCCAGATCCCCATCCTCGTCATAGAACATGGAGCCGCGGCGCGTGAATACGAAGGGGGGCACGACTCGGCCTCGCGGTCGCACCAAAGCTTGCTCAGCGACCGCCGCCTCCGGGCCGCCGCCCCCCGCCGCCGAGGCGAAGGGCCACAGGCCCCGAGCTTTGGAGCCGCTGGCGCCCATGTCAGGGCCGCCGGCACATGGCGGGCCCCACGACAGCTTCGCTCTCACAAGGCCGTTGGTGCCGCCATGCCCTGCCTGGGCCTCTGCTTACATTGCTCTAATCTTAGAAAAGCATGTCATTCATACCATCAAGAGTTGGCATCTGCCCAGTGATACCTGAAGCCATATCTTGGGTTTAAGAAAAAGATGGACAGAATAGCATCAGGGCAGCACACATTCATAAAGACAGATCAATGGTCTCTTTCATAAATGGCTTCAGAGTACATTACAAAACAGAAACCAAAAAAAAAAAAAGCAGAATTACTCAGAACTACGTTTGCAACTGTTAATTCTTTGGAAATAAAATGATAAAAATAATTAGTATAGAAAACAATTCAGTGCATCACAGTGATCAAGATGCTCTTTCATCACATTGAAAACTGCTGTAGCCTCTAGCAGGGCCGGGCCCTAGGCAAGCTTGGAGAAATGCAGCCCAGGCAAGGGCACAGGAGCCAGCCATTCCTGACCAGCATCTGCCCCGCCGTGCTCCTTGGAGGGATTGCTGGGAAAGGTGGACTGGTAACTCTGCCATCAGCTCTTGCCAGATACCAGCCATCTCTGGTCCACATACAAACCAACACCCATCCAGCACTGTAGGACTGCCCTGCTCACAGCTGAAGGTTCCAGGCCAGTGGAGTTTATTCACGGCTGTGGCCCCAGCCTAGGTTCCTCAACGGAAGCCACACCCTGAGCCTGGGGTTTCTTGCTGGGGCAGGGGCTGTGTATGCCTGCCACCCCCCAGGCTCACACCTCATAGAGGATCACAGGAAAATCCACGTGGATGCGGGGGGGATCCAGCTTCACGGTGCCCTGAGGAATCAGGTTCTTATGCACCCGCCTCAGCTTGGCCCGCTTCTGCCCGTTCTTGGTGACGATTGTCTCCTCATAGAATTCATGAGCCAGATCCCCATCCTCGTCATAGAACATGGAGCCGCGGCGCGTGAATACGAAGGGGGGCACGACTCGGCCTCGCGGTCGCACCAAAGCTTGCTCAGCGACCGCCGCCTCCGGGCCGCCGCCCCGCCCCCCGAGGCGAAGGGCCACAGGCCCCGAGCTTTGGAGCCGCTGGCGCCCATGTCAGGGCCGCCGGCACATGGCGGGCCCCACGACAGCTTCGCTCTCACAAGGCCGTTGGTGCCGCCATGCCCTGCCTGGGCCTCTGCTTACATTGCTCTAATCTTAGAAAAGCATGTCATTCATACCATCAAGAGTTGGCATCTGCCCAGTGATACCTGAAGCCATATCTTGGGTTTAAGAAAAAGATGGACAGAATAGCATCAGGGCAGCACACATTCATAAAGACAGATCAATGGTCTCTTTCATAAATGGCTTCAGAGTACATTACAAAACAGAAACCAAAAAAAAAAAAAGCAGAATTACTCAGAACTACGTTTGCAACTGTTAATTCTTTGGAAATAAAATGATAAAAATAATTAGTATAGAAAACAATTCAGTGCATCACAGTGATCAAGATGCTCTTTCATCACATTGAAAACTCAAACAGAAAATCGTTCAGTCATGTCCGACTCTTTGCAACTCCATGGACAAGACATGGAATTCTCCAGGCAAGAATACTGTGTGGGTTGCCTCATTGGAGCTTCAGTAACAGCCACTGTCCTCTCCACCTTCCAGTTCCAGGGGAAGGAAGATGGAAAAGTCTGCTTAGTTGATAGGAGTTGCCTTTTGCTCAGGCCCTGGGCCCCAGGCTAACTAGGTGGATCTGTCTCATCTCAACTATAATTCTTACTTCCTCTCACAATGAGTTCATGGTAGTTGAGTAACAAACTGTTCAATCATCAATAACTTGTGAAAATTGAACTCTTAAAAAAAAAAGAAAGAAATCTTGTCACAGGCTATCACATTGATAAACCTTAAGGACAAGATGCTAAGTGAAATCAGCCGGTCACAAAAAAACAAAGTCTTGTATGATTCCACTCACATGAAATACCTGGAGGAGTCAAGTTTCTAGACATGGAAGGTAGAAGCGTGGTGGCCAGAGGAATGAGAAGGCAATGGTTTAACGGGCACAGAGTTTCAGCTTTGCGAGATGAAATTTCTGGATGACTGCACAACAGTATGAATATATTTAATACAACTGAATGTAGCCTTTAAAGGGGTTGAGAAAGTAAATTTTACATGATGTGTATTTCATCACAATGACTTTTTTAAAAATTTTAAATTTAAATTTTACAATCATTTGGGAAATCAAGAGTGAGTAATAATTACAGATCATCACGCTTTCCTTCTCTTTCCCAAGTACCCCTCCTCCTTCGAACCATTAGGGTCTTAAGGCTTTTAGAACCCTGAACACACCAATGTCCATATTTGTGTCTCTCCTTTTGAAGTGATGTGGCTCTAAAATAGCAAACGAATGCCCTTTTTCTAGGCTGTCAGCCAAATCTCTACCACACAACTCGCTAACTAGACATTTGTTTTGTTGAACAGGTTAGTCTGTTATCAAACAACAAGTATCTCTGGGGACAACTTGTGTGTCAGTTACGTAAGAGATGGATGCCTTCAATCCTTGGGATTTCTCCCTAGTTAAGATTAACACAAGGAAGAGAGCTGGAATGGGAAAAGGGCAGGGGGCATAGGAGAAGAGAATGACTTTGGAGGAAAAAAGATCTAGAAAATCATCAGGATGGTGTAGGGATGGTGTTGAACAGTTAGAGGGCAGCAGAATTACCGGGCACCCAGAGCTGGTATGAATCAACCACCTTCCAGTTCCAGGGGAAGGAAGATGGAAAAGTCTGCTTAGTTGATAGGAGTTGCCTTTTGCTCAGGCCCTGGGCCCCAGGCTAACTAGGTGGATCTGTCTCATCTCAACTATAATTCTTACTTCCTCTCACAATGAGTTCATGGTAGTTGAGTAACAAACTGTTCAATCATCAATAACTTGTGAAAATTGAACTCTTAAAAAAAAAAGAAAGAAATCTTGTCACAGGCTATCACATTGATAAACCTTAAGGACAAGATGCTAAGTGAAATCAGCCGGTCACAAAAAAACAAAGTCTTGTATGATTCCACTCACATGAAATACCTGGAGGAGTCAAGTTTCTAGACATGGAAGGTAGAAGCGTGGTGGCCAGAGGAATGAGAAGGCAATGGTTTAACGGGCACAGAGTTTCAGCTTTGCGAGATGAAATTTCTGGATGACTGCACAACAGTATGAATATATTTAATACAACTGAATGTAGCCTTTAAAGGGGTTGAGAAAGTAAATTTTACATGATGTGTATTTCATCACAATGACTTTTTAAAATTTAATTAATTATACAATCATTTGGGAAATCAAGAGTGAGTAATAATTACAGATCATCACGCTTTCCTTCTCTTTCCCAAGTACCCCTCCTCCTTCGAACCATTAGGGTCTTAAGGCTTTTAGAACCCTGAACACACCAATGTCCATATTTGTGTCTCTCCTTTTGAAGTGATGTGGCTCTAAAATAGCAAACGAATGCCCTTTTTCTAGGCTGTCAGCCAAATCTCTACCACACAACTCGCTAACTAGACATTTGTTTTGTTGAACAGGTTAGTCTGTTATCAAACAACAAGTATCTCTGGGGACAACTTGTGTGTCAGTTACGTAAGAGATGGATGCCTTCAATCCTTGGGATTTCTCCCTAGTTAAGATTAACACAAGGAAGAGAGCTGGAATGGGAAAAGGGCAGGGGGCATAGGAGAAGAGAATGACTTTGGAGGAAAAAAGATCTAGAAAATCATCAGGATGGTGTAGGGATGGTGTTGAACAGTTAGAGGGCAGCAGAATTACCGGGCACCCAGAGCTGGTATGATAATCGACAAGGGGAGAAGGAATGGGAACATGGAACGGAAGGGACTTTCAGAAAGCATTTTACAGACACGGGGATTTTGTCACGTTCAGCACCCTATACAGTGAATGTATAGTTGACTCACTGGCACCTGCCCAGGGAAGTGAAGAATCGCTCCCCTAACACTCTAGTCTACGTAGGGTCTCCTGCATTGCAGCTGGATTCTTTACCAGCTGAGGTACCAGGGAAGCCCATGTATATGTGTGTATATATCCCCAAATCTCTTTTCTCTCTTGTATAGACACGAAATCATCAAACACTGTTCCTGGTAAATGCTCTTAGTCGTGAATGAAAAACCTCCCACAGGAACAGCCGTTATGTGATAAGGCAACATTGAAAATCAAAACTCAGGGAAGGCTGCTGAAAGATCAAGCCAGAATCACTCTGTTACTAGTAACTGGATACCCACAGCAAATATGGTTTGCAGAGGCTCAAACTGCCTGGGGTGTTAGATGAGTATTTCCTCTTCAAATCTCCTACTTCATGTGCCCAAGGTTTACAATTTAGGATTTCTATGAAATTCAGAGAGTGTTCAAATAAGTACCTCTGATGATCAAGCATCCAAGCTTCTAAATGGGCAGGAAAAGAGATGTGTTATTCAGCCCAGTGAAATTTTGTCTTTCAAACTTCAGTTTTAATTCACTGCCATCCTTATCAAGACAGTCATCTTCAGCCTTTGCCCTCTGATCTGCCATTTTTAAATGATCTCTTCCTTATGTCAACTTCCCTGGTGTCTCAGATGATAACAAATCTGCCTGCAATGCAGGAGACCTGGGTTTGATCGCTGGGTCAGGAAGATCCCTTGGGGAAGGGATAGGCTACCCACTCCAGTATTCTTGCCTGCAGAATTCCACAGACAGAGAAGCCCGGTAGGCTACACCCCATGGGGTTGCCAAGAGTTCCACACGACTGAGTGACTTAACACTTTCACTTTCCTTACTTCAAGGCACTTTTTCTGCTCCCATTAGGACACTAGAATCACATCACAAATAGTTGATGATGAGGTTAGTAGACAGCCGTAATGTTATATCATCAGGGTCTGATCCTCACCCAGTTTCACGTATTTCATGTCCCTCAGTTCTCAGTTTAAGTTACTTTATTAGAAACCTTTACTTCGACTGTCAGATCACGTGGAACGAAGTGAGTTCTTGGATGAAGTTCTTCTAGTTGACTCATAGTGATAGATGGACAGCAGGTCCCTGCCCCCCAAGGTGCATAAATCAGAGAACAGGGCTGGAGAAGGAGGAATCAATTAAGTAATTAATTATCATTTGAAAGTATCGGCAAATGATTTCTCTCTCCTAGAACTGGTCCTAGAAGAGTCAAAAGCTGCAGAACTCTGCCACATCAGGAAACAGTAATGCATTCAGACCATTGTCTCTACCCTTAGCTGTTGCCTGTAAGTCTACAACCTGAGGGCCAAATGCTTATTGCTCCGTGGACATGTGTGGGCCACTCCCACCGACTCTAGAAGATTTGAAAGAAGAAATCACCTTGCACATTGTATAGCTAACCTTCACTCTACCCTCCACACAATAGGGTTTCAATAAATAATCTGGACCGATTTCTTATCTTCACCAGTGGGCATGGGAGAAAAACAGCAAACAAGAGTTGCAGTCTTTCACACTGCAATGTATCACTTGAGAAATTAAGGCTGAGAAGGAAAAAACTGCGCAAGTATGAAGGTCACCCTGATAAAGGAAAGCACATGTGATAAGCCGAGACTTAAAAATGCACACTGTACTTATTTGCTAGAGATGAGAAACATATTCTGAAATAAGGTTTACCAAATTGGTCTTCTTTGTTTCCTCGTTTAACACAGTACAGGGTGGGGTGGGGGAGGGAGGGTGTCTACGCTGTCTATGACAGTCTATTCAAAATGTGAGGTCTTTCCCCTTTTCCTTTTACCCTTGAATACAATCCACTCAGTCCCCATTCCCAGAGCCCCTCCCAGACAGCGGCTGGGTGTGGAGGAGCGCTCAGGGAAGCCCTGCTCGGATACTTAGCGGAACTCAGTTCTCCACATGGGCTGCCGAGGAGCGTCGCGGTCTCCTCGCGTGACTGCTTCTGGCTCCTGGGTTCTTCTGGCGCTGCGAGCGGGAGTCGGGGGTGCGGGGAAGGCGCTGACCATGGTCCTGGCCTCCGAGCTCGGGCCCCGGGCGCGGAGGGCGCGCGAGCAGCGGCGCCGGAGGCAGCGCGCAGGGCGCGGCGGGGAGCCGCCGTCGAGGCCCCCGCCCCTGCCGACCCCCGGGGAGCCCGCTGGCCTCCGCGCGAAGCCTCCTCCGCGCGCTCGGAGCCGCAGCGAAAAAGGGTGGGGCAGCCAGCCACAGCTGCACTCGGAAGCCGCCCGGGAGGCTTGCAGAAGAATGGAGATGCGGCCATCCCCTCCCCCGCCAACCACGCGACCCCCAGCCGAGGACAGGCCCACCCTTTACCCCCACCCGGCCCCCCACCTCCCGGGCCCAGGGAGGCGCGGGCAGCCTTTGTGGGCGCACGGCCGCCCCCCACCGAGCCCGAGCCTCTGCACGGAGAGGGGTCTTCTAGGGCGGGGTGCGTGTGTGCCCAGGCAGAAGCACCATTCGAGGCGGGGCGGGACGGTGGGCACGCTGCGACCCTCGGTTCTCTGCCGGGCTGGAAGGGGGCGCGATCCCCACGCCCCGTCCTCGGTCTCCAACGCCGCCCCCACCCCGCACCCACCCATACCAACCTGGTCGTTGATGTTCTGCAAGGCTTCCTTGCCCGAGGCCCGCCGGATCTCCACCTTCCGGCTCGATTCAACAGATGGCTCCCCGCCGGCGCGCCGGCTCTGCCGGGAGTGCGGCGCCCGCGGGTCCGGGCCCAGGTGGGCGACGTCGCGCTGCTGAGCCACCACCTGGCCCGAGCCCCGGCCCACCGTCAGCGAGTCGAAGTCGATGGTCTTGTTCTCCGAGGACCCTTCCACCGGGCAGAACATCCCACAGAATTTCTGCCGAGGCTTGGGGCTGCCGGAGCCCAGGTTTTTGAAGAAGGCAGGGACCTCTTCGTCCTCCGCCGCCTTCCCGGACTGCTTCCTCTCGGATACTTAGCGGAACTCAGTTCTCCACATGGGCTGCCGAGGAGCGTCGCGGTCTCCTCGCGTGACTGCTTCTGGCTCCTGGGTTCTTCTGGCGCTGCGAGCGGGAGTCGGGGGTGCGGGGAAGGCGCTGACCATGGTCCTGGCCTCCGAGCTCGGGCCCCGGGCGCGGAGGGCGCGCGAGCAGCGGCGCCGGAGGCAGCGCGCAGGGCGCGGCGGAGAGACGCCGTCGAGGCCCCCGCCCCTGCCGACCCCCGGGGAGCCCGCTGGCCTCCGCGCGAAGCCTCCTCCGCGCGCTCGGAGCCGCAGCGAAAAAGGGTGGGGCAGCCAGCCACAGCTGCACTCGGAAGCCGCCCGGGAGGCTTGCAGAAGAATGGAGACGCGGCCATCCCCTCCCCCGCCAACCACGCGACCCCCAGCCGAGGACAGGCCCACCCTTTACCCCCACCCGGCCCCCCACCTCCCGGGCCCAGGGAGGCGCGGGCAGCCTTTGTGGGCGCACGGTCGCCCCCCACCGAGCCCGAGCCTCTGTACGGAGAGGGGTCTTCTAGGGCGGGGTGCGTGTGTGCCCAGGCAGAAGCACCATTCGAGGCGGGGCGGGACGGTGGGCACGCTGCGACCCTCGGTTCTCTGCCGGGTTGGAAGGGGGCGCGATCCCCACGCCCAGTCCTCGGTCTCCAACGCCGCCCCCACCCCGCACCCACCCATACCAACCTGGTCGTTGATGTTCTGCAAGGCTTCCTTGCCCGAGGCCCGCCGGATCTCCACCTTCCGGCTCGATTCAACAGATGGCTCCCCGCCGGCGCGCCGGCTCTGCCGGGAGTGCGGCGCCCGCGGGTCCGGGCCCAGGTGGGCGACGTCGCGCTGCTGAGCCACCACCTGGCCCGAGCCCCGGCCCACCGTCAGCGAGTCGAAGTCGATGGTCTTGTTCTCCGAGGACCCTTCCACCGGGCAGAACATCCCACAGAATTTCTGCCGAGGCTTGGGGCTGCCGGAGCCCAGGTTTTTGAAGAAGGCAGGGACCTCTTCGTCCTCCGCCGCCTTCCCGGATTGCTTCCTCTCGGCCATGGCGCGGGGGCCTGGGGAGGGTCCTCTCCCTCCGGCGGCCTGACTCTAGGCACGAACCCCTCCCCCGGCTGCGGCCGCGGCCGCCGCGCTCTGCCTCCCGCAAGGTGCACAGAAAGGAAGGAGGGTTGGCGAGCGAGCGCCCCACCCCTGCCGGGCCCTCCCCCTGACCCCGCTCTCTCCCCTCCCTGCCCACGCCCCCCGCCGCTCGGGCGAGCTGCAAAGTTGGGTCTGGGCGGGTGGCCGCTGCGGCAGCGAGGGCGGAGAGGCTGCCGGTTCCCGGCAGCGGCGGGAGGAGCGCGGCGCGGGCGGGGCGGAGGCGGGGCGCGGCGCCGGGGAGGCCGGGGAGGGGGGCGCGGCGCCGGGGAGGCCGGGGAGGGCCGCGCCGCCCGAGCCTCGCGCGCCGGAAGTGAAGCGGCCCGACCAGCGGCTAATGGATGCGGCGCGGAGGACCCGCTGACCGCTCCCGGCGCCACCGTGAGTATCGGGGCGCGCGGGGGCGAAGATCGTAGGGCGCGCCGGACCTGCCCGGCCCGGGCGCCTCTCTCCCGCACTGCACTGCGGAGGTGGGCCCCCGAGGCGTGCCCCTCGTGGGGAGGGCGCCCTCCCCCTGGCCCGGGCGTGAGCTGATGGGTAGGGACAGGGGCTCACGCTGGCAGGCGCCGGGACGCCCAGGGGGAGCGGGAGGGGCGGCACTGAGGCTCGGGCCCCGCGGACAGGGCGGTTGGACGCAGGAGGCGCGGGCACACCAGCGCTTCGGGGTCACCACCGGCCGTGCTGGACCCCTGGACGCAGAGGTTGGAACGAGCTTCTCACTTGCTGCGCCCACAGAGGTGGGGAGGCGCACCGGGGCGGGGAGAGGCACCGAGGGGCGTAGCGCACACGGAGGGAGTGGAAATAGGTCTCCTGTCCGTGCGAGAGTAGCAAGACCAGGACTGTGCAGACGGAGCCCAGCCCCGCCACCCAAGGGTGAAGTGAGGAAGGAAGCAGGTGCGCTAAGGCGCAGAGGGCGCCGTGTACCATCACTGCGCCAGCGCCCCAGCAGAATGTCTCCATTCGATACCGTGCGCCCGTCTCTCCCACCCAAGAAGGGAGAAAGGTACCCATGGAAGCTCAGTCCCCAAATCCAGTCCTGCTCGGCGCCCCGCCTCATGCCACCGCCCCGGTGGCGCACTGCACCAGAGCCGCGGGGGGCTCCCAGGTGGCCAGCAGGCCTGGGGCGTTAGTGCGCCCGGGACGCGGGGCGCTGGCTGTGATGGTTGCCTGGAATAGTGTGAGGCCAAGCAAGAGGAAAGGAGTGTGGGGACTGGACGTGTGCGTAGGTCGGAGCTGATCAGCCACAGGCACCAGGTTAGGGAGCATTCAGGAGGCTTTTTGATGTATGCCTTTAACACGGTCTCCCAGGGCCCTTTATCTCTTACTCCTATTCCTCTGTCTTTTCCACCTCTCCGCTCCTGCCCAGAGTTGATTACAGCCCCGCCCCTCTCTCCAGGATGGCAAAACCCTGCAGAAACATGCCCACACTTTGGCGACTCCAGAAGGAGCTCTGGGCATGCGCAGTAACCACGGTGGGTTTTGACTCGATAACTGTGGACCACACGAACATCGAGTCGGGCTGAGCAAAGATTCGGTCCCATTGTCAGCCCTTGCCCCTGGAAAGACTAAGTGTGGATACCCAGCCCTCTCCCATAGTTGTGGGGAATAGTTTGGTGAATGGCGATAAATTTGGAGGACAACCAATCCCAGCTTGAAGATAAGCCCACCATGATAGAGGCAAAGGGAACTTCCCAGGTGGCCCCAGTGGTCAAGAATCTGCCTACCAGTGCAGGAGGCATAAGAGACATGGGTTCAATCCCTGGGTCAGGAAGATCCCCTGGAGGAGGAAATGGCACCCCACTCCAGTGTTCTTGCCTGGAGAAAGCACCGATGGAGGAGCCTGGCAGACGACAGCCCATGGGGTCACAAAGTCAGACAAGACTAAAGCGACTAAACAGGCAGGATAGATGCAAATGAGTCTCCAGATGAGGAGAGGAGGAGGAAGGAGAGGGGAGTGTACCTGTGCAGGGGATGAGAGAACCAGAGGCAGGCATTTGGACTTAGCACCAGATGTGCTCTGCATTTACATAAAGTGCCTGCACACGACTTACATCATTTCCTACTCCCAGCAGCCCCCAGGGATGAGTTGTTCTGTCTCACCACCTTCCAGGGTAGGAGGCAGATTTAGATGCTTTGCCCAAGGTAACTATATAGTTAAATGACCCAAGAGTTCCAGCGGGGTCTCCCACCTGGAAAGTCTGGTTCTTTTTCCTCCTTATCCTATCTTTATGTGAGAAAAGATTTTTACCTATGTTTCCCCTATCCAAATGTTTCCAGTCCTGGCCTTATCCTGAGGCAGATGGTAAAGAATCCACCTGCAATGCAGGAGACCTGGGTTCGATCCCTGGGTGGGGAAGATCCCCTGGAGAAGGAAATAGCAACCCATTCCAGGATGCTTGCCTGGGAAATCTCAGGGACAGAGGAGCCCGGTGGGCTACAGTCCACAGGGTCACAAAGACTGGGACATGACTGAGCAACTCACACTTTCACTGGACTTATGTATCAGGGACATTTCCCTCACCGTCTTTTTATCTGGAAGGTTGTAGGTTGAGATTGCCTTTGGAAGAAGCATCCACCCAACGGTCACCCAACTTCCGCAGGACGCTTATGTTCCAAGGACAGTTACCTTAGAGGAGGTTCTTCCTGGGGACCCAACGTCTTCTGACATCTCTTGTTTCCTCTAAATATTATAAGGGGGAAGAAGGTCACCCCCATGGCTTAGAAGAGGATCATGAGGCAAGAGGGAGGTGTCAGTGCACTAGATCCCTGGGGCTGCTGGGCCAGGACTCCATCCCGCAGTTTGCCCTCCCTGCCCTCTGGCACACACACCTTTCAACACCTTCCAGAAGGACTCGGGACTGTGCCTGCAGCAGGAGCAGCTGCCCCACGTCACGGATGGAGATCTTTAGGGCAAGAATGATCGTAGCCACTTAACGCTGACTCCATCGACAGCACCTCGAGATAGATGCTCTTCCGTTTTTAGATGACCCGGTCTCCGCCGGTTCTCCACAGATGTGCCTCCTGTCTTTCTCTCTGTCCTCAAATAACCCATTCAAGTTCAGATGCTATGAAGAAAAGCACTGTGTTACTGATTTAACACTGATAGCGAACTAAAATCCTAGTTGTGCATTCACAAAGCATAACCAGGCATAACCAAAGAGAATCAATTCATCAGTCCCAAGTTTAATTTTTTTGACTCTGAGATATTTTTCAATTGATGTTATTAAAGTATATTTATACAAGTTATCCTGATAAACCCATATTAAATTGATTTTAAATGTTTGAATGATTCTAATTGGATTTTTAATCAAAGAAATGAAGCAACTCAATATTGTTTAGTAGCTTTAATTAAATTATGAATGACTTTTTTGTTTTTGTTTGTTTTTTGGGCTGCATGACAATGCTTGTGGGCTTGGCAGTCTTAACTAGAAAATTCCCAAGAATTGCTGTCTTTTTGAATAAGTGCGTTAACAGTCTCCACACTGGATATTGCTGTTATTGTCTAGTCTCTGAGTCATGTCCAACTCTTTGCAACCCCAGGCTGTCGTCCACCAGGCTCCTGTGTCCATGGGATTCTCCAGGCAATGGCGTGGATAGCCATTCCCTTCCCCAGGGACATTGGGTATTACCAAGTCATGAAAATACATTATTTACTATATTCATACAGGGCAGCTTGGCTTGACTGCAGAAGAGAAACACCCAGACACACCACGGTGCAGTTGGATGGCGTCTTTCCATGCTAGAAGCTGAACGCATAACCTCCTTGGCTGTCATGGAACATTCTAGGACACATAAACAGGTACCAAGATATGTCTCCTGACTTCCTGCTTCATGTGGGGAAGATCTTGAATCCTGTCCACCACTGGGGCTCCATTAACTGGCGTGCCTGAGGAGCAAATGGTGGGGAGGCCAGATGGCAGGAGGGTCCCCAAGAGAATGAAAAGGCCATTGTAAGTAAAGAAGAGCTCTAAATACCACATGAGGCAGATTCCCTGCTCTCCCCTCCCTCTTCCATTCTAGACCAGATCCCCATGCGTCCTGGGAAGGAGAGGACTGTGTAGTGTAACAGAGCCTCGTTTCCCTAGGAGCCCAAGCCACTCTGCTGGGAGACTTCCCTCCCAGAGTCCTGGGTGCCGGAGTCGGGGTGTCTCTCCATGGGCTCGAGAGAGGTGAGGTGGCAGAGACCAGAGCGGGGTGAAGGGAGCTCTCGCTCGTGCTTCCGGTGGGGCAGCCTCCAAACATGGTTGCAGAGCCCCTGGCCACAGTCCTGTCATCACTGAGGTACTGACTGCCCACCCTGGGGAGATCTGGGGACCTCTCGAAAAGGGCCGAGTTCTTGCCACTGAGCAGTGAGGGCGACTGATCCAGGAGGACCTGTTCCCTGTTGGGTTTTAAGTCTAGAAGCTCATCCAGGATATTCTCAATTCTAAGGCCACACCTGTCAGGAGCCCTCGAGTTCCAGCGCGTCCCTTTGTGGCCATGGTACTGGCCCCGCTGGAGGACTGGCATCGGCGCCTCAGTGTGGAGGATCAGAAATCGCTGATGGTTATGGGGAGCCCAGTGGACTGCAGTGAGGCCCAGATTCAGGAGATTCTCCAGGAGGCATTCAAGTCTCTGGGCAAGATATTCAGGAAGCAAGAGAGTACCAACACCGTGTTGTTAGGGATGCTGCAGGCCCCTGAGTTCTCTGCGGTTCCCCGCCAGGTGCTGGGCAAGGGCCGTGTCTAGAAAGTGATCTGTAAGACCCCTAACCAGGACACAGAATTTCTGGAAAGATGGAAGCTCTTTCTAGAAAAAGAAGGGCAGACAGTCTCAGGAATGGTCCGGGCACTTGGGCACAAAGGCATGTCTCTGGCCCCCGCGCCCGGCATCTCACCAGAGTTCCTGGCCCACCTGTGAGGATAGGAGGTAGCACACGCTCCGCTGTTCCCCACGAGGTATCGGAAGCTGAGAGTGTTCTCAGGGAGCACTGCACCTGCCCCCAAGGAAGAGCCCTTTGAAATCTGGTTGGAACAGGCCACCGAGATCGTCAAAGAGTGGCCAGTGCCTGAGGCAGAAAAGAAAAAATGGTTGACAGAAAGCCTTCGCGGGCCAGCCCTGAACCTCATACACATCATCCAGGCAGACCATCCATCCATCAGCGTGGAGGGGTGTTTGGAAGCATTTAAGGAAGTATTTGGGAACCGGGAGCGCCGCCGGACCTCCCAGGTGAGGAACCTGAAGACCTATCAGGAGGAAGGAGAGAAAGTCTCAGCCTATGTGTTACGGTTGGAAACACTGCTGCAGAGAGCTGTGGAAAAGCGGGCGATCCCGAGGACCACAGCCAAGCAGATGCACCTGGAGCAGGTCATAGCCGAGGCAAACCTCAGTGAGATCCTCTGGTGTCCACTTAGGAGCTGAAAGACCAGGGCCGGCCCCCCAGCTTCCTGCAGTTAGTGAAGGTCATCGAGGAAGAACAGGAAGAAGAAAGTGGAAACCTGTTGGGTTTTAAGTCTAGAAGCTCATCCAGGATATTCTCAATTCTAAGGCCACACCTGTCAGGAGCCCTCGAGTTCCAGCACGTCCCTTTCTGGCCATGGTACTGGCCCTGCTGGGGGACTGGCGTCGGCTCCTGAGTGTGGAGGATCAGAAATCGCTGATGGTTATGGGGAGCCCAGTGGACTGCAGTGAGGCCCAGATTCAGGAGATTCTCCAGGAGGCATTCAAGTCTCTGGGCAAGATATTCAGGAAGCAAGAGAGTACCAACACCGTGTTGTTAGGGATGCTGCAGGCCCCTGAGTTCTCTGCGGTTCCCCGCCAGGTGCTGGGCAAGGGCCGTGTCTAGAAAGTGATCTGTAAGACCCCTAACCAGGACACAGAATTTCTGGAAAGATGGAAGCTCTTTCTAGAAAAAGAAGGGCAGACAGTCTCAGGAATGGTCCGGGCACTTGGGCACAAAGGCATGTCTCTGGCCCCCGTGCCCGGCATCTCACCAGAGTTCCTGGCCCACCTGTGAGGATAGGAGGTAGCACACGCTCCGCTGTTCCCCACGAGGTATCGGAAGCTGAGAGTGTTCTCAGGGAGCACTGCACCTGCCCCCAAGGAAGAGCCCTTTGAAATCTGGTTGGAACAGGCCACCGAGATCGTCAAAGAGTGGCCAGTGCCTGAGGCAGAAAAGAAAAAATGGTTGACAGAAAGCCTTCGCGGGCCAGCCCTGAACCTCATACACATCATCCAGGCAGACCATCCATCCATCAGCGTGGAGGGGTGTTTGGAAGCATTTAAGGAAGTATTTGGGAACCGGGAGCGCCGCCGGACCTCCCAGGTGAGGAACCTGAAGACCTATCAGGAGGAAGGAGAGAAAGTCTCAGCCTATGTGTTACGGTTGGAAACACTGCTGCAGAGAGCTGTGGAAAAGCGGGCGATCCCGAGGACCACAGCCAAGCAGATGCACCTGGAGCAGGTCATAGCCGAGGCAAACCTCAGTGAGATCCTCTGGTGTCCACTTAGGAGCTGAAAGACCAGGGCCGGCCCCCCAGCTTCCTGCAGTTAGTGAAGGTCATCGAGGAAGAACAGGAAGAAGAGGCCTCTTTCCAAAGGAAGAATACTGAAGAGCCGGATGAAGGGGTTGGCTATGGCGACTGGGGTAACGGGGCTGATGACGAAAACCCAACTCAGAGGGGGACCCCCAGACGGCGGGCGGAGAGACAGCCATGTCCCCAGGCTAAGGACTTTTCAGTCTTGTTCTTCTTTAATTGGCACAGTTGAAATCAAAGCATTCAAGCTAATGTTTTGTTTTGTTTTGTTGTATCTTTTTGGCTGCATCGGGTTATGTAGGATCTTAGTTTCCCAGTCAGAGATTGAATCCACACCCCCTGCATTGGAAGCAGAACCTTAACCTCTGGACTGCCAGGGAAGTCCCTTGAGCCAGGTCTTGATTCTTCTTTGTAAGAAAAAAAAATATATATATATATATATATATGTATGTCTGAGAGTTTCTTGGACTCTACATATAAGTTTGCACGCTAAGGCAGTTTAGTCATGTCTGACTCTGTGTGACCCTCTGGACTGCAGCCCGCCAGGCTCCTCTGTCCATGGGATTCTCCAGGCAAGAATACTGGAGTGAGTTGCCATGTCCTCCTCCAGGGGATCTTCCAAAATCAAGGATTGTAACCCAAGGTTCACAGATAATTATTAATAAACAAAAACTTAAATTTCAAATATGAGATCAGAAGCCTAAAAGGAATCTGAACCAGATTTCCTTTAAATCCCTCCCAATAGACCAAAAGAAAGAAAAAAATCTCTTGAGTCATCTAGTTAAAAATCCGAGCTCTCCGACTTGAAGTGTTTTCATTTCTCAAATCAGCAAGCTCTTTCTGAGTACCGTGTGAGACACTATGGTACTATGGTACAGGGAAGCCCGGGGGGGTGCAGGTTTGATCCCCAGTTGGGGAATTAGGATCCCACGAACCACAGCGCAGAGACCGGAGCGGCGCCGGACCTCAGTGAGATCCTCTGAGTGTCCACTGTGAGAGAGCTGAAGGCGATCGAGGACCACAGCCAAGCAGATGCACCTGGAGCAGGTCATAGCCGAGGCAAACCTCAGTGAGATCCTCTGGTGTCCACTTAGGAGCTGAAAGACCAGGGCCGGCCCCCCAGCTTCCTGCAGTTAGTGAAGGTCATCGAGGAAGAACAGGAAGAAGAGGCCTCTTTCCAAAGGAAGAATACTGAAGAGCCGGATGAAGGGGTTGGCTATGGCGACTGGGGTAACGGGGCTGATGACGAAAACCCAACTCAGAGGGGGACCCCCAGACGGCGGGCGGAGAGACAGCCATGTCCCCAGGCTAAGGACTTTTCAGTCTTGTTCTTCTTTAATTGGCACAGTTGAAATCAAAGCATTCAAGCTAATGTTTTGTTTTGTTTTGTTGTATCTTTTTGGCTGCATCGGGTTATGTAGGATCTTAGTTTCCCAGTCAGAGATTGAATCCACACCCCCTGCATTGGAAGCAGAACCTTAACCTCTGGACTGCCAGGGAAGTCCCTTGAGCCAGGTCTTGATTCTTCTTTGTAAGAAAAAAAATAATATATATATATATATATATGTATGTCTGAGAGTTTCTTGGACTCTACATATAAGTTTGCACGCTAAGGCAGTTTAGTCATGTCTGACTCTGTGTGACCCTCTGGACTGCAGCCCGCCAGGCTCCTCTGTCCATGGGATTCTCCAGGCAAGAATACTGGAGTGAGTTGCCATGTCCTCCTCCAGGGGATCTTCCAAAATCAAGGATTGTAACCCAAGGTTCACAGATAATTATTAATAAACAAAAACTTAAATTTCAAATATGAGATCAGAAGCCTAAAAGGAATCTGAACCAGATTTCCTTTAAATCCCTCCCAATAGACCAAAAGAAAGAAAAAAATCTCTTGAGTCATCTAGTTAAAAATCCGAGCTCTCCGACTTGAAGTGTTTTCATTTCTCAAATCAGCAAGCTCTTTCTGAGTACCGTGTGAGACACTATGGTACTATGGTACAGGGAAGCCCGGGGGGGTGCAGGTTTGATCCCCAGTTGGGGAATTAGGATCCCACGTTGCCAAGCAGCACAGCCAGAAATAAACAGACTCTAATTTTTAAAAACTTCTTCCATTAAAAAATAACTAAATGGGCTTCCCTGGTGGTCCAGTGGGTAAAGACACTGCCTTGTAGTGTAAGGGGCGCCGGTTCGATCCCTGGCCTGGGAAGATCCTACATGCCGTGGAGTGGCTGGACCGATGTGTCCAATCACCGAGCCGGACCTCTGGAGCGCATGCGCCCAGAGCCAGTGCTCTGTGACAACAGAGGCCACTGCGATGGGAGGCCCACAGGGGCCAAAAGAACAAAGATGGATGAAAATAGATAAATGAAAAACCAATAGAAGTGGCCAAAAAAAAAAAGATAAATAAATACCTAAATAAGTAAGGAGAAAAAAGGAAAAAAGGCCCAGATAGGTGACACAGTCTGCTCAGCATCAAAACAGTAACAGGTGGCCGAGCTCAGAGGGGAAGTCTGGACCTCTCTGACTCCTGCTAATCTGCTCTCCACTGGGATGCTGGTTTTCAAATTGTACTTTATAGTTCTGCAGGGATTGTTCAGCAGTTCTGTCTTGAAAACCCATTTTATACTCTTTAAGTTTCCGTTAGATAGCGAGGAGACATGAGCGTGCTCACGTCTAGACATGAACACGCTGGCATCTGCCAGCAGGCTCTCTTCTGTTTCCAGATTGACTCATTTCGTGCAGACCTTGGGAAAAGGTTCCCTGGTGATTTTGGAGCACGGAGCCAAACATCTTTTCACTCTTCGTATATTAAAGAAGCGACAGCCCCTCAGAGGTGTTTCACTCAGGCCCATGCATGTCCTGTGAGGTCACGTGTGCTTTGGCAGTAAGTGAGCGTTGTTTCACACAAGGCTCCAACACAACAGGTTTCTCACATCGCTTTGTACACACAACATGCAAATGACTCAACTTCTCTATCAGTTTCCTCATCAGAAAAACAGGACAATAGAATAGAGTTGTTCTTAGGATCGAATGACATAATGCCTCGTGAACACTTAGCATGATGTCTGGAACACAGAAAGCCCTGCGTACATTGAGGCTCTTTTTCTTATTTTTCCCAGGTGTATTGTCTGGCCAACGCACGTTATCTTCTTTTTCTAACAGTCCTGCAGTAATGAGTAAATATGTCATCTGTCAGGTGTGACAGTGTTACGTTAGGAACCATTCTAGCACTTGCGGTAAGTTTGAGTGCTTATTGTCTGTTCTTTGTGGTCAGTTTCCCAGCTATTGTTGACTAATGTTAGTGATTATAAGAAATAAATGCTTCTTCCTGATTGTGAATACTTTTAATTGAAGGCATATCCTGAGATTGTAAGAAAAGCCTTTTTTATAAAAGACAGGTACCACTTGTGAGCATTTTTCTTTCCAAGTTCTATTTTTCAACCAAAGTGATACAACTGTCAGCCTAGACACCCTGATTCCATGTGTTTTTGTAAAAATGGCCTCAGAGTTCTCATGTACTGGCAGTATACAGAGTGTTATAAATGTGACGTTATAAAATAAATCCATGCTGGTAAGATTTTGAGATTTTTTTCTGCTTCATGTATTGTGACCCTGTATAAACTAGTGCTTAAAGAAGGGAGTTCATTACTAAAAAAAAATTTGAGACATAAGATTAGAAAATCAAGCTAAAACCACAGAAAGTCTTGAACTCTTCTAGAAAAGAAAACCCAAGAGCATAATGACGGGATGGGAACACTTAGACTTGGTCTCCAAAGATGAGAGAGCTCAGTTCACCCATCATTGATTTCCCTTTTAACCTACAAGAAACGACAGATGGAGGCCAGCTCCCTGGGAGACCTCCAACTCATTTCTCAGACAAGTAACTGTACGTTGACATTAGCGTCTATTCTGCCAAAGGTGAAAGGACCCAAAGGGGAAGCACTGCCTTTCTTGGATGAGGTCATTTGCTCATCCCCAGTCGCTCAGTGAAGTCTGACTCTTTGCTACCCAGTGACTGTGGCTGGCCGCCAGGCGCCTCTGTCCATGGAATTTTCCAGGCAAGAACAGTGCCATAGAGTGTCTTTTCCCCCTCCAGGGGACTTCGCGGCCCAGGGATCAAACCCGCATCACCTGTGTTGGCAGACAGATTCTTCACTAATATGTTCTATATAGATGTAGAGAGGGGTTAAAATTTCTCTTGCCTTCGGCCCTCTGGAAATTGCTTCTCATCCTCTTTTCTCATCACAGTGGGGAGCACTCCTCAGGGGCCGTACGCACTGCAGATCCATCCATTATGAGTGTCGGGAGGGACGCTCAACTCTCTCTGTCAATCACTTGAGCCAAACTTTCCGGGAGATTGACCTCACGTTGTACTTAATCTGTCTCCAGTCCTGACCCTCGGAGACCAAGACTTCCCAAAGGACATAGGCCCACTGCTGAAGGTGGCTTTTCACCAGGGGCCACCCACCTCTTCTGGCCGTAGGTGTCACCTGACATCCCCACCTGTCCTGCCAAGCCTCTCTTTGCCATCCATCCAGAACACAAGACTCTCTGGTCATCAGTTTATAGCCCAACCCTCATGGCCACTCTGTACTGTGCCTCCCGCCCAGTGCTGGTCTTTACGACCCTCCAGTGCGCCCACTGGATTTCCACGATGTCCTAAACAAACGAGCTTATATCCTCAGACCCTCGCCCCGTCGCGGTATTCCTTAATTGAACTCGGTCCTCCTGGGAGTCTGCTGAGTACCAAGCTGCTCAGTCTCCTCCGCCTCCAGAGAGACGAGAGAAGGCTGACAGCGTCTCTTTCGCTCACCATCATCACCCGCCGTGCAAACACCTCTGCTGCCTCCTGGCATATGCTCACCACTCTGCCCCACCCCCCACGGCGGATCCGTCCTGAAGAGCCTAGGCAGAGCACTGGCAAAGAAACTCATGTGGATGGGGTGGGCGGGCACTTAGGACCATATTTCCTTTAACCTACAAGAAACGACAGATGGAGGCCAGCTCCCTGGGAGACCTCCAACTCATTTCTCAGACAAGTAACTGTACGTTGACATTAGCGTCTATTCTGCCAAAGGTGAAAGGACCCAAAGGGGAAGCACTGCCTTTCTTGGATGAGGTCATTTGCTCATCCCCAGTCGCTCAGTGAAGTCTGACTCTTTGCTACCCAGTGACTGTGGCTGGCCCAGGCGCCTCTGTCCATGGAATTTTCCAGGCAAGAACAGTGCCATAGAGTGTCTTTTCCCCCTCCAGGGGACTTCGCGGCCCAGGGATCAAACCCGCATCACCTGTGTTGGCAGACAGATTCTTCACTAATATGTTCTATATAGATGTAGAGAGGGGTTAAAATTTCTCTTGCCTTCGGCCCTCTGGAAATTGCTTCTCATCCTCTTTTCTCATCACAGTGGGGAGCACTCCTCAGGGGCCGTACGCACTGCAGATCCATCCATTATGAGTGTCGGGAGGGACGCTCAACTCTCTCTGTCAATCACTTGAGCCAAACTTTCCGGGAGATTGACCTCACGTTGTACTTAATCTGTCTCCAGTCCTGACCCTCGGAGACCAAGACTTCCCAAAGGACATAGGCCCACTGCTGAAGGTGGCTTTTCACCAGGGGCCACCCACCTCTTCTGGCCGTAGGTGTCACCTGACATCCCCACCTGTCCTGCCAAGCCTCTCTTTGCCATCCATCCAGAACACAAGACTCTCTGGTCATCAGTTTATAGCCCAACCCTCATGGCCACTCTGTACTGTGCCTCCCGCCCAGTGCTGGTCTTTACGACCCTCCAGTGCGCCCACTGGATTTCCACGATGTCCTAAACAAACGAGCTTATATCCTCAGACCCTCGCCCCGTCGCGGTATTCCTTAATTGAACTCGGTCCTCCTGGGAGTCTGCTGAGTACCAAGCTGCTCAGTCTCCTCCGCCTCCAGAGAGACGAGAGAAGGCTGACAGCGTCTCTTTCGCTCACCATCATCACCCGCCGTGCAAACACCTCTGCTGCCTCCTGGCATATGCTCACCACTCTGCCCCACCCCCCACGGCGGATCCGTCCTGAAGAGCCTAGGCAGAGCACTGGCAAAGAAACTCATGTGGATGGGGTGGGCGGGCACTTAGGACCATATCCGACTGGGTAGCATCTAAGGAAATAGGAAGGAAAAACTAATGAATACTAGCCATGTCCAAGGGAGATCTACAAGCAGACTGAGAAAGCAGAGGGTTGTTGTTGTTTTTTTTAATTAGAGGATAATTGCTTTACAAGGTTGTATTGGTTTCTGCTGTACAATGAAGTGAATCAGCTACATGTGTACATATAGCCCCTCCCTCTTGAGCCTCCCTCCCACCACTTGTCCCCCTCCCCGCCCAGAGCACTGAGCACTTTACAGAGCACTGAGCGAGCCCCCTGTGCCCCACAGCAGGTGTCCTCAGCTCTCTATTTCACACATGGTGGTGTACGTATGTCAGTGCTACTCTCCCAACTTGAACGCCAAGTTTTGAAGCTAGCAGGCTGGAAGGTCGAGTTTTGAAGGAGTGGAGCCTGAGATGAAACAGAACAAGGGAGGTAAGAGGATCTGAGACAAGGATAGTCGGACTCACTCAGGGTTTCCTTTGCTGCCGCTGCTGCTGCTGTTTGACCACCTGCATCACCTTTGGATGGTCTAAAGGCCCAGGATCAGAGCCGACATCTCTTCCGTCCCCTACCTGTCTGGGAGGACCAGGAACTCCTGAGTCTGCCCAGGGACGACAGCGCTCATTTAGAAGCTCTCTTGGAATGGAGGACAGTGTCCATAGATGGCCGGCTCAGAAGCTAGCCTTCCCGCTGAAGCAGACCCTGGAGTTGTCCCCATTCAGAACCTACATTACCTAACTCTCCCCCCCAACGTGGTCCTCCACATTCCGAATGGACATTTTCTTAAAAACCAGAGTCACTCCCAAAGGGCCCGCCAGAATCAATCCTATCACAACAGAAAAGCACCGTGTAGGATTTCAGAGTCCCTTTCAGGCCACCAGCTGGAGCTGCCCATTAGCCTTCAGCGGCAGCTGGGACGTCTCCCCATCTGCCCCACCCCCACCCCTCCGGAAGTTCCCAGAGGGAGGAATCACCCAGACTGTGAGGAGGTGCTCCGGCCGGGAGTCACTACAGAAGTCCCTAGGGACGATGGAGGATGCCACCCGCCCCCTATCCTGGTGCCCCAGACCTGCCCTTGCTCTGCTCAGCCTAAAGGCAGACCCACTGAGGGCCTTGCTTGGCTTCTAGGCCTAACAGCGTTGCCAACAAACACAACTACTAAAGCAAAGCCTTCTTGACATAACAATGGTCAGAAGAGGAAAGTTTGTTTTTCCAGCTTTATTGAGGTATAATCAGCAAATAAAAATTGTGCATATATATTTGAAAGTACAGTGTTTTTTTTTAATTTCATTTATTTGTTTTTGGTTGTACCGCATCTTTGTTGCTTCTCATGGAGTTTTCTTCAGTTGCAGTGAGAGAGGTTCCTCTCTAATTGCGATAGGCAGGCTTCTCACTGGGGTGCCTCCTCGCATTGGGAGCACAGGCCCTAGGGCAGGTGGGCTTCAGCAGTTGCTGCCCATGACTCAGTTGCCCCAAGGCATGTGGAACCTTCCTAGACAGGGATCAAACCCCGGCTGGGCTTCCCAGCATGTCCTCAGGGGCATCCATGTTGCCACAAACGGCAGGAGTTTCTTCCAGAAGAGCAAGCTTTGTATTTCAAATTAAAATGGGTAAGCCAGAAAGGCAGTAAGATTTAAACCACTGGATAAAGAAACCTTGTTTGGCCAAGATTTAGTACAAATTTGTCTTTAAAATCATCTGAACCTAAAAATATTTGAAAATGGTTAGCAGGGTACGGGGGCTAAATTATTAATTGGGTTTATTTAATGGTCATTGAACTACTCAAGTTTCCTGTCTTCTTCTTAAGTCAATTTCAGTAGCTCAGATTTGTCATTTTCCCCATTTTATCTAAGTTTCCTAATGGTGGAGGCATAAATTTGTCAGAGTTCTATTCAGATGCTTTTAATTATTTTTGCTTCTACAATTATGTCTCCTTGTTCTATGTGTTTTTGCTCTTTCTTTCTGGGTTAATATTCCTAGCAGTTTAGCTATTCCACCAAAGTTTTTCAAAGAATCCACTTTTGGTTTTGTTCATCCTCTTCATCCTTATTTGCATAATCTGTCTCCTCATTTGTATTATTTCTTTCTTTTCATGATGTTTAGAATTAACGTATCATTTTATTTCCAGCTTCTTGAGGATGGTTCCTTCTTTTCTATGTTTTGTGATTATTTTTTTAAATGTATTTAAGCATAGAAATTTATGTCTAATACCACCTTAACTACATTCCATGATTTGGTTATACAATACTTTAAATATTTCCATTATGAATTTTTTACATAAACCATGAATTCATTTTGGGGGCAGTACAAAGAAGTTAAAGATATTGTGATTAACAGTAAAAACACATTTCATCTTCCAACCACAGTTCATAGTTCACAGCTCCCAAAACTCTTGTAATTTTCTGAGAAATTAAAGCAATGGGAGCATTATATTTGTTCTCAGTTCCTGCAATGGCTTCAGAGCCATAAAAGGTGAAATGGGTATCTTGCTATTCACAAGCCCACTTTCACCAGAACTAGGTTTACGTTAACAAAGTGACTTTTGGAAATCCCCTTTATGAAATGCTTTACCTGCATTCCAGGCGATCCCGGTTCGATTCCTGGGTCAGGAAGGTCCCCCAGAGAAGGGCTAGGCTACCCACTCCAGGATTCTTGGGTTTCCCTGGTGCCTCAGATGATAAAGAGTCCGTTTGCAATGCGGGAGACCTGGGTTCAGTCCCTGGGCTGGGAAAATCCCCCGGAGAAGGGAAAGGCTAGCCGCGCCAATATTCTTGCCTGGAGAATTCCATGGCTCGTCCATGGGTTGCCAAGAGTCTGACACGACTGAGTGACTTCCCTTTCACTTTACCTGCATTCCACAAGTTTTTGTATTTCTTAACGTTAGTCATTTCAAAATATTTTCTAATTTCTTTTATGATTTCTTTTCTAATTCATGGATTATTTGGTAACATGTTGTACAGCTTCCAATAAGTGGGTTTCCAACCATCTTTTCATTACTAACTTCGAATTTAAGTCTTTTGTGGGAAGAGACTATCCCCGGTATGCTTTCAAAGATGTGTGATCTAACATGTGGTCTATCTTGGTGAGTGTTCCAGAGATACAAGAAGATACTGTGGACTCTACTGTTGTAGGTTGTAAGTGCTAATTAAGTCAAGTTGGTTTAAAAGTGGTACACTTTAAATTTCCTTGCTCATTTTCTGCCGACTTGTTTTCTGAATTACTGAGACAGGGGTGTTACGATATGCAATTATAATCGTGGATGTGTCTGTTTTTCTCTTTTGGTTCTTCCAGGTTTGGCTTCTTTTTTTTTTTCTTTTGTGCATATGGATGTCCAACTGTTCAGCACCATTTGTTGAAAACACTATTATCATTTCTCTACTGAATGGTTTTTAAATCTTGGTCAGAAATCAACTGACCATAGATGTGGGCATCTGTTTCTGGACTTGGTGCTGTCCCGCTGGTCTATTTGTCTACCGTGGCACCGACACTGACGGTCTTATTCACTGTCACCCTGTAACTGAGTCCTCCCATCAGGCGGTGTACGTCCTCCAATCTTGTTCTTTCTCAGAGTTGTTCTGTCTGTGGTGTTGCATTTCAATGTGAATTTTAGAACAGACTACTCAATCTCTACCAAAAAGTCTTTTGGAATTCTGCTGAAATTGCCTTTAATGTATGAATGGACACAAGGATAACTAAAATTATGGTAATCTCAATTTCACGATCCATGAACATGGTATCTCTCTTCATGTATTAGTTCATGTTTGATTTTTATAATAAAATTTTGTTGAGTATCAGGGTTTACATTTTGAGTCCTAGTTAGCCCGGGAAAATCCCCGGAGAAGGAAAGGCTAGCGCCAATATTCTTGCCTGGAGAATTCCATGGCTCGTCCATGGGTTGCCAAGAGTCTGACACGACTGAGTGACTTCCCTTTCACTTTACCTGCATTCCACAAGTTTTTGTATTTCTTAACGTTAGTCATTTCAAAATATTTTCTAATTTCTTTTATGATTTCTTTTCTAATTCATGGATTATTTGGTAACATGTTGTACAGCTTCCAATAAGTGGGTTTCCAACCATCTTTTCATTACTAACTTCGAATTTAAGTCTTTTGTGGGAAGAGACTATCCCCGGTATGCTTTCAAAGATGTGTGATCTAACATGTGGTCTATCTTGGTGAGTGTTCCAGAGATACAAGAAGATACTGTGGACTCTACTGTTGTAGGTTGTAAGTGCTAATTAAGTCAAGTTGGTTTAAAAGTGGTACACTTTAAATTTCCTTGCTCATTTTCTGCCGACTTGTTTTCTGAATTACTGAGACAGGGGTGTTACGATATGCAATTATAATCGTGGATGTGTCTGTTTTTCTCTTTTGGTTCTTCCAGGTTTGGCTTCTTTTTTTTTTTCTTTTGTGCATATGGATGTCCAACTGTTCAGCACCATTTGTTGAAAACACTATTATCATTTCTCTACTGAATGGTTTTTAAATCTTGGTCAGAAATCAACTGACCATAGATGTGGGCATCTGTTTCTGGACTTGGTGCTGTCCCGCTGGTCTATTTGTCTACCGTGGCACCGACACTGACGGTCTTATTCACTGTCACCCTGTAACTGAGTCCTCCCATCAGGCGGTGTACGTCCTCCAATCTTGTTCTTTCTCAGAGTTGTTCTGTCTGTGGTGTTGCATTTCAATGTGAATTTTAGAACAGACTACTCAATCTCTACCAAAAAAAGTCTTTTGGAATTCTGCTGAAATTGCCTTTAATGTATGAATGGACACAAGGATAACTAAAATTATGGTAATCGTCAATTTCACGATCCATGAACATGGTATCTCTCTTCATGTATTAGTTCATGTTTGATTTTTATAATAAAATTTTGTTGAGTATCAGGGTCTTACATTTTTTTCAAATACCTTTCTAAGTATTTAATTTTCAGTGTGGTTGTAAGTCCTTTTGTCTTTTGTTTGTTGCTATATATAGAAACAATTAATTTTTATATATTGATATGTATCCTGTAACCTCACTAAGTTCATGTATCAGTTCAGTAAGTTATGTTTGATGTTATGAATTTTTAAATAAATGATTGTGTTATCTGGGATTAAAGATAGTTTTACTTGCTTGTTTCCAATCCAGATAGCATTTGTTTCTTTCTCTCGATTTACGGCACTGGCTGAAACCCATAGGACCACAGTGAACAGACAGGATGAGCACAAACATCTCTGTCCTGCTCCTGAGCGTAAAGGGAAAGCACTTGCCATTAGGTTTGATGTTAGCTATAGGGAGGAGTTTTGTAGATATCAGCAATAGATCAAACTCTTAAAATGGCTCCCCCCAAATCTCCCTGCAACTCCCTTGAAAGATCGACACGTGTCCAGATCTTACATATAAAACAGACCTCTGGCCCACAGCGTCCACAGCAACCAGCTCACAAGAGCCAGCCCTTCATCAGTAACTGCTGGGCTCCCCAGGAGCTCGCTCCTACTCCCAACTTAGAACAAAAACAGAAAGTCAAGTATACAACCCGGAGCAATCACATAGGATGCGCCGCTTACAATCAGCCCACATCTAAAAATCTTCATGTCAGAAATCTTCAGGAGGAGCATAGGTGAAGCCTTTCCTTTTCCCACCTCTTTCTTGACTGGTCTGAGATCTTGCTCCTGGGATTGTGTGATGTTATATGGCACAGTGGGGGCTTCCCTGGTAGCTCAGCGGTAAAGAATTCACCTGCCAAGCAGGAGACATGGGTTTGATCCTGGATCCAGGAGCATCCCACATGCCTCAGAGCAGCTAAGCCCGTGGGCCGCAACTATTGAGCCTGTGCCCAGGAGCCTCGGAGCTAGACTAATGAAGTCCCCACGCCCTAGAGCCTGTGTTCCACGGCAAGATAAGCCACCCTGATGAGAAGGCCGCACACTGCCACTAGAGAGTAGCCCCCGCTCCTCACAACTAGAGAAAGCCCAGCAGCAAAGACTCAGCACAGCCAAAATAAATAAATAAATACAATTAGGTTTTTTTTTTTAAAAAAGGAACAAAGCTTATTTTTTCAAAAGTGACATCCTGAGCAGGGGAGAAGACCACTCCATTCTGATTTCTGTGTTCAGTGTTCCTCTGACAGATTTGAAAATGAGAGACTTCCCTGGAGGTCCAGTGGTTAAGATTAAGACTCTGTGCTTTCTTCTACACAATAGCTAGATCATGGAAGCAACCTAGATGTCCATCAACAAATGAACAGATCAAGAAGCTCTGGTATATATATATATATATACAATGGAAGACTTCTCAGCTGCAAAAAGAAACGCAGAAGATTCAGTCCTAATGAGATGGATGAATCTAGAACCTATTATACAAAGTGAAGTAAGTAAAAAAGAGAAGGATAAATACAGTATACTAACACATATATATGGAATCTAGTAAGTGTGTACTGATAAATACACACGCAGAGCATCGATGGAAAAAGTCATAGAGAACAGACTTATGGACGTTGCGGAGAGGGAAGAGTGGGTGAGAGATATAGAAAGAGTAACATGGGGCCCTGTACTAGCATATGTAAAAGAGATACCTATGGTCAATGCGCTGTAGGTTAAGGGATCTCACCCGAGGGCTATGGGATGGCCTGGAGGGCTAGGGTGGTGGGATGGGATATACATGTCACTAATCTGGGATTATACATATCTGCAAACAACAAGATTCTGTAAGATCAAAAAAAACCTTGTGATTATGAAAAAAAACAACAACTGTGCCTTCATTGTCATTAAAAGGAATAAGGGTTTTCTGCTGATAAGAGAGGGAAAAGGAAAAACAGACCCGGTGCGTCAGTGCCGGGGCCCGGGCTGCCTGAGCGGGGAAACTGAACTCCCACATCCCACAAGCGTCCAGGTGCAGCCAAGAAAAAAGTGATAAAATTGAAAACAAGTGTTTTTTATTTCTAGCACTTTTAGTTTTTCTTAAATATACATACATTTGCGTCTCCTGTCATTTTCCTTCAGCCTGAGGAAACTATTACAGTGTTTTTTATTGTTATTGGCAGTGAGTGATCTCATCTTGTTTTTATGAAAAATGTTAATTACTCTTTATTTTAAGAAAACTTTTCAGTACATACAGAATTCTAGGTTAGCATTTTTTTTTTGTATTTTAGCACATTAGATGTCATTCCTTTATCTTCTATTTTTAACAAAAAATCTGTAGTAAATCTCCTTTTTGTTCTCTTGAATATGATGTCTTTTTTTCTCTCGGTCTTTAAGATTTTCCTCTTTCTCACTTAATCATAATCAGATTATGATATGGGTTGGTGTATTTATTAGCACCACTTGGTGTTCACTGAACTTCTTTCAGGAAAGCAAGTCTAGTACTACATCATGGACAACAGCGAAAGTGCATCTTCCTGTCTGGAAAACAGACCTTCAGCACGTTCAGTGCTGGTAAGAACCATTAGGATAGCGCAGTGGTAAAGAATCTGCCTGCCAGCACAGGAGACGCAAGAGACACAGGTTCAATCCCTGGGTCGGGAAGATCCCCTGGAAGAGGAAATGGCAACCCACTCCAGTGTTCTTGCCTGGGAAACCCCATGCAGAGGAGCCTGGCGGGCTACAGTCTGTAGGCTCCCAAAGAGTCCGACACCACTGAGCACGTACGCATACACTCAAGCCTAGGAAAGAATCATGAGAGAGGAATACGTTGAAAATAGAAAAGGGGGAGAGGCTGATGGTCAAGGTCTCTGGAGAGCAGGGCTTTGTGCACACATGGCCTTGGGGAGGAGGAGAGAAAAGAGTTGGGAGCGTTACAAAGAGAGACAGCAGCTGTTTGGTTGATGTGCAGTCAGAGTGTGAAAGCTGGAATTATCTTCAGGGCTGTCTAGTCTAAAGCTCCACTGTATAAGTGAAGAAACCACTCAAGGCCATAGCTTCTCTGAGTGGCAGAAGCGAACACAGCCCCTCTGCTTCTGTGTCTGCGGGTCTCCTTCCTCACGTGCAGCCCTACTCAGGATGCCTCGAGGATTCCTTCTCCTCCACCCGTGTCTTCCAGACCCCAAGTCTCTGTTGCTCTTATTTGTGCTTGCTTACTCAGTCACGTCCGACCCTTTGCAACCCTATGGGTTGTCCCCCACCAGGCTCCTCTGCCCATGGAACTCTCCAGACAAGAATACCAGAGTGGGTAGCCATTCCCTTCTCTAGGGGATCTTCCTGACCCAGGGATCGAACCCAGGTCTCCTGCACTGCAGGCAGACTCTTTACCATCTGAGCCACCACGGAGGCCCAGGAACCAGGATACAAATGGAAGAAGAGAGCAGCCTAACCTCACAGCACCGGACTCTGGAAGCTCATATACAGTACAATACAGTAACGGTGGGTGGATGAAGAAGCACGTCCACATCCACTTAGGTGAACCCCCGTCCTGCACTGAATCACGCAGAGCTGTCCGGCCTCCTTATCTGTAAAGGTGGCCCCGGGGCCTCCTCTGTCACGTCACAGAATGCTGTATCTGATGAGAGAAGAGACCTGCGGCCACGATGAGGCATAAGGATACCGGATGGCAGGGAGTGAGGGCAGGGAGCCCGCTGGAGTCTTGGGAGGCCCATCCCCCTTTGCAGGGACTATAAAGCAGGATTTTAGACTGACTTTCCTGAGCCCCAGGCTAACAGGTGGAGCCTCCGCAGTCCAGAAGGAAGCCTTGTGTGCTCAGGCTGCCACAAAAAAACACACAGCCTGGGGGCGGGAAGTCCCAGATCACAGGTGCCCGATCAGCAGGCTGGTGTCCCTGTGGCCTCTCTCCGTGGCTTACAGAGGGCCACCTTCTTGCTGAGTCCTCACACGGCCTTTCCTCTGTGCCCGTGCATCTCTAGTGCCTCTTCTGTGCCCCATTCACCTCTCCTGATAAAGACAGCGGGTGGCTTAGAAGGGGGCCCACCCCCGAGGGCTCGTTTCAACTTAATCACCTCTTCACCTCCGCCTGGCCAGAGCGGGAGGGTTCAGTCGAGGTTTCCCCCAACATTTAAAGGCCCTATCGCCAAAGCACACAGTCACCTTCTGAAGTCCTGGTGGTTAGGACTTCAACAGAGGAATCGGGGTGGGGGAACCACAGGTCAGCCTGTGACAGAAGTCAGGTCTGGGTCTCCCTGCTCGGCAGGAAGGGGTCAGGGATAAGGACAGCTACCCTCTGAAGCTCTGCCCAGGCGCCAAAGCACCGAAAACAATCAAACAAAAACCAAGGAAGCCGGCAGCGTCCGGGGTAGGCACTGTTTCACGGAATGTGCGAACAGGACCCTTTTCCAAAATTAGAGAGCTCTGTGCCAACCGTGCGGATACACAGCGCCTGTTGGTGCTCTGTGCGCGTTTCTCAGGCCTGCTCAGCGGCGTCCTGTAGCCTGGGGTGAGCGCCCCGAGGACAGAGGCGCTCAGCTCCGCCTCCTGGGCTGCGAGAGCCCTCTGGCCGGCCTGAGGGATGCTGTCTCCTTGTCTGATCTCATTTTCGATGCTGGCCATTACTCCCAGGGAGAGAAAGGCGGGGGACCAGCAATCCGCATGAGAAACTGTTGCAGAGAAAGCCCGTTGCCATGGGAACCAGTTGTCAAATGCTTCCCTGCGCGGGAGGGGTCAAGAGTGGGGCCACAGCTCTTCCTCCGCACGGCCTGCTTTTCTGTTTAATTTGTGACAAGAACAATGAATGATGGGGAAGTGAGGGGATGGGCTGGGAAGTACTTGTCCCTCAGAAATTCACTGCACGTGAGCCAGGGCCTTAAAGTGTACCCTGTTCTAAGGAGCCCTTCTAATCCCGGTCTTTCGAGTTGGGGCTGGGGGCCGTGTTGGGGACGGGATGAGGAAGCTGGGAGAAGCCCCCTTAGATAGATCAGAAAGTGCCCCAGGGCTTTTGCTCGGCATTCAGCCCCAGGCTGGGCTCTGTCAGGGGCGCCTGAGGAAGTCAGGTTCGTGGAGAGTCGAAGCTGCCTTGGGGAAGGGGAACTGAGACACAGAGAAACAGCCAGGAGAGAAGCCAGCGCAGGACATTGACAAGTGCTGCCCCTGTGAGGATGTGCAGCGCTGTCTGGAGCGAGTGCAAAGCTGCAGGGCTGCACACGACCCTCTCCACTGGAGGGCGCTCCCTTTGCTGGGGCTTGCCCCGTGGCTCAGTGGTACAGCATCCGTCTGCCCACGCAGGACACGCAGGAGACCCAGGAGATGCGGGTGACATAGGTTCGCTCCCTGGGTCGGGAAGACTCCCTGGAGGAGGGCATGGCCACCCACTGCAGGATGATTATCTGGAGAATCCCGTGGACGGAGCAGCCCGGCTGGTTACGGTCCATGGGGTCACAGAGCCAGACATGACTGAGCACGCCCATGGCAGCGCCCTTCGCTTGGGGCCAAGGCTCCGGTCCAGCCACGAGGCATGCGGTGAAGGGACAGATACCTTGAAGGCCACCTCCGCCCTGAAGTCAGTCACCCTCTTCCTGGAGCAAGCAGGACAGCAACTGAGCAGGACTCGGCACAAATGTCTGGCCATTCCCCTCCGCATCACTCCACCGTAGGCTCTTGCCCCAAGTTCCCACCAGGCTGGATGGGTCAGCTCGGCACCAAGGTCTGACGGCCCCCACCCCTGCCCCGTCCTGCCTCCTGCCTCTTCCTCTCACAGCAGTGACCTCCTAAGAAACGTTTCCCCTCTTCATTCATCTCAGTGTCGGCTTCCCTCAGGACCTAGCAGACCCAAATGTTCACCAGTCAGGAGGCGACTACTGCAGTCTACAGCCAGTCAGACAATGGTAGCTGGAAAGGTGGCCTTAGAAAGCTTCAGCCCAGATGTACTTGTTCTTTGAGCTTCCCAGGTGGCTCAGTGGTAAAGAATTCACCTGCAATGCAGGAAATGTGGGTTCGATCCCTGGGTCACGAAGATCCCCCAGAGAAGGAAATGGCAACCCATGCCAGGATTCTTGCCTGGAGAATCCCATGCACAAAGGAGCCTGCTGGGCTACAATCCACAGGGTCACAAAGACTCAGACGTGACTAAAGTGATTTGGCACGCATGCACACACAACTCAGCGCCAGCCAACTAGAAGCGACCCCCAGGGCAAGTTTTAAAGACAGAGAGGTGCAGGTACTTCGGTTCCCATGGGGGCGTCAGGATGCACCTCCCTCTTGCTATAAGGACGGGTTCAACAACCAGGAAGTGCTGCCTGTGAGGATGTGCAGCGCTGTCTGGAGCGAGTGCAAAGCTGCAGGGCTGCACGACCCTCTCCACTGGGCGCTCCCTTTGCTGGGGCTTGCCCGTGGCTCAGTGGTACAGCATCCGCTGCCCACGCAGGACACGCAGGAGACCCAGGAGATGCGGGTGACATAGGTTCGCTCCTGGGTCGGGAAGACTCCCTGGAGGAGGGCATGGCCACCCACTGCAGGATGATTATCTGGAGAACCCCGTGGACGGAGCAGCCCGGCTGGTTACGGTCCATGGGGTCACAGAGCCAGACATGACTGAGCACGCCCATGGCAGCGCCCTTCGCTTGGGGCCAAGGCTCCGGTCCAGCCACGAGGCATGCGGTGAAGGGACAGATACCTTGAAGGCCACCTCCGCCCTGAAGTCAGTCACCCTCTTCCTGGAGCAAGCAGGACAGCAACTGAGCAGGACTCGGCACAAATGTCTGGCCATTCCCCTCCGCATCACTCCACCGTAGGCTCTTGCCCCAAGTTCCCACCAGGCTGGATGGGTCAGCTCGGCACCAAGGTCTGACGGCCCCCACCCCTGCCCCGTCCTGCCTCCTGCCTCTTCCTCTCACAGCAGTGACCTCCTAAGAAACGTTTCCCCTCTTCATTCATCTCAGTGTCGGCTTCCCTCAGGACCTAGCAGACCCAAATGTTCACCAGTCAGGAGGCGACTACTGCAGTCTACAGCCAGTCAGACAATGGTAGCTGGAAAGGTGGCCTTAGAAAGCTTCAGCCCAGATGTACTTGTTCTTTGAGCTTCCCAGGTGGCTCAGTGGTAAAGAATTCACCTGCAATGCAGGAAATGTGGGTTCGATCCCTGGGTCACGAAGATCCCCCAGAGAAGGAAATGGCAACCCATGCCAGGATTCTTGCCTGGAGAATCCCATGCACAAAGGAGCCTGCTGGGCTACAATCCACAGGGTCACAAAGACTCAGACGTGACTAAAGTGATTTGGCACGCATGCACACACAACTCAGCGCCAGCCAACTAGAAGCGACCCCCAGGGCAAGTTTTAAAGACAGAGAGGTGCAGGTACTTCGGTTCCCATGGGGGCGTCAGGATGCACCTCCCTCTTGCTATAAGGACGGGTTCAACAACCAGGAAGCACCCTGAGCGTTCTCGTTCAGAGTGACTGTCAAGATTTCAGCACTTAGTCCCGGCTGATGAAACAACTGACCGTACGATCAAACTCCACCTCCACTCCCTCTTCCTTCACTGGAGGGGAGGCTGGTGGGGTGGGATCCTGGGTTGGTTGGTGTTGCTGGCACCAGTCTCCATCCTGACAGCGTCCCAGGTGGCTCAGTGGTAAAGAATCTGCCTGCAGTGCAGGAGACCTGGGTTCAATCCCTGGGTCAGGAAGATCCCCTAGAGAAGGGAATGGCTACCCGCTCTGGTATTCTTACCTGGGAAATCTCCATGGACAGAGGAGCCTGGTGAGCTGCAGTCCATGGAGTCACATAAAGTCAAACACGACTGAGCACGCACATACAACAAAACAGTCTCCATCCTGAAGCTGTTTAGGGGCCCTGCCCTGAGCCAGCTTGCTCGCATAAGCTCAGGGGTGGTTAAAAGGGATTCATTATAGGAAGTTTCTTGGTGTTCCAGCGGTTAAGACACCTAGCTTCCACTGCAGGGAGCATGGGATCGATCCCTTGTTGGGGAACTAAGATCCCACATGCCACATGGCTGAAAAAGGAAAAAATGGGGACTTATTATAAATAACAAAAGATCTGAAATTCTGGGACTTCCCTGGTGGTCCAGTAGGTAAGGAGTCCGCCTTGCAGTGCAAGGGGCACCAGTTCGATCCCTGCCCAGGAAGACCCCTTGTGCCATAGAGCGGCTGGACCAGTGTGTCCAGTTATTAGCCAGCACTCTGGAGTGCATGCGCCCAGAGCCAGTGCTCTGCAATGAGAGAGGTCACTGCAATGGGAGGCCCACACAGGCCAAAGAACAAAGAGGGATGAAAATAAATAAATTTTTTAAAATAAAACAATAAAGGAGACACACACACACACCGCCGCAAAAAAAGATCTGAAATTCTAAGGGTTGTCTTCTTGGTGTCAGTTGCACCAATCAGCTGTGGGATCTTAGTTCCCTGCCCAGGGGTCGAACAGCAGCCCCGCCCTCAGCACAGCAAGCGGAGTTCTAACCACTGGATCCCCAGACCTAATCTGGTCCCCGTCCAGCCTCCTACTTTGCTCAGCCTTCAGACCTGCTGCCTCCCCTAGGTGGGGGCGCCCGCAGTGTAGCGAGTGAGTTCATCCCCAGCACCCTGGCTCAGGGCTCTCATGCTGACTCTGTGACTTCCTGGTCTCATGACACACAGAAGCCACCTCTGTGGAGTTTGGGCTTCCCCTCCCCTGGCCTCTGCCCTGGAATGGTCACAGATGAACCTAGCCTCTCTGTGTTTGTGTTTTTGTTGTTTTTAATCACTTTTTTTTAAAAAAATAATCTTTATATAGTTATTTGGCCGTGCAGGAGACCTCATCCCAGGATCAGAGAAGGGAATGGCTACCCGCTCTGGTATTCTTACCTGGGAAATCTCCATGGACAGAGGAGCCTGGTGAGCTGCAGTCCATGGAGTCACATAAAGTCAAACACGACTGAGCACGCACATACAACAAAACAGTCTCCATCCTGAAGCTGTTTAGGGGCCCTGCCCTGAGCCAGCTTGCTCGCATAAGCTCAGGGGTGGTTAAAAGGGATTCATTATAGGAAGTTTCTTGGTGTTCCAGCGGTTAAGACACCTAGCTTCCACTGCAGGGAGCATGGGATCGATCCCTTGTTGGGGAACTAAGATCCCACATGCCACATGGCTGAAAAAGGAAAAAATGGGGACTTATTATAAATAACAAAAGATCTGAAATTCTGGGACTTCCCTGGTGGTCCAGTAGGTAAGGAGTCCGCCTTGCAGTGCAAGGGGCACCAGTTCGATCCCTGCCCAGGAAGACCCCTTGTGCCATAGAGCGGCTGGACCAGTGTGTCCAGTTATTAGCCAGCACTCTGGAGTGCATGCGCCCAGAGCCAGTGCTCTGCAATGAGAGAGGTCACTGCAATGGGAGGCCCACACAGGCCAAAGAACAAAGAGGGATGAAAATAAATAAATTTTTTAAAATAAAACAATAAAGGAGACACACACACACACACCGCCGCAAAAAAAGATCTGAAATTCTAAGGGTTGTCTTCTTGGTGTCAGTTGCACCAATCAGCTGTGGGATCTTAGTTCCCTGCCCAGGGGTCGAACAGCAGCCCCGCCCTCAGCACAGCAAGCGGAGTTCTAACCACTGGATCCCCAGACCTAATCTGGTCCCCGTCCAGCCTCCTACTTTGCTCAGCCTTCAGACCTGCTGCCTCCCCTAGGTGGGGGCGCCCGCAGTGTAGCGAGTGAGTTCATCCCCAGCACCCTGGCTCAGGGCTCTCATGCTGACTCTGTGACTTCCTGGTCTCATGACACACAGAAGCCACCTCTGTGGAGTTTGGGCTTCCCCTCCCCTGGCCTCTGCCCTGGAATGGTCACAGATGAACCTAGCCTCTCTGTGTTTGTGTTTTTGTTGTTTTTAATCACTTTTTTTTAAAAAAATAATCTTTATATAGTTATTTGGCCGTGCTGGATTTTTTAGTTGCACCATGTGAGATCTAGTCCCCTGACCAGGGATCAAACCCTGCCCCCACTGCATTGAAAGCAGAGTCTTAGCCACTGGACCACCAGGGAAGTTCCCTTTAATCACTTTTTATTGGAGTACAGTTGTTTTACGATGTCGTTAGCTTCTGTTGTATGGCAATATGAATCAGTGCTACATACATGCACATGTTGTTTAGTCAGTAAGTCGTGTCCAACTCTTTGCGACCCATGGACGGTAGCCCCTCGGGCTCTCCTGTCCATGGGATTCTCCAGGGCAGAATACTGGCGTGGGTGGCCATGTCCTTCTCCAGGGGATCTTCCTGACCCAGGGATCGAACCTGCGTCTCCTGCATTGGCAGGTGGATTCTTACTGCTGAGCACCAGGAACGTTCATTACGTATACATATAGTCCCTCCTTTCTATTTTCCCCTCCTCCATTTAGGTCACGGCAGAGCACTGACAGAGTTCCCTATGTTCTACAGTAGGTTCCCATTAGTTGTCCGTTTTATGCTGAGTACCAATACGGTGTGTATGTCAATCCCAATCTCCTGATGCCCCCCACCTTCCTTCCCCTCCTTGTGAACCCAGTCCCTTAAAACTGTTTCCACATCAGAACCAATCCCGGCCTGTATCAGCATTCTCCTCCCCTCCCATCAAGTCAGGTGGCTCCTCAGATCCACGCCCTTGGCTGGCTGGCTCAGGCCACCCTACACGGGTATCAGAGAAGAGGACAAGTCCACAAACCTGACCTGACTCCTGCAGGTCCCCAGGGGCCCCAGGCAAGTTCCACTGACAGCGTCATCTACGTGCATTTGCCAGGAACTGGGAGATTTTAATAAGGGGAGCAAAAAAAAAAAAAGCAATTGTCTCATTTTGGAACTTCAGGCGCTCCGACAGCTGGTGAGCGGAGACATTTGGGGGCAGAAGAAGGAGCTCAAATCACACCTCCCAGGAGGCTGCCGGCGCTGCCTCCTCAGCCAGCCCCATCCAAACATCACGCCCTTTCAGACGCCAGGAGCGATGCTCCACACAGCCTCGGCTTTCGCTTAAAATAATGACTTTATAAATGTTGACTTGAAGGTCTGAAAAAACCCGGAGATGCAGCACGAAGGGAAGCGGAAAGTTGAAAGAACACAGATAATCGCTGTAATTGCACTTGCAAGAGAGAAGCTTGACTTCCCTGCTGGTCCTATGGTTAAGACTCTGCCTGCCAGTGCAGGAGACATGGGTTCGATCCCTGGTCCAGGGAGAATCCATATGCCTCGGGCCACCAAGTCCGTGTGCCACAGCTACTGAGCTCAGCTGCCTTAGAGCCCAGGAGCTCAACAAGAAAACCAACCATGATGAGAGCCTGTGCATCAGAACTAGAGAATGCCCACATGCAGCAAGGAAGACCCAGAATACATAAATATTATTTTTTTAAAGAGAGAGCAAGGAGAACTTCAGCTGACTTCTGCTAGGTGGACCTGTCTTGTTTTTTTAAAAATTGTGTAACTTATTTTTGGCTGTGCTGGGTCCTTGTGGCTGGGCAGGCTCTCCTCTGGTTCCAGCAAACGGGCACTACCCTCTAGTCGTAGTACCTGGGCTTCTCATAGCGGTGGCTTCTCTTGCTGCCGAGCATGGGCTCTAGGGCTCACCGGCTGCAGGAGCTGCCTCACTTGGGCTCAGCCGTCGTGGCTCCCGGCTCTAGAGCCCAGGCTCGGTAGCTGCGGTACACAGGCTCCGTTGCCCCACAGTATGTGGGATCTTCCCAGATCAGGGATCCAACCTGCGTCTCCTGCACTGGCTGGTGGTTTCCTTACCACTGAGCCATCAGGGAAACCTGGACCTTCTTAACATCCTTTTCCCCACATATTTCACGTCTTCAAGTTCCCTCGCAGGGACCCCATGCATGTCTTATCTTCTTACAACAACACAGAGCAGAGAGGAGTAGAGATGGGACGTGGTGAGTTACTGCAGGAAGCCGTCTACCCATGGGACCAGCCAGGGACTGGGGACAACCACTGGGCTTTGGGATCCAGTAAAGGGCAAGTATAGTTTGGCAAGCCCTGCTGGGTCTCGGACAGCAGCTGTTTCCAGGGGCAGGCCAGGCCAAAAGCTGGCAGTAAGTGGTGCAGGGTAGGGGTAGGGTGGAATTCTAGAAAGTGGAAAGGAAGAGACGGATACTCATTTAACTCTTCATATGCCAAGTACTATGCCAGGAACTTGGCAGACATTATTTCAGTTAACCTTATGACAATCTCTACTGGATAGTCCATTTTTAAAATGAGAAAACCTCCAAAACCTAAAAACGGACTTGCCATATGATCCAGAAATCCTGCTCCTGTGTATATCCAGAGAAAACTGTAATTCCAAAAGGTGCATTCACCTCACTGTTCATTGCAGAGCTCTTTACAATAGCCAAGACAAGAGAACAACCGAAGTGCCCATCGACCAATCAACGGATAAAGAAGACGTGGTATACATATTATATATAATGGAATATGACTTGACCACAAAAAAAGAATGAACTAATGCCATCTGCAGCAACATGGATAGACCTGGAGAGCACCTTACAAAGTAAATTAAGTCAGAATGAGAAAGACAAAAGCCATATTATGATATCACTTATAGGTCGAACATAAACTATGATACAATGAAATTCTCTACAAAACAGAAACAGACTCACAGACCTAGAGAACAGAATTGCGGTTGCCAAGGAGGAGACAGGGTGGGAGGGGGATGGATCAGGAGTTTGTGGTTAGCAGATGCAACCTGTCACATATAGCATGGATAAACAAGGCCTTACTTTATAGCACAGGGGACTGTATTCAATAACTTCTGATAAACCAAACTGGAAAATAATATGAAAAAGAATGTGTATGTATATATATATATGAGATATATATATATATCTCATATGTGTGTGTGTGTGTGTGTATGGACTTTTCCAGTAGCTCAGTTGGTAAAGAATTCATCTACAATGCAGGAGATCTGGGTTCAATCCCTGGATCAGGAAGATACTTTGGAGAAGGGAATGGCAACCCACTCTGAGATTCTTGCCTGGGAAATCCTATGGACAGAGGAGCCTGGTGGGCTACAGGCCATGATGTCACAAAGGTCGGACATGACTTAGCCTCTAAACAAACTCAGCTGTGTGTTCCTTTAGCATTGTGTCCCCAGTCGGTGGCGCAGTACCTGGCCTCACCAGGGGTAGGCGCACCATACAAGGCGCGAGGCATCCGTGAATGAATGGACGGATGAGTCCTTAATCCAGGGGTAGCACTGTAGAGATGGCTTAGTCAAGGGGTGACTGAGCAGAAGAGGTACCCAGGGGAAGCTTGAGTCCCCCCAACCCCCCGCAGGAACGCCAGTGGCCCCTTGTTAGAATTCTCCCCTGAGATTCTTCGCATTTCTGAGTGGGGATGACCACTCCATTTTTTAAAACTCACACACGTGGTTTGTTAAACACACTGTTTATTTTTGAAGGCTGAATGGGTTTGATTTTTCCTTTCCCTTGCTTGTTTATGTGTGGTGGGAGGGGCTGTACACAGCTTGAGAGAAGGTTGAGGGAAGGTTCCGGGCTTCTCAAAAACATCCAGCCCATTGTTTACCCAAGGCCACAAAGCCTGGAATGCTAGCATCCTCCTTGGGTGATGTTGCCATGGAAACCACGCTTGGGCTCTGCTTGCAGAAGGGCAACTTCTAGCACAATCAGCCCTGGCTCCTGAGAGAATGCAGCGCCTGAGGTAGGAGCCGGCAGACACGTCGTCAGAAAGGAGAAACAGAAAGTCTAATGCTCTACAGCATGAACATACATCTCCCTCCTCTCACCCGCTTCCCCAGGCACCCTGATGGGAAATGTGCCAGCCCCTTAATGACACGAAGCTCAGACCTCGCCTGGCCTGAGTGATGGATCTCACAGACATTTGCCTTGGATGGCTGCGATGTTCATTGCACCCTGTCACGTCAGTGGAGGAAGTGAGACAAGACTGAGGGGCAGAGAAGGCACTGTGCACAGGCCATCGAAGCCGATGCAAGCTGCCTCAAGGAGGGATGGGGAGCAGGTGTACCCAGGACAAAGGGAAATGCTGCTGTTTCCTGGACCGGGAAACGTGTCCACCCCGCCATCCCCCTGCTTCTGCTTAGTCATTAAGGCAGGAGCCACTGGCCCTGACCCTTCTGTTTTTATCTTTTTAACTTTTTATATTGGAGGGCAGTCGATGAACAATGTTAATAGTTTCAGGTGGACAGCCGAGGGATTCAGCCATCCATATGCATGGATCCATTCTCCCTCGGACTCCTCTCGCATCTGGACTGCCACACAGCCCTGAGCAGAGCTCGGGGAGGACCATGCTGGTTACTCACTTTAAATACAGCAGAGACAGCTTTGTGGTTTTTTTTTTTTTTTTTTAAAGATTTATTTATTTATTTTGGGCGGGGGTCAGGTTGGGGGGGAGGGGAGCGGGCGGGCCACTTCTATTGGTCTTTCATTTCTCTCTTTTCATCCATCTTTGTTCTTTGGCTCCTGTGGGCCTCCCATCACGGTGGCGTCTGTTGTCGCAGAGCTCCGGCTCGGTCATTGGACGCATCAGTTCAGCCGCTCCGCGGCACGTGGGATCTTCCCAGGCCAGGGATCGAACCGGCGTCCCTTGCACTGCAAGGCGGTGTCCTTACCCACTGGACCACCAGGGAAGCCGTAGCTTTGTGTTTTTAACACCAGCTCCTCGTCTGCGTCCATGCCGCCTCCTTGGTATGTGACCGTGGGACACTGCCTGACCTCTCTGAGCCTCCGTTTCCTTATAGAAGATCTGCTACGTAAGGTTCTTGCAGTTTAGAAAAAGAGATGAAACAACGGGGGGGGTCGTCACCATACCTCTGGGTCTGTTCATTCGGCTCAAGCGTAAGGGAGACTCTATCAGCAGGATGCAGGGCTGTCTCGTGGGGCGTCCGGAGCGGAGCACACCAGGTCCCTTAAGGGCCTGGATCCAGGAACTGAGACCCAGCGGCCTCGTCTCTTCCTCCTTCTCCTCTCTGTGCACAGAGAAGAAGTGGTTGTGCCAGTCCGAACTCCACGTAGGCTTCTGACTTATAAGCTCAGTTGGATCTAGAAGAGTCTCTGTGCCCCAGCTCCAGGAAAATGGTCTCACATCACCCACCCGCCTCAGTCGGGGTCTCCGTCCACGTCTGAATAGCCTAGGAGGGGGGCCCAGGACAAAGGGAAATGCTGCTGTTTCCTGGACCGGGAAACGTGTCCACCCCGCCATCCCCCTGCTTCTGCTTAGTCATTAAGGCAGGAGCCACTGGCCCTGACCCTTCTGTTTTTATCTTTTTAACTTTTTATATTGGAGGGCAGTCGATGAACAATGTTAATAGTTTCAGGTGGACAGCCGAGGGATTCAGCCATCCATATGCATGGATCCATTCTCCCTCGGACTCCTCTCGCATCTGGACTGCCACACAGCCCTGAGCAGAGCTCGGGGAGGACCATGCTGGTTACTCACTTTAAATACAGCAGAGACAGCTTTGTGGTTTTTTTTTTTTTTTTTTAAAGGTTTTTTTATTTTTTTTTTTTGGGCGGGGGGGGGTTTGGGGGGGGAGGGGAGCGGGCGGGCCACTTCTATTGGTCTTTCATTTCTCTCTTTTCATCCATCTTTGTTCTTTGGCTCCTGTGGGCCTCCCATCACGGTGGCGTCTGTTGTCGCAGAGCTCCGGCTCGGTCATTGGACGCATCAGTTCAGCCGCTCCGCGGCACGTGGGATCTTCCCAGGCCAGGGATCGAACCGGCGTCCCTTGCACTGCAAGGCGGTGTCCTTACCCACTGGACCACCAGGGAAGCCGTAGCTTTGTGTTTTTAACACCAGCTCCTCGTCTGCGTCCATGCCGCCTCCTTGGTATGTGACCGTGGGACACTGCCTGACCTCTCTGAGCCTCCGTTTCCTTATAGAAGATCTGCTACGTAAGGTTCTTGCAGTTTAGAAAAAGAGATGAAACAACGGGGGGGGTCGTCACCATACCTCTGGGTCTGTTCATTCGGCTCAAGCGTAAGGGAGACTCTATCAGCAGGATGCAGGGCTGTCTCGTGGGGCGTCCGGAGCGGAGCACACCAGGTCCCTTAAGGGCCTGGATCCAGGAACTGAGACCCAGCAGCCTCTCGTCTCTTCCTCCTTCTCCTCTCTGTGCACAGAGAAGAAGTGGTTGTGCCAGTCCGAACTCCACGTAGGCTTCTGACTTATAAGCTCAGTTGGATCTAGAAGAGTCTCTGTGCCGTCCCCCAGCTCCAGGAAAATGGTCTCACATCACCCACACCCAGTCCTCAGTCGGGGGTCTCTCCTACGGTCCAAAGCCGAAGGACACCGTCTCTACCACAGGGCGGGTGGGGGGCAGCGAATCTCAGAGAAGGGAGAACAGAAGGCGCACAGAGGATTCTTCGGTTCCTCGAAGTCCCCCTTAGTGGAATTCTCCCAAATTCTCTGGGCAGATGACTCAGCAGGAGGCTGTGGTCCAGACATTCTCCTAATAAATACCCTGTGCTCGAGACAGGCTGCGAGCCCCTGGGAGGCACAGAGGGGCCCCATCTGCACCCATCACGTGGCCACATCATCCATATGCGACCAGAAGCAGACAAAGCCAAACTCCTTCCTGTTCGTCTAACATAGGATGCAGCAATTCAGACCTTACCAATGTGTCCAGATTTTAGCATCTGGAATACGGAGTGCTTCCCTGGTGCTCCGAGAAAACGGGGAGGATGTAAAATACATGCTGGGAGAAGGAAACATTTTTTGATTATACTGGATCTTTTCCCAGAAAGTTAAAAGCCATTCTCCGTTGTGGGGTTTCATAAGATTCATCTTATTTAAGAGTTACTGATGTTTTCTGGAGCTTTTTAAAACATAATTTCATTTATCTCTTTTTTGGCTATGCTAGGTCCTCGGCTCCCAGGCATGTGGGCTTCAGCCATGCCGGCACACGGGCTCAGTAGTTGCGGTTCCCAGACCCTGGAGCACAGGCTCCATAGCTTTGGCTCACGGGCTTAGTTGCTCTTCGGTATGTGGGATCTTCCTGGATCAGGGATTGAACCTGTGTCTTCTGCATTGGCAGACAGATTCTTTACCACTGAGCTACGATTTTTCATCTGTGCTCTTATGCCAGCCTGAGAAGGCAGTCAGATATAAATCTATTCTATTTAAATTATTAATGACATCATTCAAGATACTCCTAGTGGGGCCTCCCTGGTGGTCCAGTGGGTAAGGACACCGCCTTGCCGTGCAAGGGACGCCGGTTCGATCCCTGGCCTGGGTAGCAGCTGGACCGATGCGTCCAGTTACCCAACCGGAGCTCTGGAGCGCATGCGCCCAGAGCTGGTGCTCTGCGACGACAGAGGCCACCGCGATGGGAGGCCCACACAGGCCAAAGAACAAAGATGGATGAAAATAGATAAATGAAGAACCAATAGAAGTGGCCCGCCTGCTCCCCTCCTTCCCCAACCTGCTCCCCCCCCAAAAAAAGATACTCCTAGTCTTATTTTTTCTGACATTCATAAAATATTCTCAGAGAACTGCTGATATGTCTCATATGATTATATATTTTTTTCTTTTCCCTTATATTTCCTCTCATTTTTGCTTAATGAATCTTTGTTTCTTTGTTGTTAGGTGTCTAATGGTTTGTACTATCTACCTTCTTTGTGAAGTGTCCCTTTTATCATTAAAAATCTCCATCTTTGTTTCATTTCAAATAAATGCATGTTTTCAAAGGCAGTCAGGAGGATCAGTCAGTCCTATATTGACAACCCTGCAGGGAAGTGATTCACGTCGTCACTCATTCGACACATACTTATCTAGTGCCTGTTAGGAGCGCGATTGTGTATTAAACGCTGGATCAAATGATGGGCAACAGCCGGCAAAATCCCCAGGCTCGCCGAGTCCGCAGTCAGACGGTGAATAGAGCCCCGTGAAAACCCCGCAAGCTACGTCACGTCGCACCTGTGAGGGGGACAGAGAACCTGTGCTGTAAGGAGGAGGACTGTCCCGCTCAGGGAGTCAGCGGAGCACCGAGTCCGTCGAGTGCTGAGTACTGAGTCGACGCTCCCAGGCATCGAGGAAGGCACAGAGGAAGAAGGGCTCTCACTGGAGGGAAGCATGTGAGCCAGAGCGTGGAACGGCGAGGGACGGCGGCGGTGCAGAGAACCTGTTAGGGTTTTATCTGTTCGGGCAGCAGGAGGGTAACCTGAGGAGATCTGCATGTTGAAGAGGTCCCTCCAGCTCTTGTCCCATTCGCAGTCATTTAGGCGAGAAAAGAAAGGTAGCCTGGGTGGGAGGGGTGGGAAGGGGGGGATATACATGTGACTGATCTGGGAACATGCATGTCTGTAAACAACAAAACTCTGTAAACGTTAAAAGTAAAATAAAGGTTTAAAAAAAAAAAAAAGAAAGAAAGAAAGGTAGCCTGGGGCTTCCCTGGTGGCTCCGTGGTGAAGAATCCACCTGCCCATGCAGAAGACACGGTTCAATCCCTGGTCCCAGAGGATCCCACAGGCGGCCGAGCAACTAAGCCCATGGGCCCCACCTTCCGAGCCTGCGCTCCAGCGCCTGGGAGCCGCGATGACGGAGCCCCTGTGCTGCGGCGGGAAGCCTGCGCGCCCCGGAAGAGAAGCCGCCGCCCTGAGAAGCCCACACGCCCCAACGAGAGAACGGCCCTCAGGCGCCGCCACGAGAGAGAGCCCAAGAAGCAATGAAGACCCAGCACGGCCAAAACTAAATAACTAAATAGATAAATAAATTGAAACAACGTTTAAAGGTAGCCTGAACTAGGCTCATTATACTTGGTGGTCGTGGAGAGAACTGGGTGAACTTGAAAAATATTTTGGAGCTACTCTTGGCAGGGCCTGGCTCAGAGGGTGCGGGAGACGGGGAGGAAGGCTGGCCGGGAGGGCTCTGGCTTGCCCAGACAGAAGAGACAGAGGCGGGGCCTGCTGGAAGAGGACCAGGATCGGGTGTTAAGCGTTAGAAATTCTTCCACTTCTGCAAGTCTTTCTTTGCCTCATTGAGTCTAGATTTATCTCAAAGAGGGATTAGCACTTTCATAAAGCTTGGAACCAAGGGATTCATAAATCTGATCTGCCTTCAAGGGATCAGCAGACCCTAGCTGTCAGCTGGGCTACCCAACTTACGAAATGAGAGCAACGGATGGCAAATAAGCATGTGAGCAGATGCAAAACGTCGTATGTCATTAGTCAAAGAAAGCCACAGTGACGTAGCACGACACACCTATTAGAATGGCCAACGGCCAAAACCCGGACAATACCAAATGCTGACAGCGCCGTAGGAAGTCTCGTCCATGGCTGGTGGGAAGGCGAAATGCTCTAGCCAGCATGGAAGACAGTTCCACAGCTTCTTACAGAATTAAACATTCTCGAACCATACCACCCAGCGATCGTGCCCCTTGGGATTTATACCCAGATGAATGTAACACTTCTGTCCACACAAAAGGCTGCACACGTAGCAGCTTTATTCAGAACTGCCAGATCTTGGGAACTACCAAGATGTCCTGCAGCGGGTGAATGGATAAACAGACTGTCATCCTGCCAGACACTGGAGTGTTACTTCACACTAAAAAGAGATGAGCGATCCAGCCATGGAAAGACCTGGAGGAAACTCAAGTGCACATTACTAAGTGAAAGAAGCCTAACGGAAAGACCTCATACTATATGATTCCAACTTGATGACATTCTAGGAAAGGCAAAATTAAGACAGCAAAAAAAATCTGGCTGCCAGAGATTGGGCCAGTGGTGGTAGGGGCTGGGGAAGACAGAATGGAGGCCAGGAAGCCTTCAGGGCACTGAGGCTCGTCTGTGCCATACTACAACGGTGGACACACGTCATCATCCATGTGTCCAAGCCCACAGAATTCTCTGTGCAACACAAAGAGTGAAACTTGACCTACACGAGGGACTTGAGTTGATTACAGTCTATTAACATTGTTTCATTAATTGTTACAAACATACCATACTAATCTAAGATGTTAGTAAGGAAAGAAACTGTAGGGGAGAGAACTTTCTGTACCAGCTGCTCAATTTTTCTGTAAATCGAAAACTTATAAACCACATTAGCTGAAAGTAAAAGAGAGCAAACAGACAATGTTTATTTCAGTGATGAAACTGGGACGTCTTTTCTTTTCTATTTGACTGTAATCCCATAACTTTATTTTTCAGGTTGTTAATTACATGATATCTTGAGTCTATTTTCTAAAGAGGATTAGCACTTTCATAAAGCTTGGAACCAAGGGATTCATAAATCTGATCTGCCTTCAAGGGATCAGCAGACCCTAGCTGTCAGCTGGGCTACCCAACTTACGAAATGAGAGCAACGGATGGCAAATAAGCATGTGAGCAGATGCAAAACGTCATATGTCATTAGTCAAAGAAAGCCACAGTGACGTAGCACGACACACCTATTAGAATGGCCAACGGCCAAAACCCGGACAATACCAAATGCTGACAGCGCCGTAGGAAGTCTCGTCCATGGCTGGTGGGAAGGCGAAATGCTCTAGCCAGCATGGAAGACAGTTCCACAGCTTCTTACAGAATTAAACATTCTCGAACCATACCACCCAGCGATCGTGCCCTTGGGATTTATACCCAGATGAATGTAACACTTCTGTCCACACAAAAGGCTGCACACGTAGCAGCTTTATTCAGAACTGCCAGATCTTGGGAACTACCAAGATGTCCTGCAGCGGGTGAATGGATAAACAGACTGTCATCCTGCCAGACACTGGAGTGTTACTTCACACTAAAAAGAGATGAGCGATCCAGCCATGGAAAGACCTGGAGGAAACTCAAGTGCACATTACTAAGTGAAAGAAGCCTAACGGAAAGACCTCATACTATATGATTCCAACTTGATGACATTCTAGGAAAGGCAAAATTAAGACAGCAAAAAAAATCTGGCTGCCAGAGATTGGGCCAGTGGTGGTAGGGGCTGGGGAAGACAGAATGGAGGCCAGGAAGCCTTCAGGGCACTGAGGCTCGTCTGTGCCATACTACAACGGTGGACACACGTCATCATCCATGTGTCCAAGCCCACAGAATTCTCTGTGCAACACAAAGAGTGAAACTTGACCTACACGAGGGACTTGAGTTGATTACAGTCTATTAACATTGTTTCATTAATTGTTACAAACATACCATACTAATCTAAGATGTTAGTAAGGAAAGAAACTGTAGGGGAGAGAACTTTCTGTACCAGCTGCTCAATTTTTCTGTAAATCGAAAACTTATAAACCACATTAGCTGAAAGTAAAAAGAGAGCAAACAGACAATGTTTATTTCAGTGATGAAACTGGGACGTCTTTTTCTTTTCTATTTGACTGTAATCCCATAACTTTATTTTTCAGGTTGTTAATTACATGATATCAATACTTCCTTACTGAACGTATCTGAATACTTAGATACAAAAATATTTAGAGTCAGTCCCATCCTGTTTGGAGTGGCACCTGCGTGCGAAGTCCCTTCAGTCGTGCCCGCCTCTGAGATGCCATGGACTGTAGCCCTCCGTTCTCCTCTGTCCATGGATTTCTTCAGGCAAGAGTGATGGAGTGATAATCCACAGCGTCGCAAAGAGTCAAACATGAATAATAGCAACCATAGACATTTTGGTGGAACTCCTTCTAGGTAGTTTCTGTACCTTCTCTGCATGTGTGTATGTATTGTACATGTGTGTATATATATATCAATGCACGGTTGTATTAGTTGGAAATGTATCCATCTAGAAACCTTTGCTAAAAGTGACTTAAGCAAATAGGACTGTCTAGACTCCCAGTCTCTGATGGTAAAGAATTGCCTGCCAATGTAGCAGATGAGGGTCCAATCCCTGGGTCAGGAAGGCCATGGGTGAAGGAAATGGCAGCCCACTGCACTATCCTTGCCTGGAGAATCCTACGGACAGAGGAGCCTGGCGGGCTAGAGACCATGGGGTCGCAAACAGCTGGACATTACTGAGCGACTGAGCACACACACAGCCTCTGGCTAACGTCGCATCTTCTAATGGCAATTCTTGATGTTGCTCAGACACAGAAGATTGTGTCCCAGCTGGAACATCGTACGCCTCAGTTTCCCCATGGCTCAGACAACACAAAAATAAGGGTAAGTGTCCAAAGGACTTTTTAAGTAATTTTTGGTGGCAGGGGCGGTGGGGGGGGGGGGGCACTTCTACTGGTCTTTCATTTATCTGTTTTCATCCGTCTTTGTTCTTTGGCCTGTGTGGGCCTCCCATCACGGTGGCCTCTGTTGTCGCAGAGCACCGGCTCTGGACACATGTGCTCCAGAGCTCCGGCTCCATTATTGGACACATGGGTCCAGCCGCTCCGCGGCACGTGGGATCTTCCCAGGCCAGGGATCGAACCGGCGCCCCTTGCACTGCAAGGCGGTGTCCTTACCCACTGGACCACCAGGGAAGTCCCCTCTTTTTTTTAATAGCTTTTTATTTTCAAAGGACTTTTTTTTTTTAATGCATTTTTAAAATTTTTTATTTTACCTTTTGCCTTTATAGTATTTTGTTTACAGACTTTTTTAATAAGAGAATTTATAGGAAAAATTTTATAAGGATAGAACCTTTTACAGCCCTTTACTGTTACATTTAGCACTTCATCTCCATTAACTGATGACTAAAATAATGATAATCTCAACTATTTCAGAAAAACCCAGCCCTGACTCAGCCTGCTCCTCTGTGTCCAAGGCAGTCTGGTTTCCGTGAGGGAGTGGACGGAACCCCCGCCCCCCACTGCCGCCGAGCTTCTGAGGACAAGGCCCGCCGACGGCCACCTCGAGAGGATGCCAATGTGCACATCCCCCAAAGTAGACTGGCCACGTCCCCAGCGATTGTCCACTCTGCCCAATCCAGCTGAGACATTCCGCAGAGAGGCCATGGGTGACAGGAGGCCGGGCCCGCCTAGAGCCCTCGCGTCTGCTCTTGGCACCCGAGGACTAGGGCAGTCGTCTGCGAGGGCCGGGAACCTCCCTCCCCCCTGCTCTGCAGTCTTGGCAGCGTGCTTCTTCCAGAACAAAGAAACGATGACGCAGCAGGACAGAGGGACCCAGAGTTCACGGTTCACAGAGGGCAGGAGAGGAAGAGTTCGACCTGTTCCTTCTCCGCTTCCCCTCAGGGACAGAGGCAACAAAGCCCGCAGCCCTCGAGCCTGGCCCGCGTTCATAACCAACAAACATTCGCGCAGCGCCTCCAGGCCAGGCACAGGGCGAGGCGCTGTGGGCCGTGCGAAGAATAAACTCTGGGCACTGTTCTTCAAGGACCAGAAAGGAGATGAGGTCAGCGCCTGAGGCTGGAACAGAGAGAGTCAGAAACGGCCTCCTGGGGCTTCCCTGGTGGCCTGGTGGTGGTAAAGAATCTACCTGTCAGTGCAGGATGCGTGAGTTCCATCCCTGGGTCGGGAAGACCCCACATGGCGAGGAGCAAGGAAGCCCGTGCCCCCCAACGACTGTGTCTGTGCTCTAGAGCCTGGGAGCTGAAACTATGGAACCTGCGCCCGTGCTCCACGAGAGAAGCCAGCGCAAGCAGAAGCCAGGCAGCGCACCTAGAGACCAGCCCCCACGCGCGGCCACTAGAGAAAAAGGAAGACCCAGCACAGGCAAAAATAAAACAATCTTCACAAAACACAGAGAGAGATGCTCAAAAAGGAAGCAAACGGCCTCACCGGGGAACAAGGAAAGCCTGCCCCAAACCAGCACCAAATCAGCAATCAGTGCAACGCGGCTGCGGGGACCGCACTGGGCTGGGGGCAGAAACACTGTCGTCTCCACCCTCGGGAACGGAGCCCCGTCCGAGGGGAAGGCGTGGCAGAAGGTGAGACGGTTGGACGGCCTCCCCGACTCAATGCACGTGTGTCTGAGCAGACGCTGGGGCGTCGTGAAGGGCGGGAGAGCCTGGCATCCATGGAGGTGCACAGTCGGACACAGCGGAGCGACTGAACACCGGGGGGAGCTGAGGCACGAGTGCACACAGACACCTCCCCGCTGCTGCCGTCGGGCCGGTATCGCAGCAGGTACAGAGCTCAGAAACAGCAGAGCAGAGCACTCGATCCGGCTTTTGAAAGCCTAGGAGCCAGCGGGTGAGAGCATCAGTGTCCTGGCCGGAGGGAGCAGCGGATGCCGAGGCTGAGAGACGAGGATGCTCGGGAACGTCCCGGTGAGGGCGACAGGCGAGAGTGGGCCTCCAGAGAGGAGGCGAAGAGGACAGACTTACTCGACTGATCATGAGTCTTTTTTTTTTAATTGTGGAGACAAGCACATAAAATGTATAGTCGTAACCACTTTTAAGGATACAGTTCAGGAGCGATTAGTATATTCACATTGTTGGGACATTGGTCTCCAGAGTTTTTTCTGCCTGAAGAGCTGAAGTTCTGTAGCCACGAAGCCACTCCCCTTTTCTCCCCTCTCCCCACTCCAGGTAACTCCCATTCTACTTCCTGTCTGTGTATTTGACCACTCTAGGCAGCTCACCGAAGTGGAATCATACAACATTTGTCCTTTGCGGACAGGCTTACGTCACTTATAATAATATCCCCAAAGCTCATCCATATTATAACACAAGACAGGATTTTATTCTTTTTCGAGGCTGAATAATATTCCACTGTGTGTCTACCCCACAGCTGTTTAGTTGCAGCACGTGGGATCTTTTTAGTTGCGTTATGTGAACTCTTACTTGCAGCATGTGGAATTTAGTTCCACGACCTGAGAGCCAGGCCCCCCACATTGGGAGCATAGTGTCTAAGCCACTGGAGCACCAGGGAAGCCCCTATTCTCCTTTTCTTTTGCTCAAACTCATCAGCAAAAGTCTGTTTTCAATGAATACCAATACTCTGTGTCTACAAAGAAGGCTTCCAGCCCACCTGCATTCATCGCAGCATTATTCACAAGTCAAAAGATGGAACAATCCAAACCCCCATCAACAGATGAATGGATAAACAACATGTGATACATACGATGAAATACTACTCAGCCTTAAAAACAAAGGAAAAGCTGGCATGTGCTACAGGGTGGATAAACATTAGACATTATGCCAAGAGAAACAAGCCAGTCACAAAAAGACAAATGTTGCACAATTTTCACTTTTAAAACAAAAATGAACTGCAACCTAGAATTGAGTGTCTGCCGGAGGAGCAGCGGAGGCCGATCCGGCTTTTGAAAGCCTAGGAGCCAGCGGGTGAGAGCATCAGTGTCCTGGCCGGAGGGAGCAGCGGATGCCGAGGCTGAGAGCGAGGATGCTCGGAACGCGGTGAGGGCGACAGGCGAGAGTGGGCCTCCAGAGAGGAGGCGAAGAGGACAGACTTACTCGACTGATCATGAGTCTTTTTTTTTTAATTGTGGAGACAAGCACATAAAATGTATAGTCGTAACCACTTTTAAGGATACAGTTCAGGAGCGATTAGTATATTCACATTGTTGGGACATTGGTCTCCAGAGTTTTTTCTGCCTGAAGAGCTGAAGTTCTGTAGCCACGAAGCCACTCCCCTTTTCTCCCCTCTCCCCACTCCAGGTAACTCCCATTCTACTTCCTGTCTGTGTATTTGACCACTCTAGGCAGCTCACCGAAGTGGAATCATACAACATTTGTCCTTTGCGGACAGGCTTACGTCACTTATAATAATATCCCCAAAGCTCATCCATATTATAACACAAGACAGGATTTTATTCTTTTTCGAGGCTGAATAATATTCCACTGTGTGTCTACCCCACAGCTGTTTAGTTGCAGCACGTGGGATCTTTTTAGTTGCGTTATGTGAACTCTTACTTGCAGCATGTGGAATTTAGTTCCACGACCTGAGAGCCAGGCCCCCCACATTGGGAGCATAGTGTCTAAGCCACTGGAGCACCAGGGAAGCCCCTATTCTCCTTTTCTTTTGCTCAAACTCATCAGCAAAAGTCTGTTTTCAATGAATACCAATACTCTGTGTCTACAAAGAAGGCTTCCAGCCCACCTGCATTCATCGCAGCATTATTCACAAGTCAAAAGATGGAACAATCCAAACCCCCATCAACAGATGAATGGATAAACAACATGTGATACATACGATGAAATACTACTCAGCCTTAAAAACAAAGGAAAAGCTGGCATGTGCTACAGGGTGGATAAACATTAGACATTATGCCAAGAGAAACAAGCCAGTCACAAAAAGACAAATGTTGCACAATTTTCACTTATATGACGCACCTAGAATTCAGAGAGACACAAAGTAGAATACCAGTGACCAGGAGCTGGAGGAAGGGGAAATGGGAGCTATAAGAATGGGCACAGGTGCATCCCTGGCTCAGTCCAGTGGTAAGACTCAGCCCTCCCAATGCAAGAGGCCCAGGTTCCACCCCTGGTCAGGGAACGAGATCCTGCATACCACAGCTAAGACCCGGTGCAGCCAAATAAATATGTATTCTTTGGGGGGCTTCCCTGGTGGTCCAGTGGGTGAGGACACTGCCTTGCAGTGCAAGGGGCGCCGGTTTGATCCCTGGCCTGGGAAGATCCCACGTGCCGCGGAGCGGCTGGACCCATGTGTCCAATACCCAGTCAGCGCTCTGGAGCCAGTGCTCTGCAACGAGAGAGGCCACTGAATAGGAGGCCCACACAGGCCAAAGAATAAAGATGGACGGAAATAAATAAATGAAAGACCAATAGAAGTGGCCAAAAAAAATCTTTTAATTAAAACGTTTCTAAAAAGAGCAGGCACAGAGCTTCAGCTGCGGATGACGACAATTTTCTGAAGGTAAACGGTCGTGAGGGTTGTACCTGACGGTGAATGGATGCCCCGTCACTGATCTACGTAAAATGACTGCAATGATACATTTTCTGTTCTGTGTATTTTATCATTAGACATACATATTTTAAAAAAAAACAAAAACAGATTTCCACACCATCAATAGGAAAACTAGCAAACAAACCTCTTTCCCACCTTGAACTCGGTTCCATCATCTTTAACTGCAAGACGCAGATGCCCGGTGAGCAGGATCTTACCATCAGATCAACAGGGTTCACCCTACTGGTCTCCCTCCCGCCCGCGCCCTTCTCTTAAGGTGCTACCCACCGAGCTAAGACGCGCCTCTCAGCCTCTCGCGCCATCCCTTGGGCACTCTGCCGCGCTGCTGTGCCAGCGCCAGCAATGCTGCGGTGAATTCCCGCAGCACACCTTCTCCTCCTCCTTCCCCACTCTCCCAGCTTGTTCCTCGACCCGCTCTTCCTTCTCCTTCAAATTCTCTGGGGCTGGACGACAATGTCGCTTCCTCCAGGAAGCCTTCCTTTCCTGACGACCAGCTGACATCACATCCTGTGGCTTGTTCCCGTGGCTCCCTGCCCCCTCCCAGGCGAAGACAGACCTTCACGGAACAAACCACCCTGAGGGTGAGAAAGTCAGGCAGGGGGAGACGGGAGAATCATTCCAGAGATCAGAGAGAAGCTGTGTGCCCGATAGACGTGGACGCAGAACCCATCAGACCGGAAACCCCACATCTCTTCCTCAGGTGCTGTGTGATCGTAACCAAGTTACTTAACTGCTTCAAGTCTCTGTTTCCTCTTCTGCAAAGCTCAGATAAAATTTCCTAACTCTCCAGGGTGTTGAAAACTCGAAGGGAAGGGGCACAGTCCAGCTTGTCTCGGGGCCCTCCCCAGCAGTCATACGTCCACCCGGCTGCTCGCCGGATGCCTGGACTCCTGCCTGCGCTCTGCTTCCGCCCCAGCTCAACTCCGCACCGCAGCCAGAGGTCCTTTCCAAACTGCGCCCAGGATGACCTCCTGCTGGCCTCCAGTCCCTCATTCTCCACGGGCTCCACCCTCAGCATGTGGCCTGGGCCCCCAGGCCTCCATGGAAAGGGTGAGGGTTGTACCTGACGGTGAATGGATGCCCGTCACTGATCTACGAAAATGACTGCAATGATACATTTTCTGTTCTGTGTATTTTATCATTAGACATACATATTTTAAAAAAAAACAAAAACAGATTTCCACACCATCAATAGGAAAACTAGCAAACAAACCTCTTTCCCACCTTGAACTCGGTTCCATCATCTTTAACTGCAAGACGCAGATGCCCGGTGAGCAGGATCTTACCATCAGATCAACAGGGTTCACCCTACTGGTCTCCCTCCCGCCCGCGCCCTTCTCTTAAGGTGCTACCCACCGAGCTAAGACGCGCCTCTCAGCCTCTCGCGCCATCCCTTGGGCACTCTGCCGCGCTGCTGTGCCAGCGCCAGCAATGCTGCGGTGAATTCCCGCAGCACACCTTCTCCTCCTCCTTCCCCACTCTCCCAGCTTGTTCCTCGACCCGCTCTTCCTTCTCCTTCAAATTCTCTGGGGCTGGACGACAATGTCGCTTCCTCCAGGAAGCCTTCCTTTCCTGACGACCAGCTGACATCACATCCTGTGGCTTGTTCCCGTGGCTCCCTGCCCCCTCCCAGGCGAAGACAGACCTTCACGGAACAAACCACCCTGAGGGTGAGAAAGTCAGGCAGGGGGAGACGGGAGAATCATTCCAGAGATCAGAGAGAAGCTGTGTGCCCGATAGACGTGGACGCAGAACCCATCAGACCGGAAACCCCACATCTCTTCCTCAGGTGCTGTGTGATCGTAACCAAGTTACTTAACTGCTTCAAGTCTCTGTTTCCTCTTCTGCAAAGCTCAGATAAAATTTCCTAACTCTCCAGGGTGTTGAAAACTCGAAGGGAAGGGGCACAGTCCAGCTTGTCTCGGGGCCCTCCCCAGCAGTCATACGTCCACCCGGCTGCTCGCCGGATGCCTGGACTCCTGCCTGCGCTCTGCTTCCGCCCCAGCTCAACTCCGCACCGCAGCCAGAGGTCCTTTCCAAACTGCGCCCAGGATGACCTCCTGCTGGCCTCCAGTCCCTCATTCTCCACGGGCTCCACCCTCAGCATGTGGCCCGATGCCCGCCACACGGAATCTCAGCCCAGTCTCCTTCCTTGCTGTGAAGTCCTGGCACCCATTTCTTCCTCAACGAGAAACCCCCTCCACAATCCCACGCTTTGCCTGACAACAGGCCTCTGTCCTCCGGCCCCACCTTGTGGCCCAGAGCACCCTCCGATTTTCATCTTCCTGCCCTTTACTGCATTTTTGGTGTGCATTACAATTCTTTTTTAAAAAATGGCTCTATCAGTTTTATTCATGCATAACTGACATACAACCAACTGCACATATTTAAGCGTATCATTGGATTAGCCCTGACACGCACACACTCATGAATCGCCACAATCAAGATAATAAATGTATCTATCTGCCCTTTAGATTTCTTTGTTGTCTTCTGATAATCTCTCTTCTCTAGCCCTTCTCTCTGCTGATGGGCCCTATCACTGTATATTAGTTCACCTTTCCGAGAACTTCATATAAATGTAATCGTACAGAATATGCTTTTGTTTTTTACCCAGAGTAATTATTTTGAGATTCATCCAAGTAATAGCAATAGTACATCATTTTGTTGTTGTTGTTTAGTATTCTATTGTATGTACAAAACATAGCCTGCTTATCCACTTATCTGCTGGTGGACCTTGGTGGTGTTTCCTATTTGTAAGAGCATATGCTTTAATTTCTCCTACGTAACTGTGTAGGAGTTCAATGGCTGGATCATATGCAGCGTATGTCCAGCTTTTTTAACAAACCGTGAAGCTGTTTTCCAAAAATAATTATACCATGTTATAGTCTCATCAGTAAAGTATGAGACTTCCATTTACTCTGCACTCCTGTTAACACTCGGTATGATCAATCGTCTTAATTCTTGCCACGGTAATAGGTGTGTAATGTTCTGTGCTTTTAAATCACATGCTCAGATAAAATTTCCTAACTCTCCAGGGTGTTGAAAACTCGAAGGGAAGGGGCACAGTCCAGCTTGTCTCGGGGCCCTCCCCAGCAGTCATACGTCCACCCGGCTGCTCGCCGGATGCCTGGACTCCTGCCTGCGCTCTGCTTCCGCCCCAGCTCAACTCCGCACCGCAGCCAGAGGTCCTTTCCAAACTGCGCCCAGGATGACCTCCTGCTGGCCTCCAGTCCCTCATTCTCCACGGGCTCCACCCTCAGCATGTGGCCCGATGCCCGCCACACGGAATCTCAGCCCAGTCTCCTTCCTTGCTGTGAAGTCCTGGCACCCATTTCTTCCTCAACGAGAAACCCCCTCCACAATCCCACGCTTTGCCTGACAACAGGCCTCTGTCCTCCGGCCCCACCTTGTGGCCCAGAGCACCCTCCGATTTTCATCTTCCTGCCCTTTACTGCATTTTTGGTGTGCATTACAATTCTTTTTTAAAAAATGGCTCTATCAGTTTTATTCATGCATAACTGACATACAACCAACTGCACATATTTAAGCGTATCATTGGATTAGCCCTGACACGCACACACTCATGAATCGCCACAATCAAGATAATAAATGTATCTATCTGCCCTTTAGATTTCTTTGTTGTCTTCTGATAATCTCTCTTCTCTAGCCCTTCTCTCTGCTGATGGGCCCTATCACTGTATATTAGTTCACCTTTCCGAGAACTTCATATAAATGTAATCGTACAGAATATGCTTTTGTTTTTTACCCAGAGTAATTATTTTGAGATTCATCCAAGTAATAGCAATAGTACATCATTTTGTTGTTGTTGTTTAGTATTCTATTGTATGTACAAAACATAGCCTGCTTATCCACTTATCTGCTGGTGGACCTTGGTGGTGTTTCCTATTTGTAAGAGCATATGCTTTAATTTCTCCTACGTAACTGTGTAGGAGTTCAATGGCTGGATCATATGCAGCGTATGTCCAGCTTTTTTAACAAACCGTGAAGCTGTTTTCCAAAAATAATTATACCATGTTATAGTCTCATCAGTAAAGTATGAGACTTCCATTTACTCTGCACTCCTGTTAACACTCGGTATGATCAATCGTCTTAATTCTTGCCACGGTAATAGGTGTGTAATGCTGTCTTACTGTGCTTTTAAATCACATTTTCCTAATGACTCATGATGCTGAGCATCTTTTCATGTGTTTATTTGCCACCCACACATCTTGTCTGGCAACACCTCCAAGAAATTTCCAAAGAAAATACATGGTAAAAGCTAAACCTGTTAGGTAAATCTCTTCATGAACGTAATTGCGATTTCTTATTCCACTAAAGTGGAAATCTATAAGTTTTCACATTTAAAAAACTATAGTAAATACATACAACAGAAGACTTACCCGCCAGTGGTAAAGAACCTGCCTGGCCATGCGGGAGATGTAAAGAGACCTGGGTTCGATCCCCGGGTCAGGGAGATCCCCTGGTGGAGGGCCTGGCAACCCTCTCCAGTCTTCCCGCCCGGAGAATCCCAGGGACGGAGGAGCCTGGCAGTTACGGTCCATAGGGTCACCAAGAGTCAGATGCGACTGAAGTGACTCAGCACGCAAGTGGAGATTTACCATTTTAACTGCTTTTAAGCATACAGTTCAGTGGCGTTAACTACATTCACGTTGCTTTGCCATTCACCATCCACTTCCAGAACATTTTCACCAGCCCTCACTGAAACTCTGTACTCGTTAGAAACTAACCCCTCATTTCTCCCCACTCCGCCCAGCCCCTGGAAACCAACATTCTCCTTTTTGTCCCTATGAATGTGACCTCCCTAGGCACCTCAGAGGAATCGTACAAACTTGTCAATTTATGACTGGCTTCTTTCATTTGGCACAATGTCTTCAAATTCACCCATGTGGTAGATAAGACAGCATTTCCCCCTTTTGAAGGCTGAATACTATTCTTTTGTATGTGGAGACCGCATTTGGTTTCTCCATTCATCCATCATGACTGGGCTGCTTCCATTTTTTGGTGACTGTGAATGATGCTGCTATGAACATAGCTGTACAGCTATCTGAGTCTTATTAATTGCATTTAAAATTTTTAAATATATTTTTAATTAATTGCATGTTAATGGTATGTACCATTGCCTGACAAACAGCAAGCATTTAATAAATATATGGGGGACACATCGCCACATGAAGGACCAAACTGGACACCAGCTCAGACACAACTGTATCGTTGGTCCAGCGGGTGCCACTCACGGAGTCCCGATGCAGGCGGCCGCGTCAGTTAAGAAGCTGATCTCCTTGGATCCCATCCAAGAAGTGAGGAAAACACTTCTGGTTTAGTTGGTTACCCTCGCCTCTGCTCGCCGTCCCACCGGAGACTCAGCGGCCTGAGGTCTCCGGGTCAGTCACAAGACACTCACTCAGTGGGAGGCATGGCCCACTCCTTCCAGAGAAGGAGTTCTTTCCTCTGAGACATTGAAGGAACCGTTCCCTACCTTCCTTCCCATGAAATCATGACATTAATAGCCAACCTTTTCTGTCCTTACCCTGGGCCAGCTGCTCTATAAGCATTATCTCATCTACATGTTAAATAACCCTTAATGAGGCACCAGAAGACGCCACACCCCACAAAACAAAACACAAAATCACAGAGAAGTTCACTAACTTGCCCACAGTCATTCGGCCCGTAAATGACTAAGCCAGGCTTGTGGAGAGGCACTTTTGACTCAGACGGTAAAGAATCTGCCTGCAATGCAGGAGACCCAGGTTCAATCCCTGGGTTGGGAAGATCCCCTAGAGAAGAAAATGGCAACCCACTCCAGTCTTCTTGCCTGGAGAATTCCATGGACAGAGGAGCCTGGTGGGCTACCATCAACGGGATCACAAAGAGACAGACACAACTAAGCCCGAGTGACTGACTCACTCACTCTCGACTCCATAACCTACCAGGTAGAAGAAAAAGGCACAACCAACCACTCAGGCTGAAAGCAGCTTTCAATTAGCTACCCTGAAACTAAGCAGAATCTTTCTAAAATGTCTACAAAATTCTGTCTAAGTTTGAATAATATTTATTAAGTACCTTTTCGAAAACACATTACAAAACTTTAAATCAGGACTTTCCTGGTGGCGCCATAGATAAGAACCTGCCTGCCAGTGCAGGGAACGTGAGTTTGCTTCCTGGTCTGGGAAGATCCCACATGCTGTGGAGCAACTAAGCCTGTGCTTCAGAGCCCAAGAGCTCCAACTATCAAGCCCGTGCGCCTAGAGCCTGTGCTCGGCAACAAGAGAAGCCACCTCAGGAAGCAGCCCCTGCACCCCCATGAAGTATAGTTTCCATTTGCTACAACTAAAGAAAGCCTGCACAAAGCAACAAAGACTCAGCACAGCCCGAAAAAAAGAAATCCATACGTTAATTTAAAAATTTCAAGTCAAATGATCCCACCAAAAAGATAACCATTCTTTTTTTTGTGGGGGGGCGGGGGTCCATCTTTGTTCTTTGGCCCGTGTGGGCCTCCCATCGCAGGGGCCTCTGTTGTCACAGAGCACCGTTGGGCCATCAGAGCTGCTCTTATTTAAAGCATTAATAGCCAACCTTTTCTGTCCTTACCCTGGGCCAGCTGCTCTATAAGCATTATCTCATCTACATGTTAAATAACCCTTAATGAGGCACCAGAAGACGCCACACCCACAAAACAAAACACAAAATCACAGAGAAGTTCACTAACTTGCCCACAGTCATTCGGCCCGTAAATGACTAAGCCAGGCTTGTGGAGAGGCACTTTTGACTCAGACGGTAAAGAATCTGCCTGCAATGCAGGAGACCCAGGTTCAATCCCTGGGTTGGGAAGATCCCCTAGAGAAGAAAATGGCAACCCACTCCAGTCTTCTTGCCTGGAGAATTCCATGGACAGAGGAGCCTGGTGGGCTACCATCAACGGGATCACAAAGAGACAGACACAACTAAGCCCGAGTGACTGACTCACTCACTCTCGACTCCATAACCTACCAGGTAGAAGAAAAAGGCACAACCAACCACTCAGGCTGAAAGCAGCTTTCAATTAGCTACCCTGAAACTAAGCAGAATCTTTCTAAAATGTCTACAAAATTCTGTCTAAGTTTGAATAATATTTATTAAGTACCTTTTCGAAAACACATTACAAAACTTTAAATCAGGACTTTCCTGGTGGCGCCATAGATAAGAACCTGCCTGCCAGTGCAGGGAACGTGAGTTTGCTTCCTGGTCTGGGAAGATCCCACATGCTGTGGAGCAACTAAGCCTGTGCTTCAGAGCCCAAGAGCTCCAACTATCAAGCCCGTGCGCCTAGAGCCTGTGCTCGGCAACAAGAGAAGCCACCTCAGGAAGCAGCCCCTGCACCCCCATGAAGTATAGTTTCCATTTGCTACAACTAAAGAAAGCCTGCACAAAGCAACAAAGACTCAGCACAGCCCGAAAAAAAGAAATCCATACGTTAATTTAAAAATTTCAAGTCAAATGATCCCACCAAAAAGATAACCATTCTTTTTTTTGTGGGGGGGCGGGGGTCCATCTTTGTTCTTTGGCCCGTGTGGGCCTCCCATCGCAGGGGCCTCTGTTGTCACAGAGCACCGGCTCTGGGCGCATGCGCGCCAGAGCTCCGGCTTGGTCATTGGACACATGGGTCCAGCCGCTCTGCGGCACGTGGGATCCTCCCAGGCCAGGGATCAAACTGGCACCCCTTGCACTGCAAGGCAGTGTCCTTAACCATTGGACCACCAGGGAAGCCCAAGATAACCGTTCTTAACATCTTGGATGTTTCCTCCCAGTTTTTCCTCCTTACTTGCAGACTTGAACTCAGTCGATATCATGAGTGTCTTCATCCCATTAAGAAAGTGACATCCATCCTCCCATCTCGATCGATCTGCCGCGGGCCCCCTCTCCTCCGTCTCACTTCTCTTCTACGGGGCTCCATGATATTCCTGCCAAATGATGCCATAAACAAGGGGATGTTCATTTCCAGTCATAATGACGGCTGGTCCCGGCCCTGGGCTCAGGAAGCCCTTCTGGATTTACCTCACACAGTTCTCATGACAACTGAACTGTGTTAGATGGGAACCATATTTTTAAATTTTTCTAATGACTTTTTATCCGCGTGTAGAGGCTTTACAATGTTGGGTTCGTTTGTGCTGTACAGCAAAGCAAATCAGCAACACGTTAGATGGGAACAATTACTATGCTTATTTTACTGATGAGGAATTTGAGACTAAAGATTTAACACGTGGTTCTTCCTCTTCCCTTTTCTTGCAGCTGTTATGAGCACAAATACACCCTCACCTTGGTTTCTGAATCAACACGCTGCTAAAAAGAGCCCGTGCTGTTAGGACAAATGGCCGAGAGGATAACACGTGCCTCGAGTCTTCTTACACGTCCCTGCATGCTTAGCCACTGTGTCTGACTCTTTGCAACCCCATGGACTGGAGCCCGCCAGGCTCCTCTGTCCATGGGGATTCTCTAGGCAAGAACACTGGGGGGAGTTGCCGTGCCATCCTCCGGGGGCATCTTCCCGACCCAGGGATCAAACCCACATCTCCTACACTAGCAGGCAGATGCTTTACCACGGAGCCACCCAGGAGGCCTAGAAGTAGGTATAAAGATATAAATGCGCTTGCTGAAGAGAAGGGCAGAGGTAATGCTAAGAAGGACAAAGGAGCAGGCAGACAACAGCCTGGCCCCAATAAAGAGGGGCCTCACAAGCCCCTCAGAGCGGCCTCCAGGGTTCACAGGGTGTTTCGACGACTTGAAGAGCTGACTCAAGCAAGGTCTGCTCGGCAGCCCATCAGGTAAATCCCTGCAGGAAGACATCCCTCCAAGGAGCCTGTCCTTAAAGCAGGGCCCACCTGGAGAAGGAAACAAAGGCAGAACCTGGTTCAGGAGGGCTGGGCTGACGACCGCTCTTAGGAGAGAGGATACACACTTATTTGTTCTGCGGCTCAGCCCGGACCGTCCCGTCACTCAGGCTACTTCCTAGATCCGATCCCACAAAGGGAAGCTTCACCTGCCCCGGCCGGTGTCCAGGGCATGCACGCAGCCCGCCCTGCCCTTGGGGAGCCCCCACGCCACGACATCTCTCTCTCCAAGTCCACCACGCCTCTGCATTTTCCTCCTCCCCTCTCTGTCGGGGTGCCACCCTGCCCGCCAGGCTCCCCTGTGTTGTTTCAGCCGTGCCACAGCGCTGACCTCACGGGGAGGCGGCACCCACTCCCAGCGCCGCAAAAATGACGGTCCCACCCATCCCTGTCTGGACATGGGAGGAGCTATTTCAGGCTGCACCTCCCCTCAGGGAAACTCAACAGCCAGGATCCTCACTCCTCCCGGGATACAGGTGGAGAAACTGAGTCACCAAAGCACCCTGCCAGGCATTCCCAACTCCTCCGTGACTCAGCGAGGTCACAGTCCTACAGAGCCCAGCCCACAAGCTGTGTGACTTCAGGCAGGTACTCTGCCCCGTGCTGTATCCTGGACATGGGACCTGCAGGGGTCACAGGTTCTGCCCAGGGCTCATCAGTGGCAGTTCTGGGACCCCGCCTTTCAGACTCTGTTCGGTCGAATCCTGGCCCCAGCAGGCTGCAAATCAAGGCATTCTGGATGAAGATAATCTGAATGGTTCTATATACCTATGAGACAGATAAAGGCACCAAATGACTGCGTCTCTGTGAATCCGTCCATTCTAAGGCCATCAGTACCAGCAAACTCCCTGCTGTGTCATGTGAGCATCCCGACTAAAGGTATAAAGATATAAATGCTTGCTGAAGAGAAGGGCAGAGGTAATGCTAAGAAGGACAAAGGAGCAGGCAGACAACAGCCTGGCCCCAATAAAGAGGGGCCTCACAAGCCCCTCAGAGCGGCCTCCAGGGTTCACAGGGTGTTTCGACGACTTGAAGAGCTGACTCAAGCAAGGTCTGCTCGGCAGCCCATCAGGTAAATCCCTGCAGGAAGACATCCCTCCAAGGAGCCTGTCCTTAAAGCAGGGCCCACCTGGAGAAGGAAACAAAGGCAGAACCTGGTTCAGGAGGGCTGGGCTGACGACCGCTCTTAGGAGAGAGGATACACACTTATTTGTTCTGCGGCTCAGCCCGGACCGTCCCGTCACTCAGGCTACTTCCTAGATCCGATCCCACAAAGGGAAGCTTCACCTGCCCCGGCCGGTGTCCAGGGCATGCACGCAGCCCGCCCTGCCCTTGGGGAGCCCCCACGCCACGACATCTCTCTCTCCAAGTCCACCACGCCTCTGCATTTTCCTCCTCCCCTCTCTGTCGGGGTGCCACCCTGCCCGCCAGGCTCCCCTGTGTTGTTTCAGCCGTGCCACAGCGCTGACCTCACGGGGAGGCGGCACCCACTCCCAGCGCCGCAAAAATGACGGTCCCACCCATCCCTGTCTGGACATGGGAGGAGCTATTTCAGGCTGCACCTCCCCTCAGGGAAACTCAACAGCCAGGATCCTCACTCCTCCCGGGATACAGGTGGAGAAACTGAGTCACCAAAGCACCCTGCCAGGCATTCCCAACTCCTCCGTGACTCAGCGAGGTCACAGTCCTACAGAGCCCAGCCCACAAGCTGTGTGACTTCAGGCAGGTACTCTGCCCCGTGCTGTATCCTGGACATGGGACCTGCAGGGGTCACAGGTTCTGCCCAGGGCTCATCAGTGGCAGTTCTGGGACCCCGCCTTTCAGACTCTGTTCGGTCGAATCCTGGCCCCAGCAGGCTGCAAATCAAGGCATTCTGGATGAAGATAATCTGAATGGTTCTATATACCTATGAGACAGATAAAGGCACCAAATGACTGCGTCTCTGTGAATCCGTCCATTCTAAGGCCATCAGTACCAGCAAACTCCCTGCTGTGTCATGTGAGCATTCCTAACAAAGACTAAACACGTTGAGACAGCTGCTTTTTTGGCCTTCTCTGCTCGCTGACGTCGAATGAAAAATACAAAGACAGAGCTCGGAGGTGGCTTGAATTCTCAGCGGGTGGAGAGGAACGCGGTAGGCTCATGCCTCAAGAACTGCGCCCCCTCCATGAAGAGTCTACGGGCTTCTATCAGCTGAGCGCTCATAGGCTGGGGTCGGTGATGAGGAACAAAGGCGTTAGGATCTTGCTTTCTTCCTCTTGTATTGTTTCAGAGACAGTCATAGCCTGGTGTCAGTAACCCGGTCATTGAGTCTGGCAGCTTGGTGGGTCTTTGGCCATCTTTCTGATATGTAACTCCAAGGGGAAGGGTGTTGCGAGGGTGAACACCAGACACAGGATGTACTTAGCAGAGAGTCAGAGGAAAACAGGTGCAAAGTGCAGCTTCTGCAGAGTAAGGCGGCAGAAAAGCAACTTAAGTTACAGACAGGCAGAGTTAGGAGCAGTTAAAGTAAACCAGGAGGAATGTTCAGGACTGCTAGTGTTCTCTTTATCTTCTTTCTTCTCAGGAAAGGGAAAGAAAACCCTCATTCCTCTTTCTTTTCACTGCAGTAAGACCACAATCCTGAGAGGTACATCATCTCAGAAGCAGATGGCCGGCCTCCCCGGTGGTCCAGCTGGTTAAGACACTAGGCCTCCACTGCAGGGAACACGGGTTCGGTCCCTGTTGGGCAGCTAATATGGTGGGGAGGCAGGACAAGCTCTTTAGTTTAAAACAAATAAGCCAGTCTCAGCAAAGATCATAGGTCAGGTCAGGTGCCTCTTCTGTTGGATTCTTAAGACACCTATCCCCCTGCCTTTTTAAATTTAATTTAATTTTGGCCACTTCCATTGATCTTTCATTTATTTATCTTTGTTCTTTGGCTCCTGCGGACCTCCCATCGCGGTGGCGTCTGTTGTCGAAGAGCACCGGCTCTGGGCGCATGCGCTCCAGAGCTCCGGCTCGGTAATTGGACACATCAGTCCAGCCGCTCCGCGGCACGTGGGATCTTCCCAGGCCAGGGCTCGAACCGGCGCCCCTTGCACTGCAAGGCGGTGTCCTTACCCACTGGACCACCAGGGAAGCCACACCCTCCCCCTTTTGTTTGACAGAGTTTTGTTGTTAACTGCCATCCATCCATCCAGTCCTCCACAGACACCTATGCTTATGAACTCTGGTTCTTCGCTATGTTTGCAAAATGCCCTGCACAGTCCCACACGTTCACGCTCTCCTTTCAGGAGGGAAAGGCTAAGTTGATTAAGCAGCGCCAAGGGGGGAACAGCTGAAGCTTCATGTACGGGGTAAATCTTCACAATAGCGAGCTACTGGCCCACCGACAGATGAGGACACGGAGGTTCGGAAGAGCTTCCTGGCGGCTCTTGCTGCACACACGGGGCAGGCCGGATCTTTCCCGTTCGCCTTCCACTCCGCCGCCCATGGACCCCCGCCGACCCCTGCCTCCATCCATCGCCTGGGGAACCCCACATCTCCACTGGCCAGATGGCCGCCATCTAAGGGCCCATGCCTCATCCGCCCTTAAGCTCACAAACCCAGAGGTGACACCCCGCTCCTTGAAACCGCCTTACAGGGGCCTTCCCTGGTGGCCGAGTAGTTAAGACTGAGAGCTTCCAATGGCAGGGGCTCGGGTTCTATCCCCGGTCAGGCAACTAAGATCCCAGAAGCCCAGGCACGGTCAAAACAAAACAGACACCTACTGCTGCCCCTCGCCCGGGCTCCTCCTGGTTACCTTACGCTGCAGGTCCACAGCCCACAGACCGCACCCAGCAGCGGAGGTCACCCCGCGGATCTCTGAGACGTCCCACCCCCAGCCAGCGCCAGGGACACAACCCCGACACCCCGTCTCCCGCGCGGGCAGCGGCCAAGTAAGGGAAGGGCGGCGGCTGTGAGAACGGCCCAAAGGAAGAACCCAAAGGCCCAGACACAAGCTGTGACCGGAAACCTGCCGGGGCATTGATCGCGGGGCGGAGGCTGTGTGCACCGCGGCAAACCCGAGCCTGCGGGGACAGCCGGGAGCAGGCACCCGCCAGGGCTCCACGAAGGCGCCCCTTCCCCTGTCCCTCCTCCCCACCACCCTGCATTCCCTCTCGCCATGCCCCCTACTCCCCCCTCCCCACCGGATCCCTATCCACGCCTCCACCTTGCACCCAGCCTCCCTCGCCCCTCTCCCCGTCCCCTCCCTCCGGCTCCGACCCCTCGCACCCCACCCCCACGCCGCCCCGCGCCCGCCGCCCCGTCTCCCCGGCTCCGCGCGTCACCGCTCGTCCCACCTCCTGCCCAGCCAATCAGTCCCCTCCTCCGCACCCGGCCTGCCCTCCCCGGGGAGACCTGGGGCCCGAGATGCGAAATCGAGTCCGGCGAGTGCAATTACCGGGCGAGAGGGCAATGCCAAGTGCAGTAGAAACCGGAAGAGGGCTGGGGGGGCTGGCGGGGGCGGGTGGAGGCCAGACCGCCACCGTTCAGCCACGGTCAGCGAGCTGGTTAGCCTCGCACTGCCACTTACAAAAATGCTCTCCTACAAATGCTCTCTCGGGCCTCCGAACAAGCCAGGGAGGCGGGTGTCCCCTCCCTCTCACGGCGGAGGAAAGAACAGCCTGGGGGAGACCCCGTCGCTGCCCCCAAGGTCCCAGGCTGGGCGGCGGACCCAGGCCGGTCTTCCTGCTCAGAAACCAAGGGCCGGTGGAGGCACGGGTGACGTCCTCCGCCAGCCAGGCACGTTTGAGATCCACTTGCCTGGACCCCTCTCCCAGAGTTTCGAGGGTGCAAGCGTGGAAACAGGGAGGAGAGCAGAGACCCGAGGAGGGCCTTAGGGCCGGACGTTTGGGTAAAAGACGCCGAGAGAAAAGGGTAAACTCCAAAGGCTGGCTTGGGATTTCTTCCCAGGCTGCTAGCCTGGCTGGTGTCAGGCGAGGCGGGGATTTGCATTTTAAAGAGAAAGCCGTGTAAAGACGAGAAGCAGCGGCAGAACTCCTAGGCAGGCGACCTTCTCTCGCCGGCGCCCGGCGCGGGGAGCTAATCCGGCGCCGCCCAGATCGCCGGGCTCGATCAGAGACGCCGGGGCGCACCCAAAGGCAGAAGGCCTGGGATCAGGGCCCAGTGAGGATGAGTCGGCCTCTCGGGGAGCCCCCTGCACCCGCTCGCTCTGCCTTACCGTCGGCGGCAGCCTCTTCCTCCGGGTGTCTGCGGAGCTCAGGGGCTCAACGCCGAGGCCCCCTTCCCAGCGAGGCCTCCTTAACCCCTGGACCGTTTCCATTTCTCCCTGGCGTTTAGCAGGGTCCAAGCTGTGTTCCTCAAACCGGAACACCTGATCCCGGGTGACTCCGCCTGGGAAACTTGTTACAAAGTTATAGGGAAGAATCGCTTTCTTTTATGTTACCCTTTGCTTCTCCCTTGCTTTTGCTCGTTAGGGATAGGTCTATACCTGATGGCCTGCCTTGGAAGCCCTGCCCCCGCTGCCTGAATTTAAATCTAAGTTTGGGTCCTGGAGACATCCTGACCCAGTCCACCTGTGAATGGCTGCAAGACAAAACGAAATTAATACATTCCCTCCGGGGAGGCGGATCATTTCAGGAGATATTGGCAACATCAATGACCTTTTTACTTCACTTCCTCGCCTCCCTGCCACTTCTGTACAAAAAACTGGCACCCAGATCCCAGGGAGATGGCGTTGTGAGACCCTAGCCTGCCATTTTCTCTGCCAGCTTTCCCAATAAAGTCATATTCCTTGCGGCAACAGCTCTTCTGACTTAATGCCTGTCGTGGGGCGAGCTGAGCGAGTTTGGACTCCTGCCAACAACGCAGGTGCACCTGCCATTGGTCTGAGATAGATCTTCCTGTTTCTAACCTGTTCCCGGCTTGTGCCTTTGGTTCTGTGGGTGACTCTTTAAATAGAAAGAACCTAAAACACTAGACCATCTTGTATGTATTTTCATAATAATTATATAGGCACATACCCATACACACCTGTTCGCCCAATAACCTTGTTATGTAAATGTATCTCTAAGAAAAAAAGTAATAGTATGTAAGCATAGCTATCAAGGCTGTAAAATTTAGCAAAGTGAAAAACAATGGAAACACAGAAGAGAATGTTTCTTTACCTAGGCAGCCCCGCAGCTAATCCGGCGCCGCCCAGATCGCCGGGCTCGATCAGAGACGCCGGGGCGCACCCAAAGGCAGAAGGCCTGGGATCAGGGCCCAGTGAGGATGAGTCGGCCTCTCGGGGAGCCCCCTGCACCCGCTCGCTCTGCCTTACCGTCGGCGGCAGCCTCTTCCTCCGGGTGTCTGCGGAGCTCAGGGGCTCAACGCCGAGGCCCCCTTCCCAGCGAGGCCTCCTTAACCCCTGGACCGTTTCCATTTCTCCCTGGCGTTTAGCAGGGTCCAAGCTGTGTTCCTCAAACCGGAACACCTGATCCCGGTGACTCCGCCTGGGAAACTTGTTACAAAGTTATAGGGAAGAATCGCTTTCTTTTATGTTACCCTTTGCTTCTCCCTTGCTTTTGCTCGTTAGGGATAGGTCTATACCTGATGGCCTGCCTTGGAAGCCCTGCCCCCGCTGCCTGAATTTAAATCTAAGTTTGGGTCCTGGAGACATCCTGACCCAGTCCACCTGTGAATGGCTGCAAGACAAAACGAAATTAATACATTCCCTCCGGGGAGGCGGATCATTTCAGGAGATATTGGCAACATCAATGACCTTTTTACTTCACTTCCTCGCCTCCCTGCCACTTCTGTACAAAAAACTGGCACCCAGATCCCAGGGAGATGGCGTTGTGAGACCCTAGCCTGCCATTTTCTCTGCCAGCTTTCCCAATAAAGTCATATTCCTTGCGGCAACAGCTCTTCTGACTTAATGCCTGTCGTGGGGCGAGCTGAGCGAGTTTGGACTCCTGCCAACAACGCAGGTGCACCTGCCATTGGTCTGAGATAGATCTTCCTGTTTCTAACCTGTTCCCGGCTTGTGCCTTTGGTTCTGTGGGTGACTCTTTAAATAGAAAGAACCTAAAACACTAGACCATCTTGTATGTATTTTCATAATAATTATATAGGCACATACCCATACACACCTGTTCGCCCAATAACCTTGTTATGTAAATGTATCTCTAAGAAAAAAAGTAATAGTATGTAAGCATAGCTATCAAGGCTGTAAAATTTAGCAAAGTGAAAAAACAATGGAAACACAGAAGAGAATGTTTCTTTAGCAACGACCAAAAAAAACCCCATTTTCTCAATGCTTGTTAATAAATTATGGAAAAAATAAGAAAAATAAAACACTAAAGAAATTTTAACTGTGGGACTAAGGGATCATACATGGGGCTATTGCGATGGCCTGGAGGGGTGGGATGGGGGGAATGGGATAGACATAAGACTAATCTGGAACTCTACATATCTATAAACCACAAAACTCTGTAAAATCAAAAAAGCAAAATTAAAAAAAACTTGTGATTATGGAAAAAAACTGTAAATGTAACATAAAAATTTGCATTTTATATGTATGATTCAATTATATTAAGTATATTCACATGGTTGTGCAATATTAACATCCTCCATCCATAGAAATTTTTCATCTTGAATGGTAACTCTGTACCCACTAAGCTTTAACTCCTCCCCAGCACCAGGCCACCCACATCCTGATTTCTGTCTGTGATCTGACTGCTCTAGATACCTCACTTAAGAGGAATCTACAATATTTGTCCTTCTGTGTCTGGTTCATTTCACTTCCTTTTCAAGTCTCCCCCATGTTGTAACATGTGTCCGAATTTCCTTCTTAGTTACAATTGAACAACACTGCATTTTAAGTAAATATCACATTTTGTTTATCCAGCCATCTGCTGATGGACAGTTAGGTTGTTCCCACCTTTGTGTCTACTGTGATGACACTGCTTTTTAACTCTTGGTCCAAGAGAAACTCAAGACGAAGTGATAGCATTTTTAGAAAATAACACTGAGCACATTTACATCTGAAAAATAAACGTAAGAAAACCCAAAGAAAGACATTAAGGCAAAAATTAATTAGTACAAAAATTTTTTAAAGCAGTGAACAAATTACAAAACTTTTTTTTTTTTTTTCTAATTAAGAAAAATGGCCAAGGCTCCCCTGGTGGTCCAGGGGCTGGGGCTCCGTGCCACAATGCAAAGGGTACAGGTTCAGTCCCTGGTTGGGGAACCAATATCCCGCATCCCATAGGATGTGGCCAAAAAATAAACAATAAATAAATTTTTTTAAAAGAAAATGGCTTTCCTTAGGAGATGGCCAGTCATAGGATAGAAATGCAGCCAGTGAGAAGGAGAAGAGAGAAAAGAAACTACAGGCATTTTTGCCCCCTGCCCTGTGGTCTGAGGCTGCCCTGCACAGGGTGCAGTCTGATGGTCCCTTCACACACTAGGTGTATGAACGAGGACCTGTTACTCAATCTCCCTGGACGTCAGTGAATAGTAAGTGAGCTACTGAAACAGAAAGGACTAAATGCAGGGCTTGGCACATGGGGATACTTATTCATTTTGTTGAAAATGATATTGTTCGTGATACATTCATATTTTGTTTCCCAAGGAGAGGTCCTCAAGAGGAGAACGTGAGTGGTGCCCTTAAAAATACTGACAAATTTGCATTTTATATGTATGATTCAATTATATGTATATTCAAGTTGTGCAATATTAACATCCTCCATCCATAGAAATTTTTCATCTTGAATGGTAACTCTGTACCCACTAAGCTTTAACTCCTCCCCAGCACCAGGCCACCCACATCCTGATTTCTGTCTGTGATCTGACTGCTCTAGATACCTCACTTAAGAGGAATCTACAATATTTGTCCTTCTGTGTCTGGTTCATTTCACTTCCTTTTCAAGTCTCCCCCATGTTGTAACATGTGTCCGAATTTCCTTCTTAGTTACAATTGAACAACACTGCATTTTAAGTAAATATCACATTTTGTTTATCCAGCCATCTGCTGATGGACAGTTAGGTTGTTCCCACCTTTGTGTCTACTGTGATGACACTGCTTTTTAACTCTTGGTCCAAGAGAAACTCAAGACGAAGTGATAGCATTTTTAGAAAATAACACTGAGCACATTTACATCTGAAAAATAAACGTAAGAAAACCCAAAGAAAGACATTAAGGCAAAAATTAATTAGTACAAAAATTTTTTAAAGCAGTGAACAAATTACAAAACTTTTTTTTTTTTTTTCTAATTAAGAAAAAGGGCCAAGGCGCCCCTGGTGGTCCAGGGGCTGGGGCTCCGTGCCACAATGCAAAGGGTACAGGTTCAGTCCCTGGTTGGGGAACCAATATCCCGCATCCCATAGGATGTGGCCAAAAAATAAACAATAAATAAATTTTTTTAAAAGAAAATGGCTTTCCTTAGGAGATGGCCAGTCATAGGATAGAAATGCAGCCAGTGAGAAGGAGAAGAGAGAAAAGAAACTACAGGCATTTTTGCCCCCTGCCCTGTGGTCTGAGGCTGCCCTGCACAGGGTGCAGTCTGATGGTCCCTTCACACACTAGGTGTATGAACGAGGACCTGTTACTCAATCTCCCTGGACGTCAGTGAATAGTAAGTGAGCTACTGAAACAGAAAGGACTAAATGCAGGGCTTGGCACATGGGGATACTTATTCATTTTGTTGAAAATGATATTGTTCGTGATACATTCATATTTTGTTTCGCCCAAGGAGAGGTCCTCAAGAGGAGAACGTGAGTGGTGTCAACCTTAAAAAATACTGACAAATTATAAAGAGCAAAATGGAGCTGATTCGGGAAGAACCGAGGACTTGTGAGCCGGGAAAAGCAAGCTATGGTGACCAACAGGCAAGTCAGAAAAGACAAAGGGAAAGTCAGCTTTGATTAGGTTTTAGGAGGAAACTGGGGAGGGTTGTTGTAAACGAATTTGTTGGAGAAGAACAAGAATGCCGGGTGGAGGCAGTTTCTCGTCAGCAGCCAGGTGTGGTTAGAGCGTTGTCACTGGGGCAGGAAGGGGTCTTCCTTCTTACTCTTAAAAAAAAGGAGATAAAATTCCCCGGGTGGAAAATGCCTCCCTTGTGAGAATAATTCTCACATTTTCTCCCTGCTGGTGACTAGGCTGAGTGTGTGACATCTCCCCTTTCAGGACTACCTGATTCCATTTTAAGTGAGATTTCCTGTGTTTATCTTCATGCCAGCAACCCCCCTCCTGAGCATCAGTCAGTTAAGTCCTTCAGTTGTGTCCAACTCTTTGCGACCCCATGGACTGCAGCACACCAGGCTTCCCTGTCCTTCACCATCTCCCAGAGCTTGCTCAAACTCATGTCCATTGACTCAGTGATGCCATCCGACCGTCTTGTCCTCTGTCGTCCCCTTCTCCTTTTGCCTTCTTTTTTCCCAACATCAGGCTCTTTTCCAATGAGTTGTCTCTTCGCATCAGGTGGCCACAGTATTGGAGCTTCAGCTTAGAAAACCGTAAATCCAAAAGATAGATGCATCCTAAAGTTCACTGCAACACTATTTATAATAGCCAGGACCTGGAAGTAACCCAAATGTTCATCACCTTAGGAACGGATAAAGAAAGTGGGGTCCATATATGCAATGGAATATTACTCAGCCATAAACAAAGAATGAAACTGTGCCACTTGAAAAAGAACAAGAATGACGATGAACTTTCACACACTAGGTGTATGAACGAGGACCTGTTACTCAATCTCCTGGACGTCAGTGAAAATGATATTGCAGGGCTTGGCACATGGGGATACTTATTCATTTTGTTGAAAATGATATTGTTCGTGATACATTCATATTTTGTTTCGCCCAAGGAGAGGTCCTCAAGAGGAGAACGTGAGTGGTGTCAACCTTAAAAAATACTGACAAATTATAAAGAGCAAAATGGAGCTGATTCGGGAAGAACCGAGGACTTGTGAGCCGGGAAAAGCAAGCTATGGTGACCAACAGGCAAGTCAGAAAAGACAAAGGGAAAGTCAGCTTTGATTAGGTTTTAGGAGGAAACTGGGGAGGGTTGTTGTAAACGAATTTGTTGGAGAAGAACAAGAATGCCGGGTGGAGGCAGTTTCTCGTCAGCAGCCAGGTGTGGTTAGAGCGTTGTCACTGGGGCAGGAAGGGGTCTTCCTTCTTACTCTTAAAAAAAAGGAGATAAAATTCCCCGGGTGGAAAATGCCTCCCTTGTGAGAATAATTCTCACATTTTTCTCCCTGCTGGTGACTAGGCTGAGTGTGTGACATCTCCCCTTTCAGGACTACCTGATTCCATTTTAAGTGAGATTTCCTGTGTTTATCTTCATGCCAGCAACCCCCCTCCTGAGCATCAGTCAGTTAAGTCCTTCAGTTGTGTCCAACTCTTTGCGACCCCATGGACTGCAGCACACCAGGCTTCCCTGTCCTTCACCATCTCCCAGAGCTTGCTCAAACTCATGTCCATTGACTCAGTGATGCCATCCGACCGTCTTGTCCTCTGTCGTCCCCTTCTCCTTTTGCCTTCTTTTTTCCCAACATCAGGCTCTTTTCCAATGAGTTGTCTCTTCGCATCAGGTGGCCACAGTATTGGAGCTTCAGCTTAGAAAACCGTAAATCCAAAAGATAGATGCATCCTAAAGTTCACTGCAACACTATTTATAATAGCCAGGACCTGGAAGTAACCCAAATGTTCATCACCTTAGGAACGGATAAAGAAAGTGGGGTCCATATATGCAATGGAATATTACTCAGCCATAAACAAAGAATGAAACTGTGCCACTTGAAAAGACATGGATGAACCTAAAGAATGTCACAAAGAGTGAAGTCAGTTAGAGAAAAACAAATATCTCATGTTAACATGTAGGTGTGGAGTCTAGAAAAATGATACATGGGAGCCTACTGCAAAGCAGAAATAGAGACAGACACAGAGAACAATAGGAAAGAAGGGTGACTTGAGAGATGGGAATTGACACAGATATACATACTGTGGATAAAGCAGATAACTGAGAAGAACCTGCCCTGTAGCACAGGGAGTTCTACCCATGTTCTGTGGTGACCCGAATGGGAAAGAAATCCAGAAAAGAAGGGATGTGTGTAGACGTATAGCTGATGCATTTTTGTGTGTCATTGAAAAGCAACTATATGCCAATAAAAATTTTATAAAAATAAAACGATTACAAAATAAACTCACTCTTTTGGGTATGCCGATAAAGACAGGTGAGCAACATGTTAAAAAATTTTTTCATACTTTTTAAAAATTTTTGGTCTCTTTTTATTTATTTATTTTCATCCATCTTTGCTCTTTGGCCTGTGTGGGCCTCCCATCATGGTGGCCTCTCCTGCTGGAGAGCACCGGCTCCGGGCGCGTGTGCTCCAGAGCGCTGGCTCGTAATTGGACACACCGGTCGAGCCGCTCCACCAGCATGTGGGCTCTTCCCAGGCCAGGGATCGAACTGACGCCCCTTGCACTGCAAGGCGGTGTCTTTACCCACTGGACCACCAGGGAAGCCCAACATGTTACATTTTTTTCAAAAAGCAAGCGCCCAGTGCAGGGTGGGAGCACCTTGAGCAAAGGAAGAACAGGCAGCCCGAGAGCAGCAGGTCAGCCTGGTCCAGGAGGCTGCTGACGGTCAAGGCATGGCATGCCCTCTCTTTGTCCCTCGCCAACAGGCAGAGGAGGGTGAAAAAGAACCTCTCACCATCTATACCAGGAGAGCCCTGGGCCAGTGGTCCCTGAGGCTTTTCCTAGCTCTGCTGGCCTCTGTTCACGGAAGTCTTGGGCTGAGCATAGAAGAGAAGGCAGCTGGAGGAAAGTAAGGCAGGTGTCCAGCTCCCAGGCTGAGCTGATGGCGATGGTGGGAGCAGCGTGCTTGGAGAACCGTGACCCAGGTGTGGACCTGGAGATGTGTTTAGCTTCTTCCTTGCCTGTGACGGGAAAGGTAGGAATAGGCCCGTATGGAGCGCGCGGCAGACTAGGTTCCATGCGCTCCCAGGAGCCCTGAGAAGGGAGAACCTGATGGGCGGCAGGCAGACCCCAAGGGCATGATCCAGTGGTCAGCTACCCCCAGTGTCGTGGCCTCAGAGGCACAGACGGCAGAAAGCTTTCATGTTCTTAGTTCAGCTCATTCATTAGGCAACCTCTTGCACTAATCCCTTGCGGGCCGGTGGGGAAATGGGGGCAAATGCCAGATTCCTGAGCACAACAAAGGCTGGACAGAAAATAGCTCGGGGAAACCTGTGGTGTGGCACTGGGAACAGCTGGGCGCTCTGATGACCTAGAGGGGTGGGATGGAGGCTGGGAGGGAGGCTCTCGAGGGAGGGGAGACAATATACATGAGCTGATTCGCACCGTTGTAGAGAGACTAACCCAGTGTTGTAAAGCAATTATGCTCCAATATAAGAAATACTAAAAAAAAAAAAAAAATGGCCGGACAGAGATGCATCCATCAGAACCACATGCACAGCAGATATAGAGCCTGGCTGTTGTGTTAAGTTGCCCACAAAATCAAGATGGCCAGGAAGCAGCTGGTGTTTATAGGCAGGACTCTCCCCAGCCCTCACTGGGGCAGAGGCAGAGAAAGAACATCACCCAGCATCACTTTGGGGAACTCCCTCCACCCATACTCCATGATAATGCACCTCTGTTGTTACGATCTGAGTCAGATGCCTCCAAGGATGGGCATGTGATGCATGACGGCCATGGAGAGGTTGCTGTGGATGTGGTTGTTTTTCAATCACGCAGTCTTGTCCAGCTCTTTCGACGCCATGGACTGCAGCACGTCAGGCTCTCCTATCCTTCACCATCTCCCAGAGCTTGCTCAGACTCATGTCCATTGAGTCGGTGAGGCCATCCAACCATCTCGTCCCCTGTCATCCCCTTCTCCTCCTGCCCTCAATCTTTCCCAGCATCTACCTGGAGAAACTATGTATCCTGGGACCTTTTGTTCTGAGGTTATCTTTGTAAATGTGGCGCTGATCAGGGTGGGTGGAGGGCGATCTTAGCCACCCACAGAGAGATACTTCCTGACAGTGAAGCAACGCTACGGATGGTAGAGCCACGTGTGCAAACTTCAAATTATGCAAGTAGGTCAAGTCCCTTTCTCCCCTTAAACCAGAGGTCATCTGAAACTTTCTACTGGAGTCAGTTAATACACTTGTATGGGTTAAATCCCACCCTCTGAAAAAATGTATTCAAGTCCTAACAGCTAGTACATGAGTGTGTGTGTGTGTGTGTATGTCAGACACACTCAGTCATGTCTGACTCTTTTCAGACCCCATGGACTGTAGCCTGCCAGGCTCCTCTGTCCATGGAATTCTCCAGGCAAGAATACTGAAGTAGGTAGCCCATCTTCCTGAACCAGAGATCAAATCTGGGTCTCCCACATTGCAGGCAGATTCTTTAGCATCTGAGCCATTGGGGAGCCCTGGTACCTATGAGTGTGACCTTATTTGGGATTAGGGTCTTTGCAGATGTGAGCGCGCTAAGATGAGGCCATCTTAGACAATGGTGAGGGCGCAGTCACCTGCCGGAGAGAGCACTGTGGATAGAGGCAGAGATTAAAGTTACATATCTACAAGCCAAGGGAAGCCAGGAGCCACCGGGGGCTAGGAGAGAACTTCCAGAAGGAGCCAACCCTGCTGCTATATGAGTTTTCAAAAATATTTATTTGGCTGCACCAGGTCTTAGCTGTGGCATCCAGGGTCTTCAGCAGCAGCGTGTGGACTCTCTGTTGCAGTATGTGGGATCTAGTTCCCTGACCAGGGATAGAACCCGGGCCCTGGCCTTGCGAGCATGGAGGCTTAGCCCCTGGGCCACCAGGGAAGTCTATAGATACCTGAATTTTGAACTTGTAGCTTCCAGAATCCCGAAAGAATCCACTTCTGTTCTTTTGAACCATCCAGCTGGCTGCACTTTGGTATGGCAGCCCTAGCAACTAAATACAACCCCTCATAGATGGTGCTGGGCATGGTATCATGTCCTACCCTTGTCTTTCAAGAAACGCATGCAAGAGACTTCAGGAGGTGCTTCCCAGACGGCTCAATGGCAAAGAATCCACCTGCCAATGCAGGAGACGCAATGCAAGGTTCTGTCCCCTGGAGGAAGATTCCCTAGAGAAGAGCATGGCAACCCACTCCAGTCTTCTTGCCTGGAGAATCCCATGGACAGAGGAGCCTAGTGGGCTATACTCTAAGGAGTCACAAAAGAGTCGGACAGAACGGAGCAACTAAACCTCAACCACGGTCAGCGGTTAACACCATATTTTATCCAGAGAGGATGTTTTAGCAACTGTTTCCCGGGTCCTGGCTGTTTGGCTCTCCTGCTCGGCTCTTCCCAGCCCCTACGCAAAAGGCATCTCAGTCGAAGCCCTCACCGTATCGTGCCTAGCTTTCTAGGAACCATCTGCCATCTTTTCCTCCAGGCTCCTCTGTCCAAAGAATACTGAAGTAGGTAGCCCATCTTCCTGAACCAGAGATCAAATCTGGGTCTCCCACATTGCAGGCAGATTCTTTAGCATCTGAGCCATTGGGGAGCCCTGGTACCTATGAGTGTGACCTTATTTGGGATTAGGGTCTTTGCAGATGTGAGCGCGCTAAGATGAGGCCATCTTAGACAATGGTGAGGGCGCAGTCACCTGCCGGAGAGAGCACTGTGGATAGAGGCAGAGATTAAAGTTACATATCTACAAGCCAAGGGAAGCCAGGAGCCACCGGGGGCTAGGAGAGAACTTCCAGAAGGAGCCAACCCTGCTGCTATATGAGTTTTCAAAAATATTTATTTGGCTGCACCAGGTCTTAGCTGTGGCATCCAGGGTCTTCAGCAGCAGCGTGTGGACTCTCTGTTGCAGTATGTGGGATCTAGTTCCCTGACCAGGGATAGAACCCGGGCCCTGGCCTTGCGAGCATGGAGGCTTACCCCCTGGGCCACCAGGGAAGTCTATAGATACCTGAATTTTGAACTTGTAGCTTCCAGAATCCCGAAAGAATCCACTTCTGTTCTTTTGAACCATCCAGCTGGCTGCACTTTGGTATGGCAGCCCTAGCAACTAAATACAACCCCTCATAGATGGTGCTGGGCATGGTATCATGTCCTACCCTTGTCTTTCAAGAAACGCATGCAAGAGACTTCAGGAGGTGCTTCCCAGACGGCTCAATGGCAAAGAATCCACCTGCCAATGCAGGAGACGCAATGCAAGGTTCTGTCCCCTGGAGGAAGATTCCCTAGAGAAGAGCATGGCAACCCACTCCAGTCTTCTTGCCTGGAGAATCCCATGGACAGAGGAGCCTAGTGGGCTATACTCTAAGGAGTCACAAAAGAGTCGGACAGAACGGAGCAACTAAACCTCAACCACGGTCAGCGGTTAACACCATATTTTATCCAGAGAGGATGTTTTAGCAACTGTTTCGTCGGATCCTGGCTGTTTGGCTCTCCTGCTCGGCTCTTCCCCAGCCCCTACGCAAAAAGGCATCTCAGTCGAAGCCCTCACCGTATCGTGCCTAGCTTTCTAGGAACCATCTGCCATCTTTTTCCTCCCTTGATCCACCTTCCCTACTTCCGGTATCCCCTCTAACCAATGGATTCCCTCATTCCTCTTGCTAAAAATCTCCATCAAGAGACTTCCCTGGAAGTCCAGTGGTTAAGAATCGTCCTTCCAATGCAGGGGGGACTTGGGTCTGATCCCTGGTCAGGGACCTAAGATCCCAAAATGCCATGGGGCAACTCAGCCTGCTTGCTGCAACTAGAGAAAATCCGTGCACCACGACGGAGACCCAGCTATCCTCCCCCATCAAAAACATTTAAATCTCCACTGGTTATCGAGGCCTGATGGACAAATCCCAAGCTCTTTCCCAGGTGACGGGAGAATGTGAGTCATCTCCTCTCCGCTACCCTCTATCCTGTCTGCCCTTGTTCCTAGCCGTGAGCCCACACTGTGAAGACACCAGATCTGGACCAAGGAACTCTGTCCGGAGCTGCCAAACAGAAAATAGTAGCTCCAGGGGGCAGACAGCAAAAGCAGACGGTCTGAGAAGGTGTTCATCCTCAGGACCTCCATCCTCGAGTCCTGATTCTGCCTCTAATTCAATACACACCATGCCAGGTAGCCACAGGGCTGTCAGCTGATGAAAACAGATAAATGAAAGTCCAATAGAAGTGCCACTCCCCCGAAAGAATCCACCTTTCAACCTGCTCTCTAGCACAGGGAACTCTGTTCCATATCATGTGGCAGCCTGGATGGGAGGGGAGTTTGGGGAGAATGAGTACATACACATGTATGGCTGAGAGTTTCAGATTTCACCCGAAACTCTCACAAGATTTTGTTTTGATTTTGTTACAATATCATTTCTGTTTTATGTTTGGTTTCTGGACTGCAAGTCTCCCTGATCAGGGATTAAATTCTGCACCCCTGCTTTAGATGCTATACTCTAAGGAGTCACAAAAGAGTCGGACAGAACGGAGCAACTAACCCACCGTCAGCGGTTAACACCATATTTTATCCAGAGAGGATGTTTTAGCAACTGTTGGATCCTGGCTGTTTGGCTCTCCTGCTCGGCTCTTCCCCAGCCCCTACGCAAAAAGGCATCTCAGTCGAAGCCCTCACCGTATCGTGCCTAGCTTTCTAGGAACCATCTGCCATCTTTTTCCTCCCTTGATCCACCTTCCCTACTTCCGGTATCCCCTCTAACCAATGGATTCCCTCATTCCTCTTGCTAAAAATCTCCATCAAGAGACTTCCCTGGAAGTCCAGTGGTTAAGAATCGTCCTTCCAATGCAGGGGGGACTTGGGTCTGATCCCTGGTCAGGGACCTAAGATCCCAAAATGCCATGGGGCAACTCAGCCTGCTTGCTGCAACTAGAGAAAATCCGTGCACCACGACGGAGACCCAGCTATCCTCCCCCATCAAAAACATTTAAATCTCCACTGGTTATCGAGGCCTGATGGACAAATCCCAAGCTCTTTCCCAGGTGACGGGAGAATGTGAGTCATCTCCTCTCCGCTCCCCTCTATCCTGTCTGCCCTTGTTCCTAGCCGTGAGCCCACACTGTGAAGACACCAGATCTGGACCAAGGAACTCTGTCCGGAGCTGCCAAACAGAAAATAGTAGCTCCAGGGGGCAGACAGCAAAAGCAGACGGTCTGAGAAGGTGTTCATCCTCAGGACCTCCATCCTCGAGTCCTGATTCTGCCTCTAATTCAATACACACCATGCCAGGTAGCCACAGGGCTGTCAGCTGATGAAAACAGATAAATGAAAGTCCAATAGAAGTGCCACTCCCCCGAAAGAATCCACCTTTCAACCTGCTCTCTAGCACAGGGAACTCTGTTCCATATCATGTGGCAGCCTGGATGGGAGGGGAGTTTGGGGAGAATGAGTACATACACATGTATGGCTGAGAGTTTCAGATTTCACCCGAAACTCTCACAAGATTTTGTTTTGATTTTGTTACAATATCATTTCTGTTTTATGTTTGGTTTCTGGACTGCAAGTCTCCCTGATCAGGGATTAAATTCTGCACCCCCTGCTTTGAAAGGCCACGTCTTAACCCCTGAACCACCAGGGAAGCTCCACCACATTGTTAATCAGCTACACCTCCATACAAAATAAAAAGTTCAAAAATGTTTAAAAAAAGAAAAAGAGACGTCCCAGTGGCCCCGTGGCTAAGACTCCACGCTCCCAATGCAGGCGGCCAGGGTTCAATCCCTGGTCAGGGAACTAGATCCCACATGTTGCAACTAAGACCTAACACAGCCAAAAAAAAAAAAAAAAGAATCCACTTTACAATACAGGGAACTCAGGTTTGATCCCTGATTGGATAAACTAACATCTCACATGCTATGGGGCAACTAAGCCTGCCCACGCCACACGGGAGAAGTTTACCTGCTGCCATGAAGACCCAAAATTTTAAAAATCAATCACTTTCACAAGAATATCCCTCTCTGGGCCTGCTTCTGGGGACCTGATCTGAAACAAGGTGCTTTTAATACATGAAAGTAAAACACCCTGGATGCGTAAAACAAGAAAGGGGCAAACCATACCCGGGAGTGTGGGGAGAACACTCCAGACTGCTTTTTAACAAGACACAAGAAAAGGTTACGTGCGTCATTTGTAAGGGAAGGAAGGAGAGCTTCCTGTTTGTGCCCAGAGGGCAATAAACTGAGTACCTCCCTGGTATCAAAAACCTATTTCTCCTGATTCGTTTCCTACATCACAGGGCAGCTGACAGCGTTCACAGTGAGGATCCGTCCCGTTCTTGAAAAGCAGGACTGTTGATCATGCAAGAAAGTCCGTCCTCTTTTGAAGGTGGAGTCAAAGGACGAGAACCCCTGTGAATGAACCTCTTGTGTGAAGGTGGTCCTTCTCCTTTCAGAGAACAGGCTGATCTGTTGAGCCCAATTCACAAAGGTCAGGAAGGCCAAAAATGGCCAAGCTCACACAGCCCGCAGTGGTCGCTCGGGTTGCCACTGAGATGGTCACACCCAATAAAAAGGGCTTTCATTGGAAGGACTGATGCTGAAGGGGAGGCTCCAATACTCTGGCCGCCCGATGTGAAGAGCCTATTCACTGGAAAAGAGCCTGATGCTGAGGAAAGTAAAAGGCAGAAGGAGAAGGGGGAGTAGAGGATGAGATGGTTAGACAGCCTCACCAACTCAACAGACAGGAACTTGGGCAGGCTCCGGGAGATAGTGAGGGACAGGGAAGCCTGGCGTCCTGCAGTCCGTGGGGTCACAAAAAGTCAAACCTCACTTAGCAAGTGAACAACAACAACAAAAGAGAATATAAATATATATAAAAATAATATATAATAAAAAGGTCTCCTGGGCCCATGCCCTGCTCTCAGGCTAATCAATCAGATCTTCCAGCACGGTGGCTAAGGACACAAGCCCTGGCACCAGCCTGCATATGTTGGATTCCTGGCTCTGCCCCTTGGTGGCTGGATGCCCCGACCTCAGCATCCCCGCCACTTAAATTAGGGGCTCCTGTATTAGGAAACATATTAATACAAGAGATGAGCAGAAACTGGTGTGCAGCCCACGACGAGGGTCAGTATGTTAACTTATTCTTATCACACTAAGTAACTGCTCATTCGTTTGAGGACATGTGTGTCTCCACCACTAAACAGCTGTGTGTATCTGAGCAAAACACTTAGGCGCTTCCAGCTTTTCAACACAAGGTTGGGCCACATGCCTTCTGAAGTCCTTTCCAGACCTAAAACTGAACTTAGGCTGATTCTTCCAGCTTTGCCCAGAGGGCAATAAACTGAGTACCTCCTGGTATCAAAGTCTATTTCTTCTGATTCGTTTCCTACATCACAGGGCAGCTGACAGCGTTCACAGTGAGGATCCGTCCCGTTCTTGAAAAGCAGGACTGTTGATCATGCAAGAAAGTCCGTCCTCTTTTGAAGGTGGAGTCAAAGGACGAGAACCCCTGTGAATGAACCTCTTGTGTGAAGGTGGTCCTTCTCCTTTCAGAGAACAGGCTGATCTGTTGAGCCCAATTCACAAAGGTCAGGAAGGCCAAAAATGGCCAAGCTCACACAGCCCGCAGTGGTCGCTCGGGTTGCCACTGAGATGGTCACACCCAATAAAAAGGGCTTTCATTGGAAGGACTGATGCTGAAGGGGAGGCTCCAATACTCTGGCCGCCCGATGTGAAGAGCCTATTCACTGGAAAAGAGCCTGATGCTGAGGAAAGTAAAAGGCAGAAGGAGAAGGGGGAGTAGAGGATGAGATGGTTAGACAGCCTCACCAACTCAACAGACAGGAACTTGGGCAGGCTCCGGGAGATAGTGAGGGACAGGGAAGCCTGGCGTCCTGCAGTCCGTGGGGTCACAAAAAGTCAAACCTCACTTAGCAAGTGAACAACAACAACAAAAGAGAATATAAATATATATAAAAATAATATATAATAAAAAGGTCTCCTGGGCCCATGCCCTGCTCTCAGGCTAATCAATCAGATCTTCCAGCACGGTGGCTAAGGACACAAGCCCTGGCACCAGCCTGCATATGTTGGATTCCTGGCTCTGCCCCTTGGTGGCTGGATGCCCCGACCTCAGCATCCCCGCCACTTAAATTAGGGGCTCCTGTATTAGGAAACGTATTAATACAAGAGATGAGCAGAAACTGGTGTGCAGCCCACGACGAGGGTCAGTATGTTAACTTATTCTTATCACACTAAGTAACTGCTCATTCGTTTGAGGACATGTGTGTCTCCACCACTAAACAGCTGTGTGTATCTGAGCAAAACACTTAGGCGCTTCCAGCTTTTCAACACAAGGTTGGGCCACATGCCTTCTGAAGTCCTTTCCAGACCTAAAACTGAGCTTGGCCTGATTCCCATTCCAGGCCCTGAACTAAAATTATAGCCAGGCTATATTTCTTGCTGATTCATAGGAGAGTTTTTAGTGTTTATTTATTTTGCTGCACCCTGTCTTAGTTACAGCATGCAGCATCTTTGCTCTTCATTGTGGAGTCCTAAGTTGTGGCATGTGGGATCTGGTTCCCTGACCAGGGATTGAACCTGGACCCCCTGCATTGGGGGTGCAGAGCCTCAGTCACTGCACCACCAGGGAAGTCCCCATACGAGACTTGGGATGGATGATAGTATGTGTCAACTTGACTGGTCCACGGGGCGTCCAGATGGTTGGAGAAATCCGACTCTGGGTGTGTCTGCAACTGTCTGATAAACAACACCGCTGGGATCCTTCCAGGAGGCCCTGAGAGCCAGGAAGAGGGGGACCTCGAAGACCCAGCAGGCCTTGCAGCTGGAGCGTGCCTCCAAGGCTCTGCCCTCTCGAGGCCCGCTGACATCCAGGGAGACCCAGATGGCCCCACTTCCCCCATTCATAAAGCAAACAAGCGGCCAAGGCACCTCTCAGGGTTGCCAGTTGTGTCTTCACTCGAGTTCTGTCGACGAAACGGATCTAGAGCTACGGTTACAAGTTGCTGAGGTCACGCTCACCAGTTCTGCCCGTTCCCCCAAGAAGAATGCAAGACACTCCAGCAGTGTTTAGGGTGGCAACTGGAGGGCCACGTGGGGGTCAGGTAAGAGACGTGCTCAGACAGGGCTCTCTTGAGATCAGCTGTCCAGAAAATGAGCATGTTTTTAAGCTGAGTGTGGTCACAACAGTCACTGCCAGTCCCTGGGACTTGCTCTACCCTCGCTACCTGCAGGAGCTCAGCTGGGCCTCCCAGTAAACCCGCCAGGCACAAACTGCATGGAATCTTAAACATGTAACAGAAGGGACACAGAATGCAACACAAAAGAAGGGACTCGCAGATCTAGAGAACAAACTGCTGGTTACCAGTGGGGAGAGGGGCGGAAGAGTGGCGAGAAAGAGATAGGAGATGAAGAGGCACAAACCATTATGTGTAAAAGGAAAGACTGTACACCGTGGGGAGTAGAGCCCGTGTTTCATAATGTCTGTATGTGGAGTGTAACCTTTAAAGACTGTGAACATTACACCTGTAAATTAAAAACGTTCGTCACTCAGTCATGTCTGTGTGTGACCCCGTGGACTGTAGCCCACCAGGCTCCTCTGGGCATGGGATTCTCCAGGTAAGACGACTGGCGTGGGTCGCCATGCCCTTCTCTAGGGGATCTTCCCCTCCCAGGATGGAACCCGGGCCTCCTGTCCTGGCAGGAGGATGATTTACCATCAGAGCCACCTGGGGGGCCTCACACACCAGGAACTTACATAATATTGCATGTCAGCAATACTTTAATTAAAAAAAAAAAATTAGGGGACATTCCTGGTGTTCCAGTGGTTAAGACTGCACCGTTCTGTGGCAAGGGGCACAGGTTCTAACCCTAGTCAGGGAACTAAGATCCCGCACGCTGCGTAGTGTGGCTAAATAAATAACTACTAAATAAATAACCATCAGACAATAAGGGGACTTCCCTGGTGGCCCAGTGGTTAAGATTCTGTGCGTCCACATTTGAATCAGTCCTAATGCGGCAGATGAATCTACAGCCTATTATACAGAGTGAAGTAAGTCAGAAAGAGAGAGAGAAACATTGTGCATTAACACACACAGATATATAGGGACTCTGGAAAGATGGTACTGACGAGCGCATTGGTAGGACAGGAAAGGAGACCCAGACCTACAGAGCAGACTTAGGGTCAAGGGAGGGAGGGAGACGGTGGGAACAGTTGAGAGAGTAGTATTGAAAGATATGCATTACCAAATGTAAAATACACAGCCAGGGGAAGTGTGCTGTAAGACACAGGGAACCCAAAGCTGGTGCTCTGTGACAATCTGGAGGGCTGGATGGGAAGGCAGATGGGAGGGGAAAGGGATGTGGGAGAGAGATTTAAGAAGGAGGAGACATATGCATACCTATGGCTGATTCATGCTGATGTATGGCAGAAACCATTACAACATTGTAAAGTAATTACCCTCCAATTAAAAATAAATTAAAAATTTTAAAAAGATTCAGAGCTGGGACTTCCCTGGTGGCTCAGTGGTAAAGAGTTCGCCTGCCAGTGCAGGAGACATGGGTTCGATCACTGATCTGGGAAGATTCCACTTGCTGGAGTAACTAAGCCTGTGAGCCACAACTATGGAGCCTGTGCTCTAGAGCCTCAGAGCTGCGACTACGGAGCCCATGGGCCGCAACTACTGAAGCCCGTGTGCCCTGGAGCCCGAGTTCCACAGCAAGAGAAGTCACCACAATAAGAAGCCTGCTCTCCTCAACTAGAAAGTAGCCCCGACTCCCTACAACCAGAGAAGAACCTGGGGCAGCAGTGAAAACCCAGAATACCCAAAAATAAAATAAATAAATAAATAATTTAAAAAGGGGCTTCCCCTGGTGGTCCAGTGGGTAAGGACATCGCCTTGCAGTGCAAGGGGCGCCGGTTGGTTCGATCCCTGGCCTGGGAAGATCCCACGTGCCGCGGAGCGGCTGGACCGATGTGTCCAACTACCGAGCCGGAGCTCTGGAGCGCATGACCCCAGAGCCGGTGCTCTGCAGTGAGAGAGGCCATTGCGATGGGAAGCCCACACGGGCCAAAGAACAAAGATGGATAAATGAAAGACCAATAGAAGTGGACAAAAAATAAAGATAAAAATAATTAAAATAAAAAAAAAGAGTCAGAGCTTCCCATCGGCCCATGACTGAAGCGGCACAGGATCCCACACGCCAATCCGTGTGCTCCACACAAAAGAAATGAAGATGAGGCCCTTGTCTTGGATTATCCAGTAGGTCCTAAGGGGCTCCACGAGTAACTGTAAGAGAGAATCAAAGGAGATTAGGTGCACACACAGGGCTGAGGGCCTCTGCCGATGGAGGCAGAGCCTGGGGGGACGCAGTCACAGAACGCCTGGGGCCTCCAGGAAAAAGATTGGAGCATAAAAAAAGAGGATGTCTGTAAGACAGGAAAAGCTGGGGAAGGAGGGCTGGATGGGAAGGCAGATGGGAGGGGAAAGGGATGTGGGAGAGAGATTTAAGAAGGAGGAGACATATGCATACCTATGGCTGATTCATGCTGATGTATGGCAGAAACCATTACAACATTGTAAAGTAATTCCCCTCCAATTAAAAATAAATTAAAAATTTTAAAAAGATTCAGAGCTGGGACTTCCCTGGTGGCTCAGTGGTAAGAGTTCGCCTGCCAGTGCAGGAGATATGGGTTCGATCACTGATCTGGGAAGATTCCACTTGCTGGAGTAACTAAGCCTGTGAGCCACAACTATGGAGCCTGTGCTCTAGAGCCTCAGAGCTGCGACTACGGAGCCCATGGGCCGCAACTACTGAAGCCCGTGTGCCCTGGAGCCCGAGTTCCACAGCAAGAGAAGTCACCACAATAAGAAGCCTGCTCTCCTCAACTAGAAAGTAGCCCCGACTCCCTACAACCAGAGAAGAACCTGGGGCAGCAGTGAAAACCCAGAATACCCAAAAATAAAATAAATAAATAAATAATTTAAAAAGGGGCTTCCCCTGGTGGTCCAGTGGGTAAGGACATCGCCTTGCAGTGCAAGGGGCGCCGGTTGGTTCGATCCCTGGCCTGGGAAGATCCCACGTGCCGCGGAGCGGCTGGACCGATGTGTCCAACTACCGAGCCGGAGCTCTGGAGCGCATGACCCCAGAGCCGGTGCTCTGCAGTGAGAGAGGCCATTGCGATGGGAAGCCCACACGGGCCAAAGAACAAAGATGGATAAATGAAAGACCAATAGAAGTGGACAAAAAATAAAGATAAAAATAATTAAAATAAAAAAAAAGAGTCAGAGCTTCCCATCGGCCCATGACTGAAGCGGCACAGGATCCCACACGCCAATCCGTGTGCTCCACACAAAAGAAATGAAGATGAGGCCCTTGTCTTGGATTATCCAGTAGGTCCTAAGGGGCTCCACGAGTAACTGTAAGAGAGAATCAAAGGAGATTAGGTGCACACACAGGGCTGAGGGCCTCTGCCGATGGAGGCAGAGCCTGGGGGGACGCAGTCACAGAACGCCTGGGGCCTCCAGACACTGAAACAGGTGAGGATCCTCCCTCTGCCTACAACTTGGTTTCAGAGTCTAGAGCTGGGAGAAAGCTTCTGTGGTTTGACACTTTCACGTTCGTGGTGAGTTGTTACACCAGCCACAGGAAACGGACACGCAAGCCAAACTCGTGGGGGCCTCCCAGGTCTTGGCGCTGCCTGTGTGTGCCATCTGATCTGGTTGACCCCTGCATGGCCAGCGCTCCTCCCTGTCCTCAGGCCTCAGCACCAGTTTAGAGATCTCGGAGACATCCCCTCCAGCCCCACAGCCTCTCCTGATGGCCTCATCACTCACGACTACATCAGCCTATTTTGTCTTTTTTGTGTTGGGGGGCGGGTTGGGGAGGGAGGGGAGCGGGCGGGCCACTTCTACTGGTCTTTCATTTCTCCATTTTCATCCGTCTTTGTTCTTTGGCTCCTGTGGGCCTCCCATCGCGGTGGCGTCTGTTGTCGCAGAGCGCTGGCTCTGGGCGCATGCGCTCCAGAGCTCCGGCTCGGTCATTGGACACATCCGTCCAGTCGCTCCGCGGCACGTGGGATCTTCCCAGGCCAGGGATTGAACCGGCGCCCCTTGCACTGCAAGGCATTGTCCTTACCCACTGGACCACCAGGGAAGCCCTACATCAGCCTATTTTCTTCAGGGCACTTGTCACAGATGTTGTTATTGTGTATAGCTTATTGTAAATAAGGCGGTTATAACAAGCCGCTTTCCAGGTGGCTCAGAGGTACAGAATCTGCCTGACAATGCAGGAGACACAGATGTGGGCTCGATCCCTGGATCAGGAAGATTCCCTGGAGAAGGACATGGCAACCGACTCCAGTACTCTCGCCCAGAGAATCCCATAGACAGAGGAGGCTGGTGGGCTACAGTCCATGGGGTTGCACAGAGTCAATGACGGAAGTAACTAAGCCCAGCACCAAGGGGGCTTAAACACTGGACATTTATTTTCTCTCAGTTCTGAGGCTGGAAGTAGGTCCTAAGGGGCTCCACGAGTAACTGTAAGAGAGAATCAAAGGAGATTAGGTGCACACACAGGGCTGAGGGCCTCTGCCGATGGAGGCAGAGCCTGGGGGGACGCAGTCACAGAACGCCTGGGGCCTCCAGACACTGAAACAGGTGAGGATCCTCCCTCTGCCTACAACTTGGTTTCAGAGTCTAGAGCTGGGAGAAAGCTTCTGTGGTTTGACACTTTCACGTTCGTGGTGAGTTGTTACACCAGCCACAGGAAACGGACACGCAAGCCAAACTCGTGGGGGCCTCCCAGGTCTTGGCGCTGCCTGTGTGTGCCATCTGATCTGGTTGACCCCTGCATGGCCAGCGCTCCTCCCTGTCCTCAGGCCTCAGCACCAGTTTAGAGATCTCGGAGACATCCTCCAGCCCCACAGCCTCTCCTGATGGCCTCATCACTCACGACTACATCAGCCTATTTTGTCTTTTTTGTGTTGGGGGGCGGGTTGGGGAGGGAGGGGAGCAGGCGGGCCACTTATATTGGTCTTTCGTTTCTCCCTGTTCATCCGTCTTTGTTCTTTGGCTCCTGTGGGCCTCCCATCGCGGTGGCTTCTTTTGTCGCAGAGCACCGGCTCTGGGCGCATGTGCTCCAGAGCTCCGGCTCGGTCATTGGACACATCCGTCCAGTCGCTCCGCGGCACGTGGGATCTTCCCAGGCCAGGGATTGAACCGGCGCCCCTTGCACTGCAAGGCATTGTCCTTACCCACTGGACCACCAGGGAAGCCCTACATCAGCCTATTTTCTTCAGGGCACTTGTCACAGATGTTGTTATTGTGTATAGCTTATTGTAAATAAGGCGGTTATAACAAGCCGCTTTCCAGGTGGCTCAGAGGTACAGAATCTGCCTGACAATGCAGGAGACACAGATGTGGGCTCGATCCCTGGATCAGGAAGATTCCCTGGAGAAGGACATGGCAACCGACTCCAGTACTCTCGCCCAGAGAATCCCATAGACAGAGGAGGCTGGTGGGCTACAGTCCATGGGGTTGCACAGAGTCAATGACGGAAGTAACTAAGCCCAGCACCAAGGGGGCTTAAACACTGGACATTTATTTTCTCACAGTTCTGGAGGCTGGAAGTCCAGAATCAAGGCGTTTGCAGGTAAAGCTTGTTCTGAGATCTCTTCTCTTGCTTGTATATTCCACCTTCTCCCTGCGTCCTCACCTGCCTCCCCCAACCCCATGTGTCGATGATCCAATCCTTTCTTCTTATAGGAACCCCGGTCACATTGAATGAGGGCCCACCCACATGACCTCATGTTACCTTCACTGTATCTTCTAGGAGCCTCCTCCAAATATAGTCCATTTCTAAGATACTGGAGGATTCAACATATGGCTTTTCAGAGGATACAATTGCCCATAACAACTGCCTAACTCAGAGTAGGTGTGCAACACAGATGCTTCTGGGTGAATGATTAAACAATAAGAAGAGCAGTGGAAAACCAACGAAGCAGACACACTGGAAAATCCCCAGGAACAACTCAAATGGACAGTAAACACATAAAAATATGTCTGGTCTCGCTGGAGTCGAAGAGACACAAATAAAGACTACCAGGAGATATTCTCATTTGCCTATCTAGACAGCCAAGGTCAAAAGGAACAGACAGGGCTTCCCTGGTGCTCCAGTCAGTAAGGACTGGACCCGGACTACAAGGGGCGCGGGTTCGATCCCTGGCCTGGGAAGATCCCACGTGCCGTGGAGCACCTGGACAGATGTGTCCAACTACTGAGCAGGAGCTCTGGAGCGCATGTGCCCAGAGCCGGTGCTCTGGGACGACAGGGGCCGCTGTGATGGGAGGCCCACACGGGCCAAAGAACAAAGATTGATAAAAATAGATAAATGAAAGACCAATATAAGTGGCCCACCGGCCCCTCTCCCTCCCCCCCACCCTCCCCCCCAAGAAAGGAACAGACAATAGCCAGATGGCCAAGATTAAGAGTAGACAATGAGGGGCTTCCCTGGTGGCTCAGTGATGAAGAATCCACCTGCCAAGCAGGAGATGTGGGTTGAATTCCTGATCCAGCAAGATCCTACATGCCAAGGAGCAACTAAGCCCGTGTGCCACAACTACCGAAGCCTGCGCTCTATAACGAGAGAAGCCACCGCAGCGAGAAGTCAGCGCTACAACCAGAGTAGCCCAAGCTCGTCACAACTAGAGAAAGCCAGTGCAGCAGCCAAGACCCAGCACGGCTAAAAACAAATGCGTAAGTAAACCAAAAGTCAAAGCTATGGTTTCCCCAGTAGTCATCTATGGGTGTGAGAGTTGGACCATAAAGAAGGGTGAGTGCTGAAGAATTGATGCCTTTAAGCTGTGGTGGTGGGGAGGACTCTTGAGAGTCCCATGGACTGCAAGGAGATCAAACCAGCCAAACCTAAAGACAACTAACCCTGAATATTCATTGGAAGCACTGATGCTGAAGCTGAAGCTCCAATACTATGGCCACCTGATGTGAAGAGAATGCTCATTGAAGAAAGACCTTGATGTTGGGAAAAATAGAAGGCAGAAGGAGAAAGGGGAAGACAGAGGATGAGATGGTTGGATGGCATCAGTGAGTCAATGGACATGAGTTTGGGCAAGCTCCGAGAGATGCCAAAGGAGAGGGAAGCTTGATGTGCCACAATCCATTGGGTTGCAAAGGGTCAGACACGACTGAGCGACTGAATTGAACTGAAGTAAACCAAACAAACACAAAGAATAGACCACGGCCACCTGCAGGTCTGTGGACAGGAGGAACCGGCCCTTTGATGAGGGTGTGCTGGGAACACACCTTCTGTCAAGCAGCTTAGTAGGATGTACTTTGCAAAGCACAGTGTTCTGAGGGGCGTACTCACCCCTTCCTGAATCCTGGCCTCCCCTCCCACTCCATGCCCGACTCACTTGTCAATGGGAATGGGGCGGAGGAAAAGGAGTGCTTTAGAAAAAGAGGTAGGTTTTTTTTTTTTTTTGGTCATATTTGTTGAACGATCTTTTCCCATTTTATCGTTTATCTGTTGATTTGGTTTATGGTATTCTTCAGACACAAGTTTACATTTTTTCAATCATCACATTTAAGTCTTCATATATTTTCCTTAGGATTTTTGAGGTCAAGTCTGGGGCTCCAAATGTTCAATAACCCCCTTTTCTCTTTGTTGTTGTTGTTTTTCTTCTTGTGGCCCACGGCATGCGGATCTTATTTCTCTGACCAGGGATCAGACCCACAGTCCCTGCATTGGAAGCAGAGGACCTTCACTGCTGAACCTCCAGGGAAGATCTCTTTTGGTTTTTAGGAGGCAGTTTGGAAGATTATAAAAAAAAAAAAAAAAAGACTAAGAGTTCACAAAGACCAGATCAGCAATACCTTAGGCAAAGGACTCTGCTACACAAGCCAGGCTATGGTTTGCTGTCCCATTGATATTTTTAAAAATTCACCACTGTATTTATTCTGGAGACAAGTGTTGAGCATGTGGGTACTGATAGGACACTGTGTTCTTTTTAAATACATCTCAGGGGAAAAACAACTTTCAGGCATCACTGATCAGAGCAGCACAATTGAAAAAAGAACTCTTGAGATTGACTTGTTTTAATTTTTTGGACTGTGTGAATGCTGTCTCAGATTATGTGTCCCCCTTTGCACTCGGTGCTGGGATGGTCAGATCTAATTTTTCTTTCATAAAAAGTGTATTTTCCAAAGCATGTGTTTAGGGAATTCATATTTGCTCTGACTTTAAAGTTTTCCTCTATCTTTTCTTTCTCTTCTTTCTAATTTATCTTTTAATGTTATACTCATCTTTGATATAGTGTATTTTAAGTCCTTTCTGAAAGAAGGTGGGAAAGAAAAGAATGCAGAAGAGAAAGAAACGGAAGAGAAAGACAGAGAAAGAGAGGAAAAAAAACTTTCCCAAAGCATGTACCTGGCAAGCGCATTAATTGCTTATATTACTGAATTGCATTTAAGCCTCACCATGGGATTCTTTAGTGTAAAGTTCTCTGAAAATGTTTACGTGCATTTGCTTTATTTAAAAAAAAAAAAAAAAAAAAAATTCCTGATAGGCACAGCATCTCTTCAACACATCTGCTGTATCAAGTGAATTTTATCTGTATTTCAGAATATAGAAAACCCTCATGTCCAGGAATACCTGTAGCGTGGAGAACTCCCAGTTCCATGTGTGTGTTTCCCTTAATGTACTCTAGCTGGCCTCTTTATTAAGTGTTTGATACGTGTCAGCCCATGTATTTCTTTTAGTCCTATGAAGAGACTGAGATGCTTCCCTATTGGCTAAGCAGTAAAGAATCCACTGCCCTGCAGGAAACATAAAAGATGTAGGTTCAATCCCTGGGATCAGACCCACAGTCCCTGCATTGGAAGCAGAGGACCTTCACTGCTGAACCTCCAGGGAAGATCTCTTTTGGTTTTTAGGAGGCAGTTTGGAAGATTATAAAAAAAAAAAAAAAAAGACTAAGAGTTCACAAAGACCAGATCAGCAATACCTTAGGCAAAGGACTCTGCTACACAAGCCAGGCTATGGTTTGCTGTCCCATTGATATTTTTAAAAATTCACCACTGTATTTATTCTGGAGACAAGTGTTGAGCATGTGGGTACTGATAGGACACTGTGTTCTTTTTAAATACATCTCAGGGGAAAAACAACTTTCAGGCATCACTGATCAGAGCAGCACAATTGAAAAAAAAGAACTCTTGAGATTGACTTGTTTTAATTTTTTGGACTGTGTGAATGCTGTCTCAGATTATGTGTCCCCCTTTGCACTCGGTGCTGGGATGGTCAGATCTAATTTTTCTTTCATAAAAAGTGTATTTTCCAAAGCATGTGTTTAGGGAATTCATATTTGCTCTGACTTTAAAGTTTTCCTCTATCTTTTCTTTCTCTTCTTTCTAATTTATCTTTTAATGTTATACTCATCTTTGATATAGTGTATTTTAAGTCCTTTCTGAAAGAAGGTGGGAAAGAAAAGAATGCAGAAGAGAAAGAAACGGAAGAGAAAGACAGAGAAAGAGAGGAAAAAAAACTTTCCCAAAGCATGTACCTGGCAAGCGCATTAATTGCTTATATTACTGAATTGCATTTAAGCCTCACCATGGGATTCTTTAGTGTAAAGTTCTCTGAAAATGTTTACGTGCATTTGCTTTATTTAAAAAAAAAAAAAATTCCTGATAGGCACAGCATCTCTTCAACACATCTGCTGTATCAAGTGAATTTTATCTGTATTTCAGAATATAGAAAACCCTCATGTCCAGGAATACCTGTAGCGTGGAGAACTCCCAGTTCCATGTGTGTGTTTCCCTTAATGTACTCTAGCTGGCCTCTTTATTAAGTGTTTGATACGTGTCAGCCCATGTATTTCTTTTAGTCCTATGAAGAGACTGAGATGCTTCCCTATTGGCTAAGCAGTAAAGAATCCACTGCCCTGCAGGAAACATAAAAGATGTAGGTTCAATCCCTGGGTCAGGAAGATCTCCTAGAGGAGGAAATGGCAACCTATGGGCAGAGGAGCCTGGTGGGTTATAGTCAAAGGGTGGCCAAGAGTCAAGACACCCCTGAGTGACTCAGTACAGCGCACACACATGATGACTGAGAATGCACAAAATCACTCATGGAAACCCAAGTCGATGGCAAAAGGACAAGAATTCCTGTGTCCCCTGCCTGGGCTGTTGTACCCATATCACACTGAATCCTTCATTCTCAAGTAATTTTAGTTACACTCTCAGTGCTAATTAGCAGTTATAGGCAGTTTACATCTATGTAGCCTCTCCCTCTCTCTCTCACTCTTACACACATACACACGTCTGTTAACTGTATTTTATATCTAACTTAATGTAAGTCACTTTCAGATAAAAATGGAAAATGCAGGTCCTGATAACCATACACACATTTGGATGGGTACTATCAAAAAAAGAAAAAAAAATCAGACTATACCAGCTGCTGGGAGGGATGTGGAGAAAGTGGAACCCTTGTGTATTGCTTGTGGGAATGCAAACTGGTGCCACTGCAGTGGAAAATAGCATGGAGTTTCCTCCAAAAAGTTAGAAATAGAAGTACCATATGATCCAGCAACTCCTCTTCTGGGTATATATATCTCCAAAGGAATTGAAAGTGAGGTCAAAGACATATTTGTATACCCGTGTTCATAGCAATCTTGTTCATAATAGAAAGAGATGGAAGAAAATGTACTATATACACACAATTGAATATTGTCTAACCTTTTAAAAGAAGGAAATCCTGTCACATGCTACAACATAGATGAACCTTGAAGACACTGTACTAAGGGAAATAAGCCAGTCACCAAAAGGCAAACACTGTATGAATCAACTTCTTGGAAGTCCCTGGAATGGTCAGATTCATAGAGACAGAGAACAGAAGTGTAGCTGTCGGGGGCTGGGGTCTGGGGGAAACAGGGAGATGTAGTTTAGTGGGTGCAGTTTCAGTTTTCCAAGATGAAAAATTCTCTAGCTGTTACACAACAATGCACACACAGTGAGCACAGCTAGACAGCACACTTAAAAATGGTTACGTGTACGTGTGTGCACTTAGTCACTCAGTCGTGTCCGACTCTTTGCAACTTCATGGACTGTAGCCCGCCAGGCAATCCCTGGGTCAGGAAGATCTCCTAGAGGAGGAAATGGCAACCTATGGGCAGAGGAGCCTGGTGGGTTATAGTCAAAGGGTGGCCAAGAGTCAAGACACCCCTGAGTGACTCAGTACAGCGCACACACATGATGACTGAGAATGCACAAAATCACTCATGGAAACCCAAGTCGATGGCAAAAGGACAAGAATTCCTGTGTCCCCTGCCTGGGCTGTTGTACCCATATCACACTGAATCCTTCATTCTCAAGTAATTTTAGTTACACTCTCAGTGCTAATTAGCAGTTATAGGCAGTTTACATCTATGTAGCCTCTCCCTCTCTCTCTCACTCTTACACACATACACACGTCTGTTAACTGTATTTTATATCTAACTTAATGTAAGTCACTTTTAGATAAAATGGAAAATGCAGGTCCTGATAACCATACACACATTTGGATGGGTACTATCAAAAAAAGAAAAAAAAATCAGACTATACCAGCTGCTGGGAGGGATGTGGAGAAAGTGGAACCCTTGTGTATTGCTTGTGGGAATGCAAACTGGTGCCACTGCAGTGGAAAATAGCATGGAGTTTCCTCCAAAAAGTTAGAAATAGAAGTACCATATGATCCAGCAACTCCTCTTCTGGGTATATATATCTCCAAAGGAATTGAAAGTGAGGTCAAAGACATATTTGTATACCCGTGTTCATAGCAATCTTGTTCATAATAGAAAGAGATGGAAGAAAATGTACTATATACACACAATTGAATATTGTCTAACCTTTTAAAAGAAGGAAATCCTGTCACATGCTACAACATAGATGAACCTTGAAGACACTGTACTAAGGGAAATAAGCCAGTCACCAAAAGGCAAACACTGTATGAATCAACTTCTTGGAAGTCCCTGGAATGGTCAGATTCATAGAGACAGAGAACAGAAGTGTAGCTGTCGGGGGCTGGGGTCTGGGGGAAACAGGGAGATGTAGTTTAGTGGGTGCAGTTTCAGTTTTCCAAGATGAAAAATTCTCTAGCGCTGTTACACAACAATGCACACACAGTGAGCACAGCTAGACAGCACACTTAAAAATGGTTACGTGTACGTGTGTGTGCACTTAGTCACTCAGTCGTGTCCGACTCTTTGCAACTTCATGGACTGTAGCCCGCCAGGCTCCTCTGGCCGTGGGATCCCGCGGGCAAGTATGCTGGAGTGGGTTGCCATTTCCGTTTCCAAAGGGTTTTCCTGATTCAGGGATCAAACCTGCATCTTCTGCGTCTCCTGCATTGCAGGCAGATTCCTTACCACTGAGCCACTGGGGAACTACTTAACTTGTATCACACCCTTTCCCTTGTGACTTCTGCAAAAAGCCCAGTTTCAAAATGGGCCAAAGACCTTACCAGGTGTGTCACCACAGAATCTATACAGATGACAAATAACTACACAAAAAGGCTCTCCACATCCTATGTTAACAGGGTAATGCAAACTAAAACAGTGATGAGGGACTTCCCTGGGGATCTAGTAGTTAAGAATTCGCCTTGCAATGCAGGGCATTCAAGGTCCATCCCTCCTTAAGGAAGGAAGATTCCACATGCCTCGGAGCAACTAAGCCTATTAACTGAAACTTCTGAGCCCTTGGGCCAAACTAGAATCTGTGCACTCCAAGGAGAGATCCTGTGGGATGCACCTAAGATCTGACGTAGTCAACTAAATAAATATTTAAAATAAAAACAAAACAAAAACACCAACGAGATACTACAGCACGACAATCAGAATGACTGAAATCCAGAACAATGACACCACCAGACTCAGGAGAGGATGCAAAACAACAGGAATTCTCATGCATTACTGGTGGGAATGCAAAATGGTGCAGCCACTTTGGAAGACAGGCTGGCAGCTTCTTACAAAACTAAACACACTCTTCACACACAACCCGGCAGATGTGTTCCTTGGTATTTACCCAAAGGAGCTTGAAACTTAGGTTCACACGGAAACCTGTACACACATGTCCAGGGCTGCTTGATTCATCACTGCCCACACTTGGAAGCAACCCAGAGCTCCTTCAAGAGGCGAAACAGGGAGATGTAGTTTAGTGGGTGCAGTTTCAGTTTTCCAAGATGAAAAATTCTCTAGCGCTGTTACACAACAATGCACACACAGTGAGCACAGCTAGACAGCACACTTAAAAATGGTTACGTGTACGTGTGTGTGCACTTAGTCACTCAGTCGTGTCCGACTCTTTGCAACTTCATGGACTGTAGCCCGCCAGGCTCCTCTGTCCGTGGGATTCCCCAGGCAAGAATGCTGGAGTGGGTTGCCATTTCCGTTTCCAAAGGGTTTTCCTGATTCAGGGATCAAACCTGCATCTTCTGCGTCTCCTGCATTGCAGGCAGATTCCTTACCACTGAGCCACTGGGGAACTACTTAACTTGTATCACACCCTTTCCCTTGTGACTTCTGCAAAAAGCCCAGTTTCAAAATGGGCCAAAGACCTTACCAGGTGTGTCACCACAGAATCTATACAGATGACAAATAACTACACAAAAAGGCTCTCCACATCCTATGTTAACAGGGTAATGCAAACTAAAACAGTGATGAGGGACTTCCCTGGGGATCTAGTAGTTAAGAATTCGCCTTGCAATGCAGGGCATTCAAGGTCCATCCCTCCTTAAGGAAGGAAGATTCCACATGCCTCGGAGCAACTAAGCCTATTAACTGAAACTTCTGAGCCCTTGGGCCAAACTAGAATCTGTGCACTCCAAGGAGAGATCCTGTGGGATGCACCTAAGATCTGACGTAGTCAACTAAATAAATATTTAAAATAAAAACAAAACAAAAACACCAACGAGATACTACAGCACGACAATCAGAATGACTGAAATCCAGAACAATGACACCACCAGACTCAGGAGAGGATGCAAAACAACAGGAATTCTCATGCATTACTGGTGGGAATGCAAAATGGTGCAGCCACTTTGGAAGACAGGCTGGCAGCTTCTTACAAAACTAAACACACTCTTCACACACAACCCGGCAGATGTGTTCCTTGGTATTTACCCAAAGGAGCTTGAAACTTAGGTTCACACGGAAACCTGTACACACATGTCCAGGGCTGCTTGATTCATCACTGCCCACACTTGGAAGCAACCCAGAGCTCCTTCAAGAGGCGAATGGACAGACAAACTCTGGCACATTCCCACAATGGGATATGATTTGGTGCCAAAAACCAATGAAGCATCAAGTCATGAAAAGACCTGAGAAAACTTACAGGCATATGACTCAATGAGAGACGTCAATCTGGAAAAAGCTGCATCTGATACGATTCCAATCATATGACATTCTGGAAAAGACAAAACTATGAACAGGGTAAAAAGACTACAGGTTGCCAAAGGTTAGGGAAGATGGAGAGAAGAGGTGGAACACAGAAGCTTTTCATGGCAGCGAAACTATTCTATATGAAACTGTAGGAACTCCTCTCATGGTCTAGTGGCTAAGATTCTTTGCTCCCAATGCAGAGGCCTGGTGTTCCAACCCTGGTCAGGGAACTAGATCCCACATGTCACAACTAAAGATCCTGAATGTGGCAACTAAAACATGGTGCAGCCACATAAATAAATATTTTTAAAAAGAAACTGTGATTTTGGAGACAGGCTGTGCCAAGAGGCACCTGGGCTCCTTCCCCAGTGGCTCAGTGCTTAGAATCTGCCTGCAGTGCAGGGGACCTGGGTGTGACCCCTGGGCGGGAAGACCCCCCGGAGGAGGACACGGCAACCCACTCCAGGATTCTTGCCCGGAGAATCCCATGGACAGAGGAGCTTGGTCCATAGGCTCCCCAAGAGTTGGACACGGCTGAAGTGACTTTGCATGCAAGCACGCCATCTATGATAGGAATAGAAAAGAGTTTTATTTGAGCAAAACTGAAGCCCATAGCCTGGATGACAGCCTCTCAGGTAAGTCTAAGGAACTGCTCTGGAGAAGCTTGGTTTTCAGCAGGTTTATCCCTTGTCAGAACAAAGTACAGCAAACGAGTCAGAGGTACATTCTTTCAAAGCTTAAAAAAAAAATAAAACTATAGCAGCACACACCCAGTAGGTGAGTCCCAGCTCAGCCCCTGGGGAAGGCACACTCTTCACACACAACCCGGCAGATGTGTTCCTTGGTATTTACCCAAAGGAGCTTGAAACTTAGGTTCACACGGAAACCTGTACACACATGTCCAGGGCTGCTTGATTCATCACTGCCCACACTTGGAAGCAACCCAGAGCTCCTTCAAGAGGCGAATGGACAGACAAACTCTGGCACATTCCCACAATGGGATATGATTTGGTGCCAAAAACCAATGAAGCATCAAGTCATGAAAAGACCTGAGAAAACTTACAGGCATATGACTCAATGAGAGACGTCAATCTGGAAAAAGCTGCATCTGATACGATTCCAATCATATGACATTCTGGAAAAGACAAAACTATGAACAGGGTAAAAAGACTACAGGTTGCCAAAGGTTAGGGAAGATGGAGAGAAGAGGTGGAACACAGAAGCTTTTCATGGCAGCGAAACTATTCTATATGAAACTGTAGGAACTCCTCTCATGGTCTAGTGGCTAAGATTCTTTGCTCCCAATGCAGAGGCCTGGTGTTCCAACCCTGGTCAGGGAACTAGATCCCACATGTCACAACTAAAGATCCTGAATGTGGCAACTAAAACATGGTGCAGCCACATAAATAAATATTTTTAAAAAGAAACTGTGATTTTGGAGACAGGCTGTGCCAAGAGGCACCTGGGCTCCTTCCCCAGTGGCTCAGTGCTTAGAATCTGCCTGCAGTGCAGGGGACCTGGGTGTGACCCCTGGGCGGAAGACCCCCCGGAGGAGGACACGGCAACCCACTCCAGGATTCTTGCCCGGAGAATCCCATGGACAGAGGAGCTTGGTCCATAGGCTCCCCAAGAGTTGGACACGGCTGAAGTGACTTTGCATGCAAGCACGCCATCTATGATAGGAATAGAAAAGAGTTTTATTTGAGCAAAACTGAAGCCCATAGCCTGGATGACAGCCTCTCAGGTAAGTCTAAGGAACTGCTCTGGAGAAGCTTGGTTTTCAGCAGGTTTATCCCTTGTCAGAACAAAGTACAGCAAACGAGTCAGAGGTACATTCTTTCAAAGCTTAAAAAAAAAATAAAACTATAGCAGCACACACCCAGTAGGTGAGTCCCAGCTCAGCCCCTGGGAAGGCAGTCTTATCGCTGAAGGGGGACCCGCACTGGCACTCAGGAAGGGAGGCATTTCATTTTTATTTTTAACACGGACATTCTTTACTTCTGGTCAATGTGCCCTTTTCTTTTAGAATTAAAACAGAAAAGCGAATGTGGTAGTCACTCACTGGAATCTGACTCTTTATGACCCCATGGACCATAGCCCACCAGGCTCCTCTGTCCATGGGATTCTCCAGGCAAGAATCCTGGAGTGGGTAGCCATTCCCTTCACCAGGGGCTCTTCCCAACCCAGAGATGGAACCTGGGCCTCCTGCACTGCAGGCAGATTCTTTTTATCGTCTGTGCCTTCAGGGATGCCCAGATGTACAATGCCCAGACATAAAATGTTTTAAAATCAAAACCGATGCACAGCGTCTGTTTGCGAGTCTACCAACAGGCTGTTGTCGTCAGCAAACATTTCAAGGTAACACCTGTTTAAGCCAGAATGCCTTCCCCAGACCTCAGTATGGGAAATTCTCTTTGATCAGTGTGTGGGCGCATGCCCACATTTTAGGATAGCAGCAGAATGTGGCAGGAAGCCACTGGGAGACCTCTGTGCTCCAGAGGGTGACAAGGGTGGGCGGTCCATGAAGTGAGAGGCCAGCTCCTTGGTGGGAACAGGGAAGTGGCCCACCTCCAGGGAAAGTGGACTCGCTGAGTCTGAAGGAGGAAAGGCTGACCCGAGAGCGGGTCGGAGATCTGAGCCTCACTGATGTACAAATGAATGCAGTTACGTACGTTAAAAAGTCTTGAGAAAGACTATTACGTATAAAATGGAGAGCTGGTGGGGCCCTGCCGTGCAGCACGGGGAGCTCAGCTCAGGGCTCTGGGCTGACCTGGGGGCGGGGGGCAGGGGAGGGAGGCTCCCGAGGGAGGGGATGTATGTATGATTATATTTATCACGTTGTGCATTCCGTCCTAGTACTTATGTACCTTGTAAGTGTAAATTTGTTCCTTTTAACCACTTTTAGCCAATTCCTCCTCCCCATTCCCCACCTCTGGTAACCATAAATCTGATTTTTTTTTTCTGTGAATGTGTTTCTGAAGTATCCTTGACTTCCAATACTGTTAGTTCCCCTCATGCAAAATAGTGATTCGATATTTTCATATATTTCAAGATGATCACCACTGTTCGTCAGTAAGACCGGCCTGTTTGAGAAGGACTGATATTAACTCTTCTCTGAATGTTTGATAGCATTCACTTGTAAAGCTGTCGGGTCCTGAACTTTTGCTCTGGTGAAATTTATTTTTTAATTACTGATTCAATGTCATTACTAGCAATTGGTCTGTTCACATTTTCTATTTCTTCCTGATTCAGTCCTAGTAGACTGTACATTTCTAGGAACTTGTCCCTTTATTCTAGGCTGTCCATTTTATTGGTGTACAGTTATTTGTAGTCATTTCTAATGATCCTTTATGTTTCTGTCCTGTTGACTGAAACATCTCTTTTTCCGTTTCTGATTTTATTTGTTGGGACCCTCTCTTCTTCTTGATGAGTCTTGATAAAGGTTTATCAATTTTGTGTCTCTTACCACCTCACACCAGTCAGGATGGCTATCATCAAAATTCCACAAACAACAAATATGGGAAATTCTCTTTGATCAGTGTGTGGGCGCATGCCCACATTTTAGGATAGCAGCAGAATGTGGCAGGAAGCCACTGGGAGACCTCTGTGCTCCAGAGGGTGACAAGGGTGGGCGGTCCATGAAGTGAGAGGCCAGCTCCTTGGTGGGAACAGGGAAGTGGCCCACCTCCAGGGAAAGTGGACTCGCTGAGTCTGAAGGAGGAAAGGCTGACCCGAGAGCGGGTCGGAGATCTGAGCCTCACTGATGTACAAATGAATGCAGTTACGTACGTTAAAAAGTCTTGAGAAAGACTATTACGTATAAAATGGAGAGCTGGTGGGGCCCTGCCGTGCAGCACGGGGAGCTCAGCTCAGGGCTCTGGGCTGACCTGGGGGCGGGGGGCAGGGGAGGGAGGCTCCCGAGGGAGGGGATGTATGTATGATTATATTTATCACGTTGTGCATTCCGTCCTAGTACTTATGTACCTTGTAAGTGTAAATTTGTTCCTTTTAACCACTTTTAGCCAATTCCTCCTCCCCATTCCCCACCTCTGGTAACCATAAATCTGATTTTTTTCTGTGAATGTGTTTCTGAAGTATCCTTGACTTCCAATACTGTTAGTTCCCCTCATGCAAAATAGTGATTCGATATTTTCATATATTTCAAGATGATCACCACTGTTCGTCAGTAAGACCGGCCTGTTTGAGAAGGACTGATATTAACTCTTCTCTGAATGTTTGATAGCATTCACTTGTAAAGCTGTCGGGTCCTGAACTTTTGCTCTGGTGAAATTTATTTTTTAATTACTGATTCAATGTCATTACTAGCAATTGGTCTGTTCACATTTTCTATTTCTTCCTGATTCAGTCCTAGTAGACTGTACATTTCTAGGAACTTGTCCCTTTATTCTAGGCTGTCCATTTTATTGGTGTACAGTTATTTGTAGTCATTTCTAATGATCCTTTATGTTTCTGTCCTGTTGACTGAAACATCTCTTTTTCCGTTTCTGATTTTATTTGTTGGGACCCTCTCTTCTTCTTGATGAGTCTTGATAAAGGTTTATCAATTTTGTGTCTCTTACCACCTCACACCAGTCAGGATGGCTATCATCAAAAATTCCACAAACAACAAATGCTGGAGAGGGTGTGGAGAGAAGGGAACCCTCCGGCACTGTTGGTGGGAATGTAAATTGGTACAGCCACTATGGAGAGCTGTGTGGAGGTTCCTTAAAAAACTAATCATAGAGCTACCATAGGACCCTGCAATCCCACTCCTGGGCATATATTCAGAGAAAAACATGGTCCGAAGAGACACATGCTCCCCAATGTTCATTGCAGCACTGTTGACAATAGCCAAGACATGGAAACAACCAAAATATCCATCGACAGAGGAATGGATAAAGAAGATATGGTGTGTATATCTGGAATATTCCTCAGTCGTTAAAATGAATGAAATAAGGCCATTTGCAGCAATATGGATGGACCTAGAGAGTGTCATACTGAGTGAAGTAAGTCAGACAGAAAAGGAGACCTATCATATGCCATCCCTTTTATATGGAGTCTAAAAAGAAATGATACAAAGGAACTTATTTACAAAACAGAAAGAGATTCACAAACTTAGTAAACAAGCTCGTGGTTGCAGCGGGGAGGGGATGGTTGGGGACTTCAGGAAAGTCAAATACACACCGCCATGTCTGAAATGGATAACCAACAAAAATCTATTGTACAGCACACACAAACATTTTTTTATCTTTTCAAAGACCCAGCTCTTAATCTCACTAATCTTTTTCAGGCTCTCTTTCATTTATTTCCACTCTGATTTTTTTTTTTTTTTCTTTTATCTTTTTTATTTATTTCCTTCTGCTAACTTCGGGTTTTGTTTTTTTCCTTTTTTTTTTCTCTTTTATGTCATTACTAGCAATTGGTCTGTTCACATTTTCTATTTCTTCCTGATTCAGTCTTGACTGTACATTTCTAGGAACTTGTCCCTTTATTCTAGGCTGTCCATTTTATTGGTGTACAGTTATTTGTAGTCATTTCTAATGATCCTTTATGTTTCTGTCCTGTTGACTGAAACATCTCTTTTTCCGTTTCTGATTTTATTTGTTGGGACCCTCTCTTCTTCTTGATGAGTCTTGATAAAGGTTTATCAATTTTGTGTCTCTTACCACCTCACACCAGTCAGGATGGCTATCATCAAAAATTCCACAAACAACAAATGCTGGAGAGGGTGTGGAGAGAAGGGAACCCTCCGGCACTGTTGGTGGGAATGTAAATTGGTACAGCCACTATGGAGAGCTGTGTGGAGGTTCCTTAAAAAACTAATCATAGAGCTACCATAGGACCCTGCAATCCCACTCCTGGGCATATATTCAGAGAAAAACATGGTCCGAAGAGACACATGCTCCCCAATGTTCATTGCAGCACTGTTGACAATAGCCAAGACATGGAAACAACCAAAATATCCATCGACAGAGGAATGGATAAAGAAGATATGGTGTGTATATCTGGAATATTCCTCAGTCGTTAAAATGAATGAAATAAGGCCATTTGCAGCAATATGGATGGACCTAGAGAGTGTCATACTGAGTGAAGTAAGTCAGACAGAAAAGGAGACCTATCATATGCCATCCCTTTTATATGGAGTCTAAAAAGAAATGATACAAAGGAACTTATTTACAAAACAGAAAGAGATTCACAAACTTAGTAAACAAGCTCGTGGTTGCAGCGGGGAGGGGATGGTTGGGGACTTCAGGAAAGTCAAATACACACCGCCATGTCTGAAATGGATAACCAACAAAAATCTATTGTACAGCACACACAAACATTTTTTTATCTTTTCAAAGACCCAGCTCTTAATCTCACTAATCTTTTTCAGGCTCTCTTTCATTTATTTCCACTCTGATTTTTTTTTTTTTTGCTCTGATCTTTATCATTTATTTCCTTCTGCTAACTTCGGGTTTTGTTTGTTTCCTTTTTTCTAGCTCTTTTATGTTCAAGGTTAGGTTGTTCTTTGAGAATTTGTCTTGTTTCCTGGGGTAGGCTTGTACTGCTATAAATTTCCCTCTTAGAATTGCTTCTGCTGTGTCCCATAGATTTCTGATTGTTGTTTTCATTTTCATTTGTCTTGGGGTATTTTTAAATTTTTTTCTTTGATTTCTTCAGTGATCTGCTGGTTGTTCGGCCTCCACCTGTTTGTTTTTTATGCAGTTTTTTCCTTGCGGTTGACGTTTAGCTGAAGGTTGTCTAATATTCCATGGTGTGGGTGAGCCTTCGTTCAGGTGTTCCCACATACAAGCCCATGATCAGTCACTCAGTTGTGTCCGACTCTTTACGACCTTATAGACTGTAGCCCACCAGGCTCCTCTGACCATGGCATTCTCCAAGCAAGAAGACTGGAGTGGGTTGCTATGCCCTCCTTCAGGGGATCTTCCAGACCCAGGATTCAAACCTACATCTCCTACATCTCTTGCATTGCAGGTAGATTTGTTACCTCTGAGTCACGGAGGAAACCTTTTCCAACACACTTAAAGGCCTTAGCTTGTTTTCTAGTTCGGGCCTCTACAAACACCATGGGCAAACACTCTTGCTTATATTGTTACAAAGTTGGAACTTTTTTCCCCATGGGAGAGATTCTGAAGACTCAGAGGCCAAAACCAAAAGCTATATGTGTGTCAAATGTTAATCAGTGCTGCCAGATTATCTCCCTCCTGTTACGAGAGAATTCTTTAATTTTTTCCAGGCTGCTGTATATAAAATAATGACTCCTGTTCATTTCAATTGCACTTTTCCTGATGGCTTATAAATTTGAGCTTCTTTTATTTTTATTTAGCTTTCTTTTTATTAAAGTTCTACGTTGACATAGTTCAATGAAGTCCAACAGAGGACCCTGAGCGGAGAAGGCAAATCAAATACACGCATCTGCTTCTGTTGCCCCCTGAAATCCTATTTAAAGGACAGTAAAGACACGTTTCTTAACGGCATAAGGTAGTGATTTAGTCACTAACTCACGCCCAACTCCTGTGACCCCGACCTCATAGACTGCAGCCCTCCAAGCTCCTCCGTCCGTGGGATTCTCCAGGCAGGAATCCTGGAGTGGGTTGCTAGGTCCTTCTCCAGGGGATCTTCCCAACCTGGGAATCGAACCCAGGTCTCCCGCACTGCAGGCAGGCTCTTTACTGACTGAGCTACAAGGGAAGCCCCTAGTGTTTGCCTTTTTTAAGTTGGCTGGTGGTATTCATTCTATTATTTTCCTTTTTTTATTTTATTTTTTGACTACAGGGTGCACAGGCTCTCTGTGCAGTTTTATTCCTGGGTGAGCTTGTTCAGGTGTCCCACATACAAGCCCTGATCAGTCCTCAGTTGTGTCCGACTCTTTACGACCTTATAGACTGTAGCCCACCAGGCTCCTCTGACCATGGCATTCTCCACGAATGGATGGGTTCTAGCCCTCTTAGGACTTCCAACCAGGTTCAACCACATCTCGCAAAATGTCTTGCCTCCTTCAGGGATCTTCCAGACCCAGGATTCAAACCTACATCTCCTACATCTCTTGCATTGCAGGTAGATTTGTTACCTCTGAGTCACGGAGGAAACCTTTTCCAACACACTTAAAGGCCTTAGCTTGTTTTCTAGTTCGGGCCTCTACAAACACCATGGGCAAACACTCTTGCTTATATTGTTACAAAGTTGGAACTTTTTTCCCCATGGGAGAGATTCTGAAGACTCAGAGGCCAAAACCAAAAGCTATATGTGTGTCAAATGTTAATCAGTGCTGCCAGATTATCTCCCTCCTGTTACGAGAGAATTCTTTAATTTTTTCCAGGCTGCTGTATATAAAATAATGACTCCTGTTCATTTCAATTGCACTTTTCCTGATGGCTTATAAATTTGAGCTTCTTTTATTTTTATTTAGCTTTCTTTTTATTAAAGTTCTACGTTGACATAGTTCAATGAAGTCCAACAGAGGACCCTGAGCGGAGAAGGCAAATCAAATACACGCATCTGCTTCTGTTGCCCCCTGAAATCCTATTTAAAGGACAGTAAAGACACGTTTCTTAACGGCATAAGGTAGTGATTTAGTCACTAACTCACGCCCAACTCCTGTGACCCCGACCTCATAGACTGCAGCCCTCCAAGCTCCTCCGTCCGTGGGATTCTCCAGGCAGGAATCCTGGAGTGGGTTGCTAGGTCCTTCTCCAGGGGATCTTCCCAACCTGGGAATCGAACCCAGGTCTCCCGCACTGCAGGCAGGCTCTTTACTGACTGAGCTACAAGGGAAGCCCCTAGTGTTTGCCTTTTTTAAGTTGGCTGGTGGTATTCATTCTATTATTTTCCTTTTTTTATTTTATTTTTTGACTACAGGGTGCACAGGCTCTCTGTGATGTGCCCCAGCCATCCTCTCGTGCAGAACATGAAAGGCCTTTATATCAAATTTCTTTTTATAATTGTATTTATTTACTCCTGGCTGTGCTGGGTCTTTGTCGCTGCATGCAGACTTCTTGTTGCCGTGGCTTTTCTTGCTGCAGCTCCCGGGCTCTAGCGTGCAGGCTCGAGTTGGGGCGCACAGGCTGAGCTGCTCCACAGCAGGGGGGATCTTCCAGGACCGGGGATCAAACCTGTGTCACCCGCACTGGCAGGTGGATTCTTTACCCCTGAACCACCAGGGAAGGAAGCCCCAGGGTGTTTTTCTTAAGATGAGAATAACACGAACACTATGAGGATATGGAGGGGCGGGTGATGGAACTGTTGGGAGTCTAGGTGGTGACGGTGACGAACGTGTCTGTCAAAATTCGAACAACTGTATACTAAAACATTTCACTCCGTGCACAGGAAGCCTCATTTTTCTTTTCATGAAGGAAAACAAGTTATCTGGTAAGTACCGCTTTCTCTTAATTGCAGTTTTGACCCCGTTGTGAAACACACCATCCCTTGGAGTAGCCCCCAAATAAGCTACTTAGTCTCTGGGACCAGCAGGGCAGATTTCCTGGAGATTTTGTTTGGGAGGGAAGAAAAGAGAGTTGCATTCCCAAATGCCTCTCAGCTAGCGAATATCTGTGACCTCTTTCCTCTTCCAGGCCCCTCCTCCATCCCCAAGGGATCTGACCTCTACACTCACCCCAAATTCCTCTGCTTGGGTTGTGAAGAACAGTTTAGCTTTCTCCCTTGTGTCTCAAGCTTCCAGACCCGGTGGGCTTGCAAGGGTGGGTGTGGTTGCACACGCACCTTTTCAAATCATGCTACGGACTTCCCCCACCAGGTCCAGCGGCCGGGGCTCTGCACTTCCACTTCAGGGAGCGTGGGTTCGATCCCTGGTCAGGGACTAAAGATGCTGCAAGCCGCAGGGTGCAGCATCCCCCAAATCACTTTACAAGTAATGTTTATTGGTTGAATGGTGTTGAATGGTACTTCACTGTGCTGCAAAGAACGGCCCCGCTCCACCGTGGGTGCTATGCATTGGATTTATGGAGCACTCCGGGGCTTGGAGGCGAGGGTTCCCAGTGACACATCTCAAGGCAGCTTCCTCCTTCCCAGGGCCACTGATCTTTTTATTATTATTATTCTTAATAATTATTGTTGGCGTATAGTTGCTTAACAATGTTATGTTGGTCTGTTGTACAGTGAAGTGAGTCGGCTATGTGTACACGCATACCCTGGTGTGCTGCAGCCTACGGTCATAACGAGTCAAGACAAGACTGAGCAGTTGAACAACCAGCTCCCTCCTGGACCTCCTTCCTACCCACAGCCCTCTCCTCATCACCCCCCAGGTCATCACAGAGCGCCCGGCGGACCCCCTGTGCTCGAGAGCAGCTCCCGCTAGCTGTCTTGTCTTACACAGGAGTGTCTACATGTCCATCTGAACCTCCCAATTCTTCCCATCCTCCCCTTGTCCTCCACACCGTGCCCACAACTCCATTCTCTATCTCGGCATTTCTATTCCTTCCCTGCAAATAGCTTCACCCCTACCCATTTTCTCCTGATCTTTAACGGAACTGAAAAGGGACCTCCCCCAATCCCTTGGAGTAGCCCCAAATAAGCTACTTAGTCTCTGGGACCAGCAGGGCAGATTTCCTGGAGATTTTGTTTGGGAGGGAAGAAAGAGAGTTGCATTCCCAAATGCCTCTCAGCTAGCGAATATCTGTGACCTCTTTCCTCTTCCAGGCCCCTCCTCCATCCCCAAGGGATCTGACCTCTACACTCACCCCAAATTCCTCTGCTTGGGTTGTGAAGAACAGTTTAGCTTTCTCCCTTGTGTCTCAAGCTTCCAGACCCGGTGGGCTTGCAAGGGTGGGTGTGGTTGCACACGCACCTTTTCAAATCATGCTACGGACTTCCCCCACCAGGTCCAGCGGCCGGGGCTCTGCACTTCCACTTCAGGGAGCGTGGGTTCGATCCCTGGTCAGGGACTAAAGATGCTGCAAGCCGCAGGGTGCAGCATCCCCCAAATCACTTTACAAGTAATGTTTATTGGTTGAATGGTGTTGAATGGTACTTCACTGTGCTGCAAAGAACGGCCCCGCTCCACCGTGGGTGCTATGCATTGGATTTATGGAGCACTCCGGGGCTTGGAGGCGAGGGTTCCCAGTGACACATCTCAAGGCAGCTTCCTCCTTCCCAGGGCCACTGATCTTTTTATTATTATTATTCTTAATAATTATTGTTGGCGTATAGTTGCTTAACAATGTTATGTTGGTCTGTTGTACAGTGAAGTGAGTCGGCTATGTGTACACGCATACCCTGGTGTGCTGCAGCCTACGGTCATAACGAGTCAAGACAAGACTGAGCAGTTGAACAACCAGCTCCCTCCTGGACCTCCTTCCTACCCACAGCCCTCTCCTCATCACCCCCCAGGTCATCACAGAGCGCCCGGCGGACCCCCTGTGCTCGAGAGCAGCTCCCGCTAGCTGTCTTGTCTTACACAGGAGTGTCTACATGTCCATCTGAACCTCCCAATTCTTCCCATCCTCCCCTTGTCCTCCACACCGTGCCCACAACTCCATTCTCTATCTCGGCATTTCTATTCCTTCCCTGCAAATAGCTTCACCCCTACCCATTTTCTCCTGATCTTTACGGAACAAAAGGCAACTAGAGTAAAAACCCTGCCCGCTTGCATCTCTCCTTTATCTTCAACCTCTTTTTCTACTAGATCCCTCTTACGTATTTAGATGTGCTGAAATCTGTTCAGCTTAGGAAAAAAAATTCCTCTCTCACGTCCTGTCCCTCCATCAGCAACCTATCTCTTTGCCTTCGTGGCCACGTGTTCCCGAAAGCCCCGTCCCCATTCTTCCTCCTCAGCAAAGCTCTCCAGTCCAGCTCCCACCCCAGCCACCTCCTGCTGGGCTGCGGTTCCGATCAATGTGCTCCTTGTTGATGAAACCAGCAAACCCGCTGCCGTCCCTCATGTAAATTGAGCTTGAAACAACATTTGGCATCGCTGCTCTATAAATATGCTTCTCTCTCGGTTCCCACGCCTGGCGTTCCTCCGCCTCCCTGACTCTTCCTTTTCAACCCCCTCTTCGGTGCTCCTCTGTCCAAAGCATCCAGTGTTGCCATTTGCCAGGGCTCTTCCAAGACGGGCCTTCTCCTCCTCCTCTGGACCTGCGGGTCCTCAGTCTTTTGGCACCAGGGAGTGATTTCCTAGAAGACGATTTTTCCACGGTGGGAGGAGACGGGGACGGTCTGGGGAGGAGTCAAGTGCATTACAGGTATTGTGCACTTGGTTTCTAGGCTAACGCTGCTGCTGATTTGACAGGAGGTCCTGGTCCACAGCGCAGAGGTTGGAGACCTTTGCTTTAGACCATAGTACCCACTCCAGGGCGTCATCTGATTAAGACCCAACTCGGGGTCGGCAGCCCAGCTCTGAGTTCAGACTCGTCCATCCAGTGGCCTGGTGCTCATGTCTGCTTGGTGGCCTGACAAGCTCTCTGTCTCATTCTGGACCACTAGACCGCTGTCCCTCAGGGGACCAGACTCTCTCAGTTGGGAGTACCCTACAAGTAGCCCCTTTCATCTTTGGGTGACGGCCCATGATTCATTCCAACCTACTCATGTTACTTCCTGGGGATGTTCCTCAAATCCACATATTCTCCATCTCTTCAACCACAGATTTCGCGTTGTTGTTATTCAGTTGCAAAGTCATGTCTGACTCTTTTGTGACCTCATGGACTGCAGCCCCATCAGGTTCCTCTGTCTGTCCGTAGGATTTCCCAGGCAAGAATGCAGGAGTGGGTGGCCATTCCCTTCTCCAGGGGAATCTTCCCAACCCACAGACTGAACCTACCTCTCCTGCATCGGCAGGTGGGTTCTTTACCAGTGAGACATCTTCATGTTAAACCACTATCACCTCTCTGTCTTAATTGGTCAACCTATACCCATTCTTGTCCTTCTCACGTCCGTTCTCTAAAAGAGTGGTCTTTGAATTGTGCAAGTCTACGCTTGTTGGTTTTCTGGTTAAAATTCTTAATGACATCCCTGAACTCTTGGAATGAAGTCCACAGTCGTTAGCCTGGCTTCCTAGACTCTGTACATTCTGTTTGTCATGTGCTTCTCTGGTTTTCCCCCAACACCCTAAAGCACATCACTCTGGCCTTCTATCAGTTATTCACACACGTTTTCTTTTACCTTCAGAGCATGGCTGCCCCCTGTATCTAGAAAGGTCTCGTCCACCTTTCCTTCCCGTAGCTGCTTCTCAATTTCCAGGGTTCCATTTCATTTCACCTCCTCTTTCAATTCCTTCACAATTGTCTAAATCTCCATAAGACAGGCTCTCCAAGCTTCCTGTTCTTCATAACATTTATTGAAACGGCTTGGATGAGTATTTACTTGTTTCCCCTGTTAGACGGGAAGTTCCACATCTATTTTGTTCAGTCATAGATGAATGACATTTGTCTTTCCTTTTAATGATGTGGCACCTGAATTTTCTAGGCTGGTAGAATCAACCATTTTGGGACTTTCCTGGTGGTCCCAGGTGGCTCAGTTGATAAAGACACCACCTGCCAGTGCAGGAGAGGCAAGAGATGTAGGTTCGATCCCTGGGTCAGGACGATCCCCTGGAGAAGAAAATGACACCCCACTTCAGTCTTCTTGCCTGGACAATCCCATGGACAGGGGAGCCTGGTGGGCTACAGTCCACGGGGTTGCAAAGCGTCAGACACAATTGAGCGACTGAGCACACACACATACATGCACTGGTGGTCCAGGGGTGAAGATTTTGCATTTCCAGTGCAGGGGGCACAGGTTCGATCGTTGGTTGGGGAACTAAGATCCCATATACCTCGAGGGATGGCCAAAGAAATAACAATGAAGAATCAACGGCTTAGTGAATGCTGAGGAGAAGCAGGTAAGTGAAAGGCCATCCCACCTCCACCTGTCTCTCCAGGCTCCCCTGCACATGGGGCATGGGCAGCCCCTCATCGGGCACCTCGACGAAGGATTTGGGGTCAAGAAGTGACTACATGGGGGAACGCGTGTGAAGAACCACTCCTCTCCTTTGAGCAGAAGGCGTGGAGGCGACTCTAAGGGTGAGTGACTGGGACCAGAGTGACGTTGGTACGGGCAGTGGCAGGGGCTGTTGAGTGAGGTCCTGGGAATAGGGCTGAAAAAACATCCTGTTAGCAGAAACTAACACAATACGGCACGTCAACAAGAGTCCAATAAAACTAAACTAAACTAAAGCAACCATTAGGTTTTGGGTTTTTTTTTGGGGGGGGGGGGGGGGGTGGGGGGGGGGGGCAGGTGGGCCACTTCTATGGGTCTTTCATTTATCTATTTTCATCCCTTTGTTCTTTGGCCCGTGTGGGCCTCCCATCGTGGTGGCGTCTGTCGCTGCTGAGCGCTGACTCTGGGCGCATGCGCTCCAGAGCTCCGGCTCAGTGATTGGACACATCAGTCCAGCTGCTCCGCAGCACGTGGGATCTTCCCAGGCCAGGGATCGAACCGGCGCCCCTTGCACTGCAAGGTGGTGTCCTTACCCACTGGACCACCAGGGGAAGCCCCAACAAATACTTTTTTTTAACAAAGGAAAAAATAAATCACACCCATCAAATAAACAGTTGACCCGACAACAAGTGAGTGTACAAGAAGGGTGGTTTCCCTGGAGCTCGGGGTCCCCCGGCTTCTAGACCTGAACCCAAAGGGATTCAGAGGTCGTTCTATGAGCAGAAGCATGTGTGAGATCTGGGTCATGGATGGAACCTAGATTTTTCTCTTCTGTAACATCGCAAGAGCAACAATACGGGCTGTTGTACGAATTAAACAAGGGAAGAGCTCAGCTCCATGCCGTGCTCTGTGGTGACCTAAACAGGATGAATATCCAGAAAGACACGGGCTCTGTGCACACAGACGGCTGATTCACTCGGCTGTACAGTAGAAACCAATACCACAGTGTACAGCAACTATACTCCAACAAAAATTTTAAAATATATATATAAGATTCAATTCCTGGCCCATGCTACGTGGTTCCTTAGGGCTTTCCTACTTCCTTCCTCCCTCTTGTCTTCCTTCCTTTGCCTCCCATCTTCACTCCAAATAGCAATGTATTTATTAAATCACATGGCTAACACAGTGTGATTATCACAGTGCTTAAGAAGCCAATCATGCTGACAATTTCTTCACGCTGTTCTCAGCCTGAATTACACTCCCCCCAAAATAGGGATTCTTTGGCAGAAATACTGTTACATGGATAAAGGCACAGATGATATGAAAATTAACTTTCAGAAATGGTTAAAATGTGTATGGGCTTTCTTTATCACATTTATTCAGGATGCTGAACTTGGCGAGGCCCAAATAGATGGCTTGAGGCTTAAAATCTATCTTTGCATGAGAGAGGGCTAATGTTGCCAAGTATTACAAGATATGCCTCTCGCTCAGACAGCACTGCCCAGGATTTGATCCAATTCAGTTATTTCCCAGGTCTGGCTTTCCTAGGCAGTGCAGGGGTAAAGAATTTGCCCGCCAGTGCAGGAGATGCAAGCACTGCGGGTTCGATCCTTGGATAGGCAACATCCCCTGGGGAGTAAATGGCAACCCACTTCAGTATTCTTGCCTGGAGAATTCCATGCACACGGGAGCCTGGAAGGCTACAGACCCTGGGTCACACAGTGTTGGACACAACTTAGTGACTGAGCCCATAGGCACCATAGTATTTTCAAGAAAATTAATAATTGCAGAAGTCTAATGTTTGAGTCAGAAGCTGTGATGTTCAGGATATAAATGGATACTTCAGAAGAATTTCAGAAAACCTAAGAAACACTGCAGATGCTTGATTTTAAAAAGAGCACTGGAAAGTGATTTTTGCTTTAAATTGGCATCTCAACTCTGTAGTTTATGAATGGTGTGATATGGTTGAATTATTTAAGACCTCTGAGCCCTGGGTCCTTCATCTATAAGATTACCTAATAGAGGAGTCTATTACGTAATGGCAATCACAATGCCCGGCAAAAAGAAAATTCTCAACAGATGCAGTTTTTCCTCAACAGGCAATGAAGACGGCCTGGAAGAAACACTGATTTTTAAAAATCCTCATGGAGGGCTTCCCCTGGTGGTCCAGTGGGTAAAGACACCGCCTTGCAGTGCAAGGGGCGCCAGTTCGATCCCTGGCCTGGGAAGATCCCATGTGCCGCGGAGCAGCTGGACCCATGTGTCCAATTATCGAGCCGGAGCTCTGGCGTGCGTGCACCCAGAGCCGGTGCTCTGCGATGACAGCAGCCACCACAAAGGGACGTCCACAGGAGTCAAAGAACAAAGACGGATGAAAATAGATGAAAGACCAATAGAAGTGGCCCGCCCATCCCCCTCCCTCCCCACCCCACCCTCCAAAAAATAAATAAATAAAAAATTAAAAAAAAACACAAAACACCTCATGGAATTCTGCCATCGCAACATCATGGATGGACTTGGGAAGCCATTAGACTCAGTGAAATAAGTCAAAGAAAGACATATGTCACATATATGTGGAATCTAAACAATACAAAAAAAAATAGTGAATATAACAAAAAAACAGACTCAGAGAACAAACTAGTATGCTGGGAACATAAAGGGGAGGGGGAGTAGAGGGATAGAAGAGTAAGAGGTACAGACTATTAGGTGTAAAGATACAAGGAGATATTGTACAACATAGGGAATATAGCCAATATCTTATAATAACTGTAAATGGAGTTGTTTAGTTGCTAAATCAAGTCCATCTCTTTGTGGCCCCCATGGACTGCAGCACACCAGGCTTTTCTGTCCACCATTATCTCCCTGAGTTTGCTCAAACTCATGTCCATTGAGTCAGTGATGCCATCCAACCGTCTTGTCCTCTGTCGTCCCCTTCTCCTCCTGCCCTCAATCTTTCCCAACATCAGGTCTTTGCCAGTAAGTCAGCTCCTTGCATAAGGTGGCCGAAGTATTGGAGCTTCAGTTTCAGTATCAGTCCTTTCAATGAATGTTCAAGATTGATTTCCTTTAGGATTGACTGGTTTGATCTCCTTGCTGTCCAAGGGACTCTCAAGAGTCTTCTCCAGTATCAAAATTTGTAAGCATCAATTCTTCGGTGTTCAGCCTGCTTTATGGTCCAGCCCTCCTCTGGAGAACGGATAGACTACCCACTCCAGTATTCTTGGGCTTCCCTGGTGGCTCAGATGGTAAAGAATCTGCCTGCAAGGTGGGAGACCTGGGTTCGACTCCTGTGTTGGGAAAGATCCCCTGGAGAAAGGATAGGCTGTCCACTCCAGTATTCTTGCCTGGAGAATTCCATGACTCATTCATGGGGTTGCAAAGAGTCAGGCACGACTAACAGACCTGCCTTTGACCCACATCTGTACATGACTACTGGAAAAACCATAGCTCTGACTACACGAACCTTTGTTGGCAAAGTGATGTCTCTGCTTTTTAATACACTATCTAGGTTGGCCATAGCTTTTCTTTCAAGAAGCGTTTTTCGATATTGGGGCTGCAGTCACGGTTCACAGTTAGAAGCCCCGCAGCCAATGGAGTACAACCTGTAGAAAAAGGTCTCAGAGTTGCCATACCTTTGCTGTAGGCTGAATTTTAGCCCAAATACCTCCAGTGGCCAGTTATTTCATTTCAAGCCATCTAATGCAATTCCAACCCAGAAACAATGCTACGAGGTGAAAGGTAATCAGTCGATTCCACCTTTAACACTCAGCAAGCCTACTCTGAGGCACCTCTAATCCCATTTTTAAAACCAGTGACAACACAGAGTTGCTTTTGCATGTGACACTTCTACAGAACTCACAAAGCACCCTAGCTGGGATACAAGAGAAGACTCTGGGTTTAGTCAGAAGGTTAAATCATCAGCTTGATTCATGTTGCTTCAAGAGATCAGTTTCAAGCTCATGTCCATTGAGTCAGTGATGCCATCCAACCGTCTTGTCCTCTGTCGCCCCTTCTCCTCCTGCCCTCAATCTTTCCCAACATCAGGTCTTTGCCAGTAAGTCAGCTCCTTGCATAAGGTGGCCGAAGTATTGGAGCTTCAGTTTCAGTATCAGTCCTTTCAATGAATGTTCAAGATTGATTTCCTTTAGGATTGACTGGTTTGATCTCCTTGCTGTCCAAGGGACTCTCAAGAGTCTTCTCCAGTATCAAAATTTGTAAGCATCAATTCTTCGGTGTTCAGCCTGCTTTATGGTCCAGCCCTCCTCTGGAGAACGGATAGACTACCCACTCCAGTATTCTTGGGCTTCCCTGGTGGCTCAGATGGTAAAGAATCTGCCTGCAAGGTGGGAGACCTGGGTTCGACTCCTGTGTTGGGAAAGATCCCCTGGAGAAAGGATAGGCTGTCCACTCCAGTATTCTTGCCTGGAGAATTCCATGACTCATTCATGGGGTTGCAAAGAGTCAGGCACGACTAACAGACCTGCCTTTGACCCACATCTGTACATGACTACTGGAAAAACCATAGCTCTGACTACACGAACCTTTGTTGGCAAAGTGATGTCTCTGCTTTTTAATACACTATCTAGGTTGGCCATAGCTTTTCTTTCAAGAAGCGTTTTTCGATATTGGGGCTGCAGTCACGGTTCACAGTTAGAAGCCCCGCAGCCAATGGAGTACAACCTGTAGAAAAAGGTCTCAGAGTTGCCATACCTTTGCTGTAGGCTGAATTTTAGCCCAAATACCTCCAGTGGCCAGTTATTTCATTTCAAGCCATCTAATGCAATTCCAACCCAGAAACAATGCTACGAGGTGAAAGGTAATCAGTCGATTCCACCTTTAACACTCAGCAAGCCTACTCTGAGGCACCTCTAATCCCATTTTTAAAACCAGTGACAACACAGAGTTGCTTTTGCATGTGACACTTCTACAGAACTCACAAAGCACCCTAGCTGGGATACAAGAGAAGACTCTGGGTTTAGTCAGAAGGTTAAATCATCAGCTTGATTCATGTTGCTTCAAGAGACTTCAGGTTTCCATGAGCTCTGTCCTTTCTCTTAAGTGTTTCTTAAGCATTTTCCTTCTCTCTCTCCAAAATGAAATTTCTCACAAATCTGCTGCCACTCTATACAACCTCCCTAGAGTTCGGCCCTTTCTAATTCTCAAGTTACCTTGAAATGCCTGCTACTCTCCTTCAGGTAAATTCAACAAAACTGGCCTGAAACTAGGAATGTGCGGTGTGTGTGTTGAAAACAAAATTTACTTCAGATAAATGCAAATAATGGGGTGCCATGCTGGCTCAGAGATAAGGAATCTGCCTGCAATGCAGGCGTTCGATCCCTGAGTTGGGAAGATCCTCTGGGGGAGTAAATGACAACGCACTCCAGTATTCATGCCTGGAAAATTCCATGGACAGAGGAGCCTGGAGGGCTATAGTCCATGGGACCATAAAGTGTCAGACATGACTTAGTGACTAAACAACAAGAAGTTCAATAAAACTAGCCTAAAACTTAGCTCTGTGTGTGTAGAACACAAAACTCAGTCATTTTACTATTTTTAGCATGCATGTGATGACAAGCATTATCAGTTTTGGGACACAGTGGAAAAACAAGCCAGATATAGCATGTAACTTAGAGGGCCTCAGGATCTATGAGGGAGGCAGATGTGGAAAAAGACAGTCATATTCCACAGCGGACTGTGGCACAAGGAGGGTAAATAGCAAGGATCTGGGGAGATGACAGGAGAGGCCGTCAGCCTACTTGTGTGCGGAGCACATGTGACAGGTGCCACGTTTTCACAGTTAGAAGCCCCGCAGCCAATGGAGTACAACCTGTAGAAAAAGGTCTCAGAGTTGCCATACCTTTGCTGTAGGCTGAATTTTAGCCCAAATACCTCCAGTGGCCAGTTATTTCATTTCAAGCCATCTAATGCAATTCCAACCCAGAAACAATGCTACGAGGTGAAAGGTAATCAGTCGATTCCACCTTTAACACTCAGCAAGCCTACTCTGAGGCACCTCTAATCCCATTTTTAAAACCAGTGACAACACAGAGTTGCTTTTGCATGTGACACTTCTACAGAACTCACAAAGCACCCTAGCTGGGATACAAGAGAAGACTCTGGGTTTAGTCAGAAGGTTAAATCATCAGCTTGATTCATGTTGCTTCAAGAGACTTCAGGTTTCCATGAGCTCTGTCCTTTCTCTTAAGTGTTTCTTAAGCATTTTCCTTCTCTCTCTCCAAAATGAAATTTCTCACAAATCTGCTGCCACTCTATACAACCTCCCTAGAGTTCGGCCCTTTCTAATTCTCAAGTTACCTTGAAATGCCTGCTACTCTCCTTCAGGTAAATTCAACAAAACTGGCCTGAAACTAGGAATGTGTGCGGGTGTGTGTGTTGAAAACAAAATTTACTTCAGATAAATGCAAATAATGGGGTGCCATGCTGGCTCAGAGATAAGGAATCTGCCTGCAATGCAGGCGTTCGATCCCTGAGTTGGGAAGATCCTCTGGGGGAGTAAATGACAACGCACTCCAGTATTCATGCCTGGAAAATTCCATGGACAGAGGAGCCTGGAGGGCTATAGTCCATGGGACCATAAAGTGTCAGACATGACTTAGTGACTAAACAACAAGAAGTTCAATAAAACTAGCCTAAAACTTAGCTCTGTGTGTGTAGAACACAAAACTCAGTCATTTTACTATTTTTAGCATGCATGTGATGACAAGCATTATCAGTTTTGGGACACAGTGGAAAAACAAGCCAGATATAGCATGTAACTTAGAGGGCCTCAGGATCTATGAGGGAGGCAGATGTGGAAAAAGACAGTCATATTCCACAGCGGACTGTGGCACAAGGAGGGTAAATAGCAAGGATCTGGGGAGATGACAGGAGAGGCCGTCAGCCTACTTGTGTGCGGAGCACATGTGACAGGTGCCAAGGAAGGCTTCTCAGAGGAAGGAGAGCTGGGGAAAGGGCTCCTCTGGCTGAGGAACCACGTTCACAAGGGCCAAGGCTCAGAAGAACATGAAGACCTGCTTGGTGTGACCTGTGTGGGAGGGAGGGAAGAACAGCCTCGTGAGAGGCGAGAGCTGCAGAGGCGGGCAGCGCCTCGTGGAGGGGCCTGGCAGCAGCCTGGAGTGCTCGCTCACTCCGGTGTGTCCCACTCTTTGTGACCCCATGGACTGTCGCCCGCCAGGCTCCTCTGTCCATGAGATTCTCCAGGCAAGAAGACTGGAGTGGGTCGCCATTTCTTCCTCCAGGGAATCTTCCCAGCCCAGGGATGGAACCTGCATCTCCTGCGTTGGCAGGTGGATTCTTTACTGCTGAGCTACCGGGGAGAATCCTATCAGCAACTTATTAATGAGTAAATCATTTGTGGTTTGGAATCCTCACTCACCTGCACTGGGAATTTCTTGCCTTTCCTCTGCATTCTGGTTGGTTATCTTGTACATTTACTGAGAGACCTAAGAGAGACGCTCAGAGAAATGTGCCTTCTTGTTCCACTAACAAATATAAAGTAATACTTCTAAGATGTCCTTAAGGCTTACACGTCACTCTGCTGTTCTCGATCCTGCTTTTTAGACTGAACTGTAATTTATTGACAGCAGTTGTATAATCAAAAGGCCCCAAGATATCATTTAGTCCAATTCAGAACAGCTGAAAACTCAAAGGCATCCTCTAGGCTGAAAGGTGGCAGAACCCCGTTTGGGCTCCCAGCCGACTCAATGTCAAGGTGCACAGGGGCAAGACGCCAGGAGCAATTAAGAGGCTCCATGAGTCTCCAGCTCTTTGTTGCGGCTCCTTTCAGATCTGGTGATACTGACGGAAAACAGCTCCACCTTCTTTCAGAATCTACCACCGTCTGCATCTTCAGAGACCTAGCCCTGATGCAGAACACAGAGCCCATGTGACGTGGATTTCCTCAACCGACCATTTCTGCACTCCTTAGAGGTCTCCCTCCACCTCTGCTCCCCTATCTCATTATTTCCTCTTGTAAATGTTTGGGTTCTGAGAATTCTGTGTGGTTCCAAAAGTTCTCTCTCCCTTTCCAAGGTTAATCTCCTCTGAGACCTGAATATATTCTTACTCAACATCTTGGATAAGGTCCTGCGTGTGCATGCCTACAGTGGCTTTTGGTCATACCCACCTCTTTGTGACCCCGTGGACTGTAGCCCACCAGGCTCCTCTGTCCATGGGATTCTGCAGGCAAAGTTCCTAGAGGGTCGCTATTTATCTGCTCCCTTGCATCTTCAATAGTTGCTTTGGGGTTTTCCCCTCAGGCCACGAACTCACTCCTCCCACTTCACCCCCTAAATTGGACACGACTGGTCGCCGCCTCTTCGGGAAGGGGTGGTTCTCCCACCACACGGTTTATGCCACTTTTCTGAGCTTCTCTTTTGCTCAAAGGCTGCACGTCACTGCTCTTTGGCCCACCTGTCCTCACGGTCAAACCCTCAAATATGAAACAAGACACCCACATGTGTGTGTCACTGTGTGGGTTTCATTTCCACTCCACATCTCACTCCTGAGTTCTAGTTCTCCATAAGTACCACGGGCTTCATGGTGGTCCAGTGGTTAGGACTCTCCACTTCTACTGCACGGGCCCCAGGTTCGATTCCTGATGGGAGAACTAAGATCCCGCACGGCACTTTGCTGAGGCCCCCCCCCCCGCCAAAATATTATTTTTTAAGTGTCTGCTGGTTAAACCAGGCCAAAGGTATTCAAAGTTAGAATCATCTCTCCCTGGATCACTCCATTCTTCTTCCAGTTCTCACTTCCTCAGTTAATGGCATCAATAAACATTCAGGCCAATTTTAAAAAGATCACACATGCCTTCTTCCTCTCTCAACCATCGCCTTACCCACTGACCTGGCTTTGTCTCTTAAGGCTACCTCGGCCCACCCGCCCCAGCTCTAGGGTTACAGCTGAGTGCGCGCGCGAAGCGGCTTCAGTCGTGCCCGACTCTCTGGGCCCCTCGTGGACAGGAGCCCGCCAGGCTGCCCTGTCCACGGGATTCTCCAGGCAAGAAGACGGGAGTGGGTCGCCATGTCCTTCTCCAGGGTTAAAGCTGAGGACGGGCCCCACTCCTTCCTTAGAGAGGTCATGGGTCTCCTGGCCTCCGGCTCTCTTCTCACCATGTTTCTATCTAACATGGTCTTTAAGCATTTTCCTGAATACCCACCTGAAGGTATCTCTTTACTCAGGTAAGTTCAACCCCTCTGAGGGCACATAAACTTCAGTTCGGGTTCACCGTCTCCCTGTATTTGCAGTGTCCTACCTCCCGTGTTTTCCAGCCACAGTGAACTGTGATGTTCACAGTGGATGTCCACGTGGGGGCTACCAGCATGCGCAGGATTCCTTTTGTACTTATTGAACACTCACTTATGCTTCGACAAATTCCCTCCCGAGTGACGCCTTGCTGCTCCCTGGTAGAACAAACGCTCTGAACCAGCGGCCCCCCAACCTTGACGGCAGCAGGGGCTGGTGTCCTAGAAGGCAGCTTTTCCAAGTACAAAGGGACGGAGAGGAGATGGCTTTAGGACGATTCAAGCACATCACACGGATCGTGCACTTTATTGTCATTCCATCAGCTCCACCTAAGATCCTCAGATCCCAGAGGCGGGCGATCCCTGCTTTCAACAAATGGCCCCGTGTGTTAAATGATACATGTGAGGACATCGTGGGGTGGCTGTCGCCCCGACCCGAGCGGCAGTCTTGGGAGGGCAGGGGCATCCTCCGTTCCCATGTGGACTGGCACACCCTGGCAGGTCCTCTGGGATGTGAAGACCTCGAGAGAAAATGTGTGTCCATGTGCAGACGGATATTCCCCTCAATGCCCAGGCAATACACGGGACATAAAAGGATATACTGACAGACAGAGCTTTGTGAGAGCTTTAATAGCACAGAGTGTCTGTAGCTACAAGTTATACATGGATTGTAAACTGTATACAATGGTACAAAGTGCCGACTAAGTAGATGAGGAACGCGCAATCACTTTGGCTCAGGTAAGTCTGATCACGTCAACAACGGGTTCACTGGAAGAGCCACCTGCCTGGCTGAGCCCTCCGTCCTCACTGCTGAGAAGAGTCAGTGTTTTTACCGCAATCAGGGACTTGCTCACTGCTCGATGTGCAAGTTTGTGCAGTTTTGCTCTTGATTATATTTACAAATATCGTACGCCAGTTTTCATCAGACCTAAGAAAAATGAAGCCTGCCTTTTTGTCTCCAAATTGTAAACAGGTGTAAAGCTTTTTAAACGTTGATCTTAAAACATGTCAACTGTTCACTGTCCCAATTCTCCTTTCCAATCACACGATACGGCTTCTGCCAACACAAATCTGGAGAGGAGCGTAAATATTTATCCCACATGTTAGGGTTCTCGATAAATACTGCATGATTTCATCTTATGATTAGGTTCTACTGTGATCATGTGTTCACAGTGGATGTCCACGTGGGGCTACCAGCATGCAGGATTCCTTTGTACTTAGTGGACACTCACTTATGCTTCGACAAATTCCCTCCCGAGTGACGCCTTGCTGCTCCCTGGTAGAACAAACGCTCTGAACCAGCGGCCCCCCAACCTTGACGGCAGCAGGGGCTGGTGTCCTAGAAGGCAGCTTTTCCAAGTACAAAGGGACGGAGAGGAGATGGCTTTAGGACGATTCAAGCACATCACACGGATCGTGCACTTTATTGTCATTCCATCAGCTCCACCTAAGATCCTCAGATCCCAGAGGCGGGCGATCCCTGCTTTCAACAAATGGCCCCGTGTGTTAAATGATACATGTGAGGACATCGTGGGGTGGCTGTCGCCCCGACCCGAGCGGCAGTCTTGGGAGGGCAGGGGCATCCTCCGTTCCCATGTGGACTGGCACACCCTGGCAGGTCCTCTGGGATGTGAAGACCTCGAGAGAAAATGTGTGTCCATGTGCAGACGGATATTCCCCTCAATGCCCAGGCAATACACGGGACATAAAAGGATATACTGACAGACAGAGCTTTGTGAGAGCTTTAATAGCACAGAGTGTCTGTAGCTACAAGTTATACATGGATTGTAAACTGTATACAATGGTACAAAGTGCCGACTAAGTAGATGAGGAACGCGCAATCACTTTGGCTCAGGTAAGTCTGATCACGTCAACAACGGGTTCACTGGAAGAGCCACCTGCCTGGCTGAGCCCTCCGTCCTCACTGCTGAGAAGAGTCAGTGTTTTTACCGCAATCAGGGACTTGCTCACTGCTCGATGTGCAAGTTTGTGCAGTTTTGCTCTTGATTATATTTACAAATATCGTACGCCAGTTTTCATCAGACCTAAGAAAAATGAAGCCTGCCTTTTTGTCTCCAAATTGTAAACAGGTGTAAAGCTTTTTAAACGTTGATCTTAAAACATGTCAACTGTTCACTGTCCCAATTCTCCTTTCCAATCACACGATACGGCTTCTGCCAACACAAATCTGGAGAGGAGCGTAAATATTTATCCCACATGTTAGGGTTCTCGATAAATACTGCATGATTTCATCTTATGATTAGGTTCTACTGTGATCATGTGTTCATGTTTTAAGTCATAGTCCAAAATTTTACAGCTATTTGAAGAGAAGGGGCAGAACTACATTTATTTTCAATGTTGGGGGGAAAAAAAAAACCCACATCTACTCCACCACACTCCTGATAGGATTACTCCTCAATTTCAAAGAAGAGTCCTGTGTCATCTGTGAAAAGCTGCTTTTCTCTAAGTAGAATTTCGCTTTTCCCTCCTATGATACCCAAAGGAGTACAAACTGTAGGTCAGAACAGTTTAGCTCTTTAGTTCTCTTAAGTTTACTGCTCTTTCCAATTTTATCCAAGGCTTTTCACAGTCCAATGGGCCAGCAGATTTGCTTTCTTCCCAAAGAAGTATGAAGACTTGAAATAAATAGGTTATCGAAGGCAAATCAGGTGTTAGCCGATTTGTGAATAAGACATAGAAACAAGGTATAATAAAAAGATGTCCAAAATTATTCAGACAACAAAATCTAGAGAGAAAAACGACGTCAAAGAATTCAGAAGACTATTTGGATCTATCATCTTTCTTAAAGACAGCCAGCTGCAATCCTGAATAAAGAGCCAGAAACTAATTTTTTTGTTTAATCTGTGTGTTATTTTCCTCCCTAACACATCAGCTTTACAAAACCTGACGTGGGAGAGAAGAGAGTCAGATAGTTTCTGCAAACTGGCAAGCCTTCAGAGTCCTTCTACTCAAGGCAGCCTGGCGCTCCTGCAGTTCTCTAGACAGTCAGTGTGCACACCATCCGCAGTGATTATTTATGACACACACAACACGCGTTCCTTCCGAGTCGTACTATGTGTTCGGAGAGCCAATAAACCTCCTTGCGATAACTGGTAAATCTGAGGCTTTCTAACAATTTGGTCCTGAAATTTCACATTTGAAAAGCAAACACAAAAGTGTATCATGAGAGCAAACTGCTGAGCGTTCTGGGAATTCCGGACTCGAACTGAACTGGGAAGATGGCCACCGGGAGGAGGACGTGGCCGGCGCCTGTGGAATCACACGGACCGCTGCGGGCAGGAGGTGTGGTCAACACGGGAAAGGGGAGACGGGAGAAAACCAAGCGCATCTTTTCAGAACTCTGCCAACCGTCCCCACAACCCAAGTCTGGTTTTCTGCCTGAAGTAACTGAGACAACAGTTCTCAGAGTTGAAAGGCTTCGTGTGAGGGATGCTTCCTAAAACAAGAAGCCTGGATTTACACCACAATCTGGAACTCATTCCAAAACCTCTTAGGAAAAAAGAAGAAAAAATAAAAAATCCAAGTCATGAAAAATTCACATGCAAGCTAATAAACATAAAAATACCACACACACAAATTCCCCAAAGCAATTTCACAGGTTTCTAGGCCTGAGACATTCCTTACCAGAAATAAAGATTCTACACTACAGAAAAGACAGTATCATAACTACCAGCATTAACGTCGGCTACTATATTCTAGTTCTCGTCCTTTACGCCTATCACGTGTGCAGCCTGCCTCCGACAAATCAAAAAGGCGCCATTAAGAGGCTTAGACAAAAAGTGGCTCCAAAGCTGGTTTAAAATAATTTTTTATTGCCCAGGATATTTTTTGTCCTTGTGTCTCATTTTGTCTGTTTGTTTTCTTTTTTCATAACTATAAATTAAGCTTAGGGACGCTTGCCTTTGTCTGCAGAAACAAAACAACAAAGCTTTCATTTTGTCTGCAACCTGCTCTCGTTTGAGGAGAGGTGGGCGTTGCCTCGCAAGAGTAAGATTTATACCGTGAATGGCGCGGGGCTGGGGCTGGTGGTACGGAGAGGAGACGACGGCGTTCTCGACAGAATTACAATCTGCTGGTGGCGTTTGCGGAAAAGAAGCCCTTGCAAATTTCTAAACGACAGTAAACTCTGTTAGGAAATTATCTCAAGTGTTTTACAGACCGCAAAGGGGATGAGGTTAGTAAAATGCCTCAACGGAGTTGGAATAAAATACTGGATCTGAGAGTTAAAATTGGAAGATGGCCACCGGGAGGAGGACGTGGCTCTGGGAATTCGGACTCGAACTGAACTGGGAAGATGGCCACCGGGAGGAGGACGTGCCCGGCGCCTGTGGAATCACACGGACCGCGGGCAGGAGGTGTGGTCAACACGGGAAAGGGGAGACGGGAGAAAACCAAGCGCATCTTTTCAGAACTCTGCCAACCGTCCCCACAACCCAAGTCTGGTTTTCTGCCTGAAGTAACTGAGACAACAGTTCTCAGAGTTGAAAGGCTTCGTGTGAGGGATGCTTCCTAAAACAAGAAGCCTGGATTTACACCACAATCTGGAACTCATTCCAAAACCTCTTAGGAAAAAAGAAGAAAAAATAAAAAATCCAAGTCATGAAAAATTCACATGCAAGCTAATAAACATAAAAATACCACACACACAAATTCCCCAAAGCAATTTCACAGGTTTCTAGGCCTGAGACATTCCTTACCAGAAATAAAGATTCTACACTACAGAAAAGACAGTATCATAACTACCAGCATTAACGTCGGCTACTATATTCTAGTTCTCGTCCTTTACGCCTATCACGTGTGCAGCCTGCCTCCGACAAATCAAAAAGGCGCCATTAAGAGGCTTAGACAAAAAGTGGCTCCAAAGCTGGTTTAAAATAATTTTTTATTGCCCAGGATATTTTTTGTCCTTGTGTCTCATTTTGTCTGTTTGTTTTCTTTTTTCATAACTATAAATTAAGCTTAGGGACGCTTGCCTTTGTCTGCAGAAACAAAACAACAAAGCTTTCATTTTGTCTGCAACCTGCTCTCGTTTGAGGAGAGGTGGGCGTTGCCTCGCAAGAGTAAGATTTATACCGTGAATGGCGCGGGGCTGGGGCTGGTGGTACGGAGAGGAGACGACGGCGTTCTCGACAGAATTACAATCTGCTGGTGGCGTTTGCGGAAAAGAAGCCCTTGCAAATTTCTAAACGACAGTAAACTCTGTTAGGAAATTATCTCAAGTGTTTTACAGACCGCAAAGGGGATGAGGTTAGTAAAATGCCTCAACGGAGTTGGAATAAAATACTGGATCTGAGAGTTACTGGAACTTGGATATGTAAAAACAGGGTGGAGGCCGGGCGGGTCATGCGAACAACGGGCTCAAGTTCAAGTGAACTCCTGTGACAAGAACCACTTCGTAAGTCACACGCGGGCCCCGGGGCGCCTCTCCTCCCTCAGTAGGTGCTGGCTGAAGGCGTGCTCAGTCGTTTTCCAATGTAGATGCTGAAAGGCAAACAGAGGGCGTCCTGTTTCATCTGCCAACAGACCTACCCCGACCTGGCTGCGGCTGAACTGTAACTTACACACCAACATCTTCAGCCGTTGGCACAAGGCTTTCGGGAGGTTTCCCGACACCCTAAAATCATCTCTGACTGACCCATCACCAGCCAGCTAAACTGGTTTTCTGTGATCATCTGTACTCGTGGGGCAGGACTGGACAGCACGGGGCACAACCAGGTGAAAGCAAAGCCGGAGAGAACAGAGCTTTCTCGAGAGAAGAGCAGAGCCAGTCTCCTCTGAGGTGGCCTGCTGTGGCAGACGAGTTCTACCAATATTTCAATCACAAAATACAGTAATATACCAAATGACAGGGCTGCCTGTGCTTTCCAATGTGCTTGCTAACAGTTTAACTTTTTTTTTTTAATTGTTTCGTGATTCTTTTCTATTCTTTAAATTTAAATCTGTTTAACTGCAGGATAACCGCTTTCCGGTACTGTGCTGGTTTCTGCCACACCTCAACAAGAATCAGCACAGGTGCACACGTGCCCCGTGCCTCACCTCCCGCCCGCTAGGCCGCCCCAGAGCCCTGTGCTGAGCTCCCGCCTCAGACAGCAGGCCCCCGCCGGCTGGCTGGCTCACATGTGGTCAGGTGTATGTTTCCATGTTTCTCTCACAATTCCTCCCACCCTCTCCTTCCCAACTGTGTAAGTTTAACTCTGAAGGGTCTTATGTCACTTTCGCAGGCCAACCAAGGAGTTAACCCTTGTAGAACAGAAGCAGAAGAGAAGTTAAGGACAAATATGGAACCAGCCTTACATTCCTGTGTAATCCTTTTCTATATTTATTTATTTATTCTGGCTGCGCTGGATTCTCAGTTGCAGCCCACAGGACCTTCCAGGCGGCATGCTGACTTCTTAGCTGTGGCAGGTATGTGGGATCTAGTTCCCTGAGTGGGGACCAAACCAGGGCCTCCTGTGTTGGAAGCTTGGAGTCCTACATACTGGAGCCCCAGGGAAGTCCCCAACTATATTTTTAAAGATCCTCTCTTTCTCCGTTTGTAACAGGAACTACACTGACACGAGCAAGAGAAACACCCCGCAGATCCCCAAGAGGAAGTGGTACCCCCAGGCACAAGACTCCCGCCCCGCCCCCACACCAGCCCCGCTCGAGTCACACACTCCCAGTTCAGCTGTGCGCCAGCGCTGGCCTCAGCCTCATGGAAGCGGATCCGGCACCCAGAAAGGCAGAAGGGCTGGGTGAGGCGGCCACGGGTGCGTTCCCAAGTTCACTACTGCGAACATCTCTCCCCTGCGCTGTGCTCCCCAAATAGGGAAGGCAAGACACTCTGCATCCGTCGCGCATTCTACACAGAAAGTGACCCACTGGGCGCGCTCCAAGAGCAGAGCACGGACATGGTGACTAACAAGAACAGCACGTGTTTAGCTCTGAAAATATACTGGCTTGGCCAAAAAGGTCGTGCACGTTTTTTTTTCCCCCTTAAGATGTCAAAAATGAACTTTTCCGGCCAACATAGTATTCCAAAATACATTTCCTCCATTGTTCAAATTAACAACAACAACAAAAGCAATGCCTGAAAAATTAATGAATTACAGGTAAATGTGGGGTCAATTTTAGAAGAATTTTTTAAAAAGGCCACAAGGAGGAAAGAACAGTACCAACGGTACCTTCAGCTAACTTTCCAGTTTCCCTCGCGGACTATTCAATAAAACGGTGTTTTTTTTCCCACCTGGGAAAAACAAATGTTCACATCTATCTCAACTTTACACACTAAAGATTTGTTTACTTTCAAACTCAGTCATCTTGAGTAATAATTTATAAACAACAGAAACAAAGCCCAAAAAGAAAAGTAAAACACAGACCAGCTCACTTAAAAGCAATCATTTTGGGGATTAAATTATAGGAACAATTTGTTTTCAAAAGAGAAAAAAAAAAACCCAGATCATTAAAAATGCTTTTTGGGACAAGCATGCCCCACTTTTCGAAAGTCTGCTATGTCACTCTGCTATGTAGGTGAGACCTATATCAAGTACGTTTTCCTAAAGCAAAAGAACTTTGAAGAGGATTTTCAGTTTCGTTTAAAAAAAAATTTAAAAAAAGAGACAAACAGTGAAAATACAGCTCAGGGCCGGTTGCAGCAAGCTGTCACAGAGGCAGAGTGCCTCAAGTCACGAGAGCGGCCCCACCGAGCTCCTTCCTGGGAACCATGCTCAGCATCCAGCCTCCGGGGCTCCGGCCTGAGCCTGTGAGCACCAGGGCTGCATCTCGATGCACCTGTGCGTCCACCAGCTGGCTGCGACCTCGGGGGATCGAGCGCGCTTCACCTAAGGCCGGTCCAGCTTACGGAAGGGTTCCCAGAAACGCTCTGCTTGTAGAGAGGTGAGGGGGGACCCGTATGCCAACGGTGAACCAACTTCCATCACTCTTTTAAGTTCACCCCACTTGTGCAAACACATGAAAAGGATAGTCCCACAAACTGCTTTCACACCTATTTCTTGGACCTGGAGGCAGACTCTGTGCGGAAAATGAGTGGAAGAAACTCTGGGCGTTGACCAGGTACCTACCCTAGGCCCAGGGCCAACACGTGGGAGAGGAACAGGGATGGGATGAACACCTTGAGGAACTCCGCGGAGAAGATGCCGCCTTCTTCATGGCTCAAGGACACGGAGCGCTTGGGGTGCCTGAAGTGGAACTCCTGGAGGAAGAAAGGCAGAGGGCTGGCGTCAGAGGCGTGGCTGCGGAGAGCAGCCCGGCGTCGGCAGCCCCCGGAGACGGTACCTTCAGCTAACTTTCCAGTTTCCCTCGCGGACTATTCAATAAAACGGTGTTTTTTTTCCCACCTGGGAAAAACAAATGTTCACATCTATCCCAACTTTACACACTAAAGATTTGTTTACTTTCAAACTCAGTCATCTTGAGTAATAATTTATAAACAACAGAAACAAAGCCCAAAAAGAAAAGTAAAACACAGACCAGCTCACTTAAAAGCAATCATTTTGGGGATTAAATTATAGGAACAATTTGTTTTCAAAAGAGAAAAAAAAAAACCCAGATCATTAAAAATGCTTTTTGGGACAAGCATGCCCCACTTTTCGAAAGTCTGCTATGTCACTCTGCTATGTAGGTGAGACCTATATCAAGTACGTTTTCCTAAAGCAAAAGAACTTTGAAGAGGATTTTCAGTTTCGTTTAAAAAAAAATTTAAAAAAAGAGACAAACAGTGAAAATACAGCTCAGGGCTGGTTGCAGCAAGCTGTCACAGAGGCAGAGTGCCTCAAGTCACGAGAGCGGCCCCACCGAGCTCCTTCCTGGGAACCATGCTCAGCATCCAGCCTCCGGGGCTCCGGCCTGAGCCTGTGAGCACCAGGGCTGCATCTCGATGCACCTGTGCGTCCACCAGCTGGCTGCGACCTCGGGGGATCGAGCGCGCTTCACCTAAGGCCGGTCCAGCTTACGGAAGGGTTCCCAGAAACGCTCTGCTTGTAGAGAGGTGAGGGGGGACCCGTATGCCAACGGTGAACCAACTTCCATCACTCTTTTAAGTTCACCCCACTTGTGCAAACACATGAAAAGGATAGTCCCACAAACTGCTTTCACACCTATTTCTTGGACCTGGAGGCAGACTCTGTGCGGAAAATGAGTGGAAGAAACTCTGGGCGTTGACCAGGTACCTACCCTAGGCCCAGGGCCAACACGTGGGAGAGGAACAGGGATGGGATGAACACCTTGAGGAACTCCGCGGAGAAGATGCCGCCCTTCTTCATGGCTCCACTCTTCCTCATGCTCAAGGACACGGAGCGCTTGGGGTGCCTGAAGTGGAACTCCCTGGAGGAAGAAAGGCAGAGGGCTGGCGTCAGAGGCGTGGCTGCGGAGAGCAGCCCGGGCGTCGGCAGCCCCGCCCGGTGCCTGGGGGAGAGGGGGCACCGGCTCACTTGGGAGGGATGTTTTCGGGCCTACTGGACCAGTCAGACACCCAGCCGACGCTTTTCTTCAGAGCATCCATTTCTTTCTCTCCTTCTGCAGCCTCTTCTTCCGACTGTAAAGAGGAATTCGCACGTTAAGAGAGGACAAAAGGAAGACCAAGCCTTCCTACTGTAGAAGACAAATCTGGACAGAAACTATGCAAAAATCAGAAGCGTGGGCGTCAGTAATGTTTATGTAAGCCACATGCTATATTTCTAAAAAGGCTGGCAAAATAAGATCAGCATAGCTGATACTTTTAAAAAAAACTTGAGTGAGTTTCACTGTGGTTATATCTAAACATAGAATGTGAACCTGAAACTTGAATTATACCTCAATTAAAAAAAAAAGAATATGGGTCTTCCCTTGGTGGTCCAGTGGGTAAGGACACCGCCTTGCAGGGCAAGGGACGCCAGTTCGATCCCTGGCCTGGGAAGATTCCATGTGCCGCGGAGCGGCTGGACCGGTGTGTCCAATCACCGAGCTGGAGCTCTGGAGCGCATGCGTCCAGAGCCTGTGCTCTGCAACAACAGAGGCCACTGCGATGGGAGGCCCAAGCAGGCCAAAGAACAAAGATGGATGAAAATAGAGAAATGAAAGACCAATAGAAGTGGCCCGCCTGCCCCCTCCCTCCCCAAGCTGACCCTGCCTCACCCCACCCCCAAAATAAATAAATAAATAAATCTTAAAAAAAAAAAAAAAAAAAGAATATGATTCAGAAAAAAGTGAATACTGGGACGTAATGGCAACTGAAGTGTGGAAATTGATAATTGTTGACTCTGAGTGGTACACATATGGAGGGCCAGCATCATAGCCTCTATTTACTTTGGTATGCATTCAAAATTTTCATAACTAAGATCAAAAGGGAATATATCAAAAAGTACATGCTAATACACAGAAAGTGAAAAGAAACAATTGGGAGATGTGCTGAGGAATAATTTTAAATAAATAGTATTTATTAAGCATCTACCAAGAGACAAGTATCAGTCCTAGAATCTTGCATATACTAGCTTTAAAACAATACTATTACAAAAAGGAACTATTACTATTCCACTTTATAGATGGAAACCGACACATAATAACTGCCTAGGGCTTGATGAGCAGTACGCAGCAGGGCTGTGTCCATCCCAGGCCAACAGTCTCTAGAGGCACCACTTTCAGTGATTAGGTTTTATTCTCTGGAAGGAAACTGTATTTTTTAGACAAATTGCTGTCCAAACATTTCCCAAGGCTTATTCAAAACTGGTGGCACCAGTGACAAAGAATCTGCCTGCCAATGAGGAGACGCAGGAGGCACAGGTTCGATCCCTGCATTGGGAAGATTGCCTGGAGAAGGAAATGGCAACCCACTCCAGTACTCTGGCCTGGAAAAATTCCACGGACAGAGGAGCCTGGCAGGCTACAGTGCAGGGGGTCGCAAAGAGTCAGACGCAACTCACCAAGCTGAACAACAACAAATTCAAAACTACGTAAGGCAAGTTTTTTAAAGTAATGTGTTTAATACTAAGTAAGAATTTGGTGTCTTTCATACCAAATTTTTTTCTTGATAATGAGAACCTAAATTTTCGGTCTAAGAACAATCAAAATTTCCGATAGCTTCTCTTTCAACAGAACCCATGGAGATAAGCAATTTCTGAAAAATGACACAGCACTATTTACTCAGGTTTAAGGAACACAGAGGGGGCAGCCCACTCCCGTATTCCTGCCTGGAGGATCCATGGACCGAGGAGCCTGGTGGGCTGCCATCCACGAGTCGCAAAGAGTCTGACACAACTAAGTGACGAACACTTTCACACGCACACTTGCAAGGAATACGAAACTATGACCTCAAACCAAAGGGTCTCAAAGCTAGTAATTATTTGGCTGTGTTGTTTTGTTTGGATGGGGTTAACTTTGCTGACCCAAACCGTCCTTCTTTTCCGCAGGTAGTCAGGAAAATTCTCTATGAAACAGCTGCCGCAGGAAGGTCACTTCAGGGACCCTAGGCATGGCCAGCCCCTTGTCGGGGCACACCAACACTAAACCCTGTGGATTCTGCTGCTCTGGGATCAGCATTCTTGTTCTACTGGGCTTGGCAAACTCCACACAATGACACAAGGCCGCCTGCAGGGCTAAGCTTGCTCCCACTGGGTACTCAGAGTGCTCAGAATCATGAGTTGGCTCTCTGGGGTAAATCTGAAAACACCCTGAATCAAAAATGACAAATTGTTACACTGTACTTACAGCTCAGCCTGTGACACACACTAGCTCATTCCACAGGCTGCCAAGCGCTTCTGTTCAGTTTCTAACTTCAGTCTCTGAGAACACCTCTTCTAAAACCACTCAAAGATTTAGATTTAAATTTCTGAACAAGGTAAAACCTTCCACTTTCCAAAAAGAGTGAAAATATCATATTTTATGCTGGGTTTTTTTTTTTTATTTTACTTTTTTACTTTACAGAGTTTTGTTGTTTACAGATATGTATAATCCCAGATTAGTCATATGTATATCCCTGACCCCCTCCCAGTCCTCCTATGCTGGTTTTTAAAGATGATCTTTGGGCTACTATTTGGGGGAAAAAATTTTCTGCAATCAGTTTAGAATACTAACTGGAACCTTTCTTCATTCATCATGCATTGCTTCCTTTCATTAATCTTAAATTTGCCAGTTTTAGGCTTTAAATTGCCTTCTAATTATTAGAATTTTAGACTATTGTAAAAACGCACTTCATCTAATGAAGTGACAGCCATGCCTTATCCAATCAATCCCCCTCAGCCCACACCTACACCTGCTCAGAAGATTCTGGTCATCTCAGGATTCCCCGCACCGTGACCCACCCGACGCGTCTCAGGCCATTCTCACGACCTTGTGAGCCTCCTGAAATCAATCCCATTCATCAGCGTACTTAAGAACAACAGAGGCCACAGGCCCAGGCAGCCCGGGTTTCAGCCCTGGTCTATCACTTACTTGCTTGGTGATCTTAGATAACTTAGTTAAGACAAAGCTTCGTTCTTCTAATTTATTCATGGGGATACATGTCACTTCTTTCACTGGACTGAAAACAATGTGGGAAAAACTTAAGAAAAATAAATTTAGCACCGAGGCTGTGTCTAATAAATATCAGTGCCTTTCCTTCCTCTTCCTAAAAAGGCTAAAAATGTCAATATATTCTTCATGTAGACAATATAAAAATACTCAGTAAGAGCAAGTAACAGTCCTTCCTTACCTGTTTTCTACCCCTAAGCTTCCTTCATGAAAAAATTCATCCTTCCAAACTCTAAAGCAACTAATTTTTAAACAATCTATTCTTCAATTAAAAACAAGCAATGTAAAAGGCTTTTTGAAAGTGTGTAAGTAAACTACACCTACTGATTTCTCCCTTCTAAGAGTCCTACTCTGAAAAACTCCTCTCGTGTTCTTCTTACAGGAGCTAGACTGCTTTCTGAAGGACACGCCCTGGTTCCCATGGACCGACCTGACCACCCACATCTTTCCCTGGTGTCTGAGGGACAGCCGGAGCGCTCCGGTGCTTGCTTTTGAACCGCGATCACACTCGTGACCCTGTCAGAACCTGACAGAGACCAAAACCTTTTATTTTCTCTCCTGAATGTCACCAATTCCTCGGGAATTCTCGGATGGATGCGGTCAGCTCTAGAATGCCACTTAAAAATTCAATTCCGAGGTGAGCCTATGTGCACGCCTGCCACCCCCGAGCCAGGACAGCGCTTACCGGTGGTCATTAATTACCAGGTAGACTACTGGGCGGGGGGAAGGTCTGAAGGTCAAACGAGCCTGGGAAGCAGGCTGCTCTCAGTATCAGTGGATCACACATACACCAACCTGGAGGCACTCCGAGCTTATGGAAGGGCCCTGGGCATCTGCGGCCTGAGGTACCGGGGGTGCATGAACTGGTAGCTGGTGGGCCTAGCACCAGTCCCCTGAGAGTACCCGAGGACCGATTGAACTTGATTTCCATCAACAGACTTCTTTACTGCAGGAATGGTCAGACCTTTTAATGCACTACTAGGCTCTGGGACCACTAGAGAGGGAGGCTGAGTGAGCCCAGGGGCTGCAGTATATATTTCCCAGATACAGATGGCCGAACTGCCTTGTGGAGCTTCCCATCGAGGAAATGCTCCTCAAAATGCATTGTGGGGAAATGCTACCTCTGGACTCTCGACTTGTCTGTACAAAAGGCAACAGGGGTGCTTCCCTGGTGGTCCCGTGGGTAAGGACACTGCCTTGCAGTGCAAAGCGCGCCGGTTCGATCCCTGGCCTGGGAAGATCCCATGTGCCGCGGAGCAGATGGACCGACGTGTCCAATTACCGAGCCGGAGCCCTGGAGCGCATGCGCCCAGAGCCGGCGCTCTGCAACAACAGAGGCCACTGCGATGAGAGGCCCACAAGGGCCAAAGAACAAAGATGGATGAAAATGGACAAATGAAAGACCAATAGAAGTGGCCCGCCCACCCCTGTCCCTCCCCACCCTACTCCCCATCCACAAAAAAAAAAAAGGCAACAGGGATGGAGACAGCTTACTCAGGAAAGACTGAAGCAAAGAATTAATTTCACTTCTCCATCCTGGGATTCCTTAGTACACATCCCCACCCCCTGCCCCCAATGGATGCTCTGTACAGGCTCTTCTTTACGAGTTATAGCTGAGCGCACACAACAAGACCGACAGAGAGCAGCAAGCAATGCCACAATTCCAGCCAGCAAGCTCCCCACGTGAGCACCTTGCTGCTCCAAGCTTCTCTACAACATAAAGTTCATTGGAAAAGAGGTTAGTGGTCAGCCCCACAGGCTTTCTAGGTTTCAAAAACAGCACGAGTGAAGCACCATCAGTGCAGGGAGAAAGCGGGTAGCTTCCCAAACAGAAAGAAGACTGCGTGGACCCAGGGAACATGCAAGGTTATCTCCAGGGCACAGCAGAGCCAGAAACCCACATAACAGAGTTTTTGTTAGCGTTCACTGAAACATTCATTCAACACACATTCTTCAAGTACCTTCACATGGCAGAAAAAAAACAATGCCTCCTGTTCTCAAGAACGTGCACTCTGACCCTGGGAGGTGATCTGACGCATCAATAAAGTCAAGGGTGGGTTATGAACATTCTATATCATTAACAACAATTACTTATGGGTCGCAAGTCTCATGATAAAAACCTTTGTAAGCTTCCAGTACTACATTGATCTATGTTTCCAACACACCAACTCCTAGTGAAACTATATTTAACTTCTTTACCTGAAAGCCCTGTGCACATAATTTAGGTGAATTTTCTTTCTTGCTGTTGCAAATCAACCTCAAAAGTCACTTATTTGATGTAAGGTACAGAAAAGCTCCACACTGGGCTCTACAAGCTTCCCTTTCAGTTATTCTGTGACCTTAAATAAGATACTGGTCTCGGTTTTCAATTTATAAACTCAAGAAACTAGTCTGGAATCTTGGAATGACATAGACAAGAATTCCCGATTCTTTTAGGGTGACAGACCCCCAAATTCCTGGTCATAATGAATGACCATACAGCATAAGTAAATTCCAACATCAGAACCTCAATAATGCAAGAAAGCTACAAACTATTTTTTTTAAGTTTTCATAATCTGTATTTGAGCAGAACAGACTTATTTTGCATTTTTCCTAATTATTGTAAATCACAAAATTAAACACACATACATACACACCTGAGAGCTATGATCCTTGCTGGTGTGCATTTCTACATCAAACATGATCTGCCCGTCTTCCTGAGGGGAAGGGCTGGAAGAGAAAGACATCGAGCCATTAGTTTTAATTCATTTTATCAAATAAATTAGCCTCTATCGGAAATCAGAAAAGTAAAAGCTACAGTACTATGGCTTTGAAAAAGCAGTAAATCAGAAAGCACAGCATAATGCCATGTTAAAAAAATAAAACTGAGCCCTCCTACTCCCCAAATTCTAGGATCTTTCTGGTGGGGATAAATTCATTTGCAATGATAAATATGCAAATAAAATATTACCTAAAGACACAAGACTGTCACATTTTGTTTTTACTCTTTTCCCCTAATAATGGTAAAATGATCTTTAAATTCAGAAACTCCAGCTGGGGTTTTTTTGTCTCAGTGTTCTCTCATCATTAAATAATTCACCAGCAGTTCTCAAAGTGTGAAAAGCAGCTCTTAGAGACTCTTTCAAAAGGTCTTTGAGGTTAAAATGGCTTTTACATCACGATGACTGTTAATCTGCCTCTTCCATTCTCATTTTCTCAGGAGTGTCCAGTGCCATTTTCCAAAGGCTACATTGTGCATAGTATCATGACAGAGAGAATGCAACAGTAGGTGAGAATATGGCTGTTTTCTATTAAATCAGATATTAAAGTGAAGTGCATAAATGTACAATAATGCCACTATTTCTTACTAATTTCTTGGTTATGGAGACACTTTTTGTTTAGAAAAGTTACCTACGGTAACATGTCATACGTTTGCTACTGCTGAATGAGTGCGTGCATATTTTTTAATGTTCTCAGGTTTATTTTCTAATACAGTAAACCTCAAAATATATAACCCACATAAATAAAAGATCTTGGGAGTCCCTAAAAGTTTTTATGAGTCTGAAGGCATGCTGAGAGCAAACCATTTGAGAACCACTGTTCTTCTCATCTGAGAAACACTGACTCCGAGATGTTTCAGAGAGAATACGCAAGCTTACAGCAGTGACAACCTTCAACAAGTACAAGCTGTACGCCCAGAACTATGAACTCTTAGACAAAGGTATGTGAGCAAGAGCTGCACTTAACACAAGCAACGCACACAACCTGGCGAGTGCTGCTCCTCGCTACCTCAACGATGCCCCGCGGAACCACAGCGAGCCACGTGATCCTGCTCTACACCGCCCACTTCCCCACAGGAAACTCCAGTGGGCCTGAAGGGTGCTCCAGGCTTAACCTGCTCAAGGGAATCAACACTGACTGTTAGAGGTGCCAAGAGTCTGTGCACCAGGGAACACTTAGAGATGCCAGTGAGACCAGCCAGTGAGACCGATCGCCAGCAATGATTCGGACGTCAGGTCGAGGCGTCTCTGTTGTAACTGACGTAAGTGAAGTGAGACGTGTTAGGCTCAGTCATGCCGGGCTCTCTGCCACCCCACGGACTGCAGCCCACGGGGCTCCTCTGTCCAGAAGATTCTCCAGGCAAGAATAATGCACTGGGTAGCCATTCCCTCCTCTGGGGGATTTTCCTGACCCAGAGATGGAGTCCAGGTCTCCTGCGTAGCAGGCAGGGTCTTTACCATCTGGGCCACCAGGGAAGCCCCTTAACTGACCTAAGAGATTCTTAAGTGGGGGTTGGAAAAGGGACACGCTGGCTCCCGATCAAACCACCCTATCAACGTAGTTAGAAAACTTCTGTCTTGAACTAGAACAGGTTATAGCCCAGGAGAACCAGGGACTCATGTCCTCAGTGGACTGGTACCAGGCTCCTAAAACTGCTGGACGCACAACCACAGGTCAAGTGAGGGGCCGGCCTCAGGGCCACGGCCAGGATGAGGCAGCAGAGCGACCGAGTCGAGCCCCCGAGAGGAGCAAGTCACCACCGGCGCCGAGACCGCGTCACACTCAGCGTTTCCCTGGGAGGCTGAGCTGAACAACTGGACGTGCATCATCATCCTGGCTCAAGTCAGGCTCAGCTGTGGAGCTTTCAAAATGTTCTCCTACTCTGACAACAGAATGAGAACCCCTAGGGATGGGGTCTGTGCACTGGTATTTTTTAAAGTTCCCTGAGTGAGTCTAGTGTATAGGTTGAAAATTCCTGCAAGAGGCTGAGGCTGGTGCCCAACGCAAAACACAGAGGGCTTCTCTTCCAGCAACCACAGCAGCCACGATCCTGTTTGTTTACTTCAGTCACTATGCTGTGTCTGACTCTTTGCAACCCTATGGACTGTAGCCCGTTGGGTTCCTCACTCCATGGGACTTTCCAAGCAAGAATACAGGAGTGGGTTGCCACTTCCCTCTCCAAGTGACAATCATACACCGACAAAATAATTTTTCAATTAAAAATATACATAGAGACCAACAGAAGTGGCCCACCTGCCCCCCTGCCTCCCTCCCCAAATATACATAGAGACTTCCCTGGTGGTCCAGTGGTTAAGAAATCACCTTGCAAAGCAGGGGATGTGGGTCCAATCCCTGGTCTGAGAGCTCAGATCCCCCCCTATGCTGCAGGGCCACTAAGCCCGAGCTACAACGACTGAGTCTGTGTGCTCTGGAGCAACCCGACAAAGCGAAATAAATACATAAAATGTTTAAAAACTAAAGAAAGAAAAATACACATAAATTAGCTTTGGGACTAACAGCCGACACGCCTAAAACATTTCCGTCTACAAAAAACACTTTTTAATGACTTCAAGTACAGAGATGCTGGCAATTCAGATGACGTGAGTTTTGAAATGTTCAAGTGTCAGACATCCTAGGAGAGCACCACTGAGCTAGAGTCCAAGGCCACCTCTGAGGGGCGAGCAGTAACCCCGAGCCTGACGGTAAGTCAGCAGAGACAGGAAGCTGTCCAGAAGCATCTACCGTACACTGACTGACATGTTTAGAAACCCACCCGGAACATGACCATGGGAACAAGAACCTGTATTTGATCACAGGTGTAACTGCCACCCTTGGTGGCTCTGGAAGCTCCCCTGGAGAAGGGACAGGTTACCTACTCCAGTATTCTTGGCTTCCCCGGTAGCTCAGATGGTAAATCATTCACCTGCAACGCAGGAGACCAAGGTTCGATCTCTGGATCGGGAAGATTCCCTGGAGGAGGAAATGGCAACCCGCTGCAGCCGTCTTGCCTGGAGAATCCCATGGACAGAGGAGCCTGGCGGCTACAGCCCATCAGGGCACAAAAGGTCGCACATCACTTCGTGACTAAACAGACCCATCAATGACACAAGAGGACCGAGGCGGCCGGTGATCTTTCCTCTGCTCAGTGACAGCACCAAGGGAACAGCAGGCGAAGGGACTCACCAGCACCCATGATCCAGGTCATGTACCTGAACATATAATACAAGGCTTATCAATAGGCCCGTGACCAGCAGAAAACTTCAGCAGACCCTATGGACTGTAGCCGTTGGGTTCCTCACTCCATGGGACTTTCCAAGCAAGAATACAGGAGTGGGTTGCCACTTCCTCTCCAAGTGACAATCATACACCAACAAAATAATTTTTCAATTAAAAATATACATAGAGACCAACAGAAGTGGCCCACCTGCCCCCTGCCTCCCTCCCCAAATATACATAGAGACTTCCTGGTGGTCCAGTGGTTAAGAAATCACCTTGCAAAGCAGGGGATGTGGGTCCAATCCCTGGTCTGAGAGCTCAGATCCCCCCCTATGCTGCAGGGCCACTAAGCCCGAGCTACAACGACTGAGTCTGTGTGCTCTGGAGCAACCCGACAAAGCGAAATAAATACATAAAATGTTTAAAAACTAAAGAAAGAAAAATACACATAAATTAGCTTTGGGACTAACAGCCGACACGCCTAAAACATTTCCGTCTACAAAAAACACTTTTTAATGACTTCAAGTACAGAGATGCTGGCAATTCAGATGACGTGAGTTTTGAAATGTTCAAGTGTCAGACATCCTAGGAGAGCACCACTGAGCTAGAGTCCAAGGCCACCTCTGAGGGGCGAGCAGTAACCCCGAGCCTGACGGTAAGTCAGCAGAGACAGGAAGCTGTCCAGAAGCATCTACCGTACACTGACTGACATGTTTAGAAACCCACCCGGAACATGACCATGGGAACAAGAACCTGTATTTGATCACAGGTGTAACTGCCACCCTTGGTGGCTCTGGAAGCTCCCCTGGAGAAGGGACAGGTTACCTACTCCAGTATTCTTGGCTTCCCCGGTAGCTCAGATGGTAAATCATTCACCTGCAACGCAGGAGACCAAGGTTCGATCTCTGGATCGGGAAGATTCCCTGGAGGAGGAAATGGCAACCCGCTGCAGCCGTCTTGCCTGGAGAATCCCATGGACAGAGGAGCCTGGCGGCTACAGCCCATCAGGGCACAAAAGGTCGCACATCACTTCGTGACTAAACAGACCCATCAATGACACAAGAGGACCGAGGGCGGCCGGTGATCTTTCCTCTGCTCAGTGACAGCACCAAGGGAACAGCAGGCGAAGGGACTCACCAGCACCCATGATCCAGGTCATGTACCTGAACATATAATACAAGGCTTATCAATAGGCCCGTGACCAGCAGAAAACTTCAGCAGCCTATCAGTGAGTCCCACAACAGACATATACCATAATATAAATGTGATTTGCAAAAGACGGACTGCTGCTGGAGCTCCTAGACCTGGCGGCGAGCTGCTCGGAGACGCGCCGTCCGCTCGGCTTCTGCTCACGGCGAGAGCCAGCCAGGCTCTTCACCCGCCCAGGGACACGGGAGCCATGCCACCACGGGCCGGGGGGAGCAGTGTGCCACAGGTCACCGGGCCAGGGGGAGCAGTGGGTCACGAGCTGTGCAGGAACTCTGAGCCCGATTTAACTCTTGATTCTCCTTTTCTATTTATTCTGATAAGAAATAATATGTAGTAGACGTACAATTTTTACAAAGTACAAAAATTCGGAAGAAGACCAATGGCCGTCATTCCATCCCCTAGAGATAATCACTGTCGATGTTTTCAGACGGCTCCTTCATCTACTTCCTGTGTATCTGCATTTTCCATGTGGCCAGTATCAGTGAACTCTTAATGAGCTGAAAGATCATTCAGTACTCCAAACTGCTAACACGGTGGCTATCGCTGGTCTAAGAACTGTTCAACATACCGTGAATGTCATTTAATATGTAGTCCCTCTGGGAAAAAGAGAAGGTTGTAGTGAAAAGTAAACTGACAACTCAGTTTCATTCTCATCATACGTATCTGTATTCTGAACTCCTTGACCATAAGCAGTCCTTAATCAGAAGACTTACTCTTCCCCAACCAAATACAGAAAAATGAGAAATAGAACTCCTTCTGAGCTCTTTAAGGTTTAAATTTTAAAAAATTTCAAGAGCTCATGGGGGGAGGAATTGGCCCTAGCCGTCTTGCCTGGAGAATCCCATGGACAGAGGAGCCTGGCGGCTACAGCCCATCAGGGCACAAAAGGTCGCACATCACTTCGTGACTAAACAGACCCATCAATGACACAAGAGGACCGAGGGCGGCCGGTGATCTTTCCTCTGCTCAGTGACAGCACCAAGGGAACAGCAGGCGAAGGGACTCACCAGCACCCATGATCCAGGTCATGTACCTGAACATATAATACAAGGCTTATCAATAGGCCCGTGACCAGCAGAAAACTTCAGCAGCCTATCAGTGAGTCCCACAACAGACATATACCATAATATAAATGTGATTTGCAAAAGACGGACTGCTGCTGGAGCTCCTAGACCTGGCGGCGAGCTGCTCGGAGACGCGCCGTCCGCTCGGCTTCTGCTCACGGCGAGAGCCAGCCAGGCTCTTCACCCGCCCAGGGACACGGGAGCCATGCCACCACGGGCCGGGGGGAGCAGTGTGCCACAGGTCACCGCGGGCCAGGGGGAGCAGTGGGTCACGAGCTGTGCAGGAACTCTGAGCCCGATTTAACTCTTGATTCTCCTTTTCTATTTATTCTGATAAGAAATAATATGTAGTAGACGTACAATTTTTACAAAGTACAAAAATTCGGAAGAAGACCAATGGCCGTCATTCCATCCCCTAGAGATAATCACTGTCGATGTTTTCAGACGGCTCCTTCATCTACTTCCTGTGTATCTGCATTTTCCATGTGGCCAGTATCAGTGAACTCTTAATGAGCTGAAAGATCATTCAGTACTCCAAACTGCTAACACGGTGGCTATCGCTGGTCTAAGAACTGTTCAACATACCGTGAATGTCATTTAATATGTAGTCCCTCTGGGAAAAAGAGAAGGTTGTAGTGAAAAGTAAACTGACAACTCAGTTTCATTCTCATCATACGTATCTGTATTCTGAACTCCTTGACCATAAGCAGTCCTTAATCAGAAGACTTACTCTTCCCCAACCAAATACAGAAAAATGAGAAATAGAACTCCTTCTGAGCTCTAAGGAAATTCAAGGGCTTTCAAAATTAATTACTTCACAGACTGTGGGTGGTGGTCCCATAAGACACCATACTGGTACATACTGGTATAACTTGCATCAGCTTGTGGATCCTACGACCCAAAGAGTCACCGAGTGGCTACCACAAACCCGCGCCATGACTGTCCAGGGTACAGAGGAGCTGAGCCTGGACCCCTGCCCTTAAAGCCTCACAGTCAAGAAGGGACAGCAGGTATATACAGGGATAACAGGATCCAAGGCAGAAAAGAGACCTGTGAAAGGACAGAGGCATATGGGAGAAAGATTAATTCTCTTTGTCCATCTGATGGGAAGAACTGATTCACTGGAAAAGACCCTGATATGGGAGGGACTGAGGGCAGGAGGAGAAGGGGGTGACAGAGGATAAGACGGTTAGATGGGGGCTTGCCCTGGTGGTCCAGTGGATAGGGACACTGCCTTGCAGGGCAAGGGGCACCGGTCCATCCCTGGCCTGGGAAGATGCCACGTGCTGCAGAGCGGCTGGACCAATGTGTCCAATGACCGAGCCGGAGCTCTGGAGCGCATGCGGCCAGAGCCGGAGCTCTGCAGCGACAGACGCCACCGCGATGGGAGGCCCACAGGAGCCAAAGAACAAAGATGGATGAAAATGGAGAAATGAAAGACCAAGAGAAGTGGCCCGCCTGCCCCCCCACCCAATCCACCACCCTACTACCCCGCAAAAATAGACGGTTGGATGGCATCACTGATGTAACAGACATGAGTCTGAACAAACTCTGGGAGCCAGTGAAGGACAGGAAGCCTGGCATGCTGCTGTCCCCGGGGTCGCAAAGAGTCGGACGCAACTCAGCAACTGAACAACAACTACAAACCATTATACCACCGCCTGACAGACCTCTGAAAATGGTACAATGTGCACAAGAAAACTGATCTAACCCAAGGAACCAGTGGGCGCCTGTCTCCTTGTCAACTGGCTATCTGATGTGAACACAAAGCACGTTGCAAGAAAGAGGGAGCTGTTTGTCAAATGAAGATGGACGCAATTTATTTTTTCAAATGGGCATTAACCTGGCAACCCTTCCGTTTCTGGAATCCCCCCAGTGTGGCTCTCACTTACCTGTCGCAGTGAGAACTGCCTCTTGAACTGCTCTGTCCAGATTCATGCTGTGCGTCCAAAGGATACATACTGGTATAACTTGCATCAGCTTGTGGATCCTACGACCCAAAGAGTCACCGAGTGGCTACCACAAACCTGCGCCATGACTGTCCAGGGTACAGAGGAGCTGAGCCTGGACCCCTGCCCTTAAAGCCTCACAGTCAAGAAGGGACAGCAGGTATATACAGGGATAACAGGATCCAAGGCAGAAAAGAGACCTGTGAAAGGACAGAGGCATATGGGAGAAAGATTAATTCTCTTTGTCCATCTGATGGGAAGAACTGATTCACTGGAAAAGACCCTGATATGGGAGGGACTGAGGGCAGGAGGAGAAGGGGGTGACAGAGGATAAGACGGTTAGATGGGGGCTTGCCCTGGTGGTCCAGTGGATAGGGACACTGCCTTGCAGGGCAAGGGGCACCGGTCCATCCCTGGCCTGGGAAGATGCCACGTGCTGCAGAGCGGCTGGACCAATGTGTCCAATGACCGAGCCGGAGCTCTGGAGCGCATGCGGCCAGAGCCGGAGCTCTGCAGCGACAGACGCCACCGCGATGGGAGGCCCACAGGAGCCAAAGAACAAAGATGGATGAAAATGGAGAAATGAAAGACCAAGAGAAGTGGCCCGCCTGCCCCCCCACCCAATCCACCACCCTACTACCCCGCAAAAATAGACGGTTGGATGGCATCACTGATGTAACAGACATGAGTCTGAACAAACTCTGGGAGCCAGTGAAGGACAGGAAGCCTGGCATGCTGCTGTCCCCGGGGTCGCAAAGAGTCGGACGCAACTCAGCAACTGAACAACAACTACAAACCATTATACCACCGCCTGACAGACCTCTGAAAATGGTACAATGTGCACAAGAAAACTGATCTAACCCAAGGAACCAGTGGGCGCCTGTCTCCTTGTCAACTGGCTATCTGATGTGAACACAAAGCACGTTGCAAGAAAGAGGGAGCTGTTTGTCAAATGAAGATGGACGCAATTTATTTTTTCAAATGGGCATTAACCTGGCAACCCTTCCGTTTCTGGAATCCCCCCAGTGTGGCTCTCACTTACCTGTCGCAGTGAGAACTGCCTCTTGAACTGCTCTGTCCAGATTCATGCTGTGCGTCCAAAAGGATCTTCTCCATGTCCCCATTGTGGATGGAGGACGAGGAGGGTACATGCTCCAGTCCCCCATTCTTCCCATTGCCGTTATCATTGCCATTGCTGCTGTTCATGGGGAGCTCCACCCAGGAACCTGTTGGACAAGTCAGATAACCGCCGTCAGCCACGGCACGAGGCAGAGAGGGCTCGCTTGTGTGCGCACCGTGGCGAATCCAGATAAGAATTTGGGCTCGCCTTGAACCAAATGCTGCAGTATTCTCAAGAAAATAAACAAGGAGCAATGAAAGTCTGAAAGTCGACACAGTTCTGTTGTTGAAGGTGCTCCTGAGATCAACTGACTTGGAAGAAGCTGCAGGTCTGAAATGAGGATCTTAGGAATTGTGTCTTTTGGCAAGTTCTCTCTCTGGTTAAAACCTATCTACAATAAACGCTGCCTGAGAACTTTTAGGTTGCTTTACAAAAAATAAACAGCTACTGTATTACCAGACAGGCTACATACCTTTAGCATTTTAGTTACACAGATAAGTATTTTTTCCATAGCCTGCCTCAGCTACTCGGTTGCATTTGTCTCCACTGGGCTTAGAAAATTCCTAAAGGCCACCTCAGTCGTCAGCACCTGTGCCCCAACCAGAACAGCATCCGAGAAGCTCCTGGAGAGGGAACCGAAGCCCAATCCTGAGCACTTCAGGGGCTTCCCTGGTGGCTCAGTGGCTAAGACTCTGAGCTCCCAATGCAGGGGGCCTGGGCCTGAGCACTAGATCCCCCATCCCCAACTAAAGACCCCGCATTCCGGTGACGAAGATGCAGCACAGCCAAGGAAATAAATAAATGCATATTTTTTTAAAAATTAAATTTGTGTACAAGTCTGGAGTGTAAAAATGAATGCAGCTGCTTCTTAATTAAATCAGGTAAGAATACGAAAAACTAAAAAAAGCGTTTCCTATCCCACAGATTAGTTTCTTCCCTTCCTTTATACCAGCTGTTTGTCAAATGAAGATGGACGCAATTTATTTTTTCAAATGGGCATTAACCTGGCAACCCTTCCGTTTCTGGAATCCCCCCAGTGTGGCTCTCACTTACCTGTCGCAGTGAGAACTGCCTCTTGAACTGCTCTGTCCAGATTCATGCTGTGCGTCCAAAAGGATCTTCTCCATGTCCCCATTGTGGATGGAGGACGAGGAGGGTACATGCTCCAGTCCCCCATTCTTCCCATTGCCGTTATCATTGCCATTGCTGCTGTTCATGGGGAGCTCCACCCAGGAACCTGTTGGACAAGTCAGATAACCGCCGTCAGCCACGGCACGAGGCAGAGAGGGCTCGCTTGTGTGCGCACCGTGGCGAATCCAGATAAGAATTTGGGCTCGCCTTGAACCAAATGCTGCAGTATTCTCAAGAAAATAAACAAGGAGCAATGAAAGTCTGAAAGTCGACACAGTTCTGTTGTTGAAGGTGCTCCTGAGATCAACTGACTTGGAAGAAGCTGCAGGTCTGAAATGAGGATCTTAGGAATTGTGTCTTTTGGCAAGTTCTCTCTCTGGTTAAAACCTATCTACAATAAACGCTGCCTGAGAACTTTTAGGTTGCTTTACAAAAAATAAACAGCTACTGTATTACCAGACAGGCTACATACCTTTAGCATTTTAGTTACACAGATAAGTATTTTTTCCATAGCCTGCCTCAGCTACTCGGTTGCATTTGTCTCCACTGGGCTTAGAAAATTCCTAAAGGCCACCTCAGTCGTCAGCACCTGTGCCCCAACCAGAACAGCATCCGAGAAGCTCCTGGAGAGGGAACCGAAGCCCAATCCTGAGCACTTCAGGGGCTTCCCTGGTGGCTCAGTGGCTAAGACTCTGAGCTCCCAATGCAGGGGGCCTGGGCCTGAGCACTAGATCCCCCATCCCCAACTAAAGACCCCGCATTCCGGTGACGAAGATGCAGCACAGCCAAGGAAATAAATAAATGCATATTTTTTTAAAAATTAAATTTGTGTACAAGTCTGGAGTGTAAAAATGAATGCAGCTGCTTCTTAATTAAATCAGGTAAGAATACGAAAAACTAAAAAAAGCGTTTCCTATCCCACAGATTAGTTTCTTCCCTTCCTTTATACCTTAATCTTTCCATTCCTTTTCCTTTCTCTATGTACTAAACATACCTTGCAAACTTGTCTTTTCTCTCTCCTCTCCCACAAGCTTTCACTGTTTAGGGTTTTCATGAAGCGGAGCCGGTCTGAGGGCGAAAACTGCGCGTGCCCAACGCTGGCATCGCCTCAAGCGGAAGAGGGTGGAATCACAGGAAAGGGGCGGGGCCCCGGTAATTCGGATCTGTCTTCAAAATATTGGCTCCATGAGCTTGCTGACCGAAGGAAGGTCCTTCGATTTTAGTAAGAACTGACAAGAGGGGAATTCCCTGGTGGTCCAGTGGCTAAGACTCTGTGCTCCCAATGCAGGGGCCCAGGTTTGATCCCTGGTCGGGGAACATGGTACAACTGAGACCCAATGCAGCCAAATAAATATAAATAAAATATTTAAAAAAAAAAAAAGAGGAACTGACAAGAGTAGCCAATAAACCAACTTCACAACAGAAAGAGAGAGTGGTGTATTTTTTCTCATAATTTCCATAATTTACAACAACTTTTGTTTTAGAAAACCTAATCAAAAAGGTTGGTGGAGTCATTCCTCTAAACTCTGAGCAGAAGCCTTGGAGACAGTTCTGTGGGTGAAGAGTCTACTGTCAATAAATCAGAAATAACAGGTTCAAACCCTAAAATGCACCTACATCAGGAGGATGGTTAATCCAGACTCAGAAGTGAACTCAACATCACCTTTCAAAAATCGCTAACGGGCTTTTAGGAAAAATTCCTAAAGGCCACCTCAGTCGTCAGCACCTGTGCCCCAACCAGAACAGCATCCGAGAAGCTCCTGGAGAGGGAACCGAAGCCCAATCCTGAGCACTTCAGGGGCTTCCCTGGTGGCTCAGTGGCTAAGACTCTGAGCTCCCAATGCAGGGGGCCTGGGCCTGAGCACTAGATCCCCCATCCCCAACTAAAGACCCCGCATTCCGGTGACGAAGATGCAGCACAGCCAAGGAAATAAATAAATGCATATTTTTTTAAAAATTAAATTTGTGTACAAGTCTGGAGTGTAAAAATGAATGCAGCTGCTTCTTAATTAAATCAGGTAAGAATACGAAAAACTAAAAAAAGCGTTTCCTATCCCACAGATTAGTTTCTTCCCTTCCTTTATACCTTAATCTTTCCATTCCTTTTCCTTTCTCTATGTACTAAACATACCTTGCAAACTTGTCTTTTCTCTCTCCTCTCCCACAAGCTTTCACTGTTTAGGGTTTTCATGAAGCGGAGCCGGTCTGAGGGCGAAAACTGCGCGTGCCCAACGCTGGCATCGCCTCAAGCGGAAGAGGGTGGAATCACAGGAAAGGGGCGGGGCCCCGGTAATTCGGATCTGTCTTCAAAATATTGGCTCCATGAGCTTGCTGACCGAAGGAAGGTCCTTCGATTTTAGTAAGAACTGACAAGAGGGGAATTCCCTGGTGGTCCAGTGGCTAAGACTCTGTGCTCCCAATGCAGGGGCCCAGGTTTGATCCCTGGTCGGGGAACATGGTACAACTGAGACCCAATGCAGCCAAATAAATATAAATAAAATATTTAAAAAAAAAAAAAGAGGAACTGACAAGAGTAGCCAATAAACCAACTTCACAACAGAAAGAGAGAGTGGTGTATTTTTTCTCATAATTTCCATAATTTACAACAACTTTTGTTTTAGAAAACCTAATCAAAAAGGTTGGTGGAGTCATTCCTCTAAACTCTGAGCAGAAGCCTTGGAGACAGTTCTGTGGGTGAAGAGTCTACTGTCAATAAATCAGAAATAACAGGTTCAAACCCTAAAATGCACCTACATCAGGAGGATGGTTAATCCAGACTCAGAAGTGAACTCAACATCACCTGTCTACAAAGGAAAAAGCTCAAAGGTAGCCCTGACTGGAAATCTGACTTTCCCACTTACTGTGACTCTGAGCTTCTGCTGCCTCATTCGTAAAACAGAGATGGTAACATAGTACCTTCCTCCCAGGGTTATTGTGAGGGTTAAACAGAGGAATATAAGTGCCTAGTAAACAGGAGATGCTCCTCTGTGCACTCGTTAAGAGAGTTGATATTTGTAACATACTTAGAACAGCGTTTGCTCCATAAAAATGAAGCTACTCTTTCCTTCCTTTCCCTCCATGGCAGTCCCAGGGGCTGCCAGGGTCCCATCATCACCACCAAGTCTCTGCACTGCCAAACCGTACCACGGCGTGGTGTCGCCCAGCTTGCCTCCTATCCATGCGCAAAACTGGACACAGACTAGACAAGACTCAACACAAACAAACTCAACTAGCGAAGTTACGACCGGTCAAACTAGACAAGAGTCAACACAAACAAACTCAACTAGCGAAGTTACGACCGGTCAAACGCTGAGGTCACTTAACTAATGCATGGAGTGCCTTAAGAAATACACGGAAAGCACTCCTAAGTTTAGAACTCTGTCAACACATTTTATTTCCTCAAGGAAATCAACCCTGAATATTCACTGGAAGGACTGATGCTGAAGTGGAAGCTCTAACACTTGGCCACCTGATGCAAAGAGCCAACACACTGAAAAAGACCCCAGTGCTGGGAAAGGCCGAGGGCAGGAGGAGAAGGAGACGACAGAGGACGAGGTGGCTGGATGGCATCACTGAGTCAACGAGCATGAATGTGAGCAAACTCTGAGAGGTAGTGGAGGACAGAGGAGGCTGGCGTGCTGCAGTCCACGGGTCCGCGAGCAGATGTAGCAACTGGTGTATTTTTCTCATAATTTCCATAATTTACAACAACTTTTGTTTTAGAAAACCTAATCAAAAAGGTTGGTGGAGTCATTCCTCTAAACTCTGAGCAGAAGCCTTGGAGACAGTTCTGTGGGTGAAGAGTCTACTGTCAATAAATCAGAAATAACAGGTTCAAACCCTAAAATGCACCTACATCAGGAGGATGGTTAATCCAGACTCAGAAGTGAACTCAACATCACCTGTCTACAAAGGAAAAAGCTCAAAGGTAGCCCTGACTGGAAATCTGACTTTCCCACTTACTGTGACTCTGAGCTTCTGCTGCCTCATTCGTAAAACAGAGATGGTAACATAGTACCTTCCTCCCAGGGTTATTGTGAGGGTTAAACAGAGGAATATAAGTGCCTAGTAAACAGGAGATGCTCCTCTGTGCACTCGTTAAGAGAGTTGATATTTGTAACATACTTAGAACAGCGTTTGCTCCATAAAAATGAAGCTACTCTTTCCTTCCTTTCCCTCCATGGCAGTCCCAGGGGCTGCCAGGGTCCCATCATCACCACCAAGTCTCTGCACTGCCAAACCGTACCACGGCGTGGTGTCGCCCAGCTTGCCTCCTATCCATGCGCAAAACTGGACACAGACTAGACAAGACTCAACACAAACAAACTCAACTAGCGAAGTTACGACCGGTCAAACTAGACAAGAGTCAACACAAACAAACTCAACTAGCGAAGTTACGACCGGTCAAACGCTGAGGTCACTTAACTAATGCATGGAGTGCCTTAAGAAATACACGGAAAGCACTCCTAAGTTTAGAACTCTGTCAACACATTTTATTTCCTCAAGGAAATCAACCCTGAATATTCACTGGAAGGACTGATGCTGAAGTGGAAGCTCTAACACTTGGCCACCTGATGCAAAGAGCCAACACACTGAAAAAGACCCCGGTGCTGGGAAAGGCCGAGGGCAGGAGGAGAAGGGGACGACAGAGGACGAGGTGGCTGGATGGCATCACTGAGTCAACGAGCATGAATGTGAGCAAACTCTGAGAGGTAGTGGAGGACAGAGGAGGCTGGCGTGCTGCAGTCCACGGGTCCGCAAAGAGTCGGACATGATGTAGCAACTGAACAACAACAAAATGAAAAGAGTCATAAAGGTATATGCTGAACAAACTGTTCTGTTTTCTACCCCTAGCCTTTTCCAAGACTGCTGAGCCTAATTTACACCAATAGGACCAGTTCTTGTTCAGAAGCCTAATGTGACAAAAAAGGCTGGAACTGCTCTGGCAGAAACAACACAAGGTCTACAAGGGCCTCTGTGGACGCCAGTCTTTCCTAAAATATAATTAACATTCACTGGAAGTAGCTGGCTGGGAGAAAAAAGACTGTAACTACCAGGGTTTTGACACCTTGCTTCTTTGAAGGGCTTCCAAACCCATACTTAAATTCTGCTTTCTATATTAAATGTAATCTGAATGCAGGAACTTGTGACACACCTAGACACACGTGGTGAAAATGACCTGTAACTGCCTTAGTGTGTGCGTGTGCTCAGTCGCTCAGTCCTGTCCCCCAGGCTTCTCAGTTCGTGGAGTTTTCCAGGCAGGACGACTGCAGTAGGGTGACAGGCCCTCCTCCAGTGCATCTTCCCAACTCAAGGATCGAACCTGCGTCTCTTGGTCTCCTGCACTGGCAGGCGGCTCTGGCACCACTTGCGCCACCTGGGAAGGCCTGCAGCTTAACTGAAGGGGGCATCTCTCCTCAGGGTGGGCATCTCCACTGGGCATGTGTGGTCAGGGTGGCTAAGAGCCCAGACTAAAGTCAGGCTCTCTACCTTCTAGCACATCCACTTGTTAAGACTCCTCTTCTTTTCTACTTTTATTAAAAGTACTCATTCATAACTGTGCTGGGTTTCACTGCTGCGCAGGCTTGCTCCAGCTGCAGTGAGTGGGGCTTTGCTCAAGTTGCGGTCCACAGGCTTCTCACTGTTCCGCCTTCTCTCGTTGCAGAGCAGGGGCTGTAGCGCGCTCAGGCTTCGACAGCTGGGGCCTGTGGGCTCCGGCGTTGCGGCCCGCTGGCTCTACAGCGCTGCCTTAGTCGTCGTGCTCACAAGCTTAGCTGCTCTGTGGCACGTGAGGTCTTCCTGGACCAGGGACTCAGCCTGTGTCCTCTGCATCGCAGGGTGGATTCTTAACCACTCGACCACCAGGGAAGCCCCTAGACTCCCCTTCTAACACATCCAATTGTCCCAGCCTACAAAGGTCGCTCAACCTCTTCACGTAACCTCTCGGTTTTCTCATCTGTAAAATAGGGATAACAACTGTATCTTCCTGAAGATGATTAAAAGGTACAAACTTACAGTTAGGAGAGAAGTCAGTCCTGGGGATGTGAGAGACAGCGTGGGGACTATAATAACTGTATCGTGTATCTGAGTGAAAAGAGAGTAAATCTTAAAAGTTTTCATCAAAAGAAAAAAAATTTTCTAATTGTGCGGTGTTAGCGAGACTTACTACTGTGGTCATTTCAGAATAAATAAATAAAACCATTCTTTTGTACACATGAAACTCACACAATGCTGTGCTTCAATTACATCTCAGAAGGGCTTCCCTAAATTCTGCTTTCTATATTAAATGTAATCTGAATGCAGGAACTTGTGACACACCTAGACACACGTGGTGAAAATGACCTGTAACTGCCTTAGTGTGTGCGTGTGCTCAGTCGCTCAGTCCTGTCCCCCAGGCTTCTCAGTTCGTGGAGTTTTCCAGGCAGGACGACTGCAGTAGGGTGACAGGCCCTCCTCCAGTGCATCTTCCCAACTCAAGGATCGAACCTGCGTCTCTTGGTCTCCTGCACTGGCAGGCGGCTCTGGCACCACTTGCGCCACCTGGGAAGGCCTGCAGCTTAACTGAAGGGGGCATCTCTCCTCAGGGTGGGCATCTCCACTGGGCATGTGTGGTCAGGGTGGCTAAGAGCCCAGACTAAAGTCAGGCTCTCTACCTTCTAGCACATCCACTTGTTAAGACTCCTCTTCTTTTCTACTTTTATTAAAAGTACTCATTCATAACTGTGCTGGGTTTCACTGCTGCGCAGGCTTGCTCCAGCTGCAGTGAGTGGGGCTTTGCTCAAGTTGCGGTCCACAGGCTTCTCACTGTTCCGCCTTCTCTCGTTGCAGAGCAGGGGCTGTAGCGCGCTCAGGCTTCGACAGCTGGGGCCCGTGGGCTCCGGCGTTGCGGCCCGCTGGCTCTACAGCGCTGCCTTAGTCGTCGTGCTCACAAGCTTAGCTGCTCTGTGGCACGTGAGGTCTTCCTGGACCAGGGACTCAGCCTGTGTCCTCTGCATCGCAGGGTGGATTCTTAACCACTCGACCACCAGGGAAGCCCCTAGACTCCCCTTCTAACACATCCAATTGTCCCAGCCTACAAAGGTCGCTCAACCTCTTCACGTAACCTCTCGGTTTTCTCATCTGTAAAATAGGGATAACAACTGTATCTTCCTGAAGATGATTAAAAGGTACAAACTTACAGTTAGGAGAGAAGTCAGTCCTGGGGATGTGAGAGACAGCGTGGGGACTATAATAACTGTATCGTGTATCTGAGTGAAAAGAGAGTAAATCTTAAAAGTTTTCATCAAAAGAAAAAAAATTTTCTAATTGTGCGGTGTTAGCGAGACTTACTACTGTGGTCATTTCAGAATAAATAAATAAAACCATTCTTTTGTACACATGAAACTCACACAATGCTGTGCTTCAATTACATCTCAGTTTCAACAACACACACACAGGCAGCCTGGAGGGGAGGAGCGTGGAGGGGAGAATGGGTGCTTGTGTGAGTGGCTGAGTCCCTTTGCGGTCCACCTGAAACTATCACAACATTGTTCATCGGCTCGGCTCCAACATAAAAAGTTAAAAAATACACAAGAGTTGCCTGCACATAGTGAGAAGGCAAAAATAAAATAAAATAAAAGCTATCTACCATATAGAGCTGTTGGGAGGATGAAAGGAATCATACATGCTATGTGCTAGCTCCTATTATAATAGGAATATTCAGTATCTTTTTGGAGAAGGAAGTGGCAACCCACTCCAGCATCCTTGCCTGGAAAATCCCATGGACAGAGAAGCCTGGCAAGCTACTGGGTGGGGTGCAAAGAGTCAGACCTGACTGAACAACTAACACTGCAGTATCTTTTAAAAAATACACTTATTACAAAATTAATGCATTGCTTGAAAATGTAAATAGCACAAAGTTACACCTCTCCTCTCTACCTATCATTCTTACTCCTAAAGGAAACTACTCTGAACAGTTCCACATGGAGACTCCCAGAGAATACTTTTATTTTCTGTGTTCTGCTTTCGTTTCTACAAAAAAAAAAAAAAAAAAAAGGAATTGTACTGCACATCTTTTTCGGTGACTAGTGTTTCTTACCTAAACCTGTTGATGCTTTTTCAATGTCAACGTATGTTGCTTCGCTTTATTCTTTTGCACTGCATCCCATCATAAAGATATGCCATGCTTTAACCATCATCCAAATGGCAATGGTTAATCATTACCCAAATGACTGTCTCTTAATATTCCGTTATCACAACCGGGACTTCCGGGAACATTCTGCTGTGTAATCTGGCAATATCCATTAAAAGCCTTAAAAAGGGAGATTTCCATTAATTCTTTTTTTTTTCCCCATTAATTCTTAATTCTCTTCTGGAAATATCATCTACAGATACAACTGGCACAGAGAAAGTTAGACAAAGTTATCCGTTATATGTTTACATACTAGCTTTAGCTTTCGGGTGAAAAGAGCAGGCTTGTCCTTCTCAATATATGAACGAGGCGTGCCTTTTTCTCCTCACCGACTTCATTTCTGAGTCGCATCCTCAGAATTCCTGCAGGTTCAAAGACTACCAAGTCCCTTTTACATGGAAAGGAAACAAATAAAACCATTCTTTTGTACACATGAAACTCACACAATGCTGTGCTTCAATTACATCTCAGTTTCAACAACACACACACAGGCAGCCTGGAGGGGAGGAGCGTGGAGGGGAGAATGGGTGCTTGTGTGAGTGGCTGAGTCCCTTTGCGGTCCACCTGAAACTATCACAACATTGTTCATCGGCTCGGCTCCAACATAAAAAGTTAAAAAATACACAAGAGTTGCCTGCACATAGTGAGAAGGCAAAAATAAAATAAAATAAAAGCTATCTACCATATAGAGCTGTTGGGAGGATGAAAGGAATCATACATGCTATGTGCTAGCTCCTATTATAGTCATATTCAGTATCTTTTTGGAGAAGGAAGTGGCAACCCACTCCAGCATCCTTGCCTGGAAAATCCCATGGACAGAGAAGCCTGGCAAGCTACTGGGTGGGGTGCAAAGAGTCAGACCTGACTGAACAACTAACACTGCAGTATCTTTTAAAAAATACACTTATTACAAAATTAATGCATTGCTTGAAAATGTAAATAGCACAAAGTTACACCTCTCCTCTCTACCTATCATTCTTACTCCTAAAGGAAACTACTCTGAACAGTTCCACATGGAGACTCCCAGAGAATACTTTTATTTTCTGTGTTCTGCTTTCGTTTCTACAAAAAGAAAAAAAAAAGGAATTGTACTGCACATCTTTTTCGGTGACTAGTGTTTCTTACCTAAACCTGTTGATGCTTTTTCAATGTCAACGTATGTTGCTTCGCTTTATTCTTTTGCACTGCATCCCATCATAAAGATATGCCATGCTTTAACCATCATCCAAATGGCAATGGTTAATCATTACCCAAATGACTGTCTCTTAATATTCCGTTATCACAACCGGGACTTCCGGGAACATTCTGCTGTGTAATCTGGCAATATCCATTAAAAGCCTTAAAAAGGGAGATTTCCATTAATTCTTTTTTTTTCCCCATTAATTCTTAATTCTCTTCTGGAAATATCATCTACAGATACAACTGGCACAGAGAAAGTTAGACAAAGTTATCCGTTATATGTTTACATACTAGCTTTAGCTTTCGGGTGAAAAGAGCAGGCTTGTCCTTCTCAATATATGAACGAGGCGTGCCTTTTTCTCCTCACCGACTTCATTTCTGAGTCGCATCCTCAGAATTCCTGCAGGTTCAAAGACTACCAAGTCCCTTTTCACATGGAAAGGAAACAAGGCAAGCTATGAGGGTCGTGCGCTCCAAGTAATACCAAGTTGAAAAAAATCTCTGAGTGAATTCTCTTCCTAATAAATAAGCTGTAAAACGAAAACCTGGAGGCTCTATTGTATTACAGGACTACTTACACACTAGCCACAGCTCTGCTGGGTCAAGCTGTTTGCACACACACTACAGGAGAGGTTTTCTAGTTTAAGTTTGAGAAGTGCCGAGCGGATTTGGCGCTGGGTGTTTCCACACTGTGTGCCACAGCTGACCGTGGAGGCCCGCCCAGGAATGGCGACTCCACTCAGGACGGGCCGCTGTAGTCTCTCCATAATTTTATAATCCTCTTGCAAGAAAGGGAATGGGAAAGTGAGGGAATGTGGGCAGGGAGAGAAGAAAAAAAGAGTATTTCTCATTCTATCCCCCATATCTCAGTCCCACTCATTCTGACCAGGGTTAACACATTTCATCACGTCTTATTTTCTTTCCTCAAAATCTTTCTTTGGTTTCAAGTATCTGAGGCCGGAATCCAGACGGAGAACAGTCACTTACATTTTTCTTTAAAAAGCAAACAAAAAATAGTACTATAAGGCATTGAAATTTCACATGTCATAACTTTTTGCAGTACTGGGGAACCAAAGTACACCATAGCTAAGATGGTTGAAAAGATTAAAAAAAAAAAAAAAGGCTATACTTTCTACATGAAACAGTAACAAAAACTAGATTACTACCGTAATTTTTCTCATAGCACCTACTGCATTTTAGGACATAAAGGTCCAATATCCTTAAGTAACTTGATAGTTTTCTCCAGAATAAAACTTGTAACTAAAAAACATCCTTGTAGCTTTGGAAGCAGTTTGGGTATTTGTTCAACGATTTGTAACAAAAGCAAACAGTCCATCTACAGAGATAAACTTAGGGAAAAAAAAGAGAAAGATTTCATTACTCCAAAAATTTCAATAATTTGCTGTTAAAGCTCTGCTTTGACCCCTGAACTAAAGATTAAAGCCCAAGCCAGAGATAATCTGTACAATGAGTTCATCTCCTGTTTTCCAGACCTGGGCAACTCTGCCCAACAAAGAACTTCAAGTCCCTTTTTACATGGAAAGGAAACAAGGCAAGCTATGAGGGTCGTGCGCTCCAAGTAATACCAAGTTGAAAAAAATCTCTGAGTGAATTCTCTTCCTAATAAATAAGCTGTAAAACGAAAACCTGGAGGCTCTATTGTATTACAGGACTACTTACACACTAGCCACAGCTCTGCTGGGTCAAGCTGTTTGCACACACACTACAGGAGAGGTTTTCTAGTTTAAGTTTGAGAAGTGCCGAGCGGATTTGGCGCTGGGTGTTTCCACACTGTGTGCCACAGCTGACCGTGGAGGCCCGCCCAGGAATGGCGACTCCACTCAGGACGGGCCGCTGTAGTCTCTCCATAATTTTATAATCCTCTTGCAAGAAAGGGAATGGGAAAGTGAGGGAATGTGGGCAGGGAGAGAAGAAAAAAAGAGTATTTCTCATTCTATCCCCCATATCTCAGTCCCACTCATTCTGACCAGGGTTAACACATTTCATCACGTCTTATTTTCTTTCCTCAAAATCTTTCTTTGGTTTCAAGTATCTGAGGCCGGAATCCAGACGGAGAACAGTCACTTACATTTTTCTTTAAAAAGCAAACAAAAAATAGTACTATAAGGCATTGAAATTTCACATGTCATAACTTTTTGCAGTACTGGGGAACCAAAGTACACCATAGCTAAGATGGTTGAAAAGATTAAAAAAAAAAAAAAAGGCTATACTTTCTACATGAAACAGTAACAAAAACTAGATTACTACCGTAATTTTTCTCATAGCACCTACTGCATTTTAGGACATAAAGGTCCAATATCCTTAAGTAACTTGATAGTTTTCTCCAGAATAAAACTTGTAACTAAAAAACATCCTTGTAGCTTTGGAAGCAGTTTGGGTATTTGTTCAACGATTTGTAACAAAAGCAAACAGTCCATCTACAGAGATAAACTTAGGGAAAAAAAAGAGAAAGATTTCATTACTCCAAAAATTTCAATAATTTGCTGTTAAAGCTCTGCTTTGACCCCTGAACTAAAGATTAAAGCCCAAGCCAGAGATAATCTGTACAATGAGTTCATCTCCTGTTTTCCAGACCTGGGCAACTCTGCCCAACAAAGAACTTCAGCTTATCAGCAGTCTGGATAGTAGTAGATGCCTGAATAAGTCGTTTTGCAGTGTCCAAAACTCACTTGAAGGAATCAATAAGGCTTCTTGTTTTGTTGAGTCTATTGTTGTATAATGGGTTGAAAAAAAATAAACAAACCCAGAGGGAAAGACGAGAGATTCATAATAAAATGGGGCTCCATCTAAAAGCTTTTCAGTAACATTTCATAGCACCTCACCCCAGCTTCAATAAAACCTTCTAACCAGCAGATTTCCCAAAGCGACATTCTGACGCCAGCGCACAGGCGGAGGGTCCCCGCACTTCCGTCACAGCGGACAGACAGCAAGCAGCACCAGACGGGCCAAGAGCAGCAGAGACCTCAGAGGTCTGTCAGGACCACCACAGAGAGCGCAGCCCCCTTTTCCCATTACATGGTCAAAGGAAAAGAAAAATTCCTTTGCCTTCTGTGATGTGAGGTACACATCCTAACCAAACAGCTAACTTATCAAGTATCACAGGAAAACTGGAATGGAATGAAAGAACGGTGCACGACAAAGAGATCCGTAAGCAGATCACCTCTCCACATCAGGTGGCATAGCACCGAGGATAAAACACACGCACAATCAGGGACTATGGGCCACCGAAGAGAAGTGGCCTAAAAGGAACAGGAGGCCAGGTGAAAGCAAAACCTCAGCTCTAGGATCTAGCCAGCTGTGAACTTGGACAACACACTGGACTCTAGACCTGTTTTTCTTTTTTTTTTTTAAACTGAAGTATCATTGACTTACAATATGCTAATTCCTGCTGTTCAGCAAAGTGACTCAGTTGTATACCCATACTGTTTTTTATATTCTTTTCCATCATGGTTTATTCCAGAAGACGAGATATAGACGGTTTCCTGTCGTCCACAGTAGAATCTTGTTGTTTATCCATTCTAAATAGATCTGTTTCTTTACCAGTAAATAACAGTGGACAGCTATTTATAAAGATTCTCCCCATTCTAAAATCATATGCTCCCCAAAGAGTAAGCTAAAAAAAAAAACCAAAGAAACAGATCTTAATAATTTAACAACGCACAGTAATATGTGAAGCAAGTAACATTAAAAGACACAGAAATGAATCCTAATTTACTGTGGGAAATACTGTGTAAATCTTACATTCTAGGACTTAAGACACTCTGTGACTTTTCAAAATTTTGAAAGATTCACCTAGAATTGGAGCAAGACCAATGAGCATCAAAAACACCTTAAAAAATCCTCAAATTCTGTCCCCATCTTGTGGGGAAAGGAACTCCTCCTTAAAATAATTAATGGGCCCTGTTGGGAACACCTCGGTCTGATGAAAGGTCTTGTAGTGCCTTAAAGTGTCACTTAAGCATCCAACTGATTTCAAGTGGCCATATGCTAACAGTCCCAACCACCTCTTTCAAAAGGGCAGTTACAGGAAGGTTAGGCAAGAATCTTCCCAAGACGTTCAGCGAGCTTTAAAGACAACTGGGAATAACCTTAGAACACGGTGTCTAAGCACCAGAATGTTAGGAAACGCAACTGTAACTGGTCGTAATTCGATATTGCCATTAATGTTCAACAGCCCCCTTTTAACACATTAAAAACGAATGTTTTTAAGCCCGTTTCTGAAAAGGCACTGCCCCTGACTCCGCGATCTGTGCGATCTTGGATGGTTCAAGAGGTTGTGCATAATCGGGTTCACAAAACACACAACCCGACCGTTTAAGAAAAAAAAAAAAAGACTTGAGCAACTCTGAAACATCTTTAAAAATTAAAAGAAAAAAAAAAGTAGCATAGTCTCCTCACGTGACACAAGCAACCACGAAATTACCAAATAATTTTCCTGGCCAGCCTGTGCTAACAAAGGAATGCAACAAGAGGGCTCACACGCCGAGCCCAGGGGAAAGGCCGACCCGGGGAGGGGGGGTCCGCGGGCCGGGCCCGCGCCCCGCACCCTTGACCTCGGCCGCGCGCGGCCGCCCACCTCTCGGCCGGCTGCCCGCGTCCATCCCCGGCGCCCCAGCCGCACGTCCCCACCTCGGCCCACGTCCCCTCGGCCGCCCGCTCCGCCCACCCGGCCACCCCGCGCACTGCAAGGCCCGCCCCTCCAGGCCCCGATTGGCTCCTCTGGGGTCCACCACAGGTGGGATCGGCCCGCCCCCCGCTCCCCCCCCACCTCGGAAACCCCCGGCTCCCCGCCTCCAACAGATTTAAACAACACAGTAGTATGTGAAGCAAGTAACATTAAAAGACACAGAAATGAATCCTAATTTACTGTGGGAAATACTGTGTAAATCTTACATTCTAGGACTTAAGACACTCTGTGACTTTTCAAAATTTTGAAAGATTCACCTAGAATTGGAGCAAGACCAATGAGCATCAAAAACACCTTAAAAAATCCTCAAATTCTGTCCCCATCTTGTGGGAAAGGAACTCCTCCTTAAAATAATTAATGGGCCCTGTTGGGAACACCTCGGTCTGATGAAAGGTCTTGTAGTGCCTTAAAGTGTCACTTAAGCATCCAACTGATTTCAAGTGGCCATATGCTAACAGTCCCAACCACCTCTTTCAAAAGGGCAGTTACAGGAAGGTTAGGCAAGAATCTTCCCAAGACGTTCAGCGAGCTTTAAAGACAACTGGGAATAACCTTAGAACACGGTGTCTAAGCACCAGAATGTTAGGAAACGCAACTGTAACTGGTCGTAATTCGATATTGCCATTAATGTTCAACAGCCCCCTTTTAACACATTAAAAACGAATGTTTTTAAGCCCGTTTCTGAAAAGGCACTGCCCCTGACTCCGCGATCTGTGCGATCTTGGATGGTTCAAGAGGTTGTGCATAATCGGGTTCACAAAACACACAACCCGACCGTTTAAGAAAAAAAAAAAAAGACTTGAGCAACTCTGAAACATCTTTAAAAATTAAAAGAAAAAAAAAAGTAGCATAGTCTCCTCACGTGACACAAGCAACCACGAAATTACCAAATAATTTTCCTGGCCAGCCTGTGCTAACAAAGGAATGCAACAAGAGGGCTCACACGCCGAGCCCAGGGGAAAGGCCGACCCGGGGAGGGGGGGTCCGCGGGCCGGGCCCGCGCCCCGCACCCTTGACCTCGGCCGCGCGCGGCCGCCCACTCTCTCGGCCGGCTGCCCGCGTCCATCCCCCGGCGCCCCAGCCGCACGTCCCCACCTCGGCCCACGTCCCCCTCGGCCGCCCGCTCCGCCCACCCGGCCACCCCCGCGCACTGCAAGGCCCGCCCCTCCAGGCCCCGATTGGCTCCTCTCTGGGGTCCACCACAGGTGGGATCCGCTCGACCCCTCGTCCTCCCACCTAACCAGCCTCCCCAGCCGCGAAGCCGAGCCGCTCGGCATCCAAGACCCCTGGAGGCCGCCGGGCCAGCTCGGAAGGGAGACAGGAGCGGCTCCTCCTGACAGGTGACGGGAGCTGTCAGTCATCCGCACATCCTCGCCCTGGACCAATGGGCTGCCCTCTCGTCCCGCCCCCCGCGCGGAGCTGGCGGCCGCGGCCCGAGCAGCTCCTCCTCCCCCATCCCCTTGACCGAGTCCAGCACTCACTGTTGAGGCCGGCAGGCGGAGGCAGAGACTGTTCACCTTCCTCACAGTTGTTGTTGTTGTTTGGCGGGGGCGGCGGCTGTTCTACTAAGTGAGACGACATGGTCAGGCGGCTGGAAGAGCTGCGGCCGCAGCACGGACCGTCTCCGGTTCTCCGGCAGCAACACAACAAGCCGAGTCCCCCGCCCCCTTTTCTGCGCCTGCGCGGTCCCGCCCCGCCCCGACGTCAGGACCCGCCCTGAGCACGTGATGACAACACGAGCCGCGGCGGGGCGGGGCGGGCGGGCGGGCGGGGCCGGCGAGCTGGGGGCGTGGCCGGCGAGCTGGGGACGTGGAGACGCGGGAGTCGCGCTGACGCGCGCGCCAGGAATGAACTCCTACCTGTCATTTACCGGCCGGATGGGTGAGGTCTGCGGTTGGCGCTGGGGTAGAGGATGCGGAGACGTGTGCAGTGAGGAAGTGCAAGGCCCTCAGGTGCTGGCACGGAGGTCTCCCACACCTGCAGGATCAACATCATTTTATCCAACCCGTGAGCGTTTCTTTTTTTAGTAGCTGAAAGGACTCAGCCTATAACAGCGACACAAAGGAAGTGCCTCCCCGTCTTAAATCTAAAAGCAAGCTGCTGGAACACTGACGCGCCGAACGGGGAACCACAGAAGGCAGGCCAGACTTTGTAGGGGTTAAACAGGTTTTCTTGCGTCCATCCCCCGGCGCCCCAGCCGCACGTCCCCACCTCGGCCCACGTCCCCCTCGGCCGCCCGCTCCGCCCACCCGGCCACCCCCGCGCACTGCAAGGCCCGCCCCTCCAGGCCCCGATTGGCTCCTCTCTGGGGTCCACCACAGGTGGGATCCGCTCGACCCCTCGTCCTCCCACCTAACCAGCCTCCCCAGCCGCGAAGCCGAGCCGCTCGGCATCCAAGACCCCTGGAGGCCGCCGGGCCAGCTCGGAAGGGAGACAGGAGCGGCTCCTCCTGACAGGTGACGGGAGCTGTCAGTCATCCGCACATCCTCGCCCTGGACCAATGGGCTGCCCTCTCGTCCCGCCCCCCGCGCGGAGCTGGCGGCCGCGGCCCGAGCAGCTCCTCCTCCCCCATCCCCTTGACCGAGTCCAGCACTCACTGTTGAGGCCGGCAGGCGGAGGCAGAGACTGTTCACCTTCCTCACAGTTGTTGTTGTTGTTTGGCGGGGGCGGCGGCTGTTCTACTAAGTGAGACGACATGGTCAGGCGGCTGGAAGAGCTGCGGCCGCAGCACGGACCGTCTCCGGTTCTCCGGCAGCAACACAACAAGCCGAGTCCCCCGCCCCCTTTTCTGCGCCTGCGCGGTCCCGCCCCGCCCCGACGTCAGGACCCGCCCTGAGCACGTGATGACAACACGAGCCGCGGCGGGGCGGGGCGGGGCGGGGCGGGGCGGGGCCGGCGAGCTGGGGGCGTGGCCGGCGAGCTGGGGACGTGGAGACGCGGGAGTCGCGCTGACGCGCGCGCCAGGAATGAACTCCTACCTGTCATTTACCGGCCGGATGGGTGAGGTCTGCGGTTGGCGCTGGGGTAGAGGATGCGGAGACGTGTGCAGTGAGGAAGTGCAAGGCCCTCAGGTGCTGGCACGGAGGTCTCCCACACCTGCAGGATCAACATCATTTTATCCAACCCGTGAGCGTTTCTTTTTTTAGTAGCTGAAAGGACTCAGCCTATAACAGCGACACAAAGGAAGTGCCTCCCCGTCTTAAATCTAAAAGCAAGCTGCTGGAACACTGACGCGCCGAACGGGGAACCACAGAAGGCAGGCCAGACTTTGTAGGGGTTAAACAGGTTTTCTGGTTTGTTTTTTAATTTGGTTACAAACAACACACAACATTATTTAAAAACTGGAAAATTTCAGGAAAACATAGAGAAGTGTATAATCATCCCACGTCCCATCGCTTGGCCCATTTCTGGAACATGGCACGTGAAGCCTGGTTTCCTGTAGGTGGGTGGGCAATAAACTGCTCATTAACAGGCCACCTGCGTCCTATCTCCGTGGCTTTGTCGTTGGTCTCATTTGACAAGGTTACAAACAAATGGCAGATGGAGAGAAATAGATGTGTCTTCACTCGGCTGAAGTTAAAATTTTCAGGCTATCAGACCTGTTATTTTTATATGACTTGGGAATACCCTCATGGCATGATTCTGAATCTATTCTCTATAGAGATTTTCTTCTACTTGGTTGGATTTTTATGTTTATACCTTAATTCATCTGAAACTTATTTTTTGTGTGTTGAAGATTGCTTAATTTCAGTTCTTCCCAACTGACCCAATAGTATTTACATATTTATTATAGTGATCCTTTGTACACTGATTTGAGGTTGTACCTTTATCACATTTTAAATTACCACAAAAATGGGAGTTCATTTCTGGTGTCTCTACAATATCTCTATTAGGTAACTATTAGACAAAGTTTCTCCTCATTTGTCCTTTAAAATGTTTTTATAAGTAATTACTTTTCAGTTGAACTCTGGGGGGGATAAATTGAGTTATTTACAAAATTGTCTTCCATTCAGGTACTGATATCCCCCCTCCTTTTTTTTTTTTTTGGCCATTTCTGTTGGTCTTTCATTTCTCTGTTTTCATCCATCTTTGTTGTTTGACCTGCGTGGGCCTCCCATTGCAGTGGCCTCTGTTGTCGCAGAGCACCGGCTCTGGGTGCATGCGCTGCAGAGCTCCGGCTCGGTAATTGGACACATCAGTCCAGCCGCTCCGCGGCACGTGGGGTCTTCCCAGGCCAGGGATCGAACCGGCGCACCTTGCACTGCAAGGCGGTGTCCTTACCCACTGGACCACCAGGGAAGCCCCTGATATCCCTTTTCTGTTTTTATTAAAAAACAGTTTTGAAGGTGTTCCTCAAAAAGATTTTGAACATTCATCTCTTTTGAGTTTTGGTATCATCTTATGCTCATTTTATTTTCAGAACATAGAAGGTGGTTTCCTTTTCTATGGTCTGAAGTAGATAAAATTGAAGACTTTTCTGTTTCCCCTTTGGAAACATCCAGACCTGGTGTTTTTAGGGGAGAGAGTTTAGCTCTGGTTCTGTACTATGTCACCTTTATTTTTTTATGCTGTGTTATTTGGACTCTGTTTTCTCATGATTTTATTACCCACTGGTCTATGTATTTTATTGTGTTTTTCTAAGTTTATTTATTTATGTTTGGCTGTTCTGGGTTTTCACTCCTGCCACAGGCTCTTCTCTAGTTGGAGGGAATGGGGGCTACTCTCTAGTTGAGGTGAGCAGGCTTCTTGTTGTGGTGACTTCTCTTGTTGTGGAACTCAGGCTCTAGGGCACACGGGCTTCAGTAGTTGCGGCCCATGGGCTCCATAGTTACGGCTCAAAGGCTCTAGAGCACAGGCTCCATAGTTGTGGCTCACGGACTTCGTTGCTCCGCAGCAACTAAGCCCGCCAGGCTTCTCTGTCCATGGCATTTCCAAGGCAAGAGTCCTGGAGTGAGCTGCTCTTTCCTTCTCCAGGGGATCTTCCCATCCCAGGGATCGAACCCCTGTCTCCTGCATTGCAGCTGGATTCTTTACCAGTGAGTTGCCTGGGAAGCCCTTTATCAGTTTAATTGAGATATAATTCACAGACTCTACTATTAACCCATTTAAAGTTCACAGTTCAGTGTTTTGTTATATTCACAGAGTCGTGCAGCCCTCTCCATGAACTAAGTCTTGACTTTCGTCATCCCTAAAAGAAACTGTGTGCTCATTAGTTATGTTTGATTTTTCCTAACTTCTTACCTTTTGATACTTATTCTATTCATTATTTATCTAGATGCTGAAGAATTTTTCTCTGGTCAGAGTATGTTTTGTACTACTTCTAGTTTGGTGATTTCTCTTAGGCTTTCTTGGACAAATAATTTATGCTTCCTTTGGGGAGACTGTTGCATGCATATCTGAAAAGAGACAATTCCTGTGTTGACTGCAGCAGGTTTGATGTGTCTGTTGGAACTACCTTAATGATTACGTGAGTTTTTGTGTGTCTTTTTTGCGGGGAGCGGGGAGGGCGGGCCACTTCTGTTGATCTTTCATTTATCTATTTTTATCCATCTTTGTTCTTTGCCCCGTGTGGGCCTCCCATCGCAGTGGCCTCTGTTGTCACAGAGCACCGGCTCTGGGCGCATGCACGCCAGAGCTCCAGCTCGGTAATTGGACACATCAGTCCAGCCGCTCTGCGGCACGTGGGATCTTCCCAGGCCAGGGATGGAACTGGCGCCCCTTGCACTGCAAGGCAGTGTCCTTACCCACTGGACCACCAGGGAAGCCCGATTACGTGAGTTTTTATCTCCCCCCCCCCGCCCTCTTTCTGTGTTATGTATTTCAAGAGGGCAGTTAATATTTCCCACTCTTGGTATGTTTCGATTTCTTCTGTCTCTTTTGTTGTAATTGAGGCTTCACTATTGGATGCATAGATGTTCATGTCTTTCTCAGTATGAATTGGTCATACTTTTGTCCTCAGTGTGACCTTGTCTGATGTGAAAATCATGATTCTGATTTTTTTTATTACTATTGCTGTTGCTTTGGTTTCATTGCAACATTTTGACATACTTCTACCCATTCTTTTTGCCTTTAAAACATTTTATTTCTTTATTTTTGCCTGGGTTGGGTCTTTGGTGCTCCATGTATGGGCTCTCCTCTAGTTGTGGTGAGCGGGGCTCTTCTCTGGCGATGCGGGGGCTTCTCAGTGCAGTGGCTTCTCTCATTGCAGAGCACGGACTCTAGAGCACAGGCTCAATTACTGTGGCACTCGGGCTTGATTGCTACGTGGGATGTGAGATCCTCCCGGACCAGGGATCAAACCCATGACCCCTGTGTTGGCAGGCAGATTCTTTATCACTGCGCCCCTAGGGAGGCCAAGCAGCTTACGTTACTGTGCACTTAATATGAGCCAGGCTTTATGAGTGTCTCATAGAGCAAATTTCCTATTTAACTTTCCCAACCATGATAGGAGGTGGGTATCATTCCTGTTTTACACATAAGGACACTGAGACACTTGCTAAGCACCATACACACCACGATGCTGCCACATCTGATCCCTGAACCCAGAACCATCGGAGTGCCACGCACAGACTCGCCCTGACCATGTTCCCTCTTCATTCAACACCACTGTAAAGGAAGCCGCCAGTGTATTCTGATTAGAGTCCTGCTTCTTCCCCGCCAGGACACTGTCTAGAAAATTGGCTCTGATGGAGCCAGGATTTTCTTTACCCGGATTTACAGAGGTCCCACCTGGATACAGGGCGCGTTAGCCTATCCAGCTGCACTGCCCGGCACCCTTCCTTCAGAACTTTCTACTAATCACAGAGTTCCTACTTATTAATAATGGGCTTATGCAAAGCTCTGTCTACAACGTGTAATTATTTACCATTTTATGGGTAGAAAAGAATCTTGTTTCCTTTCAGATGCTCAAAAAAAAAAAAAAAAAAAAATGCTGACTGCCTTAAGGCAGGTGCATTAATCCAGGGAGTGATTTCTCTCAAATTATAGTTTGACTTTGCTGTCAAGAGAGGAGCCATAATTGAATCATTGCAGAAAATGTTTTGCCTTAGTCTCTGAAGTTTCATCAAGTTTGACAACTCTGCATTGTTACTGCTTTTGAAAAAATAAGGACCAAGTGCTATAAATCAGTCTGGAAATGGAGATTTCAATCCACAATTTTTGCAATTGCTTTGGTACGTATAACACTAATATCTAAATTAGAACATTAAGCTTGTCTCACTGCATATCAAAGCCTTGTTCCACAACCCTTCTGGTGCAAACTGCATCCATGATTTGTTTTTTTTTTTGGTTGCATCCATGTTTTAAACGTAGTCAGTCATTTCACACACTAGCAAAGTAATGCTCAAAATCCAAAGTGATGCTCAAGATCTTCCAAGCTAGGCTTCAACAGTATGTGAACCAAGAACTTCCAGATGTACAAACTGGATTTTGGGGGAAAAAGGATCATGGCAAACTGGGGACTCCCCTACATCTGCATATGAGCCAGGCTTTATGAGTGTCTCATAGAGCAAATTTCCTATTTAACTTTCCCAACCATGATAGGAGGTGGGTATCATTCCTGTTTTACACATAAGGACACTGAGACACTTGCTAAGCACCATACACACCACGATGCTGCCACATCTGATCCCTGAACCCAGAACCATCGGAGTGCCACGCACAGACTCGCCCTGACCATGTTCCCTCTTCATTCAACACCACTGTAAAGGAAGCCGCCAGTGTATTCTGATTAGAGTCCTGCTTCTTCCCCGCCAGGACACTGTCTAGAAAATTGGCTCTGATGGAGCCAGGATTTTCTTTACCCGGATTTACAGAGGTCCCACCTGGATACAGGGCGCGTTAGCCTATCCAGCTGCACTGCCCGGCACCCTTCCTTCAGAACTTTCTACTAATCACAGAGTTCCTACTTATTAATAATGGGCTTATGCAAAGCTCTGTCTACAACGTGTAATTATTTACCATTTTATGGGTAGAAAAGAATCTTGTTTCCTTTCAGATGCTCAAAAAAAAAAAAAAAAAATGCTGACTGCCTTAAGGCAGGTGCATTAATCCAGGGAGTGATTTCTCTCAAATTATAGTTTGACTTTGCTGTCAAGAGAGGAGCCATAATTGAATCATTGCAGAAAATGTTTTGCCTTAGTCTCTGAAGTTTCATCAAGTTTGACAACTCTGCATTGTTACTGCTTTTGAAAAAATAAGGACCAAGTGCTATAAATCAGTCTGGAAATGGAGATTTCAATCCACAATTTTTGCAATTGCTTTGGTACGTATAACACTAATATCTAAATTAGAACATTAAGCTTGTCTCACTGCATATCAAAGCCTTGTTCCACAACCCTTCTGGTGCAAACTGCATCCATGATTTGTTTTTTGTTTTTTTTTTGGTTGCATCCATGTTTTAAACGTAGTCAGTCATTTCACACACTAGCAAAGTAATGCTCAAAATCCAAAGTGATGCTCAAGATCTTCCAAGCTAGGCTTCAACAGTATGTGAACCAAGAACTTCCAGATGTACAAACTGGATTTTGGAAAGGCAGAGGAACCAGAGATCAAATTGCCAACATCCATTGGATCATAGGAAGAGCAAGGGAATTCCAGAAAAACATCTATTTCTGCTTCACTGACTACACTAAAGCCTTTGACTGTGTGGATCACAACAAACTGGAAAATTCTGAACAAGATGGGAATACCAGACCACCTTACCTGCCTCCTGAGAAACCTGTATGCAGGACAAGAAGCAACAGTTAGAACCAGTCATGGAACAACAGACTGGTTCCAAACTGGGAAAGGAGTACGTCAAGGCTGTATATTGTCACCCTGCTTATTTAATTAAGTGCAGAGTATATCATGTGAAATGCCAGTCTGGATGAAACATAAGCCGGAATCAAGATTGCCAGTAGAAATATCAATGAACTAAGGTATGCAGATGACACCACCCTTATGGTAGAAAGTGAATAGAAGAGGAACTGAAGAGTTTCTTGATGAAGGTGAAAGAGGAGAGTGAAAAGTGGGGGCTAAAACTCAGCATTCAAAAAACAAAGATCATGTCATCTGGTCCCATCACTTCATGGCAAATAGATGGGCAAACACTGGAAACAGTGACAAAATGTTTTCTTGGGCTCCAAAATCACTGTGGATGGTGACTGTAGCCATGAAATTAAAAGATGCTTGCTCCTTAGAAGAAAAGCCATGACAAACCTATACAGCATATTCAAAAGCAGAGACATCATTTTTCCAACAAAAGTCCATGCAGTCAAAGGTATGGTTTCCCCAGTAGTCATATATAGATGTGAGAGCTGGACCATAAAGAAGTTTGAGCGCCGAAGAATTGATGCCTTCCAACTGTGATGTTGGAGAAGACTCTTGAGACCCCCTTGGACTGCAAGGAGATAAAAACAGTCAATCCTGAAGGAAATCAACCCTAAATATTCACTGGAAGGACTGATGCTGAAGCTCCAGTACTTGGCCACCTGATGCAAAGAGACAGCTCACTGGAAAAGACCCTGATGCTGGAAAAGATCGAGGGAAGGAGGAGAAAGGGACGACAGAGGACGAGATGGTTGGATGGCATCACTCAGTCAATGGACATGAATTTGAGCAAGCTCTAGGAGACAGTGAAAGGTAGGGAAGCCTGGCGTGCTGGAGTCCATGGGGTTGCAAAAAGTCAGACACGTGTAAGCAACTGAATTGTAACCGTATTGACCAAGAACTTTCACTTTTAGTAAGTTGGCCTAACAAAATAATCAGAGATCTGTCCACGGATAATCATTGCAACATTATTGACTGCAAAAGACTTAAGTAAAAAGCCTAGTTGTGGCCGACAGGAAGTCATTTTTTTAATGATTAATTTTTTTTTTAATTGGGGTATATTTGTTTTACAATGTTGCATTAGCTTCAGGTGTACAGCGAAGTTATTGTTATACGTTTTTACAGAGTTTTCTTGTTTACAGGTATACATAATCCCCAAACAGTCATGGGTACATTTCTGACCCCTCTCCCCCGAGCCTTCCCTCCCTTTTCTCCCTTCCCACCTCCCCCAGGTTGATGCTTAGTCCCCATGTAGGTTCCTTTAGTCTTACAGCTTAATCACAGTGGTTATCTCTATTACATATGATTGTGTAGGTTTCCTTGTTACTCTTTTCCTACCTCTTGTCTGATCTTCCCTCCCCACAGTGACCATAGGTCTGCTGAGTCCCTCCATCGCTGCTCTGTGTGTGCATTTATCGGGACCATCTTACAGATTCCATATATATGCATCAGTAAACTGTATTTGTCCTTTTCTTTTTGACTTACTTCACTTTGTATAATAGATTCTAGATTCATCCACCTCATTAGAACTGATTCTTCTGTATTTCTTTTTACAGCTGAGAAGTATTCCATTGTACATATGTACCATAATTTCTTTATCCATTCATTCGTCAATGGACAGCTAGGTTGCTTCCAGAGGAAGTCATTTTAATACACAATGATACATCTTTGTAATGCCATCATTAAGAATGAAAACGCTGATCAGTGATGGGAAAATGTGGGCCATCATGTGAAATGAACATAGTTTATAGAACAGTATGAATAGCCCTCCAGCTTTTGTATGGGTGAAAGCAAAACAAATGATCTCTGAGAGGTAGAATTGTGAATGGACTTAATTTTTTTTTTCCTTTCCTGGTAGTCCAAAGTAGTGGTTAAGACTATGCAGAGGCTCTGGAAACATCTTTACTAGTTGTGGGTAGTACTTACTAGTGTGGCCGTGGGCAGGTTACTTTGAGAAAATTAAGTTATTTTTGTGTAAAATCCTTGTACCATGCAACTAGCATCATCATTACCATTACTAAGTGGAAGTTAAGTAAAAATACCTGTCTTTAATCTCAGGCATTGTGTGTAGAGCAAAAAGCCCCGTGAAACTCAGAGTAAGAAAAACTGAGTCCAAGTTCAGGCATTCCGATGATGAGATGCTGGCCAAGTCACATCCTCTCTGGGCCTGATCAAGGAGGGTTAGCTAGGAAAAGTAATCCTCTTTCACTGTCTCAGAGATGTAGTAGGCATCAAATGAGATGTTTATAAGACATATCCATGATGTACTTGGTGAACTATTCTATTATTGGTAGTTATGTGTGTGCTCAGTTGCTTAGTCATGTCCAACTCTTTGCAGCCCCATGGACTGTAGCCCGCCAGGCTCCTCTGCCCATGGGATTCTCCAGGCAAGAATCCTGGAGTGGGTTGCCAGTTCCTATTCCAGGGGATCTTTCGGATCCAGGCATCAAACCCACGTCTCCTGCATTGGTGGGGCGATTCATTTCCACTAAGCCACCTGGAAAGCCCATTATTAATTATATTGTGTTGATTCCACATCATATCCAGTTAGAAATAATTTTGTCTTGTCCCGGCCCTGATTCTAAAGGAAAAGAGGTGTGAACTCAGTGGTTTCAGAAGGGAGGGAAGTAAGCAAACATGGTAGAATAAATTGAAGAGTGAGCTTTGAGAGGCCTCCTCCAGAGACCAGATTGACTTCCCTTGCGAGATCCGACAGCACCCGGCTGCCAGTTGACAGTAAAGAGAGGCTCCGAGGAGGAAAGAACTTTATAATACTGTTTGCTTAGACTGGCAGCATTCCTGCTGTGGTGTTTCACCACAGCCTAACCACCTGTCTTCATGTGAAATGAACATAGTTTATAGAACAGTATGAATAGCCCTCCAGCTTTTGTATGGGTGAAAGCAAAACAAATGATCTCTGAGAGGTAGAATTGTGAATGGACTTAATTTTTTTTTTCCTTTCCTGGTAGTCCAAAGTAGTGGTTAAGACTATGCAGAGGCTCTGGAAACATCTTTACTAGTTGTGGGTAGTACTTACTAGTGTGGCCGTGGGCAGGTTACTTTGAGAAAATTAAGTTATTTTTGTGTAAAATCCTTGTACCATGCAACTAGCATCATCATTACCATTACTAAGTGGAAGTTAAGTAAAAATACCTGTCTTTAATCTCAGGCATTGTGTGTAGAGCAAAAAGCCCCGTGAAACTCAGAGTAAGAAAAACTGAGTCCAAGTTCAGGCATTCCGATGATGAGATGCTGGCCAAGTTACATCCTCTCTGGGCCTGATCAAGGAGGGTTAGCTAGGAAAAGTAATCCTCTTTCACTGTCTCAGAGATGTAGTAGGCATCAAATGAGATGTTTATAAGACATATCCATGATGTACTTGGTGAACTATTCTATTATTGGTAGTTATGTGTGTGCTCAGTTGCTTAGTCATGTCCAACTCTTTGCAGCCCCATGGACTGTAGCCCGCCAGGCTCCTCTGCCCATGGGATTCTCCAGGCAAGAATCCTGGAGTGGGTTGCCAGTTCCTATTCCAGGGGATCTTTCGGATCCAGGCATCAAACCCACGTCTCCTGCATTGGTGGGGCGATTCATTTCCACTAAGCCACCTGGAAAGCCCATTATTAATTATATTGTGTTGATTCCACATCATATCCAGTTAGAAATAATTTTGTCTTGTCCCGGCCCTGATTCTAAAGGAAAAGAGGTGTGAACTCAGTGGTTTCAGAAGGGAGGGAAGTAAGCAAACATGGTAGAATAAATTGAAGAGTGAGCTTTGAGAGGCCTCCTCCAGAGACCAGATTGACTTCCCTTGCGAGATCCGACAGCACCCGGCTGTCAGTTGACAGTAAAGAGAGGCTCCGAGGAGGAAAGAACTTTATAATACTGTTTGCTTAGACTGGCAGCATTCCTGCTGTGGTGTTTCACCACAGCCTAACCACCTTGTTCTTTCCTACTTATGGCTAACACCTCCAGAGCCTAATCAGTGGATCCTTTCAGGCAGTACTAAGTAAACTGGGCAACAAGAGTCTGATTGAGATTGAGGCTAAGTGACGTTTTCAGACACTGTGAGGAAGCAAAATGTCACTTGGAAAACTCCAGACTCTGCTGAGAGATTCAGAGAATAATAAAACAGGAATACATTTCAAAAGAGAAAGAATACATTTTAGTTCTCAAAAGGGACAGATAATACAGTTCTTGTAGAGGGGCTCACAGCTAATGTGACCCTCGACAGAACAATTTTATATTGTGTCATCTTCCAAATGAGGAGTTTGGTTTTAATGAAGTTTGAGGTCCCCTTAAACAATAATTCTTTATTGCTACATAGGTCAAGATTAAGTAATGCTAATGGGGGACATTATTTGGTATTTTGGAGTGAATACTGCATCTATAGTAATTTGTACCTCTTATAACCTTAATGGAGTTCAGAATTAAAACAAGAACACCACTAATAGAAATTAAAATGCAGTGAATAAAATGATTCATCATAAAAGCATCAAACATAAAAGTGAACATGAAGCAACTTTTTCTCAGTTGAAGCTAGAGAAGAACTTTCTAACTATAAATGAGTAACTCTTTGGTTTGACTATAAAATAATGAAATCCCAATGTATTTTGCATTCTTCTGGTATTTTGAGATTAAAATATGAGCATTATGAATAACTGTGCTCAGAAACCTGACAATTCAAATCAAATGGGCAGTTTCCTTGAAGGGCAAACAGGCAAAACTCATTGAAGAAGTAATAGATAATTTGTGTAATTTTATGTCTTCAAAAAAAAAAAAACAATCGAACTCAGTTAACAACCTTCTAATAAAGAGCACCAGATGGCATCCGTGGTGATTTCTATCCAGCACAAAAGGAGGACATTATGTGAATTCTGCCTACAGTCTTAGGTAATATATGGAAGGAGGGAACTCATTTTAGGAAGTCAATATTACACTGACCAGACAATGACAGTAAAAGGTAAGGAAAACTATACTGTTTGCTAGCGGGTTGGTGTTTCACCACAGCCTAACCACCTTGTTCTTTCCTACTTATGGCTAACACCTCCAGAGCCTAATCAGTGGATCCTTTCAGGCAGTACTAAGTAAACTGGGCAACAAGAGTCTGATTGAGATTGAGGCTAAGTGACGTTTTCAGACACTGTGAGGAAGCAAAATGTCACTTGGAAAACTCCAGACTCTGCTGAGAGATTCAGAGAATAATAAAACAGGAATACATTTCAAAAGAGAAAGAATACATTTTAGTTCTCAAAAGGGACAGATAATACAGTTCTTGTAGAGGGGCTCACAGCTAATGTGACCCTCGACAGAACAATTTTATATTGTGTCATCTTCCAAATGAGGAGTTTGGTTTTAATGAAGTTTGAGGTCCCCTTAAACAATAATTCTTTATTGCTACATAGGTCAAGATTAAGTAATGCTAATGGGGGACATTATTTGGTATTTTGGAGTGAATACTGCATCTATAGTAATTTGTACCTCTTATAACCTTAATGGAGTTCAGAATTAAAACAAGAACACCACTAATAGAAATTAAAATGCAGTGAATAAAATGATTCATCATAAAAGCATCAAACATAAAAGTGAACATGAAGCAACTTTTTCTCAGTTGAAGCTAGAGAAGAACTTTCTAACTATAAATGAGTAACTCTTTGGTTTGACTATAAAATAATGAAATCCCAATGTATTTTGCATTCTTCTGGTATTTTGAGATTAAAATATGAGCATTATGAATAACTGTGCTCAGAAACCTGACAATTCAAATCAAATGGGCAGTTTCCTTGAAGGGCAAACAGGCAAAACTCATTGAAGAAGTAATAGATAATTTGTGTAATTTTATGTCTTCAAAAAAAAAAAAACAATCGAACTCAGTTAACAACCTTCTAATAAAGAGCACCAGATGGCATCCGTGGTGATTTCTATCCAGCACAAAAGGAGGACATTATGTGAATTCTGCCTACAGTCTTAGGTAATATATGGAAGGAGGGAACTCATTTTAGGAAGTCAATATTACACTGACCAGACAATGACAGTAAAAGGTAAGGAAACTATACGTCAGTGTTCCTCATGAACCTTGAAGCAAAAATACTCAATAAAATACTAGCAGAAGAATCTAGCGGTGCTCTGGGAGTGCAAGGCTGGTTCCACAATAAAAAGCCAACATAATTCACCATGTCAACATCATATAGAAAAACTACAGGGTCATTCTTAATAGGTGCAAAAAACATCTGGTGAAATGCAACATCCACTCACAATTAAGAACTCTTAGAAAACTAGGAGTAAAGGGGAATTCCTCCAGCCTGGTGATGACTATCTATAGAACTATACAACAAGTAAACTTAATGGTAAAAGACTGCATGCTTTTCCCTCCTATTGGTGACAAGGCAGGGTGTGTCTGGTGTCAGCTTTCCGTTCACCATTCTCCTGAAAGGTCTAACCCATGCAGCAAGACAAGAAAAAGAAATAAAAGGCGTTGGAAAGGAAAACTGGAAAGACTGGAAAAAAATAAAACATTTATTATAAATAATAATCATCTGCAGACATGACTATATAGAAAACTTTAAAGAAATCTACATCAGTAATCTGGCAAAGCGTCAGGATACAAGGTCAATATACAAAAAATCGTTATTTCTAGATATTAGCAATGAACATTTTGGAAATTGGAAAAATAAAGTACCACTGATAAGAGCACACACACGGAAAACAATAAAGTACTGATAATATGTGTGAGATCTGTATGCTAAAATCTAAACACACTGATAAATCAAAGATCTCTGTGAATGGAGCAGTAAGACTGGAGGACAAATACTGTGTCCTCTCTTCCTGAATTGGTCTAGGGGCTCAGTGCAAGTCATTATCAAAATCCAAGTCAGTGGTTTTGCTCTTGTCCACAGGCTGACTCTAAAATGTACATGGCAAGGCAAAGTATCTAAAATTAGCAAAACAAGTTTTCCAAAAGAACATAGTTGCATTACTTACGCAAAGCTACTGTGGTCATGCTATGCAGTATGAGTGAAAGTTCAGACATACAAACTAACAGAAGAGTTCAGACTACTGCTGTGTCACCGACTTTCCAACAAAGGTGCAAATAAAAATGAATCTTGACCTATATATGGTATGATTTTTATATGTAACAAATATAAAAACCAATTCCTATGGACCACATTTACATCACTAAATGTAAAAACTTAAAACTACTGAGCTTCTAGAAAAATTTTAAACTTTGGCTCCTTAAGTTAGGCAGATTTCTTAGATATGACCTCCAAAAACATAACCCATGAAAGAAATAGCTGAAAAAGTGGACTTCTGTGAAAAGTAACTTCTGTTCTTCAAAAAGGTCTGTGAAAAGACAAGCTTCATACTGGGTGAAAATATTTATAAAAGCACATGTGTGGTTAAGTCTTGTAGCCAGATGACAGGAAACAATATTTGATTAGAAGTATGTTAACACAAATTGGGTTACTATTTTTACTTTTTCTGATTGACAAAGACAAAACATCAGATTTTTATCCATTAGTTAGGGGTGTATTTGTGACAGAACCTCCACTTTTGGAATGGAAATTTGAACCAAATGTTAAGTATACCCATATCCAGGAATGGATCCTCACACCAAGGCTGATGTGTATGTTCCAATACTTCCACTTACAAACATGATAACAAACATCAATCTTGGTAACAGGACTAGTTAAATAAATAACCAATCAGCTCCAAATTATGAAGCTATGCAGAGGGAAAATTAGCTTAAAACATGCCCAGGAGAGAGCAAACAAAAGAAATACATACATATGTGAATGAGTGTTTTCTCATTATTGCTGGAGTATTTGTTTTTTCCCAAGGAACACGTAGAAGTCAGAAGTTACTTTTATCAAGGAATTTAGACATTCCAAAGTTAAGAGAAACATAAAATTTCTGGTCTCCTTGTAAAGGAAGAAGCTAACATGGAAAGTGAGGATCTGACTTTGCAAGGGAAGGGCAGGCTGAGTACCCTCCGACTGAAAGAGAAAGGCAGCTCCTGCCTACACCTGGGTTCCCCCTCCGTCACTCACGCCGGAGTCGTGTTGAATAGTGCTTTTACTTGGGCATGAATACACTTTGGACTTTCCCTTTATTTGGTTCCCAATTTGGCTCTTAATAATGCAGCTCTTAGTCGGTATACAGAATCTCATTTATGCTCTCAAAAATACCTCCGAAATGTTGGTCACGGCTTAACTGGTGCCCCCTAGTGGAAAGTCTTCAAGTAACTGGCTGCCGTTCGTGGAAGTGTAGACCATTTTTAAAAGACATTTTATATTCAATACTAGCTTTTCCTCTTTATACCGAATTCTTCCTCTTTATTCATTTTGGAGAAAGCTAAATTTTGTTGCGTCTTCCTTTTTATAGGTACTGTGCTCAGGTGAGCCTTTTCATATGTATTATTAACTTTAAAGTGTTCAAGTTGGGCATGCAACTTAGTAGGTCACAGTTTAAAACCATTATACAGTAATATATCAAGCAGACAAAACTCAATTTATTATTACACTTAAAACTAGCACTTGAGAATCCCAAGACGTCGTAAATTCTCTAAGCTTCTGATTAATACTGAAGATGTCTTGACCTTATATGCATAGTTGTAAGAGGAAGCCGAATCAGTTTCTAAGGCTTTCAGGAGAGAAAGGGTGCATAAGAAAACCTTTTTAAACTATAGTGTCACTCTCTCTCACACTCGCACAACTTTGACTATCAACCATCTGAACATATAAAACCTAAAATAGTAGCGCTCTCAAACACTAAATGGACTTTCCTCTTGGTTCCCCAGCATCCATCTTTTGTTTCTAAGGGGCTTGGCTTTGCTCTCAAACACTAAATGGATTCCTCAGCTAGTTACATACATATGTGAATGAGTGTTTTCTCATTATTGCTGGAGTATTTGTTTTTTCCCAAGGAACACGTAGAAGTCAGAAGTTACTTTTATCAAGGAATTTAGACATTCCAAAGTTAAGAGAAACATAAAATTTCTGGTCTCCTTGTAAAGGAAGAAGCTAACATGGAAAGTGAGGATCTGACTTTGCAAGGGGAAGGGGGCAGGCTGAGTACCCTCCGACTGAAAGAGAAAGGCAGCTCCTGCCTACACCTGGGTTCCCCCTCCGTCACTCACGCCGGAGTCGTGTTGAATAGTGCTTTTACTTGGGCATGAATACACTTTGGACTTTCCCTTTATTTGGTTCCCAATTTGGCTCTTAATAATGCAGCTCTTAGTCGGTATACAGAATCTCATTTATGCTCTCAAAAATACCTCCGAAATGTTGGTCACGGCTTAACTGGTGCCCCCTAGTGGAAAGTCTTCAAGTAACTGGCTGCCGTTCGTGGAAGTGTAGACCATTTTTAAAAGACATTTTATATTCAATACTAGCTTTTCCTCTTTATACCGAATTCTTCCTCTTTATTCATTTTGGAGAAAGCTAAATTTTGTTGCGTCTTCCTTTTTATAGGTACAGGTGAGCCTTTTCATATGTATTATTAACTTTAAAGTGTTCAAGTTGGGCATGCAACTTAGTAGGTCACAGGTTAAAACCATTATACAGTAATATATCAAGCAGACAAAACTCAATTTATTATTACACTTAAAACTAGCACTTGAGAATCCCAAGACGTCGTAAATTCTCTAAGCTTCTGATTAATACTGAAGATGTCTTGACCTTATATGCATAGTTGTAAGAGGAAGCCGAATCAGTTTCTAAGGCTTTCAGGAGAGAAAGGGTGCATAAGAAAACCTTTTTAAACTATAGTGTCACTCTCTCTCACACTCGCACAACTTTGACTATCAACCATCTGAACATATAAAACCTAAAATAGTAGCGCTCTCAAACACTAAATGGACTTTCCTCTTGGTTCCCCAGCATCCATCTTTTGTTTCTAAGGGGGGGCTTGGCTTTGTTCTTTTGCAAGTGCACAGTACAATTTCCACCTGAGCTTTTATGTGGTAGAGAAAGATACTGGAGCAGGATTCTCCAGCAATGTAATGGTTTGAATTTCACTAAAAATCCTTTTGTTAGTAACTACTTCGTTTTCACAAGTAATTTTCCAAGCATAAACACATTACCTGTATAAATACTGTTAAAAACTAAAAAGAACCTGTTTTACTCTTTTTAAGTTTTCTTTAGGAATGTCTGTGACCAGAATAATTCTCACACTTGTGTGTGTGTGTTTTTAACCTGAAAGGAAAGAGAGTATGAATGCACTGTTTTGGTCCTGAAAGTCTAAGGGCTTCACGGAACAAAGCTTAATATGCAATAATTATATATATAAACACGTTTGAGAGAGATTTATATAGTAACTATTGCCCAGCCACCAAATAAAGATGGAGATTAAAAGAATGAATGTTCTTCCGACCATAATTTTTCAAGAAGGTGGAGGCAGAGTGACAGTATGTATGTCTGTAGGTGTCAAGAGAACAGGAGGATACAAGCAACTTGACAAGACTTACATTTACTCTAAGTATAATTTTTATTAATAAAAAAATCAACCATGACCATATGAGTGGCTGGGCTTATAGTTTGCTACACCAAAGAAATTAAAAATTGATACTTGAGAATAGTATTACAATAATTTATAATAGCATTCCTTTATAGAGGCATCTTAATTTAAGCCATGTTTTTCTTAAATATATAAAACTAACCCTTAGTGTCATGAAGGAGAATCGTCATAGTTACTGCTAAATCAAAGGAGAACTTCCGGGAGCTGTTTGGTGATGTTTTACCTCAATACCTACAGCCAGACTTAACAAAAAACAACCTTGTGAACGGCCTGATCAGAGAGAATTTCTACTATTTGTAGAAAGGGAACAGCCCACTTCCAGGTCACGTATGACGAATAACACAAATTACAAATGCACCCAAGGTCCCCAAATAAGTTAGTAAAAGTGCCATTATTTTAAGAATCATCAGACATATAATCAAAGTGTTTAAATACAAATTCAATTTGTTCAGTCCAAAAGATACAGTAATTTTATTACATATAATTTCTCCTCTGTGCTAAAAATGTTAACTTACAAGACACAGTGTGAGTGTAGAGGGGGTCACGCTAGAATGGTTTCATTGGTTTTCCTGGGTGAGAACAGAACAAGGTGGTAAACAGACGAGCACTCGAGTCCTCCAGAATGCCAGGCTGTGGATTGCTGCTCAACCAAAACACGCGACCATCCTCTAATATAAATGCCTACTCATTTATCTTTCAAAAATAAAGTCCATCTTCTTCTCCATTAAAGCTTCTGAGAGACTGACATAAAGGTTCCTTCTGCCTGTCGACACTAGGGGCCTCTTCATCTTTGGATAAGGTGTTACCACACAGGGAAAATGCAGTCACACACAGATTACTAAATGTCTTACTGCTGGGGGTCCAGTAAGCACTTTTGCAACACTGTACCTTTAAAGTTTGTCTTTACTATTAACTGCTTTGGAAAACCAAAAACATTAGAAAAACATCTACGGCAAAGTACATTTCATTCAGATTTGACAGCAGTCAAATACCAAAAAAAGAAAAACATTTTGAGTGCAGTGTCGATTATGTCTATGTAAATCACCGGAGGATACTTTTGTGAAGGTTTATGACTAAATGACCAAAAAAGCTTTCACTTGATTAAAAAGTCTTTGATTTAGCATTCAGTAATGCAAAAATGAAATTAAACACTGTAAAAAAAAAAAAAAGTCTTTTAAAAATGAAGCTCTACAAATTTGGTTCCCATTTACAACAGTTTCATTGACAGATATGAAATTAAGTGTAGAGACAATGTATCCAGTACCCTCATAACTACAGTAAAAAAAAATCTCTAGTAGCATGGATATAGATCGTGATATCCTTAGGAATACCAATATATAGTCAAAAGATGTTCACACAGAACCAATACCTCTCCTCCATGTAAAAGAACACTTGTTAAAAGTAATCAACAAAAATACCAATAAAACAATGGAACCTCATTTCATTTCACTGCGCCCAAAGTTATGACACAGAATAATGGCTTAAAGAGGTAGATTAAAAAAAAAAAAGAAAACCAGATTCTCCATTCTTTGTCACTTTTATTCAGTAGTAGTTTTTTTTTTCCTTATTTTCAGTGCCAGACACGGCAAGGAGTGATTACAGCCAACTGTTATTAAAACATTTGTTCGCAACACGTACCCCCTTAACCACTGACCCCAGCCTGACTCGTCTGTGTGCTTTCCGTCCGTTGCTTTTCTACCACCACCAGGGCTGGGTGGAGGGGCGGGGCGAGAGAGATGGAGGGGAGAGTCCAGGAGGCCAGAGAGGAGGAATGCTACAAGCCACAGTAAGAATGAGCTCTTTCAAAAATAAAGTCCATCTTCTTCTCCATTAAAGCTTCTGAGAGACTGACATAAAGGTTCCTTCTGCCTGTCGACACTAGGGGCCTCTTCATCTTTGGATAAGGTGTTACCACACAGGGAAAATGCAGTCACACACAGATTACTAAATGTCTTACTGCTGGGGGTCCAGTAAGCACTTTTGCAACACTGTACCTTTAAAGTTTGTCTTTACTATTAACTGCTTTGGAAAACCAAAAACATTAGAAAAACATCTACGGCAAAGTACATTTCATTCAGATTTGACAGCAGTCAAATACCAAAAAAAGAAAAACATTTTGAGTGCAGTGTCGATTATGTCTATGTAAATCACCGGAGGATACTTTTGTGAAGGTTTATGACTAAATGACCAAAAAAGCTTTCACTTGATTAAAAAGTCTTTGATTTAGCATTCAGTAATGCAAAAATGAAATTAAACACTGTAAAAAAAAAAAAAAGTCTTTTAAAAATGAAGCTCTACAAATTTGGTTCCCATTTACAACAGTTTCATTGACAGATAATGAAATTAAGTGTAGAGACAATGTATCCAGTACCCTCATAACTACAGTAAAAAAAAATCTCTAGTAGCATGGATATAGATCGTGATATCCTTAGGAATACCAATATATAGTCAAAAGATGTTCACACAGAACCAATACCTCTCCTCCATGTAAAAGAACACTTGTTAAAAGTAATCAACAAAAATACCAATAAAACAATGGAACCTCATTTCATTTCACTGCGCCCAAAGTTATGACACAGAATAATGGCTTAAAGAGGTAGATTAAAAAAAAAAAAGAAAACCAGATTCTCCATTCTTTGTCACTTTTATTCAGTAGTAGTTTTTTTTTTTCCTTATTTTCAGTGCCAGACACGGCAAGGAGTGATTACAGCCAACTGTTATTAAAACATTTGTTCGCAACACGTACCCCCTTAACCACTGACCCCAGCCTGACTCGTCTGTGTGCTTTCCGTCCGTTGCTTTTCTACCACCACCAGGGCTGGGTGGAGGGGCGGGGCGAGAGAGATGGAGGGGAGAGTCCAGGAGGCCAGAGAGGAGGAATGCTACAAGCCACAGTAAGAATGAGCCGTATTTAATTTAAAAAAGGGGGAGGGGTGTACCCCACAAACGATACAGTAATGAGGATACACAATTAAATCCCATAAGCATGACTGAAGGCTTTCACTGTGTTTGACGTCATCACAATGGAAGGCATAAAAGTGGAGTAAATCAATGTCGACACAGTCCAATCTAGTCCATTAGGCAAGACGGTGCGAGAAGTCATTTAAATTAAAAGTGCCCTACCCTTACCTAAATGGCTAGCAGACATGGAGAGCACCACAGGGAGGCATCCAGAGCTGCTCCATGTAGCTATGAAAAATGTGTTGTCGAATGGCACACTGTCAAACACTGGAAAAGGGGCGCCACAATGGACCTCTCTCTTTTTTAAGTACGAATGCTAGATTCAACTATCTCAACTAAGCAGGAAGTGGGTCTTCTGCTAGGAATGCCAGCCCTAATTCACTTTGTCTTGAAATATATACAGATTGTTTGTAGTAGCTACAGCAATGATATTTTCCTTGGGATGCCAGGCCGTGTGCAGTATCTTCTTGTTGAAGTCTAGACTGTCGACACTGATTTCGTCCTTCTTCCGCTTGCCGCTTGCACACACCTTGCGTGGTTTCAGAACCGTGCGAGGTTTATTGTTTTCTCGTGACGCTTCCAAGGTTATGTCTCGCTTTGTGTTCCGGTCAAACATTCTGAAGAAATTATTGTAAGATCCAGTCATGACAACACTGGAAAAGGAGACAGAACAGTCAGTCAAGTAATGCACGCGCGTTTCTGTACAATGATTTGCTGGTGAAACTCGGTCTCCTGTTCCAAAGCAAGCGCTCCTGCAGGCAGCTCTGAGCCTAGGGAGCGGGGCTGCCGGCCCAGCCCAGGGACCAATCATCGGAATAAACTGGGACTGCAGGGCTAGTTAACTCGACTATCTAGTCACGTCTCCCCCTGCTGTCACCAAGGTGAACGTGGGGCTTGAGAGGCTGTCCTCAGGTGGACACCGTCCATGCAGTCACTCAGGCCGGCCAGCCTCCTGAACTGCCCAACAGCCCATCAACCAGCACCAGAAAACACAGCCGTGGTACACACTTCCCCTAAGAAAACTATGCTTTAGTCTCTGATTTGCATGATAAGCCACTGATGTTCCCAGGACACTGTCTGGCTCGTCTACAGTAACGCCTTAGGAATGAACGAATGAATGAGAAATCTGCTTTGGAGAATACAGAACAGGTAGCACATATCGTTTCTATTAACAAAAATCATTTAACCTGAACACTAAACGTATTTTAAGCAAGTATGTTCGACAGATGTTTTCCACAGTTATCAGGGGCAGCACGTTCCTGCCCTGCCCGAGACAGGCTCTCGGTCGGTCCTACTCACCGTCCAGCACGGCCCAGTGGCTCCTAAGCAGCCCAGGGAGCACAACCTCGTGCGTTAGAGACCACTGGTGGCTTACTTGCCACATCCTTCCCACAGAGTTTAAGTTATTATTGTAAATAAGGTAACAGAACCCTGGGAAATGTTTAAAGTAGTGCTTGAAAACATCTTCTGCTAGGAATGCCGCCTTTTGTTGTTCATTTTTAGTAGCTACAGCAATGATATTTTCCTTGGGATGCCAGGCCGTGTGCAGTATCTTCTTGTTGAAGTCTAGACTGTCGACACTGATTTCGTCCTTCTTCCGCTTGCCGCTTGCACACACCTTGCGTGGTTTCAGAACCGTGCGAGGTTTATTGTTTTCTCGTGACGCTTCCAAGGTTATGTCTCGCTTTGTGTTCCGGTCAAACATTCTGAAGAAATTATTGTAAGATCCAGTCATGACAACACTGGAAAAGGAGACAGAACAGTCAGTCAAGTAATGCACGCGCGTTTCTGTACAATGATTTGCTGGTGAAACTCGGTCTCCTGTTCCAAAGCAAGCGCTCCTGCAGGCAGCTCTGAGCCTAGGGAGCGGGGCTGCCGGCCCAGCCCAGGGACCAATCATCGGAATAAACTGGGACTGCAGGGCTAGTTAACTCGACTATCTAGTCACGTCTCCCCCTGCTGTCACCAAGGTGAACGTGGGGCTTGAGAGGCTGTCCTCAGGTGGACACCGTCCATGCAGTCACTCAGGCCGGCCAGCCTCCTGAACTGCCCAACAGCCCATCAACCAGCACCAGAAAACACAGCCGTGGTACACATTTCCCCCTAAGAAAACTATGCTTTAGTCTCTGATTTGCATGATAAGCCACTGATGTTCCCAGGACACTGTCTGGCTCGTCTACAGTAACGCCTTAGGAATGAACGAATGAATGAGAAATCTGCTTTGGAGAATACAGAACAGGTAGCACATATCGTTTCTATTAACAAAAATCATTTAACCTGAACACTAAACGTATTTTAAGCAAGTATGTTCGACAGATGTTTTCCACAGTTATCAGGGGCAGCACGTTCCTGCCCTGCCCGAGACAGGCTCTCGGTCGGTCCTACTCACCGTCCAGCACGGCCCAGTGGCTCCTAAGCAGCCCAGGGAGCACAACCTCGTGCGTTAGAGACCACTGGTGGCTTACTTGCCACATCCTTCCCACAGAGTTTAAGTTATTATTGTAAATAAGGTAACAGAACCCTGGGAAATTAAAGTAGTGCTTGAAAACATCTCTGAATGTATATAAACACATAGGCCACATATTACTACTGTCTACTCATTCCTGGCAGTTCTCCCAAAAGGCACTTCACAGGTTTTCATCAAACTCAAGTTGGTGGTACCGACCTGAAGGTCATGACACTGCTTTGCAACATGTGTAGTTTAGACTGGCATCCCCACGTCACCTGAATCTGTGAGGTTTTCATGCAGTAGGACACCTAGTCTAAGGCTATTCTAACAGGGCTGGAGCAAGGCGCTTCTGTGGTATTCCTGCCAAAAATGTATGATCTGACTCTAACCAGGAGGGACTATTAATGACAACACTCAAATTAAGGAAAATTCTACAAAATAAATGGCCTCTGGTTTTAAAACAAGTCTACGTCATAAAAGACAAGGGAGGAATGCAGAACTGCTCCAGATTAACGGAGATAATAAGATGTGACGATTAAATACGACACAAAACTTGTGAATGGAAGCTGGACTAGATTTTTTTTCTCTGTTACCAAGGACAGGATTAAGGGAAATACTCTCAGGGATCTGTGGATTAGATGGCACTGCTGAATCGATGTGGATTTTTCTGCTTTAGATGCCTTCACTGTCATTATGTAAAAGGAGAGCATTTTTCAAAATAATTTTTTTAAGCGTATGGGAAATAAACAACTCTTCCTGATGATGGAAGACGCTGTCTAAGCAGAGGACGACGAGCTGGGAGAGCCCTGGCAGTGCCCTCCCCTTTCTGACCCCCGACGCCGCGGGGTGAACCGAGGCGTTCAGCCCTCCGCCCGGCGGCCTGTGGCCAGCCGACTACACGGCTTCATACTATAAACAGATTAAAAAGTATTTTTAAATTTCAGGCGAAAAGAAATGATTCAAGTTCTGTTATCTTCAACAGCACCATGACACGGAATCCTATCAGGCTTCAGTGATAAAACTACTGATCCACATGGGGTGGCTTTTTACTCACCGTCCAGCACGGCCCAGTGGCTCCTAAGCAGCCCAGAGCACAACCTCGTGCTTAGAGACCACTGGTGGCTTACTTGCCACATCCTTCCCACAGAGTTTAAGTTATTATTGTAAATAAGGTAACAGAACCCTGGGAAATTAAAGTAGTGCTTGAAAACATCTCTGAATGTATATAAACACATAGGCCACATATTACTACTGTCTACTCATTCCTGGCAGTTCTCCCAAAAGGCACTTCACAGGTTTTCCTCAAACTCAAGTTGGTGGTACCGACCTGAAGGTCATGACACTGCTTTGCAACATGTGTAGTTTAGACTGGCATCCCCACGTCACCTGAATCTGTGAGGTTTTCATGCAGTAGGACACCTAGTCTAAGGCTATTCTAACAGGGCTGGAGCAAGGCGCTTCTGTGGTATTCCTGCCAAAAATGTATGATCTGACTCTAACCAGGAGGGACTATTAATGACAACACTCAAATTAAGGAAAATTCTACAAAATAAATGGCCTCTGGTTTTAAAACAAGTCTACGTCATAAAAGACAAGGGAGGAATGCAGAACTGCTCCAGATTAACGGAGATAATAAGATGTGACGATTAAATACGACACAAAACTTGTGAATGGAAGCTGGACTAGATTTTTTTTCTCTGTTACCAAGGACAGGATTAAGGGAAATACTCTCAGGGATCTGTGGATTAGATGGCACTGCTGAATCGATGTGGATTTTTCTGCTTTAGATGCCTTCACTGTCATTATGTAAAAGGAGAGCATTTTTCAAAATAATTTTTTTAAGCGTATGGGAAATAAACAACTCTTCCTGATGATGGAAGACGCTGTCTAAGCAGAGGACGACGAGCTGGGAGAGCCCTGGCAGTGCCCTCCCCTTTCTGACCCCCGACGCCGCGGGGTGAACCGAGGCGTTCAGCCCTCCGCCCGGCGGCCTGTGGCCAGCCGACTACACGGCTTCATACTATAAACAGATTAAAAAGTATTTTTAAATTTCAGGCGAAAAAGAAATGATTCAAGTTCTGTTATCTTCAACAGCACCATGACACCGGAATCCTATCAGGCTTCAGTGATAAAACTACTGCTGAATAAAGTACTCTAATGAGAACCTTGAAGGTAGGTGTAGTAACTCTGGAACTATGTTTTATTTTACTGTTGTCTGTTGTAGTGGAGCATAATGAAGGATAAATACTTACAACTAAAAATGGAAAGATTAAGACTTATTTATCCTTCGAAATAATGGCACACGTTTTGGTGACATAGTAAAAAGGAACTATACTACAGCAAAGTTATGGATCATAACAAGCGTGATTCGTATTACGGTGATGTGGTTAAAACGTCAGCTCTCGGGCTTCCCCTGGTGGTCCAGTGGGAAAGGAGACTGCCTTGCAGTGCAAGGGGCGCCGGTTCGATCCCTGGCCTGGGAAGATCCCACGTGCCGCGGAGCAGCTGGACCCATGTGCCCAATTACTGAGCCAGAGCCCTGGAGCGCATGCGCCCAGAGCCGGTGCTCCGCGACAACAGAGGCCACCGCGATGGGAGGCCCACAGGAGCCAAAGAACAAAGACGGATGAAAATAGAGAAATGAAAGACCAATAGAAGTAGCCCGCTCATCCCCCTCCCTCCCCACCCCACCCCCCAAAAGATAAATAAATAAAATTAAAAAAAAAAAAAAAGGAAAAAACACGTCACCTCTCCTATGAGGTACTAATGCAATATCTGGAAAAGCTGGTGTGTAACATTCCAAATGAAGGTATCTACTGCCTAAACATTTCTAAAACCAACTTAATAGCAAAGTAACAAATGGACATTTTACCACTTTAACTACTGGCATATAAAAAATGGATTGATCTGGTTCATAAAAAGGAAAAATTAAAGGCTTCCCTGGTGGTCCAGTGGGTAAAGAGTCCGCCTTGCAGTGCAAGGGGCACCAGTTTGATCCCTGGCCTGGGAGGATCCCACGTGCCGTGGAGTGGTTGGACCGGTGTGTCCAATTACGAGACAGCGCTCTGGAGTGCATGCGCCCAGACCTGGTGCTCTGCAACAAGAGAGGCCACTGCGATGGGAGACTCACACAGGCCAAAAAATAAAGAGGGATGAAAATAAATATAAAAATAAAAGAGGCATGATGGGGAGGGGGGAAATGTTCAAAAAAAAAAAGAAGGAAAACTTAAAATTTATGTTATTGTATGTAGAATTTTCTGGTGTACTTTCACATTTACTAGAGAAAATGCTTACTTTTTATCTGCCAATATTACTTTTTATAGTAATATTGCTGAAAAAAGACGGAAATTTTTGCTATAATTACTAAATTTACTTCAATGAAACCCTGGGGAAAATGAAGTTGGGAAATGTTAATTTATGTCAGTCTGAAAACATGCCCGCCATCAGTAAATGTGTCAGCCATACTAGCAGTGAAGTAGTAAACTGCTCTTCTAAGAAAAATTCACATGTGAATAAGAGATTCGGCTCAAGTTAAAACCAACTTACCTGTCAGAACCGTTCCAACAACATTCAAATTTGTCAAATATGCAGTCATTCTCATACAGTGAACAGAGTTTACTCCTGAGGTATTCATGCACCTGGGGAGAAACAAGTGTTATATATACATATGTGTGTGTGTGTATACATGCACATTTATTAGCTCACACCACATGCTCGAGACTGGAAAAGGATTCAACCAGTCTGTATTTTTTTAAGGCGGCAGATAGACACATATATACGTACCTTTAAATCTTATTAAAATTCAACTCTTAAAAACAACTCAATCCTCTGAGAAGCAACAAAGATACTGAGCTTCTTGTTCCACGAACACACATTTTTAACACCCTGCTGAGCAGAGCACGTGTCCTTTTCACAAATCTGACTGAAGTATCAGGCCAGCACACGTTTAAAAGTGGCACAGACTAAGACCTTAATTAAAGAATACTATAAGCAATATTTGAACCTGCCAACACTTGATGCTCAGTCCATTAACTGTTGATTAAAAACATGTAACACTGTGGCATTACTTCTCTCTCTCTCTTTTTTAAATTTTTATTTATTTATTTTGGGCGGGGGTCGGGTTGGGGAGGGAGGGGAGTGGGCGGGCCACTTCTATTGTTTTTTCATTTGTCTATTTTCTTTCATCTTTGTTCTTCGGCCGTGTGGGCCTCCCATCGCGGTGGCCTCGTTGTCGCGGAGCACCGGCTCTGGGCGCATGCGCTCCAGAGCTCCGGCTCGGTAATTGGACACATGGGTCCAGCCGCTCCGCGGCACGTGGGATCTTCCCAGGCCAGGGATCAAACCGGCGCCCCTTGCACTGCAAGGTGGTGTCCTTACCCACTGGACCACCAGGGAAGCCCCGTTACTTCTCTTTTAACTACCACTTTGGGGGCACATAACTAACTGAAGCCTACAGTATCATTAAGCGGACAGGTTAGGCACTGCATGACCCTGCCCCGGCCTGGTGATCAATTATATGGTCACTCCATGTAGGAATAATGGAAATATCTGACACATCTGTTATTACTTACACAATATCCAAAGCTAATGAAAATACAGCTCTGTTTTTTGAAGTATCGTTCTGTATTTATTCACTAGTATTTCACCGTTCCAACAACATTCAAATTTGTCAAATATGCAGTCATTCTCATACAGTGAACAGAGTTTACTCCTGAGGTATTCATGCACCTGGGGAGAAACAAGTGTTATATATACATATGTGTGTGTGTGTATACATGCACATTTATTAGCTCACACCACATGCTCGAGACTGGAAAAGGATTCAACCAGTCTGTATTTTTTTAAGGCGGCAGATAGACACATATATACGTACCTTTAAATCTTATTAAAATTCAACTCTTAAAAACAACTCAATCCTCTGAGAAGCAACAAAGATACTGAGCTTCTTGTTCCACGAACACACATTTTTAACACCCTGCTGAGCAGAGCACGTGTCCTTTTCACAAATCTGACTGAAGTATCAGGCCAGCACACGTTTAAAAGTGGCACAGACTAAGACCTTAATTAAAGAATACTATAAGCAATATTTGAACCTGCCAACACTTGATGCTCAGTCCATTAACTGTTGATTAAAAACATGTAACACTGTGGCATTACTCTCTCTCTTTTTAAATTTTTATTTATTTATTTTGGGCGGGGGTCGGGTTGGGGAGGGAGGGGAGTGGGCGGGCCACTTCTATTGTTTTTTCATTTGTCTATTTTCTTTCATCTTTGTTCTTCGGCCGTGTGGGCCTCCCATCGCGGTGGCCTCGTTGTCGCGGAGCACCGGCTCTGGGCGCATGCGCTCCAGAGCTCCGGCTCGGTAATTGGACACATGGGTCCAGCCGCTCCGCGGCACGTGGGATCTTCCCAGGCCAGGGATCAAACCGGCGCCCCTTGCACTGCAAGGTGGTGTCCTTACCCACTGGACCACCAGGGAAGCCCCGTTACTTCTCTTTTAACTACCACTTTGGGGGCACATAACTAACTGAAGCCTACAGTATCATTAAGCGGACAGGTTAGGCACTGCATGACCCTGCCCCGGCCTGGTGATCAATTATATGGTCACTCCATGTAGGAATAATGGAAATATCTGACACATCTGTTATTACTTACACAATATCCAAAGCTAATGAAAATACAGCTCTGTTTTTTGAAGTATCGTTCTGTATTTATTCACTAGTATTTCACAAAAGGATCGAGAAAATAAATCTGTTATCTGAGAAATGATACATTCCTATTTAATATAACTAAATTACAAAGGAAAGTTCCAAAGTTGGATTTGTTCTGATCATAAGAAAAAAAGAGTCGTCTTCATCTCTCTGTCCTGTTCTCCTTAAATGAGAACCCTCGAAAGCTGTAACGCCAGCAGAGAGCAGGCACCTTCTCAAAGGTGAGAATTCTCCATTTACTATGAAACAACCTAAAGTCCTTTCAAGTGGAATGATTCAGACCACATCCGTGTGACATGAGGCGAGTATCTGTGAACACGGAGGAAGTACGCTCGCGTGGGGCGAGGACCCAGGGTGAGCACGGAGGCGAGAGCGAGACCCTCGCGACCCTCCGGGACACACAGCTCGGCAGAGGCGCACGCCGCCGCGGCAGGGCGGAGCCCGCAAGGCCACACCGGGTGTGAAGTGACTCTGCTCCCATCACCGGGCCAGGCCGTCCCGGGCAGGAGAACGGGACCCTCTCCCCAGCTGTGGCCACCTTCCTCCTCCTCTCCAGAAGGGGCCCAAGGGAGCGGCGGGGCTGACGAGAGGAGAATCCAGACCGGATGTCCTACGGCAGGCGGGCCCCTCTCAAGGCCATCTGCGGGGCCCTCACGAGCCCCTCTTTCAGCTGGAGCAGCAGTGACGGGCCAGGCCACCTAAGCAGGCGGCGCGCCAGGGTCAGCTCCAGTTCAGCTAGAACTGTCCGCACTCCACCCGGGACACCTCTAGTGGGCCTGGCCACTCGCCCCAATCCTCTTCTCCCCAGATCTTAACTCTGTCCTCACTTCAACTGAAGGTAACAGTAGGAAAAAAAGTTATTACTGAACCAAACTGGTAGATTTACATTTTAGTGGTAAAACTGAACAGACACCACAATCTATAAAAGGAGATATAAATGTAACATAAGGAAAAGCAGTGTACTCATGGATCTGAAGTGCCCAATGGTGAACACACACTGTACTGGGATTAACACACAGTACAAGACCCTTCTCTGTAAACACTCAAAAGTAAATAGGCTATATACTCATTGAAAGAACGAACTGCAAATACCTGGTATGTTTCCACAGGCCTGTTTTCCATATTTAAGTCCCAAATTTTGACTGACAAATAGTCTCTAGTCATCATATATCGACCACTATGGCTGAATTTTACATCAGAAATTGAAGAGATGATTTCAGAAAAAAAAGACCGGTTACTGGGATCTTCAGGTTCTTCAAACACTGAAAACAAGCAAAGAAGGGCTGGTTGGCGCAATTCTGTAAACATTTTGGCTTGGACAATGCATTTACACAAAACGTAATTCACAAACTTCCTAACAGTGAGCTAAAAAATGAAAGGCTAATGAAGAACTGAACAACATCTCTAAGAGCGGCAGCTCCGAGAGTTAAGGTTTATCGCGGGTGCGGAAGCGGCAGGACTACACCTGCCGCCCAGCGCCCTCCAGAGCCAGGCGCCAGCTCATCACACCAGACTTGCTCACCACGGGTGACGCGGGTGTGCCGGCCTGGGCCCCTGCAGGTCCTCACTGACTCTGCCTGTACCGTCACCACGAGAAACACGCGTCCTCACCATTCCATCCCACACCCACAGATTCAGCGCCCAGGTAACAGGCCTGTGCCAGTCTTCATCTGTTTTTAAAATATTCAACAACATGGACATAAGAATCATACAACCCCTGAATTTTTAACCCGGTACTCTTCCAACTTAAAGGAGCCGAAGTAACCTCTTCTCAGAAAAAAATCTTCCCGGGAAGCCCAAACCAGAAAGGCAAGGAGGCAGGAAAAGAGAGAAGGGAGGCAGGGAAGAAAGGAACTTGCTCTACGTGTAGACAGGACTGGAGAGCTCAACCCGGGTTCCCAAAGAACAGCACTCTATGAAAGCGCATCCGCTGCGGCGCAAGAGAAGCGCGCCGGACAGTCTTCTGTGTCCCTCCAGTAGGAGAGCCCACAAAGCCCATCTCAGGCTGAGTGAAGCGTCTCACCAGAGGGAACGGGCGGCTGAAGACCTGTCAACCTGGGGACATGAAGCTATCACGTCTGAAGACAAACAGAACACGCCGTCATCTGAGAGGCACTCACGCTTTGAATGGCGGTCGCAGAGGGCGGAGGCGCGCATGTCGCACAGCCGGATGGTGCCCTTGCTGCTGCTGTACACGAAGGTGTTGCAGCTGCTGGGGTGGAACTCCGCCGCCGTGATCACCTCCGTCAGCTCCTCCATGTTGGCGGGCTTGATATCCACGATGTCTGGACGGCATCTTATTAAGGAATTTCCACTGAGAAAGGTCGAGGATAAACATGCCTCGAATCAAGGATTGGATTCATTTGAAACGACATGACTACTTCCATGATTATCAATCCCGGACGGTCAACACTTTTAATGCTTGGGGGAAAGTCTTAGATAAAAACATGGGCAAGTTGTGAACCATTTTAGAGTGCAGAGTTGTTTCTTTTTTTTCTAAGTATGATACAAATATCCCAGAAGCCATTAAGAAAAGACTGATAAGTTATCTTTCTAAATATTAAGAACTTAGCATATGTTCCAAACAAAAGGGAAAATCTGAAAGGCAGCAACATGGGGAAACTGCCGACAAACAATAGAACCCATTTACTTGATATTAAAAAGGTGCTTAAAAAAAAAAAACAAAATCCTCCGACAAGAATATAGGCAAATCCAACAAAAAAAATTTAAATGGCAGAAAAATACGAAAACACGCTCGAGTCTACGAGCATGAATACATGCTCGAGGATGAATTGAAAGAAGCAAATCAAAAGAAGAGACCCTTTTGCTAACCAGACTGCTGAAGGCATAGAAGCAGACTCCTGTTCATTACACACAGACTTGTTTCTCTGCTTCCCTTAACGGCATCAAGTGCCTTTTTTTATAAACTGATGTTTTGTAGCGGCTTGTGCATCAGGCACCGGGGGTCGCTTTCCCGCCAGCATCAGCTCGAGCCCTTTCGAGGCTCAGCCGTCTCTGGCGCCACCGCGGTGACTGGGCTGCCGGGCACTGTGCACGCACCGTGGCTGCAGCCGACCGCGGACGCGGGACACGACAACCTGCTGACAGAGCAGCGGCAGGGCTTGCAAGGACTGATTCCAGTCCTGAAAGAAGGTCCACTGTGGAGGAACTGCCGTGAGACAGCACAGCGGGGCACAGAGAAACCACGCACGAAAGGAGAAGTCAGAGCCGGGCGGCCAGCCTCGCGGTCTCACGCCAAAGAACCCAGCCCGGGCCAGAACGCAGCCCCGCAGACCAGCTGCTGCTGTACGAAGGTGTTGCAGCTGCTGGGTGGAACTCCGCCGCCGTGATCACCTCCGTCAGCTCCTCCATGTTGGCGGGCTTGATATCCACGATGTCTGGACGGCATCTTATTAAGGAATTTCCACTGAGAAAGGTCGAGGATAAACATGCCTCGAATCAAGGATTGGATTCATTTGAAACGACATGACTACTTCCATGATTATCAATCCCGGACGGTCAACACTTTTAATGCTTGGGGGAAAGTCTTAGATAAAAACATGGGCAAGTTGTGAACCATTTTAGAGTGCAGAGTTGTTTCTTTTTTTTCTAAGTATGATACAAATATCCCAGAAGCCATTAAGAAAAGACTGATAAGTTATCTTTCTAAATATTAAGAACTTAGCATATGTTCCAAACAAAAGGGAAAATCTGAAAGGCAGCAACATGGGGAAACTGCCGACAAACAATAGAACCCATTTACTTGATATTAAAAAGGTGCTTAAAAAAAAAAAACAAAATCCTCCGACAAGAATATAGGCAAATCCAACAAAAAAAATTTAAATGGCAGAAAAATACGAAAACACGCTCGAGTCTACGAGCATGAATACATGCTCGAGGATGAATTGAAAGAAGCAAATCAAAAGAAGAGACCCTTTTGCTAACCAGACTGCTGAAGGCATAGAAGCAGACTCCTGTTCATTACACACAGACTTGTTTCTCTGCTTCCCTTAACGGCATCAAGTGCCTTTTTTTATAAACTGATGTTTTGTAGCGGCTTGTGCATCAGGCACCGGGGGTCGCTTTCCCGCCAGCATCAGCTCGAGCCCTTTCGAGGCTCAGCCGTCTCTGGCGCCACCGCGGTGACTGGGCTGCCGGGCACTGTGCACGCACCGTGGCTGCAGCCGACCGCGGACGCGGGACACGACAACCTGCTGACAGAGCAGCGGCAGGGCTTGCAAGGACTGATTCCAGTCCTGAAAGAAGGTCCACTGTGGAGGAACTGCCGTGAGACAGCACAGCGGGGCACAGAGAAACCACGCACGAAAGGAGAAGTCAGAGCCGGCGCGGCCAGCCTCGCGGTCTCACGCCAAAGAAACGCCACAGCCGCCCTGACCTGCGACCACGACTCTCTCTCATCAGTCCGCAGCCTTCAACAACGCGACAAGACCCGCCGGCAGATAAACAGGGCCACCTGCTGAAGGCTCAGATGATCAGCATTTTTCAGCAATACTTTTAAACTAAGGTATACACGTCGGATTTTTAAAGACACAAGTCACCTTCCCACTTGACAGACTACAGCATAGTGCTCACATCTGTATGCACCAGTAAATGAAATAATTCATCTGACTTCATTTTAGTGCAGTATTCACTCTACCCTTGTGTTCTGCAACTGAATCTGCAGTATGCCCAAGCTACGCCTGAACTGGCAGAGTATGAATTATAGTATAATTATACTATAATTTTCTTCAAATGATATCTATTTGGAAAGACTACATTAATAGTAGTCAAGATAATTAACAAACATATATATAGTTCTATATTTAGACCACCATGCATCATGGCTTGTATAACTTTTTACAACCTTAATGAGAATATTTTTATAATTAAAAACATTTTAAAGAATAATAGTCCACATATTCATTTCTTTTACAAGAAACAGCTATTAGGTTCTTTTCTATTTTCATAGGTACAAAGAGACAAATTCCTTAAAATTCCAAGAATCCTATTTTAAAATTGATACGTTATGCCTCTTATCAAATAACTTGACCCAGTGTTTAGTAATTTATACACAAGAAAAAGCATAAAATAATAAGCTACTATAAAAAGAATCAAAACAAACTAAAGAGGTGAAAATATATCCAGGAAGAGCATAACATGCCTTCTTTAGCCAACACCAGAAAAACAAACCAAATGGATACTAAAACTCCTGTCTGTGATTTCCAGATGCCAAAGATTAATCCGCAAATCATCTGCAGACAGATAGGTCTCATAGTCACTATTAATAGAAATGGAGTTGATGTGGTATGTGTGGGCGTTGGCAAATATTCTTCGTGGACTGGCCTCGACCATCAGATCCATGGGCCTGAAGACCGGCACCTGGCAACGAGACACGTGACAAAGAGTGATGACACAACCTTCAGGGTCTACAGGAAAAGGAAGGTCCAGGACACGTCATTCACCCATTTCTGAGGGAACACGACAGTACACTACTGCACAGGTCTAGTTTTATAAAGCCACTGGTACTGAGTGCTGAAGAGGGAAGGAAAAGGAAAAACAAGTCTGCCTTCTTTCACAGGTAACAATACTATCAGAATCTGCCGTTTTCCCCAGTTTCAATCTTTTGCTTGAAAGATGTGCAAAGTAAGTGTGTATGGTTTAAAGTGGCTAAAAAAGAAATCAGCCCAAAGCATCGAATTCTTTAAATCACAACTAGAGGATTTAGTCCATTTTTATTTTTTGATCTCACAAAGGAAGTTAATAGTGAAACTTAACCTTCTAATAGCTCACAACCAAACCATGAGAGCCAGAGTGTGGTGGGATAGTTAAAAAGTCTTGTGTGGAGCCCTGGTCTAGCCCCCGGCCACAGTGAGACACCGCTGTAGGTCAGGCTCTGTTTAAAATATGAGTCTGTAATGTCCCCTCTGGTCACAGAATCTCGAGGAGGAGAATCAGAGTCTGCCCCCCACCCGTTCTGCTGAGGACCTATAAGGGCTGAGTGCAGCGCGAGAGCCTCCCGTCTCTGGACAAGTACTCACACGTAGTGTAGTGACTGTCGTGGGGTCTCTATACCTTCCATCCTCCTCCTTCAAGTTATACCCTTCTGGCCTTTTGTCTCTTTCACTGATTTTCCATAATTTTATTGTTTTATCTGGGGGAGAAAGTAAAGAAAGTCCTCAAAAAAAGAGATTAAGCTTAACAGAAGAAAAACATTTAAATATGCCATTTCGTACTTCACCCAAAAGGATCCCAAGAGTAAAATCCCTGATCTGACCTAATAAAACAAACTTTCTCCTACCAGGTTAGTAAGAACATCCATACGTAGAAAAACAGCACAGAAACCAAAAATTTATGTGAACAGCACTCACAGAATTTCATTTGACTTTAGTAAGTCCCAGTCAGGTCCTTATCCTTCAGAAGTCATTAAAGCTGGGTGGGAAGGTGATGGAACTGTATATATATACACATACACATGTAGATATAGACATACATGTGTTTACATGTATAGACAAACATACACATTTATAATACTTGATACTTAATTTTTACACAACAAAGTCAGTTAAAATAGCCTAAGTGTTAGTTGCTCAGTCATATCTGACTCTTTGGAACCCCATGGACTGTAGCCTGCCAGGCTCCTCTGTCCATGGATTCTTCAGGCAGCAATACTGGAGTGGGTAGCCAGTTCCTTCTCCAGGGGATCTTCCCAAACAAGGATTGAACCTGGGTCTCCTGCACTGCAGGCCGATTCTTTACCACTGAGCCACCAGGGACTATTTAATAAACAAACGTGGTTAAGAATATCTATCTCCCTTGGTCCCATACTTCCTAGCAGATGCTATCATATACTCCACAAATTTCTTCACAGGTTTAGATGGATCTGTTTTAAGTCCTTCTTTTACTATATTGCATTTAGGGATTCAACTCAAGTAAGTACAAAGGCCTGAAAATAGTTTACCAGTTAAAAGCAAATCCTTCAAGACAAAATTTCTAGGTATCAAGAATATATAAAACAGTGACTTTTACAGTAAGTTTTACTTTTGAAATAGGCCTGGAGTTACAGAAAAGTTGCAAAGAACACTGAGTGTTTCCATACACCCTTCACCCAGTTTTTTCCTAATATCAGCATCTTACGCAACTACAGTACATTTGTGAAAACTGAGAAATTAGCATTCTGCATTACCATTCACTAAACTTCAACCTTCACTCTATTTTCACCAGGTTTTTCACTCATGCCTCTTTTCTGTTCCAGGATCCGAACACCACTGTATTTAGCTGTTGAGTTCTCACGATCTCTCTGACTTATCTCAGCCTTCCTTACTTTTCTTCATCCTGACAGTTGTGAGCAGCAGCAGCGAGGTACTGTGCAGCATGCCCCTCCAAAAGGGCACGTTTGCTCCTTCCTCATGATCAGACTGGGGTCATGGGCTTTTAGGAGGAGCCCAGAGGTGAAAGAAGTGTGTACTGACATGACGTCATGCACTGACATGGCGTTTCCGCTGGTGATGTCAGATCGGATCACGTGGTTAGAGAAGGAACTGCCAGTTTCTCTGCCACACTGACGGTCTTCCCCTTCGTCATAGACTATCCTTTGCAAGTGAGGCACTAAGTGCAACCCACACTTAAAAGGACAATTAAGTTGTAGTCCATGCAGAGAGGAGTGTCTATCCACATATTATTTGGAATTCTCCTTTATAATAAGCATGCCTTCTCCCCACTTATTTATCCAGTCAACCATTTAATACTGCAATGGAGTCAAGCGCATTTATTTAACACTTTGTGTGCACGTCCCAGGTGGCCCAAGTGGTAAAGAATCCACCTGCCAATGCAGGATATGAGGGTTCGATTTCTGGGTTGGAGAAAATAGCTACCATATCTGTCCACAAATAATTTAAACAAACGTGGTTAAGAATATCTATCTCCCTTGGTCCCATACTTCCTAGCAGATGCTATCATATACTCCACAAATTTCTTCACAGGTTTAGATGGATCTGTTTTAAGTCCTTCTTTTACTATATTGCATTTAGGGATTCAACTCAAGTAAGTACAAAGGCCTGAAAATAGTTTACCAGTTAAAAGCAAATCCTTCAAGACAAAATTTCTAGGTATCAAGAATATATAAAACAGTGACTTTTACAGTAAGTTTTACTTTTGAAATAGGCCTGGAGTTACAGAAAAGTTGCAAAGAACACTGAGTGTTTCCATACACCCTTCACCCAGTTTTTTCCTAATATCAGCATCTTACGCAACTACAGTACATTTGTGAAAACTGAGAAATTAGCATTCTGCATTACCATTCACTAAACTTCAACCTTCACTCTATTTTCACCAGGTTTTTCACTCATGCCTCTTTTCTGTTCCAGGATCCGAACACCACTGTATTTAGCTGTTGAGTTCTCACGATCTCTCTGACTTATCTCAGCCTTCCTTACTTTTCTTCATCCTGACAGTTGTGAGCAGCAGCAGCGAGGTACTGTGCAGCATGCCCCTCCAAAAGGGCACGTTTGCTCCTTCCTCATGATCAGACTGGGGTCATGGGCTTTTAGGAGGAGCCCAGAGGTGAAAGAAGTGTGTACTGACATGACGTCATGCACTGACATGGCGTTTCCGCTGGTGATGTCAGATCGGATCACGTGGTTAGAGAAGGAACTGCCAGTTTCTCTGCCACACTGACGGTCTTCCCCTTCGTCATAGACTATCCTTTGCAAGTGAGGCACTAAGTGCAACCCACACTTAAAAGGACAATTAAGTTGTAGTCCATGCAGAGAGGAGTGTCTATCCACATATTATTTGGAATTCTCCTTTATAATAAGCATGCCTTCTCCCCACTTATTTATCCAGTCAACCATTTAATACTGCAATGGAGTCAAGCGCATTTATTTAACACTTTGTGTGCACGTCCCAGGTGGCCCAAGTGGTAAAGAATCCACCTGCCAATGCAGGATATGAGGGTTCGATTTCTGGGTTGGAGAAAAATAGCTACCACTATGCACAGCACAGTAGTGTTATAGTAAGAAAACTAAAAGAAAAAAGCTAGGCAAACAGAGTTTTAAAACAAATTTAACTTCAAAACAAAAATTTTAAACTGATAAAATTTGTGACTGAAGGGAGTGGTAAAAGCTTTAATGCCACAAATAAAAGATCCAGGACTACATATTATCAGTGCAATGTGTGTGAACAGGGAGGGTGGGAATTTTTTTTTAATTCTTATGCTCTACAGTAGTTTCTTTTAAAACTTTTTCTTTTGGCTGTGTGGACTCTTTAAAAAAAAAAAAAAAGAAAAGAAAGATGTATTTATTTGTTAGGGCCTCTGTTGCTGCGAGTGGGCTCTCCAGCCGGGCGAGCAGGGGCCACGCGCCAGCTGCGGTGCACAGGCGTCTCTGTGACGGCGTCTCGCGCTGGGGAGCACGGGCTCTGGCACGCAGACTGTAACTGCGGTGCTGCACAGCAGGTGGGATCTTCCCAGACCAGGGATCAAACCTGTGTCCTCTGCATGAGCAGGAGGACTCTTCACCACTTAGCCACCAGAGAAGTCCAGCAGTTACTCTGAGGTGGAGTTTATGGTCCACAGCTGGAGGTACATGAGAATAATCAAATTCCACAAAACTGCAGGCAAGCTTATGTGAATGTACTCGCTTTCTGTGAGGGGATTAGACTCCTCAAAGAGAATCGCTACTTCCAGAAAGTTAAGAACCTCTGCTTTGCAGTGCTTCCTGACACTGTTAACGCCAATGAAAATGTTCCAGAAGTCCAGAGGCCCAGTGTTCCCTCACCACAGACAGAGCGTTAAAACCAGAAGGCTAAGTGCAACCCACACTTGGACAATTAAGTTGTAGTCCATGCAGAGAGGAGTGTCTATCCACATATTATTTGGAATTCTCCTTTATAATAAGCATGCCTTCTCCCCACTTATTTATCCAGTCAACCATTTAATACTGCAATGGAGTCAAGCGCATTTATTTAACACTTTGTGTGCACGTCCCAGGTGGCCCAAGTGGTAAAGAATCCACCTGCCAATGCAGGATATGAGGGTTCGATTTCTGGGTTGGAGAAAAATAGCTACCACTATGCACAGCACAGTAGTGTTATAGTAAGAAAACTAAAAGAAAAAAGCTAGGCAAACAGAGTTTTAAAACAAATTTAACTTCAAAACAAAAATTTTAAACTGATAAAATTTGTGACTGAAGGGAGTGGTAAAAGCTTTAATGCCACAAATAAAAGATCCAGGACTACATATTATCAGTGCAATGTGTGTGAACAGGGAGGGTGGGAATTTTTTTTTAATTCTTATGCTCTACAGTAGTTTCTTTTAAAACTTTTTCTTTTGGCTGTGTGGACTCTTTAAAAAAAAAAAAGAAAAGAAAGATGTATTTATTTGTTAGGGCCTCTGTTGCTGCAGTGGGCTCTCCAGCCGGGCGAGCAGGGGCCACGCGCCAGCTGCGGTGCACAGGCGTCTCTGTGACGGCGTCTCGCGCTGGGGAGCACGGGCTCTGGCACGCAGACTGTAACTGCGGTGCTGCACAGCAGGTGGGATCTTCCCAGACCAGGGATCAAACCTGTGTCCTCTGCATGAGCAGGAGGACTCTTCACCACTTAGCCACCAGAGAAGTCCAGCAGTTACTCTGAGGTGGAGTTTATGGTCCACAGCTGGAGGTACATGAGAATAATCAAATTCCACAAAACTGCAGGCAAGCTTATGTGAATGTACTCGCTTTCTGTGAGGGGATTAGACTCCTCAAAGAGAATCGCTACTTCCAGAAAGTTAAGAACCTCTGCTTTGCAGTGCTTCCTGACACTGTTAACGCCAATGACTAAAGTGTTCCAGAAGTCCAGAGGCCCAGTGTTCCCCTCACCACAGACAGAGCGTTACAACAGGAAGGACCAGGTAACCAAGTGTCCTTTGTGGGTGTGTGGCTTTTATATAAAATCCAAAAGAAAAACACTTATTAGTAAGCTGCTGAGACAACCTATTCCATTCACAAGTAAACTCCGTGTTATTCATGTATTCAAAGACCCATGGTCAACAGATTACAGAGCTGCATGCTTTTGCAGCATAGAGAAACTGAAGAGAATGCAAAGGTAAATGAAGGTGAAAGAGAATAAAGCCACTTGAAGAAACATTAAATGAATAAAGTTATAAGAGGACTATGAGGGTATTTCAGTAAGAACGACCTGGGAAACACGGAGTAGTCTGTGACGATCATAGAAAGCCAAAATAAAGGTGAAGCTTAATTTTGATTATTCAAAGCCTAGTCCTATTTCCCACCGTCTCCCTGGTAGTTTCCTAACCTTTGTGTGAGCCAGAAGACCCATCACATTGTTAAGTTGAGAAGGTACTCCCGATATCATGCAGTCTTTCACAGAGAAAATTATACCAAATAATATAAAGACAGTGCTCAGATTTAACAGAAGTTGGTATTTTCCCGTATCTGCTTTCTCTCTTTTCAAAGAATAAAATCTTTAGATGCAGCAAGTCCTGCTCCTCTCGCCCATCTTCCCATCTCAGCACACCTAGGGAGATTTCTAGACATCCATCTGCAGAGCCCTCCCAGCAGCTACTCTTCTTGGTAAGGGGAAGAAGTAACACCCAGGCTATGCACATGCAGCAGGGATGTGAAGAGAAAACAAGGACGCTTACCATTGGTAGACAATAAAAACTGAGCAGCATTCTTCTGGGGTAACCACCTAATCTTGTTGATCTTTTCTTCTATTTCTAAACTTTTCAAGTAGTCAAACTCTGGTTCATGGCTCTGAAAGGTGCTGTAAACATTATATTCTCCTCTGCTATGAGACTGGATTTTGTTCTAAAATGGAAAAAAAAATACTTGGATCAGCTGAGAAATATTTCAAATTAATCAAACGTAATAAATTCTAACAGATCCTGTGTCATCTTATATACAATTTTTATATTTAAAAGCTTCCAAGGAATGACCAGTTCCCTCACCACAGACAGGCGTTACAACAGGAAGGACCAGGTAACCAAGTGTCCTTTGTGGGTGTGTGGCTTTTATATAAAATCCAAAAGAAAAACACTTATTAGTAAGCTGCTGAGACAACCTATTCCATTCACAAGTAAACTCCGTGTTATTCATGTATTCAAAGACCCATGGTCAACAGATTACAGAGCTGCATGCTTTTGCAGCATAGAGAAACTGAAGAGAATGCAAAGGTAAATGAAGGTGAAAGAGAATAAAGCCACTTGAAGAAACATTAAATGAATAAAGTTATAAGAGGACTATGAGGGTATTTCAGTAAGAACGACCTGGGAAACACGGAGTAGTCTGTGACGATCATAGAAAGCCAAAATAAAGGTGAAGCTTAATTTTGATTATTCAAAGCCTAGTCCTATTTCCCACCCGTCTCCCTGGTAGTTTCCTAACCTTTGTGTGAGCCAGAAGACCCATCACATTGTTAAGTTGAGAAGGTACTCCCGATATCATGCAGTCTTTCACAGAGAAAATTATACCAAATAATATAAAGACAGTGCTCAGATTTAACAGAAGTTGGTATTTTCCCGTATCTGCTTTCTCTCTTTTCAAAGAATAAAATCTTTAGATGCAGCAAGTCCTGCTCCTCTCGCCCATCTTCCCATCTCAGCACACCTAGGGAGATTTCTAGACATCCATCTGCAGAGCCCTCCCAGCAGCTACTCTTCTTGGTAAGGGGAAGAAGTAACACCCAGGCTATGCACATGCAGCAGGGATGTGAAGAGAAAACAAGGACGCTTACCATTGGTAGACAATAAAAACTGAGCAGCATTCTTCTGGGGTAACCACCTAATCTTGTTGATCTTTTCTTCTATTTCTAAACTTTTCAAGTAGTCAAACTCTGGTTCATGGCTCTGAAAGGTGCTGTAAACATTATATTCTCCTCTGCTATGAGACTGGATTTTGTTCTAAAATGGAAAAAAAAATACTTGGATCAGCTGAGAAATATTTCAAATTAATCAAACGTAATAAATTCTAACAGATCCTGTGTCATCTTATATACAATTTTTATATTTAAAAGCTTCCAAGGAATAAACACAAATGCTTAAAAGAATAAAAGGAAAAGCTAGATAAAACCTTTAAGTAATTAGGCCCAGTTTATTAGGAAAAGTAGTATTAAATATGGATCATTTTGATTGCTACCTTACCATTATATATGACATAGTACAGAGGATTATTGAGCATATACAATAAGCTTCACCCAAAAAGTACAGGCTAAATAAGAAGAGTTCATCAGAAATGGGCTGAAGCACACCTCCTTTCTCTGCCCACTGTTTTAAGGACCAACTCTCTAACCATCATTTAACACGATGTATTACCTTCTTCCTTTCCCTTTCTCATGTATGCAGTTAGGTCATTTCACTGCTGGAAAACTCTTGAAGAGTCCTCATAAGTGCAATGGCACATTTGACCTCCCCTACCCAAGCCACATTTCAGGGCTGTATTGCTCACCAAGCCCACATTCGACATTACCTGGCAACAAATGCTTCTCGCCCTTCTAAATTATTTTTCTTAATTATGAGCCTAGCACACACATGAATTAATTTCATTTAGTATCAGCGATTGGATAAAGAGCCTTGTGAACCTCCTGAGTTAACACTAATAACCTTAGCAAAAAGGAAAACTGTAACCATGCCCAGAGTTTCACTTATTAATCTGTCATCACACAATCAAAAACCTTTCCACCAAAAACATTACATGTCTAGTTCAAAGAACCAACAGAAAAATAAAGAAAAAAGAAAGATAAAGAAAATAAAGAAAAATAAAGTTTAAAGATAGTATTTATAATCTTAAGTATGAGTTAACAAATGAAATATTTAAGATGACTTGATACTAAGAATGGCTTATTCATCATTATTTTTATTCTCCTTATACAATGAAAATCTTCCTGAATCATCATCTTGAAATCGTATGTTCTAGGTTTTCGCTCAGCAGCTTGACTGTCTGGATTGTCATCCCAATCTGGTAGTCACCTCCCCGGACTGTAGCACGCCAAACTTCCTTCTTCCTAGTTTTTTTTATGCTTGAAAGGTGCTGTAAACATTATATTCTCCTCTGCTATGAGACTGGATTTTGTTCTAAAATGGAAAAAAAAATACTTGGATCAGCTGAGAAATATTTCAAATTAATCAAACGTAATAAATTCTAACAGATCCTGTGTCATCTTATATACAATTTTTATATTTAAAAGCTTCCAAGGAATAAACACAAATGCTTAAAAGAATAAAAGGAAAAGCTAGATAAAACCTTTAAGTAATTAGGCCCAGTTTATTAGGAAAAGTAGTATTAAATATGGATCATTTTGATTGCTACCTTACCATTATATATGACATAGTACAGAGGATAATTGAGCATATACAATAAGCTTACCCCAAAAAGTACAGGCACAATAAGAAGAGTTCATCAGAAATGGGCTGAAGCACACCTCCTTTCTCTGCCCACTGTTTTAAGGACCAACTCTCTAACCATCATTTAACACGATGTATTACCTTCTTCCTTTCCCTTTCTCATGTATGCAGTTAGGTCATTTCACTGCTGGAAAACTCTTGAAGAGTCCTCATAAGTGCAATGGCACATTTGACCTCCCCTACCCAAGCCACATTTCAGGGCTGTATTGCTCACCAAGCCCACATTCGACATTACCTGGCAACAAATGCTTCTCGCCCTTCTAAATTATTTTTCTTAATTATGAGCCTAGCACACACATGAATTAATTTCATTTAGTATCAGCGATTGGATAAAGAGCCTTGTGAACCTCCTGAGTTAACACTAATAACCTTAGCAAAAAGGAAAACTGTAACCATGCCCAGAGTTTCACTTATTAATCTGTCATCACACAATCAAAAACCTTTCCACCAAAAACATTACATGTCTAGTTCAAAGAACCAACAGAAAAATAAAGAAAAAAGAAAGATAAAGAAAATAAAGAAAAATAAAGTTTAAAGATAGTATTTATAATCTTAAGTATGAGTTAACAAATGAAATATTTAAGATGACTTGATACTAAGAATGGCTTATTCATCATTATTTTTATTCTCCTTATACAATGAAAATCTTCCTGAATCATCATCTTGAAATCGTATGTTCTAGGTTTTTCGCTCAGCAGCTTGACTGTCTGGATTGATCACTCAGGCCACAGTTTTATCTGGACCCTCTGAAAGTAGTAGTCACTCTTAACCCCATGGACTGTAGCACGCCAAACTTCCCTTCTTCCTATGTTATCCTTTCTCACTTTTTACTATGTTGTCTACTAAAATTAAATGCTAACCCCATGACACGATAATTTCACGCATGACAATGTGCATCAAAAAATGTGATCAAGAACATTCACAGCAGCATTATTCTTTATAGTCACAAACAAAACCAACCAAAATGTCCACGTCTATAACAGACTGCATACGCTGTGGTACAGTAATTCAAAAAGACACTATACAGTAATGAAAGTGAGCAAGTTATTACACCAACATAAACTGAGCAAAAAGGCCAGACACAGAACACTTACTAAAGATTATTTCACTTACAAAAAGTTCTAAACAGCAGGTTCTGTCCCTTCACTTTAAAATAAGCAACAAACTAATAAACCAAGCCTTTTGCACATATGATATCACATTCAGTTAAATCATATCATGTTGATTTGGAGTCCCATTCCAGTCTTTCCAAATAATTTAGGGAATACAAACATATTACCAATACAGTCCATATTTTGAGATAAGCATGCTAAAGCTTTCTTCTAAACGCTTTTAAGTTTTGGGAATACTATATTAAGAACAGAAAAATGAAAAGAAATCCTACAAAGTAACCAGCTTCGCCTGGTGGTAGAAAAAAGAAAACAAAGTCTACAAACAACCTAGAAAAATCACTAACACCCTTTCTGTTTACCCTTCTCCTTAACCCTTAACTGTCTCTTAAAAATGTCAACCCTCCCCCACACTTTATCTTATCATGGATATCATATAGCCTCAGAGAAACCTGAAGAAGGCAATCCAAAGCCAAGAGGAAACCAGCTACTTCAACAAGTGCTAATCATCTACTATGAACACCCACAGAAACAAAGATCCCTTAAGAAGTATGCGGCACCACAATCTAACAGCTGCTTGGGATCTCCCTTCACATTACCAGCATCAGAAAGAGTTATCACCCCATCCACTTCAGGAAAAAGCTATTACTTAGGTTGGTGCAAAAGTAATTGCAGTTTTGTACCTATTGAACTTTGCTCTCTGATACTGGACAACATTCTTTAAAAAAAAAAAAAGTTGTTTTGAAGTACTGTCTTCTCTTATTCTATGCAACAACAATGAACCATTTCTCAATTGGATTATTATGTGTGATGAGAAGTGGATTTTATATGACAATGAGGCGAAGCTCCAAAGCACTTCCCAAAGCCAAGCTTGCACCAAAAAAAAGGTCATGGTCACTGGCGGTCCACTGTTGGTCTGATCCACTACAGCTTTCTGAATCCCAGCAAAACCATTACCTCTGAGAAGTATACTCAGCAAATCTATGAGATGCATGGAAAAACTGCAACACCTGCAGCTGGCATTAGTCAACAGAAAGGGCTCAATTCTTCTCTCAGACAACACTCGATCGAATGTTGCACAAGGAACACTTCAAAAGCTGAGACTCAAGAGTCTGGACTCTGGCCGAGAGGTGTGATGTCTCATGGAAACTGATTTACCCTATGTCTCAATTTCCCTATATGCCCTGCTTCTATCTCAGAGAAACAGAAAACCATTCAAACGTGTTAGTTTAAAAACAGCAAAGCATGTTACAGAATCACCAGGCTGAAATACACTTGAAATAACGAAGACCCTGTAAACGAGTACCCAGTGTCTTTGCCTGGAGAAGAGGTGGACAGGCAGCAAGGTGCGCCCGACAGGACGGCAGCAAGGGGACCTGCCACACCGTAAGAGTAAGCGAGACAGAAAAGTGGCATAAAGCAGTGAAGTCTGATGTGCAAGGTTCACTGTACCACAGCGTGATCTTTTCTTAAGTAAGGACAATACAAAGAGTGAGTGGAAATATTTAAGTTTCCAGACAAGTGAATTTTACCTAGGAACCATTTCACTGTAGACATGATAGTTCAAACATCACTGCATTTTGCAAAGACAGCTAGTTAGCATCATCATCAGAAATGGCTCACTTGCTAAGCGCCAGTGTACCTTGGAATGTATGTATATAATAGCTGAGAAGAAGCTGGACTGAAATTTAGGGATCCCAGTTCTAATCCCAGAGTTTTGCTAGTAAGCTCAGCAATATAACTTTCTGTAAACTTTTGCTGGGACTTATCTAAATATAAGGAAAAGATTATCTCTAAGTTCAGTTCCAATTTCAAACTCTAACACTATTTATTTTACAGACATTTAGCTATGAACTCATAAAATCTAACCTAAACATATTAGCTATTGATATAGATATACACGTTTATGATTAACAGTTACTGAATGTCCTGAAAACTGCATAGTAATAGACTCTCCAGTGTAAGACAGGTCTTAAAAATAAGGAAAATATATTAGGTAAAATGCATCAAGTTAACATTAACAAGATCAAGTTTCAAGAGGAAAAAGTTAATGATTATCATCTCCCAAAGGAAAAACACTGAAGGGGGAATTCTTTAAAAGACACACTACTAATGCCCCCTTAAAAATGTAGGCTCGGGCTTCCTGGTTACCTGCAGCTGGCATTAGTCAACAGAAAGGGCTCAATTCTTCTCTCAGACAACACTCGATCGAATGTTGCACAAGGAACACTTCAAAAGCTGAGACTCAAGAGTCTGGACTCTGGCCGAGAGGTGTGATGTCTCATGGAAACTGATTTACCCTATGTCTCAATTTCCCTATATGCCCTGCTTCTATCTCAGAGAAACAGAAAACCATTCAAACGTGTTAGTTTAAAAACAGCAAAGCATGTTACAGAATCACCAGGCTGAAATACACTTGAAATAACGAAGACCCTGTAAACGAGTACCCAGTGTCTTTGCCTGGAGAAGAGGTGGACAGGCAGCAAGGTGCGCCCGACAGGACGGCAGCAAGGGGACCTGCCACACCGTAAGAGTAAGCGAGACAGAAAAGTGGCATAAAGCAGTGAAGTCTGATGTGCAAGGTTCACTGTACCACAGCGTGATCTTTTCTTAAGTAAGGACAATACAAAGAGTGAGTGGAAATATTTAAGTTTCCAGACAAGTGAATTTTACCTAGGAACCATTTCACTGTAGACATGATAGTTCAAACATCACTGCATTTTGCAAAGACAGCTAGTTAGCATCATCATCAGAAATGGCTCACTTGCTAAGCGCCAGTGTACCTTGGAATGTATGTATATAATAGCTGAGAAGAAGCTGGACTGAAATTTAGGGATCCCAGTTCTAATCCCAGAGTTTTGCTAGTAAGCTCAGCAATATAACTTTCTGTAAACTTTTGCTGGGACTTATCTAAATATAAGGAAAAGATTATCTCTAAGTTCAGTTCCAATTTCAAACTCTAACACTATTTATTTTACAGACATTTAGCTATGAACTCATAAAATCTAACCTAAACATATTAGCTATTGATATAGATATACACGTTTATGATTAACAGTTACTGAATGTCCTGAAAACTGCATAGTAATAGACTCTCCAGTGTAAGACAGGTCTTAAAAATAAGGAAAATATATTAGGTAAAATGCATCAAGTTAACATTAACAAGATCAAGTTTCAAGAGGAAAAAGTTAATGATTATCATCTCAAGGACACACTGAGTAATTCTTAAAAGACACACTACTAATCCGAGGTTCTAGATAATGGGTTTCTGTGTTGAACTCTTACATGCACTTTTTAAAGACAGACAGACAACTTATGCTTTTAAATGACACAAAACCACCATTAAAAATGTAGGCTCGGGGCTTCCCTGGTGGTCCAGTGGGTAAGGACACCGCCTTGCAGTGAAAGGGGTGCTGGTTCGATCCCTGGCCTGGGAAGATCCCATGTGCCGCGGAGCGGCTGGACCGATGTGTCCAATTACTGAGCCAGAGCTCTGGAGCGCATGCGCGCAGAGCCAGTGCTCTGCAACAACAGAGGCTACCGCGATGGGAGGCCCACACGGGCCAAGGAACAAAGATGGATGAAAATAGAGAAATGAAAGACCAAAGGAAGTGCCCCTCCGCCCCCCTCCCTCCCCAACCCGCCTCCACAACAACAAAAAAAATGTAGGCTCTTGGGCTTCCCTGGTGGTCCAGTGGGTAAAGAGTCTGCCTTGCAGTGCAAGGAGCACCAGTTTGATCCCTGGCCCAGGGAGATCCCATGTGCTATGGAGCGGCTGGGCCGGTGTGACCAATTATAAGCCAGTGCTCTGCAACAAAAGAGGCCACTGCAATGGGAGGCCCACACAGGCCAAAGAATAAAGATGGGGGCTTCCCCTGGTGGTCCAGTGGATAAGGACACCGCCTTGCAGTGCAAGGGGCGCCAGTTCGATCCCTGGCCTGGGAAGATCCCACGTGCCGCGGAGCAGCTGGACTGATGTATCCAGTCACCGAGCTGGAGCTCTGGAGCGCATGCGCCCAGAGCCGGCGCTCTGCGACAACGGACGCCACCGCGATGGGAGGCCCACTGGAGCCAAAGAACAAAGACGGATGAAAATAGAGAAATGAAAGTCCAAAGGAAGTGCCCCTCCGCCCCCCTCCCCCCCCAACCCGCCCCCTCCACAACAACAAAAAAAATGTAGGCTCTTGGGCTTCCCTGGTGGTCCAGTGGGTAAAGAGTCTGCCTTGCAGTGCAAGGAGCACCAGTTTGATCCCTGGCCCAGGGAGATCCCATGTGCTATGGAGCGGCTGGGCCGGTGTGACCAATTATAAGCCAGTGCTCTGCAACAAAAGAGGCCACTGCAATGGGAGGCCCACACAGGCCAAAGAATAAAGATGGGGGCTTCCCCTGGTGGTCCAGTGGATAAGGACACCGCCTTGCAGTGCAAGGGGCGCCAGTTCGATCCCTGGCCTGGGAAGATCCCACGTGCCGCGGAGCAGCTGGACTGATGTATCCAGTCACCGAGCTGGAGCTCTGGAGCGCATGCGCCCAGAGCCGGCGCTCTGCGACAACGGACGCCACCGCGATAGGAGGCCCGCAGGAGCCAAAGAACAAAGACCGATGAAAACAGAAATGAAAGACCAGTAGAAGTGGCCCGCCCGCTCCCCTCCCTCCCCAAACCGACTCCCGCCCAAAATAAATAAATAAATAAATCTTTAAAAAAAAAAAGAATAAAGATGGACAAAAATAAACAAATAAGTAAACCAATAAAAGAGGCCAAAATTTAAATTTTTAAAAAAAATGTAGGCTCTCTCAGAAAAACAACGTAAGGGCCTTCAAGATGGTAACGCTTGGGAAGCAAACTTAAATTTAAATGCTTTTTATCCAAACATCTTTCTTTAAAACAAAAAATATAGAATGCCATTAATTTTCAGTAAACCTCCTCCCCCACACCCAAAACAAAAACCCAAAAACCCAGCCCACAGAAGGGCAGAGAATGCCTAAAGGAATCCAGCTCTAACTGCTGAGGAACGATGTTCTCTCTCACTTTTCTGTGACCTAAAATGAAGGCTACGTGCTGGAAGTTCTGGGTTCCGGTTGTTAGTTCTGCCACTGGGTAATCAAATCTGACTTCTTCTTTTGTAAATTAAGGGAAACCGTAATGATCCATAAAGCTCCATTTCAACTCTTAAGTTTTCCTAGATTATTATGGTCAAGTTTTTAGCCGCTTGAAAACAAGAAACGGAAAACTAGTTTTGCCCCAGCTTCCCATAAGAACATTCTCTGTCAAGAAAACCTTGTCTTAGTTTCATATTTTCTTTCAATCAATCAATAAATAAAAGGAGACATATTTAGTGTTTGTGCATCTTCTAATCAGACACTATTAATCATTTCTTTTAAAATTAAATTACCTACCTCACTGGGTGTTGTGAGGATTAATTCATTAGTGTTTGTAAAGCACTTTGAGATCCTCAGGTCAAAGGCGCTATAGAAGTGCAAAGTAGTAGTATTATTACTAGATTCTTGCTTATTTAAGGAATTTCACAATTCTTTAAAAGCTAACTCTGTGTTATGATTTAGACATCTATTTGTAAAGCTCTGCGAATAAGTCACCGAGCTGGAGCTCTGGAGCGCATGCGCCCAGAGCCAGCGCTCTGCGACAACGGACGCCACCGCGATAGGAGGCCCGCAGGAGCCAAAGAACAAAGACCGATGAAAACAGAAATGAAAGACCAGTAGAAGTGGCCCGCCCGCTCCCCTCCCTCCCCAAACCGACTCCCGCCCAAAATAAATAAATAAATAAATCTTTAAAAAAAAAAAGAATAAAGATGGACAAAAATAAACAAGTAAACCAATAAAAGAGGCCAAAATTTAAATTTTTAAAAAAAATGTAGGCTCTCTCAGAAAAACAACGTAAGGGCCTTCAAGATGGTAACGCTTGGGAAGCAAACTTAAATTTAAATGCTTTTTATCCAAACATCTTTCTTTAAAACAAAAAATATAGAATGCCATTAATTTTCAGTAAACCTCCTCCCCCACACCCAAAACAAAAACCCAAAAACCCAGCCCACAGAAGGGCAGAGAATGCCTAAAGGAATCCAGCTCTAACTGCTGAGGAACGATGTTCTCTCTCACTTTTCTGTGACCTAAAATGAAGGCTACGTGCTGGAAGTTCTGGGTTCCGGTTGTTAGTTCTGCCACTGGGTAATCAAATCTGACTTCTTCTTTTGTAAATTAAGGGAAACCGTAATGATCCATAAAGCTCCATTTCAACTCTTAAGTTTTCCTAGATTATTATGGTCAAGTTTTTAGCCGCTTGAAAACAAGAAACGGAAAACTAGTTTTGCCCCAGCTTCCCATAAGAACATTCTCTGTCAAGAAAACCTTGTCTTAGTTTCATATTTTCTTTCAATCAATCAATAAATAAAAGGAGACATATTTAGTGTTTGTGCATCTTCTAATCAGACACTATTAATCATTTCTTTTAAAATTAAATTACCTACCTCACTGGGTGTTGTGAGGATTAATTCATTAGTGTTTGTAAAGCACTTTGAGATCCTCAGGTCAAAGGCGCTATAGAAGTGCAAAGTAGTAGTATTATTACTAGATTCTTGCTTATTTAAGGAATTTCACAATTCTTTAAAAGCTAACTCTGTGTTATGATTTAGACATCTATTTGTAAAGCTCTGCATTTTATCCATATTACTTTTAACTCTTTTTGAAGATATTATAGATAGACAGGGACAGACTGTTTGGAAACAATGATAATGGTTTAACTTCGATCTACAAATGAAGGGAGAGACTAGGAAAATCTAGTGTGACAAGTTTTGTTTAGCGTAATTTTAGTGAGAAATCTAGTCATCAGATTTAGAAGTGTGCCTACGTTATACACAAAACCAAACCAACTCTACTTGAATCACAGATTCTACAATGAGAAATTCCTTTCTTCAAAGAGAAAGGGATACAATTTCAAATCAATTCTACTTTAAAGAGGGGTACTAAGCTTATAAACTATGTATGTTACACGTGTACACATGAAACTCTCATTTAGAGCCTTCATACTTAAATCGCAGTCATCCTATTGGTATACACTGATGTCAAAATAACTGAGCAGTGTTTTCCTTTAAACCAGGCTCCCACCCCCGATGACACAAAGCAAACTATGTACTAGAAGAGGTCAAAAACAATTTTACTTTATGGAATTTTAGTAGGAAAACAAATGAGGGCCAAGGCCAATTAAAAGTTTATGTTACACACTTCTCCTGTGTCTACCAAATCCTTTCACAGTTAAATCAAAACAACACACACAGGTACACACACAAAACCAAGAGAACCAGAGCTATCCACACACTGGATATTCTGCTTGATAATAGACAAATTTTAAAAGAAAAATCTGCCCACATCCTCTGATGAGATTCTCCAGCATAAGCCCCATCCCAGGAACAGACTGAAATTTAGATATTAAACCTTAAACACTCACCTCCTGCTCCTGCTGAAAGATGACCACTCGACCACCTTTATCTCCGGTTGCTAGTAATTCTCCAGAATGATTAAATTCTACTGTAGAAATTAAATTACCTACCTCACTGGGTGTTGTGAGGATTAATTCATTAGTGTTTGTAAAGCACTTTGAGATCCTCAGGTCAAAGGCGCTATAGAAGTGCAAAGTAGTAGTATTATTACTAGATTCTTGCTTATTTAAGGAATTTCACAATTCTTTAAAAGCTAACTCTGTGTTATGATTTAGACATCTATTTGTAAAGCTCTGCATTTTATCCATATTACTTTTAACTCTTTTTGAAGATATTATAGATAGACAGGGACAGACTGTTTGGAAACAATGATAATGGTTTAACTTCGATCTACAAATGAAGGGAGAGACTAGGAAAATCTAGTGTGACAAGTTTTGTTTAGCGTAATTTTAGTGAGAAATCTAGTCATCAGATTTAGAAGTGTGCCTACGTTATACACAAAACCAAACCAACTCTACTTGAATCACAGATTCTACAATGAGAAATTCCTTTCTTCAAAGAGAAAGGGATACAATTTCAAATCAATTCTACTTTAAAGAGGGGTACTAAGCTTATAAACTATGTATGTTACACGTGTACACATGAAACTCTCATTTAGAGCCTTCATACTTAAATCGCAGTCATCCTATTGGTATACACTGATGTCAAAATAACTGAGCAGTGTTTTCCTTTAAACCAGGCTCCCACCCCCGATGACATAAAGCAAACTATGTACTAGAAGAGGTCAAAAACAATTTTACTTTATGGAATTTTAGTAGGAAAACAAATGAGGGCCAAGGCCAATTAAAAGTTTATGTTACACACTTCTCCTGTGTCTACCAAATCCTTTCACAGTTAAATCAAAACAACACACACAGGTACACACACAAAACCAAGAGAACCAGAGCTATCCACACACTGGATATTCTGCTTGATAATAGACAAATTTTAAAAGAAAAATCTGCCCACATCCTCTGATGAGATTCTCCAGCATAAGCCCCATCCCAGGAACAGACTGAAATTTAGATATTAAACCTTAAACACTCACCTCCTGCTCCTGCTGAAAGATGACCACTCGACCACCTTTATCTCCGGTTGCTAGTAATTCTCCAGAATGATTAAATTCTACTGTAGAAATTATATCTGCTGTATAATTGAAACAAAAATGAAAAAATAGAAAGACATTAGTTCTTCTCTTCCAACTCACTACAGAGTTTCTTAGTAAGAACTCAGCATGTTTTCCTAATATATTCCAAGTCAACTTGGCATCAGAAGTATCAACTACTACTACTACTACTACTACTGTGTAAAGCCCAACACTAGTAGGTACTTGAGAGCCATTCTATTAGGTGCTCTGTACTGTATATATTTCTGTAGTGAATTATAAAGCATTAAAAACATACTGAGTCCTTACACTTAAAGCACATTATAGTACAGTTACAGAGAGAAAAGAAACAGGGGCTAACAATACCAGACATAACAGCTACATCTTATTTGAAGGTTCAGATTCTAAAATCGGGAAAACACTATACACAGTAAAAACCATCTTTAAATTCAAATCCATCAGACAGGCACCACTTAAGTGATGCAAACTTTCTCCTGTTCTTTCAAGTCCAACTCAGCCAATTTTTCCTACAGCATTGATAGTCTGTGATTTCTTTGGCTAACTCATCAAATGAACGAGTTAGTTTGAATATAAAGTCATGCTGTACAAAGAACTCATCTCTGGACTCCAGTGTAGACTCTTAGCATGGCGAGGAGCTCACACCTGATACCAACTCCAGATTCATTCTCCCGTGCACTCAGTGGAACGAGAGCAAGTCATACCGACTGAGGAACCCTACAAACAACTGGCCTACACAGACAGGCTGAATGTCTGGAAAAAACAAGAGCCAAAGATTCCTACCATAAAAGTCTACACACTTTAAATCCTTGCGGGAGAGAAATACAGAGTGAAAGGCATATTTTCTCATTTTAGACATTTTAAGGCACTACTGTTTTTAACTATCTTGCCAAAGCCAATGAACAAACAGAAAATTTTAGAAAACAACTAACCAAGCCACTGATGCTTAGGGTGAAACCTTTTTGTTTGGTTTTTGGGAGAATTAAACCTTAAACACTCACCTCCTGCTCCTGCTGAAAGATGACCACTCGACCACCTTTATCTCCGGTTGCTAGTAATTCTCCAGAATGATTAAATTCTACTGTAGAAATTATATCTGCTGTATAATTGAAACAAAAATGAAAAAATAGAAAGACATTAGTTCTTCTCTTCCAACTCACTACAGAGTTTCTTAGTAAGAACTCAGCATGTTTTCCTAATATATTCCAAGTCAACTTGGCATCAGAAGTATCAACTACTACTACTACTACTACTACTACTGTGTAAAGCCCAACACTAGTAGGTACTTGAGAGCCATTCTATTAGGTGCTCTGTACTGTATATATTTCTGTAGTGAATTATAAAGCATTAAAAACATACTGAGTCCTTACACTTAAAGCACATTATAGTACAGTTACAGAGAGAAAAGAAACAGGGGCTAACAATACCAGACATAACAGCTACATCTTATTTGAAGGTTCAGATTCTAAAATCGGGAAAACACTATACACAGTAAAAACCATCTTTAAATTCAAATCCATCAGACAGGCACCACTTAAGTGATGCAAACTTTCTCCTGTTCTTTCAAGTCCAACTCAGCCAATTTTTCCTACAGCATTGATAGTCTGTGATTTCTTTGGCTAACTCATCAAATGAACGAGTTAGTTTGAATATAAAGTCATGCTGTACAAAGAACTCATCTCTGGACTCCAGTGTAGACTCTTAGCATGGCGAGGAGCTCACACCTGATACCAACTCCAGATTCATTCTCCCGTGCACTCAGTGGAACGAGAGCAAGTCATACCGACTGAGGAACCCTACAAACAACTGGCCTACACAGACAGGCTGAATGTCTGGAAAAAACAAGAGCCAAAGATTCCTACCATAAAAGTCTACACACTTTAAATCCTTGCGGGAGAGAAATACAGAGTGAAAAGCATATTTTCTCATTTTAGACATTTTAAGGCACTACTGTTTTTAACTATCTTGCCAAAGCCAATGAACAAACAGAAAATTTTAGAAAACAACTAACCAAGCCACTGATGCTTAGCTGACTAGTGTGGTAGAATTTTATTTGGGGGAGAGGTGGGCAGACCCATGGCTTCCTTGCTGTGATTTTTATACAGCCTATTGTTAATGTAGCCATATTTCAGAGAGGTAAATTATTTTCCTGGTTTGTATGTTGAAATTAAACAGGTATCATGCCATGGTGTCCTCCCTCCTCCTCCTGGGTGTGCCTGGATACCGCACGCACCCGAACCGGAGACCTGCAGGCTGGAGTCAGCGCTCTGCCTCTGTGTGGCACGCACACACCTCTGCTTTCACGTGTGCCGTGACGTGCACAGACAGGACGTGTGGCTCTTAAACCAGTTCTCCCGTATCGTGAACATGGATACCCAAATGAACTGAGGCAAATATGACTATCATGTGGTTTTTGAAAATAACAATACTTCTGTTCCTAGAAAATATTCTTCTTATGTTCTGATTCCTATACCATTAAAAAAAAAATCACAGAGTAGATGACCGTAGGAAGTCTACAACTGCACTGGTCAGCAGCAGTGTTACCAACGAGGGGTCCAGTACCTGCGCTGTTCAACACAGTCATTACCAGTCACAAGGGGCTCCTGAAGTTTTACCTTTCACCATATATGCTGAGGGGCCACCATACTGGATAGTCTTGATAAAACATTACAGAGTGGACAAGCGTTTTAAAAGCCAAACATGCTAAAGTAAGAGGATTGTGAAACTTTAAGCAGTGCACTATGGGTAAAATAAAACCACCATGCACATGCACACCCAGACTGCTACCTCACGGAGCAAGTGAAACTATAAATGCCTTTCATGAAAATTTGGATTCCTGGATACCAGTTTTAAAACAAACTATTAATGAAAGCCTTGAAAATCTGAGAACACTTTACTCTTGAGATTAAAGTAAGTATCACATACTTTCAAAAGGCAAAGACTCTAACCTCAAGGTTAGTCACACTACTGAACTCAAGGCAGGGTCCAGTATGACTAGGTCTGGTCTCAAAAACCAACAACAAACATCAGAGAACAAAAAACTTCCTCTTCAAAGAGAAAGTAGTAATCTTTCCTATGACCAATAAAAATTTTTTCACAATAAGAAAAAAATGCCTGTGTTTAAAATTTAAAACCTTTTCCTATGACCATATTGTTGCTAGGTAATCAGACCCATGGCTTCCTTGCTGTGATTTTTATACAGCCTATTGTTAATGTAGCCATATTTCAGAGAGGTAAATTATTTTCCTGGTTTGTATGTTGAAATTAAACAGGTATCATGCCATGGTGTCCTCCCTCCTCCTCCTGGGTGTGCCTGGATACCGCACGCACCCGAACCGGAGACCTGCAGGCTGGAGTCAGCGCTCTGCCTCTGTGTGGCACGCACACACCTCTGCTTTCACGTGTGCCGTGACGTGCACAGACAGGACGTGTGGCTCTTAAACCAGTTCTCCCGTATCGTGAACATGGATACCCAAATGAACTGAGGCAAATATGACTATCATGTGGTTTTTGAAAATAACAATACTTCTGTTCCTAGAAAATATTCTTCTTATGTTCTGATTCCTATACCATTAAAAAAAAAATCACAGAGTAGATGACCGTAGGAAGTCTACAACTGCACTGGTCAGCAGCAGTGTTACCAACGAGGGGTCCAGTACCTGCGCTGTTCAACACAGTCATTACCAGTCACAAGGGGCTCCTGAAGTTTTACCTTTCACCATATATGCTGAGGGGCCACCATACTGGATAGTCTTGATAAAACATTACAGAGTGGACAAGCGTTTTAAAAGCCAAACATGCTAAAGTAAGAGGATTGTGAAACTTTAAGCAGTGCACTATGGGTAAAATAAAACCACCATGCACATGCACACCCAGACTGCTACCTCACGGAGCAAGTGAAACTATAAATGCCTTTCATGAAAATTTGGATTCCTGGATACCAGTTTTAAAACAAACTATTAATGAAAGCCTTGAAAATCTGAGAACACTTTACTCTTGAGATTAAAGTAAGTATCACATACTTTCAAAAGGCAAAGACTCTAACCTCAAGGTTAGTCACACTACTGAACTCAAGGCAGGGTCCAGTATGACTAGGTCTGGTCTCAAAAACCAACAACAAACATCAGAGAACAAAAAACTTCCTCTTCAAAGAGAAAAGTAGTAATCTTTCCTATGACCAATAAAAATTTTTTTCACAATAAGAAAAAAAATGCCTGTGTTAAACCATATAAAAGAGCATTCTAATACACTTAATAAAAAGGAAAAATTCTGGATCAGAACATCAGTCAAGGATCCTACTGTGCATTAAGTTAAAGCCATTTTAGGCACTCTAAAGGCAAGGTCTAAAAGGCACAATCTAATTTTTAGCAAGAAAACTTACCACAATGTTTTTGTGAAATTCTGCACACTATTAATAAAAAACAAGGAGCTTATAGTATGTTATACAAAACAGAACTCAACTGCTTCCAACCTCTTCTTTGTGACCCATCAGTCCCCAGGTGCCGTGCTAAGAAGGCACGCTGGTTGCTGTCTTTCGGGGCGGTGGGGCGGCACCAGGTGGGGTGATAGCACCACTTCTGGCCTGGCTCGCTCCGTCAGGCACACCACGCGGTCCCCGTGTTAGCCACCTTCTCTAGTTCTCATGCACCCTAAATTATCATTAGCTTTGACATTCTCTAAATACGTCAGCTCATGAACCATAAGGGGTTACTCGTTGATTTTATAATTCCATTTGAGGACTACAGTCCAAATAAACCATTTGAAAGAAACCAATCAAAACCAGCACCAACATGGTTACAGGTGAATTATCTACAGATAGGCATGCCTCATTTATTATACGCCCTTTTATTGTGCTTTGCAGATACTGTGTTTTTTACAAATTGGAGGCAACTGTGTGTAGTTTTCAATAGTCATATACAGATGTGAGAGTTGGACCTCAGAGAAGGCTGGGCACCAAAGAATTGACGCTTTCAAACTGTGGTGCTGGAGAAGACTCTTAAAGAGTCCTCTGGACAGCAAGGAGATCAAATCAGTCAATCCCAGAGGAGATCAATCCTGAATATTCACTGGAAGGAGTGATACTGAAGCTTCGGTACTTTGGCCACCTGATGCGAAGAACCAACTCGCTGGAAAAGACCTTGATGCTGGGAGAGACTGATTCAATGGACACGAGCTTGAGCAAACTCAGGAAGACAGTGAAGGACAGGGCAGCCTGGTGTGCTGCCGTTCATGGCGTTGTAAAGAACTGGACACGAGCGAGAGACTGAACAACAATAATTAGCATTAAAAGAACAAATATGATTTATGTGAAGACACACAATAAACTAATGTCAAAGCACACCCTATCGACAGACAGATTCAACTACAGTATGCCAAGCACTGTACTAAATGTGCACATATATATTCTTATTTAATCCTTACAATGCCACTATGACAGAGACGTCATTTTCAATTCACAGGAGAGGGTATGAAAGCACTGAGAGATGAGTAACTTGCCTATCATACTTCAGCCACGCGTCAGAGCCAGGGTTCATTTTGCAGGTGTGAACAATCATGTATCAGAGGGGCAGCACCAAATCCTCTAGACCCCTGGGTGACGAATGAAGACATAGGCTATTTAAGTGCTCAGTTTACTGCTTCTTTTTCACTGCCAAAGTGCCCGTGTTCAATAAAACATTCAGGGTCAAACTACATCGACTTCATACTATTTACTGATGATCTCATTACAAATACGTGTCTGTCTCTACAATAAAATTAAGCATTTTTCTAGCACTTGCTATATTCAAGGTGCTGGGTGATCCACAGTTAAATTCTACTGACAAAGTTTCACTCTGAAGAACTGATCTCAAAGAACTTAAATTATGTGCAGGAACAAAATCCAACACTCAACAATGCAAATTCATAATGTCTGGTGTCTAAATCACCAATACAGAGAAGCAGGAAAATATGACCCATAGCCAGAAGAAAAACAAACCAATAGAAACAGAACCAGAAATGCCAAAAATGATGGAAGATCATTTCTGAAAGACAAGGACCTTAAAACCGCTGTCATAAATATGCCCCATCTGCTCACGACAATGGACTATCTTAAAGTAAAAAGTATCCTATCTGAAATGAAAGATACACTGGATGTGATTAACAGACTAGATGCTGCAATAGAAAAGATCAGGAGCTTGAAGGTCTCAGGATCAAAACAGAGTTGTTTCAACACTGTGAACATATGGCAAAATATTCCAAATCACGTTGACTATGCGACAACTTTTTCTAGTTCAAGACTGTCCTGAAGACCACAGAACAGCTAGCACACCCAGCCTGTGCCCCATAAATGTTGATTCTGCCTTCAGTCATTGGTAACATTAGGTAAAAAAGAATTCAATAGGACAAGAGATTACATTGTTTATATTTATTTGATAAAAGGTATGGTGAAGATGTAATGGTCATAAATCTTTATGCCCAAAGATTGTTACTTTATATATTTCAGCGTTACTAGGAATAGAAGAGCCGTTAATTATAGAAACTGGACAAATCCTTTTCCACGCCTGACAGATTAAAAATAGGTGGGGTAGCAGGCAGGAAAGGGAGGAAAAAGAAGGGACAGACCACCTGGAAAATGTCAGTGATACTCACATACAACTTTTTACCAACACAAAATACATATTTCTTCAAAAGAGCTCTAAGATTTAAAGCACTCACACTTACTTGACAGAGTCCCTTTAGGAATTCTAGTTATAAAGACCACTTTGTCTATCCACAATAACATTAACAACTGCTGATTCTAATCAACCACTCAGTAACTTTAAAACTCTAAGGGCGAGGAGAAAAAACAGTACAGAAGACACTTCTAAAGATTTATAGGAACATAAGTATATATATATTTAAGATAGTATTGTTCTTTTTTAAAAAAGATACAATGATCACGATAAAACTAACAAAAAACCTGAAAGAATAAAAAACCTGAAATCCCAGCACAAGGGATAACCACAGGCAGTAAATACACCTTTTTTTTAGCAAACTCATGCTAACTGCAAAATATATTAGCAGATGTATTCAGATATGATTCCTGTAAGATCAGTTTCAGTAATAGAATTACAACCAAAATCAACTTTACTCTTTTTTGATCAAACAACTACTTTTGCCGCCTGTCATAAACATGCCCCATCTGCTCACGACAATGGACTATCTTAAAGTAAAAAGTATCCTATCTGAAATGAAAGATACACTGGATGTGATTAACAGACTAGATGCTGCAATAGAAAAGATCAGGAGCTTGAAGGTCTCAGGATCAAAACAGAGTTGTTTCAACACTGTGAACATATGGCAAAATATTCCAAATCACGTTGACTATGCGACAACTTTTTCTAGTTCAAGACTGTCCTGAAGACCACAGAACAGCTAGCACACCCAGCCTGTGCCCCATAAATGTTGATTCTGCCTTCAGTCATTGGTAACATTAGGTAAAAAAGAATTCAATAGGACAAGAGATTACATTGTTTATATTTATTTGATAAAAGGTATGGTGAAGATGTAATGGTCATAAATCTTTATGCCCAAAGATTGTTACTTTATATATTTCAGCGTTACTAGGAATAGAAGAGCCGTTAATTATAGAAACTGGACAAATCCTTTTCCACGCCTGACAGATTAAAAATAGGTGGGGTAGCAGGCAGGAAAGGGAGGAAAAAGAAGGGACAGACCACCTGGAAAATGTCAGTGATACTCACATACAACTTTTTACCAACACAAAATACATATTTCTTCAAAAGAGCTCTAAGATTTAAAGCACTCACACTTACTTGACAGAGTCCCTTTAGGAATTCTAGTTATAAAGACCACTTTGTCTATCCACAATAACATTAACAACTGCTGATTCTAATCAACCACTCAGTAACTTTAAAACTCTAAGGGCGAGGAGAAAAATCAGTACAGAAGACACTTCTAAAGATTTATAGGAACATAAGTATATATATATTTAAGATAGTATTGTTCTTTTTTAAAAAAGATACAATGATCACGATAAAACTAACAAAAAACCTGAAAGAATAAAAAACCTGAAATCCCAGCACAAGGGATAACCACAGGCAGTAAATACACCTTTTTTTTTTTAGCAAACTCATGCTAACTGCAAAATATATTAGCAGATGTATTCAGATATGATTCCTGTAAGATCAGTTTCAGTAATAGAATTACAACCAAAATCAACTTTACTCTTTTTTTTGATCAAACAACTACTTTGTAAAAAAAACAACGATAATGATCCACTCTTCTCCACTTCTGAGAGCATCTCAGTCCCGTATATCCTTCCAAAGCTTGTCCACATGTACTTCTCAGGCTCAGTACAAAAGAAAAAAAAAAAAAAACTGTACTGAGAAAGAATGTTATGTACACTATATACATGAAGAAAGTTGTAATCATGTTTGAGCCTACTGGCATAACATAAACAAAACCGAGCATTATGGAATTGGTGACCAGAGCTCAGACAGGGAGACCAGGTGACAGATAACATTTTCACACTCATGAACAGTAACATAGAAATGAACAACAAATGAATCTCTACAAAGTAAAAAGTAATGAGAGAGCACTACATGGCATTCAGATGACTAGACATTTACTTAAACACTGACAATGGCTAGTGCTGGTACTGACTAGCTGCCACCCTCACACACAGTTGACTGGAAGGTAACCCTCCTTGGGGGAAGAAAAAAGTGTTTCAGTACTGCCAACCACCATGCAACCCAGCAATCACTAGCCATTCCCCCAAGGCAAATGAAAACTTCTATTTAAATAAAAATCTGAACGCATATGTTTACAGCAGCTTTATTTGTAATTACCAAAACTGGACATAATCCAAACGATCCTCAACAAAAAGTGGCATATATCCGTACAATGAACAAACTACTGATTCAAGCAGTAATATGGATAACATTTAAAATGCATCATGCTAACCAGAAGAGGCCAAACTCAAAAGGCTGCACACTACATGATTCCACTTACCTGACTTTCTTGAAAAGGTACAACTAGAGGGACAGAGGTCAGAGGCCAGCTGCAGGGGACCTGGACTCTTTGGAGTGACAGAACTGCTTTTTACACTGACTATGGTTAGTGGCCTTTTTTTAAATCAAAGCTTGAAGAACGGTACATAAAAGGATAAATTTCACTATGTAAATTATACCCTAAGAAAACATCAAAATCCTGGAATCTCAGGCATGTCAAAATCTCTCTCTTCTGTTTTACCTACTGATCACAAAATGCCTTCCTACTCTAAAAACTTCAAGTTCCTCTAAGGATTACTACAAGATTGGAGAAGTACTGCGTGGAGCTGCATCTTCGCCGTAACACGAACACTTCCCTTAAGCACACCTTCCTACTTCTAGGACCACGGCACTCACCACCTTCTCAGTGAAGCCCGTGTTCAGACCTTCCCACGTGCACACATACGCTCAGCCTCACCACCTCTTCTTTACCTTGGATACGCTGCCTACCTTGCCTGAAATACCTTTTTTCCTCTCCTCGTACCTTCAGCCCTTCTCTATGTGCCCCACCACAGAAAATTTTTTCTTAAAGAATTAACTCATGGGCTTCCCTGGTGGTCCAGTGGGTAGGGAGTCCGTCTTGCAGTGCAGGGGGCACCAGATTGATCCCTGGCCCAGGAAGATCCCACGTGCCGCGGAGCAGCTGGACCAGTGTGTCCAATTACAAGCCAGCACTCTTGAGCACATGAGTCCAGAGCCGGTGCTCTGCAATGAGAGAGGCCACTGCAATGGGAGGCCCACACAGGCCAAAGAATAAAGATGGATGAAAATAAATAAATGATGACTTAGAGGCAAAAAAAAAAAAAGAATTAATTCATATTAGATTTCTGGAGAAGCAGAACTACATGGGAAGATTAAAATCTATAGGTGTAATGAATGAAAAATGTGATTTTTACATAATAACCAAGTGAACTAGGAAAAGTATTTGTATTTTTAAAAACAGTTTATAGAACATGGGAAAACAATTCACAGAAGAGGAAAAATAGCAAAACAAAAGGAAAACAGCCACTACAATCAAATAACTATTCTAATAAGACGCCAACTTGCTTCCTAGAGGGAGAACACAAATTGCTAGTAAGGCTGGTATTTCCCTGTGTGTGCCCAGCCACTTTATGTAGGTATCAGCCTACATTGTCAATAGAAGTATAAATTATCACTGTAGAAAACTACTTCATAATTTGTCAGAAGCCACAAAACATTCATTCCCTTGAAACTTCGTGTCAGTTTCCAGAAGCCATCTACTGAAGTAACCCCCCCGACCAATTTTGAGTGTATAGTCGCTAATGTCTTCATCTGAAATGTTAGAGAATATGAGAAACACCAAGTGTTTTCATTCTACCAACAAACTTTCGCATTTTGTTCTAATTTTCCCTGACACCCGCCTTCGTTGTCACCCTTTCCCCACAAGCTCTGGCTCTTCATTAACCATTAGGCAAGAGCAACGAGACACCTGGGCAAACAGTCTCAGCTCTGCTATGAAGCAATAATTTGACCCTGAGTAAGTCAATTAGTCTTTATCAAGTTCAAATTCCACATCTGCCTACCTTGCCTGAAATACCTTTTTCCTCTCCTCGTATCTTCAGCCCTTCTCTATGTGCCCCACCACAGAAAATTTTTTCTTAAAGAATTAACTCATGGGCTTCCCTGGTGGTCCAGTGGGTAGGGAGTCCGTCTTGCAGTGCAGGGGGCACCAGATTGATCCCTGGCCCAGGAAGATCCCACGTGCCGCGGAGCAGCTGGACCAGTGTGTCCAATTACAAGCCAGCACTCTTGAGCACATGAGTCCAGAGCCGGTGCTCTGCAATGAGAGAGGCCACTGCAATGGGAGGCCCACACAGGCCAAAGAATAAAGATGGATGAAAATAAATAAATGATGACTTAGAGGCAAAAAAAAAAAAAGAATTAATTCATATTAGATTTCTGGAGAAGCAGAACTACATGGGAAGATTAAAATCTATAGGTGTAATGAATGAAAAATGTGATTTTTACATAATAACCAAGTGAACTAGGAAAAGTATTTGTATTTTTAAAAACAGTTTATAGAACATGGGAAAACAATTCACAGAAGAGGAAAAATAGCAAAACAAAAGGAAAACAGCCACTACAATCAAATAACTATTCTAATAAGACGCCAACTTGCTTCCTAGAGGGAGAACACAAATTGCTAGTAAGGCTGGTATTTCCCTGTGTGTGCCCAGCCACTTTATGTAGGTATCAGCCTACATTGTCAATAGAAGTATAAATTATCACTGTAGAAAACTACTTCATAATTTGTCAGAAGCCACAAAACATTCATTCCCTTGAAACTTCGTGTCAGTTTCCAGAAGCCATCTACTGAAGTAACCCCCCCGACCAATTTTGAGTGTATAGTCGCTAATGTCTTCATCTGAAATGTTAGAGAATATGAGAAACACCAAGTGTTTTCATTCTACCAACAAACTTTCGCATTTTGTTCTAATTTTCCCTGACACCCGCCTTCGTTGTCACCCTTTCCCCACAAGCTCTGGCTCTTCATTAACCATTAGGCAAGAGCAACGAGACACCTGGGCAAACAGTCTCAGCTCTGCTATGAAGCAATAATTTGACCCTGAGTAAGTCAATTAGTCTTTATCAAGTTCAAATTCCACATCTGCAAGGAAATATGGAGAAGTGATCTCTCCAGAGGATGTCTTGCACGGAGCATGTACACACCGCGTACTCAGACACTTAAATCCAACACACTTAAGGGAGGAAGAAAAACGACTAATGGCTGAGGACAATCACATGCTTTTAATAGGACACTCAGACTTCTAATATGCAAAATTAAAGACTGAAAAGGACAACACATCTTCAAAGGCTGCACAGCTCTCCCCAGAACCACGGATCTCTGCTAGAGAATACCCTCTGACAAACNGATCCCAGGTACCTTTCTTCTTTAACACGGAACTCATTCATAATAGTGATTAAATGAAAGCTCCTTTCAGTTAGTTTTAAGTGACTCAATGGTGAAAAAGAAGCACCAGAGTCTCATGTCATCTGTCGTTACACACCTTCAGGAGATGGCATCTGCCCCTCTCTTACACACAAGTCAGACACTACTTAATACACACGCACGAAGCTGAGACGCTCCCCATTTCTCCAGCGTTTCAGAACAAGGGCTGCCTGACAGAGGAGCTGACCACGTGGGATCTTTCTGCCATCTCTTAAGTTTTCCTCAGCATGAAGCTGCAGAGGACCTGAGAGACAGGACAGAGCGTTCCCACCTACTCTCCCCTGGTCTCTCCTACGGTCTGCAGCTTACATCCTGTGCTACATCTGTCACAAGGAATTCACGCTTGAATATGATTATTACCTGAAGTCCACATTTTGGTTCAGACTTCTTTAGATTTTCCCTAGTTTTCCTTTTGAGTTCCAGGATACGGCATTAGCTTCCTACTTCATAATTTGTCAGAAGCCACAAAACATTCACCTTGAAACTTCGTGTCAGTTTCAGAAGCCATCTACTGAAGTAACCCCCCCGACCAATTTTGAGTGTATAGTCGCTAATGTCTTCATCTGAAATGTTAGAGAATATGAGAAACACCAAGTGTTTTCATTCTACCAACAAACTTTCGCATTTTGTTCTAATTTTCCCTGACACCCGCCTTCGTTGTCACCCTTTCCCCACAAGCTCTGGCTCTTCATTAACCATTAGGCAAGAGCAACGAGACACCTGGGCAAACAGTCTCAGCTCTGCTATGAAGCAATAATTTGACCCTGAGTAAGTCAATTAGTCTTTATCAAGTTCAAATTCCACATCTGCAAGGAAATATGGAGAAGTGATCTCTCCAGAGGATGTCTTGCACGGAGCATGTACACACCGCGTACTCAGACACTTAAATCCAACACACTTAAGGGAGGAAGAAAAACGACTAATGGCTGAGGACAATCACATGCTTTTAATAGGACACTCAGACTTCTAATATGCAAAATTAAAGACTGAAAAGGACAACACATCTTCAAAGGCTGCACAGCTCTCCCCAGAACCACGGATCTCTGCTAGAGAATACCCTCTGACAAATACGGATCCCAGGTACCTTTCTTCTTTAACACGGAACTCATTCATAATAGTGATTAAATGAAAGCTCCTTTCAGTTAGTTTTAAGTGACTCAATGGTGAAAAAGAAGCACCAGAGTCTCATGTCATCTGTCGTTACACACCTTCAGGAGATGGCATCTGCCCCTCTCTTACACACAAGTCAGACACTACTTAATACACACGCACGAAGCTGAGACGCTCCCCATTTCTCCAGCGTTTCAGAACAAGGGCTGCCTGACAGAGGAGCTGACCACGTGGGATCTTTCTGCCATCTCTTAAGTTTTCCTCAGCATGAAGCTGCAGAGGACCTGAGAGACAGGACAGAGCGTTCCCACCTACTCTCCCCTGGTCTCTCCTACGGTCTGCAGCTTACATCCTGTGCTACATCTGTCACAACGAAGGAATTCACGCTTGAATATGATTATTACCTGAAGTCCACATTTTGGTTCAGACTTCTTTAGATTTTCCCTAGTGTTCCTTTTGAGTTCCAGGATACGGCATTAGCTTCCTACGGTTTATGACAATTTCTCAAACTTTCCGTGTTTCTGATGACCTTGCCAGTGAGCTCTGAAGAGCACTGGTGAGGCACTCCGCAGCAGGCCCCTCAAGTGAGACTGTAATGTGTTTTCCTCACGGCCAAGATGCGATCATTGGGGTCACTGGCAAGAAGATCACAGAGATGAAGCACTGCTCTTACCACATCACAGCAAAGGGCCATCCCACCAGTATAACTTACCGAGGACAGTACAGGTCATCTGGCCATAGGACTGTCTGCAAAGTTTCTCCATCACAGCCACTTCACCCCACCAGGCACTCCAGAAGGAAATCACTAAAGGGACTCAGTGTCTGTGTGTTAATCTCTTTGAGGGGGAGTAGCTAAATTATCTGGGATTCTTCTGTATAGGAAATTTGTCTCTTCTCCCTCATTCATTTATCCAACCAATCATTTCTCGGTAGGCACTCACAGGTCTTAATGCCACACTCTGGATTATAATCTAACAGTACGTCATTTATTGTGCTCAAACTGTTCCAGATTTGGCCACTGAGAATTCTTTCAGGTCCCTGGGTTCCTTTGATGTATTCTCATCCTTCTGTTTCTTGGGCACTTTCGCAGTATTTATTTATTTTCATCCATCTTTATTCTTTGGCCTGTATGGGCCTCCCATTGCAGTGGCCTCTCTCATTGAAGAGCACCGGCTTTGGGTGCATGCGCTCCAGAGTGCTGGCTCGTCATTGCACACACTGGTGCAGCCACTCCACGGCATGTGGGATCTTCCTGGGCCAGGGATAGAACCGGTGCCCCCTGCACTGCAAGGCAGACAAGACACTCTACCCACTGGACCACCAAGGAAGCCCCCCGCAGTATTTTTTTTTTTTAAAGATTTATTTATTTATTTATTTTGGGAGGGGGTTGGGTTGAGGAGGGAGGGGAGCGGGCGGGCCACTTCTATTGGTCTTTCATTTATCAATTTTAATCCACCTTTGTTCTTTGGCTCCTGTGGGCCTCCCATCGTGGTGGCGTCTGTCGTTGCAGAGCACCGGCTCTGGGCGCATGCGCTCCAGAGCTCTGGCTCGGTAATTGGACACATCAGTCCAGCCGCTCCGCAGCACATGGGATCTTCCCAGGCCAGGGCTTGAACCGGCGCCCCTTGCACTGCAAGGCGGTGTCCTTACCCACTGGACCACCAGGGGAAGTCCCCGCAGTATTTTTTTAACGTAAACTTTCAGACTCTTAATATTACCACAAATTAAAGATGACTATTAACTCTTTCATTCCATCGTAACATACTAAGTTTTAAGAACTGACCTCTCGTATTTCTGAAGTATAAACATACTAAGAACAAAAGGAATAACTAAAAAAAGGTTAGCAGCATAACTAACTCTCATCCTTGGAATATCTGACCACGACTAAGATTTCCATATGGTCTGGGGGCTCAGCAGTAAAGAATCCGCCTGCCAATGCAGGAAATGTGGGTTCTATCCCTGGGTCGGGAAGATTCCCTAGAGAAGGAAACGTCAGCCCATTCGGGTATTTTTGCCTGGGAAATCCCATGAACAGAGGAGCCTGGCGGGCTACAGTCCACAGAGTCGCGAAAGAGTCAGACTAGACTGAGCAACTAAATGGCAACAAAGAGTACTATCCCGGAACAGATTCTCACTCGGTCAGCTGATACTCTAACAGTTAAGAAACTGTGTGTTGACTTTCTCAGAAGTTTTAGCACATACCTAAAACTTTTACTTCATAATTCTAATCTTCTGGTACTCACTGCTTTTTTTTATTTTCAGATGTTGGGAAGGTGGAGTGAGAACACAACAGCAAACTCTTTGTTATATAGTCAAGGGCCCCCTGTCAGAACATTCTGGCACGTAACAGCACAGAAGTGAACTCTCATTTTGATCCAGTCTGTTTCAAGAGTTAGCGCTCTCATTAAGAAGCATGTCATCTTGTTTGGAAACATAACCCATTTTCACAAGCTTTTCTCTATTCATTTAATATACCCTATGTGGTGAACACTGGATTTCAGGATTGGCCCCACATAGCTAATTAGAATATGGTTCACCCAAATTTCTTCTCAAAGGTAACAAATCCCGCCCCAGTATAAGAAAGCGCTTTGCTGTGCTGCGGGTATACAGGCTAGTTCAGTGACAAGCGGTCAGCAGGCTTTAAGATTATTTCCAACCAGGCCACGATGATGGTCCTCTCTCTCCGCTGACCTCTAGAGGGAGCTCAAAGCTCTTGTCACGTTCCCGGCCCAAGGTCAGGACACTCCGCCCACAAATTCGGTGTGCTCAGAGCTCAAGAGCAGTCTACTAAGGCACCCTGAAAGAAAGCTTAATGCATGCCATTCCCTTAGGAACTGCTTGCTTCTCAGAACTGAGGATGGCATGACTGGCTCACTGCTCCCGAGTGATGAGACCCCAGCCATGTCTTCCTCTCCCTTCCCGACTCCTCCTCTCTCCTGTCTGGCGCTGACGACGGCAGATCACTGCCGCCTGAACGGCTGCAAGCTCTCCTGCTGACACAGGACTTTTTCAGCGGGCGGCCAGGGCACACGAGCACAGAGGGGAGGCAAGGGGAGACTGCTGGCGTCTGAAGTCGGGCACCCACCTCCAAGGACCGAGGAGAGGTGTTATCTGAGCACACCTGCGCCCCACGTTTGGGGCCACACCTGCAGGGAACTTGCACAGGAAACGACCAGAAGTCAGACTGGTCACTTCTCCACTGTCAAATGGCCACTTCTCCTGTCTGTTCAACTCTGAGGAAGGAACTCAGCCATTTAAAGATTTCATTTCTTCATCTTTAGACAACTCAGAGTTGCTTTTAGGGCTAAACAAGCAGTAAATGCAAAGAAATGAGCCCTGAACGAGGCACACAGGAGGCACACTGGCACAAAGACGACGAGGGCTGGGCTCTGGGCTTTGCTGCACAAAGAAACAAGCATTTAGCCTTGTTTCTAGACTACTGTGGTGAAACAAGCTAGCCTGAGCAAAAAAAGTTCTCCACAGCTCCCAGAGCCTAGGGCTCGAGCTGAAGCCAGGAACAAAGCCCTGCAGTGCCTGCCTGCAGCCTCTCTGCAGACACTCAGGCCTTGGGCGAGGCCCCACGGACTCTGGTCACAACATCACCTCAGTTATACCAAGAACAAAGCAAGTGATAACGGCCTTGATAATAACCTTTCCTCAGGCTCTGACTCAGTGAAACATGTTCTGAGACATGTTCTGAGATAAGCTCAACAAAGACCACTGGCTGCAGATGCTCACACAGAACCTACATTGTAATGCTGCCATGAGTCAGGGTCCATAGGGTGATTTCCAGAGATGTGTTCTGGAACCAGCCTCCCTTCTTTTTAACTTGCTCCTGGATAATCTGATACCGTATTTGGAGAAAATGGAATGGAACCATACCCTCCTGCAACAAAGAACAGAAAGATAAATAGCAGCTAATACATTCAGTCTACAGGGGTGAGCTCAACAAGCAAGGCCCGGAATATAAAGGTTACACATCTATCAGAAAGTAGAGCTCTATGACCACTCTAAGCCTAGCTACCATCTTTATTAGATGCTCTCCAACTTTCAACCGACTCTTATTGATTTTTCTTTCTTTTGTTTAAATTTTGGCCTCTTGTATTGGTTTTTTATGCTTTTATTTATTTTCACCCATCTTTATTCTTTGGTCTGTGTGGGTCTCCCATTGCAGTGGCCTTTTAATGGACTCAAGTCCATTAAGCAAATCATCAATAAGTTGCTTTATCAAAATATAATGCAAATAGGGCTTCCTCTGGTGGTCCAGTGGGTAAGGACACTGCCTTGCAGTGCAAGGGGTGCCGGTTCGATCCCTGGCCTGGGAAGATCCCACGTGCCGCAGAGCGGCTGGACTGATGTGTCCAATCACCAAGTCGGAGCTCTGGAGCGCATGAGCCCAGAGCCAGCACTCTGTGACGACAGATGCCACCGCGATGGGAGGCCCACAGGAGCCAAAGAACAAAGGTGGATGAAAATCGATAAATGAAAGACCAATAGAAGTGGACCGCCCATCCCTTCCCTCCCACCTCACCCCCAAAAGATAAATAAATAAATGTTTTTAAATATATATAATGCGAATAGTTTCTCGAGGAGATTCAAAAAAACCCCACGCCCCACATCTATGCATGCCTTCTTACTAAGGTATTTTTACAGCCAGAATGGATCCCCTGCAGCCTCTGCAGACACTCAGGCCTTGGCGAGGCCCCACGGACTCTGGTCACAACATCACCTCAGTTATACCAAGAACAAAGCAAGTGATAACGGCCTTGATAATAACCTTTCCTCAGGCTCTGACTCAGTGAAACATGTTCTGAGACATGTTCTGAGATAAGCTCAACAAAGACCACTGGCTGCAGATGCTCACACAGAACCTACATTGTAATGCTGCCATGAGTCAGGGTCCATAGGGTGATTTCCAGAGATGTGTTCTGGAACCAGCCTCCCTTCTTTTTAACTTGCTCCTGGATAATCTGATACCGTATTTGGAGAAAATGGAATGGAACCATACCCTCCTGCAACAAAGAACAGAAAGATAAATAGCAGCTAATACATTCAGTCTACAGGGGTGAGCTCAACAAGCAAGGCCCGGAATATAAAGGTTACACATCTATCAGAAAGTAGAGCTCTATGACCACTCTAAGCCTAGCTACCATCTTTATTAGATGCTCTCCAACTTTCAACCGACTCTTATTGATTTTTCTTTCTTTTGTTTAAATTTTGGCCTCTTGTATTGGTTTTTTATGCTTTTATTTATTTTCACCCATCTTTATTCTTTGGTCTGTGTGGGTCTCCCATTGCAGTGGCCTTTTAATGGACTCAAGTCCATTAAGCAAATCATCAATAAGTTGCTTTATCAAAATATAATGCAAATAGGGCTTCCTCTGGTGGTCCAGTGGGTAAGGACACTGCCTTGCAGTGCAAGGGGTGCCGGTTCGATCCCTGGCCTGGGAAGATCCCACGTGCCGCAGAGCGGCTGGACTGATGTGTCCAATCACCAAGTCGGAGCTCTGGAGCGCATGAGCCCAGAGCCAGCACTCTGTGACGACAGATGCCACCGCGATGGGAGGCCCACAGGAGCCAAAGAACAAAGGTGGATGAAAATCGATAAATGAAAGACCAATAGAAGTGGCCCGCCCATCCCCTTCCCTCCCCACCTCACCCCCCCAAAAGATAAATAAATAAATGTTTTTTTTTAAATATATATAATGCGAATAGTTTCTCGAGGAGATTACAGAAACAAGTAATACTGCACAAAGCTCCCACATCTATGCATGCCTTCTTACTAAGGTATTTTTACAGCCAGAATGGATATGTGGTTCTTAATATCTACCTAAAATCTTTGCAAGCTAGGATTATTATGGCCATGTGTAAGAAACAGAAAGCATTTTACTGGCCAGGTCTTAGCAGGCCCACAACCAAAGCAAATGTGCTTTCTGCTGGAATTCCTTCAGCTCACCTATGACTGGGTAGAAAGATACTCCCATCCGGGAAAGCCCACAGACAGAGACGCCTGGTGGCTACAGTCCATGGGGTCGCAAGGAGTTGGGACATGACTTAGTGACTCAACAACACAACTGGCAGGTCTAAAAGAAAAAAGCTAAAAGAAGAAAAGCGAAGCTCCACTGGCTAAGTTAATGATGATGTCATGAATGATTTTACAAAAACTCTTCACCAAAAGGGATATATCATATCTTAGTACACATAAAAATTTAGTTTAGAACATTAGTTTTGTTCATCCTTCCTTTTTAAAATCCTTTTCTTCTCAGTTCTGATAGGTTAGTTTGTTCAAGGTGAAAATTCCCTGACCTTTTTTTCGAGTGTATTTACACTACAATCATTGTTTCCACTGTATTTTTTGAACAATTATAATCATGTTTTTCAAATAATCTGAAATTAACTTCACAAATCCATATTCAAAGATGCAATTTCCTGTATGGATCTTACTGGAAGAGAATTAAAGTTTTCTCCACTTGAACCAAAAATTTATTCCTCTAACAACTATCTTACTTTTTATAAATCTGACACTTTTCTGTTGTTTTGTTCATTCCTTCAACAAATTCTTAAGAGTCATTCATCTAATACACGTTGGACACTCCAGGTTATGTCAGCATTTCTAGGTGCTAGGGATACAGGAGCATACAAGACTGCCCCCCAAAATCCCCGCCCTCATAAACCTGATTCTAGAGATGGGACCATATTATACACAAACACAAAATAAATATAAGATGTATTATATACATCTCTATATATACATTTACATACATTTATAGTGCTAAGTACTGTACAAAGAGTAAAGCAGTAAGAGAAAGGCTCTGAGACGACTTAGGTAGAAACCAAGATGAACCGGGAATTAGTGGTTCAAATGTACAAGGAAAGCGTTACAAGCAGAGGATCTAAGTAGAAATGAGTTGATAAAGAAGTATGCAGAGGGAGGTGGAGCAAGAGATGGAGGCCAGCCCATATTCAGCCTGGTTCAGGGGGACTGAGGCTTCGCCACCACGGCGATAGGAGCCCCTGGAGTTCTGAATTCGTTTTGAAACACCCGTCCTAAGTCCTAAGCAACTGCAGCTGCCCGAGCAAGAGACGACAAGACGACGGACGGAACTCAGGCGGCGGCCAGGGGAGCGGACACATTCATTCACAGTCTGTTCTAAGACCGCACTGAGGAGGGACAGGCCAGGAAAAGAGCACGCTTGCGAAGAACGGAGCCCAGAGTCCCATCTGCCACCTGCGGTGGTGATTTTGACCAGATACACCAGAGGAGATGCCATCAGGGCAGTGAGACAGATTTGACAGCTATGGGAAGTAAGAAGAGAGGTAAATTAGGGTATCAACGATTAATAGGGGCATTTAAGGACTAAACCTGATTTCCTGGTGAGCAGGTGCAGATAAGAAAACAAGAGCTCTGGCCTGAGGGCTGAGCCTTCAGGCTCTCCTACAATTAGCTGAAGAGGAGAAAGCAGCAAGGAAAGACTACGCAGGTGTGACTGGTGAGGTAAGAGGATGTTTCTGGGAGCCAGGGAAGACCACCTCTCTAAACGGAGGCAGTGAAGGGGGCTTCTCTGGGGGTCTGCTGGTTTGGACGCCACGCTGTCCCTGCAGGTGGTACAGGTGTGATCCCTGGTCAGGGAACCAAGATTCCAAATTCAGCGTGGTGCAGCCATAAATAAATAAGACAGTGATGAACTGTGTCCAAAAGTGCACGGACACCAAGCGAAGGCTGAGAAATTAAACTTGGGTCTGGTTACATGAAGATTTTGGGGGTGATTTCAACACACGTGGTCTCAGTGGACGGTATCCTCTTTATGGCTGACACGGACAAAGACCTGCCCTGACTTTTCCTGAATCTCTGTCCTGGGCCGTCCTAGGAGCCAGAAGGTTAAGCAAACACAGAAGCTGACTCTTGCTCCCGCTGCTGACTTCTCAGGGCGCCTGGGTGTACTGAGAGCAGTTCAGGAAAAGCACTTGAGTGATACACTCAAGTGTATCACTACAAGCCTAAAAACTGCTGTTTTGTTGCCCCATGTGAAGGACAGATTCACTAATCTGAGACTCTCAGGTCACATAGCTTCTTCGCCTAGGTCTCCTAGATCCCACTCCCCAGTCTCTCACCAACATGGCCCAAGTGAGGGGCAGCATTTCCGCACCCTGAGCCTCCGCACTCTACTTTCTGATCTTAGGCCTTTCAATAAAGCCACTGAGTAGGCAGACTTGGATTAGAGGAAACCAGAAAAGCCTCCCACCTCCCCTCAACCTGCCTGTTTCTAATCAGGCAAAAAGCTATAGTCTAGCTTTTCACGATTCTGTTTGAGAGTATGAAACACAAGCTAAATTAACCTAAGGCTACACTGCTCTCCTTTGTCACTGCCCCTCATGAATACATGGATTTGCCAAGCCCCATGGGAAAAAGGCAAGGCCATGTTCAAAAAGCTGCTCTTACGTGGTTGGTTCAACAAGTCTTCCTGTGCTCACAGAGGCGTCCTGCTCGGCACTGTTCAACGTGCAGTCACCAGCCAGGTAGGTGCTCACTGCGCACGGGCACTGCGGGCAGTGGAGCTGGGGGCACAGCCTGGACTGACCTGACGGCGGCGCGAGGCAAGAAGCCACCACGACGGACAGTTTCAGCGCGGAAGACAAGCGTGACGCCCGCCTGAAGCACCTTCCTCGCCTGCCTGATACACCCTCCCCGGCAGGTAACCTGCTTCCTGCCTCAATGCTTGCGCTATTTGCTATTTTGTAAATAGATTTACAAACCCACTAGTTATCTGTGAAAGATAACTGGTCCTACCACACGGAAGCTGTGTAGTGAATTTTAAATGAGTTTCAACTTGCCAAACACAGGACATACAGTAAGTGCTCAATAAATGTTAAGCATGTTCCCTGAACCCTTTTGATCTGTTCTCTGACTTTTCACTCTGAACTTTTATTCTCTATTACTTGCGGTTTCTTGTATTTGTGTATGGATTTATTTATCTGTATTTAGTTCCCCTGAACTGCAGGACTATTTCCAGAGCCCTGCTACACGCCTCAAGAGTCAACATAAGAGTCGTATCTTTCACCTGAGAACTTTTTCTGCTCTACAATACTTCTCACTCAAGTGTATCACTACAAGCCTAAAAACTGCTGTTTTGTTGCCCCATGTGAAGGACAGATTCACTAATCTGAGACTCTCAGGTCACATAGCTTCTTCGCCTAGGTCTCCTAGATCCCACTCCCCAGTCTCTCACCAACATGGCCCAAGTGAGGGGCAGCATTTCCGCACCCTGAGCCTCCGCACTCTACTTTCTGATCTTAGGCCTTTCAATAAAGCCACTGAGTAGGCAGACTTGGATTAGAGGAAACCAGAAAAGCCTCCCACCTCCCCTCAACCTGCCTGTTTCTAATCAGGCAAAAAGCTATAGTCTAGCTTTTCACGATTCTGTTTGAGAGTATGAAACACAAGCTAAATTAACCTAAGGCTACACTGCTCTCCTTTGTCACTGCCCCTCATGAATACATGGATTTGCCAAGCCCCATGGGAAAAAGGCAAGGCCATGTTCAAAAAGCTGCTCTTACGTGGTTGGTTCAACAAGTCTTCCTGTGCTCACAGAGGCGTCCTGCTCGGCACTGTTCAACGTGCAGTCACCAGCCAGGTAGGTGCTCACTGCGCACGGGCACTGCGGGCAGTGGAGCTGGGGGCACAGCCTGGACTGACCTGACGGCGGCGCGAGGCAAGAAGCCACCACGACGGACAGTTTCAGCGCGGAAGACAAGCGTGACGCCCGCCTGAAGCACCTTCCTCGCCTGCCTGATACACCCTCCCCGGCAGGTAACCTGCTTCCTGCCTCAATGCTTGCGCTATTTGCTATTTTGTAAATAGATTTACAAACCCACTAGTTATCTGTGAAAGATAACTGGTCCTACCACACGGAAGCTGTGTAGTGAATTTTAAATGAGTTTCAACTTGCCAAACACAGGACATACAGTAAGTGCTCAATAAATGTTAAGCATGTTCCCTGAACCCTTTTGATCTGTTCTCTGACTTTTCACTCTGAACTTTTATTCTCTATTACTTGCGGTTTCTTGTATTTGTGTATGGATTTATTTATCTGTATTTAGTTCCCCTGAACTGCAGGACTATTTCCAGAGCCCTGCTGCTACACGCCTGCGAAGAGTCAACATAAGAGTCGTATCTTTCACCTGAGAACTTTTTTCTGCTCTACAATACTTCTTCAAATGTCTCTTCTTCAAAAGTCTCCTTGAGAATACTAACTAGTTTTTCTTTAAGTTTTAACATGTCTTATTTCTTGCAATAAGTCTGTCATCTTCTCTTAAACGGAGTCTGTATCCATCTTTTCAGGCATTCAACTTTAAAGAGAAAGGTCTACTTTCACGCAACACTGGGAACTACTAGATTCACAACATTCAGAACCACGTTAAGGTCTTTGGGGACAAGGCGACGCTTACATGGTTGCTTCCTATATTGCTGACAGTTCTCAGCTGCTACCTAACAAATTACCCCCAAATTTGGGAGCTTAAAACAACCAACAAGTATTACCTTACAGTTTCTGTGCACCAGGGATCTGAGTTGGCTCAGCTGGGCACATCTGGCTCAGGATCCCTAAAAGGCAGCCATGTGTCAGCTGGGGCCTCTGTCATCTCAAGTCTGGCGCAGGCTGGTGCAGGAGGATCTGCTAGCACACCAAGCTCACGCACAGGGCTGCTGGCAAGGCATCAGGTCTCCACTGGCTGTAGGCGAGAAAACACTAGCTTCTTGCTGCAAGGGCTCCACAGGGAAGCTCACAAAATGGGAGATGGTTTCCCTCAGAGTAAACGAGAGCTAGTCTAACATGGAAGCCAAAGCCTTTTTGTAACCTAACCTTGAAGGTGACATCTCTTACTTTTCCACACTTGTGGAAGTACGTCACCTTGTCCAGCCACACTCAGGGGAGGGAGCAACACAAACAGGACACGAGTACCAGGAGGCAGGGTCACTGGCCACCTGAAAAGCTGTCTGCCACACTTCACCCTCGGCCAGCCTATCAGCCCAGCAACCTGCAACCAGGAAGCAGGTTTCCAAGCCCAGGAAGGCTGCTTCAGAGCAGGGAGTTTCAACATCATGCTAAACGGCGAGTCTCTCCCCTACAGGCACCGGGAGCCAGCACATCCTCCTTGGTAAGAACTGCTCTCTATCACCATTTGTTTTTTTAAGGTGAGTACTACTTAAGTTTATTAAATAAATGAAACAGAATGCTGGGGGTATTTCTGATCAGCTAGTATATCCAAGCAGCTGGCTTCCAGACACAACGTCTTGGTGAGGACACCAGGTAAACAAGGCCTATTACTCCGTTTATTTCTGGGCTCAGCATCTGATCACTTTTCAAATGTATCATTCAGCTTTTAACCCTGCTTCAAGTACGTAACACCTCATCAACAGCCCCTTGAACCACCTTCAATCCTAGCCCTAACTGCTCAAAGAAGGTTCCTTTAACACACACCCTAGGAGGGCTTTCCGAACTCTGTTTCACATTTGTACCATTTCCAGACAAAATTCTCTGTAGTTCTGTTCCAGCACTCTTCCAGGGTTTCCAAGGATTACGTTCCCCATTGTGCTTGCTGGTCATTTCAGTAAGCCTGTCTTGGTCTGTTGTAACACATACTCCTCCACTGGAAGTCAATACAGCTATTTGTTTAAGTAAAGCACTTTACTTTCTTTCAAAGATTCTGTTTTGATAAATACAACAGAAAATGCTTGTTGGTTTTCCCAGTCATATAATTCAATTCTGTTGTTGGATAAAACAAAGACATTTCCATCTACACCAGTTCCCATGGTATATCCTATGGTAATTTAAGTTAACCAAATTTTTCTGATTTATAAATAAAAAAACAGAAACACACTGCCACCAAACTTAGTTCAGTTTAAGATGTGACCACTTAGAAAACTTAGTAAGCATAGAAACACTTTAACAGTACCTTTAGAGGAACACACAGCTGCTCAGGACGATGAACTTACCAGAGGATGGTACAGAAGCCCCTGCCACGGTGTGTCCAGCAGGGGGCACCAGGCACTATGGGATGGACAGAACACTGACAAGACACACCTGAAGTCAAAACACCAACAGTGTTCTAGCTCACAAACCACCCATTTTGGGTTTAACAATAAAAACACATTTTCCTGTACCACAGTATTCCTCTGCCTCACCCTCATTCCCCTGAAGATAATTTATTTATCCTATTTTCCTTAGAAAACTAATAAAGAGGGTAGGAGGAGAATCAACAAAAACTCAACGAAATGTCAAGACATTTTCTGACCTGATATTCTGGTACTAGACAACTGGCAAGAAGGTTCTTTGTGTGCTGATAAATATGTGGTAAACGTAATTACAAAGGGACCTAAGAGAAGTGCCTAAGCAGACGCAGGGCCACCTCGCGCCGCTGCACAGCACCTGACCTCCACAAGCAGCCATCTTCCAGACACAAAAGGCACAAGACGGAAAGGGTTAACCCTGTATCTGACCTCATCAGATTTCTAGGTGAGATGCTGAGGCAAACAGGATTTTCAAACATTTTAGCATTTCACTTAAGGAACAAAATCACTTGTTAACTTAGCGAAGTTGTAGGACACAAAATCAATGCACATAAACCAGTGGGATCTCTATTAGAAAAAAGCAATCCAAAAATGAAATTTCTTTTACAATGGCATCAGAAAGAACAAAATATTTAGGAATAAACCATCAATGAGGTGAAGGACTTACACAATGAAAACTACAAAACAGACACCTCATATCCATAGACTGGGAGATTTAATACTGTTAGTATCGTTGAGTAGGGACTTCCCTGGTGGTCCAGTGGGTAAAGAGTCCACCTTGCACAGCAAGGGGCACTGGTTCCACCCCTGGATCGGGAAGATCCCACATGCCTTGGAGCGGCTGGACAGGTGTGTCCAGTTGCGAGCCAGCACTCTGAAGCGCATGCGCCCAAGGCCGGTGCTCTGCTACATGAGAGGCCACTGCAATGGGAGGCTCACACAGGCCAAAGAACAAAGATGAAAATAAATAAAAGACCAATAAAAGTGGCCAAAAATTAAAAAAATATATATCGTTGAGTATCATCCACAGTGTTCTACAGAATCAACATAATCTCTATCAATATGCTTTTTGCAGAAATAGAAAAATCCATCCTAAAGTTCATGGGGAATCTCAAGGGACCTGAATGGCCTGACCGACCTTGAAAAAAACGAAGTTTACAACAGTCCCTGATTATGAGAAGGCGGGCCCTCCGGGAGGGCAGTCTTCATCAACAGGATCAGTGTGCCCTTACAGAAAGGTCCTGCCTGCCATGGGAGGGCACAGGGATTTGTGAACCAGACACAGAACCTGTTGGTGCCTCCCTTCATCTTTGGCTTCTCTGAATTGTGAGAAATACATTGTTGTTTAAGCTACCCAGTCTCTGGTAGTTTGTTATGGTAGCCCAGACGGACAAGGACAAAGGGCATCCTGCTAAGTGAAATAAGCCAGTCACCAAGGGACAAATACTGTATATCCCACTCTTATTAGGCACCCAGAGTAGTCAAAGTCATAGCGACAGGAAGAGGAACGGAGTGGCCAGGGGCTGAGACAGGACAGCTGGAAAGGCCCTATACGACAGGAATGGAGCTTTAGTTTGGGAAGACGAAGAAGCGTTCTGGACATGGATGGTGACGGCTGCGCCCCATGTGTCATGTACCTCACCGCCCCGAGCTGTTCACAGAAGGGCGGCTACGACAGTAAAGCTTGTACGCTCTACCACTACAGAAACACTGCCTGTTGCTTCCCATATATTATTTTTTTGTACATCCCAAATATAAAGTTATTTCACCCTTAAGTATTTCGGAAGATGTATCTATAAGACGACCACTTACTTTAAAAAAATTCTCCCCATCATGCCTCTTTTATTTTTATATTTATTTTCATCCATCTTTATTCTCTGGCCTGTGTGGGCCTCCCATTGCAGTGGCCTCTCTCATGGCAAAGCATGGGCTCTGGGTGCATGTGCTCCAGAGCACTTGCTTGCAACTGAATACACCGGGCCAGCCACTCCACGGCACGTGGAATCTTCTCAGGCCAGGAATTGAACCGGTGTCCCCTGCACTGCAATGAGGACTCTCTATCCACTGGACCACCAGGGAAGCCCAAGACCACCACTTTTATTTATTTATTTATTTTAAGCTTTTATTTTACTTTTAACTTCTACAGAGTTTTGTTGTTTACAGATATGTATGTTCTCAGATTAGCCAAGACTGCCACTTTTAAATACAACCAAACACCATACCTGGAAAAAAAAATCAGTATTACAAATATCAAATACTCTGTGTATGTTCAAATTTCCAATTGTCTCATGCAAAAAAAAAAAATTATTTGAATTGTGATCCAATAATGTTTTAAAACTACAACTGACTGATATATCCTTTAAGATTTTTTAAACTCTATAAGCTCCCCTTATTTTTTCTTGCAAACTTTTGCTTCCTGAAGAAGCAAAGTACCACAGTTTTATCCAATATAAACTCATGACTTAAAAACAAAACGCTGATCTTTTAATTTTCTAGTTTAATCTAGAAAAAAATGTCAAGGCTTAGGAATAATGACATTCCAACAGTAAAGAACACAGGGATTGAACTCTGCCAGGTCTCCTGCATTGCAAGCAGATTCTTTACCACGGACCCATCAGGGAAGACCCTTATGAGTCCACATGAGTCTAAAAAGGCAACGGTTTGGGGAACCTTCCTCTCTCTGTTGGCTCAGGAGGGCTAAGCAAAGATGCCAGTCAGATCTGGTCATGCAGACAAGAGCACCACACCACACCAGGGTGAAGACAAGACAGAAGACACCCAGGGGCTGGATGGTCCCTGGGGGAAAGCAGCTTATCCACTGATGCTCCTCTCTACTACTGGCGGCTACATGAGAGAAATAAGCGGCCCATTCCGGACCCACTGTGTAGTTAGGTCTTTTACAGACACTTTTACAGACGTGGGGTACTCTTCTGGGTCTCATTTTACTGGTTCACAAAGCTGATTAGAATGATATCAGTGCTATTAACTTCTTTAGCTGCCTGTATCTTCTTATTTTTTTAAAAAAGGTATATACATTTGGTAAAACAAAAAGTGAAGTTTTACGTATGTTTAAATAAACTAGATAATATATGAAAACACTCTGCACAATTTATTTGTCCATTCAACAAAGAAGTTCAAAACGCCCACTGAGTGCCAAATACTGTTCCGTGCCTGAGACTATTCAAGATGCTCAGAATAAAGTGACAGAAACGAGAATTCACTGCCTTGTGCATGGAAACTTTAAACTTTAGAGGAAGCCTACAAGAAGCAAAAAAGATTATTTCAAATAATAATACAGTGAAAAAAGCAAATAACACTGAGTAGATACTCTGGAGTTGGGAGGGGACTTAATTTACACAGCTACTAAGGCCACACAAAAATTTAAGAGATTCTCGATTAAAACGGCAAGTTCAAAGCCTTCAGCAAGAGCAGGGCTGTGTCTGTTCAGGGAACACAGGGGGAGATGACAGACAAGACCGCAGAGGGAGGCAGAGGCCTTTGGTACTGAGTGATCAGACGTGCTGGACTACTATTAGGGGACGAGAGCTCCTGATTCAAAACAGAGTGAGTGAGAGAGAAACCATGGCTCCTTTAATCCTGTCTTGGTTTCAGGAATAAGTGATGCTCCCAGGAGAACTTTATGAACTCAGCTGCCCTGCAGTCAGTAACTGACTACAATCTTATTCTATTTACTTTGGGACAAACATTTCAATTAATTAAAAATGATCTGGGGAGTAGGAAGAAAAAGAAAAACGTAAAAGTCACTCATCTCTAATAAAGCCAAAGCTTTCTCTTGATATTTTAACAATGTGAGCAAACGTCACGAGCTCAGCCAACAAGTACCCCAGGGCACCTGCTGGCAGCGCAGACACTGTGGCCCAGAAGGCCTGGCAGTAAATACTCGCTCGCGACTTGAGAGGCTGATGGGTCAGAACATTTCCAAGCTGAAAAATAACAGTACATTTTCTTAAACTTCACTCATTTTGGCTGACTCCTTAATGTCTAAAATTTGGTTTGAAAATAGTTTATTTTTCATCTACGGCCATACCACCCTGAACGCACCCAATCTCGTCTGATAATAGTTTATTTTCATTTCACTTATTTTTTCGCTGTAATTGAGGGGAAAGATGTCCAAGGCTTAGCTAGTATACTGGGAGTAACAGGACACAAGGTTAGAATTTCAACCTGAGAAGACAATTAAATCTACCTGTATGTTAAAAGAATGAGACATACGAATTCTCTGACCTCTCCCGTTGCATGGCAGAGGAAGTGATCACGTGTCCTGGCACACGGAGGAAACAGAATTAGGTTTGCTGATCTACCTGTTATATGTAGAGATTTGAAACTTCGTTCCTCTCTCCCCTTTAGAGTCCACTAAAATGACAATAAATGAATAAAAACAGTCTGAGACACTAAGAACAAAAGAATGCAAGGGGAAGCAGCAGAAGACAACAAATGTTCTGGGAAATGGACAGAGGCAACGTAGCAAATAAAGGAAAGTGAAAGCTCAGAGCATGTGGAGGGGCTGCCAAGGAGAGGCAGGCAGCTGGTGCCAGGGGTTAGCAAAGGACAACAGTGAGACATGAAGTTCAGAAGAGGCTGCTGGTTGAAGCATCTGCATAAGATCCAGAGAAGTCCACTTCTCAAGGAGAGAACTAGTTTCTGAAGAAGCTCAGCCAGAAAAAATACGGGTTGGAGGTGAAAGCCAAGTAACAAAACGAAAATGAGACCAAGTGAAAGGATGCATACTCAGCCATGAGCTGACCTTCCTGGCTGAGGTCAGCAGCCAGGCTTACTCTGCGACACTGCCCTCCCCGCTCCCAATGAGCGTGCTCCTTCTACGGAGACACTCAGAGTCCCCAGCTCATCACCTTACAGCGAGCCCACCAGCGGACTCACTCTGCCAGTGAACACGGGTTTCCAATCCCCTCGGAGTAACTCTCAACTAAGGATCATCAAACGCTACTGACACAAGAAAAAAAGAAACTCTAAGGAAACAGAGTAAGATTAGAATGGAATAAAAACGCAAGAGTTCACCACAAAAGCGACCTGAGTACGGACTTGGGATGGGTCAGAACATTTCCAAGCTGAAAAATAACAGTACATTTTCTTAAACTTCACTCATTTTGGCTGACTCCTTAATGTCTAAAATTTGGTTTGAAAATAGTTTATTTTTCATCTACGGCCATACCACCCTGAACGCACCCAATCTCGTCTGATAATAGTTTATTTTCATTTCACTTATTTTTTCGCTGTAATTGAGGGGAAAGATGTCCAAGGCTTAGCTAGTATACTGGGAGTAACAGGACACAAGGTTAGAATTTCAACCTGAGAAGACAATTAAATCTACCTGTATGTTAAAAGAATGAGACATACGAATTCTCTGACCTCTCCCGTTGCATGGCAGAGGAAGTGATCACGTGTCCTGGCACACGGAGGAAACAGAATTAGGTTTGCTGATCTACCTGTTATATGTAGAGATTTGAAACTTCGTTCCTCTCTCCCCTTTAGAGTCCACTAAAATGACAATAAATGAATAAAAACAGTCTGAGACACTAAGAACAAAAGAATGCAAGGGGAAGCAGCAGAAGACAACAAATGTTCTGGGAAATGGACAGAGGCAACGTAGCAAATAAAGGAAAGTGAAAGCTCAGAGCATGTGGAGGGGCTGCCAAGGAGAGGCAGGCAGCTGGTGCCAGGGGTTAGCAAAGGACAACAGTGAGACATGAAGTTCAGAAGAGGCTGCTGGTTGAAGCATCTGCATAAGATCCAGAGAAGTCCACTTCTCAAGGAGAGAACTAGTTTCTGAAGAAGCTCAGCCAGAAAAAATACGGGTTGGAGGTGAAAGCCAAGTAACAAAACGAAAATGAGACCAAGTGAAAGGATGCATACTCAGCCATGAGCTGACCTTCCTGGCTGAGGTCAGCAGCCAGGCTTACTCTGCGACACTGCCCTCCCCGCTCCCAATGAGCGTGCTCCTTCTACGGAGACACTCAGAGTCCCCAGCTCATCACCTTACAGCGAGCCCACCAGCGGACTCACTCTGCCAGTGAACACGGGTTTCCAATCCCCTCGGAGTAACTCTCAACTAAGGATCATCAAACGCTACTGACACAAGAAAAAAAGAAACTCTAAGGAAACAGAGTAAGATTAGAATGGATACTCCCATCTACAAAGCAGAGTCTGCTGAAAAAGGAGTTCACCACAAAAAGCGTTAAAATATAATACTCAGATTTGTAAATATTAGTGCAAGAGCTGGAAACAAAACTGAGGAACTCTCCCAAAAAGAAACAAAATGTAAAGGTGATGGAAAATAGAAGGAAAAAGAAAAACCCCACAAGAGCTAGAGGATCAAAGCAGTAAGTCCAAGGTTCACATATTAGGAGTTCCAGAAAGAATAAAACAGAAGGAATCAAAACTGAAGTCAATGAATCTCCAAGCTGAGAGAGGCCAATGAGAACTAGCCCAACTAATGGAAAAGACCAATACCAAACAGCACCAGGCTTCCCAAAGGCCACTCTGGACTCTTCATGACAGAGGAAACTCATTCCAAATTCTGAGGAAAAGTGATTTCCAATAACCAACCAAATCCAAAAACGTGGACATCTTTTCTAAGCAGGTAAAAACTCCTACCCAAGGAGAGAAAAAAAAAATAAATAAAGGCACCGGAAACAGGGAGATTCAACACAGGAAAAGCAAAAGGAATTCCTACAGGGGTGATGTGAAAATGATAAGAACAAAGGAAAACCCCAAGGCTATGCAATAAACTTAGAAAACACTCTCTGTCTCAGAGGGACAGAGCTCAAAGCAAAACTGAAACCGGTGGAACATTCCCAGGCTTCACAATGCTGTCAGGAGAGCTGGTCTCTTGTCAGAGAATCTGAGGGTGATTCAGTGATAGAGTCAAAGCAAATGAAACCCTCCGGACTGACATAACATCATGGAGAACTCCAGGGACTGAGGGGAGATAAAATGACTGATGATCTGATTCTTTTGGCCATGCAGAAAACTGTACTGAAAGTCTGCTGAAAGGTCCAGAAAGAAAACAGTGACAGTTAATTAAAACAAACACAAAGGGAAAAACATGATAATTATGTCATAACAGCAAGGATATAATAATAATTCATCACCTGGCAGCGGTGAACAGTGTTTGTATGGACATTATAATGTCTACTTCTGCATTTGTTTCCCATGACTGCGGTAACAAATCAGCCTTAAATTTGGTGACTGAACACAATGCAAATTTATTTTCTGACCGTTCTGGAAGCCAAGACCAGAATCAGTTTCACGGGAATAAAGGTAATGGCTCGCTCCTGGCCTCCAGGAAGCGGCTGGAGGCCACCTGCCCCTCACGGCCGGCGGCCCTTCTCCAGGTCACTCCGCCGCTGCGCCCGGTGCCCCACCCGCTACCCCCTCCTCAGAGTGCACCTGCACCTCCTCCTCTCGTCCTTCCCAGCACCCTGGGGTTACAGTCAGAGCCCAGGAGGGGAAGCCCAAATAACCACCTCGGCTCAAAACACCCTCAATTTAGTCACACCTCAGATCCCTTTTCCATTTCATATTCAGCACCAGAGCTTAATGGAAAAGACCAATACCAAACAGCACCAGGCTTCCCAAAGGCCACTCTGGACTCTTCATGACAGAGGAAACTCATTCCAAATTCTGAGGAAAAGTGATTTCCAATAACCAACCAAATCCAAAAACGTGGACATCTTTTCTAAGCAGGTAAAAACTCCTACCCAAGGAGAGAAAAAAAAAATAAATAAAGGCACCGGAAACAGGGAGATTCAACACAGGAAAAGCAAAAGGAATTCCTACAGGGGTGATGTGAAAATGATAAGAACAAAGGAAAACCCCAAGGCTATGCAATAAACTTAGAAAACACTCTCTGTCTCAGAGGGACAGAGCTCAAAGCAAAACTGAAACCAGTGGAACATTCCCAGGCTTCACAATGCTGTCAGGAGAGCTGGTCTCTTGTCAGAGAATCTGAGGGTGATTCAGTGATAGAGTCAAAGCAAATGAAACCCTCCGGACTGACATAACATCATGGAGAACTCCAGGGACTGAGGGGAGATAAAATGACTGATGATCTGATTCTTTTGGCCATGCAGAAAACTGTACTGAAAGTCTGCTGAAAGGTCCAGAAAGAAAACAGTGACAGTTAATTAAAACAAACACAAAGGGAAAAACATGATAATTATGTCATAACAGCAAGGATATAATAATAATTCATCACCTGGCAGCGGTGAACAGTGTTTGTATGGACATTATAATGTCTACTTCTGCATTTGTTTCCCATGACTGCGGTAACAAATCAGCCTTAAATTTGGTGACTGAACACAATGCAAATTTATTTTCTGACCGTTCTGGAAGCCAAGACCAGAATCAGTTTCACGGGAATAAAGGTAATGGCTCGCTCCTGGCCTCCAGGAAGCGGCTGGAGGCCACCTGCCCCTCACGGCCGGCGGCCCTTCTCCAGGTCACTCCGCCGCTGCGCCCGGTGCCCCACCCGCTACCCCCTCCTCAGAGTGCACCTGCACCTCCTCCTCTCGTCCTTCCCAGCACCCTGGGGTTACAGTCAGAGCCCAGGAGGGGAAGCCCAAATAACCACCTCGGCTCAAAACACCCTCAATTTAGTCACACCTCAGATCCCTTTTCCATTTCATATTCACTCACTCCTGGGGCTACAACAGGGGCACCCTCCTCTGGGCCCTACGTCAGCCCTAAGACAGGGCAGGAGCAGGACGACGGGCAGAACAGCTCCATTCTGAGCCACTATTTACATCCGCGGATGTCTACCCCTGACAGAACAGCAGCTACAGGAGCATACTGTTTAGGACAGAGAAACAAACGCTAGATGAATCTGATAAAAGAGTTTAAGGAGAGGCAAGGTGAGGACAGGTGAGCAGGGAGAGAAAACTTTTAATCTACCTCAAAAGCAATGTGAAACCACTGATTTGTTAAATTATGCACACAAACTATATGGATAAAATGAAAATCAATATAAAGCAAAACCAAGGTTGGGTGGCTGGGGAGGGAGAAATCCGGATCACAGGCTGAAGAGGTAACTCAAGGCTAATGAAGCAAACAGAAGAATCACAAACCTACAATTAAACAGTTATTCTCATTTATACTTACTAAAAATCTGTGGTAAAGGTAATGAAACAACCAATTAAGGAGTTGAGATTTCACTTCTTAAACTCATCTTTTTCACAGAACTGGGGGACAATCTTCTTACAGAAGCAAATCATTAGCAAAAGCAAGCCTGTGAGTATAGTAAGATCTTGGCCTGAGCTACACCGCACTTGCAAACACAACGTCACCCCAACAATTAGGGATGGCTGATGTGTAACAGTATGATGCAACCTCTTCTTTTTAACACCAGTACAAAGCTCCCCAAGAGGTATTGACTCATTTAGTGAACAAATGTTAGCTGATGTGACAACAGCACAATGGATCTATTCAGTCTCTCAAAAATGCCAAGACAACGAATTAAGTTACTACCTTACCTGTTCTCCTTTCCCTAAAAAAGGCCATCCACTGCCTGGCTGCTCAAGCTGGGGGCCGCAGACCACCAGAGCAGCAGCAGGACCATAGGTTCCAACAGGAAACCCATAAGCATGTAAAGTTTGACATGGACTGGACCAAGCAGCACACTCCTAAACAGAAATGGAGGCTAGAAGTAACGGTGCTCACTGGTACAGGAAAACTTTTTTTCTCTTCAGACTCCTGTAGAATTTTTTCTGAGCTATACATATATTCATCAGCTTACTCGAGGTTCGGCAAAGAATTCAGATCATCACAGAAACGGCTCAAGTGTGGAGGAAAGAACAGTGAGAAAACGCAACAATATAAAAGGATAATGCACTTATAATGGTGCCTTTGACATGCGGGGGGTTGAAGGAACACGAGAGAGCTCTTTAGAGCCTCAATAATTAAAGGGTCAGTATTTCTAAGGGGACTTTCCTGATATCACAACTGCAGGCGTTCCACACTCCACTCTTATCCTGCTAAGGGAAAATGAAACAAACGGTGAAGGATGGTTTGAGGCGCCACTGCCTGTTTCAAGGTCCCCCTCACTCCCGTGCTGTATGATTCTTGACAGAAGATGCACAGTATATAAACCAGAGGGAAGAACAACATGGGGGAATCTTGAGACAAATGGGAAAATGAGGCAAAAAAAAAAGTTTGAAATTCTCTTGCCACACATTCAATTAGTCAACTTAATAGGCAGAGGGCCAAACCTCAGCCTGATTCCAATTCTGATAAAACTAATCTTCCTGCTTCTGTGTTTGGATTTTCCAAATTCCTAACCCAACTATACCACAGCTGTATTCATTAATGCAGCATACCCTTATCTATTACCTGCCCCAAGTCTCAAAACCAATTAGGCTTTTTTTTTTTTAAATTTAGGGCCTTGATCAAATATGCTTTTATTCTTCTGTTAATTGTTCTGTTAGCATTTAAGTAACTAAATTACTACACCTCCCCCTCTAGCCTCCCCCTACCTGCCAAAAATAAACAAAGTCACCTCATTGAGAAAGTTCCTCCAGGCAACACGGACCCAAGTTCGTTCTTCTCTGTGCTTCCATACGAGGGCATAATATGACGGGGAGGGGTGTGTGGGGAGAGCTGGGAGGTGCTCATATGTAAGAGTAAGAAAGAAAAGCATCCCCAAAGAACAACAGACAAAGGGCAGGAACAGAATCTACACACCTAAACATGCACAAACAATTAAGTGGAAAAGATTTTTCTGAATGGGAGTATTGTGCCAGACATTTTTAACAAGTCAGGAAATGGGCACTCCCATTCACTGGTGAAGGAAAGGAAAATCCGCACCACTTTTTACTGCAACTTGATAATGCATACCATTAGCCATAAAGAAAAAACAAATCACACCTTTGATTGAGGTTCTACTGCTAGAAATATACCCTAAAAGAGTGACAATAATAAAGCGTGGTGTGCCGCAGTCCATGGACTCGCAAAAAGTTGGACACAACTAAGCTGTCAAACTGAGTAACATTAAGATTCTCACAGGGGGGCTTCCCCTGGTGGTCTAGTGGGTAAGGACACCACTTTGCAGTACAAGGGGCGCCGGTTCGATCCCTGACCCGGGAAGATCCCACGTGCCACGGAGCGGCTGGACTGATGTGTCCAATCACCGAGCCAGAGCTCTGGAGCGCGTGCGCCCAGAGCCGGTGCTCTGCGACAACAGAGGCCACCGCGATGGGAGGCCCACAGGAGCCAAAGAACAAAGACGGATGAAAATAGAGAAATGGAAGACCAATGGAAGTGGCCCGCCCGCTCCCCTCCCTCCTCAACCTGACCCCCGCCCAAAATAAATAATAAATAAATAAATCTTTAAAAAAAAAAAAAAATTCTCACAGGGATGTTCATCCAAACTTAATGTATCAAAAATCATAAATATGTCCAAATTAAATATATTAGACATCCAATTAAATATCATAAAAAAGCTTCACATGTAAAACTATACATGTAATACCAACTTTGAAAATATATATTCACAGCAGAAAAAGAACTGTACACTGGAAAGATCTATGCAAAAATGTTAATAGGCATTATCTAAAAATGGTGAGATGACACATGACTTTATTTTCTTTGTTCAGTTATGGTTTTGAGGTCAAAAGAACCAAGGTTCACCTCCTGGCTCCCTACTTAATCAACAGTGTGACCTTGGTCAAGGTGCTTATCTAATCCCTGATGTCTTCATCCACAAGATGAAAACGGTAATACCACCCATACTCAGAGATTAAATGAGATAAAGCCAGCAATGTGCTCACACTAGCAGTCAATCAGATACACTCCTCAAGCACTTACTCTCATCAATGTGAGCAGTATACAAATGTAAACCAAATTTTGGCAGTTTAAACAATGTTAACCAAATTCCCAAGAAATGCAGTTGAGAATCAGAGATGGTAGATATAGGAACAAAAGGACCTGCGTATTTACTGGACAGTCAAAAAGCCATATTAGGAAAAATAATGAGCTCCGCGTTATCCAGCCTATTCTGTAACATCTAGTATAATCCTAATTAAATAGTCACCAAAAAGACCAGGTTGCTTCAGACTCTATCAGGAACAGTAAAATTCAACTAGGAAAGTTCAAGGTCAAGTAAGGGATACGACACAGACTCTACCCATCAATAAACCCAAACTGTTACTTGTAAAAGACACTGATATCTTAGATGCTCATTACTGTACACTTTACTTAGCTTTACAGCACACTAATTGGATATCTAGATATACATCTCAAATATGTACAATCTTCTCCACAACTCCTCAGACTAAAGCTATAGAAATCACAGACCAGTTAAGACACTGGTAGCTACTCGGTCAGTTCATTAGACTTCTAAGAGTCCTGCCTACAAACCTGCCCATCACGGATTTCTCGAATACATTTTCCCACCTTTAAATCTAAATTGATGAACATGCTCCATCAACTTAAAAACATGCAAATATGAAATACTCTTGGAATAATCTGTAAAAAATTGGTGGGAGTATATCTGGGACATAGCCCCTGGGAGATGAGGAAGGAGCCATGTTTTCACCAAGTACCTCCTTGGATCTACCACGGTATATGTCTATGTGGGTGTGTGTGGGGGGGGGGGGTATATTAGATCCTGGTTAGTAAAATACAAAAATAACTGCCTTACATTTGGTTGGTAAAAAAGATATGGAAACTAGACTTTGTTACCACAGTGGAGAAAGTCAGATGTAGGTGTGGGGTATGTATGAGAAGTACTACAAAATCAGTTTTTCTTTTGTAAATGGGAGTTTTATCTGAAATTTTTTAAAGAAGAGAATCCTTATCTAATCCCTGATGTCTTCATCCACAAGATGAAAACGGTAATACCACCCATACTCAGAGATTAAATGAGATAAAGCCAGCAATGTGCTCACACTAGCAGTCAATCAGATACACTCCTCAAGCACTTACTCTCATCAATGTGAGCAGTATACAAATGTAAACCAAATTTTGGCAGTTTAAACAATGTTAACCAAATTCCCAAGAAATGCAGTTGAGAATCAGAGATGGTAGATATAGGAACAAAAGGACCTGCGTATTTACTGGACAGTCAAAAAGCCATATTAGGAAAAATAATGAGCTCCGCGTTATCCAGCCTATTCTGTAACATCTAGTATAATCCTAATTAAATAGTCACCAAAAGACCAGGTTGCTTCAGACTCTATCAGGAACAGTAAAATTCAACTAGGAAAGTTCAAGGTCAAGTAAGGGATACGACACAGACTCTACCCATCAATAAACCCAAACTGTTACTTGTAAAAGACACTGATATCTTAGATGTTCATTACTGTACACTTTACTTAGCTTTACAGCACACTAATTGGATATCTAGATATACATCTCAAATATGTACAATCTTCTCCACAACTCCTCAGACTAAAGCTATAGAAATCACAGACCAGTTAAGACACTGGTAGCTACTCGGCCAGTTCATTAGACTTCTAAGAGTCCTGCCTACAAACCTGCCCATCACGGATTTCTCGAATACATTTTCCCACCTTTAAATCTAAATTGATGAACATGCTCCATCAACTTAAAAACATGCAAATATGAAATACTCTTGGAATAATCTGTAAAAAATTGGTGGGAGTATATCTGGGACATAGCCCCTGGGAGATGAGGAAGGAGCCATGTTTTCACCAAGTACCTCCTTGGATCTACCACGGTATATGTCTATGTGGGTGTGTGGGGGGGGGGGGTATATTAGATCCTGGTTAGTAAAATACAAAAATAACTGCCTTACATTTGGTTGGTAAAAAAGATATGGAAACTAGACTTTGTTACCACAGTGGAGAAAGTCAGATGTAGGTGTGGGGTATGTATGAGAAGTACTACAAAATCAGTTTTTTCTTTTGTAAATGGGAGTTCTTTTTATCCGCTCTAGAAATTTTTTTAAAGAAGAGAATCCTACCTTGTCTCTGCTTATTTTTTAGTTTCTTTACAATCACTGTTTTCAAATTTAGTGTACCATTCAGCAGTTTCACTAAATTCACAGAATTCTGCCGCCACGACGACTGTCTCATCACAGACTGCTTCCATCGTCCCTCAGAGAAACGCTGTTCACCTGCTGGCAGTCACTCCTCTTTCTCCCACTCTCCAGAGCCCTAGCAACTGCTGACTTACCTTTTATCTATATATTTGCCTATTCTGGACATTTCATATATACAGAATCATGCAATACCCTGTGAATTCTACGACTGGCTCCTTCACTTAGCGTGTTTTCAAAGTTCATCAACACTGCAGTACGTATCGGTCCTTCATTCCTTTCCATGGCTGTGCGATATTCCACTGTCCGGCTCCAAATTAAAAGCTGCCGGCTCCTCTGGAAGGAACGCCATGACAGACATAGCGTATTATAAAGCAGAGACATCATTCTGCCAACTCTACGTGGTTCTGAGCACCAAAGAATGGATGCTCTCACACTGTGGTGCTAGAGAAGACTCTTTAGAGTCCCTTGGACTGCAAAGAGATGAAACCAGTCAATCCTAAAGGAAATCAACCCTGAATATTCATTGAAAGGACTAATGTTGAAGCTGAAGCCCCAATACTTTGGCCCCCTGATGCGAAGAGTCGACTCACTGGAAAAGACCTTGATGATGGGAAAGACGGGCAAAAGGACGGCAGAGGATGATAGTTAGCATCACCAACTCTAGGGACATGAAACAGAGCAAACGCTGGGAGACAGCGGAGGACAGAGGAGGCTGGCAAGCTGCAGTCCATGGGGTCGCAGACTCAGACACAACTGTGCGACTCACCAGCAAAAGTGCTCTGCTGGTCTGCTGGGGCTGCCGTGACCAAATTCCAGACGGGGTTCCAACAACAGCCAGGTATTGTCTCATAGCGACTGGACAACAACAGCAGCAGCTACGTCACCTTTTCTTTATGCTGCTATAAATATTTGAGTACAAGTTTTTGTAGACACAGGTTTTCAGTTCTCTTAGGTATATACACAGGAGTAGAACTGCTGGGTTATACAGCAAATCGGTGTTTAACATTTTTAGGAACTGCTAAATTTCAAATGAAGGTCTTTAAACCCAGGATACAAAGAGACAAAAAGGCTTGTAAACCAACATAAACATCTGCGTGGAGAAGTCTCCAGTTCCACTCATTAGAAAATCCAACTCACAACCATTTGCAACCACGACTTGAGACAAATGCGATTCTTTGAATTCTAAGGACTGTACTAAATACCATCTCAGTATCAAGCAGAGTAACACATCAACCTGGAAATCGGGAAATAATTTACTACTCAGATCCCAGCATCGCCTATGAAACTTTTACATGGGATGAGTCAAGGTTCTACTGGCTACCTGAACAAGTTAATACCAAAGGCCACAGTGTTATGGAGAACGCTCACCATAGTAAAACAGGCCTTTCTTAATACACCCTAAGTGAAGGGACCATGTGTTCTATTTCCCTCACATTCTCCAAAAACACTGGCGCTCAATAAGCACTTGCCGGCTGGTGATGAACACAGAGGGTCTCGCCTGAGCGCCACTCCCTGTAAGAACCAGGGATTCAATCAAATGGCATTTTTAAAAGGGAACCACATGGAAGCGACCACGTAGAGAAATTTTACAAACTTGTAATCTTAGATTAACATTGCTCAACTTCTTTGGGCTTCAGTGCCCTTGTGTACAAATGACAGTAATGTTTACCTCAAAGGCTCTTTTAAGACATGCAACCTTGGCCACTTCTTATCTACAGTTTCATTACAAAGAAATCCAGTGTAGTTATCAAATTTTCCTACTACGCTGAAGACTTTCCCTAATTAAAATACATGCAAAACATTGTGCTGTCTTTATTGTTAGTTTTACAGTTAAAAAATGTGACTTACAAAATTCATGGGATTAACCAGAAACTGCAAAACAAGTAAGGTGAAACTCTGGTTAAAAACGTAGATTTTGCCTAATCTTATCCTGAGATGGCCTACAAAATAAAGTAACCCAGTTCTTGTTCCCAAACTGTTAATCTGGGATAACAGATGTGTATCACAGCATTTGCAATCTGTATTCTTCAACAGTCTCTAATCTGACACTTTCACATTCAGCCTGGGGCTCTTCCTGTCCACCTTCAACCACGTACAGCAAATTCTTGGGACGTTCCTCCCCAAAGGACCCCACTATATATAAAGAGGCTGGGAGCACCCAATAGCTGAGAGGCGGAAACAACCTAAGTGTCCGTCAAAGGATGAACAGAAAAACAAAACTTGGTATACACATACAAGGGAATATTATTCAACCTTAAAAAGGAAGGAAATCCTGTCACATGGCACAACATGGATGAACCTTGAGGATATGAAACAAGCCAGGCACAAAAAGACAAATACTGTAAGTCCACAGGTATGAAGTATTTGAAGTAGTCAAAGTTGAAGAAAGAGAAAGCCAACTGGTGGATCCAACACTGAGGGGAAGGGGAATGAGAAGCTGTTGTTTCCTGGGCACAGTCTCAGCTCTGCAGGATGAAGCAGTTCTGGAGACCTTCTTCACAACATCGTGAACACAGCCAGCGCTACTCAACTGTCTTCAAAAATGACTGAGACTGTAACCTTGTCAGGGCTTTTTACAGTGAAAATTTATGGGATTCTTTTTACAGTGAAAAATACATAAAAATAGAGGGAAGCTAAAAAATATTTAAAGAAATTCTGCTGCTATAAAAAATAACTCTCCTTTCAAGGAAAGATGAGAGAGAGAGAGAGAGGGAGAGACTAGGAACAATCCTTTCTCTACTACCAAGTCTTATAATAAGCATTTTTAATGCTGCATCCCTAGATAAGGACTTTGACAAGAATTACTTGCCCACCATAGCGTGTTTGCTTGAAATACAGCCTTCTTATTCTATTAGCCAACAGAAAATATTCAAGACGCTTCGTTATCTTAAAAACACACCTACTTCAGGCCCAAAGGACTTTCACCTTGCCGTAGACTGGTGGGGGAACGTACATTTTTAACACCAAAAAGGTTGTTTCCACTTTCACACAGAGCAGACCTGAAAGGCTAGAATGGCAAGTTCTAGAAGGTAACATTGTTTCAGAACTTCAAATAATTTAAAAAATGTTCCCACCAATTCCCTTTTAATAGACTACTGAAGAAAATTTAGGTTGCTTCTGAATGAAGTATAAACAAGCAATCAGGTAAAAAATCCAATATAGTCCTCTAATATTTTTTCCCATGGTTAAAAAGACAGTTTTTAAATTAGAAAAAAATAACAAATTAAGAAAGGCTGGGAGCACCCAATAGCTGAGAGGCGGAAACAACCTAAGTGTCCGTCAAAGGATGAACAGAAAAACAAAACTTGGTATACACATACAAGGGAATATTATTCAACCTTAAAAAGGAAGGAAATCCTGTCACATGGCACAACATGGATGAACCTTGAGGATATGAAACAAGCCAGGCACAAAAAGACAAATACTGTAAGTCCACAGGTATGAAGTATTTGAAGTAGTCAAAGTTGAAGAAAGAGAAAGCCAACTGGTGGATCCAACACTGAGGGGAAGGGGAATGAGAAGCTGTTGTTTCCTGGGCACAGTCTCAGCTCTGCAGGATGAAGCAGTTCTGGAGACCTTCTTCACAACATCGTGAACACAGCCAGCGCTACTCAACTGTCTTCAAAAATGACTGAGACTGTAACCTTGTCAGGGCTTTTTACAGTGAAAATTTATGGGATTCTTTTTACAGTGAAAAATACATAAAAATAGAGGGAAGCTAAAAAATATTTAAAGAAATTCTGCTGCTATAAAAAATAACTCTCCTTTCAAGGAAAGATAAAAAGAGAGAGAGAGAGAGAGGGAGAGACTAGGAACAATCCTTTCTCTACTACCAAGTCTTATAATAAGCATTTTTAATGCTGCATCCCTAGATAAGGACTTTGACAAGAATTACTTGCCCACCCTAGCGTGTTTGCTTGAAATACAGCCTTCTTATTCTATTAGCCAACAGAAAATATTCAAGACGCTTCGTTATCTTAAAAACACACCTACTTCAGGCCCAAAGGACTTTCACCTTGCCGTAGACTGGTGGGGGAACGTACATTTTTAACACCAAAAAGGTTGTTTCCACTTTCACACAGAGCAGACCTGAAAGGCTAGAATGGCAAGTTCTAGAAGGTAACATTGTTTCAGAACTTCAAATAATTTAAAAAATGTTCCCACCAATTCCCTTTTAATAGACTACTGAAGAAAATTTAGGTTGCTTCTGAATGAAGTATAAACAAGCAATCAGGTAAAAAATCCAATATAGTCCTCTAATATTTTTTCCCATGGTTAAAAAGACAGTTTTTAAATTAGAAAAAAAAAATAACAAATTAAGAAAGGATTACACTAAAGCTGTCAAGTCCAGTATCTTAGAAGATTCACCCCTCTAATATTTTATCAAGAACAGTAAATACCAAGAAGTTTCTAAGAGCGAATAACCCTTTTAATAGTCTAATAGTCTAAAAATTACCATTCTCATATAAAATATCTTTGACTCCTCCAAATTACCCATATAACCATACAGGCATATATCCACAGACTCAATTTTAGATTAAAGCAGAGGTTCTGAAACAGGGTCACCAGTCCACGAGCCCCCTCAAACTGGATAAAAGAGATCATTCAAGGACTTCAGAAAAGAAAATTCCAGTTACTATATGAGCATTCAGAGAGAAAGTCAACCTACAGAAAGTAAAATTACAAAAGCTTGATCTTGGTACAGTGGCATACAGAAGCATTCAATCCTAAATTGCCAGGAATTCCACATATGCCTCAGGCAAAGATCTAGATGGCATTTTAATCAACTAGAGCTAACATTAAAAATGTCATATTAACAAAAAATTAGTTGTTTTTTTTTAATAAACTGAATGTTTAAACATGGATGGAAAAACTGATAAAGTTAGTTTTTTTAAAAAATATATTTATTTATTTATTTATTTTGGGGGATGCGGTGGGGTGACGGGGGGGCAGGGTTAGGGTGGGGAGGGAGGGGGGCAGGTGGGCCACTTCTATTGGTCTTTAATTTATCTATTTTCATCCAGCTTTGTTCTCTGGCCCGTGTGGGCCTCCCATCGCGGTGGCTTCTGTTGTCACAGAGCACCGGCTCGGGGCGCATGCGCTCCAGAGCTCCGGCTCGGTAATTGGACACATGGGTAGAGCCGCTCCGCGGCACGTGGGATCTTCCCAGGTCAGGGATCGAACCGGCGCCCCTTGCACTGCAAGGCGGTTTCCTTACCCACTGGACCACCAGGGAAGCCCCAAAGCTAGTTTTAAAAGTCATACACAGTGTTTGTTTTTTAAAGGATAGAAAAATAGCCACAAAAATAGTTAAAATACTAAGCAATAAATAGTTGATACTGCATTCTTAGAATGGAAAACTCAGCAACTATTTAAAAATAGAATAGAATTATGCTGCACTTTAAAGCACAATTTAAAGAAAAACACTGTTCCTTCTCCTTTTCTCCTGTTAAGAACTGAGAAACAGTTACCATGCCAATTCTGTGCTATTCTCACAAGAAAAACCAACAACATATAAAACTGCTACAAAATACAACTCAACAACAAGGGTGCCAACTCAATTTGTAACGACTGGGCAGGCAATCCAGAAATGGCAGTAGTCTAGGCTTAAAGGAATTTTTAATCCTATATTAAGTATTAATGATAGCTGGACCTCATCAGAGTGGGAAAAACCCTAAAAAAAACTTCAGGCAGGTTTAATCTGGGATCCAGAGAACAGCAAAGGAGTGAACTGAAACAATCGAGTCACAGGAAAGCTTTAAACACAAAAGCAGCACTGTGATTCTTTCTGCTCACTTATCTTGCAGCTCACCAGCCTCCTTTTAAAGCCAAGAGTACAATGAAATTAACAGTAAACCCACAGTGGTGAGCTATTTCTGGAACAGGATTTCCTTACACTATTAAAATCCAAGGGCCCCAAAGCCTAATTTGAATTTGCCTCAGGCAAAGATCTAGATGGCATTTTAATCAACTAGAGCTAACATTAAAAATGTCATATTAACAAAAAATTAGTTGTTTTTTTTTAATAAACTGAATGTTTAAACATGGATGGAAAAACTGATAAAGTTAGTTTTTTTAAAAAATATATTTATTTATTTATTTATTTTGGGGGATGCGGTGGGGTGACGGGGGCAGGGGTGGGGTGGGGAGGGAGGGGGCAGGTGGGCCACTTCTATTGGTCTTTAATTTATCTATTTTCATCCAGCTTTGTTCTCTGGCCCGTGTGGGCCTCCCATTGCGGTGGCTTCTGTTGTCACAGAGCACCGGCTCGGGGCGCATGCGCTCCAGAGCTCCGGCTCGGTAATTGGACACATGGGTAGAGCCGCTCCGCGGCACGTGGGATCTTCCCAGGCCAGGGATCGAACCGGCGCCCCTTGCACTGCAAGGCGGTTTCCTTACCCACTGGACCACCAGGGAAGCCCCAAAGCTAGTTTTAAAAGTCATACACAGTGTTTTTTTTTTTAAAGGATAGAAAAATAGCCACAAAAATAGTTAAAATACTAAGCAATAAATAGTTGATACTGCATTCTTAGAATGGAAAACTCAGCAACTATTTAAAAATAGAATAGAATTATGCTGCACTTTAAAGCACAATTTAAAGAAAAACACTGTTCCTTCTCCTTTTCTCCTGTTAAGAACTGAGAAACAGTTACCATGCCAATTCTGTGCTATTCTCACAAGAAAAACCAACAACATATAAAACTGCTACAAAATACAACTCAACAACAAGGGTGCCAACTCAATTTGTAACGACTGGGCAGGCAATCCAGAAATGGCAGTAGTCTAGGCTTAAAGGAATTTTTAATCCTATATTAAGTATTAATGATAGCTGGACCTCATCAGAGTGGGAAAAACCCTAAAAAAAACTTCAGGCAGGTTTAATCTGGGATCCAGAGAACAGCAAAGGAGTGAACTGAAACAATCGAGTCACAGGAAAGCTTTAAACACAAAAGCAGCACTGTGATTCTTTCTGCTCACTTATCTTGCAGCTCACCAGCCTCCTTTTAAAGCCAAGAGTACAATGAAATTAACAGACTAAACCCACAGTGGTGAGCTATTTCTGGACAGCAGGATTTCCTTACACTATTAAAATCCAAGGGCCCCAAAGACCTTTTAAATTTTAAAATATTTATTCATTTAAAAATGTTGTAAGCAGTCCTACACATTAACAAAGAAGTTATAAAAAGAGAAAAAAACTTGAACATCCCTCCTCCCCAAATCAGTGAGAATAGTATTGTTTTACATTGCTGCAAATCTTTTCAATGTCTTGCTTAACAGAAGATGCTGAGATTCTCTCAACTGTTTCAGCATTCAACATTCTACTGTTACGTTGTACAGGTTAAGTATATGAAGAAACCCAGTGCTACTCAGGTACGTAGCTGGGAAGGGAGGAATAGTTTACAGGCTTTCCAGGGAGTTATACATATCCCTTTGAAATTATTGCAAAACTCAACAAGGGATAGTTTCTTAAAGGCTTATGGAATCCTGCTCTTTCCCTTCAACTTATGCACAATTCTTTAACATTACAGACACTGGCCATTTGTAAAAAAACTGATTCAGTTAGGCAGATCTTCCAAATGTTGATGCATTTCATTACACAGTATCAAACTATCAGTCATTAACATTACTACTAATCACCATCTAAAATATCTGTAAGTATTTGGAAGTTATCAAGCTCAAGAGATACATGCTTTCCAAAGCTTTTTTGGAAAGTTTTGCTTAGCGGTTTAGTCACTAAGTCATCTCTAACTCTGTAGCCCCATGGACATCAGGCTGCCAGGATTCTCTGTCCGTTGGATATTCCAGGCCAGAATACTGTTGTGGATTGCCATTCCCTTTGGCAGTTTTGCTTGGAAGCTCAAATTTTATCATTAGTAACAAATACTGTCCACTCAGGTAACAGATTCACTGTTCACTGTTGAGAAAATGTCTGCCAAATATCCAAGTTTAAATAGTTTGTCAGAATGGAGGCTTTCTTGGCGGTTCAGATGGTAAAGAATCTGCCCCCAATGCAGGAGAGGCAACAGATTCAATCCCTGGGTCAGGAAGATCCCCTGGAGGAGGTCATGGCAACCCATGCCAGTATTCTTGCCTAGAGAATTTCATGGACAGAAGTGCCTGGTGGGCTACGGTCTATGGGATCATAAAGAGAGGGACACAACTGGGCAGCTAAAACACACACACACACACACACACACAGATCTTTCTAGTAAAGATATTGTTCCACTCTCATAACTCACCAGTGCCTTCCCTTCAGACACTGTATTCTGCATGGTTTACAACAGAAGTGCGTTAGGCATACTTTCCGTTCTGTCACATAGAATGTCCACTCAAGAGCACGCACTAGAGAGTCAAGACTTCCAATAGTAGAGATTTGACAAGATCAATTTGTGCTGCTTCATTCTTACATAAAACTTGCATTTTGAAACTGCTGATACATGGCAATGAAGATTACCATGACCACTGGTCCCCTGTGCTGCCAAGGCCTTGATAAGACCCTAGGAGGTCAGCAAACTGACCCACCACTGCCTCTGTGTCACAGGCGCGAGTGTCAACGTCACGAAAAAGGCCAACATTGTCTTAGTATTATTGTGAAAATAGTTTCAACCTCAGAGACCTTTTGAAAGAGCGCCTGTGAAACCACACTTCGAAATGGAATAAATGATCGCTGTTTTGACAACGCACTAATGCACAAGCAGACACACTACATGTCCTAGAATTCCATTAGCAGAAAAGTCAGCAAATCTCCAAGTTGGATTTCATCACTTCAAAACAATAATCTACCAAGTATTACAAATTAACTCTAAGTCAGTCACATTCCAACAACCTAAAACACCTTCACCTAAACTAAAAGGTGCTCAAATTTTTAAATAAATCCAGTTGCATTAGGGAACTCTTAAGCTCTGAGGCGAGAATCCCAGCTCTACCACTTGCTCGAGGACACAGCTGCTAACTCGGCCTTCAGGGCCCGGCTTCCTGCCTCTGGGGGAAAACAACAGCGTCTGTGTGTTTCACAGACCAATACTACACAAAGAGCACCTGAAACAATACCTGGCAAATAATTAAGAAACCTACTGTATCTATAACCAGGCCTTTACTTCTCTTTCTTTCTAACAAAGCAACTTGCAGCCCTGTGATTCCTCCATTTTAATTTCCATTATCACCCAAGAGAAGGAAAACGGGATGATAGCTGAGGATATTACTAAAATATCTATCACCAATCCTTTAATTTTCCTTCGTAACAGCATAAGCTTAAAATAAAGTTTGCCTTTCTCTAACTCAGGCAAATATAGATATATAAATACATAATATATGGAATTTTTTTTACTGATTTAATTAAATTAATTCTTTGCTTCAGTCTACCATCATTCTGCTTATTTCACAATTTTCAAGAATTTTAGAATACGGTTCACTGAGAAATACCCAAGCGTCATTTCTGGTTCAGTTGAGTAGCCTGAGAACCACTTCCCTTATTCCATTTTTCCTCCTTTAAACCGACAAAGGAAACTTCTTGATATCTCACAAGAAAACAAGGAAACTGCCTAACAGACAAATACAGTCACCCATGCTGTTCAATGCACAAAGCTGCACTACTTGAAGCGACAGTGCTGCAGGCGGACCGGCTTCTGCTGGCAGTAAGCCTAGTGTGAAGAGAAAGCGGCATGTGAGCTACAAGGTAAAAATGCTAAGGAAGACCTTTGCTACGAGTCATTAAGTTCTGGAATACAGCTGATCTGCCAATATTCTAATATTTGCAAAATACCAGGTTCTACAATTTTTTCCTCCTAATTGACCCCAGTGCCTAAATCCAGCATGCAGACTACTCTGAAAGACCCAGAATACAAATGATCTTAAACACTGTTTATACTGTAGCATTAAACATGATGATAGACTTAAAACCCTCAAATTCTGTGATGGCCCAAAGATTGTTTCTCCAATTTTATTTATGTCTTTATCTGGGGAATATTTAGACTCTCCCGCTGAAAATGTTTTTCCCCAAGAACTAGTCCACAAACCTAAGTCCAAAAATAAACAGGAAGCAGTGTTGAAAAGATGCAATACATTTGAATCCAAGTTTCACTGGCTTCATGTAATAAAACCATACCCTAAAATATCCTATGAAAGAAAAGTTCAAGACTGTCAAATCTGGAAATGAGAGAAATTATACCTGTATTAATGAAAATAATAAATATGTATTATTTAATATTAAATATCAAATGATATTAAATAGTGAAATTTTGCATTAAAATAATTAAAATAACCGTATCAGTTAAATTTTTCTTTTTTTTACCCAAAATTATACACTTCCCCCCCAAATACCCACGTGTATCTGTATTTTTAATAATTCTATCTTCACAAGTAAAATTTGAACAAATTAACAAATTATCAGGATTATCACTGCAAAAGATCATCGGGAAAAATTCCTTCCTGTTCCACATTAAAATGATGAACTTGGTTCTCTAGTCTGCTGAATCTAGGTTTTAAAAACAAACCTAATGGTGTTTCTATCACTAAATGACAAAGAGCTGGGAAGGGGCTGAGCGCCACAGGTCCCCAGCCACACGTGGATGGTGGCGACAGGTGCTCACCACACACTAGCCCATCCACTTCCCACTGTAATGGTCAAAATTTCCATAATGAAATTTAAAAAAAATTTTTTATAAAGACACATTAAACAACAGACAATTATTAGCTTCAGGGGAAATGAAGGGATGCACAAAAAATGAGCAACACTGTAGAAGCGTGTTGGTGCAGGGACGAACACTGGCATCCTCGTGACAGTGCAGGTACTGGTCTCTAATTTAACCATAAGGTGTGGGGTAGCACTGGGGCACGGGGACAATCATGTCCACAAGTAAGTCTTCATCTACTAGGAAAGGAAGTCAATTGGAAATTCTATCGATGAGAAATAGAAATATTTTATTTACCAAAAAAAAAAAAGGTAATTAAACCCAAGAGAATAGAGCTAAGAGTTCAACATAACTGCCTTTAAGAGAGGGACGAGGGAGGATCTGAGAGGCTGGAAGGAATTGCTGGTTTTCATCCTAACCCCTCAGTACAGTATTGGATGTTTTTAAAACCTTTTTTTACTGTGAAATCTACCAAATACAGAAAATTAAAGCTAATCAATTATTACAAACATCTGTACAACTGCCACTCAGGTCAATGCACCATCTCATGACCTTCTAAATGTTTTTGTATTTTATGGGTAGAACCAAAGACTATAAAACAAACACATACCATTTTCCTCACTGCAGCTGATGAGAAGTTTTCAGGTGCCTTTAAACTGCCCATGTTTCCTCATTCTCCTACTCTCCCTTACTCACCATAAATGTTCAAGTAATAGCAACAGCTAAACCCTTATTATGTACTAGGTTTCTGTTTTTAATCATCAAAACAACATCATAAGACACGTTTTACTATCCTCCTCGTTTTATAGAGGGGAAAGAGGCTGAGTTAACTTGCCCAGGGTCCCAGCTAGCAGGTGACTGGGGAGCATTCCAGCCAAGCGCCTTGCGCTGGAGTCTGCACTCACACTACTGCCTCACGAGACAACAGCTACCAACAAAGGAAGAGCTTGGAGCAGAGGACATGAAGTCTAGTGACTGCCACCATGACGGCTGAAATAAAAACGACACAACATGAGACTACATGAGTGATAGGGATTTAGAGCTTCATCCTCCTCCCAGATAAGCGGCTACAAAGGTAAACTGCGTAAAGCGCCTATGAGGCCAGGGCACAGAGTAAGTGCCATACCACTGGCTGCAGACGTCCTAAAGGGCTCACCTGGGCCAAAGGAACAACACTGTAGAAGCGTGTTGGTGCAGGGACGAACACTGGCATCCTCGTGACAGTGCAGGTACTGGTCTCTAATTTAACCATAAGGTGTGGGGTAGCACTGGGGCACGGGGACAATCATGTCCACAAGTAAGTCTTCATCTACTAGGAAAGGAAGTCAATTGGAAATTCTATCGATGAGAAATAGAAATATTTTATTTGGCGAAAAAAAAAAGGTACTTAAACACCAGAGAATAGAGCTAAGAGTTCAACATAACTGCCTTTAAGAGAGGGACGAGGGAGGATCTGAGAGGCTGGAAGGAATTGCTGGTTTTCATCCTAACCCCTCAGTACAGTATTGGATGTTTTTAAAACCTTTTTACTGTGAAATCTACCAAATACAGAAAATTAAAGCTAATCAATTATTACAAACATCTGTACAACTGCCACTCAGGTCAATGCACCATCTCATGACCTTCTAAATGTTTTTGTATTTTATGGGTAGAACCAAAGACTATAAAACAAACACATACCATTTTCCTCACTGCAGCTGATGAGAAGTTTTCAGGTGCCTTTAAACTGCCCATGTTTCCTCATTCTCCTACTCTCCCTTACTCACCATAAATGTTCAAGTAATAGCAACAGCTAAACCCTTATTATGTACTAGGTTTCTGTTTTTAATCATCAAAACAACATCATAAGACACGTTTTACTATCCTCCTCGTTTTATAGAGGGGAAAGAGGCTGAGTTAACTTGCCCAGGGTCCCAGCTAGCAGGTGACTGGGGAGCATTCCAGCCAAGCGCCTTGCGCTGGAGTCTGCACTCACACTACTGCCTCACGAGACAACAGCTACCAACAAAGGAAGAGCTTGGAGCAGAGGACATGAAGTCTAGTGACTGCCACCATGACGGCTGAAATAAAAACGACACAACATGAGACTACATGAGTGATAGGGATTTAGAGCTTCATCCTCCTCCCAGATAAGCGGCTACAAAGGTAAACTGCGTAAAGCGCCTATGAGGCCAGGGCACAGAGTAAGTGCCATACCACTGGCTGCAGACGTCCTAAAGGGCTCACCTGGGCCAAAGGACAACGACAGTATCTGATCAAACATCAATATTCTGAGTTCTGAAATGGTCTTAAGGAAAAACCCTGAGCCTCGAGTTATCTAAGTCCACTCTCTTAATATTTTTAAAGTGAGGTCCCCAGAGAGTCCAACATCTCAAGCAACTTACCAGTAGTAACAATACGAGGCTGTCTCTTTTCTAAGACATCTTTGAGAATTAGTAAGATTAGAGGACAAGGAGTAACAGAGATCACCTACAACAGTTCTGTTTTCTTAAGGCTAAGCCTGCTCGAAGCCGGAGTGACATATACTAGTCTGTTACTAGGATCAAAACCCAAGGTCTCCTCAGCTCTTTCTATTCTACAGTTAATGTACCATCAATTCACTTGTAAAGTTGCCAAAAAGTAAATTCACGATTGCCAGAAGTTACATCTCAATCATCCATCTTTCACCCATCTTTTCCCCCTTCACAGCCCCATAACAGTACCTGTTCATTCCTTCACTCAATAAATAACGGAACACCGACTGGGTTCCAGGCTTTGTTCTAAGTACAGCAGTTTATATATATAAAGTCCCACATAGAGGACAAAGATTCGGCACGCCTGCACTAAGCTTACAATACAACAGTAGAGGTTAGGAGTACTAAATAGTATAGATACAAGTGTTACAAAGGAAGATTTCAAATATGTCTGGAAAAGGGAGACGAGTAACAAGGTTACAGACGCGACACGAAGGATGAAGGTGATTTTCTGATACGAGAACTGCGGGAGAAGAGTCGGTCACTCCAAGGTGGGAAGAACAAAGTGGAAAAACAAACAAAGACCCCAAAATAAGTGTACAGGACTTGAAGAGCGGTATCTATTCAGCTGGGTCGTAAAACACACTAGCAAAAGAAACTTCAGAGAGGCGGGGTCATACCGGTGAGAAGCCTCATCTCACATTCTAGGCTAAAATATCTGAATGTAATTCATAATCCTGTGGATACAGTGACCACTAAAGATTTCTGAGGGGGGTTACATATGTACACCTATGGCAGATTCAGGTCGATGTATGGCAATAACAACAAAATTCTCTAAAAAAAACATAAAACAAAGATTTCTGAGGAAAATAAATTGGCATAGAACTTAAGATTAACTTAGAAGCAAAACATTTGACAAGAAGCAGGGAATCATTTAAGAAGTTATGGCAATCTTGATGAGAAATACTGAGAACTTTAACCAAGGTGAAAGTGGATATGGAAAGAAGATTAACGCATTACAGAAGTAAAAAGGTTATGCCCTGACAGCTGACTGTGTAGGAGGGAAAGACAATTTGGAGCCTTTGATGGAAAAGAACTTGGGATGTATCCTTAACAGAAAGCAGGCAAGCTAAAGGCTGAGCCAGATGTAATCACTTCAAGATCATACTCTGAACCAAGGGGGAAATATATTAATCTTATTTTATCTCAGAAAAATAAACCTCTTATCTTACAAAAATAAAATCTTCTCTGTTATCTTAAATAACAGATTATGATACGCAAACTATAGTATGCAAAAACACCCAAATGAAAGCTGTTTTTCATACTTATTACATCTGTATGGGCACACGTACTAGAATAAATCATGTTTGTATTAAGAATATACATACCACACTTCTGCCATGTTAAGATGCTGGAAGTGCAGTGTGTGTGCTGTTAAAAGTAGGAGCTAACAACCTCAGATAAAAATTACGTAATGAAATCGGTAGCAAAATGTAGCTAGCTACAATGTATCCGCACAAGAAAACTCCTACTGATCCATCATACATGTCAGACACTATCATTTGGTTCAGTGAGTTAAGCTTAGAATCATCCAGTTCTTCTGATTCAATAAAATGCATGTGGCTGTTGCCTGTGTAACAAGTGGACTATGAGCTCCTTCGGGCAGCGATTGTACGCCAGACCCCCAAAGTGGAAAAACAAACAAAGACCCCAAAATAAGTGTACAGGACTTGAAGAGCGGTATCTATTCAGCTGGGTCGTAAAACACACTAGCAAAAGAAACTTCAGAGAGGCGGGGTCATACCGGTGAGAAGCCTCATCTCACATTCTAGGCTAAAATATCTGAATGTAATTCATAATCCTGTGGATACAGTGACCACTAAAGATTTCTGAGGGGGGTTACATATGTACACCTATGGCAGATTCAGGTCGATGTATGGCAATAACAACAAAATTCTCTAAAAAAAACATAAAACAAAGATTTCTGAGGAAAATAAATTGGCATAGAACTTAAGATTAACTTAGAAGCAAAACATTTGACAAGAAGCAGGGAATCATTTAAGAAGTTATGGCAATCTTGATGAGAATACTGAGAACTTTAACCAAGGTGAAAGTGGATATGGAAAGAAGATTAACGCATTACAGAAGTAAAAAGGTTATGCCCTGACAGCTGACTGTGTAGGAGGGAAAGACAATTTGGAGCCTTTGATGGAAAAGAACTTGGGATGTATCCTTAACAGAAAGCAGGCAAGCTAAAGGCTGAGCCAGATGTAATCACTTCAAGATCATACTCTGAACCAAGGGGGAAATATATTAATCTTATTTTATCTCAGAAAAATAAACCTCTTATCTTACAAAAATAAAATCTTCTCTGTTATCTTAAATAACAGATTATGATACGCAAACTATAGTATGCAAAAACACCCAAATGAAAGCTGTTTTTCATACTTATTACATCTGTATGGGCACACGTACTAGAATAAATCATGTTTGTATTAAGAATATACATACCACACTTCTGCCATGTTAAGATGCTGGAAGTGCAGTGTGTGTGCTGTTAAAAGTAGGAGCTAACAACCTCAGATAAAAATTACGTAATGAAATCGGTAGCAAAATGTAGCTAGCTACAATGTATCCGCACAAGAAAACTCCTACTGATCCATCATACATGTCAGACACTATCATTTGGTTCAGTGAGTTAAGCTTAGAATCATCCAGTTCTTCTGATTCAATAAAATGCATGTGGCTGTTGCCTGTGTAACAAGTGGACTATGAGCTCCTTCGGGGCAGCGATTGTACGCCAGCCACCTCGGGGCCCTAGTGTGTTCCGGAGGGCCCCCAGCAGGTCTTTCATAAAGGGAATACATGGCAGTAACCCAAGGAATGTTTTTCAAGGATCCAGCACTTTCATAACCCGGTGAGCATTACACAACAGCACAGCACTAATGACCCAAAACCTGAGTGCCTGCTGTTCAACAGGTAATGGAGTCACAAAATGAGTCACACACGACTCCTCCCTTGGAACTCGGGATTTCTTTCTCTGCACAAGCCGAACGCCACGGGCTTCACCAGAAAACCTGGATCTGCTCGACCCGTGAGCGCAGCAGTGCATCTCAACTCCTTCATGCTTCCAGTTTCTCATCTGCAGAACAGCCGAGGATTCGAGAGAAAGAACCTGAGAGTGCTGTCTGAGAAGGGCCAGGGCAGACGGCCGGTTTCCCACGGGGCTCTCCCAACTCGGATCAGGCACTTGGTGGCGAGTCCCGGCCGTCACCGGGCTCCGCACAGGGGCTCATCCCAGCACCCCCGGGAAGCCCTCAGGCCAGACGGCACGCTGACAGGAGGGATCTCAGGAGGACAACACAACCCAGACGACTGACAGGCTTTCACCAGACAGAGCTCTGGAAACTAACAGTCCATATTTTATCTGCATTTTAGACAATTCCTAATGGAATTCCAGCCAGCGAATACTACTAAAATTCAAACCTTAGTATTTCGGGACAGTGAGGTAATACAACTACTTTATGAAAAATAATGTCTCCTCCTCCGTCTAGGACCATCTCCAATGCAAAATCCTAACGTTTCAAAAGTTCAGAATTCTGAATACGCTAAGAAACAAATCTGGGGGGAAAATAAAGACTTAAGCACTTCAGCTGATCAAATCCAGCTTCCAAGAATACGCTCTCCAGAAGACATGCTACATATCCTTTACACTGAATTTTCTTATCCACGTAAATTAACTTTTAAAAGACAATTAAATGCATCATTTGAGCTAGCACTTCTTCACAGAACATGCCAATTTCAAAACCACACTCTCAAAGTAGGCAAGTTCGAAAAAAGCTAAAAAGCTCCCCTTTAAAATCAAACATACTATCTATATTTCTGAACTACATGATGATGCCATCTATTTCAACTAAACTATCTAAAGATGAGGTAGAACTATGAAAACGCAGCGCTATTTCTTTGTATGTGAAATCCACAAAGCAAGGACACCTTTCCCACACGGACCTTAGATTTTCCTTCTGACAGATTTATATACATCATCATCTAGCACTCCTTATTACATTCAGAAAAAATAAAACAACACGGCATAAACAATAAAATACTTTAAGATCATCTTTTAAAACTGTTCTCCCACTGCTTGGAACCACAAGCCTAACGTGTTCTTGAACAGGCTCAGCTGCAAGGAAGCCCTTCAGCAACTGAGATGTGAACAGTCCAGATCCAAATTCTGCATTATTAAAAGCTTCCTTACCTTCTGCTACATCATCATCTACTGCTCCTTTCACCTGAGAAAAACACCACTGAATATCATTCCCTCCTCCAGCTCCTGGAAAAAGAAAACATACCAATTAAAACTGAGTTCTGTTCATGTTTACTCTCGTAAACACAGCGATGGTATCCACGGTCGGCATGAGACGAACAGCCTGGTGCTGCCCACGCATACAACCACCACCCCAGAGCACTAATTTGGAAAGAGGTGAGTCCCCAGTCGTTGGCACCGCGTTCCGAGAGAGAGAGATTCCAGGTCTGAAACATTTATCGGCCATGTACGGCCATCACCACTGTACGTGTGTGTAGAACTTCCCTTCCATTTTTGCTTCCCCTCAAATACAGTAAAAGCCTTACTCCAAGCAAGACCTACCAGAAAAAAGTAAATTATCAAAAGTCAAAGAGTTTGTCTTTAAGGATACAAAAGCCCGCAGCAGAGTTAATAAGGTTAAGCTACCATAAAACACGGAAGGACGAGAAAACTTCAGGAACATTACTGCCCGGGCGAGGAGCAGTGATTCATATGAACCCTGCCGCCACCGGGGCACACACAGCAAACACAACCTCACCACCCATTTCTTGGCAGTTCACTGCCAGCAAATCCCTGGCTCCAGACACAGAGGAAGAGAAACTGAACTGAAGGCTGGTGAATGGCCTGCCCTGGGAGCTGTCTGGCCTCCCCTTCGCCCAGATCCTTCAGAATCCAAAGGACCTTGCAAAGAAATAATTTTGTTCATTTGTCATCATTCTGTGCAAAACAATTGCAATTTCACTTAATTATTCAACAAGGCCAAAAAAGCAACTTATTCACAGCAAACCCTACGTCGACCCAACGTGCTTTTTCTTTTTTTACAGGTTTAATGACCTGTCTAAAGAGTGATGAAAAAAGACGGAAAACTGGTTTAGTTCCTGAATGTTTTCTATTTTGCTTCCAAGCACGGAGGGAGAAATGTCCTGGGTCTATGAAGAAAGAAACTGGATCTAGATCTAGAACTGATGCTGCCAGGTGCAGGAAGCTATTCAGCAACACCAAAATGTACAAAAATAATCCTAGCAGCAATTACCTTTCTTTCTCCCTTCACCCTCCATTCCTTGCTAAATATTCCAACCTGGTTTTCTCTCTGCATCTTTTTCTCCCTCCAAGCTTTTACCTAAATCTCTCTTCCGTTGGCTATTTATATCTCTGAACTCCACAACTATTTTAACTAACTCCAATGAAAACCCTTTTGGGAAAAGCACATCTGCACAAAAGCTAACATGCAAAACCTAAAGTTTAAATTACATTTTCCATGTAGCTTGCCCTATGAGAGGCCTTGCACTCTTTGGATGTAAAGGGTAAGAAACGTAAAGGCGAATGGTTCCAGAGAGCCCCCCAGCTCAAAAAAAAAGGAAAAAAGAAAAAAAAAAACCAAACCAAGAATTCAGGCTTACAGCCTCAAAAATAGACGCACCCACGGTGGAAAGAAATACACTAGGTCCCCCATTGTATTTTAACTTGGAAAGCACACTTCCTTCTCGGTGCAACACACGTTCATTTGCAGAAACACCCAAGAAGGCTGGCAGCAGGGAGGAAAATCGGAATTCCCGGAAGGAAGAGCCGCAAAGCTGCCCCCCGGGGGCGGAGGCGGAGGCGGCGGCGGCCCCGGCTCCCCGGCCGCGGGGACAGCGCGCCCGCGCCCCCGCCCGCCCCACCCACGCCGGGCCCTCGGCGCGCCGCCCCGCCCCGCCCCCACCGTGCCAGGCTCCAGCCCTCGCGCCCAAGCCCCCGGCGCGGCCGCGGCGGCCCGCCCCGCGCCGCCCCGGAGCCCGCCCCGCCCGGCCCGGCCCCGGAGACCCGCGGGCGCCCCGCGGCTCTCCGACAGCGCCGGCGGTCGCTAGGGGGTGATGGAGGGGGGAGGAAGCGAGCGGCGCCTTGTCAGCGGAGCGGCTGAGTGCTCCTTTACCTGCCATGTTGCGCTGCACATGGTGACCCTGCTGGGTTCCTCGGGGTCTCCGCTGCCTGGACTCACCCCCCGCACCTGGGGATGGGGGGGCAGGGAGGGCGGATGGCGGCGGATGGCACCTGAGGGGAGGGGGCAGGGGTCGGGGGAGAAGGAGGGAGGGGCGGGCAGGCCGGCCGGCGGGATGGTGGATTTCACTCAGGGGCTTCCCCACGCTTGCTCTTTCTCCAGCGGCGGCGGCGGCGGCGGCTACGACAGCGACGGCGGCGGCAGCGGCAGGGAAGGCGACTCCACTTTCAAAATGGCGCCGGCTGGCCTGGCCAGTGACGTCACCGGAGGGCGGAGCCGCCGGGCAGGGCCGGAGGGGCGGGGCGCGGAGGGGGAGGGGCGGGGCGCGGCCCGGCGGGCTTCTGGCCCCGCCCTTCCCGCCCGCCCGGCCCCGCCCCTTCCCGCCCGCCCGCCCTCTGCGTCCGGGAGGGCCTGGCCCGCGAGCGGCTTGCCCTGGCTATGCCCCTCGGTACCCTCCCTGCCCGGCCCGGCCCTACGTTTTTCTCCGCATGGGTGCCTTCTCCCTTTCGCGAGTGCCTGGACTCTGGGGCCGGCTCAGTGGTCCCGTTAACGTGCCCGCTTGCACGGGTTGGGGGGGTCCTGTGTCTTTTTAGAGAATCCTGTCCTGTGTGCGCTATTTAAAATAATGACACTGTGGCGCCCTGACTAGGTCCAACTTGGAAAGCACACTTCCTTCTCGGTGCAACACACGTTCATTTGCAGAAACACCCAAGAAGGCTGGCAGCAGGGAGGAAAATCGGAATTCCCGGAAGGAAGAGCCGCAAAGCTGCCCCCCGGGGGCGGAGGCGGAGGCGGCGGCGGCCCCGGCTCCCCGGCCGCGGGGACAGCGCGCCCGCGCCCCCGCCCGCCCCACCCACGCCGGGCCCTCGGCGCGCCGCCCCGCCCCGCCCCCACCGTGCCAGGCTCCAGCCCTCGCGCCCAAGCCCCCGGCGCGGCCGCGGCGGCCCGCCCCGCGCCGCCCCGGAGCCCGCCCCGCCCGGCCCGGCCCCGGAGACCCGCGGGCGCCCCGCGGCTCTCCGACAGCGCCGGCGGTCGCTAGGGGGTGATGGAGGGAGGAGGAAGCGAGCGGCGCCTTGTCAGCGGAGCGGCTGATTTCTCCTTTACCTGCCATGTTGCGCTGCAAATGGTGACCCTGCTGGGTTCCTCGGGGTCTCCGCTTCCTGGACTCACCCCCCGCACCTGGGGATGGGGGGGCAGGGAGGGCGGATGGCGGCGGATGGCACCTGAGGGGGGGAGGGGGCAGGGGTCGGGGGAGAAGGAGGGAGGGGCGGGCAGGCCGGCCGGCGGGATGGTGGATTTCACTCAGGGGCTTCCCCACGCTTGCTCTTTCTCCAGCGGCGGCGGCGGCGGCGGCTACGACAGCGACGGCGGCGGCAGCGGCAGGGAAGGCGACTCCACTTTCAAAATGGCGCCGGCTGGCCTGGCCAGTGACGTCACCGGAGGGCGGAGCCGCCGGGCAGGGCCGGAGGGGCGGGGCGCGGAGGGGGAGGGGCGGGGCGCGGCCCGGCGGGCTTCTGGCCCCGCCCCTTCCCGCCCGCCCGGCCCCGCCCCTTCCCGCCCGCCCGCCCTCTGCGTCCGGGAGGGCCTGGCCCGCGAGCGGCTTGCCCCTGGCTATGCCCCTCGGTGCCCTCCCTGCCCGGCCCGGCCCGACGTCTTGCTCCGCATCGGTGCCTGCACCCTGGCGCCAGTGCCTGGACTCTGGGGCCGGCTCAGTGGTCCCGTTAACGTGCTCGCTTGCACGGGTTGGTGGGGTCCTGTGTCTTTTTTAGAGAATCCCCTGTCCTGTGTGCGCTATTTAAAATAATGACACTGTGGGGCAGCCCTGAGGCCGGCGGTGCAGACGTGCTGTTCAGCCAAGGTGAAAGTTCGCAGATCTGAGAAGGACGTGACTGGGCCGGTGCCATCTGGGTGAATTCGGTTACCTTCTCTTGGGCCCGGAGCCCTTGGTAACTAAGGGCAGTGGAGCGCGGTTTCAGAAAAGGAAACCGAGCTTGCTACTAGATGATGGGGTCGAAAGGGTGACCCGGGTCTGTTCGGCCCAAAGTGCAGAAACAGTAGTTAACCGCTGGACTCTGAAGTCAGGCTGCTGGATGCTGACGCCACCGGAGATGAGGGTAACCATCCTATCTAACAGGATTATTTCAAAGATTAAATGACTTCATTTGAGGACCTGATAAACGTGAGCTGCAGGTATTATTAGATTTGTATTAAAAGCAACTTTAGTGGCATTGGTAGATATAAAGATAAAAATAAACTAGAAACCTCCGTCATCAGCCAAGAGGGGAATATGTACTTCTTTCAAAGGTGTGCTAATAATGCCTGAAGCCGCTAAAAACAGACATTTTACATATCTCAGTCTCTCAAATTTCACTTGAAAAGCACCTTTAGAAACACCCAGGATTTGACCTTAAGGCAGAAAGGAGTGATCAGGCATTCAGAGACCGTCTCTGCATGATCTCCACTTTCTGTCTTATTGTTTGTTTGGCTGTACTTGGTCTTTGTTGCTGCACAGGCTTTTCTCTAGTTGCGGCAGCTCTAGTTTTGATGCTTGGGCATTTCGTGGCAGTAGCCTATCTTGTCGTGGAGCACAGGCTTTAGGGCACATGGGCTTCAGTCATTGTGGCTCCCCGGCTCTAGAGCACAGACTCAATAGTTGTGGCTCACGGGCTTAGTGGCTCTGGGGCATGTTGGATGCTCCCAGACCAGGGATCAAACGTGTGTCCCCTACACTAGCAGGCAGATTCTTTACCACTGAGCACCAGGAAGCCTTCTGCCTTACTCTTAATCTGGAGGAGTTTGAAACAGTTTCAAACTTCTTCCACATGAAACACAGCACTGTTGTGTTCCTGGTCCCCCCCCTGTTTTAACGTGCTCGCTTGCACGGGTTGGTGGGGTCCTGTGTCTTTTTTAGAGAACCCCCTGTCCTGTGTGCGCTATTTAAGATAATGACACTGTGGGGCAGCCCTGAGGCCGGCGGTGCAGACGTGCTGTTCAGCCAAGGTGAAAGTTCGCAGATCTGAGAAGGACGTGACTGGGCCGGTGCCATCTAGGTGAATTCGGTTACCTTCTCTTGGGCCCGGAGCCCTTGGTAACTAAGGGCAGTGGAGCGCGGTTTCAGAAAAGGAAACCGAGCTTGCTACTAGATGATGGGGTCGAAAGGGTGACCCGGGTCTGTTCGGCCCAAAGTGCAGAAACAGTAGTTAACCGCTGGACTCTGAAGTCAGGCTGCTGGATGCTGACGCCACCGGAGATGAGGGTAACCATCCTATCTAACAGGATTATTTCAAAGATTAAATGACTTCATTTGAGGACCTGATAAACGTGAGCTGCAGGTATTATTAGATTTGTATTAAAAGCAACTTTAGTGGCATTGGTAGATATAAAGATAAAAATAAACTAGAAACCTCCGTCATCAGCCAAGAGGGGAATATGTACTTCTTTCAAAGGTGTGCTAATAATGCCTGAAGCCGCTAAAAACAGACATTTTACATATCTCAGTCTCTCAAATTTCACTTGAAAAGCACCTTTAGAAACACCCAGGATTTGACCTTAAGGCAGAAAGGAGTGATCAGGCATTCAGAGACCGTCTCTGCATGATCTCCACTTTCTGTCTTATTGTTTGTTTGGCTGTACTTGGTCTTTGTTGCTGCACAGGCTTTTCTCTAGTTGCGGCAGCTCTAGTTTTGATGCTTGGGCATTTCGTGGCAGTAGCCTATCTTGTCGTGGAGCACAGGCTTTAGGGCACATGGGCTTCAGTCATTGTGGCTCCCCGGCTCTAGAGCACAGACTCAATAGTTGTGGCTCACGGGCTTAGTGGCTCTGGGGCATGTTGGATGCTCCCAGACCAGGGATCAAACGTGTGTCCCCTACACTAGCAGGCAGATTCTTTACCACTGAGCACCAGGGAAGCCTTCTGCCTTACTCTTAATCTGCGGAGGAGTTTGATTGTAAAACAAGTTTCAAACTTCTTCCACATGAAACAGCAGCACTGTTGTGTTATTCTTTCATTTTACATTAGTATTTCTTGCCTAACCAATGAACAAACCCAAACTAAAACTTCACCATGTATGTCTTTCAGCTACCCGAAAGATTAATGCAGCGTGTGCTGTTATCGACTTCTATTTTGGTTGATTTCATAAATGCATTTTTCTGGATACGCCTCTAGTCTTTATTTTCCATTTTCTCTGCCCTTGCTTGAAAGCTCAATCCTAGAATCTCTTAAATTAAAAAAAAAAAACAAACCCAACACCTTAATCAGAAAAGAGAACTGGAACCCCTATGGTGCTGTTTAGTTGCTAAGTCACATTTGACTCTTTTGTGACCTCCTGGACTGTAGCCTGCCAGACTCCTCTGTCCATGGGATTTCCCAGTCAAGAATATTGGCGTCTTTTGCCATTTCCTTCTCCAAGGCATCTTCCTGAATCAGGGATCGAACCTATGTCTCTTGCATCTCCTGCATTGGCAGGTGGATTTTTTATCACTGAGCCACTATGGGTCATTTTTCTTTTTTATGCTTCAGTTTTTGCCATATGTAAGATTTGTAACTTCACACTTCCTGAAAAGCAATTTGGTTTACATCAATGATTTGTTCTTCTCAGACACAAAGAAAGCTTGAGTGGAAACTGGGATTTTTTTTTTTTTTTTAATTTTGGCCTCTTTTATTGGTCCTTCATGTATTTATTTTTATCCATCTTAATTCTTTGGCATGTGTGGGCCTCCCATCACAGTGGCCTCTCTCATTGCAGGGAACTGACTCTGGGCGCATGCGCTCCAGAGTGCTGGCTCCTGATTGGACACACTGGTCCAGCCACTCCACGGCATGTGGGATCTTCCCAGGCCAGGGATCAAACGTGTGTCCCCTACACTAGCAGGCAGATTCTTTACCACTGAGCACCAGAAGCCTTCTGCCTTACTCTTAATCTGGAGGAGTTTGATTGTAAAACAAGTTTCAAACTTCTTCCACATGAAACAGCAGCACTGTTGTGTTATTCTTTCATTTTACATTAGTATTTCTTGCCTAACCAATGAACAAACCCAAACTAAAACTTCACCATGTATGTCTTTCAGCTACCCGAAAGATTAATGCAGCGTGTGCTGTTATCGACTTCTATTTTGGTTGATTTCATAAATGCATTTTTCTGGATACGCCTCTAGTCTTTATTTTCCATTTTCTCTGCCCTTGCTTGAAAGCTCAATCCTAGAATCTCTTAAATTAAAAAAAAAAAACAAACCCAACACCTTAATCAGAAAAGAGAACTGGAACCCCTATGGTGCTGTTTAGTTGCTAAGTCACATTTGACTCTTTTGTGACCTCCTGGACTGTAGCCTGCCAGACTCCTCTGTCCATGGGATTTCCCAGTCAAGAATATTGGCGTCTTTTGCCATTTCCTTCTCCAAGGCATCTTCCTGAATCAGGGATCGAACCTATGTCTCTTGCATCTCCTGCATTGGCAGGTGGATTTTTTATCACTGAGCCACTATGGGTCATTTTTCTTTTTTATGCTTCAGTTTTTGCCATATGTAAGATTTGTAACTTCACACTTCCTGAAAAGCAATTTGGTTTACATCAATGATTTGTTCTTCTCAGACACAAAGAAAGCTTGAGTGGAAACTGGGATTTTTTTTTTTTTTTTAATTTTGGCCTCTTTTATTGGTCCTTCATGTATTTATTTTTATCCATCTTAATTCTTTGGCATGTGTGGGCCTCCCATCACAGTGGCCTCTCTCATTGCAGGGAACTGACTCTGGGCGCATGCGCTCCAGAGTGCTGGCTCCTGATTGGACACACTGGTCCAGCCACTCCACGGCATGTGGGATCTTCCCAGGCCAGGGATCGAACCGGTGCCCTTTGCACTGCAAGGCAGACTCTTTACCCACTGGACCATCAGGGAAGCCCTATTTTTGTTTTTTTAAAAAACAAAACCAAAAAATCATAAGTCTTGATTCTGTGTCCCCTCGATGACCCTGCAGACATTGGCAGTCGCTCTTTCCTGAAACATGACCATCCACTCACCTCATCCGCAGCCCAAGATTCCCACCTGCCCATCCCTCCTTCTTCCTCAGCCAATAAAACTCTTTTTGAGTCTTTAAAAAGCAATTCAAATGTCACTATCTCCTGGCAGGCTTCTCTGATATTCTCCCCATTCTCTTCCCACCTGAATCTGTGTTAGGTGCCCTTCCAAAATAGTCTCATAAAATCCGACGCACTTCTCTCTTACCAGATTATGTCGGATTTATCTAAATATGGTCTTTTAGTAGACTGAGTTCTGTGAGGGCAGGACATGTTTTAATTTCCTCCCATATCATCAGCCTTGTAATTTGTTGGACTGATGGATGAATGAAACCATCTCTCTGGTTTCAGTTGAAAACCACTGACATGTTGACTCTCTACCACTTTCCTGTTTAGTTGCTAAGTTGTGTCAGACTCTTTTGTGACCCCATGGACTGTAGCCTGCCAGGCTCTTCTGTCCATGGGATTTTCCAGTCAAGAGCACTGGAATGGGTTGCCATTTCCTTTTCCAGGCCACCTTCCTGAGCCAGGGATTGAACCCACGTCTCCTGCATCTCAGGTGGATTCTTTACTGCTGAGCCACTGGGCCGTGTCATAAACTGGGTGGATGTTTTCAGTCACCCTTCTTAATCCTGGAAGAAAGAGGCATTTTATAAATGATCTCAGTCATGCCGATCTACATTTGTTAGACAACGAAAAGTGAAAGTGAAGTTGCTCGGTCACTTCCACCTTGTTGTGACCCATGGACGAGCCACGGAATTCTCCAGGCAAGAATGGTGGAGTGGGTAGCCTTTCCCCAGTAGTTGGTTAAATATGTAAGTTGCTTATAGGTAGCACTATCCAAGAGAATCCCATAGGATACCATTCCCTCACCCAGATAAACCTCGTGCTGTGACACAAGCATTTTCCCATATGAGCCTGAGCCAGAACTTGAACAGGTAAGATGCACAAAGTCGTAGTTCCCAGCAGAACTAGGTTCAGCCTCGTTACGCCAAAAGTAGAATTCCCTCTGGCTTTTCCTGAGGAAGTCCTGCAGAGACCCGGAATGTGTTTTGCTTCCAGTCGGAGCTGAAAGGCACTAAGGACACCCACAATCTCACCCGCAGAAGGGAGACAGCAGGATTCATCCGTGGGTTTTAGCAAGATGGCTTTTTAAAGAATATGATATGATGGGGGGAGAATCACTTGCAAGTTGTTCTCTTTCTTGGAGTTAAGATAAACACAAAACTCCACCTCAGCAAATAGAAGCGGTACTATTTAGATGCTCTTTTCCTCTAGGCAGTTACGACTTAGGGTGTCTAGGAAAGACCACCAACTTAGAGATAAAAGGAAAGATCCCCGGGCACTCCTGGAAGTCCAGCAGTTAAGATTCTGTACTTTCTGTGCAGGGGATGGAGGTTTGATCCCTGGTCCAGGAACTAAGATCCTGGATGCCATGTGGTGTGGCCAAAGGTCAGCTTTCTACATTGTATCTTAATATTTACAAATTCAGCCTGGAAGATAGTTTCCCAGAACTCTGCAGAGTCTAGACTATACTTAGAATTTATTCTACAATTATTAAAACTCACCGTCAATTGTATTTGCATTTCCTTTTCCAGGCCACCTTCCTGAGCCAGGATTGAACCCACGTCTCCTGCATCTCAGGTGGATTCTTTACTGCTGAGCCACTGGGCCGTGTCATAAACTGGGTGGATGTTTTCAGTCACCCTTCTTAATCCTGGAAGAAAGAGGCATTTTATGAATGATCTCAGTCATGCCGATCTACATTTGTTAGACAACTGAAAGTGAAAGTGAAGTTGCTCGGTCACTTCCACCTTGTTGTGACCCATGGACGAGCCACGGAATTCTCCAGGCAAGAATGGTGGAGTGGGTAGCCTTTCCCCAGTAGTTGGTTAAATATGTAAGTTGCTTATAGGTAGCACTATCCAAGAGAATCCCATAGGATACCATTCCCTCACCCAGATAAACCTCGTGCTGTGACACAAGCATTTTCCCATATGAGCCTGAGCCAGAACTTGAACAGGTAAGATGCACAAAGTCGTAGTTCCCAGCAGAACTAGGTTCAGCCTCGTTACGCCAAAAGTAGAATTCCCTCTGGCTTTTCCTGAGGAAGTCCTGCAGAGACCCGGAATGTGTTTTGCTTCCAGTCGGAGCTGAAAGGCACTAAGGACACCCACAATCTCACCCGCAGAAGGGAGACAGCAGGATTCATCCGTGGGTTTTAGCAAGATGGCTTTTTAAAGAATATGATATGATGGGGGGAGAATCACTTGCAAGTTGTTCTCTTTCTTGGAGTTAAGATAAACACAAAACTCCACCTCAGCAAATAGAAGCGGTACTATTTAGATGCTCTTTTCCTCTAGGCAGTTACGACTTAGGGTGTCTAGGAAAGACCACCAACTTAGAGATAAAAGGAAAGATCCCTGGGCACTCCCTGGAAGTCCAGCAGTTAAGATTCTGTACTTTCTGTGCAGGGGATGGAGGTTTGATCCCTGGTCCAGGAACTAAGATCCTGGATGCCATGTGGTGTGGCCAAAGGTCAGCTTTCTACATTGTATCTTAATATTTACAAATTCAGCCTGGAAGATAGTTTCCCAGAACTCTGCAGAGTCTAGACTATACTTAGAATTTATTCTACAATATTCAAGGTATAAAACTCACCGTCAAGTTAGCAAAATACCCTATACTAGCAGGTGTTTAAGAATAACAATGGTGAATGCACCAGGAGGATCACTATGTAGCTGAACATTTGCAAAAACAGAGGAAGTTGCTTGTGCTTCAAGAGCAGGACACAAAGTACAGATATAATATGGTCACAAACAGTGCAACAAGCCCAAGATATATAGAGTCAAAAATGCAAAGGAAATGCACTAGGTGTTCACAGGAAATGTCTCTGGGAAGTGGCACAATGGGAAAGTTTTCTCCTTTGATGTGCATTTCTTCACCTATTCTATAATCAATATATAAACAGAAAAGAATACACTTGCATTTTATTTATTTACTTTTTTCTGCATCACAAGGCATGTGGGATCTTAGTCCTCCTGCCAGGGATCAAACCTGCTCCCCCTACATTGAAAGTGTGAAATCGTAAACACCGGACCTCCAAGGAAGTTACCTGACGAAACTTAATTTTAAAAGTTCATTTTAATGCTGGTTGTAGGGTATGATGATAAAGCCTGTGTTATAGATTTTGCACCTTAAAGATTACAGTCCATTAAAACTATCCATAGATGTGATTTAATCCGTGGGTTGACCCTAAAGTCAAGAAACATTTTGTTTTGGTCTTTTAATATTACACCTAATTAAAGATGAAAGAAAGCTGAGTAAATTCACACCATTACCTTCTGTTTGTAAACTGTAACCAAAAATCTTGTCTTAACCTTTGCATGGGAGGTACAGTCTATAGATTCACAGCCTGAGATCTCTTTGGTGTAAAAATTCGAACATCATGAAATTACACATTATCCTGAAATCCATTGTCAGTGTTATTTATTAAATGATCGTCCATGCTCTATAATGTAGACCAAGTATTATTTAAAAGGCTGATGTGTTTGAATTATGTCTGTTTACATGCTGTAGATCTTCAAGGTTTAGCATTTGAGTTTTACACCTAAATAACAGAAAGGTATATAGGCAGGCTTACTGTTGCAAGGAACTTTAGCCATTAACTAACAATATGGGGGCTTCTCAGGGTTGGTAGCCCCCTGCCAGTGCAGGAGCATGACATTGTCTAGGCTATACTTAGAATTTATTCTACAATATTCAAGGTATAAAACTCACCGTCAAGTTAGCAAAATACCCTATACTAGCAGGTGTTTAAGAATAACAATGGTGAATGCACCAGGAGGATCACTATGTAGCTGAACATTTGCAAAAACAGAGGAAGTTGCTTGTGCTTCAAGAGCAGGACACAAAGTACAGATATAATATGGTCACAAACAGTGCAACAAGCCCAAGATATATAGAGTCAAAAATGCAAAGGAAATGCACTAGGTGTTCACAGGAAATGTCTCTGGGAAGTGGCACAATGGGAAAGTTTTCTCCTTTGATGTGCATTTCTTCACCTATTCTATAATCAATATATAAACAGAAAAGAATACACTTGCATTTTATTTATTTACTTTTTGCTGCATCACAAGGCATGTGGGATCTTAGTCCTCCTGCCAGGGATCAAACCTGCTCCCCCTACATTGAAAGTGTGAAATCGTAAACACCGGACCTCCAAGGAAGTTACCTGACGAAACTTAATTTTAAAAGTTCATTTTAATGCTGGTTGTAGGGTATGATGATAAAGCCTGTGTTATAGATTTTGCACCTTAAAGATTACAGTCCATTAAAACTATCCATAGATGTGATTTAATCCGTGGGTTGACCCTAAAGTCAAGAAACATTTTGTTTTGGTCTTTTAATATTACACCTAATTAAAGATGAAAGAAAGCTGAGTAAATTCACACCATTACCTTCTGTTTGTAAACTGTAACCAAAAATCTTGTCTTAACCTTTGCATGGGAGGTACAGTCTATAGATTCACAGCCTGAGATCTCTTTGGTGTAAAAATTCGAACATCATGAAATTACACATTATCCTGAAATCCATTGTCAGTGTTATTTATTAAATGATCGTCCATGCTCTATAATGTAGACCAAGTATTATTTAAAAGGCTGATGTGTTTGAATTATGTCTGTTTACATGCTGTAGATCTTCAAGGTTTAGCATTTGAGTTTTACACCTAAATAACAGAAAGGTATATAGGCAGGCTTACTGTTGCAAGGAACTTTAGCCATTAACTAACAATATGGGGGCTTCTCAGGTGGTGCTAGTGGTAAAGAACCCACCTGCCAGTGCAGGAGACATGAGACACGGGTTTGATCCCTGGGGCGGGAAGATGCCCTGCAGGAGGGCATGGCGACCCACTCCAGTATTCTTGTCAGGAGAATCCATGGGCAGAAGAGCTTGGTGGGCTACAGTCCATAAGGTTGCACAGAGTCAGACACGACTGAAACGATGGAGTACACACGTAGCCCAGTTTTCACAACGGATACTTGAATTCCCTATTCGAGGTATTTCCTATTCCCTCCAGTGTTCATTCAGCCATTGCTTAAAGATTCCAGTTCACCAAGAACTAAAATCTGTTCTGCTTTTAGACAGTTGTAATCACGAAGTCATTCTTCCTACATTGTACAGAAGTGTACCTCACTGCGGCTGTATTCTGCAGCCTCTGGCCCTCCCACTGGGGACCTCGCCAACATGAACAGAAGTGTGGTTTACATACCGGAACAGAACCATGTCTCCCCAGTTTTCTCTTTACCACAACAATCAGCTTCTCCAAAGCTTCCTTCCTGGATCCAGCTTTGATCTATGTATCAGTGTATCACCTAGGTCGACGTCTTCTGCATAAAATTAAATTGTTCCAAATGTATCATATCGTGATGTCCAGAAGTAAATGTTAACAACTCAGGCCTGACAATTACCCATTTAAGTAAAACTGTTACTTGGCCTCTTCTGCAAACTGTATTTCCATGAATGTTGCCAATAGTCCATTGGATTTGATAATCAAATACTGTGGTCTGGGGGACTTCGATGGTGGTCTAGAGGTTAAGACTTTGCCTTCCAGTGCAGGTGGTACAGGTTTGATCCCCCTGTTGGGAAGCTACGATTACACATGCCTCACAGCCAAAAACCAAAACAGGAAACAGAAGCCATATGGTAACAAGTTCAATAAAGGCTTTAAAATAATATGCATCAAAAAAATCTTTGAAAAAAAATATTGTGATCTGGGTCCTTTTCCATGCATAGCTATTAATACACAGCTTCTTAATCGTTCTTCCCAATGGGTCATTTTTTCATTTTTTCGATTGATACATACTCTCTGGAAAGTAGCTGGAACTTGATAAATATTTAAATAAACAGAGAGGGTTTTTTTGGGGGTGGCGGCAGGTTGGGGAGGGAGGGGGTGGGCAGGCTACTTTCTATTGGTCTTTCATTTCTCTATTTTCATCGTCTTTGTTCTTTGGCTCCTGTGGGCCTCCATCGCAGTGGCGTCTGTTGTTGCGGAGCGCCGGCTCTGGGCGCATGCGCTCCAGAGCTCCGGCTCGGTAATTGGACACATGGGTCCAGCCGCTCCGCGGCACGTGGGATCTTCCCAGGCCAGGGATCGAACTGGCGCCCCTTGCACTGCAAGGCGGTGTCCTTACCGACTGGACCACCAGGGAAGCCCCGAGGGTTTTTATCTTATTCTCTATTGTTTCCACCATCTTAACTGAGATTATATATATATATATATATATGTGTGTGTGTGTGTGTGTGTGTGTGTGTGTATATATGTATGTGTGTATATATATATATGTATGTATATATATATTAGTTAACTATATATATATATATAACTATATATATATTAGTTATTTATTTAGCTGCTGCCAGGTCTTAGTTCCTGGTCACACAGACTTTAGTTGTGGCATGTGGGATCTAGTTCCCAGACCAGGGATTGAACCCAGGCCCCTGCACTGGGAGCCTGGAGTCTTACCTACTGGACCACCAGGGAAGTTCCTATAATTGAGATTTTATTGGTAATAATTTAATGATCAATTCATAGAAATTATTACTAATTTGTACAGAAAGTCTTAAAAGCCATGTAGTTGTAATTCTTTCCAGTCTGAAGACTTTTCAGCTTCAGATTTGGCGGCTAAATTTTTTAGGTCAACGATTAAAACCCCAAAGGTTTGATCCCCTGTTGGGAAGCTACGATTACACATGCCTCACAGCCAAAAACCAAAACAGGAAACAGAAGCCATATGGTAACAAGTTCAATAAAGGCTTTAAAATAATATGCATCAAAAAAATCTTTGAAAAAAAATATTGTGATCTGGGTCCTTTTCCATGCATAGCTATTAATACACAGCTTCTTAATCGTTCTTCCCAATGGGTCATTTTTTCATTTTTTCGATTGATACATACTCTCTGGAAAGTAGCTGGAACTTGATAAATATTTAAATAAACAGAGAGGGTTTTTTTGGGGGTGGCGGCAGGTTGGGGAGGGAGGGGGTGGGCAGGCTACTTTCTATTGGTCTTTCATTTCTCTATTTTCATCGTCTTTGTTCTTTGGCTCCTGTGGGCCTCCATCGCAGTGGCGTCTGTTGTTGCGGAGCGCCGGCTCTGGGCGCATGCGCTCCAGAGCTCCGGCTCGGTAATTGGACACATGGGTCCAGCCGCTCCGCGGCACGTGGGATCTTCCCAGGCCAGGGATCGAACTGGCGCCCCTTGCACTGCAAGGCGGTGTCCTTACCGACTGGACCACCAGGGAAGCCCCGAGGGTTTTTATCTTATTCTCTATTGTTTCCACCATCTTAACTGAGATTATATATATATATATATATATATGTGTGTGTGTGTGTGTGTGTGTGTGTGTGTATATATGTATGTGTGTATATATATATATGTATGTATATATATATTAGTTAACTATATATATATATATAACTATATATATATTAGTTATTTATTTAGCTGCTGCCAGGTCTTAGTTCCTGGTCACACAGACTTTAGTTGTGGCATGTGGGATCTAGTTCCCAGACCAGGGATTGAACCCAGGCCCCTGCACTGGGAGCCTGGAGTCTTACCTACTGGACCACCAGGGAAGTTCCTATAATTGAGATTTTATTGGTAATAATTTAATGATCAATTCATAGAAATTATTACTAATTTGTACAGAAAGTCTTAAAAGCCATGTAGTTGTAATTCTTTCCAGTCTGAAGACTTTTCAGCTTCAGATTTGGCGGCTAAATTTTTTTTAAAGAGGATTTCAAGGAATTTCCTGGCAGTCCAGTGGTTAGGGTGCCACAGTTCCACTGCAGAGGGCATGGGTTTGACTTTTGGGAAGTAAGATGCCACAAACTGCCTGATGTCGCCAAAAAAAAAAAAAAAGAGAGAGGATTTAGGATATATTATCCTAAGGCATTTATAATTTGTTATATCCCAGAGCCATGTCATTTCATGATTATCTGTTACATTGGATGTGTAAAGTTGCTTCAGTCATGTCTACTCTGTGTGATGCTATGGACCATAGCCTCTGTCCATGGGATTCTCCAGCAAAGAATACTGGAGTGGGTTGCTATGCCCTCTGTCAGGGGATCTTCCTAACCCAGGGATCGAACCTGAGTCTCTTGTGTTGCCTGCATTGGCAGGTGGGTACTTTACCACTAGCGCCACCTGGGAAGCCCATATTATCTTAAGGCATTTATAAGTTCTTCTATCCAGAGCTATGTGATTTCATGATTATTTGTCACATTACATGCTCAAAAATTTGTACATTACACATCAACAAGTCATTAGCAAAAAGTGGACTACCACAACCAAAGATATTACAGCTAGCTCATCTATCTAACAGGGTTAGCCTCTTCAAAAGACAGTTTTCAGGCTCCACCTCCAAAAATCCTCATTCACTGGGTCTCTTAAGAAGCTTCCAACCATACGATCCACCAACCCCATTTCTGAGTATATCTCCAAGGGAAATTAAATGAATGAATGAATTAAATAATGGTCTATGCTGTCAAGTTCATTATAACACTATTCATATTAGCCAAGCTACAAAACAAGTCTTAGAGTCTGTCAATGAAAGAATGAATTTTTAAAATGTGATGCATATATAGAAAATCATTTGGCCTTCAAAAGGAGATCCTCCCATTAGAAGCAATAGAAATGAACCTGGAGGACATTAGACTAAGTGCAAAGCCAAATGGGGAAAGAAAACACTGCCTGATGTCAATTATATGTAAATCTAAAAAAGTCAAACTCACAGAAGCAGAGAGAGGAATGGTAGTGGCCAGGGGTTAGAGGGAGAGAGGAAGAGGGAGGTGTCAGTCAAAGGATACAAAGTTGCACTTATGTAGGATGAATGAGTTCTGGAGATCTAACTACAGCACGGTAACTATAGTCAATAATATATTTAGGGGCTTCTCTGGTGGTCCAGTGGGTACGCCTGTGCACTTCCATGCCGGGGGCATAGGTATGATCCATCCCTGGTTGGGAAACTGTAATAAGATCCTTAATGCCACGTGGGGTGGCCAGAAAAGAAAATTTTGCTAAGAGAGTAGATTTCAGATGCTTTTGTCTCTCTCTCTCTCTCACACACACCCATAATTATGTGAGTCCATGGAAACGTCAATTAGCTTGATTCTAGTAATTGTTTCACTCTTTATGTATAAAATGCTATATTGTATACCTTACATATATGCCTAGTTTTTATAAATCAGTATTCTAGGTGAGTCTGATGTGCAGTCAAATTTGAGAATCACTGATTGAGCATATCCACTCATTTTGTCAATATGCTATAAAGTGTCTGATGCAAATGATTAATAGTGAATATTGAAGACAAACTACCTATGGCAGATGTGCAGAGCAGTGTTCCACCATCTATTTTCCACAAGGTATTAACTCTTCTGTGGAAAAAAAAAAAAAAGGACTCTCTGATCAAAATGTTGGGGAACATGAGGTATAAATGGATTCTTTACTGTGTGATTTTTAAAAAATATACAGTTGTCCCAACCAATAGAAATTACAGCTAGCTCATCTATCTAACAGGGTTAGCCTCTTCAAAAGACAGTTTTCAGGCTCCACCTCCAAAAATCCTCATTCACTGGGTCTCTTAAGAAGCTTCCAACCATACGATCCACCAACCCCATTTCTGAGTATATCTCCAAGGGAAATTAAATGAATGAATGAATTAAATAATGGTCTATGCTGTCAAGTTCATTATAACACTATTCATATTAGCCAAGCTACAAAACAAGTCTTAGAGTCTGTCAATGAAAGAATGAATTTTTAAAATGTGATGCATATATAGAAAATCATTTGGCCTTCAAAAGGAGATCCTCCCATTAGAAGCAATAGAAATGAACCTGGAGGACATTAGACTAAGTGCAAAGCCAAATGGGGAAAGAAAACACTGCCTGATGTCAATTATATGTAAATCTAAAAAAGTCAAACTCACAGAAGCAGAGAGAGGAATGGTAGTGGCCAGGGGTTAGAGGGAGAGAGGAAGAGGGAGGTGTCAGTCAAAGGATACAAAGTTGCACTTATGTAGGATGAATGAGTTCTGGAGATCTAACTACAGCACGGTAACTATAGTCAATAATATATTTAGGGGCTTCTCTGGTGGTCCAGTGGGTACGCCTGTGCACTTCCATGCCGGGGGCATAGGTATGATCCATCCCTGGTTGGGAAACTGTAATAAGATCCTTAATGCCACGTGGGGTGGCCAGAAAAGAAAATTTTGCTAAGAGAGTAGATTTCAGATGCTTTTGTCTCTCTCTCTCTCTCTCACACACACCCATAATTATGTGAGTCCATGGAAACGTCAATTAGCTTGATTCTAGTAATTGTTTCACTCTTTATGTATAAAATGCTATATTGTATACCTTACATATATGCCTAGTTTTTATAAATCAGTATTCTAGGTGAGTCTGATGTGCAGTCAAATTTGAGAATCACTGATTGAGCATATCCACTCATTTTGTCAATATGCTATAAAGTGTCTGATGCAAATGATTAATAGTGAATATTGAAGACAAACTACCTATGGCAGATGTGCAGAGCAGTGTTCCACCATCTATTTTCCACAAGGTATTAACTCTTCTGTGGAAAAAAAAAAAAAAGGACTCTCTGATCAAAATGTTGGGGAACATGAGGTATAAATGGATTCTTTACTGTGTGATTTTTAAAAAATATACAGTTGTCCCTTGAGCAACCCTGGAGTTAGGGGCACCCACCCTCTGCACAGTTGCAAATCTGTCTGTAGCTTGTAGTCAGCCCTCTGCCAACACATCTTCTCCCGTCTGAGTTTCCAAGCCAAGGATTCGACCAATCATGGATTGTGTCATACTATAGTATTTACTGTTGAAAAAAATCTGCCAATTAATGGAGCTGCGTCGTTCAGACCTGCGTTGTTCAAGGGTCAACAGTACATTGTCAGTCTGCAGTGGAAAGATCTAACATGAAACGTCACCAAACGTAGGGGACAAGAGACATTGATCTATGAGCCAGAGTTATTTGAGTATAATCATTCAATAGAGAAGTAGCAACTTGAAGAAGAATCTAAACTCACATTTCTCCATATCTTCTTGTCAGTAAAGAAAAAAAATATTTCACTGCTATTCCTTCCTTCCTTCTTTTATGTTTTAATCTTTTCCTAAAAATGTTGTGTTGTTCCTTCAGTCATAGCTATGGTTGCCTGTGCTTTTAAGAGCTGATTGTTACATTTTTCAGGAATTTTGTGAGCTGGTTATTAAAAAAGAAACACACACGTTTTTTAAAAGTAAATTAGATGGACTTCCCTGGTGCCCAGTGGTTAAGACTCCAAGCTTCCACTGCAGGGGACACGTGTTTGATCCCTGGTCAGGGAACTGGATGGCTCTTGGAGTGGCCGAAAATACATAAATAATACACACTTACAATTTAATCATGTAAGTTATCAACAATGGTAATAAGTACTCAGAGCTCATCACTGCCCAGTTATTCTACTACACCCTACTATTTCCTGGGCTCTTGGGGTTATTTATGTCATTTTGTCTGTAGGGAACTGGGAACTGGTCTTGATGGAAACAGTCACACCTCAGAAATAAGCCAATGCTAGAGGCCCTTCCAGGATTCCCAGGTGGCGCTAATGGTGAAAAACAACAACGACAACAAAACCCAACAACAACAATAACAAAAAAAAAACCCTGCCTGCCAGTGCAGGAGATATAAGAGACACTGGTTCGATCCCTGAGTCAGGAAGATGTCCTGAAGGAAGGCATGGCAACCCATTCCAGTATTCTCACCTGGAGAATCCCATGGACAGAGGAGCCTGGAGGGCTGCAGTCCAGGTCGCAAAGAGTCAGACACAACTGAAATGACTTAACACACACACAGGCAGGGCCCCTTCCATCCCACATCAGAGAGCTGGCGAAAGTCGTCACATCTTGATTGGCACATACATCACTGTCCATTCACTGGGCAGAGACTTTCCCACAAAAGTAAATCTTTACTTACACACATTTCCTTACTCACACACATTCTTAGCCACGGATTCTTAACCCCAAATCCTAGATCTCTGATGTAAGATAAACAGGCCTTCTATTCATCAGTTTCACAGTATTTAGAGGAGCTACTGGGTCTGATATATTGAAGAACCTCGGGGTCCTCCAATATTGATTACTGGATCCTATTCAACCACAGCCAAGTTCCACCCATGTTGTTTCGAGGCCCTTCAGCAATTGTCACTTAACCACCCAGAAAATAGCCTTTGATATTGACACATGTTTCCCAGTGTTCAGCCTCAACAATAGCAGTCCTGAATTCAAACCCTGGTTCAGGACGGAGTCTGCCTTAAGCCCTCAGAGCCCCTGAAGAGTGTGGGGCAAGGGTGGCCGGCTCAGGTCTTCCTGTGTTCACCCTGTTGAGTGAGCCGAAGCCCTGATCATTTCAGCTTTTACGACAGTTCAGGTTTCCAATCTCTGTTACTATTCACGATAACAATATCCTGCATGTGGACAGTTTTGTCATGTGTATCATCTCAAAGACGTGCATAAGATAAATGAGGACTCCTTGGGGTTCTAAGAGATGGAAGCATTCGTTATTACATGCTGGTAGCTTGCTTGAGGTCACCCAGCTTTGGTTAATAGAAAAGGTGCTGTGGAGCATGGAAACAGTCACACCTCAGAAATAAGCCAATGCTAGAGGCCCTTCCAGGATTCCCAGGTGGCGCTAATGGTGAAAAACAACAACGACAACAAAACCCAACAACAACAATAACAAAAAAAAAACCCTGCCTGCCAGTGCAGGAGATATAAGAGACACTGGTTCGATCCCTGAGTCAGGAAGATGTCCTGAAGGAAGGCATGGCAACCCATTCCAGTATTCTCACCTGGAGAATCCCATGGACAGAGGAGCCTGGAGGGCTGCAGTCCAGGTCGCAAAGAGTCAGACACAACTGAAATGACTTAACACACACACAGGCAGGGCCCCTTCCATCCCACATCAGAGAGCTGGCGAAAGTCGTCACATCTTGATTGGCACATACATCACTGTCCATTCACTGGGCAGAGACTTTCCCACAAAAGTAAATCTTTACTTACACACATTTCCTTACTCACACACATTCTTAGCCACGGATTCTTAACCCCAAATCCTAGATCTCTGATGTAAGATAAACAGGCCTTCTATTCATCAGTTTCACAGTATTTAGAGGAGCTACTGGGTCTGATATATTGAAGAACCTCGGGGTCCTCCAATATTGATTACTGGATCCTATTCAACCACAGCCAAGTTCCACCCATGTTGTTTCGAGGCCCTTCAGCAATTGTCACTTAACCACCCAGAAAATAGCCTTTGATATTGACACATGTTTCCCAGTGTTCAGCCTCAACAATAGCAGTCCTGAATTCAAACCCTGGTTCAGGACGGAGTCTGCCTTAAGCCCTCAGAGCCCCTGAAGAGTGTGGGGCAAGGGTGGCCGGCTCAGGTCTTCCTGTGTTCACCCTGTTGAGTGAGCCGAAGCCCTGATCATTTCAGCTTTTACGACAGTTCAGGTTTCCAATCTCTGTTACTATTCACGATAACAATATCCTGCATGTGGACAGTTTTGTCATGTGTATCATCTCAAAGACGTGCATAAGATAAATGAGGACTCCTTGGGGTTCTAAGAGATGGAAGCATTCGTTATTACATGCTGGTAGCTTGCTTGAGGTCACCCAGCTGGTTAATAGAGAGGCTGGGAGCTGGGAATCAATTTTTGGTTCAATCCACTCAATCTAGTGTTTTTTCTGTCTTTCTACCCAGCTGCTTATTTCTCGATTGTTTTCCTTGATACTGTCCCTTGGTCCAGAGCCCCTGGACCAAAGACATTTCCTTAAACACATCCACTTTAAAAACAATCAAACTGAGACTTCCCTTGTGGTCCAGTGGTTAAGATGCTGTGCTCCCAATGCAGGACACCTGGGTTCAATCCCTGGTCAGAGTACTAGATCTCACATGCTGCAACTAATACTCTATGTGCTGCAACTAAGATCTAAGGCAACTCAAAATCCAAACAAACACACAGACAAATTAGAACTGGTCAAGTGACAATTCCTCAGGGGTAAATCAAAAGCTCACCTACGAGGCTCCAAAATAATGGCCTAGGATGTGCATACCCCTCAACTTTTGAGCAGGTTCTTTTCTTATCCCCCGAAAACCTTATGAAGGCTTCCACCAACACTGGAAGATGGCTTTAGAGAACATCGAAAACTTCATGAATCAAATCCAGCTCACACTTAATAGACCTGCGAAAACCTCTCTGACATGGTGTGTTGGTAGATTTGCAATAAAAATTTAAATTTAATAACTTCTTAATTTGGAAGGCAATAAAGCTAGGACTAGAGTGAAGCTTCAAAATTGCTTTTGGCAAGAGAAGTCAGCTGAAGCACCTCTCTGCACATCCTATTTCAAGCAGCCACCTCCTCAAGCTAACCTCCTCCACCGCAGTGAAGTTCACAGTCCCCAGCAAACTGCCGAAGGAGAAATCTGTGGTTCTTTGGAAGGTCGCAAGAGGACACTATCGAATGCCCCACCTACGTCTCCTGCCAGAGTCCTTTCAAACCCAGGGAGATTTCCATCCATCACAAGTATATGCCTCAACAATTTAGCCTCTGATTACCCACCCGCCAATGCAGGAGATGCAAGAGATGCAGGTTGGATCCCTGGGTCAAGAAGATCCCCTGGAGAAGGGAATGGCAACCCACTCCAGTATTCTTGCCCAGAGAATTCCATGGATAGAGGAGCCTGGTGTGGTACAGTCCGTGGGGTCGTAAAAAGCCAGACACAACAATCCCTGGTCCAGGAAGATCCCATATGCCGAGGGTCAACTAAGCTCGTATGAGACAGCTACTGAGTCTGAGGTCCAGAGCCCGTGCTCTGCAAAAAAGGCCACTGCACTGAGGAGTCCATGCACTACGATAGAGAGCAGCTTCTGCTGGGCCCAACTAGAGAAAGCCCATGCACAGACAGAGACCCAGAGCAGCCAAAAATAGATAAATGGGCTTAAGCTATTTCCATTTAACAAAAGTCTGCAGTAACAGCAAATGGACTGAAGAGGACCAGAGGTTGGTCAGTCACTCATTTAAGATCATTGAATGAACCATCTGCTGTGTTAGGAAATCAGAAGGTGAGACAGCAACACCTCGGTGAATGCTGAAGTATTGATAACAGATCTAAATAGCTTAAAGGGATTGTGTAGCCTTGATTAACTCCTGTTCCCAATTGGCCCCAAGCCTGATGAGAAATGGAACCCCCAAAGTCAATCTCAAGAGTTTTATACTAGCAAATTACTCCCTATCAATGCAGAGAGATCATAAAGGCTTACCAAACATCTCAGAGTCTGGTAACTACATTGGAGCCCTTGGGGAAAAACCCAGGTGGTACAGGAGAGAGATGTAATTAGCTCATTTAGAAACAGCATCCCTCTCCGATAAGGAGACGGCTCTCTGTTCTTGGAAGGCCCCCAAAGGGTAAAAGCTTAATAGGTTAAGTCATAAGAGTAGCACCTACGAAAAACTGATTGGAGATCCTGCTGACAGTGACCAAGACTTGGCAGGTCCTGAAATCCATCCTGAAGCAACCAGAGGTGCCGAAGGAAATTTTCCAAATCGAATGCCCCACCTCGTCTCCTGCCAGAGTCCTTTCAAACCCAGGGAGATTTCCATCCATCACAAGTATATGCCTCAACAATTTAGCCTCTGATTACCCACCCGCCAATGCAGGAGATGCAAGAGATGCAGGTTGGATCCCTGGGTCAAGAAGATCCCCTGGAGAAGGGAATGGCAACCCACTCCAGTATTCTTGCCCGGAGAATTCCATGGATAGAGCAGCCTGGTGTGGTACAGTCCGTGGGGTCGTAAAAAGCCAGACACAACAATCCCTGGTCCAGGAAGATCCCATATGCCGAGGGTCAACTAAGCTCGTATGAGACAGCTACTGAGTCTGAGGTCCAGAGCCCGTGCTCTGCAAAAAAGGCCACTGCACTGAGGAGTCCATGCACTACGATAGAGAGCAGCTTCTGCTGGGCCCAACTAGAGAAAGCCCATGCACAGACAGAGACCCAGAGCAGCCAAAAATAGATAAATGGGCTTAAGCTATTTCCATTTAACAAAAGTCTGCAGTAACAGCAAATGGACTGAAGAGGACCAGAGGTTGGTCAGTCACTCATTTAAGATCATTGAATGAACCATCTGCTGTGTTAGGAAATCAGAAGGTGAGACAGCAACACCTCGGTGAATGCTGAAGTATTGATAACAGATCTAAATAGCTTAAAGGGATTGTGTAGCCTTGATTAACTCCTGTTCCCAATTGGCCCCAAGCCTGATGAGAAATGGAACCCCCAAAGTCAATCTCAAGAGTTTTATACTAGCAAATTACTCCCTATCAATGCAGAGAGATCATAAAGGCTTACCAAACATCTCAGAGTCTGGTAACTACATTGGAGCCCTTGGGGAAAAACCCAGGTGGTACAGGAGAGAGATGTAATTAGCTCATTTAGAAACAGCATCCCTCTCCGATAAGGAGACGGCTCTCTGTTCTTGGAAGGCCCCCAAAGGGTAAAAGCTTAATAGGTTAAGTCATAAGAGTAGCACCTACGAAAAACTGATTGGAGATCCTGCTGACAGTGACCAAGACTTGGCAGGTCCTGAAATCCATCCTGAAGCAAACAGAGGCTACTTTGGAAAGAGCACAGATCTGTCTCATTTTTTTTAGTATATTTTTATTTTATTTATTCATGTTTTTCGGTTGTTGGCTGTGCTGGGTCTACGTAGCAGAGCGTGGGATTCCCTAGTTGTGGTGTGTGGGCTCCAGAGTGCACAGCTGAACTCACAGCTGCAGGACTGAGGCGCTGTGGTTGTGGCTGGTGGGCTTGGTTGCCCCACAGCATATGGGATCTTTGTTCTCCGAGCAGGGACTGAATGTGCATTCCCTGCATGAAGGCAGATTCTTAACCACTGGACCACCAGGGCACTTCGTGGGCCTGTCTTTTAACAAGTGAAAAAGCCACAGAAATTGAAACATCATCTTCTCAAAAAGAAATCCTCTGGTGGGACAGAGGACCCGTGCCCTCACCTGGGGCAGCACTGGGTCTCTGGGAGAGAGAGAAGCCAACTCAGAGGGGCTTCCTGCAGAGTGAAGGTTTCATAACCAGAAACTCCACAAGGAAGGAAGTGGAGCAGGAGGTACAGGTCACACATCAGAGACCTTCCTATCAAGGAAGGCGTGTTTGTGAAACCACTATTTTTAGTGTCCATGTGTTACCCCTTGAGGAATGTTAGGACCCATAGGAAAGAGGGAAAAAGAGCAATAACAGGAGTTAGAAGCAGTCCATTTCTTTTCTCTTTTTAAATATTTACTTACTTGACTGCGCCGGGTCTTAGGATCTTCAATCTTTGTTTAGTTTCACGCAGCATGCAAACACTTAGGTGTGGCGTGTGAGATCTTGTTCCCTTGATCAGGGATCGAACCTGAGCCCCTGCATTGTGAGCATGAAGTCATAGCCTCTGGACTACCAGGGAAGTCCCGGCCAACTTTTCTTTTGACTGACAGCTTGATATCCTTAACGGATATGCTGGCAGACAAGTGGAGGGGCACTGAAAAGCTGCCAACAGAGGCTTCCCTGGTGGTCCAGTGGGTAGAGAGTCTACCTTGCAGTGCAAGGGGCGCAGGTTTGATCCCTGGCCTGGGAAGATCCCACATGCCATGGAGCGACTGGACCGGTGGGTCCAATTCTGAGTCAGCGCTCTGGAGCACATGTACCCAGAGCGGGTGCTCTGCAGTGAGAGAGGCCACTGCCATAGGAGGCCCACATGGGCCGAAGAATAAAGATGGATGAAAAATAAATAAAAATACACTATCAATAAAAAGAGGCCAACATTTAAGAAAAAATAAAAAAAACTACCAACAGTTACTCTCCACCCAGAATCACTGATGGTACAACTATCAATATGGTGGCAGAGAACATCAAATAACAGATAAGAGCAAATGGCTTTTCAAGGGGAAAAAGTCCAAGTTTGCCTGTTTTCTCTTTTCCTCTCAGAAGCGCCTTGTTTGGGATGATAAGGTGTACGGTCACCTTACTGATGAGTTAGCTTTCTGCTCACCAGCTCTCTCTCGGCCACAGGAGCCCCGGTCAGCCTGGCATCACGGGAGATGAGAAGACACTGAACGCAGAAGACCTGGGCTCTGCGCCTGGTCCCGCCACTCCCCGCGGAGCGCCGAGGCCGGGCACCACCAGCTCGGCTGGCTTCCTCATCTGTAAAATGAAAGAAATGACACTCGATGGCCTCGGTGGTCTCCCTGGGTTCTAAAATTACGACTATAGGAAAACCCTTTTAGTTTTCTGCCTGCTCCATTCCACCTCCTCAGTCTTCACCTTCCTCTTCACCTCCCACAGTGAAAGGAACATGGCTCCTGAGATGTTCCTGCCTCATCTCTGGACGTCATGCACATTCAATTGAGTCATCTACCTTTTCAAAATCAGCTTAAAATTTTTTCTGTCTCTTTTTGTCTCTTGGTAAAGCATCATGAGGATCAGATGGAGTTTAGTAACCCAGAAAAGGTTTTCTTTTGCTTCTTTTTCTCCCCGTTATACCTTCCGAGTCAAACAAAGTCTTCAGTGGTGGTTGAACAATGCATTTCTTAGTCACATTCTAATAACACAAGGTGAAAGGCAATTATGACCTTAAAGAGGAAATGGTTATACCCAACTCAGAAAAGAAACAAGGTCCCTGGAGGTTTAGTGGTAAAAAAATCTGCCTGCAATGCAGGAGATGCAGGATCGATCCTTGGTCAGGAAGATCCCCTGGAGAAGGGAATGGCTACCCACTCCAGTATTCTTGCCTGGAGAATTCCAAGGACGGAGGAGTCTGGCGGGCTACAGTCCAGAGTGTCACAGAGTCAGACACGATTTAATGACACCAACAACATAGAAAAGACACAAAGTCACACTGGAAGTCAAAAAAGGCACAGAGGTTTGGAAGGGGCTAGAACCCCCAGATTAGCTGAACGATGTTCTTAATCATGGGGAGGCGGTGGTAGTATTTCTCAAGCCTTGGTTGATAGCCCATATGGTGGCAGAGAACATCAAATAACAGATAAGAGCAAATGGCTTTTCAAGGAAAAAGTCCAAGTTTGCCTGTTTTCTCTTTTCCTCTCAGAAGCGCCTTGTTTGGGATGATAAGGTGTACGGTCACCTTACTGATGAGTTAGCTTTCTGCTCACCAGCTCTCTCTCGGCCACAGGAGCCCCGGTCAGCCTGGCATCACGGGAGATGAGAAGACACTGAACGCAGAAGACCTGGGCTCTGCGCCTGGTCCCGCCACTCCCCGCGGAGCCTCGAGGCCGGGCACCACCAGCTCGGCTGGCTTCCTCATCTGTAAAATGAAAGAAATGACACTCGATGGCCTCGGTGGTCTCCCTGGGTTCTAAAATTACGACTATAGGAAAACCCTTTTAGTTTTCTGCCTGCTCCATTCCACCTCCTCAGTCTTCACCTTCCTCTTCACCTCCCACAGTGAAAGGAACATGGCTCCTGAGATGTTCCTGCCTCATCTCTGGACGTCATGCACATTCAATTGAGTCATCTACCTTTTCAAAATCAGCTTAAAATTTTTTCTGTCTCTTTTTGTCTCTTGGTAAAGCATCATGAGGATCAGATGGAGTTTAGTAACCCAGAAAAGGTTTTCTTTTGCTTCTTTTTCTCCCCGTTATACCTTCCGAGTCAAACAAAGTCTTCAGTGGTGGTTGAACAATGCATTTCTTAGTCACATTCTAATAACACAAGGTGAAAGGCAATTATGACCTTAAAGAGGAAATGGTTATACCCAACTCAGAAAAGAAACAAGGTCCCTGGAGGTTTAGTGGTAAAAAAATCTGCCTGCAATGCAGGAGATGCAGGATCGATCCTTGGTCAGGAAGATCCCCTGGAGAAGGGAATGGCTACCCACTCCAGTATTCTTGCCTGGAGAATTCCAAGGACGGAGGAGTCTGGCGGGCTACAGTCCAGAGTGTCACAGAGTCAGACACGATTTAATGACACCAACAACATAGAAAAGACACAAAGTCACACTGGAAGTCAAAAAAGGCACAGAGGTTTGGAAGGGGCTAGAACCCCCAGATTAGCTGAACGATGTTCTTAATCATGGGGAGGCGGTGGTAGTATTTCTCAAGCCTTGGTTGATAGCATCCACATCATCTGGGAGCTGTTTTCCTTTGGGGGCACGCCACAGGGAAGGCACGATCTTAGCTCCCCACCAGGAATTGAACCCTTGCCTCCTGCAGTGGAAGTGGAAGTCTTCACCAGGAACGCCAGGGGAGTCCCCATCTGGGAGCGTTCAATATGATGATGCCTTGCTCCCACTCTCAAGAAACTCTGATTTAATTGAACTGGAGTGTGACTTTGGACATGTGTTGGGATTTCGAAAGCTTCCTGTGGGATTCTAACTTGCACTCAAGACGGAGAACCATTTCAAGAGAAGCTGCCCATAATGGCAAAACCAACTGGATCCAGATATTCATCTAAGAAAGGCGTGGCCTTAGAATTTGGCATTCAAAACAGTCACTGTGGAAATGGGCTTCAAATAATTCTGGAAAGGCGATCTATTCCAGAACTTTCAAAATCTAACTCTCTTGTATCTATGAGAGAACCCTAACCTGAGGTACAGGAGCCCCATGAGGCAGCATGCAAAATATTCTCCGGATACGTGAATGTGCATTGTTCTGAGCAGACGGCTGTCATTTCATCAGATAAAAAAAATTGATGAAAACAATTAAAGATGTTAAATAAAGGAGACGATAGAGCTTCCTGGTGGTCCAGTGGTAAAAATCTGCCTGCAATGCAGGAGATGCAGGATCGATCCTTGGTCAGGAAGATCCCCTGGAGAAGGGAATGGCTACCCACTCCAGTATTCTTGCCTGGAGAATTCCAAGGACGGAGGAGTCTGGCGGGCTACAGTCCAGAGTGTCACAGAGTCAGACACGATTTAATGACACCAACAACATAGAAAAGACACAAAGTCACACTGGAAGTCAAAAAAGGCACAGAGGTTTGGAAGGGGCTAGAACCCCCAGATTAGCTGAACGATGTTCTTAATCATGGGGAGGCGGTGGTAGTATTTCTCAAGCCTTGGTTGATAGCATCCACATCATCTGGGAGCTTTTTTCCCTTTTGGGGGGCACGCCACAGGGAAGGCACGATCTTAGCTCCCCACCAGGAATTGAACCCTTGCCTCCTGCAGTGGAAGTGGAAGTCTTCACCAGGAACGCCAGGGGAGTCCCCATCTGGGAGCGTTCAATATGATGATGCCTTGCTCCCACTCTCAAGAAACTCTGATTTAATTGAACTGGAGTGTGACTTTGGACATGTGTTGGGATTTCGAAAGCTTCCTGTGGGATTCTAACTTGCACTCAAGACGGAGAACCATTTCAAGAGAAGCTGCCCATAATGGCAAAACCAACTGGATCCAGATATTCATCTAAGAAAGGCGTGGCCTTAGAATTTGGCATTCAAAACAGTCACTGTGGAAATGGGCTTCAAATAATTCTGGAAAGGCGATCTATTCCAGAACTTTCAAAATCTAACTCTCTTGTATCTATGAGAGAACCCTAACCTGAGGTACAGGAGCCCCATGAGGCAGCATGCAAAATATTCTCCGGATACGTGAATGTGCATTGTTCTGAGCAGACGGCTGTCATTTCATCAGATAAAAAAAAAAATTGATGAAAACAATTAAAAGATGTTAAATAAAGGAGACGATAGAGCTTCCCTGGTGGTCCAGTGGGTAAGGACACCGCCTTGCACTGCAAGGGGCGCCGGTTCTATCCCTGGCCTGGGAAGATCCCACGTGTTGCGGAGCAGCTGGACCAACGTGTCCAATTACCGAGCCGGAGCTCTGGAGCGCATGTGCCCAGAGTCGGTGCTCTGCGACAACAGAGGCCACTGCGATGGGAGGCCCACACGGGCCAAAGAACAAAGATGGATGAAAATAGAGAAATTAAAGACCAATAGAAGTGGCCTGCCTGCCCCCCTCCCTCCCCAACCCGTCCCTCTCCACCAAAAAAGGAGACGATAACTGGAAATATTAAAAACCACTGATTTTTTGGAATGAAAAAGCACACAGGAGAGAATTAACTGAAGATAGCGCTTCCCTGGTGGCTCAGTGGTAAAGAACGCACCAACCAATGAGGAGAGGTGGGTTTGATCCCTGGGTCAGAAAGATTCCCTGCAGAAGGAAATGGTAACCCTCTCCAGTATTCTTGCCTGGGAAATCCCATGGACAGAGAATCCTGGCAGGCTATCGTCCACGGGGTCCCAAAGAGTTGGACACCACTGAAGCGACTAGAAAACAACAACAACACAACTTCGGATAGCTAGGATACTGGCAGAATCCTGGCCCTTTTAAAGATAGTCCTGAGGGGTCAGTACTACTGCTTGAAAAAGTATCACCCCCAGGAAGGTAATGGATCTTTTCGAGGTCCTGTCCTCTGATGAAATGGGGTTAATGCCGCCTCTTCGGTCCCACAGGTGCGTCACGTGAAGCAACAGCAGGGTTGGTTTTGCTGTTGGTGAATGAAGTGCATTCAGAAGCAGCAAATATTGACCTTGCACTTACCAGCCGTGCCAGACAGCCATCGAAGCCCTTGATGTACATTAACTCCATTCTGCTTCCCAACAGCCCATCATCATCACTGTATAGGTAAGAAAACGAAAGCACAGAGAGTATATGTACCTCGATAAGGTCTCTCAGCTAATAAGAGGCAGAAGCGAGAGTCAAGTGTAGGCAGTCACTCCAGGGTCCATCTTTGAAGAAGTATCACCGAAACGAAATGAGCAATGAGACTTCCCTGGTGGTCTGGTGGCTAAGACTCCGAGTTTCCAATGCAGGAGGCCTGGGTGTGATCCCTGTGCAGATCCCACACGCGGCAAGTAACCATTCACACGCCGCCACTAAAGATCCCGCATGCCACAACTTAAAAAAAAAAATTTTACCTGGGGCTTCCCTGGTGGCACAGTGATTAAGAATCCACCTTGTCATGGAATCTACTAGTTCAGTTCCTAATACAGGAAGATCCCACATGCTGTGGGGCGGTTGAGCCTGAGAGCTGCAATTGCTGAGCTCACGCACCCTAGAGCAACCAGAGAAGTCACCACAACGAGAAGTCCTCGCAGTGCTGTAGCCCCCACTCACCATAACTCAAGAAAGCCTGTGTGCAGCAACAAAGGCCCAGGGTAGCCATAAATAAATACATAATAAGCCAATAAAATTATCAAGAAAAAATTACTCACATACCATGACAAGATGCTACGTGCTACAACCAAGATCCATCACAGCCAAAAAAAATAAATGTTTTTGAGACAGAAAGAAAGGGCTTCCCTGGTGGTCCAGTGGGTAAAGAGTCCGCCTCGCAGTGCAAGGGGCGCCGGTTCGATCCCTGCCCGGGAAGATCCCACGTGCCGAGGAGTGGCTGGACTGGTCTGTCCAATTCTGAGTCAGTGCTCTGGAACCCATGCGCCCAGAGCCGGGGCTCTGCCACGAGAGAGGCCACTGCCATGGGAGGCACACGGGCCAAAGAATAAAGATGGATGCAAAATAAAAATGATGCCTTAGAGGCAAAAAAAAAAAAAAGAAAGAAAAAAGAAATGAAATGACCAATTGGAGAACAAATAACAAGTGTTTTGAAAAACTTTCACTACTGCAAAGCAAGTCACGCTCTTCATCCTCACGGCCATTCTTTCTGGGCTGGAGATTCCTGGTGACAATAGTACAGCTAGGATGACCGCACTGTAGTCAAGGCAACGGGAGTACAAGGCAATGAAATGCGCGTTTATTTTTTTTTTCCCCTAGTTATTTGCCAAGAATTTCTATTCAACAGTTGCTGCTGCAAACGTGACCTTCTTCCTAAGGGCTCATGGGAGGACAGGCCCTGGAAGAGAGGCAGGCTGATGACTGCAAACCTTGACCGTGACGAGCAGGTGGCTTTGGTCTGACATGATAGAGTCGCCCGCCCTCGTCCTCGTCTCAGGCCTGAGCTCCTCTGCAGAAAGCCTGATGGCACAGCCACGGTAAGCGTGCCATTTCCTGCCACCCCCGCCCGCTGGCACACCATCAATGATTCCATGCTAAATACAGGTCCTACTGGTTATCCAAGTAGCTACCGCCTCCAGGTCATGCTTAGAGCTGGGCTTCCCAGCTCCCAGGAGAACGATCTTGGATGTCCTTTAGGATGAGCTTCACAGAAACTGATGCTGGGGCCAAGAAGTCCTCGCAGTGCTGTAGCCCCCACTCACCATAACTCAAGAAAGCCTGTGTGCAGCAACAAAGGCCCAGGGTAGCCATAAATAAATACATAATAAGCCAATAAAATTATCAAGAAAAAATTACTCACATACCATGACAAGATGCTACGTGCTACAACCAAGATCCATCACAGCCAAAAAAAATAAATGTTTTTGAGACAGAAAGAAAGGGCTTCCCTGGTGGTCCAGTGGGTAAAGAGTCCGCCTCGCAGTGCAAGGGGCGCCGGTTCGATCCCTGCCCGGGAAGATCCCACGTGCCGAGGAGTGGCTGGACTGGTCTGTCCAATTCTGAGTCAGTGCTCTGGAACCCATGCGCCCAGAGCCGGGGCTCTGCCACGAGAGAGGCCACTGCCATGGGAGGCACACACGGGCCAAAGAATAAAGATGGATGCAAAATAAAAATGATGCCTTAGAGGCAAAAAAAAAAAAAAGAAAGAAAAAAGAAATGAAATGACCAATTGGAGAACAAATAACAAGTGTTTTGAAAAACTTTCACTACTGCAAAGCAAGTCACGCTCTTCATCCTCACGGCCATTCTTTCTGGGCTGGAGATTCCTGGTGACAATAGTACAGCTAGGATGACCGCACTGTAGTCAAGGCAACGGGAGTACAAGGCAATGAAATGCGCGTTTATTTTTTTTTTCCCCTAGTTATTTGCCAAGAATTTCTATTCAACAGTTGCTGCTGCAAACGTGACCTTCTTCCTAAGGGCTCATGGGAGGACAGGCCCTGGAAGAGAGGCAGGCTGATGACTGCAAACCTTGACCGTGACGAGCAGGTGGCTTTGGTCTGACATGATAGAGTCGCCCGCCCTCGTCCTCGTCTCAGGCCTGAGCTCCTCTGCAGAAAGCCTGATGGCACAGCCACGGTAAGCGTGCCATTTCCTGCCACCCCCGCCCGCTGGCACACCATCAATGATTCCATGCTAAATACAGGTCCTACTGGTTATCCAAGTAGCTACCGCCTCCAGGTCATGCTTAGAGCTGGGCTTCCCAGCTCCCAGGAGAACGATCTTGGATGTCCTTTAGGATGAGCTTCACAGAAACTGATGCTGGGGCCAAGAAACTGTGAGCTCCCTCAGGTCACTCCAGCTCCTAAAAACTGAAAGTGCAGTGGTGTTCATCAATGGCACTTTTTTGATCAACTGAAGCTTTGCAATTTGGAGTTTCCCTGTGAAATCTTGAACTTCCTTTTGGAACTCAATAGCGTGCGCTTGCTTTAGCAGTGACCTCTAGGAGGTCTCTCTCCAGGACCCCTAAGGACAACGCGCTCCATTGCCACCAAACAGAGCATCCTGGGGCAGCCCTGTGGCCAGGTTACTGATCTTGTCTGCCTGTGCTGCCCCCAGAAGTCACAGAGCGACCCAGACAGAGCACAGGGGAATGGAAAAGCAGACATGTGACATCCTCACCCTCCCAGGGGAGTTGAACATGTTTCTGTAAGTGTCAGAAACATAATAGAACTGTCAAAAGTTGACAGAACAGCTGAGGTGTTGTGAAATGTCATAGGTTTTTTTGTTGTTCGGTGACAATGTAAAAGCTCCACGATTTTTTATCCAAAGAGAAAAGAAAAATGAAGACAATCTCTAAAGGCACTGGTATAAGCCAACCGATGATCATTCCCAGTTGGCCGTTACCACCATGCTTGCTTGCATAGCTGCTCATAAGCTTTGCATTTCTACGTGCATGTCTCCCTGTAGACCCCTGTGCAGAGAGATGCTGAATCTCTAGAAGGTCTCCTTGCATTCTTCCTCTCAGGTACTTGGTTTCTTGGAGGATGTCTTGACTACTGAGTGGGATCCAGTTCAAAATAGGCCTGCTTCCCTCCTCCACCTCTGAGGCCACCCCCGCCCCCGCTTGCAGTTATGTAAGCGACAAAGTCAAAACATTGACCTAGGAGAGAGAGAATACAGGTGTGTGGGCACTTGGACGGGGCCTTTTTGTGATCTGATTAGCCTGTCTCACACTGGCTCCCGGGGACATGAGTCAAAAAGGTGTATTCAACGCTGTTGGAGTAGAGTGGAACAATCTCACCCCGTCAGAACAGGTTTCGTACTACATTGACGAACCATAAATCAGTCCCGCCAACCACCAAAGGAGGCGCTTCCCAGGTGGCTCAGGGGTAAAGGATTTTGCCTGCCGATGCAGGAGATGAAGGAAATCGGTCCCTGGGTCGGGAAGATCCCCTGGAGGAGGACATGGAAACTCACTCCAGGGTTCTTGCCTGGAAAATTCCATGGACAGAGGAGCCTGGTGTGCTACAGTCCACGAGGTCACAAAGAACTGGACACGACTTCGTGACTGAAGACGCACGCACGACCAGAGGAGACTGTTCTGTTTGGAGAAAGACAAAACCCTCCCTCCTCATTCTTTTAGCATTCTAGTTGCACATGCATGTAAAGTCCAGTACAACTTTACTCACATCCTCCCTGGCCTTCAAGGCAGCCGGCTGACAATCGTCTGCATAATGGATGACACTGTGTTGTATACCTGGAATGACTTGCTTTTATTTAAATTGGAAACTATGCTCTCTGCCTTCTAAGAATCTGTCTGGTTCAGAAATTCAGAAAAAACATTCTATAAATCCATTATTTTGAGCATGCAGTGGTATGCACTATGTATGTCTTTTTTAAAAATGAATTCTTCAGTGTTTCCCTGGTGGCTTAGTGGTAAAGAATCCGCCTGTCAGTGCAGGAGACACAGGTTTGATCCCTGATCTGGGAAGATTCCACGTGCTGTGGAGCAACTACTGCTCCTGGGCTCTAGAGCCAGAGAGTCACAATGATCAAGCCCACCGTGTGTACGACTACGGAAGCCCGCGTGCCTAGAGCCTGCGCTCGGTGACAAGAGAAGCCACCACAGTGAGAAGCCCGTGCATCTCAACTAGAGATTAGCCCCCACTCACAGCAACTAAAGAAAGCCTGCGCAGCCCGGAAAACCCAGCATAGCCATAAGTAAATAAAATTCTATTAAAAAAATGAGTTCCTCTTCAATCCCAGGGCGTCTAGGATATAAAAAACCACATCTGTTAAAAGGTACATAATCACTAGTCTGCCTGAGGCACCCTTTGTTTAAATCAATTCCTACGTATTCACATTACATCAGCATAGTAGACCACTGGTGATCTGTAGGGTTTTTGTTTATTTATTTGGCTCTGTTGTGTCTTAGCTGCGACACTCAGGGTCTTTTGTTGTGACCCACAGACTCTATAGTTGTGGTGGGAGGGCTTAGTTTCCCTCACCATGTGGGATCTTAGTTCTCTGATCAGGGATCTAACCTGAGTCCTCTCCATTGCAAGGGGGATTCTTAACTACTGGGACTACCCAGGAAGTCCTGATCTATAGTTTTTGAAAACAAGTCAGAATTTGCTATATCATACATTTCATGGTTCTTGCCTACAGAGGAGCCTGGTGTGCTACAGTCCACGAGGTCACAAAGAACTGGACACGACTTCGTGACTGAAGCACGCACGACCAGAGGAGACTGTTCTGTTTGGAGAAAGACAAAACCCTCCCTCCTCATTCTTTTAGCATTCTAGTTGCACATGCATGTAAAGTCCAGTACAACTTTACTCACATCCTCCCTGGCCTTCAAGGCAGCCGGCTGACAATCGTCTGCATAATGGATGACACTGTGTTGTATACCTGGAATGACTTGCTTTTATTTAAATTGGAAACTATGCTCTCTGCCTTCTAAGAATCTGTCTGGTTCAGAAATTCAGAAAAAACATTCTATAAATCCATTATTTTGAGCATGCAGTGGTATGCACTATGTATGTCTTTTTTAAAAATGAATTCTTCAGTGTTTCCCTGGTGGCTTAGTGGTAAAGAATCCGCCTGTCAGTGCAGGAGACACAGGTTTGATCCCTGATCTGGGAAGATTCCACGTGCTGTGGAGCAACTACTGCTCCTGGGCTCTAGAGCCAGAGAGTCACAATGATCAAGCCCACCGTGTGTACGACTACGGAAGCCCGCGTGCCTAGAGCCTGCGCTCGGTGACAAGAGAAGCCACCACAGTGAGAAGCCCGTGCATCTCAACTAGAGATTAGCCCCCACTCACAGCAACTAAAGAAAGCCTGCGCAGCCCGGAAAACCCAGCATAGCCATAAGTAAATAAAATTCTATTAAAAAAATGAGTTCCTCTTCAATCCCAGGGCGTCTAGGATATAAAAAACCACATCTGTTAAAAGGTACATAATCACTAGTCTGCCTGAGGCACCCTTTGTTTAAATCAATTCCTACGTATTCACATTACATCAGCATAGTAGACCACTGGTGATCTGTAGGGTTTTTGTTTATTTATTTGGCTCTGTTGTGTCTTAGCTGCGACACTCAGGGTCTTTTGTTGTGACCCACAGACTCTATAGTTGTGGTGGGAGGGCTTAGTTTCCCTCACCATGTGGGATCTTAGTTCTCTGATCAGGGATCTAACCTGAGTCCTCTCCATTGCAAGGGGGATTCTTAACTACTGGGACTACCCAGGAAGTCCTGATCTATAGTTTTTTGAAAACAGTCAGAATGGTATATCAAATCATACTCCTATGAGAACTGTTAGACGTATCTGATATTGCAGGGCTTACATTGTGTTCTGTACGAGTCATCTGGAAAGCTTTTCTCTCTTTTTTTAAAAACTCTAAACGTATTGGTCCTACCTGAGACATCTTGAATCATTCAGAGATGGAGTTTAAGAATCTGTATCTTTTAAAATCCCATTATGGGGACTTGCCTGGTGGACTAACTAAGATTCCACCCTCGTAAATCAGGGGGTCCGTGATTAGAGAACTAGACCCCACATGCTGCAACTGAAAGATCCCGTGTGCAGCAACTAAGACTCATTGCAGTCAAAAACTAAACACATAAAAATTCCACTGTGCTTCTTCCATGACCCACTGGAGAACTAGGATTTGAGAACCACAAATTCTGTCCATGGACCTCGATGAACCAAACTTACACAGATGAGAAACGGGCAGCCCAGGAAGGTCCCACACCTTTTTTCGCTACTTGTCCATGGAATGTTTGCTCTGTGCCAGGTTCCTTGTGCCTAGGTTACATCGGTGGGCAGAGTAGGAGCAAAGCTACTAATTCAGTGGTGTGTTCAAAGTATGGACTTAAAAAAAATATTCACAACTTCTACATAAGTTTCAATATGTGTTTAAAATTTTTTAAATAAAATTAAAATATATATATATATATATCCACAACCTGAAAGTTGAGAGTTTTGTTTTATTTGGTGGGAATTTTTAGGACTTCAAGCCCAGGACACAGCATCTCAAGTAACCCTAAGAAAACTGCTCTAGAAGGTGAGGGGAAGAGCCCAGGATATTATAGAAGTTTTGCAACAAAGGGCAGGTAGTCTGAACATCAAAAACTTATTGTTAGTTAAAGGAAAGTCGATAACCATCAGGAATGTAGTGCCTTTCCGTGTATGGAAAGATCCAAGAGTCTGGGCTCACTGACACCATTCCTTTGATACAGACCTCAGCTCTCTAGGGCCAGAATCTTATATCTTCCTACCCTGAGTTTCCTCAGGGCTTTCTGGAGGGAGTGGCTGCAGATTGTTGGCTGAAAGATGGCAGGTATTCCTTCCTTCCTGAGTTCCCCCAGGGCTCTCCTGCTTTTGCTGGACGACTGCCTGTGACGGTGACTGTCACAGCCTCGTTTACTGATAGGGCTGGAACTAGTCCATTTCCCAAAGTAACCATTACATTAATACATGTGCTTACGCTCAGTTGCTATAGTCCTGTCCGACTTTTTTGCGACCCCATGAACTGTAGCCCACCAGGCTCCTCCGTCCATGGGATTCTGCAGGCTAGAATACTGGAGTGGGTTACCATTTCCTCTTTCAGGAGATCTTCCTGAACCAAGGATCGAGCCTATGTCTCCTGCATTGGCGGGAGGATTCTTTACCACTGAGCGCCAGCGAAGCCCCCAAATTATTACATACTTATCATTTATTTTTGCTAAGTTCTGGACATACAGGGGAAAAACATGGAGGCATTGTCCCTGCCTTCAAGGAGCTTTTAGTCTAGTGAGAGACAAGTATGGAAACAATTACAGCACAGTAAGATACATTCTACATGGTAGAGATACCCAGGAGGCAGGACAAAGCCAAGTAGAAACAGGGAGGATCGGAGGCCACTCATGCCCAGGATGTTTTCCCTGTCACTGTTTTTCTATAGTTTTATGATTCTCTTAGGACAGCACTTAGTGAGTCATTAGGGAGCTGCTGCTGAGATAGGAGACTGGAATGTTGATTGAAGTTTTCAGGCCTCTATGATTAAATTACAATGCAACTATGTGAAATTAATTGCTAAGCTGGCAAGGTATTAATAAAAAGTGCCATCAAGGGTAGGCAAATAGTGTAGATTGGACTGGACAGGTAAGTGGAGGGAATCCTAGATAGGAGGGGAAAGGGAATGGACTTTCTTTTAAGATTTTTTTTTAAAGAAACAACTCTTTTTTTCTTTCTTTTTTTGGCCTCTTTTATTGTTTTTTTTATGTATTTATTTTCATCCATCTTCATTCCCTGGTCTGTGTGGGCCTCCCATGGCTGTGGCCTCTCTCGCTGCTGAGTACCGGCGAGGGCGCATGCGCTCCAGAGAGCTGGCTCCTAATTGGACACACCGGTCCGGCTGCTGCAGGGCACGCGGGATCTTCCTAGGCCAGGGATCGAACTGGTGCCCCTTGCACCACAAGGCAGACTCTACCCACTGGACCACCAGGGAAACCCAGTTTTTTTTTTTGTTTTTTTTTTTTTATGTGGACCTTTTTAAAAGTCTTTATTGGATTTGTTTCAATATTGCCTCTGCTCTATGTTTTGGTTTTTTGACTGCGAGGCATGTGGGATCTTGGACCAGGGATCAAACCTGCACCACCAACCTCCCTCATGTCCCCCTACTCCCCAGTGAAAGGCAAAGTCTCAATTACTGGACCGCTAGGCGAGTCCCAGGAACGGACTTATTTATATATTCTTTATTCGTATTCTTCTTTATGTACAATATACATAATCTTCTTCATAAACCTATATATTTGACTCCCCAGCACATCACACCTGCTGCCTTATCAAAACCTCATTCACAATTTCAAGGTAGTTATTATTACCGATCGCTGTGTTAAGTCACTCAGTCTCACGTCTGACTCCACAATCCCGTGGACTGGCCATGGGATTTCCCAGACAAGAATATTGGAGTGGGTTGTCATTTCCTCCTCCAGGGGATCTTCCTGACTCAGGGATTGAACCCGCCTCTCCTGGCTTGGCAGGCAAATTCTTTACCACTGAGCCACCAAGGAAGCTCTATTATGACCTCCTCTTACAGAGGAAGATACAGAGGCTCAGAAAGGCTGAGAAACTTGCCCAAAGACACACAGCTCCTAAGTGAGACAGCTGGCATGCAAATTCAGGTCTTGGGATTCTCATCAGTTTCATGCAACTATGTGAAATTAATTGCTAAGCTGGCAAGGTATTAATAAAAAGTGCCATCAAGGGTAGGCAAATAGTGTAGATTGGACTGGACAGGTAAGTGGAGGGAATCCTAGATAGGAGGGGAAAGGGAATGGACTTTCTTTTAAGATTTTTTTTTAAAGAAACAACTCTTTTTTTCTTTCTTTTTTTGGCCTCTTTTATTGTTTTTTTTATGTATTTATTTTCATCCATCTTCATTCCCTGGTCTGTGTGGGCCTCCCATGGCTGTGGCCCCTCGCTGCTGAGTACCGGCGAGGGCGCATGCGCTCCAGAGAGCTGGCTCCTAATTGGACACACCGGTCCGGCTGCTGCAGGGCACGCGGGATCTTCCTAGGCCAGGGATCGAACTGGTGCCCCTTGCACCACAAGGCAGACTCTACCCACTGGACCACCAGGGAAACCCAGTTTTTTTTTTTGTTTTTTTTTTTTTATGTGGACCTTTTTAAAAGTCTTTATTGGATTTGTTTCAATATTGCCTCTGCTCTATGTTTTGGTTTTTTGACTGCGAGGCATGTGGGATCTTGGACCAGGGATCAAACCTGCACCACCAACCTCCCTCATGTCCCCCTACTCCCCAGTGAAAGGCAAAGTCTCAATTACTGGACCGCTAGGCGAGTCCCAGGAACGGACTTATTTATATATTCTTTATTCGTATTCTTCTTTATGTACAATATACATAATCTTCTTCATAAACCTATATATTTGACTCCCCAGCACATCACACCTGCTGCCTTATCAAAACCTCATTCACAATTTCAAGGTAGTTATTATTACCGATCGCTGTGTTAAGTCACTCAGTCTCACGTCTGACTCCACAATCCCGTGGACTGGCCATGGGATTTCCCAGACAAGAATATTGGAGTGGGTTGTCATTTCCTCCTCCAGGGGATCTTCCTGACTCAGGGATTGAACCCGCCTCTCCTGGCTTGGCAGGCAAATTCTTTACCACTGAGCCACCAAGGAAGCTCTATTATGACCTCCTCTTACAGAGGAAGATACAGAGGCTCAGAAAGGCTGAGAAACTTGCCCAAAGACACACAGCTCCTAAGTGAGACAGCTGGCATGCAAATTCAGGTCTTGGGATTCTCACAGTTCACCCTTCAAGGGGGCCTGCCTTTCCTGGGGGCCCCTTTGCTGGTCTCCCAAAGCCAGAGGCACAAGCTCTTACGCTGGATTATTGACTCGCAAGCTACACTGGCAAGGAACTTGAATGTACGGGGTGGCCTGAACCCCTGAGCACGGAGCTTTCCTAGGCGCTGTAGTCATCACCCAGGGTTCAGCCAGAGGAAAGCATTGTTTGAGGAACCCGGCGCCCGCGATGGCCGGGGTGAGATAAGGCTGCTGACGACGGCCGAGAGCCTGCTGCAAGGGCCTGCTCCATTCAAGCAGGAAAAGTGTCACTTCCTCCCGACTGCTGTATCATTTCTCCACGGGGGAGGAAGGGGAGGGAGCCGAGCCTTGAAAGAATTTAGAATGGGGCCGGGTGGAGTGAGGGGGAAGGCCGGTCGGAGAGGAAGAGTAGAATGTAACCGGCTCTGGCTACACCCTATTTTAAAACCCTGGCATATTTTTACTTCTGGGCTCCTTGGCAGCCTATTCTAACTGCGTCCTTATCCTTTTTTTATTTCAGTGCTGGAATCTCAGCGCAGTGACTCCTCCCCCATCTTCTCCTCAAATGCAAAAATCTCACTCCTTAGTCTTAGCTGCATTTATTTTTTCTGCAGAGCTGAAAGCATGAAGAGCTGGCTGAATGCGTCCTACCCTCCCACCCCTCCTTCCCAGGGCCCCACCCCCACTTCCCAGGGCCCCACCCCAAAGAAGTGCACGCACACACACAGACACAGCACCCAGTGCCTGATTCCCACCGAACAGCTATTTTCAAGAGTCCTGGTTTTGCTAACAGCTGTGCTCAGCTATTTCTCCCTCATGATCTCATTGGAAAAGTAGGGAAAGGCAAGGAAAAAGTGGGGTTAACGTGCAACCTATTTGCGTTTGCAGACGAGCTACAGTATTTAGAGATGGAAGGGCTTATCGTGTTTAACTTTCTTTCTGCGGAGGAGAAAACTGGGGCCCGCAGAGATTAAATGACTTATTCCCAGACTCACAGCTGGCCGGGAGCAGAGCCGGCTGCAGCTCGAGTCCCCACCGTGGACTTTGCTCTGTCGTTAAGAGATCAGGCGAGAGGTGACTCGGACAGGCGGGCAGTTCCAATACCCACTGCGCCTCTTCCTTCTGTAATTCACTACATGTGCCTAATTGCACTGTTTCAGTGACATGTAAGCTTCTTCCTCTAACCCCTCCTTAAAGAGCAGTTTCCTCAAGCATCCTGGAAGCTGTCTTGTTGCTCAGGTGCATTCTCAGGTTCCTTCACAGGAGGTAACGCCCCCAGCCCCTCATCCTGAAGCCACCCAGATTTTGGCAATAACTAGTTTCCTTATTTGCCCGGTTCCTAATTTGAAAGCCTGTTCAGCTTTCCCCCAAACATGTAGGGACCACGTTAATCGGCAAGATGGGTGTGCATCCTTCCAAGCACCCCGGCCAGCTTGCATTGTCCACCTTTCAAAGTGCTTCCGGGAGAGCCTTTTCCCTTCCCAGCCCTCGCTGGATACCACACACCCAGCCCACGGGATCAGAAGGGCTTGTGTGAGGAGAATTTCCTGTTCTGCTGACTCATCTCCTGCAACGAGATGGAAGACAAGCTTATGTTTTTAGCTTCTCCCCATTCTTGCGTCCTTATCCTTTTATTTCAGTGCTGGAATCTCAGCGCAGTGACTCCTCCCCCATCTTCTCCTCAAATGCAAAAATCTCACTCCTTAGTCTTAGCTGCATTTATTTTTTCTGCAGAGCTGAAAGCATGAAGAGCTGGCTGAATGCGTCCTACCCTCCCACCCCTCCTTCCCAGGGCCCCACCCCCACTTCCCAGGGCCCCACCCCAAAGAAGTGCACGCACACACACAGACACAGCACCCAGTGCCTGATTCCCACCGAACAGCTATTTTCAAGAGTCCTGGTTTTGCTAACAGCTGTGCTCAGCTATTTCTCCCTCATGATCTCATTGGAAAAGTAGGGAAAGGCAAGGAAAAAGTGGGGTTAACGTGCAACCTATTTGCGTTTGCAGACGAGCTACAGTATTTAGAGATGGAAGGGCTTATCGTGTTTAACTTTCTTTCTGCGGAGGAGAAAACTGGGGCCCGCAGAGATTAAATGACTTATTCCCAGACTCACAGCTGGCCGGGAGCAGAGCCGGCTGCAGCTCGAGTCCCCACCGTGGACTTTGCTCTGTCGTTAAGAGATCAGGCGAGAGGTGACTCGGACAGGCGGGCAGTTCCAATACCCACTGCGCCTCTTCCTTCTGTAATTCACTACATGTGCCTAATTGCACTGTTTCAGTGACATGTAAGCTTCTTCCTCTAACCCCTCCTTAAAGAGCAGTTTCCTCAAGCATCCTGGAAGCTGTCTTGTTGCTCAGGTGCATTCTCAGGTTCCTTCACAGGAGGTAACGCCCCCAGCCCCTCATCCTGAAGCCACCCAGATTTTGGCAATAACTAGTTTCCTTATTTGCCCGGTTCCTAATTTGAAAGCCTGTTCAGCTTTCCCCCAAACATGTAGGGACCACGTTAATCGGCAAGATGGGTGTGCATCCTTCCAAGCACCCCGGCCAGCTTGCATTGTCCACCTTTCAAAGTGCTTCCGGGAGAGCCTTTTCCCTTCCCAGCCCTCGCTGGATACCACACACACCCAGTCCACGGGATCAGAAGGGCTTGTGTGAGGAGAATTTCCTGTTCTGCTGACTCATCTCCTGCAACGAGATGGAAGACAAGCTTATGTTTTTCTTTTTCAGCTTTTAAAGGGAAATGGGAGTCTTACAGGTTTGGGGTGCTTAGAGATGAAGTCCAGCCTAGGCAGCTCCTGGCATGTTGTAAGGCAGATTACAAGAGCCTTGTTGAATGTATTTTTGGTTGCCCAAAGAGTTCTGGTGGCTCAGATGGTAAAGAATCTGCCTGCAAAGCAGGAGACCCAGGTTTGATCCCTGGCTGGGAAGATTCCCTGGAGAAGGAATTGGCCGTCCACTCCAGGATTCTTGCCTGGAGAATCCCATGGACAGAGGAGCCTGGTGAGCCACAGTCCGTAGGCTTGCAAAGAGTCAGACATAACTGGGCGAGGAACACTTTCATTTCATTTTCAAAGAGCTGACTCAGAGTGGGGAGCACTCAGGAGGGGTGCAAGGATGCCTGGGGGTGGAACAGGGTTAAGAGGCTCTGAGCTGCCTTTCTGAAGGGGTCGAGGGGACAGCTTCAAGAAGGCTTTCCTGGGTTGCGCTTGTGAATGGGTAACAATGCAGCAGCCAGACTTGGTACCCATATGCTTTTTGACCGAAAACAAAGGCATTCCTCTTCTCCAAACAGACCTAAATCGAGGGAAGGATGATTCAACTCCCTGTAGGAAACGGCAGGAAATCCGTCAATAGCATTTACATCTGGGAGGCAATTGAGCCAGATTTCTGCCAAACAAGACTGAAATTAAGGAGGGGAAAAGGATTCTGATAAGACTTGTGCATTTCAATGTACATTTTACCTTTCTAGTTTTAAATTTATATGTATATATATTTATAATATATATATTTGAATATATAATTGTAATGGAATGGAGGTAGGGAGGGATGGGTACATGAAGTTCCATTACAATATTATTGATTTTACAGTGTTTGAAATTTTTCATAATAAAAATATTTTAAACACTCGGGTCCTAATTTGGGCTCTAATTTTCCATGTTTCTTCATGACTTTTATTTCTGTGCTTCACCATCTTCCTCTGTAATATAGGGGTAGCTCAGTGTATTGCTTTCTAGGTAAGGATAAGCAGAGTACTGAGGAAATCGGAAATAGAAAAGTACTGGTAAATTACAATGGTCTAAGGAATGTGCTAGTTAAAAAGGAATACACGTTTCCCACGGTCAAGAGAATCTGGGGTCTTCCCTGGTGGTCCAGAGGTTAAGACTCTGAGCTCTCACTGCAGCAAGCATGGGTTTGAATGCTGGTCGAGGATCTAAGATCACACGTGCAAAGCAAAACAAAAGACAGAAACACACACACAAATGATAATCGGGGCACGTGCTAATGAAAAAAATTTAAGCCAAGCAAAAATAACATGGAAGACGCTACCATGCTTGAAATGAATAACCAACAAATGTCTATTGTAGAGCACATGGACCTCTGCTTAATGTTATGTACCGGCCTGGATGGGAGGTGGGATTTGGTGAGAATGGATACCTATATATGTATGGCCCAGCCCCTTCACTGTTCATCTGAAAGTCACAAAATTGTTGATTGTCTATACCCCAATAAAAACATTTTTGGTGTTAACCAAAAGTAATGTGGAAGCTTCTTCCCGTCCTTTCCTCCAGAAGCAATCATTGTTATAATAGGGATTATAACATATCCATAGGAATGACATTTCCTATTTTTAGATGAAACTTTTAAGGTAACTTGAAACTTCTAAGCCGGGGTGGGAGGGGTCTCCGATTTTAGGAAAGGTTGAATGAAGGGAAACTCAGAACTGCACCTTTCTCACCAGCCTGTCAGGGGGATCCAGGAATCCCTTCGAGGCCCTGTGGCTGAAGATGCAGATGCTGACGACGACGCAGGTGGTCAGGGGTGGGGCTAACCAACTCCAGGAGATGCTGGTCCAGCACCACACTTTGAGTAGCAAGGCTCTGAACATTTCTTACTCTTGCTGGGAAAATCCTTAGGAGGGAAAAAAAAAAGGCTTATTCCAAATACTTACAGTGAAGTAGTAAAGTGTATAGACTTTTAAAAATCAAAGCAGGACTGAAAAAACTGCCCTGAAATAGACAAACATCCTCTCAAAACACGGCAGACCTGCTCGGGTCCTGAGAACCAGAGAACACGCCTTCTAGGTAGGCAGGTTCTTCGAATGTCATTTCTTCTGGGCTCTAGACGCTACAGCAAAAATGAAACCCTCCATGCCTCCCGATAGGGGACCGCCACCCCAGGTATAAAATCCCACTGTCTTCCACGGTACAGCTTCTCATGCTTTCACTTCGCTGCCCCCTCTCCGGTGACAGCTGATCTCACAAGACCTCTTGAGCTTTTAGCCTCAGTGTTTTTGTGGGTTAAAACTGAACAAACAGAAAAGGCTGTGACAAATTTAAAATTGGAAACTCGTGTCAGGAGGGAAGAGGTTCATGTGGCATATACTTCTTTTACACTTTTTATTTTGTATTGGTAAGATATCGCCGATGCGATGGATGTGACCTTGGGCAAACTTGGGGAGGGTGCGGGGCAGGGAGGCCTGGCGTGCTGCAGTCCATGAGGCCACAGAGAGTCGGACACGACTGGATGGCTGAACCACAATAACAACAACTTCCTATTAACCATGCTGTGAGTCACAAAATTGTTGATTGTCTATACCCCAATAAAAACATTTTTGGTGTTAACCAAAAGTAATGTGGAAGCTTCTTCCCGTCCTTTCCTCCAGAAGCAATCATTGTTATAATAGGGATTATAACATATCCATAGGAATGACATTTCCTATTTTTAGATGAAACTTTTAAGGTAACTTGAAACTTCTAAGCCGGGTGGGAGGGGTCTCCGATTTTAGGAAAGGTTGAATGAAGGGAAACTCAGAACTGCACCTTTCTCACCAGCCTGTCAGGGGGATCCAGGAATCCCTTCGAGGCCCTGTGGCTGAAGATGCAGATGCTGACGACGACGCAGGTGGTCAGGGGTGGGGCTAACCAACTCCAGGAGATGCTGGTCCAGCACCACACTTTGAGTAGCAAGGCTCTGAACATTTCTTACTCTTGCTGGGAAAATCCTTAGGAGGGAAAAAAAAAAGGCTTATTCCAAATACTTACAGTGAAGTAGTAAAGTGTATAGACTTTTAAAAATCAAAGCAGGACTGAAAAAACTGCCCTGAAATAGACAAACATCCTCTCAAAACACGGCAGACCTGCTCGGGTCCTGAGAACCAGAGAACACGCCTTCTAGGTAGGCAGGTTCTTCGAATGTCATTTCTTCTGGGCTCTAGACGCTACAGCAAAAATGAAACCCTCCATGCCTCCCGATAGGGACCGCCACCCCAGGTATAAAATCCCACTGTCTTCCACGGTACAGCTTCTCATGCTTTCACTTCGCTGCCCCCTCTCCGGTGACAGCTGATCTCACAAGACCTCTTGAGCTTTTAGCCTCAGTGTTTTTGTGGGTTAAAACTGAACAAACAGAAAAGGCTGTGACAAATTTAAAATTGGAAACTCGTGTCAGGAGGGAAGAGGTTCATGTGGCATATACTTCTTTTACACTTTTTATTTTGTATTGGAGTAAGATATCGCTGATGCGATGGATGTGACCTTGGGCAAACTTGGGGAGGGTGAGGGGCAGGGAGGCCTGGCGTGCTGCAGTCCATGAGGCCACAGAGAGTCGGACACGACTGGATGGCTGAACCACAATAACAACAACTTCCTATTAACCATGCTGTGAGAGTTTGGGGTGGACCTTGAAGGGACTCAGTCATACATATGTATGTATCCATTCTCCCCTAACCTCACCTCCTTTCTAGGCTGCCACTTGGCACATATTTTGATTAAAGTTTAGGGAAATATTAGAAATAGCACCTCTTGAACATGTATGGAAGAATATTATTAAAAATCATTTGGAGCTGAGGACACTGAAGACCCAACTGGGGCAGCAAGAGGTTTTGTCCGAACACCTCCGAGCCTTCCTCTCCTCCTCACCAGCTAAAAGAGCATTCTGGGAGTGAGGCTGTCATAATTCCTCTCTTCTGGACAGTTTCACTTCCAGGAAGGAAACCTAGGATGAAGCTCCTGTAGCTCCTTTCTCTGAAGGAATTTCATGCCCTAATGAGGATGAGGAGGACCGTTACATCTGCCTCAACAAACACTGCTCAAAGCATCTTACCTCCCATTTTGTTCTCCTAAAATCCCATTGGTTTTCCCTAAAGAAACTCATTCAGTCTTTCTAAAGAACCCCTTCTCTCCCCTCCCTTTTCCCTGTTAAATTATTTAAATGAAACCCTCATGAGAGGTATTGAACTGAACCACTTTTTGGCCAACTCATTGGAAAAGACCCTGATGCTAAGAGAGATTGAGGGCAGGAGGAGAAGGGGGCGCCAGAGGATGAGACAGTTGGATGGCATCACTGACTCCACGGGTATGAGTGTGAGCAAACTCTGGCTGGTAGGGAAGGATGGGGAAGCCTGTGTGCTGCCGTCCACGGGGTGGCAGAGCATCAGACACAACTTAGCGGCTGAACAGCAGCTTTCTAGGTGGGCTCCTGAGTAACTGTGCAAACAAGCCTTGTCTTCTCGCAGTTCGGGCTTTTGTCAACGGAACCCACAGGCCCTCAAGGACTTAACTTACCTCCCGGACATCCATTTATAGTACCTCAAATACGACAGTAAACTCCTGATATAAAGTACTGCCTCTATTCTATTTGCAAAAATTTAAATTGCTGTGAAATGCACATAACATAACATTGACCACTGCAATCATTTTTGAATACAGTTCAGTGTTACGATGTATATTCACACTGTTGACTCATCCATCCCCAGTACCTTTTCACCTTAAAAAACTGAAACCTTGCACCTGCTAAAAAAACAACTCCTCATTTCTCTGTCCCCACCAGCCCCTGGCAACCACCGTTCTACTTTCTGTTTCCATGAATTTGAATAATCCAGATACTTTGTACAAGTGAATCAGATACAATAATGATCTTTTTCGAACTGGCTTATTTCTCTGAGCATCCTGTCCTTAAGGTTTGTTCCTTTGTTTGGAATTTCCTAACACAACGAATACTCCTGCCTAGAGGTATTTCAGCGTCAGCATCTTGTCTAGTTTCCTCTTGTCCTAGTTTATTTTTGTGAGGCTGTCAGTTCAGTGGGTGCACACACGTGTGTGTGTGTGTGTGTGTGTGTGTGCGTGTGTGTGCAGTCACGTGAGCTCACGTGCACGCCTCGTGCCTGCCTGTATGACTTGTTTTATTTTTCTTGTAGAGGCTGGTGCTTCACCAACTCAAAGGCTCTGAGTGATTCATGTCACCGTACCTCACACTATTCCTGCTAAGTCATGAAGCTAAAATAAATAGACATTTCAGAAACAAGCGAGTCGTTGGTTGGAAGTCGGATTGCTGGGCTGTGTTGTTTGTGGCTGCACTGTCTCCAGCAGTCTTGCGGCCGTCCCTGGGGAGGCCAGCGTGGTGCGTCCCGTGAGCGCCAGGGCCACGTCTGGCCCTGACCCCATCTTGATTCACAAAGGGCTGGGTGACCTGACTACGGGCGGGTGACTAGAAAGCCACCCAAGGCTCGTGCCTTATGGGCACTGGGACACGGCATTATCGCTACAAATAAGGACACATTCATGTCCCTGGCTTCCTCCCAAAGGTCCCGCGATTCCTGCCAGAAGGCACTGGGAAAAACGAGGCTTCCATCTTCCTGGAAACTGTCGTATTTTTATCACTGTGAGTGCTGATCCTCTGAGGAGGCAAGGCCAGAGGTCCCCCCACCCCAGGGGACTGAGACGGAGGATGCGGAAGGACTGACCTGAATTCCAGCCCTGGCATATCCTGAGGGAACACACTGGCTGCCAGGCCCGAGCCTGGGCCATGTCAGACACCTCTGTTTTTTCAAAGCCTTTATTTAATCTGTTATAATAATTGCTTCTATTTTATGTGTTGGCTCTTTGATCTCCAGGCATGTGGGATCTGGGCTCCCTGACTAGGGATCGAACCCATATCCTCTGCAGTGGAAGGTGAAGTCTTAGTCCCTGGACCACCAGGGATGTCCCACTCAGGAACTGTTCACTAAGAATATGCAGGGCCTCTTCCCACATGACCTGGGACAAACCAGTCAAGCTCCCTCATCTTCACTTGCCTTCTCTGGACAATGAAATACGTGTACAGAGCATGAGCTGTTTTTCCTCTCAACTTGGAGTATTCTTTGATTTGAGAAAGAACTTTCTAAATTTAACTGTTATCACTTCTATGTCAGCATGTTCTGGGCAGGGAGAAATTCCAAGAGAATGGTTTTTAAAATGTATCCTTCCAGCAAAATAATAATAAAAAAATTCTCCTTGGGGTAATACTTCAGAGTTGGGGGGTTGGGTGGAGAAGTAGAGCAGGATTTTGGAGATTAGTCATCAGCCTAGAACTAGAGGTTTTTTTTTTTTTTTTTTAAACGTTGTCCACTATTACCATAGTTTTTTTTTTTTTTTTTTAAAGATTTATTTATTTATTTATTTTGGGCGGGGGTCGGGTTGGGGAGGGAGGGGAGCAGGCGGGCCACTTCTATTGGTCTTTCATTTCTCTATTTTCATCCGTCTTTGTTCTTGGGCTCCTGTGGGCCTCCCATTGTGGTGGCGTCTGTCATTGCAGAGCACCGGCTCTGGGGGCATGCGCTCCAGAGCTCGGGCTCGGCAATTGGACACATCAGTCCAGCTGCTCCGAGGCACGTGGGATCTTCCCAGGCCAGGGATCGAACTGGTGCCCCCTTGCACTGCAAGGCGGTGTCCTTACCCACTGGACCACCAGGGGAAGCCCCTAGAACTAGAATTTGCAGCTGATGGCCTGTCATTGCCTCAGGTCACATTTGGGACAACAGGCATGTCTTGGTAAAAAGAGGAAGATGCTCTTAAAAAAAAAAGTCTCATTAAGAAAGTGAGGCATCAACAATCGAACTCCAAATTATCCAGCAAGGATACCATTGACCACCATGCCTTTCACAGTTTGCTGAGTGTATCTGTTATACAGGATTTTGATCCGTTTTGTGCTTAAAACAATTTGCTTTTAGGACAAACAAAACAAAAGAGCTCCTGACTAGGGATCGAACCCATATCCTCTGCAGTGGAAGGTGAAGTCTTAGTCCCTGGACCACCAGGGATGTCCCACTCAGGAACTGTTCACTAAGAATATGCAGGGCCTCTTCCCACATGACCTGGGACAAACCAGTCAAGCTCCCTCATCTTCACTTGCCTTCTCTGGACAATGAAATACGTGTACAGAGCATGAGCTGTTTTTCCTCTCAACTTGGAGTATTCTTTGATTTGAGAAAGAACTTTCTAAATTTAACTGTTATCACTTCTATGTCAGCATGTTCTGGGCAGGGAGAAATTCCAAGAGAATGGTTTTTAAAATGTATCCTTCCAGCAAAATAATAATAAAAAAATTCTCCTTGGGGTAATACTTCAGAGTTGGGGGGTTGGGTGGAGAAGTAGAGCAGGATTTTGGAGATTAGTCATCAGCCTAGAACTAGAGGTTTTTTTTTTTTTTTTTTTAAACGTTGTCCACTATTACCATAGTTTTTTTTTTTTTTTTTTAAAGATTTATTTATTTATTTATTTTGGGCGGGGGTCGGGTTGGGGAGGGAGGGGAGCAGGCGGGCCACTTCTATTGGTCTTTCATTTCTCTATTTTCATCCGTCTTTGTTCTTGGGCTCCTGTGGGCCTCCCATTGTGGTGGCGTCTGTCATTGCAGAGCACCGGCTCTGGGGGCATGCGCTCCAGAGCTCGGGCTCGGCAATTGGACACATCAGTCCAGCTGCTCCGAGGCACGTGGGATCTTCCCAGGCCAGGGATCGAACTGGTGCCCCCTTGCACTGCAAGGCGGTGTCCTTACCCACTGGACCACCAGGGGAAGCCCCTAGAACTAGAATTTGCAGCTGATGGCCTGTCATTGCCTCAGGTCACATTTGGGACAACAGGCATGTCTTGGTAAAAAAGAGGAAGATGCTCTTAAAAAAAAAAAAAAGTCTCATTAAGAAAGTGAGGCATCAACAATCGAACTCCAAATTATCCAGCAAGGATACCATTGACCACCATGCCTTTCACAGTTTGCTGAGTGTATCTGTTATACAGGATTTTGATCCGTTTTGTGCTTAAAACAATTTGCTTTTAGGACAAACAAAACAAAAGAAAACCAGAAAAGGAAGTCTGTGATAGGCCACGTTTTTTTCGTCTGGTAAGTTAATTGTTCTGTGAAATGCTGGGTGACTTCCCACGGCTGCCGCCTTAGAGAAGGACAGCAAGACAGCCTGTGCTGGCCCTGTTTTATGGTAGGGACATTTCCAGTGTAGGCAAACTCGTATAAAATGAAAGTATAGTCGTAGTGCTGTTCAGAATGATGCTAGGTTCACTCTGGAGAAGGCTGTGGACCTGCCATTAGCAAACCCTGAGAAAGAGACCGTGGAGCTAGAAGTGAAGATGCTTGGGAGCACTGTGTGGAGCACTTTTGTTTCTGGTTAATTATCAAGCGCTCTCTTTATTGAAAAGGGATGGGAGGAGGCACAGAAATTTGTTGGACGAATACGCAAGAGACTTGGCGCCGAGCCTGCATGTGGGGAAGAGGGCTGGCGACCGGGCGCCTGGACAGAGAAGAGAAGGCTCAGTTCTCATCATGCACTTTTTCTAGTTGAATTTTTCAAAGCCACATGCAGGTCGCACGTTTTCAACTTTGACAGACAGCCGTACATTATTACTCAAATTGTCAAGGATCAGGTTTGGTTTATAAACAGGGAACCAACGGTCAGCAGGCTAATACGGAATAAAGCATAATAAAACCGTAGAGAAAAAAGACTGAAAAAGATACCAGAGCACGGTGAAACCCACTTTAGCATAGTGGTTGAGAGGGACTCTACTTCTGTCTGGTTTGCCTATTTTTGTTTTCCGGTCTTTAGTTTTTGATGGAATAATAGGATCTTGACCTGGGTCAGTGGTTTGAAATCCTGGCTGTGGATTATCTACTATGGTAGAAAAATAGTTTGAGGGGAGGGATAAATGAGGAGTTTGGGAGTACCATATACACACTACTGTATATAAAGAGATAACCTACAAGGTCCTACTGCATAGCACCGGAATTACATTCAGTATTTTGTAATAACTTGTAAGGAGAAGAATGTAAAGTCACATCACTATGCAAGGATACCATTGACCACCATGCCTTTCACAGTTTGCTGAGTGTATCTGTTATACAGGATTTTGATCCGTTTTGTGCTTAAAACAATTTGCTTTTAGGACAAACAAAACAAAAGAAAACCAGAAAAGGAAGTCTGTGATAGGCCACGTTTTTTTCGTCTGGTAAGTTAATTGTTCTGTGAAATGCTGGGTGACTTCCCACGGCTGCCGCCTTAGAGAAGGACAGCAAGACAGCCTGTGCTGGCCCTGTTTTATGGTAGGGACATTTCCAGTGTAGGCAAACTCGTATAAAATGAAAGTATAGTCGTAGTGCTGTTCAGAATGATGCTAGGTTCACTCTGGAGAAGGCTGTGGACCTGCCATTAGCAAACCCTGAGAAAGAGACCGTGGAGCTAGAAGTGAAGATGCTTGGGAGCACTGTGTGGAGCACTTTTGTTTCTGGTTAATTATCAAGCGCTCTCTTTATTGAAAAGGGATGGGAGGAGGCACAGAAATTTGTTGGACGAATACGCAAGAGACTTGGCGCCGAGCCTGCATGTGGGGAAGAGGGCTGGCGACCGGGCGCCTGGACAGAGAAGAGAAGGCTCAGTTCTCATCATGCACTTTTTCTAGTTGAATTTTTCAAAGCCACATGCAGGTCGCACGTTTTCAACTTTGACAGACAGCCGTACATTATTACTCAAATTGTCAAGGATCAGGTTTGGTTTATAAACAGGGAACCAACGGTCAGCAGGCTAATACGGAATAAAGCATAATAAAACCGTAGAGAAAAAAGACTGAAAAAGATACCAGAGCACGGTGAAACCCACTTTAGCATAGTGGTTGAGAGGGACTCTACTTCTGTCTGGTTTGCCTATTTTTGTTTTCCGGTCTTTAGTTTTTGATGGAATAATAGGATCTTGACCTGGGTCAGTGGTTTGAAATCCTGGCTGTGGATTATCTACTATGGTAGAAAAATAGTTTGAGGGGAGGGATAAATGAGGAGTTTGGGAGTACCATATACACACTACTGTATATAAAAGAGATAACCTACAAGGTCCTACTGCATAGCACCGGGAATTACATTCAGTATTTTGTAATAACTTGTAAGGGAGAAGAATGTAAAGAAGAATATATACACACACACACACACACACATATATGCATATATATATATGTTGATCACTTTGTTCTACACTTGAACAAACAGAATATATATATTCTTATATATGTTTTATATATTTATATATATTTTATATATATACATATATATATGAATCACTTTGTTCTACACCTGAACATCACACAACATTGTAACTCAACTATACCTCAATAAATAAATTTTTTTTAACACTTTTTTCTTTGGCCACCTCTATTGGTCTTTCATTTATTCATTTTCACCCATCTTTGTTCTTTGGCCTGTGTGGGCCTCCCATCGCAGTGGCCTCTCCGCAGAGCACTGGCTCTGGGCGCATGCGCTCCAGAGCTCCGGCTCAGTAGTTGGACACATCAGTCCAGCCGCTCCACGGCACGTGGGATCTTCCCAGGCCAGGAATCGAACTGGTGCCCCTTGCACTGTAAGGTGGCGTCCTTACCCACTGGATCACCAGGGATGCCCGATAAATATTTTTTTAAGAAAAGAAAAATAGTTAAGAAAATATTTTTGGGAGTTCCCTACCAGTCTATTGGCTAGGACTCGGCACTTTCACAGCGGGGCCCCCGAGTTCAGTCCCTGGTCAGGGAACTAAGATCCCACAAGCCATGTATCTCAGCTAGAAACAATAAAAAATAGTGTTGCTTAGATTCCTTGCCTGTATTCCAATTTAATTGGTCTGAAGACACTGGTCTGTCAGTGTCTCTCAACTTTTTTTTTCCATTACCTCACCTCTAAGGAGCCCTTTTAAAGATATATTTTCCTAATTTCTCTTTCTTATAGAATTTTCATACCACCAGATACACTGTGTATGTTTATGAACTGTACATACATTTATACTTTATGTATAAAAAGAGTAAGATTTCTTTTTGCTTGGTATTCAGAATTCATGATGTAGATGAACTTGGAATTTCCTTGTAACTTATTTACCAATTCTGTAACTCCATAAGTTTAATTTACCTGAAATCACAGAAGGAAATAAAAATAGGATATGTTACAGTGTAAATTCCATCACCATCTCCACTGGGTTTTTAAACTTTTTATTTTTTGGCCACTTCCATTGATCTTTCATTTATTTATCTTTGTTCTTTGGCCTGTGTGGGCCTCTCATCGCAGCAGCCTCCCTCCTCACAGAGCACCGGCTCTAGGCTCATGCGCTCCAGAGCTCCGGCTCGGTAGTTGGACACATCAGTCCAGTCGCTCCGCGGCACGTGGGATCTTCCCAGGCCAGGGATCAAACCAGCGCCTCTTGCACTGCAAGGCGGTGTCCTTACCCACTGGACCACCAGGGAAGCCCCTCCACTGGGTTTTAATTTCCAGTCACATAACACTCTCATGTGTCCTATGCCCTATAGAGTTGGACCTGCCTTGGCAGTTCAAGACATCATACTTGGGGCTTCCCTGGTGGCTCAGTGGTAAAGAATCCACCTGCCAGTGCAGGAGACACAGGTTCAATTCCTGGTCTGGGAAGCTCCCACTTGCCACAGAGCAGCTACGCCTGTGAGCCACAACTACGGAGCCTGTGCTCTAGAGCCAGCAAGACGTAACTACTGAGTCCACACGCCACAACTACTGAAGCCCGTGTGCCCTAGAGCCTGTGCTCTGCCACATGAGAAGCCACTGCAATGAGAAGCCCCGCACTGCAGCAAAGACCCAGAACAGCCAAAAATAAAAACTTTCTTTATAAAAGGAGAGCTGACCACTCTTGCTGTGTAGCCGTGGTCAGGACAGCCTCCCACGGAGTAACCTGCCAACGCTGGAAGTGGTCAAACAGAGGCCAGGTCTAACCAAGGGTTCCAGAATGCTTTGGGAATGTGAGTTAAAAAATCATTTAAAGACAATCCTATGCCCAAAGCAAGAATGAATAATTTGAATAAAAGATAAAGCAATCTCGTCTCTAGGACTTCACGGCACATGATGATCGTCGATGATCCTGGCCACTTTCCCTTACACTGCGTGGTCCTCCTTCTAATAGAAGAGACACGAGAGAAGTTCACCTGCTGCCCATGTCATGGGTAAGACCAGTAATAGCTATATTACTGAGAGCGTGCAATGACTTCGAAGCATTGTTTTTAAAATTTTCTCTTTAGAATTTATTTTTGGCCACTTCCATTGATCTTTCATTTATTTATCTTTGTTCTTTGGCCTGTGTGGGCCTCTCATCGCAGCAGCCTCCCTCCTCACAGAGCACCGGCTCTAGGCTCATGCGCTCCAGAGCTCCGGCTCGGTAGTTGGACACATCAGTCCAGTCGCTCCGCGGCACGTGGGATCTTCCCAGGCCAGGGATCAAACCAGCGCCTCTTGCACTGCAAGGTGGTGTCCTTACCCACTGGACCACCAGGGAAGCCCCTCCACTGGGTTTTAATTTCCAGTCACATAACACTCTCATGTGTCCTATGCCCTATAGAGTTGGACCTGCCTTGGCAGTTCAAGACATCATACTTGGGGCTTCCCTGGTGGCTCAGTGGTAAAGAATCCACCTGCCAGTGCAGGAGACACAGGTTCAATTCCTGGTCTGGGAAGCTCCCACTTGCCACAGAGCAGCTACGCCTGTGAGCCACAACTACGGAGCCTGTGCTCTAGAGCCAGCAAGACGTAACTACTGAGTCCACACGCCACAACTACTGAAGCCCGTGTGCCCTAGAGCCTGTGCTCTGCCACATGAGAAGCCACTGCAATGAGAAGCCCCGCACTGCAGCAAAGACCCAGAACAGCCAAAAATAAAAACTTTCTTTATAAAAGGAGAGCTGACCACTCTTGCTGTGTAGCCGTGGTCAGGACAGCCTCCCACGGAGTAACCTGCCAACGCTGGAAGTGGTCAAACAGAGGCCAGGTCTAACCAAGGGTTCCAGAATGCTTTGGGAATGTGAGTTAAAAAATCATTTAAAGACAATCCTATGCCCAAAGCAAGAATGAATAATTTGAATAAAAGATAAAGCAATCTCGTCTCTAGGACTTCACGGCACATGATGATCGTTCGATGATCCTGGCCACTTTCCCTTACACTGCGTGGTCCTCCTTCTAATAGAAGAGACACGAGAGAAGTTCACCTGCTGCCCATGTCATGGGTAAGACCAGTAATAGCTATATTACTGAGAGCGTGCAATGACTTCGAAGCATTGTTTTTTAAAATTTTCTCTTTAGAATTTATTTTTAATTGAGAGACAATTACTTTACAATATTGGGTTGATTTCTACCACGCAGCAACATGAAGCACTTGTAGGTATACATATGTCCCCTCTCTTCCTAATAAATGTTTTAAATTAAGTTCTTTTTTTTGGAGCTATATCCCTAGGCACAAAGAATCTTAGCTCCCTGACCAGGGACCAAGCCCACATCACCTGCAGGGGAAGTGTGTAGTCCTAACCACTGAACCCCCAGGGGAATCCCAAGTCCTTTTACTCTGAAGGAACCTTTGACCTGTAGGCTGCACCCTTCACAGGAGCATTTGTTTAACAACAACAAAAAGCTCCTGGAAACCATTGGTAGATACCTAGAGTTCTAACTTTAGAACTCAGGTTTGATCTGAGATACTCTGGGCTTCTCTGGTGGCTCAGATGGTAAAGAACCTTCCTGCAATGCAGGAGATACGGATTTGATCCCTGGGTCAGGAAGATCCCCTGGAGAAGAAAATAGCAACTTACTCCAGTATCCTTGCCTGGAGAATTCCATGGACAGAGGAGCCTGGTGGGCTACAGTCCCCGGGGTCCCAAAAGAGTTGGTCACGACGGAGCGACCAAACCACCACCATCAAACTTGGGATATTATATTTGCAGACCCTGACCCAGAGTTCTGGGGCTTCCTGCCTTCTGGTGAAACAGAAGCTCTCTGCTGCTTGTCTCATTTTTATCTGAATGCACCTGTGAAAACTTCTTTGGTCTAACGGTGGAGATTGAGGGTCAAGGGAGGGAGGGAGAGGTGGAAGGGAGATGTCAGTGTATAAAAGAAAACATAACAAAGAAATAGCAACGTTAGGGGAAACGCTGAAACCGCCCACCCTGGCCCAGCACCACAGGAACCCTTTGCAAGAGCTGTTTCACGACAAGAGGTCTTCGTATGGGATATGGAACTAATAAGCCTCTGCCAACCAGAAGAAATCAAGAAAGATCACACGGAGATGCCTCATGTCCTACCACCTCCCAGAATCCTTCTCGCCAGAGTCCATCTTGGCTGAGCAATAGCTATATTACTGAGAGCGTGCAATGACTTCGAAGCATTGTTTTTTAAAATTTTCTCTTTAGAATTTATTTTTAATTGAGAGACAATTACTTTACAATATTGGGTTGATTTCTACCACGCAGCAACATGAAGCACTTGTAGGTATACATATGTCCCCTCTCTTCCTAATAAATGTTTTAAATTAAGTTCTTTTTTTTGGAGCTATATCCCTAGGCACAAAGAATCTTAGCTCCCTGACCAGGGACCAAGCCCACATCACCTGCAGGGGAAGTGTGTAGTCCTAACCACTGAACCCCCAGGGGAATCCCAAGTCCTTTTACTCTGAAGGAACCTTTGACCTGTAGGCTGCACCCTTCACAGGAGCATTTGTTTAACAACAACAAAAGCTCCTGGAAACCATTGGTAGATACCTAGAGTTCTAACTTTAGAACTCAGGTTTGATCTGAGATACTCTGGGCTTCTCTGGTGGCTCAGATGGTAAAGAACCTTCCTGCAATGCAGGAGATACGGATTTGATCCCTGGGTCAGGAAGATCCCCTGGAGAAGAAAATAGCAACTTACTCCAGTATCCTTGCCTGGAGAATTCCATGGACAGAGGAGCCTGGTGGGCTACAGTCCCCGGGGTCCCAAAAGAGTTGGTCACGACGGAGCGACCAAACCACCACCATCAAACTTGGGATATTATATTTGCAGACCCTGACCCAGAGTTCTGGGGCTTCCTGCCTTCTGGTGAAACAGAAGCTCTCTGCTGCTTGTCTCATTTTTATCTGAATGCACCTGTGAAAACTTCTTTGGTCTAACGGTGGAGATTGAGGGTCAAGGGAGGGAGGGAGAGGTGGAAGGGAGATGTCAGTGTATAAAAGAAAACATAACAAAGAAATAGCAACGTTAGGGGAAACGCTGAAACCGCCCACCCTGGCCCAGCACCACAGGAACCCTTTGCAAGAGCTGTTTCACGACAAGAGGTCTTCGTATGGGATATGGAACTAATAAGCCTCTGCCAACCAGAAGAAATCAAGAAAGATCACACGGAGATGCCTCATGTCCTACCACCTCCCAGAATCCTTCTCGCCAGAGTCCATCTTGGCTGAGCAATGCGTGCAGCACCAGGAAGGACCTTGACCCAGAACAATGGACCAGACGCAACCCGGAAACTAACCCGAGACTGTGAGCCACGAGGCAGAGCAGCTCTCTGGGTCCCCTGATCTTCGGGCTCTCCACCTGGGTGCCCCTTCCCAGTAAAATCTCTTGCTTTCCCAGCATGTGTGTCTGCTCGGAGAATTCAAGAGTTAAACAAAAGCCCACTCTCAGGCCCTGGAAAAGATCCCCTTTCTGCACCAACACCAGGAATAATACATCTGGAAACAGGTTGGCTTGTGTTCCCTTCAAGGGTCTGACAATATAGTTGGTGGATCAGGTTATTTTTATGAAAAGCTGAGTGATAACGTTAATGAATTCAAGTTTGGTCGGCTCCCTGCATGACAGGCCAGTCATCAGAGGAAAGCAACAGTAACTTTATTTGGAAAGCTGGGCATCTAGAAGATGGTGTGCTAATGTCCTAGAGCGCCATCTTATCAGGGTCTGGGTGCCAGTTTAGGAGGCGAGGAAGTGAGGTAAAAAGGCCGTAAATCTTGCTAAAGGTCTCCTGGCTTGACCAGCATTGGGGAGGGGATGTATTAATCTCTTCCTCTGGCAACTGCTCACGTGTGGGCAGGGCCAGAATGTCTCCCTGTGAGCTGAACAGAGGCACTTTGGGTTTAACAGTCAGCCAGAGGGGCAGGGTTTCCTGAGACAGGCCATTCTGCATGCTTACAGCCAGAGACAGTGCATCCTTCTAGTGATTATCTTAACAAAGGCAAAGAAGATCAAACCAGTCAATCCTAAAGGAAATCAACCCGGAATATTCATTGGAAGAACTAACACTGACGCTGATGCTCCAATACTTTGGCCATCTGACGCAAAGAGATGATTCACTGGAAAAGACCCTGATGCTGGGAAACACAGAAGGCAGAAGGAGAAGGGGACGACAGAGGACGAGATGGTTGGATGGCGTCACTGACTCAATGGACATGATTCACTTGGAAAAGACTCCTGAGCTAATAAGCCTCTGCCAACCAGAAGAAATCAAGAAAGATCACACGGAGATGCCTCATGTCCTACCACCTCCCAGAATCCTTCTCGCCAGAGTCCATCTTGGCTGAGCAATGCGTGCAGCACCAGGAAGGACCTTGACCCAGAACAATGGACCAGACGCAACCCGGAAACTAACCCGAGACTGTGAGCCACGAGGCAGAGCAGCTCTCTGGGTCCCCTGATCTTCGGGCTCTCCACCTGGGTGCCCCTTCCCAGTAAAATCTCTTGCTTTCCCAGCATGTGTGTCTGCTCGGAGAATTCAAGAGTTAAACAAAAGCCCACTCTCAGGCCCTGGAAAAGATCCCCTTTCTGCACCAACACCAGGAATAATACATCTGGAAACAGGTTGGCTTGTGTTCCCTTCAAGGGTCTGACAATATAGTTGGTGGATCAGGTTATTTTTATGAAAAGCTGAGTGATAACGTTAATGAATTCAAGTTTGGTCGGCTCCCTGCATGACAGGCCAGTCATCAGAGGAAAGCAACAGTAACTTTATTTGGAAAGCTGGGCATCTAGAAGATGGTGTGCTAATGTCCTAGAGCGCCATCTTATCAGGGTCTGGGTGCCAGTTTAGGAGGCGAGGAAGTGAGGTAAAAAGGCCGTAAATCTTGCTAAAGGTCTCCTGGCTTGACCAGCATTGGGGAGGGGATGTATTAATCTCTTCCTCTGGCAACTGCTCACGTGTGGGCAGGGCCAGAATGTCTCCCTGTGAGCTGAACAGAGGCACTTTGGGTTTAACAGTCAGCCAGAGGGGCAGGGTTTCCTGAGACAGGCCATTCTGCATGCTTACAGCCAGAGACAGTGCATCCTTCTAGTGATTATCTTAACAAAGGCAAAGAAGATCAAACCAGTCAATCCTAAAGGAAATCAACCCGGAATATTCATTGGAAGAACTAACACTGACGCTGATGCTCCAATACTTTGGCCATCTGACGCAAAGAGATGATTCACTGGAAAAGACCCTGATGCTGGGAAACACAGAAGGCAGAAGGAGAAGGGGACGACAGAGGACGAGATGGTTGGATGGCGTCACTGACTCAATGGACATGAGTTTGAGCAAGCTCTGGGAGATGGTGGCGGACAGAGGAACCTGGTGTGCCACAGTCCATGGGGGTCACAAAGAGTCAGACACGACTTAACAACAGAAAAACAACAACAAAGCAAAAGAAACAAATCCAACATGGAGCCAGAGTTTACTCTTCCCGGTTACTGTAATAGAAGGTATCATTAAATAGGAGGTACAGAGCCTAAGGAGTTTAGAGGAGGGCGTGCTCCCTGAGATCTGGTGTGTTGGAGAATGCCAGGCGTGGAAACACCTGCATAGGTTTGAGCCAGGAACCAAAGTTGGCTGGAGAGTGAAAAGGAACAAAGCACTCTGGGTTAAACTATTCAAGAGAAGTTTGGAGTGAACTTTGTTCACTTAATTCTGGTCCTTCAAGCTGCTGCTTCTGCAGCTGCTCCTCTGCCTAGGAGCCCAAGTTCAGAAGGAAATGCTGCGCTGTTGGCACAAAGGTGCTTGGACTCCTGTGTTCAAAATGAGTCATTAGCAGCTCTAATGAGTCAATGGCAACCCACTCCAGTATTCTTGCCTGGAGACTCCCATGGAAAGGGGGCCTGGAGGGCTTCAGTCCACGTGGTTGCAAAGAGTTGGACACAGACTCAGTGGACAACCACCACTACTGTCTTCAAAACTGGGGAAAAAATCCTTTTCTTTAAAGATGGATCCTTTTGGTGGAAGCTTCCTGAGCAAAAGGCACATATGGAATTGCAACCAGGAGCAAAGTTTGGAAAAACAGACTCAGTGGACAACCACCACTACTGCCAGAGGGGCAGGTTTCCTGAGACAGGCCATTCTGCATGCTTACAGCCAGAGACAGTGCATCCTTCTAGTGATTATCTTAACAAAGGCAAAGAAGATCAAACCAGTCAATCCTAAAGGAAATCAACCCGGAATATTCATTGGAAGAACTAACACTGACGCTGATGCTCCAATACTTTGGCCATCTGACGCAAAGAGATGATTCACTGGAAAAGACCCTGATGCTGGGAAACACAGAAGGCAGAAGGAGAAGGGGACGACAGAGGACGAGATGGTTGGATGGCGTCACTGACTCAATGGACATGAGTTTGAGCAAGCTCTGGGAGATGGTGGCGGACAGAGGAACCTGGTGTGCCACAGTCCATGGGGGTCACAAAGAGTCAGACACGACTTAACAACAGAAAAACAACAACAAAGCAAAAGAAACAAATCCAACATGGAGCCAGAGTTTACTCTTCCCGGTTACTGTAATAGAAGGTATCATTAAATAGGAGGTACAGAGCCTAAGGAGTTTAGAGGAGGGCGTGCTCCCTGAGATCTGGTGTGTTGGAGAATGCCAGGCGTGGAAACACCTGCATAGGTTTGAGCCAGGAACCAAAGTTGGCTGGAGAGTGAAAAGGAACAAAGCACTCTGGGTTAAACTATTCAAGAGAAGTTTGGAGTGAACTTTGTTCACTTAATTCTGGTCCTTCAAGCTGCTGCTTCTGCAGCTGCTCCTCTGCCTAGGAGCCCAAGTTCAGAAGGAAATGCTGCGCTGTTGGCACAAAGGTGCTTGGACTCCTGTGTTCAAAATGAGTCATTAGCAGCTCTAATGAGTCAATGGCAACCCACTCCAGTATTCTTGCCTGGAGACTCCCATGGAAAGGGGGCCTGGAGGGCTTCAGTCCACGTGGTTGCAAAGAGTTGGACACAGACTCAGTGGACAACCACCACTACTGTCTTCAAAACTGGGGGAAAAAAAATCCTTTTCTTTAAAGATGGATCCTTTTGGTGGAAGCTTCCTGAGCAAAAGGCACATATGGAATTGCAACCAGGAGCAAAGTTTTTAAAGACGGCAAGAACTTTTAAATCATGGTTAATCCATAATTTGAAGTCAGGGTCTTCCTTGGTGGTCCAGTGGCTACGACTGCACGCCTCCAGGGCAGCTCCCTTCCCTGGTAGGGGAACTAGGATCCTGCATGCTGCGTAGCATGGTCTAAAAAAAGAAAGAAAAAACAAACACAACCCAACTACTCCAAAAGCACACGTCTGGGCTTCCCTGACTCTGGGACCAGACGCTGCTGCTTTTAATCTATAAGACCTACCTCTCTGTGGATAAACAATATCGGAGGTCAGAAGAGAGAAGGGAATATGTGGATCTTGGTTATCCCATATTGATTATTGAGAGATTTCTAGGAATTGGACCCAAAATTGATGCGATCTTCTACTCCAAAAGATACAACTATTTCTTTGAAGGATGTAATGAACTTGAATCTGACAAGCTATCCAGGTGTGTCACCAAAGGTTGGAAAGCAATAATGGATTCAGTTTTTAGGAATGGTGAAGCTAACAGCATTTATCAATTTACTTCATTTATTATATACTTATTGCATGTGGGTTTGGTGCTTACCATGTCTTTATTCAGTACCATCTTAAGAAGGATATAGGCCATAGATTAATGACTATGAAAAATATAAACTGAATTTCTAGAACATATTCTAATTTTGACAACCTCTAGGATATAGTCTCTTCATTCCAGTTTTTTTATTAAGTTTGAAAATAGAAACCCTCAAAGATCAAGAGGATACCTTTTGGAGAATACTCAATAAGTTGGCTCATAAAATCATTGGTCTGAGAAAAATGCTGCGCTGTTGGCACAAAGGTGCTTGGACTCCTGTGTTCAAAATGAGTCATTAGCAGCTCTAATGAGTCAATGGCAACCCACTCCAGTATTCTTGCCTGGAGACTCCCATGGAAAGGGGGCCTGGAGGGCTTCAGTCCACGTGGTTGCAAAGAGTTGGACACAGACTCAGTGGACAACCACCACTACTGTCTTCAAAACTGGGGGAAAAAAAATCCTTTTCTTTAAAGATGGATCCTTTTGGTGGAAGCTTCCTGAGCAAAAGGCACATATGGAATTGCAACCAGGAGCAAAGTTTTTAAAGACGGCAAGAACTTTTAAATCATGGTTAATCCATAATTTGAAGTCAGGGTCTTCCTTGGTGGTCCAGTGGCTACGACTGCACGCCTCCAGGGCAGCTCCCTTCCCTGGTAGGGGAACTAGGATCCTGCATGCTGCGTAGCATGGTCTAAAAAAAGAAAGAAAAAACAAACACAACCCAACTACTCCAAAAGCACACGTCTGGGCTTCCCTGACTCTGGGACCAGACGCTGCTGCTTTAATCTATAAGACCTACCTCTCTGTGGATAAACAATATCGGAGGTCAGAAGAGAGAAGGGAATATGTGGATCTTGGTTATCCCATATTGATTATTGAGAGATTTCTAGGAATTGGACCCAAAATTGATGCGATCTTCTACTCCAAAAGATACAACTATTTCTTTGAAGGATGTAATGAACTTGAATCTGACAAGCTATCCAGGTGTGTCACCAAAGGTTGGAAAGCAATAATGGATTCAGTTTTTAGGAATGGTGAAGCTAACAGCATTTATCAATTTACTTCATTTATTATATACTTATTGCATGTGGGTTTGGTGCTTACCATGTCTTTATTCAGTACCATCTTAAGAAGGATATAGGCCATAGATTAATGACTATGAAAAATATAAACTGAATTTCTAGAACATATTCTAATTTTGACAACCTCTAGGATATAGTCTCTTCATTCCAGTTTTTTTATTAAGTTTGAAAATAGAAACCCTCAAAGATCAAGAGGATACCTTTTGGAGAATACTCAATAAGTTGGCTCATAAAATCATTGGTCTGAGAAAGTATAATTATCCCTCTCTGGCTGGCCTAAAGTCATGAAATGATGTTTTCATGACTGTTACATTTTCAACAAGGGCAACATTTTAATTAAGAGGGAAAAGAGAATACACCTTAGAACTCAAAGGAAAATCATAATAACATAAGTAAACTAAGTGGTGATGATACAATTTTATTCTTTTTCAGGATTGACTTTCTTAATATAAATAGGAACTTCTAAGGTAGTCCAGTGGCTAAGACTTTGGGCTCCTAATGCAGGGGTCTCGGGTTCCATCCCTGGTCAGGGGTCTTAATTCCACATGCCGCAACTAAGGCCTGGTGCAGTCAAATAAATAAATCAAAATAAATATTTAAAATATTTTTTAAAAAACTGTTAGTTCACTCTTTGCAGTCCCATGGACTGTAGCCCTCCAGGCTCCTCTGTCCATGGGATTCTCCAGGCAAGAATACTGGCGTGGGTTGCCATGTCCTCCTCCAGCGGATCTTCCTGACTCAGAGATCAAATCCAGATCTCCTGCATTGTAGGCAGATTCTTGACTGTCTAAGCCACCAAGGAAGCCTCTTAGATCCCCTAATCCTGTGCCAAAGGCACCATCCCCTTGGCTTTAACCTACTTTTGATTTCTGGTCTCCACTTCAAAGTTCACCCTAGGCCTGCTGTAACCTTGACCTCCACGGCCAGCTTCAGCCTTTTTGGTGGACGGCTTAAAGTGAGTCCCTCCAGGACACAGCTCCACGACCATCTCAGCTGTGGCCAGAGACAATAAGCAACCGGACCCAGGCTTTGCGGACAGGGTAGGTGGGTATGGGCATTGGAGGAGGGCACTTAAATTAAGTGAATGGTGAACTCAATTTACATTCATTTATTATATACTTATTGCATGTGGGTTTGGTGCTTACCATGTCTTTATTCAGTACCATCTTAAGAAGGATATAGGCCATAGATTAATGACTATGAAAAATATAAACTGAATTTCTAGAACATATTCTAATTTTGACAACCTCTAGGATATAGTCTCTTCATTCCAGTTTTTTTATTAAGTTTGAAAATAGAAACCCTCAAAGATCAAGAGGATACCTTTTGGAGAATACTCAATAAGTTGGCTCATAAAATCATTGGTCTGAGAAAGTATAATTATCCCTCTCTGGCTGGCCTAAAGTCATGAAATGATGTTTTCATGACTGTTACATTTTCAACAAGGGCAACATTTTAATTAAGAGGGAAAAGAGAATACACCTTAGAACTCAAAGGAAAATCATAATAACATAAGTAAACTAAGTGGTGATGATACAATTTTATTCTTTTTCAGGATTGACTTTCTTAATATAAATAGGAACTTCTAAGGTAGTCCAGTGGCTAAGACTTTGGGCTCCTAATGCAGGGGTCTCGGGTTCCATCCCTGGTCAGGGGTCTTAATTCCACATGCCGCAACTAAGGCCTGGTGCAGTCAAATAAATAAATCAAAATAAATATTTAAAATATTTTTTAAAAAACTGTTAGTTCACTCTTTGCAGTCCCATGGACTGTAGCCCTCCAGGCTCCTCTGTCCATGGGATTCTCCAGGCAAGAATACTGGCGTGGGTTGCCATGTCCTCCTCCAGCGGATCTTCCTGACTCAGAGATCAAATCCAGATCTCCTGCATTGTAGGCAGATTCTTGACTGTCTAAGCCACCAAGGAAGCCTCTTAGATCCCCTAATCCTGTGCCAAAGGCACCATCCCCTTGGCTTTAACCTACTTTTGATTTCTGGTCTCCACTTCAAAGTTCACCCTAGGCCTGCTGTAACCTTGACCTCCCACGGCCAGCTTCAGCCTTTTTTGGTGGACGGCTTAAAGTGAGTCCCTCCAGGACACAGCTCCACGACCATCTCAGCTGTGGCCAGAGACAATAAGCAACCGGACCCAGGCTTTGCGGACAGGGTAGGTGGGTATGGGCATTGGAGGAGGGCACTTCATGCCAAGCAAATGATCTAGAGAAAGATGCAGGAAGGAATGTGTGAGGTACTTGAGCAGCTGTGTGTTGGTGGGTTTACCTGGCACATGGCCGTGAGGAACACTGAAGGAAGACTGGAAAGGGAGCGGAGGATGCTATAGACAGAAGCCTCCGATGACCAGTCAAGGCCTTGAAGACCCAAAGATACAATAACAGAACTGACCCTCAGTCCAGAGATACTTCCTGGGAGAAGGAAGGTAATATGATCTGCTGATGTCTAGTTCCCTAGTTTAGTTCCTGGATCTTTTTGCACATTTTGTGTTTTCCTTTTTCTATGCGTGTTCTTAGCTGCTCAGTGGTGCTGAGCTGTTGGCGAACCCATGGACTGTAGCCAGCCAGGCTCCTCTGTCCATGGGATTTTTCAGGCAAGAACACTGGAGTGGGTTACCGTTTCCTTCTCCGGGGGATCTTCCTGACCCAGGGATTGAACCCACGTCTCCTGGGTCTCCTGCACTGCAGGCGGGTTCCTTACCTGCTGAGCCATCAGGGAAGCCTTTTCTGTGGATTTATTTATCTATCTCGTGGAAGGATAATTGCTTTACAACATTGTGTTCATTTCTGCTGCACAACAAGGCGAATCCGCTAAAAGTAGAAATTGTCCCCTTTCTTTTGGATCGCCTTCCTGTCCGCTGTCCCTCCTGGTAGGTCATCCCAGAGCGCTGAGCGGAGCTCCCTGTGCTAGGCCACCAGCTGGCGATGGGTTCAGTATGTGGGGGTGTACATCTGTCAGCGCTCCTCTCCCAGTCCATCCACCCTCCCCTTCCCCTGCTGCGTCCACAAGGCTGTTCTCTGCATCTACATCTCTATTCCTGCCCTGTACCATTTTGCTAGATTCCATGTATATCATGAATATACGGTATTTGTTTTTCTCTTTCTAACATACATCACTCTGTAGGACAGACCCTAGGCTCATCCACATCACTACAAATGACCCAGTCTTGTTCCTTTTTATGGTTGAGGAATAGTTCATTGCATACATGTGTCACAGCTTCTTTACCCATTCAGCTGTCGATGGACATCTGGGTTGCTTTCGTGTCCCGGCTATTGTAAATAGATTTTTGCACAATTTTATGGTCAGACTTTTGGGGGAGGAAAGGGCCAAAAGCCTGGTTAGGTGCCTCCAGTTCTCCTCATGTCTGGGGCAAACCCATATGTCACCCAGTTTGTACTGGTGGCTCTGAGGGTCCTCAGAGACTCCGAGAAAGGGTCTTAAAGCTCCGAGGCTCTGTGGCCTCATCTGTTGTTTATAAACCTGCAGCGTTCAACAGCATTCAGCTAGGCTTGAATTCCTCCAGGGCTGGATGGCTTCCTGTCTCTCAGGACAAGCTACAACCGTCACCCATTTCACCCAGTTCGACTTCCTTGGGGTTCCATGGAGCACCCCTCATTCTCTCTGACACATTCCCCGGTGCCCCTAGGTTTCTCTCCTCTTTTTCCCTCACTTTTCCAGGTCCCTGAAACATTTCCCCGGGACACAATGCCAAATTTCCTCCTGTTTTCATTTCTGTCCTTGCCATACCTTTCTTCACAGAGAATAGTGTTTTATGGGTTGTGGACAGGAGGCAGCATTGATCCAGGTTTTTTCAAAAAAAATTTTATGAGATGTAATACACGTCTCATACAATCCACCAATTGTAAATTTCAAACACTTCCACCCCCCAAATCACCTTGTGCCAAGTTTCAGTCCCTCTCCATTCCCACCCCCAGCCCTTGGCAATAACTGATCTGTCTCTACAGTTCTGGTTTTTTTTTTTTTAGCGTTACTTTTTATATAACAACAACCTTTTTTTTTTTTTTTATTAGCTATATGAGAGTCCGTGGAAACAGCTTTGTATGACAGAACGTTCCTTTGAAATTGTCTTTGGCGGGAGGTTTTTACCTATAGATGCAGACAGGATTAATAAAAATTCATGAATGATGTTTCCATGATGGGTTATAATACCATTTATCTTCCTAAATCGCTAAAGACTAGTGAGCATCCAAATAGAACAACCTGAGGCTCTCCCAGAATATCGCCGCAAGCTACAGTCCAAATATAGAGTGAGGGCTGAATGGACTATTGATTCAACCCACTGGGGCACTTCAGACGATTGCCATGCCTTGCCTTGCCGGGTCAGGGAATGAGGAGCCACAGAGCCCAGGGGCCTCTGCTCGGCTCTGCTCTCCTCCCCTCCCAGGCCCTCCGGGCTCAGTCCTGCTTTGTCTCCAATCTCCTCCCCGTGAGGATGCCTATCCTCCTCCCCCTAACCTGAAATCCCCTGGCTCAGCAGGATCCAGGGCTCTGACGCTTTCACGGGCTACACCCTAGAAAAGCTCCCTGCATCCAAACACCCTGCATTACCGTGGCGCTGCCATGGCACGTGACCATACATGCAGATGACCGCAAACGGCTGGAGCATGGGGACCTTGTCCTCAAGCCTCCCGCAGCTCCTGCAGCCTTAGACGAAGGCTCATCCCGACCCCTGACCCCTGGTTTCTCCCTCCTTTGAGTCCCTCAAGGTCTTTGAATTTCTTTCATTATTTTCTGCCTTATTTCACAGGCCCTCCAGGGCTCCATTATGTGTGGGTGTCCTGTAGGCAGTGGCTCCCTCTTCTTTAAGTCCTCCTTTGAGATCTGACCCAGTGCCTTGTACATAATAATAGCAATTAAATCACCATCGCCCCTGTTTGTGGATCACACGGCAGTTTTCAAAGTGCCTACTCATTCTGCAACTTGACCTGTGGCAATCCAGTGATGAAGGTAGGATTATTATGCTTCTTTTGCAGACAAGAAATCTGTGTTCAGGATCCTTGCTTCTAAGATATTCTGATGCAAAGTGGCACTGCACAGCTACATACACCGCCCTACCGCTCGATAAATCTTTGTTGAATTGATTTCATGCTACTTGGTTGGTCGCGTTGATATGGATGAGGGTACAAGAAGTAAGGAGGCACTTTGGCTTGTTCTTTGTTGTAGCTTTTGTTGCTGTTCATGTATTCATTAGATATTAATCCATTTATTCATTCAACAGACAAGAACGAAGGGCTGACTACAGTTCAGTGCCAGGCACTGGTTAAGTAATGAGGATGTCCAAAAAGTTTCAGATACTGCCCTTGGGTTGCTGATCAAATTGTGTGGGAGATATACAAGTCAAGCCACAATTGAGGTAAAAAAAAATTCTCCAGGGCTTCCCTGGTGGTTCAGTAGGTAAAGAGTCCGCACTGCAGTTTGATTCCTGGCCTGGGAAGACCCCACGTGCCACGGAGCTGCTGGACTGATGTGTCCAATAACAAGCCAGCATTCTGGAGCATGTGCCCAGGGCTGGTGCTCTGCAACGAGAGAGGCCACTGCCATGGGAGGACCACACAGGCCAAAGAATAAAGATGGATAAAAATGAATAGATTAAGGACCAATAAAAGAGGCCAAAATTAAAAAAAAAAATATTCTCCAGAAACTTCCCTGACAGTCCAGGGGTTAGGGCTCTGCACTTCCATTGCTGGGGTGCAGGTTTCATCCCTGGTGGAGAACAAAGATCCCACATGCTCTGCAGCGCAGTCAGAAAGAAACAATAACAAAATTCATAGTGTTAGGGCTGTGGGAACCTAGAGGAGTTCTTGGAGTCAGCCTGGAGAGACTGGCAAGTGTTTCTCAGCAAAGGCATCTCTTGGACCGCGTGTTACAGGGCAGGCAAGTCAGCCAGAGAAAAGGATGTCCCAGGCTTCCTGGACGGCATCCCTGCTGACTGTGGGGAGGCGGGGATGAGCGGTGCGGCCAGGTCTGCTCCAGGTCATGAAGCAATTTTCGCTGTCCAGGCGGCGGTGTGGTCCAGTGGCTAAAGGCTTAGTTGTCAGATGCAGTTGAATTTAACACCTCTCATTAATTAGTGGCGTGATTGAACAAGGCACTTGCAGGTTCACTTTGACTATAGATATTCTGAGGGGCCAAAGTCTGTGTTCAGGATCCTTGCTTCTAAGATATTCTGATGCAAAGTGGCACTGCACAGCTACATACACCGCCCTACCGCTCGATAAATCTTTGTTGAATTGATTTCATGCTACTTGGTTGGTCGCGTTGATATGGATGAGGGTACAAGAAGTAAGGAGGCACTTTGGCTTGTTCTTTGTTGTAGCTTTTGTTGCTGTTCATGTATTCATTAGATATTAATCCATTTATTCATTCAACAGACAAGAACGAAGGGCTGACTACAGTTCAGTGCCAGGCACTGGTTAAGTAATGAGGATGTCCAAAAAGTTTCAGATACTGCCCTTGGGTTGCTGATCAAATTGTGTGGGAGATATACAAGTCAAGCCACAATTGAGGTAAAAAAAAATTCTCCAGGGCTTCCCCTGGTGGTTCAGTAGGTAAAGAGTCCGCACTGCAGTTTGATTCCTGGCCTGGGAAGACCCCACGTGCCACGGAGCTGCTGGACTGATGTGTCCAATAACAAGCCAGCATTCTGGAGCATGTGCCCAGGGCTGGTGCTCTGCAACGAGAGAGGCCACTGCCATGGGAGGACCACACAGGCCAAAGAATAAAGATGGATAAAAATGAATAGATTAAGGACCAATAAAAGAGGCCAAAATTAAAAAAAAAAATATTCTCCAGAAACTTCCCTGACAGTCCAGGGGTTAGGGCTCTGCACTTCCATTGCTGGGGTGCAGGTTTCATCCCTGGTGGAGAACAAAGATCCCACATGCTCTGCAGCGCAGTCAGAAAGAAACAATAACAAAATTCATAGTGTTAGGGCTGTGGGAACCTAGAGGAGTTCTTGGAGTCAGCCTGGAGAGACTGGCAAGTGTTTCTCAGCAAAGGCATCTCTTGGACCGCGTGTTACAGGGCAGGCAAGTCAGCCAGAGAAAAGGATGTCCCAGGCTTCCTGGACGGCATCCCTGCTGACTGTGGGGAGGCGGGGATGAGCGGTGCGGCCAGGTCTGCTCCAGGTCATGAAGCAATTTTCGCTGTCCAGGCGGCGGTGTGGTCCAGTGGCTAAAGGCTTAGTTGTCAGATGCAGTTGAATTTAACACCTCTCATTAATTAGTGGCGTGATTGAACAAGGCACTTGCAGGTTCACTTTGACCCTTATTGTCCTTCCCTGTGAAATAATTAAAGCTTTCTCTGGTGGACTGCTGTGAGGATTGCCAGCGGAACAGGGATTAAAGCGTTTGGCACAAGGTCTGGCACACAGAGGGTTTTCCAGCTGGCTCAGTGAGAAAGAACCTGTCTGTCAACGCAGAAGACACAGGTTCGATCCATGGATTGGGAAGATCCCTTGGAGAAGAAAATGGAAAGCCACAGCATTATTCTTGCCTGGCAATCCCATAGGCAGAGGAGCCTGATGGGCTACAGTCCATAGGGTTGCAAAAGAGTTCGACATGATGAAGGGACTAAACAATAACAACTGACCCACAGAAGCACTCATTCAAGAAGACGGTTCTTAGGAAATGATTGTGATATTTTTAAGGGACGGAATTAACAAGAGAGATGAATGGACTAACCATGACCTTCTCCCTGCGCTTCCTTGGAGAAATTCAGCTTTCCCATCTCACGAGCTACCTGGAAATGTTCAGGGCAGCAAAGAGAAGAGGAAGCTGGTGAGATGATTACACATAGGTGGAAGGTCTGAACCAAAGCTGAAAGCCTAAAGTGAAGATGAAGGAACCAGGAGTGGGAGATTCGGGGCAAAGCAAATCCATAATATTCGGAAGCAAAAAGAAGAAAATTGACCGCACATTTGTAGTGTTTGGGACCTCAGCTTGCCTTGTGCATTTTCTTCTGGATGGTTTGCAAATTCCAGCTTGCAAAGCCCTGTCACATACACTGTCTCATGAACACGTCACAACAAGCCGAGACTTGATGCTGCTGTGACAAGGAGACTCCTTCGTTTCATAGGTGAAGACACAGAAAGCCAACTGCTTTGCTTCGAAGGGGACAGAAGTCACCCCGATTTAGAGTTTCCTCTACGAACAGCCCTCAGGGACACCTAGCAGAGCACGCAGGCCAGATTCCCACACGGAAAAAATTCTTTGATGCCAAACAAGAAACACCAAGGAAGGCAAGTACGTTTCTGTTGAACGTTGCTGAGTTTATGGCTCTTAAAACACATCTGCTACCAAAGGCTGCGGGAAAGTAAACATAGGATGTCCAGGAAGCACGAGGGGATCACCGAGGTCAGCATTAGACCACAAGCATGTGGGCTTGAAAAGCCTGTCTAGATCAGAAAGGTTGAAAGGTAGATCCACTCTGGCTAGTTTACAAGGTGCCTCCTTGGCTTTATTCCTGTTAAAACCTTTTTTTTTTTTCCTTCAGATTTACTGACATATAATTGGCAGATACTACTGCTTAAGCTTTAGGTGTACAATACACATATATATTGCAAAATGGTTGCCATGGCCAGGCTAGTTCACACACCCTTTACCTCACTTGTGTGAGCACAGTTGCTCGGTCCTGTCCAGTTCTTTATGACCCTTTGGACTGTAGCCCACCAGGCTCCTCTGTCCACGGGATTTCCCAGGTGAGCACACTGGAGTGGGCTGTCATGTCCTCCTCCTGGAGATCTTCCTGACCCAGGGATTGAACCCGTATCTCCTGTGGATCCTGCACTGCAGAAAGGATTCTTTACCCCCTCAGTCATTGGGGAAGTCACCTACCTCACATGATTCCTATGCTGTTGTTGTTACGGTGAGACCATTAAAGCCCTCACCTTATAGTAACTTTCAAGGATACACAGAAAATAATGTTAAAAGGATAATTTGCAGTTTCAACAGTTGAGATAATCTCTCGTAATACGGTTCTATAATAACCTGCAGGGACTTCTCTGGTGGTCCAGTGGTTAAGACTCCGTGCTTCCCTCACAGGGGGCGTGGGTTCCATCCCTGGTCGGGAAACTGAGCTTCCCCATGCTGTGCAGCTCAGAGAAAAGCCAAAAGCCAAAATAAAGTAATAAGAATAATAGGGACTTCCCTGGTGTCCAGTGGATAGGAACCTACCTGCCAGTGCAAGGGACATGGGTTCGATCCCTGGTCTGGGAGAATTCCACATGTCTCAGGACAGCTAAGCCCGTGAGTCCCAACTACTGAAGCCTGTTAGCTCTGGAACCTGTGCTCTGTAATAAGAGAAGCCCCTGATGCCAAACAAGAAACACCAAGGAAGGCAAGTACGTTTCTGTTGAACGTTGCTGAGTTTATGGCTCTTAAAACACATCTGCTACCAAAGGCTGCGGGAAAGTAAACATAGGATGTCCAGGAAGCACGAGGGGATCACCGAGGTCAGCATTAGACCACAAGCATGTGGGCTTGAAAAGCCTGTCTAGATCAGAAAGGTTGAAAGGTAGATCCACTCTGGCTAGTTTACAAGGTGCCTCCTTGGCTTTATTCCTGTTAAAACCTTTTTTTTCCTTCAGATTTACTGACATATAATTGGCAGATACTACTGCTTAAGCTTTAGGTGTACAATACACATATATATTGCAAAATGGTTGCCATGGCCAGGCTAGTTCACACACCCTTTACCTCACTTGTGTGAGCACAGTTGCTCGGTCCTGTCCAGTTCTTTATGACCCTTTGGACTGTAGCCCACCAGGCTCCTCTGTCCACGGGATTTCCCAGGTGAGCACACTGGAGTGGGCTGTCATGTCCTCCTCCTGGAGATCTTCCTGACCCAGGGATTGAACCCGTATCTCCTGTGGATCCTGCACTGCAGAAAGGATTCTTTACCCCCTCAGTCATTGGGGAAGTCACCTACCTCACATGATTCCTATGCTGTTGTTGTTACGGTGAGACCATTAAAGCCCTCACCTTATAGTAACTTTCAAGGATACACAGAAAATAATGTTAAAAGGATAATTTGCAGTTTCAACAGTTGAGATAATCTCTCGTAATACGGTTCTATAATAACCTGCAGGGACTTCTCTGGTGGTCCAGTGGTTAAGACTCCGTGCTTCCCTCACAGGGGGCGTGGGTTCCATCCCTGGTCGGGAAACTGAGCTTCCCCATGCTGTGCAGCTCAGAGAAAAGCCAAAAGCCAAAATAAAGTAATAAGAATAATAGGGACTTCCCTGGTGTCCAGTGGATAGGAACCTACCTGCCAGTGCAAGGGACATGGGTTCGATCCCTGGTCTGGGAGAATTCCACATGTCTCAGGACAGCTAAGCCCGTGAGTCCCAACTACTGAAGCCTGTTAGCTCTGGAACCTGTGCTCTGTAATAAGAGAAGCCACTGCAGTGAGCAGCCCAGCACTGCAACTAGAGAAAGCCAGACTAACAGCAACAAAAACCCGGCACAGTCAAAAAAAAAAAATTCATTAAAAAATAACAGTACCCTCAGGGACACTCTACTTGTGGGAAGCACATAAGACAGGAGCTGTGTGGGGTGTGTATGGTGGGTTTATTTCTGTGGCCCGCACTACACGTCACATTCCGTGCCTTCTAAAGCAGCTTGCACGTTTATCTTATGTATCCTCACTGTAAATCTATGAGGTGAGAATTTTTATCTCCACTTACAGATAAGAAAACGGAGGTCCCTGGAGGTCGGGACCTCTCCTGGGACTGTGAGGAGATTCAAAACCAGGTTTTTTTTTTTTTTTTTTTTTTTTTAAAAAGCCAGAGTCTTGCTTGTTTCTTTTCCATTCATGGCCTGTCTTCCAGGGAACTGAGCTCTTGCTAGAAACTGTGTTACTCTCTTCTTGTTTCTCCATTCCCTGTCTTGCTTTCATCTCTTTTTTACCACAGGACACAATGTTTTTAAGTGTAAAAGTAACTTTTATTGAGAAGAAAATATTTAGTCATGACCGTGCCAGGTATTTTTTTATACAGCAATTTCTGAGGTTGCCATTATTTCTATCCTTTATGTGTTGGCCTAGGTCATTTTAAGCAATCTGAAATCAAACACATGTACACTGGGTACGAATAGAAGTCAATCAGTTCCATTCTCTTCCCCACAAATAACCATCTTTAATGAATGTATGGATTGTCTCCCAGATGTTTTTCCTTGTTGCTGTTCAGTTGCAAAGTCATGTCTGACTCTTCATGACCCCACGGAGTGCAGCACACCAGGCTTCTCTGTCCTCCGATCTTTCCCAGCATCAGGTCTTTTCCAGTGAGTTGGCTCTTTGCATCAGGTGGCCAAAGTATTGGAGCTTCAAGTTCAGTCTCAGTCCTTCCAATGAATACTCAGGGTTGATTTCCTTTAGGAGCGACCATTTTTTTCTTAGCATTTACAAAATTACATGTTGAAGGACTTTCCTGCTTGTTCAATGGTTAAGACTCTATGCTCCCAATGCAGGGGCCCCAGGTTCAATCCCTCATCAGGGAACTAGAATGCACATGTTGCAACTGAGAGTTCACAAGCCACGAAAACGACCTGGTGCACCCAAATAAATGAATTAACGGGCATTTGAATGCAAGCCCCATCAGTTGAAATAAAAAAGTTCATGCTGAGAACAGATACATTGATTCCATTTTATGAATAAGGAAACTGAGGTTCAGTGAGGTTGAGTGATTGCACAAACTCCAACAATCCACGAGGGACAGAGTTGAAAGATCTGGAGATGACGTGTTTCGACCTTTACCCCCCATCTCTCTAGCTGGTTGTCAGTCCCAAGACCAGAGTCGAAAAGCACACGGAGCTTGAGTCAATCCTCACTGTGACGTCCAACCGATAGCTTTCTCTCAGCGAACTGCTTAGGATACCCTGGAGATTTGTAATTTGTTTGAGAAAAGAATGTAAACATGCCTCCACCCCACTTCAGTGGGTGCTGAGGGAAGGAAATGGTGTCTGCTGAGCGTGCTGAGCTGCTAGAAGGGGCGCTGCAGAGGCCGGGGTGCTGGTGGGAACACGCTGTCCCCGGAGCGGCCGCCGTGAGAGACGAGCAACCCTTGTTCTAGGGTTTCTCTCCAGCTGACTCATCCTGTGACCTTGAGAAAGTTCCAGGCTCTCTGCACCTTTGTTTCACCCTCACTGGAAAGCAGAGCTAATAATACTTTCTACCCAGTTCATCAAAGAGGGAAAATTAACAGACAAGCCCTTGCAGTACATTCCTGTGGAGCTGGGGCGTGAGTTCCAGCACCTGCCTGAGTCAGATGAGATGATTCAAGCATTGTCTTTAGACAAAGAGGCTGGAAAAGGCAAGCCTGGATAAAGAGAACACCTTTTAGCCAGGATGTGTTTCTTTAGGGAAAAGGAGTGGTTTTTGTTTTTTAAGTTTTCTTTTTATTATTACGAAGCTATTTTTTCTCTTGAAAAACAAAAGGTTTTATTGAATTTGTTATAATATTGCTTCTGTCTTGTGTTTTGGCTTTTTGGCTGTGAGGCATGTGGGATCTTAGCTCCCTGACCAGGGATCAAACTGGCACTCCCTGGCTTGGAAGGTGAAGTCTTACCCACTGGACTGCCAGGGAAGTCCCACTGAGTGTTTTTTAGCCTCAGTTTTTTGAAATGTTTTACCTCGTGCCTTCCTTAAAATGCTTTGCCTCTCCTGAAATGTCCTCCCACGTGTCTTTTTGTGAAAATTTTCCTGTCATTCAGGGTCCTTTTGAAATGCCATGTTTCCATGAAGCTTGCCTCTGTTCTTTCAGCTAAATACCACTTCACTCTCCTCTGGACTCTCTGAACATATTTATGAATAAGGAAACTGAGGTTCAGTGAGGTTGAGTGATTGCACAAACTCCAACAATCCACGAGGGACAGAGTTGAAAGATCTGGAGATGACGTGTTTCGACCTTTACCCCCCATCTCTCTAGCTGGTTGTCAGTCCCAAGACCAGAGTCGAAAAGCACACGGAGCTTGAGTCAATCCTCACTGTGACGTCCAACCGATAGCTTTCTCTCAGCGAACTGCTTAGGATACCCTGGAGATTTGTAATTTGTTTGAGAAAAGAATGTAAACATGCCTCCACCCCACTTCAGTGGGTGCTGAGGGAAGGAAATGGTGTCTGCTGAGCGTGCTGAGCTGCTAGAAGGGGCGCTGCAGAGGCCGGGGTGCTGGTGGGAACACGCTGTCCCCGGAGCGGCCGCCGTGAGAGACGAGCAACCCTTGTTCTAGGGTTTCTCTCCAGCTGACTCATCCTGTGACCTTGAGAAAGTTCCAGGCTCTCTGCACCTTTGTTTCACCCTCACTGGAAAGCAGAGCTAATAATACTTTCTACCCAGTTCATCAAAGAGGGAAAATTAACAGACAAGCCCTTGCAGTACATTCCTGTGGAGCTGGGGCGTGAGTTCCAGCACCTGCCTGAGTCAGATGAGATGATTCAAGCATTGTCTTTAGACAAAGAGGCTGGAAAAGGCAAGCCTGGATAAAGAGAACACCTTTTAGCCAGGATGTGTTTCTTTAGGGAAAAGGAGTGGTTTTTGTTTTTTAAGTTTTCTTTTTATTATTACGAAGCTATTTTTTCTCTTGAAAAACAAAAGGTTTTATTGAATTTGTTATAATATTGCTTCTGTCTTGTGTTTTGGCTTTTTGGCTGTGAGGCATGTGGGATCTTAGCTCCCTGACCAGGGATCAAACTGGCACTCCCTGGCTTGGAAGGTGAAGTCTTACCCACTGGACTGCCAGGGAAGTCCCACTGAGTGTTTTTTAGCCTCAGTTTTTTGAAATGTTTTACCTCGTGCCTTCCTTAAAATGCTTTGCCTCTCCTGAAATGTCCTCCCACGTGTCTTTTTGTGAAAATTTTCCTGTCATTCAGGGTCCTTTTGAAATGCCATGTTTCCATGAAGCTTGCCTCTGTTCTTTCAGCTAAATACCACTTCACTCTCCTCTGGACTCTCTGAACACCGTCTGTCCCTTCTTAATCTCATATTCTGCCAAGAAGAATAGTCGTTTTTAAAATACAAATATCATCCTCCTATCAGATGATATTAAAGGTGAGAATAATATCTCTATAACTTGGTGATCTATTGACACAGCTTCCTACACATAGTGCATGCATGCGTTCCAAGTTGCTTCAGTCATGTCTGACTCTTTGGGACCCCATGGACTGTAGCCCACCAGGCTCCTCTGTCCATGGGATTCTCCAAGCAAGAATACTGGAGTAAATTACCATTTTCTTCTCCAGGGCAGGATCTTCCTGACCCAGGGATCAAACCTGCATCTCTTCGCTCTCCTGCATTGGCAGGTGGGTTCTTTACCACTAGCGCCCCCAGGAAAGTCCTGGGCAAGTTGCTGGACAACTCAGTGAATGGATGGAATCCTTACAGAGGAAAAACAAATTCTAGTGAAGATCTGGTAAAGGCTGAGATCACCAAGATGTACTGAAGAATTTTTGCTGATCAAGGCCCTCCTGTTAAGTCAATGGATGAACTGATGGATTGATCCCTTGAATGAACATAATCTGAGCATGTCCTTGTGTGGGATGCTGTGCAAACTCCTTGAGGAAAGAATGTTCCAGATTCCAAATCTCTCTTGCTGTTCTCATCCTGGCCATCCTGGCTCGGGTTTCTGGGCAGAGTTGAGGAGCTGTGTATGTGCTGGTATACCTGAGCCCTGGTCTTGCTTCTTTATTATTATTTTTTAAAGATTTATTTATTTATTTATTTGGGGGTTGGGGAGGGAGGGGGGCAGGAGGGCCACTTCTATTGATCTTTCATTTGTCTATTTTCATCCATCTTTGTTCTTTGGCCCATGTGTGCCTCCCATCTCGGTGGCCTCTGTCGTTGCAGAGCGCCGGCTCTGGCCGCATGCGCTCCAGAGCTCCAGCTCAGTAATTGGACACATGGGTCCAGCCGCTCTGCGGCACGTGGGATCTTCCCAGGCCAGGGATCGAACCGGCGCCCCCTGCACTGCAAGGCAGTGTCCTTACCCACTGGACCACCAAGGAAGCCCATGGTCTTGCTTCTGATCCTTGCTAGCTTGTCACTTCAAGCCAATGCTCTCATAAATCTAGTTTAATCTCATGTTTAAAGTTAACTTGAGGGCTTCCCCTGGTGGTCCAGTGGGTAAGGATACTGCCTTACAGTGCAAGGGGTGCCAGTTCAATCCCTGGTCTGGGAAGATCCCACGAGCCGCGGAGCGGCTGGACCGATGTGTCCAATCACTGAGCCGGAGCTCTGGAGCGCATGCGCCCAGAGCCGGCGCTCTGTGACAACAGATGCCACCGTGGTGGGAGGCCCACATGGGCCAAAGAACAAAGACGGATGGAAATAGAGAAATGAAAGACCAATAGAAGTGGCCCGCCCGCTCCCCTCCCTCCCCAACCCGACCCCCGCCCAAAATAAATAAATCTTTAAAAAAAAAAAAAACAAAAGTTAACTTGATTAAAAAAGGAGAAAATCTCATAGTGCCCGTTTCCCTGACTTCTAGAAGTATGGAGGTTAAGTGTAATCACGAAATTAAAGCATTGCGTCTTCTCTGAGAGTAGAGGAAAGACACACATATACATACTTGGGCTTCCCAAGTGGTTCTAGTGGTAAAGAACCTACCTGCTGAGGAGACATAAAAGATGTTGGTTTGATCCCTGGGTTGGGGAGATCCCATGGAGAAGGGCATGGCAACCCGCTTCAGTATTCTTGCCTGGAAAATCCCATGGCAAAGGAACCTGTCAGGTTACAGTCCATAGGGTCGCAAAGAGTCGGTCATGACTACGGTGAGGAGATCCCTGGGTTGGGGAGATCCCATGGAGAAGGGCATGGCAACCCGCTTCAGTATTCTTGCCTGGAAAATCCCATGGCAAAGGAACCTGTCAGGTTACAGTCCATAGGGTCGCAAAGAGTCGGTCATGACTACGGTGACTTAACACACTCACACACACACACAGCATACATATCCAACAAATTATAAACCGTGCCCTTACGAACCTTAGAAAAGCTCAATAGTTTCAACGTATGACATACTCTTTAGAAATAATGTATCACAATTGTTAGAGATTTGTATAGCAAAAGCCGAAAAACATTGAAAAAACAAAATTTTCAGTTTCTTTATAAACACCCACTACTCATTTGATTTTCTTACACAACATACTTTGGTCATTGTTATTGTACATATACAACATTGCACAGTTGTAACCCATGTGTTGATTCGAGTTGGCCTTCTAGTCTTATTTTTAGGATTATTTCAAATAGACCTTTCCCTATTTACAATTTTCATGGCAGTATTATTCATCTAATTACCTGCCTGTCCAGCTAATCCCTGAATTTACTTAACTATTTCCTAATTGTTGGTCATTTGAGCAATTCTCAGTTCTTCATTATTACACACGGTCTGTTTTTAATCATGTACAGGTTTCTAACCGTCACCTAACACGTTCCTGGCTTGGCTCCCTCTACTGTCAGTTGATATATACCCAAGAAATGCCAGCTCATTTTATTATTAGCCTGAGCCACACAGAATTAGGAAGGAACTACAAATGTTTTATTTTTAAAATCAGATTAAAAAGGAGAAAATCTCATAGTGCCCGTTTCCCTGACTTCTAGAAGTATGGAGGTTAAGTGTAATCACGAAATTAAAGCATTGTCTTCTCTGAGAGTAGAGGAAAGACACACATATACATACTTGGGCTTCCCAAGTGGTTCTAGTGGTAAAGAACCTACCTGCTGAGGAGACATAAAAGATGTTGGTTTGATCCCTGGGTTGGGGAGATCCCATGGAGAAGGGCATGGCAACCCGCTTCAGTATTCTTGCCTGGAAAATCCCATGGCAAAGGAACCTGTCAGGTTACAGTCCATAGGGTCGCAAAGAGTCGGTCATGACTACGGTGAGGAGATCCCTGGGTTGGGGAGATCCCATGGAGAAGGGCATGGCAACCCGCTTCAGTATTCTTGCCTGGAAAATCCCATGGCAAAGGAACCTGTCAGGTTACAGTCCATAGGGTCGCAAAGAGTCGGTCATGACTACGGTGACTTAACACACTCACACACACACACACAGCATACATATCCAACAAATTATAAACCGTGCCCTTACGAACCTTAGAAAAGCTCAATAGTTTCAACGTATGACATACTCTTTAGAAATAATGTATCACAATTGTTAGAGATTTGTATAGCAAAAGCCGAAAAACATTGAAAAAACAAAATTTTCAGTTTCTTTATAAACACCCACTACTCATTTGATTTTCTTACACAACATACTTTGGTCATTGTTATTGTACATATACAACATTGCACAGTTGTAACCCATGTGTTGATTCGAGTTGGCCTTCTAGTCTTATTTTTAGGATTATTTCAAATAGACCTTTCCCTATTTACAATTTTCATGGCAGTATTATTCATCTAATTACCTGCCTGTCCAGCTAATCCCTGAATTTACTTAACTATTTCCTAATTGTTGGTCATTTGAGCAATTCTCAGTTCTTCATTATTACACACGGTCTGTTTTTAATCATGTACAGGTTTCTAACCGTCACCTAACACGTTCCTGGCTTGGCTCCCTCTACTGTCAGTTGATATATACCCAAGAAATGCCAGCTCATTTTATTATTAGCCTGAGCCACACAGAATTAGGAAGGAACTACAAATGTTTTATTTTTAAAATCAGATTGCGCATTTCCAAGATGGTTTGGGAACGGTTTCCTTTGGGAGAACGGAGTTCTGGACTATTGCACCATAGCTTTAATCTCAAAAGGGAGAGAAGTGATGACCGGGGACTTTGTACATTTATGAAATTTTTATTGGGACCCTCCAAGACACTAATTTCAGGCTGGGGAAGAAAGGCATAAGCCTTATCTTCAGTAAGCTAACAGGTTAGTAAACGACCACGACTTCCCTGGTGGTCCAGTGGTGAAGAGTCCCAGCTTCTGTTGCAGGGGGGATGGGTTTGATCCCCGGTCGGATACTGAAGATTCTGAATGCCGAGCAGCCAAAAGTTTTAGTTAAAAAGGATCAAGACCAGCAACGGTAATGATAATGCAGTATGACAGGCATCTCTAGAGCAGTCAATTCAAGACACACACGAGGGACAGAAGAGCCTTGCTTGTCTTGTGGGGGGTCTTGAGGGCAAGCGGCATGGAAACTGAAGTCTGAGGACCCATAGATGCTGGCCTGGAGGGTCGTAGTCCAAGCATGGGAGCTAGCACTCACAGAAGCCCAGAGGAGAGAGGATATATATATATTGGGGGACTGTAAGTCGAGCATACAGTTTAAGCTGTATACAGTCTACAGTTTGAGTTGAGGTGTCAGTGGAGATGAAGATGCACTGTAAGGCAGACTCTTTACCCACTGGACCACCAGGGAAGCCCCTCCCTCGAGTTTCTTCATGAATGATGACAGTGTTCTAAGATGGATCATGGTGATGGTTATACAACTCTGTTAATATACTAAAACCTTGGAACTGTGTCCTTTAAATGGGCATGATATGTGAATTATAGCTCAATGATATAAAAAAAAATCTCTGGGTATGGGCAATAGGAAGATCATTTGGTTTTTAGGAAAAAGTCCCATGGTTAGATTTAGTGTTTTGGCAGGCAGGGTTTGCTGGGGGGAGGGGCTTGCTACACTGCTTGCTGGATCTTAGTTTCCTGACCAGCATTCGAACCCTGGCCCCTGTAGTGAAAGCGCCAAGCTCTAACCACTGGACAGTCAGGGAATTCCCTACACTCCCTCTTTAGAACTTTTTATCTGGAATCACTCAGAGGCTGATGAGGACAGGGCGAGGGGGGAAGTGTGAGGCTGGCTAGTGGGCAGATGCAGGAGTGGGAGAAACAGGGTCAAAAAAAAACAACAAATGGAGAGACACTGGGTAGACAGAGCAGAATGGACACGCTTGAGACATTTTATTGGGACCCTCCAAGACACTAATTTCAGGCTGGGGAAGAAAGGCATAAGCCTTATCTTCAGTAAGCTAACAGGTTAGTAAACGACCACGACTTCCCTGGTGGTCCAGTGGTGAAGAGTCCCAGCTTCTGTTGCAGGGGGGATGGGTTTGATCCCCGGTCGGATACTGAAGATTCTGAATGCCGAGCAGCCAAAAGTTTTAGTTAAAAAGGATCAAGACCAGCAACGGTAATGATAATGCAGTATGACAGGCATCTCTAGAGCAGTCAATTCAAGACACACACGAGGGACAGAAGAGCCTTGCTTGTCTTGTGGGGGGTCTTGAGGGCAAGCGGCATGGAAACTGAAGTCTGAGGACCCATAGATGCTGGCCTGGAGGGTCGTAGTCCAAGCATGGGAGCTAGCACTCACAGAAGCCCAGAGGAGAGAGGATATATATATATTGGGGGACTGTAAGTCGAGCATACAGTTTAAGCTGTATACAGTCTACAGTTTGAGTTGAGGTGTCAGTGGAGATGAAGATGCACTGTAAGGCAGACTCTTTACCCACTGGACCACCAGGGAAGCCCCTCCCTCGAGTTTCTTCATGAATGATGACAGTGTTCTAAGATGGATCATGGTGATGGTTATACAACTCTGTTAATATACTAAAACCTTGGAACTGTGTCCTTTAAATGGGCATGATATGTGAATTATAGCTCAATGATATAAAAAAAAATCTCTGGGTATGGGCAATAGGAAGATCATTTGGTTTTTAGGAAAAAGTCCCATGGTTAGATTTAGTGTTTTGGCAGGCAGGGTTTGCTGGGGGGAGGGGCTTGCTACACTGCTTGCTGGATCTTAGTTTCCTGACCAGCATTCGAACCCTGGCCCCTGTAGTGAAAGCGCCAAGCTCTAACCACTGGACAGTCAGGGAATTCCCTACACTCCCTCTTTAGAACTTTTTATCTGGAATCACTCAGAGGCTGATGAGGACAGGGCGAGGGGGGAAGTGTGAGGCTGGCTAGTGGGCAGATGCAGGAGTGGGAGAAACAGGGTCAAAAAAAAAAAACAACAAATGGAGAGACACTGGGTAGACAGAGCAGAATGGACACGCTTGAGACATTCAGGAACAAAACTGATGTGACCTGGTGAGTGTCAGATGCAGGGGATGGGATGTTAGGGATCTCACCCCAGCTTCTGCCTCAGGCCCTTGGGGAGCCCTGTTCACCCAGATGGGAAAGCAGGAGGGAACTGAGGGGAGGGAGAGGTGAGTTCAGTTCTGGACAGAATGCCCCGGGGCATCCAGAGGCACTGGTTACGATTCTGGAGCCCAGAGGAGAGAGCTAGTCCAGAGACGGGGCCCAACAGGTCATCTTATTTATTCTCTTAGCACCTGATGAAGGAGCTTAAGCCCCTGGACAAGAAAATAGCTACGGATACTGGGCTTCCCTGGTGGCTCAGTTGGTTGCAGGAGACCCAGGTTCAGTCCTTGGGTCACGAAGATCCCCCGGAAGAGGACATGGCTACTCCCTCCAGCCCTGGGGAAGCCCATGGACACAGGAGCCCATGGACATAGGAGCCTGGCGGGCTACCGTCCGTGAGGTCATAAGAGTCTCACACGACCACCCAGCCACCACCTCTGGAGCAGGCAATGCAGGCAAGGCAGATGCTGATCTCCCTCCCATCAAACTCTCACATGAGACACACAACAGCAGTGCTTCTCACTCAGGCTCAAGCTCAGCTTCTCCTAGTGGTTGATTGTAGTCAGTATTTGAATAGTTACAAGGGCTATGTTTTTTACATTTTATTTTCATTTTTTAAAACTTTTTATGTTGCTGTATAGTTGACTAACAATGTTGTATAAGTTTCAGGTATAGGTCAGATTGATTTCATTGATACTGATGCACGTATCTAGTCTTTTTCTTAATATTTATTTTCATCCATCTTTTATTTTCTGGCCTGTGTGAGCCTCCCATGGCAGTGGCCTCTCTCACTGCAGAGCAACGGCTCTGGGCACACGTGCTCCAGAGCACTGGCTTGTAATTGGACACATAGGTCCAGCAGCTCTGTGGCAGGTGGGATCTTCCTGGGCCAAGGATCGGACCTGCGCCCCTTGCACTGCAAGACGGACTCCCTACCCACTGGACCACCAGAGAAGCCCCATGTATCTATTCTTTTTCAAATTCTTTTCCCATTTACGCTGTTATATAATACTGAGTAGAGTTCCCTGTGCTGTACGGTGGAGGACCATATTTTTTTTAAGCTCAAATGAGGACCTGTGGTCTGCTGAGGCTTGAATGACTGCAATGGGAAGAAATATTTGAATCCAAGACTCAGTTAGAATGTAGGCTTGTCTGTTTAACCAAGATATGTACCCTTCTTGATAGTACACCCCAGGACGTAATCTGGTCTGATGAACAGGGTGGTCCCCACAGCTTCCTTCTAGCATATTCTTAGCAAGTTCCCTGATTCTCATCTGAAAAATGAAAATAACTGTATTTCCCATGCGATAGGGTTAAATAACATTTCATAAAGTACCTGGCCTGGCACAGGGTAAGATCTCAACATACAGGAGTTTACTATTATTACTATCATTTTATTACTTAAGCTTTTTTTTTTTTTAATATTTATTTATTTATTTATTTTGGTGGAGGGGGTGGGGAGGGAGGGGGTGGGCGGTCCACTTCTATTGGTCTTTCATTTATCTATTTTCATCCATCTTTGTTCTTTGGCCCGTGTGGGCCTCCCATCAGTGGTGGCCTCTGTTGTCGCACAGCACCAGCTCTGGGCGCATGCGCTCCAGAGCTCCGGCTCGGTCATTGGACACATCGGTCCAGCCGCTCCGCGGCACGTGGGATCTTCCCAGGCCAGGGATGGAACCGGCGCCCCTTGCACTACAAGGCGGTGTCCTTACCCACTGAACCATCAGGGAAGCCCCATCACTTAGGTTTTTTTTTTTTTTTTTTTTTTTTCATCACTTAGGTTTTTAAAGGAGGCTTGATATCTTGCAGTAAAAGAAATATTCGGAGTATCTGCCTGGCTTTTGTAGCCTCTTCTAGTTCCTAGATCTGTTCTGGCTACCAAAACCCATCCTTGGTGACTGCTATTTTAAACTGAGTATGTTTTAAGTTTGTTCCCTTCATGAATGGCATGATTTTATAAACTGACAGCTCTTGGATCTAATTTGCTGACAGATTGGGCAAGCGATAAATATGTTATTGAAATGCAACAACGAGTCAGTGTTTCGCCTCTCTTTCTCCCCACCTCTTTGCCCCTGGGGTATTTGGAGAGTGAGCCGTGGGCACGGCACTAGACGGTTTCACTGGTACTCAGTGGTAAAGAACCCGCCTGCCAAGCAGGAGACGCATGTTCAGTCTCTGGATGGGGAAGATTCCCTGGCAGAGAAAGTGGCAACCCACTCCAGTATTCTTGCCTGAGGATCCCGTGGACAGAGGAGCTTGGCGGATCACAGTGCAAGTGGTCTCAAAGAGTCAGACACGACTTAGTGACTAAACTGCCACAACAAGGGAGAGAAACGATTTCTGTCTGACGGAGCCCCGGACGGAGCGGACCTTAGAGACGTCTGCGTGCCGGCTGACTTTCAGCGCCAGGTTCTCCTCCACCTGTTTCTACACCCTCAGCCACTTTGTTTCTTTACAGTGACTCTCGACCTCCTGTATCCCTCTGTTCTCTAGGGTGCCCATCACCATTTGGGATTTCCACATGGCCCGAGAGGACAGACTGAGATCCTTGTGTTCCACCGTAAGGGCCGTGGGGCCAGCGAGGTGCCTCCCGCCCAAGGAATGGAGGCAGGCAGGTGGGGGAGGGCTGCGGGGGGACCGGGCTGACTCGGTGGCTTTCCCTTTGTCCTTTCCCCAGAAGATGCTCCCCCCGGGAGCCACCGGAATGCTTTCTCTGTTCATTTTGTATCCTGAGAGTAAACACACCGCTTTGGCACGGGAGCATCAGACCTATCATAACAACAATACATTTCTCTGACATTAAAGTGCAAAACCATTATCCATGACAGCTTAAAATGAATCACCACCACTGGCTGCTATAGATCTCTCTCCTTTATGCAGTGCCCGCTTTGGGGCGATTGTTCAGGCAGCCACATGGCTTCCAGAGAAAGAGCGAGAAGTCCGGGGAGACCATTGGCAAAGCCTCTTTTCCCTTTTGTCCTGGGGAGGGTCTGCTTTCTTGCTTACAGGCTGGAAGATGGGGCTGGTAATTGGGACAAGCCGGCCCTAAAGCCATGAATGGCATGATTTTATAAACTGACAGCTCTTGGATCTAATTTGCTGACAGATTGGGCAAGCGATAAATATGTTATTGAAATGCAACAACGAGTCAGTGTTTCGCCTCTCTTCTCCCCACCTCTTTGCCCCTGGGGTATTTGGAGAGTGAGCCGTGGGCACGGCACTAGACGGTTTCACTGGTACTCAGTGGTAAAGAACCCGCCTGCCAAGCAGGAGACGCATGTTCAGTCTCTGGATGGGGAAGATTCCCTGGCAGAGAAAGTGGCAACCCACTCCAGTATTCTTGCCTGAGGATCCCGTGGACAGAGGAGCTTGGCGGATCACAGTGCAAGTGGTCTCAAAGAGTCAGACACGACTTAGTGACTAAACTGCCACAACAAGGGAGAGAAACGATTTCTGTCTGACGGAGCCCCGGACGGAGCGGACCTTAGAGACGTCTGCGTGCCGGCTGACTTTCAGCGCCAGGTTCTCCTCCACCTGTTTCTACACCCTCAGCCACTTTGTTTCTTTACAGTGACTCTCGACCTCCTGTATCCCTCTGTTCTCTAGGGTGCCCATCACCATTTGGGATTTCCACATGGCCCGAGAGGACAGACTGAGATCCTTGTGTTCCACCGTAAGGGCCGTGGGGCCAGCGAGGGGTGCCTCCCGCCCAAGGAATGGAGGCAGGCAGGTGGGGGAGGGCTGCGGGGGGACCGGGCTGACTCGGTGGCTTTCCCTTTGTCCTTTCCCCAGAAGATGCTCCCCCCGGGAGCCACCGGAATGCTTTCTCTGTTCATTTTGTATCCTGAGAGTAAACACACCGCTTTGGCACGGGAGCATCAGACCTATCATAACAACAATACATTTCTCTGACATTAAAGTGCAAAACCATTATCCATGACAGCTTAAAATGAATCACCACCACTGGCTGCTATAGATCTCTCTCCTTTATGCAGTGCCCGCTTTGGGGCGATTGTTCAGGCAGCCACATGGCTTCCAGAGAAAGAGCGAGAAGTCCGGGGAGACCATTGGCAAAGCCTCTTTTCCCTTTTGTCCTGGGGAGGGTCTGCTTTCTTGCTTACAGGCTGGAAGATGGGGCTGGTAATTGATCACGGAGAACAAGCCGCAATTGACTCTTCCAGGTGATATTATAAATGCATCTGGAGCTCTAAGTGACATTGATAAACCACTGGAAATGCCTGTTGTGCAACGGAATGTTCCAGAAACTGTTTCTGTGGTCTCTGAACTCACAGCAAGGGGAAAGCAAGGAGCTTCAGCGCGTCACTTGCTTTGTCTCGATGATGGAAATCATCAGACAAATATACAGGTTACTCAGACAACCTCACAGTAGAATTGTTCAGTAACAGTTTATTTGCTTATTATTTTTAAATGTCTGGAATACCCTGGTAGTCTAGTGGTTAGGACTTGATGGTTTCACTTCTGGAGCCCAGGTTCAATCCCTGGTTGGGGAAGCAAGGTCCCTCAAGCCACATGGCACTGCCCCCCACCCCCACCCCCCCACCGTGAAAACAAAACTTCTCTTTTTTCTAAACTTGTTCCTGATCATCATAAAAGTTCAAAGTGTTTTGGAGGGCATTAGTAAGCATGAAAATTCTTCCTCTTTCTTCTGATTCTTCAGCCCTGCTCTGTAGAAGTTACCACTATAAAGAGTCCTTCAAAAAATTGTTCTTTTAAAAAATATCTATTTATTTGACTGTGCTGTGTCTTAGTTGCGACATGTGGGATCTTTAGTTGCAGATGAGAATTCTTCCTTTTCTTTTACATTTTTAAAAAAAATTTGGCCTCTTTTATTTTTTTTTTAATGTGTTTATTTTCATCCATCTTTTATTCTTTGGCCTGTGGGGCCTCCCATTGCGGTGGCCCCTCCCGCCGCAGAGCACAGCTCTGGGCACATGCGCTCCAGAGCACTGGCTTATAATTGGACACACAGGTCCAGTTGCTCCGCGACACCTGGGATCTTCCCAGGCCAGGGATCAAACCTGTGCCCCTTGCACTGCAAGATGAACTCTTAACCCACTGGACCACCAGGGAAGCCCCAGATGAGCATTCTTACTGCAGCATGTGGGATCTAGTTTCCTGACCGGGGATCAAACCCTGGTCCCCTGCTTTGGCAGCTTGGCGTCTTAGCCACTGTACCACCAGGGAAATACCGATAAAAACCCATTGTTTTTTACAGGCTGGAAGATGGGGCTGGTAATTGATCACGGAGAACAAGCCGCAATTGACTCTTCCAGGTGATATTATAAATGCATCTGGAGCTCTAAGTGACATTGATAAACCACTGGAAATGCCTGTTGTGCAACGGAATGTTCCAGAAACTGTTTCTGTGGTCTCTGAACTCACAGCAAGGGGAAAGCAAGGAGCTTCAGCGCGTCACTTGCTTTGTCTCGATGATGGAAATCATCAGACAAATATACAGGTTACTCAGACAACCTCACAGTAGAATTGTTCAGTAACAGTTTATTTGCTTATTATTTTTAAATGTCTGGAATACCCTGGTAGTCTAGTGGTTAGGACTTGATGGTTTCACTTCTGGAGCCCAGGTTCAATCCCTGGTTGGGGAAGCAAGGTCCCTCAAGCCACATGGCACTGCCCCCCACCCCCACCCCCCCACCGTGAAAACAAAACTTCTCTTTTTTCTAAACTTGTTCCTACTCATCATAAAAGTTCAAAGTGTTTTGGAGGGCATTAGTAAGCATGAAAATTCTTCCTCTTTCTTCTGATTCTTCAGCCCTGCTCTGTAGAAGTTACCACTATAAAGAGTCCTTCAAAAAATTGTTCTTTTAAAAAATATCTATTTATTTGACTGTGCTGTGTCTTAGTTGCGACATGTGGGATCTTTAGTTGCAGATGAGAATTCTTCCTTTTCTTTTACATTTTTAAAAAAAATTTGGCCTCTTTTATTTTTTTTTTAATGTGTTTATTTTCATCCATCTTTTATTCTTTGGCCTGTGGGGCCTCCCATTGCGGTGGCCCCTCCCGCCGCAGAGCACAGCTCTGGGCACATGCGCTCCAGAGCACTGGCTTATAATTGGACACACAGGTCCAGTTGCTCCGCGACACCTGGGATCTTCCCAGGCCAGGGATCAAACCTGTGCCCCTTGCACTGCAAGATGAACTCTTAACCCACTGGACCACCAGGGAAGCCCCAGATGAGCATTCTTACTGCAGCATGTGGGATCTAGTTTCCTGACCGGGGATCAAACCCTGGTCCCCTGCTTTGGCAGCTTGGCGTCTTAGCCACTGTACCACCAGGGAAATACCGATAAATTTTTCTTGCACATACAAGCTTATACATGTATGTCTGTGTATGTCTATTTCTTTTATCATTTAGCAATGTGCAATAGACACCCTTTCGCAACAGTACCGAGGGGTGCACTTCACAGTTATTAATGTTACAAAATCTTTCTTGGTGTGCATGCATTTATTTGTTTAACTGGGGCTCTAATTTTGGATGTTTGAGGTCTCTTTTGTTTGCTTTTCTTTGGTTTGTTACTATGAACAATACCACAAACCACATTTTCTTGGACTTCTCTGTTTGCATTTGTGCAAGGATATCCGTCAGATAAATTCCTAGAAGTGAAATGTTCAGGTCATAGGGTATGTGTAATTTAATTTGCAAAAAGATTGTGAAATTGTCCTTCAGATAGGCAATAAACATAAGGGTTCACTGAAAGTGTTCTCCATGCTGAGCACTGTGCTCGCTGCTTGGGACAAAAGGTCACAGGCTTTTCCTTGAGGACCTCAGGGGACCTCACAGCAGGTGGTTCAGTGGTAACTGCAATGCAGGAGACGTGGGTTCAGTCTCTGGGTGTGGGGGGGGAGATCCCCTGAGAAGGAAATGGTAACCCACTCCAGGATTCTGGTCTGGAGGATCCCACGGACAGAAAAGCCAGGCGGGCTACAGTCCCTGGGGTCCCCAAAGAGTGAGACACAACAGAGTGACTAAACAACATGGTAAGCACTATAGGAAGGGTTTTATAAAACGTATTATTACGTTACTGTGTTAGCTACTGGTTTTATTCCCTCACTGTGATTTTTGAAAGATTTTTGGAGTGTTTTTCATTCCAAAGGAAGTGTTTGTACTGCAATACATCTCCCAGATTAACAAACTGAAAACAAAAGTTGAGGCTGACTTGGCAGTGACAGAATGATGTTCAATCAATACTTGAGAAGCTTCCAGGACTTCCTTGGTGGACCAATGGCTAAGACTTTGCACTCCCAAAGCATGGGACCTGGGTTCTGTCCCTGGTCAGGGAACCAGATCCCACATGTTGCAACTAGGAGTTCAAGTGCTGCATACAAAGACCGAGCACCACACCTAGTGCAGCCAAATAAATAAATATTAAAAAGACACATTTGAGAAGCTTCCTGAGCAGTTTGGCTATGCCACCGTGAGTCACATTGTTCCAAGGATTCTAAACCACAGCCTCCACAGTGACCTTGAGTTTGCCAGGCCGAGGCGCAGTGCCAGGAATGAAGAAAAACAAGTAAGAGGGCTATTAATGACTTGGATTTGGGAAAGTCACGGCTTCATTGGAAGAGAGGTCTCCCTCTAAATATATATGACTCATACAGTAGTTGTCCTGATTGACATTATTCCAGACCAGTGCATAAGAAGAGGATGATTTCTCAAGTTAAGAAGACTGGCTGGGAGTGGAGGGAGGGGCCATTGGATGAAGGTGGTCAGAAGGACAAACTTCCAGTTAGAAGATCAAGAAATACTAGGGATGTAAGGCTCAGTAGGTTGAGTTTAATCAACACCACTGTATGTTATATATGAAAGTTGTTAAGAGAGTAAATCTGAAGAGTTCTCATCACAACAGAATTTTTTGTCCTTTGTTTAGTATCTGTATGAGATGACTGTTGTTGTTATTTAGTTGGTCACTCGTGTCCAACTCTTTGTGACCCCATGGACTGTAGCCCATAGGGTTCCTCTTTTCTTGTCAAGTATAAAAGGTTTTTTAAAACAAAAGAAATCTATGACTGATTCATGTTGATGTTTGGCAGTAAACAACAAAACTCTATAAATCTATTATCCTTCAAAAAAAAATGACATGAAAAAAAAATGACTTGAACTAATCTGTATCTTCAGAGTCCAGTAGGTGCGTTATGATCTGTTTGGAGCAGCCAAATAAAAGATAGGTAAAATAAAATAAATCCTTTTAAAAGGATAGACAACAGGGAGAACACAGAAACTTGGCAGAAACTGGACTAGGGATGTGGGAAACACAAGGTGAGTGAAGAAATTGACGGCGGGTCCAGCCGCAGCAAAAGAGTCTTCAGGTCACAAAAACACAAAAGAGCGGCTGGACCTGGGGATAGCAGAGGGGCTGATGTACAGAAGCACGGAGGAGAAGCTGAAGGTCTAACTAAAGAGGCTGAAGCCTCAGGGCCTCTTTCTTGCACTGTTCCCTTCCAAGACCCCGTGAGGGGCCCCTCCCAATGCATGTCCATGGTAGGACCCTTCAGTAAAATTTTCAAATTAAGACATTTGTACTACAGTTGATCAGGATTGCTGCCCATTTCGCTTGTCTTGCCCTCTGTTCCATGTCCACTTGTGTTAGTGGTATTGGAATGGCCATGGGCATTGAGGGGATCCAGTTAAAGGAAATTTGATTTTTCAAAAATAAATTTATTTATTTATTTATTTTTGGCTATTCTGGGTCTTCACTGCTGCCATGGGCTCTTCTCTAGTTGCAGGGGGCGGGGGGGGGGAGGCGGGCTACTCTCTAGTTGAGGTGAGCAGTCTTCTTGTTGCAGTGACGTCTTGTTGTGGAACTCGGGCTCTAGGGCACACGGGCTTCAGTAGTTGTGGCCCATGGGCTCCATAGTTGTGGCTCCGAGGCTCTAGAGCACAGGCTCGATAGTTGTGGTTCATGGACTTTGTTGCTCTGCAGCATGTGGGATCTTCCTGGATCAGGGATCAAACCCATGTCTCCTGCATTGGCAGGCGAGCTCTTCACCACTGAGCTACCAGGGAAGCCCGGGGAATTAGATTTTTCAGATTGAATGGGGTGAACCTGGGTTTAGTGGGATATGTTTATTTGGCACACAGTCACTTTCTGCTCTAGAAATTGGAATTATCAATGATAAAATAAATTCCAAAGAACCATGCTAGAAGAAAAAGAGGGGGTTATCTTTCTAGTAGCTCTGTAAATTATATTACAAAATCACTGTCAAGTAAACATGTGATCAAAGATAATGCGGGAGGCTTCCCTGGTGGTCCAGTGGATAAGGACACCGCCTTGCAGTGCAAGGGGCGCCAGTTCGATCCCTGGCCTGGGAAGATTCCACGTGCCGCAGAGTGGCTGGCCTGATGTGTCCAACTACCAAGCCGGAGCTCTGGAGCGCATGTGCCCAGAGTCGGTGCTCTGCAGTGAGAGAGGCCACTGTCATGGGAGGCCCACACAGGCTAATGAACAAAGATGGAAATAAATGAAAGACCAATAGAAGTGGCCAAAAAAAAAAAAAGATAATGTGGTAACAAATGTAGGAAAAAATGTAATACAGATGGTTCACAGGAAGAAAATTGATAAAAATATTGTATTGTGTTTTCTGAATTTTTTGGGTTAGCTTTCTTAAGTGCATCAGTTTTTTAAAAAACTCCTATTTGTTGTGATTTTTCCTATTTGGATTAAATATTTATTTTCATATCTAATTTAAATTCTATACTTTTCTAGCACATGTATAAAAATGTGAGGCTCTGAATGTCCTAAATTGTATAAACTTGAGACTCCATAAAACCTGGTTCTGCTCCTCACATCTTGATGGGAGCAAGAATATTATTGGTTGTGAAAGAACCTTTGTGTGCCTACACAAAGCAGAAAATCTGGATATTCAAATACAGGGGCTATATTCTACCGTAACCTCTTCACTTGATACCACAGAGAAGCAGATGCATGATTCATCCTGCATCATAATGAAACCTGACTGAAAAGGAATTCCAAATGCTTTAATAGGCGAGCAAAGGTGCACTTTGCATAAGTGTACAATAAATATTTGCTGATTTGAGGAAAGATGGTATGTAAATACTTAGTCCCCACTGAAAAAGATGGGAAATCTTTTCATCAAATGGAGGTTCGTAGCCGGTAGACACCATCATTATGTTTCTAAGAGAACCTGTGCCTTCTCATCCCCCGGCCCCTCTCCTCTGATAGCTGGTTCCCCCAAGGGCGGCAGTCCCCAACCTTTCTCCTGGCAGACCATTTTTCCACAGAGGAGAAGGGGACGGTGGGGATGGTTTCAGGATGACTCAAGCGTATTATATTTATTTCTATGATTGTTACGTCAGCGCCACCTCAGATCATCCCAGAGGTGGGGGACCCCTGCTCTAGGGTAAAAGGTGGACCCAGACAATGGGTCCAACTTCCCCAGAATATCGGCTCAAGCTAGCCTGAGCTGGGTCAGCGACTTAGGTGTGAAAACACGATTACTTCTTTTCTATTTTACCAGGTAAGCATTCACCATCCCTCACGCCTAACTTAGCAGGAAATACAGCTTTTCCCTCTGGAGGTATCTCTGACTTGTCAGAGAACATCAGGCACCTGTTCAGCCCCAAATGCTAGGCTAGTCCTGGTCCTGTCAGGCAGAGAATTAGTGTAGCGCTGATCTTGGGGGAGAGAACAAATCGCTGATCTTGCTTCTTCCACAGCCTTGCTCTTGTTCTTAAAATTGGTCCCATTCACAACTGTGGATTCTCTTACAGTATGTGTGTTGCTTCTGAGACGCCCCTTCCGTGGTGGTGGTCCCTCAATGTTGGACTCTGATTTTGAAAGTGAAGTCGCTCAGTCGTGTCCGACTGTTTGCAACCCATGGACGAGCCATGGAATTCTCCAGGCAAGAACACTGGAGTGGGTAGCCTATCCCTTCTCCAGGGGGTCTTCCCAACCCAGGGACTGAGCCCAGGTCTCCCGCACTGTGGGAGGATTCTTTACTGTCTGAGCCAGCAGGGAAGCCCAAGAATCCTGGAGTGGGTAGCCTATCTCTTCTCCAGGGGACCTTCTTGACCCAGGATTTGAACCACGATCTCTAACTTTAGAGCCCTTTTACTTCATACCTACGTGGTCAAGCATTTTAACCCTGATGCCAAGGAGGTTGATTCTGGAGGCCTTTCAGAGCATCGCCACCCTCCTAGGGACCAGCTCTCCCCAGGAACATCGGCGTAAGCCCCCAGCTGAGATTCTACTCCCTATGCCACCTCCAGGGTTTCTCCTGCCAGCGTTCAGCGTCCCCGTAGAGCTTCTAATCACACTGAACTTGAGACAAACTGGAGTCTGAATCCATTTGCCTGCTCCAGAAGGGCCTCGGAGTGCTTTGCAGAGTCATGCATTTCATTTCCTCTCACCATCCTCCCAACAGGAGCCACCCCCAAACAGCTCTGTAGACCGAAGGGGCAGTCGGTAGAATTGAGTCTGAAGGTGAACAGCCTGCGCGTGGAGAAACATGGGGCCATTCCCAGAATATCGGCTCAAGCTAGCCTGAGCTGGGTCAGCGACTTAGGTGTGAAAACACGATTACTTCTTTCTATTTTACCAGGTAAGCATTCACCATCCCTCACGCCTAACTTAGCAGGAAATACAGCTTTTCCCTCTGGAGGTATCTCTGACTTGTCAGAGAACATCAGGCACCTGTTCAGCCCCAAATGCTAGGCTAGTCCTGGTCCTGTCAGGCAGAGAATTAGTGTAGCGCTGATCTTGGGGGAGAGAACAAATCGCTGATCTTGCTTCTTCCACAGCCTTGCTCTTGTTCTTAAAATTGGTCCCATTCACAACTGTGGATTCTCTTACAGTATGTGTGTTGCTTCTGAGACGCCCCTTCCGTGGTGGTGGTCCCTCAATGTTGGACTCTGATTTTGAAAGTGAAGTCGCTCAGTCGTGTCCGACTGTTTGCAACCCATGGACGAGCCATGGAATTCTCCAGGCAAGAACACTGGAGTGGGTAGCCTATCCCTTCTCCAGGGGGTCTTCCCAACCCAGGGACTGAGCCCAGGTCTCCCGCACTGTGGGAGGATTCTTTACTGTCTGAGCCAGCAGGGAAGCCCAAGAATCCTGGAGTGGGTAGCCTATCTCTTCTCCAGGGGACCTTCTTGACCCAGGATTTGAACCACGATCTCTAACTTTAGAGCCCTTTTACTTCATACCTACGTGGTCAAGCATTTTAACCCTGATGCCAAGGAGGTTGATTCTGGAGGCCTTTCAGAGCATCGCCACCCTCCTAGGGACCAGCTCTCCCCAGGAACATCGGCGTAAGCCCCCAGCTGAGATTCTACTCCCTATGCCACCTCCAGGGTTTCTCCTGCCAGCGTTCAGCGTCCCCGTAGAGCTTCTAATCACACTGAACTTGAGACAAACTGGAGTCTGAATCCATTTGCCTGCTCCAGAAGGGCCTCGGAGTGCTTTGCAGAGTCATGCATTTCATTTCCTCTCACCATCCTCCCAACAGGAGCCACCCCCAAACAGCTCTGTAGACCGAAGGGGCAGTCGGTAGAATTGAGTCTGAAGGTGAACAGCCTGCCGCGTGGAGAAACATGGGGGGTCCTGAATCCCCAGGAACCCCAGGCACCTCCACGACCTTGGGCACCAGAGCTAAGGATCAGGAGGCCATCTGGCTTTCAAGGCAGGCACAGGCTCTAGGTCACTGTTTCAGTGACATGTAACACATGCTCATGCAGCTGGCAAAGTATTCACTGGCTGCTGGGGAAGCATAAAGGTGGAGTCCTTGAGTCAACCTGGTGAAACAACCATCTAAGCGACAGACTCTTCACGGAGCTCAGAACCCCACCGGCTCTCCAGGGCGGGCCCATCACCTTCCAACAAAAAAAGGGCACCCCACTCATTTCCTGGAGGCTCCCTAGCAGACCGTGATCAGGATTGAGAGGTCCCCCCAGGGCTGGGATTAGGGTGAGACAAATTTTAAGGGTTCGTCAAAAGCTTCAGAAATTGAAATTCGTATCAATTTTTTTAAGTAAAAAATTATTTTTGGCTGCACCTTATGGGAGGTGGGATCTTTATTTCCTGACCAGGGATTGAACCCTCGCCCCCTGCTGTGGAAGTATGGAGCCTTAACCACCGGTCTGCCGAGGAAGTCTCTGAGAGTCATATTTTAAAAAAATAATAGCAAATTATGGTCTATCATAAGTCAGCTGCCTGGTTTTATAAATAAAGTTTTATTGAAACAACATCCAGATTAGGGTAAGGTGAGTGAGACAGTGTCATGAAAGTAATGGTTTGGATGTTAAAATTGTGGCGACTTCCCCGGTTGTGCTTGGGAAAGTAACGGTTTGGATGTTAAAATTTGGGCTCTAGGGACCAGCTCTCCCCAGGAACATCGGCGTAAGCCCCCAGCTGAGATTCTACTCCCTATGCCACCTCCAGGGTTTCTCCTGCCAGCGTTCAGCGTCCCCGTAGAGCTTCTAATCACACTGAACTTGAGACAAACTGGAGTCTGAATCCATTTGCCTGCTCCAGAAGGGCCTCGGAGTGCTTTGCAGAGTCATGCATTTCATTTCCTCTCACCATCCTCCCAACAGGAGCCACCCCCAAACAGCTCTGTAGACCGAAGGGGCAGTCGGTAGAATTGAGTCTGAAGGTGAACAGCCTGCCGCGTGGAGAAACATGGGGGGTCCTGAATCCCCAGGAACCCCAGGCACCTCCACGACCTTGGGCACCAGAGCTAAGGATCAGGAGGCCATCTGGCTTTCAAGGCAGGCACAGGCTCTAGGTCACTGTTTCAGTGACATGTAACACATGCTCATGCAGCTGGCAAAGTATTCACTGGCTGCTGGGGAAGCATAAAGGTGGAGTCCTTGAGTCAACCTGGTGAAACAACCATCTAAGCGACAGACTCTTCACGGAGCTCAGAACCCCACCGGCTCTCCAGGGCGGGCCCATCACCTTCCAACAAAAGGGCACCCCACTCATTTCCTGGAGGCTCCCTAGCAGACCGTGATCAGGATTGAGAGGTCCCCCCAGGGCTGGGATTAGGGTGAGACAAATTTTAAGGGTTCGTCAAAAGCTTCAGAAATTGAAATTCGTATCAATTTTTTTAAGTAAAAAATTATTTTTGGCTGCACCTTATGGGAGGTGGGATCTTTATTTCCTGACCAGGGATTGAACCCTCGCCCCCTGCTGTGGAAGTATGGAGCCTTAACCACCGGTCTGCCGAGGAAGTCTCTGAGAGTCATATTTTAAAAAAATAATAGCAAATTATGGTCTATCATAAGTCAGCTGCCTGGTTTTATAAATAAAGTTTTATTGAAACAACATCCAGATTAGGGTAAGGTGAGTGAGACAGTGTCATGAAAGTAATGGTTTGGATGTTAAAATTGTGGCGACTTCCCCGGTTGTGCTGTGGTCAGGACTCCATGCGTCCCCTGCAGGGAGCACAGGTTCGAACCCTAGTGGGGGAACTAAGATCCCACATGCTTCGAGGTACAACCAAAAAAGAAAAATTCTGATTTTTGTCCATCATTTTTCTGGCATTACTTTTGCCTACTTAATAGATTATATTAAAACAGTATCTCTACGGATTTCTGAGGTTTTGGTGCCCAAATAAAGTCTGTGCCCAAGGAGAGTGAGTGATCTTGGACTTCCCAGCCTCTAGAACTGTGAGAAATAGATACTTGTTATTTAAGCCTCTCAGCCTATGATATTTTTGGTTGTAGTAGCCCAAACTGACTAAGACAGTTTGTAGCTGAGGGTGAAGGGAGATGTGGAGAAGATACAAAGTTGTTTTTGTGGGGAGGAGGATCAAAATTGGATTAGAAAAGCATAGGCACCTTGCTGAGTAGGCTTATCGTTGTTGATGAAGAATCTAAAGGACAATTCATCTGCCAAGAGGTGTGGTTTTTCTCCCACCATGCCTGAGGCACTGATATAAGCTGCAACTAAGCAAATTCCTGGACTCCCCTAGGTTGGGGTGTCACAGAAGAGGAATGATGCTAAGGTAGAGAATTTGAGAGAGAATGAATGGTTTGCTGAATCAAGGCACCTGGGCAGGACGCTCCCTTCAGGCTGTATTATTTCTAAAAGACTGCATAGCCTGATATTCTGAACAAGAGGTTGGAGCTGGTTTAACCACAGCCTGCTGGGGGTATTTCTTTTGCAAATTGAAGATCAAGAGGAGGAAAGGCTGAAAGAAAAAGGCTTTTCTGGCAACAGAAACATTTAATAAAGATTTTTCTCCCTTCGTGAGCTTTTCGAGGATGTTTCTATTCATGTTTGGAATAAAAAGAAAATGATTCCACTTCTCATAAGCATGTCCCTGTTTACGTCTTTCTTCAAAGAGCTTGGATTATTTCCCAAAGATGATACTGTACATATTTATCTACCAATGAGTGAGGAATGTGAATTGATAAATTTAAAGTGGGGGGAACTGAGTAGTGACATCGCTTGCCTGATGCTACCAAGCCAAGAAGTTAGGGAGATGGTAAAAGAACCTAGACGTTCAGCTTTCTAGTTTCTATTTATCGGCTCATGTTTCCATGGAGAAAAATTCAGACAGCTCCAATCAAACAGATGCTGAGCCCACAGACTCTTCCTAAAGCTACATGTGGACCCTGTTCATCAAGGTTTGCAAAGCTTTCAGAGAGCTAGGAATGATTTGGGCGGAGGCGTGAAAGACAAGATAATTTTAGTTCAATTTTGGAAAGCACCGGCCCACCTTGTTAGAAGCTGAATTCTGTGTCAGTCTGGTGTTTGCTCATCAGCCCAGTTCTCCAGCACTTTGTCAGTCTGATTCCCCAGGCAATCTTCTCCCTTGACCACTCTGTCCTCTCTCTCCTCTCCATAATGTGAATTTTACCTAGCTCCTCCTTCAAGAGACCCTCTTCCAAAGGCTTTCCCCTGAAATTAACCATAGTGATCTCTTCCTATAAATACTACACTTGATTGCCTTCTATGCTTATTACAAATGGGCAAACAGTTGCCCTCCTCTTCGGGGGTAGCTGGAGGTGAGAGCCACTCAAAGGCTATATCAGGAAATGTCTAACCACCAGTTGTAATTTTTTAATTTAAAGCTTTGGTTTGGGGACTTCCCTGGTGGTTTAGGGGGGCTTCCCAGATGCTACTATTGGTAAAGAATCTGCCTGCCAATGCAGGAGATGCAGGTTTGACCCCTGGGTCGGGAAGATTCCCCTTGAGAAGGAAATGGTAACCCACTCCAGTATCGGGGTCCCCTCCATGGGGTCACCAAGAGTGAGACACGTCTGAGCAACTGATCACACAGGCACATGCTGGTGGTCTCGTGGTTAGGAATCTGTCTGCTGGTGTGAGGGCCACCGGTTCAATCCCTGGTCTGGGAACTAAGATCCCACATGCCAAGGGGCAACTAAGCCCATATGCCACAATTACTGAGCCCTGTGCTCCCTACAGCCTGAGCTCTGCCACAAGAGAAGCCACCGCAAAGAGAGTGGCCTCGCTAAAACTAGAGAAAGCCCACACACAGCCATGAAGACCCAGCTCAGCCAAAGATAAATATTGCCTGATGCTACCAAGCCAAGAAGTTAGGGAGATGGTAAAAGAACCTAGACGTTCAGCTTTCTAGTTTCTATTTATCGGCTCATGTTTCCATGGAGAAAAATTCAGACAGCTCCAATCAAACAGATGCTGAGCCCACAGACTCTTCCTAAAGCTACATGTGGACCCTGTTCATCAAGGTTTGCAAAGCTTTCAGAGAGCTAGGAATGATTTGGGCGGAGGCGTGAAAGACAAGATAATTTTAGTTCAATTTTGGAAAGCACCGGCCCACCTTGTTAGAAGCTGAATTCTGTGTCAGTCTGGTGTTTGCTCATCAGCCCAGTTCTCCAGCACTTTGTCAGTCTGATTCCCCAGGCAATCTTCTCCCTTGACCACTCTATCCTCTCCGTCCTCTCCATAATGTGAATTTTACCTAGCTCCTCCTTCAAGAGACCCTCTTCCAAAGGCTTTCCCCTGAAATTAACCATAGTGATCTCTTCCTATAAATACTACACTTGATTGCCTTCTATGCTTATTACAAATGGGCAAACAGTTGCCCTCCTCTTCGGGGGTAGCTGGAGGTGAGAGCCACTCAAAGGCTATATCAGGAAATGTCTAACCACCAGTTGTAATTTTTTAATTTAAAGCTTTGGTTTGGGGACTTCCCTGGTGGTTTAGGGGGGCTTCCCAGATGCTACTATTGGTAAAGAATCTGCCTGCCAATGCAGGAGATGCAGGTTTGACCCCTGGGTCGGGAAGATTCCCCTTGAGAAGGAAATGGTAACCCACTCCAGTATCGGGGTCCCCTCCATGGGGTCACCAAGAGTGAGACACGTCTGAGCAACTGATCACACAGGCACATGCTGGTGGTCTCGTGGTTAGGAATCTGTCTGCTGGTGTGAGGGCCACCGGTTCAATCCCTGGTCTGGGAACTAAGATCCCACATGCCAAGGGGCAACTAAGCCCATATGCCACAATTACTGAGCCCTGTGCTCCCTACAGCCTGAGCTCTGCCACAAGAGAAGCCACCGCAAAGAGAGTGGCCTCGCTAAAACTAGAGAAAGCCCACACACAGCCATGAAGACCCAGCTCAGCCAAAGATAAATAGACAAACAAACAAACAAATTTGTAGGGTTTGCTAACTTTTGTGGTGTAAATACTCTTATCACGGCCAATTGCAAGATATCAGACAACACCAAATTTGGAAGAAGTGTCATTATTGGTTCTAGTGAGCTGGCACCAGTTGGCTCCAGCCTAACAGTGGTGTGTTAGAGATGCATTATGTGCCTCTTTAGATAGTCTTGGCCTCTCTCATCTCTTGGACTCACAGTTGCTTTCCCCATCTCAGCTGCTACCACAGACCTTCATCAACTGTGCTTGACAATATGCCTAATCAAGCCGAGTACCTTATTTGATATTTACAGTCTGAGCTTCTCAGGTAAGGAATTCACCTGCCAGTGCAGAAGCAAGAGATGTGGGTTCAATCCCTGGGTTTGGAAGATCCCCTGAAGAAGGGAATGGCAACCCACTCCAGTATTCCTGCCTGAAGAATCCCACGGACAGAGGAGCCTGGCAAGTTACAGTCCATGAGGTGGCAAAAAGTCAAACATGACTAAGCACACACACACACACTCATCGTCTATGCCACATTCTGAACTCCCTTGCTTCATTCTAATTTTTCCATAAGTTAAAACTTTCTTATTTATTTCATATAATTTACTTATTCATAAGATTATTTTTAAATAATATTCCTCAAATCCTTTGAACGGTGCTTTCAACAGAGGTGGAATCAACACTTGTTGAATGAATGAATGAATGAGAGACATAGATTCTACCCCCATCAAGCGCCCAGGACATACAGTAAACTTGGACTACATAAATCCTCATTGGTTGGTTGACTTCTGAGAAGTTGGAGAGTCCTTGATGCTTAAAGTGGAGACAGACAGTTTCCATTAGACCCTGAAACTGCTTTCTGTGGACGAGTGCTCAGTTCTTCAGCAGGGGAAATCCAGAGCCTTCTTGGAGACCTTGGCAAACAGCTCTCATTCACAGTGTGATGAAAGCATTATGGCAACCCCAGGAGCGGGAGAAAGAATTCATTAAGGTCTCATCAATTTAAATTTGTTTTCAAAAACTCGTCATTCTTAAAACTCAGGCTGTGATGAAGAACCAAAAGCTCCAGCCAAAGATAAATAGACAAACAAACAAACAAATTTGTAGGGTTTGCTAACTTTTGTGGTGTAAATACTCTTATCACGGCCAATTGCAAGATATCAGACAACACCAAATTTGGAAGAAGTGTCATTATTGGTTCTAGTGAGCTGGCACCAGTTGGCTCCAGCCTAACAGTGGTGTGTTAGAGATGCATTATGTGCCTCTTTAGATAGTCTTGGCCTCTCTCATCTCTTGGACTCACAGTTGCTTTCCCCATCTCAGCTGCTACCACAGACCTTCATCAACTGTGCTTGACAATATGCCTAATCAAGCCGAGTACCTTATTTGATATTTACAGTCTGAGCTTCTCAGGTAAGGAATTCACCTGCCAGTGCAGAAGCAAGAGATGTGGGTTCAATCCCTGGGTTTGGAAGATCCCCTGAAGAAGGGAATGGCAACCCACTCCAGTATTCCTGCCTGAAGAATCCCACGGACAGAGGAGCCTGGCAAGTTACAGTCCATGAGGTGGCAAAAAGTCAAACATGACTAAGCACACACACACACACTCATCGTCTATGCCACATTCTGAACTCCCTTGCTTCATTCTAATTTTTCCATAAGTTAAAACTTTCTTATTTATTTCATATAATTTACTTATTCATAAGATTATTTTTAAATAATATTCCTCAAATCCTTTGAACGGTGCTTTCAACAGAGGTGGAATCAACACTTGTTGAATGAATGAATGAATGAGAGACATAGATTCTACCCCCATCAAGCGCCCAGGACATACAGTAAACTTGGACTACATAAATCCTCATTGGTTGGTTGACTTCTGAGAAGTTGGAGAGTCCTTGATGCTTAAAGTGGAGACAGACAGTTTCCATTAGACCCTGAAACTGCTTTCTGTGGACGAGTGCTCAGTTCTTCAGCAGGGGAAATCCAGAGCCTTCTTGGAGACCTTGGCAAACAGCTCTCATTCACAGTGTGATGAAAGCATTATGGGAACCCCCCCAGGAGCGGGAGAAAGAATTCATTAAGGTCTCATCAATTTAAATTTGTTTTCAGGAAGCAAAAATCAATCTGTCATTCTTAAAACTCACTTGGGCTTGCACACTGAATGGTTCCATCCTGCAGCATCCGCCTGCCGCTGAACTGATTAGATCTAGTAATTGGGCATGCTGGATTTGGTTCGCACAGCCCCAGCAGAGGATCTGAGGCCGTGCCAGGCTTGGAGCAGGAGGGCTGTATTTCCCCAGACGAGAGGCATAGATGAAGGATAACCCTGAATGGATGGATCGTTTTCATTCTTTTAGATTTTTATTTATTTATTTATTAGTGACACATGGGCTTAGTTGCTCCTGGGCACATGCAATCTTAGTTCCTCAACCAGGGATCACATCCATCTCTCCTTGTATTGCAAGGCAGATTCTTAACCACTGGGCCATTGGGGAAGTCCTGATTCCATTAAAACAATTTTAAAAAATTGTTTATGTATTTGTTTTTTGAGTGGCTAATAATTATCAAAGATTATAAGTGCACAATATTGAAAATACAGTTATTGGAGAACAAGAGCTCTATAGTATTGTGTTGGTTTCTCCCACGCATCAACCCAAACCGGCCACAAATATACATCTGTCCCTTCCCTCCCGAACCCTCTTCCGGTCTCCCACTCCATTATTTTATTTATTTTTAATTCTGCTTATGGCTGTGCTGAGTCTTTGTTGCTGAGAGGGCTTCTCCCCGGTTCCCTCCATCCTGCTGTGGCAAGTGGGTGGCCATGCATGAGCTTCTCATTGCAATGGCTTCTCTTGTCATGGAGCACAGGCTCAAAGCTGCTTGGCCTCAGTAGTCACGGCACGTTGGCTCAGCAGCCGGGGTTCCCAGGCTCCAGAGCACAGGCCCCGTCGTTGAGGTACATGGGTTCAATTGCCCGAGGCATGTGAGGTCTTATTCGCAGACCAGGGACTGAGCTTGTGTCTCCTGGCTGTGGCAGGAGGGCCCTCCTCCCATGCTCCACCAGGGAAGCCCCGACCCCATTTTTTAAATGAGGAACCTGATACTCAAGACTGGTACAGTTGAGCAGTGGGAGACCGGGCTTGAACACGAGTCTTTCAACGTTCCACCTGCACTGTCCAGTGCATTGCACAGATGTGGTCAGGGAGAGGTTGGAAAAGAACCACTTATATTGCGGTGAGAGTTATCAACAGTGTCGCAGGCCATTCAGGGTGAAGTGGATTGCTCATAAATGCATGCAGCCATTGTGTGGTGACCCGTGTGGGCTAAAGATGGGGAGAAACTCAACAGGCATTTATAACAGAAGGATCATTGTAACGTGAAGAGTCGAGAGTTCTAAGACAGTCAATGGGGGCAAACACCTAATCCAGCTTGGGACAGTTGGGGACACTTCCTGGAGGAGGCGTCACCCATGTTAAGAACTAAAAGACAAGCTGTGTCAGCCAGGTGAGGAGGTTTTAGAAGAAGGTACCAGACGCAAAGAACCTGTCTGCCAATGCAGGAGACATAAGGGATGCGGGTTCCATCCCTGGGTTGGGAAGGTCCCCCGGAGATGAGAACAGCAGCCCACTCCAGTATTCTTGCCTGGAGAACACCATGGACAGAGGAGCCTGGTGGGCTACAGTCCAGGGGGTCGCAAGGAGTCACACATGGACACGATTTAGCGACCAAAACACGCACACAGACCTAAAACAGACCCAGAGGCTAGAGAAAGCAGAGAAAAAGTCACGGTGAGCTTGGGAGCTGACTCTGTTCATACCCTAAATGACGTTGTAATCCAATTAAGAGCCTTGGACTTTGGCCTGAGAGCAGTGCAAAGCCCTCGGGGAAATTACCTGATTGGACGTGCCTCTTGGACTGGTGGCTCTGGCTGCAGTGTGGAGAATGGATTGGCCACGGCAGCACCCCGGCCAGGAGACCAGGTGCAGAGGCTCTGCAGTCATCCAGGGGAGAGTCACGGAGCGGGTGGAATGGGGTGGAAGATGAGACTGGGTACAGAACAATTAGGGAGTAATACGGTGGAACAGCTAGCACACGGAGATTGCTTCGATGCGTGAGAGCTGGGAAATGGGAGATACAGGCTCCATCGATGGAAGGAGGAAAGGCTAGAGGAGGGGCGGGCTAGTCGGAGAGAGACCGAGAGGGCCGGAGAGACAGAACTAGGTTGGATGTTATAGAGGACTGATCTCAGTGGTACAGTGAGCAGTGGGAGACCGGGCTTGAACACGAGTCTTTCACCACCTGCACTGTCCAGTGCATTGCACAGATGTGGTCAGGGAGAGGTTGGAAAAGAACCACTTATATTGCGGTGAGAGTTATCAACAGTGTCGCAGGCCATTCAGGGTGAAGTGGATTGCTCATAAATGCATGCAGCCATTGTGTGGTGACCCGTGTGGGCTAAAGATGGGGAGAAACTCAACAGGCATTTATAACAGAAGGATCATTGTAACGTGAAGAGTCGAGAGTTCTAAGACAGTCAATGGGGGCAAACACCTAATCCAGCTTGGGACAGTTGGGGACACTTCCTGGAGGAGGCGTCACCCATGTTAAGAACTAAAAGACAAGCTGTGTCAGCCAGGTGAGGAGGTTTTAGAAGAAGGTACCAGACGCAAAGAACCTGTCTGCCAATGCAGGAGACATAAGGGATGCGGGTTCCATCCCTGGGTTGGGAAGGTCCCCCGGAGATGAGAACAGCAGCCCACTCCAGTATTCTTGCCTGGAGAACACCATGGACAGAGGAGCCTGGTGGGCTACAGTCCAGGGGGTCGCAAGGAGTCACACATGGACACGATTTAGCGACCAAAACACGCACACAGACCTAAAACAGACCCAGAGGCTAGAGAAAGCAGAGAAAAAGTCACGGTGAGCTTGGGAGCTGACTCTGTTCATACCCTAAATGACGTTGTAATCCAATTAAGAGCCTTGGACTTTGGCCTGAGAGCAGTGCAAAGCCCTCGGGGAAATTACCTGATTGGACGTGCCTCTTGGACTGGTGGCTCTGGCTGCAGTGTGGAGAATGGATTGGCCACGGGCAGCACCCCGGCCAGGAGACCAGGTGCAGAGGCTCTGCAGTCATCCAGGGGAGAGTCACGGAGCGGGTGGAATGGGGTGGAAGATGAGACTGGGTACAGAACAATTAGGGAGTAATACGGTGGAACAGCTAGCACACGGAGATTGCTTCGATGCGTGAGAGCTGGGAAATGGGAGATACAGGCTCCATCGATGGAAGGAGGAAAGGCTAGAGGAGGGGCGGGCTAGTCGGAGAGAGACCGAGAGGGCCGGAGAGACAGAACTAGGTTGGATGTTATAATACCAGGTAGAAGCTCTTGCACTTACTGTGAACCACATGCTCTACCTGTATTGTCTCATCTATTTGTCACAATAATAACTTCCTTTCTTCCCCACTTCTTTAAATTTAAAAAAGTCAAAATTCTTTTACAATGTTGTGTTAGTTTTAGGTGTACAGTCAAGTGATCCATATATACATATATATATATTTTTTACATTCTCTTCCATCATAGGTTATTACAAGATATTGAGCATAGTTTCCTGTCCTTGTGGCATGCAGGATCTTAGTTCCCTGACCAAGCATTGAACCTGTGTCCTCTGAAGCACAGAGTCTTAACCCCTGGACCACCAAGAAAGTCTCAGTAACTCCCATTTCTGAGCCCTGGGACCACAGACCAGGAACCATCCCAAGGACTTCACTTGAATGGACTTATTCATGGCTACCTTAAGAGGTACGTCGTTATTATCCCCCGCTCTACTCATGAGAACACTGAGTTTCAGAGAGACTCAATCATATCCCCAAGTCCCGTGCTCCTGCGTGGCATGGTTAACATTAGAACTGCGGCAGAGCCCTTGCTTTTGTTCACTGACAAGACTGCCTCCACGCTGAGGAATCAGGGCCTGTGGTCCTAACAACGAATGTCTAAGACTGAAGCTCAGGTGAGAAGAAAGGAGCCGCAAATACAGACTTGTGATATATCAGCAAAGGGATGATATTTAAAGCCACAGAGGCGACTAAGCTGCAGGTCAAGGGAGAGAAAGAGGGCTGGGGAGGACTCTGAGGAAACCCAAATATGGACTGTGCCTCTTTGCGACTGGTGGCTCTGGCTGCAGTGTGGAGAATGGATTGGCCACGGCAGCACCCCGGCCAGGAGACCAGGTGCAGAGGCTCTGCAGTCATCCAGGGGAGAGTCACGGAGCGGGTGGAATGGGGTGGAAGATGAGACTGGGTACAGAACAATTAGGGAGTAATACGGTGGAACAGCTAGCACACGGAGATTGCTTCGATGCGTGAGAGCTGGGAAATGGGAGATACAGGCTCCATCGATGGAAGGAGGAAAGGCTAGAGGAGGGGCGGGCTAGTCGGAGAGAGACCGAGAGGGCCGGAGAGACAGAACTAGGTTGGATGTTATAATACCAGGTAGAAGCTCTTGCACTTACTGTGAACCACATGCTCTACCTGTATTGTCTCATCTATTTGTCACAATAATAACTTCCTTTCTTCCCCACTTCTTTAAATTTAAAAAAGTCAAAATTCTTTTACAATGTTGTGTTAGTTTTAGGTGTACAGTCAAGTGATCCATATATACATATATATATATTTTTTACATTCTCTTCCATCATAGGTTATTACAAGATATTGAGCATAGTTTCCTGTCCTTGTGGCATGCAGGATCTTAGTTCCCTGACCAAGCATTGAACCTGTGTCCTCTGAAGCACAGAGTCTTAACCCCTGGACCACCAAGAAAGTCTCAGTAACTCCCATTTCTGAGCCCTGGGACCACAGACCAGGAACCATCCCAAGGACTTCACTTGAATGGACTTATTCATGGCTACCTTAAGAGGTACGTCGTTATTATCCCCCGCTCTACTCATGAGAACACTGAGTTTCAGAGAGACTCAATCATATCCCCAAGTCCCGTGCTCCTGCGTGGCATGGTTAACATTAGAACTGCGGCAGAGCCCTTGCTTTTGTTCACTGACAAGACTGCCTCCACGCTGAGGAATCAGGGCCTGTGGTCCTAACAACGAATGTCTAAGACTGAAGCTCAGGTGAGAAGAAAGGAGCCGCAAATACAGACTTGTGGTTTCTCAGCTTAGGGATGATATTTAAAGCCACAGAGGCGACTAAGCTGCGCAGGTCAAGGGAGAGAAAGAGGGCTGCGGGGAGGACTCTGAGGAAACCGAAATATCCACGGGCCGGCGGACAGCACCCTGCCTGCAGCAGGGGGAGACATGGCATGCTGAGGAGGGCGTGCTTCTTGGGGTCTGTGGCCACCTGTGTCCTCCTGGGAGGACCCTGAGGAAGATGAGCTGAACAGATGGCATCAGCGCCGCGGAGGCGCCTGGGCAAGGGGGGTCTGCGGCGCTGAGTGGGCTCCGCAGGTGAAGGGCATCGGGAGGCGGAGCGGGGGAGCCCTCTGGCGCTGGTTCTAGCGTTTTCAGTACAAAAAGCAGCAGCCGGCTCACCTGAGGAGGATGTGGGTTGGAAGGGGTCTCTTTCTGGGAGACAGAGGAGATTTGAGGCTGTGGAGAAGTTAGTAGAGGGAACTGAAGACAGATGCTTGAGAGGTGGGCAGGTCTGATCCCGGGTTCGGGTCCATTTTAATTTTTTTAAGAATTTTTTTTTGGCCACTTCTACTGGCCTTTCATCCATCCATTTTCATCCATCTTTGTTCTTTGGCTCCTGTGGGCCTCCCATCGCGGTGGCCTCGGTTGTTGCAGAGAGCCGGCTCTGGGCGCATGCGCTCCAGAGCTCTGGCATCGGTCCAGCCGCTCCGCAGCACATGGGATCTTCCCAGGCCAGGGATCGAACCGGCGGCCCTTGCACTGCAAGGCGGTGTCCTTACCCACTGAACCACCAGGGAAGACCAGATTTTTTTTTTGAAAGGAAGAACTTTTTAAAAGTTATCATTGACGTTGTTACAATATGGCTTCTGTGTTATGTTTTGGCCCCGAGGTACCTGCATGGGGGATCTCAGCTCCCAAACCAGGGATTGAGCTTGGCATGAAAGGCAAAGTCCTAACCACTGGACTGCCAGGGAAAGTTGGGTCCTTTTAAAAAGCCATATTCCTTGCACGTCTACCGCACGGAGGGTTAGGGCTTGGATACCGTACCTCTTCATTTCTTCCACTGTGACTGCGTGGGAAGATTTCAGACAGACGGAGAGGAGGATGAGGACACCGAGCAGGTCTGGGAAGGCAGGACCCGAGAATGGCTGTGATCCATAATGTTGAAGAGGGTGTGAGGGAGTGGGTAAGCGTTGAAACAGACCCTGTTGTGATCGGGAAGCACGAGGAAGCTGGGTGCGCCGAGGGCCTGGGGAGGTGGGGGCCGTGGCAGAGTCCTGCCTGCTGGTTAATTCATCGTCAGTAGCCCTTGACTGCCTGGGTGACGGCTTGAGTGATGGCTGGGTGGATGGCTGGTCTGAACCAAAGCGATTTCTTCCCCCTTCAGGTGGGAACAATTAAAAGATGTGAGGACCAAGGGATGAGGATATTCACAAGAGACTAGAGGAAGTGATGGAATCTAGAATACAAGCGGAAGGAAGTGAAAATGGACTGGGGATGACAGAAATCAGAAATTTCAAGCAGTTAAAAATCTCAGTGACTCTAAGGACAGGTGTAGCGGAATAACCAAAAAAGAGAAACATAGTACCTTCAAATATGTCTACGAATTCTTTGGCATTTCCTTCAAAGTGGTTTGCATTTGGTCCTGTCTGACTCTTGGCAACCCCATGGACTGTAGTCCACCAGCCTCCTCTGTCTATGGGAGTTCCCAGGCGAGAATACTGGAGTGGAGGTCATTTCCTCAGGGGGATGTCCCCACCCAGGGACTGAACCCAGGTCTCCTGCATTGTAGGCGGATTCTTTAGCAACTGAGCCATCAGGAAGTTAAAACGAACTCAATCCTCCCTTTGAAAGGCACAGGGAGCCAATCCCTTTCTCCCTGAGGGTGGGCTGCACCTAATACTTCTCTTCTAACACATATACATATATACATATGTATATATATAAACAGCAGAAGATGCTAAGTTATAAAAGGTGCTGTGGTTTCCCGCTTGCCCTCTCGTGGCTGGCTTGCTTTGGGGAATTCATGTGCCATGTCTTAAGGGCCCTCAGAAATCCCTACTGAAACATACAAAGAGGGACTTCCTTGGTGGTCTGGTGGCTAACACTCGAGCTTCCATTGCAGTGGCTGAGGATTCAATCCCTGGTTGGGGAACTAAGATCCCACGCGCTGGTTGGCAGAGCCAAAGTGTTTTAAAAAGGAAAAAGAACCCCTATGAAGAGAGCCACGTGGTTAGGAACAGAGATCCCTGCCAACCACCCACATGAACGAGCCCACCCGGCAAGGAAGTGATTTATCAAACAGGTAGATGCCTCCAGCTCCCCTGGGCATCTTGGCTGCATCCTGAAGAGAGACTTTCAGCCAGGACCACCCCGCTACGCTGCTCCTGGATTCCTGACTTGTAGAAACCGCGTAGAGTGGTGCATTTGTGTTGTTTGAAGCTGCTAGTTTGGGGGCAATTTGTTTTGCTGCCATAGATGCAGTCATTGAAACCTAGAAGGATGAGAAAGGACAGTAGCATGTTCACGTGGCAGACTTGAGAGATGGACCTGTTCATGGCCATGGATGTCTGAAGAGGGTGAGAAGAGTGGACACCAAGGCTGAGAACCCCAAGAGACAGGGCTGTCATTCAGGTTATCTGAACAGGTACTGAAGTTATCCAAATAAAGCCTGAACAAAATTTAAAGAAAAAGACTGTGGGACTTCCCTGGTGGGTCTAGTGTTTAAGACTCCACACCTTCTGCAGGGAGCCCAGGTTTGATCCTTAGTCAGGGAACTAAGATCTCTCATGCTGAGTGGTGTGACCAAAAAACCAAAAAAAAAAAAAAAAAAAAAGATAAAGAAAAAAAAGGGCGAGGGGCATGGAGAGAAAGAGAGAGAGAAAGAAAATAAATAAACTATGAAGCACAAGGTAGGTCCTGAATGAGCAAGGGAAGTAAGAAGATGCTGTCCGTGAAGGGGCCAGATGGCACTATCGGGAATTTTGTCACTGGGGATTCGTGACTTGAAATCAACACAAGCTAGTGAGGAGGATCCTGGTCTTTCTCTGGATTTCAGGTCCTCCTGGGGTAACCACGTGAGCCCTGCACGTAGGAGAGACTTGGAGCTAGCGAAAGGATATTGGGCTGGCCAAAAATTTCATTTGGGGTTTCTCTCTGTGCTTGGGGAAAACCCTAGCGAATTTTTTGTCCAACCTAAAGCCAAGAACGAACGGGGGATCCACTCAAGCAAGAGGCTAAGAGTGTAAGTGTAGGAAACTGGGTTAGCCTTGGCCTAGGTGCGCTGAGAGATACGGTAAATGGTCTGGGAAGAAAGGAAGTGGAGGGGTGTTTGTGTGTGTGTGTTTGCGGGTGTGTGTAGGCACGCATGTAGGAATGGGGAGGAAATGGGGTGAATTCAAGGCGAAGCATGCTGAGGAGGATTCAGGCAAAGTTAATTGCCTGGCTCATGAGTTTTCCGGGCTCTCCTTAGTGCTTATCACAGCATCCTGAAGAGAGACTTTCAGCCAGGACCACCGCCACGCTGCTCCTGGATTCCTGACTTGTAGAAACCGGAGTGGTGCATTTGTGTTGTTTGAAGCTGCTAGTTTGGGGGCAATTTGTTTTGCTGCCATAGATGCAGTCATTGAAACCTAGAAGGATGAGAAAGGACAGTAGCATGTTCACGTGGCAGACTTGAGAGATGGACCTGTTCATGGCCATGGATGTCTGAAGAGGGTGAGAAGAGTGGACACCAAGGCTGAGAACCCCAAGAGACAGGGCTGTCATTCAGGTTATCTGAACAGGTACTGAAGTTATCCAAATAAAGCCTGAACAAAATTTAAAGAAAAAGACTGTGGGACTTCCCTGGTGGGTCTAGTGTTTAAGACTCCACACCTTCTGCAGGGAGCCCAGGTTTGATCCTTAGTCAGGGAACTAAGATCTCTCATGCTGAGTGGTGTGACCAAAAAACCAAAAAAAAAAAAAAAAAAAAAGATAAAGAAAAAAAAGGGCGAGGGGCATGGAGAGAAAGAGAGAGAGAAAGAAAATAAATAAACTATGAAGCACAAGGTAGGTCCTGAATGAGCAAGGGAAGTAAGAAGATGCTGTCCGTGAAGGGGCCAGATGGCACTATCGGGAATTTTGTCACTGGGGATTCGTGACTTGAAATCAACACAAGCTAGTGAGGAGGATCCTGGTCTTTCTCTGGATTTCAGGTCCTCCTGGGGTAACCACGTGAGCCCTGCACGTAGGAGAGACTTGGAGCTAGCGAAAGGATATTGGGCTGGCCAAAAATTTCATTTGGGGTTTCTCTCTGTGCTTGGGGAAAACCCTAGCGAATTTTTTGTCCAACCTAAAGCCAAGAACGAACGGGGGATCCACTCAAGCAAGAGGCTAAGAGTGTAAGTGTAGGAAACTGGGTTAGCCTTGGCCTAGGTGCGCTGAGAGATACGGTAAATGGTCTGGGAAGAAAGGAAGTGGAGGGGTGTTTGTGTGTGTGTGTTTGCGGGTGTGTGTAGGCACGCATGTAGGAATGGGGAGGAAATGGGGTGAATTCAAGGCGAAGCATGCTGAGGAGGATTCAGGCAAAGTTAATTGCCTGGCTCATGAGTTTTCCGGGCTCTCCCTTCAGTGCTTATCACAGTATTAATTCAATTTATCCCTAGTTCATGCCTATCATATGGGCATAGCTGGAGTCTCAGAAACACAGAGGTCCTGCGTGTTAAACATGGCATTTGGGTCACACTCAGTCAAGACCCTGAGACGATTTTCTCAGCTAAGATTAACCTTGAGGTTTATTTATTTTTCACGCAAAAAATAATGTTTTTGCAAAAGTGCAATTGATTCCTCACGTTGTTGAAAAGAATATAGCTAGAAAACAGATCTCTAAAGACAATGTTCCAGTTCTATACAGGTAAACAAGAAATATTGGTTGCTACATGGTTGATGTCTTTGTTTTGTTGTTAGAAGGGTACTTCTGGGTTTTTTTTTGTAAAATTTTTTTAAAAATGCACTTTCTATTCCTGAAGATTTCTAGGGAAAATAATTCAGTGTTTGGGACTTATTTAGGTTTTTGTAGAGCAAGTAAAAGCTGCCTAAATATATAAATGTATGCTGACGTAACAGGGAAGTTCTTCTGAGATGAAGTTATAAAGATGGTAATTCAAAGCCCTATAAAAATGGTTATGTCCATATACAATATAGGAAAGCTGATACTATTTTAAAGCTAGGAAAAACTATAAACTTAGAGAAGTTTCTCTAGGTGTCAGATGATAGTTCTGGAGATGAAGATAGAGAGAAGAAGAAAAGAAGATAGGAGGGAAGAAGGGGAGGTAACTTTGTGTTCACTTAACATGTCAAAACAGCCAGAACTGAAGAACCCATTGAGTGTTTTCTGAAACCAAAACAATGCTGGCAAAATTTTGGGGTTTCTCTCTGTGCTTGGGGAAAACCCTAGCGAATTTTGTCCAACCTAAAGCCAAGAACGGGGGATCCACTCAAGCAAGAGGCTAAGAGTGTAAGTGTAGGAAACTGGGTTAGCCTTGGCCTAGGTGCGCTGAGAGATACGGTAAATGGTCTGGGAAGAAAGGAAGTGGAGGGGTGTTTGTGTGTGTGTGTTTGCGGGTGTGTGTAGGCACGCATGTAGGAATGGGGAGGAAATGGGGTGAATTCAAGGCGAAGCATGCTGAGGAGGATTCAGGCAAAGTTAATTGCCTGGCTCATGAGTTTTCCGGGCTCTCCCTTCAGTGCTTATCACAGTATTAATTCAATTTATCCCTAGTTCATGCCTATCATATGGGCATAGCTGGAGTCTCAGAAACACAGAGGTCCTGCGTGTTAAACATGGCATTTGGGTCACACTCAGTCAAGACCCTGAGACGATTTTCTCAGCTAAGATTAACCTTGAGGTTTATTTATTTTTCACGCAAAAAATAATGTTTTTGCAAAAGTGCAATTGATTCCTCACGTTGTTGAAAAGAATATAGCTAGAAAACAGATCTCTAAAGACAATGTTCCAGTTCTATACAGGTAAACAAGAAATATTGGTTGCTACATGGTTGATGTCTTTGTTTTGTTGTTAGAAGGGTACTTCTGGGTTTTTTTTTGTAAAATTTTTTTAAAAATGCACTTTCTATTCCTGAAGATTTCTAGGGAAAATAATTCAGTGTTTGGGACTTATTTAGGTTTTTGTAGAGCAAGTAAAAGCTGCCTAAATATATAAATGTATGCTGACGTAACAGGGAAGTTCTTCTGAGATGAAGTTATAAAGATGGTAATTCAAAGCCCTATAAAAATGGTTATGTCCATATACAATATAGGAAAGCTGATACTATTTTAAAGCTAGGAAAAACTATAAACTTAGAGAAGTTTCTCTAGGTGTCAGATGATAGTTCTGGAGATGAAGATAGGAGAGAAGAAGAAAAGAAGATAGGAGGGAAGAAGGGGAGGTAACTTTGTGTTCACTTAACATGTCAAAACAGCCAGAACTGAAGAACCCATTGAGTGTTTTCTGAAACCAGAACAATGTAGCATTCTGGACGCTGTGACATCATTTTTAAAAAATAGCTGCTTTCACCAACAGATAGCAGTTTATAATGAAAACGTTTTTTCATTTCTTTGGGGAAGAGGAGGGGGAACTTGGGAGAAAGGGTGACTAGTGACGAGGTGAGATGAATGTCCTAATTGTCCCTCGTCTCCATGCAAATAGAAATGTAACTGGCACCAAGCTGCAAGGTCACGTGCACATTCTCTCATGAACATAGTAACTAAATAGTCCATTCGATTTTTGCTGTTATGGCTGGTAAGTCATGGACGTGGTGAAGTTTATGATCGGCCAGCTTTCAACAGACTGGAAACCATCCGTAAGAGAAGACAAAAATCTCCCCGGATGCTTCCATGATGACTTTGATAAGGCGTGGTCTCCAGAGGCATCCTGGAGCCAGGGCGGTGAGGCTGAGCATGCGCAGAGGGGTGGTACCTCCCCAGGGCTGGCCTCACCTCGCTGGGCTGATGGTGGCTCTGCTTCCAGAGTCCCTCTGGGCCCCACACAGTTCTGTCCCCCGGGGCAGAATGTAAACTCTCATTGCTTCCAGTCACAGAGAAACCTTGTTCCCAGGGGTGTTCTGGGAAAGTTGGCTCCTGAGAAAGTTTCTGTGGTACAAATGTTCCTCCGCCACGGACGATGTTCAAGCTCCCGACATGGGAATGAGTTGGGAAGAGTCGTGTACAGTGGGCTCTTGGAAGCCAGAGCAGACTGCCTCCAAGTCGCGCCGCCTACTGCGTCCACTCCACCCCCAGACACCCCTTTCTGCCAGACGCAGCTCCAAGTCCATGTGCTGTCTCGTTTATAAGACTGGGCTTCATAATAAAAGCCTCTGAAAAAATTGGGGGTGTCCTCCTCCTTCTCTTCCTGCCCCTTTTTCTTCTCTTCTTTCTCCTTTTCCTGCTCCTCCTCCTCTTCTTTCTTTCCTTTCTTTCAGAAACTGCTTGCAGCAACTCTTCTGGATGTGGTACCAAACACTGGAATACAAAGCCCAACCAGGATTCACCTCTGACAGGAGGAACCTGTGGTTTCGCTGATGGAGAGCTAGGCAGGAAGGCAGGAAACCTTCACCTCTTCAGTGATAGAAGGTCATACAGAGCTCAGCTGGACACAGAAGAGAGTGGTTGATTCCATGCAAAACAGCCGTGAATAAATAACAAAAGGCCCAGGGAGATGCTGGTGTTAGGATCCCATCATCAGAAGCATCCAAGTTTGAATTTGTATTTAAGATTGAATTCAGGTCAAGTAAAGGCCAAACAGGTTTCCCATTTTGCGCAAGTGGTAAAGAATCCACAGGCCAGTGCAGCAAATGCAAGAGACTCAGTTTGGTCTCTGGGTCAGGAAGAACCCCTGGAGGAGGACGTGGCTCCCCACTCCAGTATTCCTGCCTGGAGAATCCCGTGGACAGAGGAGCCTGGGGTCGCAAAGAGTTGGACCCAACTGAGCCACGGAGCACACACATGCATGCAAAGGCCAAACAGTGACAATGGAAACAGCAGCAGCAAGTTTGAGCCCAGTGCATCCTGGGCACCAGCCCCTCTTCTGAACACGCGTATGATGTCATGTCATTCTGATAGTAACTTCCTGAGGAATGTACTCTTAGGGCTTCTTCAATTAATGGGAGGATTGAGGCACAGGGAGGTGAACTCACCTGCCAAGACTAAGATGCTCAGTCACTTAGTCATGTCCAACTCTTAGTGACCCTGTGGACTGCAGTCCACCCGGTTCCTCTGTCCATGGGATTTCCCAGGCAAGAATACTGGAGTGGGTAGCCATCGCCTTCTCCGGGGGATCCTCCCAACCCAAGGATTGAATCTGCATCTCCTGTATCTCTTGCATTGGTAGGCTGATGCTTTACCACTGAGCCAACAGGGAAGCCCCCATACTAGAGCTGATCTCAGTCAACAGGCCGAGAAGCCAAAGACTAAAGAGCTCGTAAAATGTGGAGTTAAGACAGAACTCAGGCATTCCGACTCTAGAGCTATTATCTCGACCATTGATTATCTTTGACCATTGTTCAAAGTTGACCTTTGAACAGTGTGGGGGTTAGAGCCCTGTCACCTTCTCACAGCCACCTGCCACCCAGTAGAAAAGCCATACAGGACTATCCCTGCTCCCAAATCCCAAACAAAGGAATTGATAAATGACGCCCAAGGGCAGGAAGTGGAAGCCCTTTGGATAGAGTTGGGACGTAAACCCTAATTATTTCGATTCCACATATTGTGGTCTCTAATTGAACACAAACTTCCCCCCACACTTATTTAATTTAAAATCCATAGGGCTTCCCTGGTGGCTCAATGATAAAGAATCTTCCTGCCAATGCAGGACATATGGGTCTGACCCCTAGTCCAAGAAGGTTCTGCATGTCCAGAAGCAACTAAGCCCGTGCACTGCAACTGCTAAATCTGTGCTCTAGAGCCCATGTGCTGCAACGATTGAAGCCCGAGCACCTGGAACCTGTGCTCCCAGCAAGAGGAGCCACCACGGGCAGACGCCGGAGCTCCGCAACTGGAACGTAGCCCCCACTTGCCACAAATAGAGAAAAGCCCGCACAGCAATGAAGAGCCAGCACAGCTAATAAATAAATAAAAAGAGAGCAGATGTTTTTAAAAATACAGAAAATTTGTAAAATGAAAACACAGGTACTGTACTTATTGATAAAAAGCTCCTGGATCAGTGGGCTTGTGCAGTTCCATCTTCCGTTGCTCAAGGCTCTTTGAACCGTAACTTCCTGAGGAATGTACTCTTAGGGCTTCTTCAATTAATGGGAGGATTGAGGCACAGGGAGGTGAACTCACCTGCCAAGACTAAGATGCTCAGTCACTTAGTCATGTCCAACTCTTAGTGACCCTGTGGACTGCAGTCCACCTGGTTCCTCTGTCCTTGGAATTCTCCAGGTAAGAATACTGAACTGGGTAGCCATCGCCTTCTCCGGGGGATCCTCCCAACCCAAGGATTGAATCTGCATCTCCTGTATCTCTTGCATTGGTAGGCTGATGCTTTACCACTGAGCCAACAGGGAAGCCCCCATACTAGAGCTGATCTCAGTCAACAGGCCGAGAAGCCAAAGACTAAAGAGCTCGTAAAATGTGGAGTTAAGACAGAACTCAGGCATTCCGACTCTAGAGCTATTATCTCGACCATTGATTATCTTTGACCATTGTTCAAAGTTGACCTTTGAACAGTGTGGGGGTTAGAGCCCTGTCACCTTCTCACAGCCACCTGCCACCCAGTAGAAAAGCCATACAGGACTATCCCTGCTCCCAAATCCCAAACAAAGGAATTGATAAATGACGCCCAAGGGCAGGAAGTGGAAGCCCTTTGGATAGAGTTGGGACGTAAACCCTAATTATTTCGATTCCACATATTGTGGTCTCTAATTGAACACAAACTTCCCCCCACACTTATTTAATTTAAAATCCATAGGGCTTCCCTGGTGGCTCAATGATAAAGAATCTTCCTGCCAATGCAGGACATATGGGTCTGACCCCTAGTCCAAGAAGGTTCTGCATGTCCAGAAGCAACTAAGCCCGTGCACTGCAACTGCTAAATCTGTGCTCTAGAGCCCATGTGCTGCAACGATTGAAGCCCGAGCACCTGGAACCTGTGCTCCCAGCAAGAGGAGCCACCACGGGCAGACGCCGGAGCTCCGCAACTGGAACGTAGCCCCCACTTGCCACAAATAGAGAAAAGCCCGCACAGCAATGAAGAGCCAGCACAGCTAATAAATAAATAAAAAGAGAGCAGATGTTTTTTTTTTTAAAATACAGAAAATTTGTAAAATGAAAACACAGGTACTGTACTTATTGATAAAAAGCTCCTGGATCAGTGGGCTTGTGCAGTTCCATCTTCCGTTGCTCAAGGCTCTTTGAACCGCTTCAAATAATGTCACCATATAAGACAAGACTGAACGTCCTTGGGGAGCTCAACCAGGGAAAGCGGGGTGGCTGACACTCTCCCCTGTGCCCTCCCAGAGCCACGGGCTTGGACATCACTCTTGCGTCGGCAGAGCAGTCACGTGTTCCGGGCGCAGCCGCATGTCCTGCAGGCAGCACCAGTTTGGCCAGAGGTCATTAGCTCTACGTATCATCATAAACGCACCATGAAGGGATTTTCTGTAACCAATCCCAGTCATAATTGAATTAGGTACTTAGTTAGTGCAGATATCAATAGAGTCACAGTGTTACCATCATATTCAAGGGGACAGAACTGCTTTGAAGAGATTGAACGATACCGCATTCAACGGGCATTGAAGACTGGCCACTGACAAGAGTTTTGGGTGGGTAGCCATGGGATCGCATTCTCTTGAAGCAACTCTTGGAAATTATGAATGCCATTTCGTACAACATGTTATGCAAATAGAGGTTCCCTGCCTGAACCGAAGAAAAAACAAAGAACACTTGAAATACAGAGCTGGACCTGAGTTTATGGGGCCTTAATATGAAACACAATGTGTTTCAGGCAAAACACGATCTAGCATATTAAACTGATGCTGTTAATTTAAGTACTGTTGGTTTTGTATTTTGGTTTGCACTCAGTGTGTATATTTGCTTTGGTTTTATAGTGGTATGGGAAGATCTTCTGGAGGAGGGCATGGAAACCCACTCCATTATTCTTGCCTGGAAAATCTCATGCACAGAGGAACCTGGTGGGCTATGGTCTGTAGTGAAGTGACTTAGCATGCATGCGTATGAGTTTGGAGAGAGGACACAATTCGGTCCATAACAAATGTAGTAAAATAATCAGGAAGCACTGATTTGGGGGTATTTTCTTTGTTTTTAGTATCATTCATTATAATGTTCATAGAATTTAAGTTTTAACAACGGCTCTGATTTTTTAAAAAAATAACCGACTTTGGGCTTCCCTGGTGGTCCAGTGGGTAAAGAGTCCACCTTGCAGTGCAAGGGGCACTGGTTCTATCCCTGGCCTGGGAAGACCCCACGTGCCATGGAGCTACTGGACCAGTGTGTCCAATTATGAGACAGTGCTCTGCAATGAGAGAGGCCACTGCAATGGGAGGCCCACACAGGCCAAAGAATAAAAAGATGGATGAAAATAAATAAATAAATAAATAAAAACCAAAAAAATGGCCAAAATAAAAAAATTAAAAGTAACCAATTCAGAGTCATATACCATGTTATTTATATACCACATCTTCTTTATCTGTTCATCTATCATTGAACACTTTGGCTATTGCAGATAATGGGGAAATGAACACAAGAGTGCATATATCTTTTTAAATGAATGTTTCTATTTTCTTTGGAAAAAATACCCAGAAGTGGAATTTCTGGGTGACACGGTAGTTCTATTTTTGATTTTTTGAGGAACCTCCCCACTATGTTTTCCACAGTGGCTTCAATAACGGTTATATTTAACAGCTGGCTTGAAAATCCCCAAAGATTGAAAATTAGTTCTTGTAAGGTGCATGAGCTGACTCCAGCTCTACTTTAAAAGAAAAGAAAAGCTTGAGCAATGCTCCGACTCCCACCAAACCAGTAAGAGACAAAGCACAATGTGCCAGAGTGTCAGCTTTCTTAAAGATCTTTTTCTCGCAATCTCATGATTGTGAAGAAACAAAATAACCCCCTGGAATACTGGGGGCGGGGTAGGGAGATAGACATTGAACAAATAGTCATTGAAGTAATTAATTTACAGTAGTTCTAACCACTAGCAGGAACCTGCATAACATGTATGAGGAGGCACTAACCTCACCCAGAAGATCACAGAGGACGTATCTTGAGAAATGACATTTAACCTGTGCATGCGTGTGTGCTTAGTCACTCAGTCGTGTCCCACTCTCTGCAACCCCATGGACTGCAGCCTGCCAGGCTCCTCTGTCCATGGGATTCTCCAGGCAAGAATACTGGAATGGGTGGCCACTCCCTTCTCCAGTGGATCTTCTAGACCCAAGGATCGAATTCCGGTTTCTTGCACTGCAGTTAATAAATTCTCTCTTTTTTTTTTTTTGTAATTTTCAGCTGCAGTGGGTCTTCATTGCTGCATGCAGGCTTTTCTCCAGCTGCAGCAAGCAGTGGCTACTCTCTGGTTGCAGTGTGCAGGCCTCTCATTGCAATGGCTTCCCTTGTGCATCACAGGCTCGTGGGCTCAGCAGTTGTGTAACAGGAGGGAAAGGGGCAGGGCACAGCTTTTGAAGAAATGACATCGTGCAAGGACACAACAGAAACCGATTAGAATCAAATGGATCCAAGAGAGCAGACAAGTCAACCTGCCTAGAGCTTGATCCTCAACCAGGAAGCTCTACGACACCCCAGGGGCACCAAGACAGTCTCAAGGCACCATCCAAAGACCAAAGAGGGCTTCCCTGGTGGTCCAGTGGGTAAGGACACCACCTTACAGAGCAAGGGGCGCCAGTGCGATCGCTGGCCTGGGAAGATCCCACGTGCCGCGAAGGGGCTGGACCGATGTGTCCAATGACCGAGCCGGAGCTCTGGAGCACATGCGCCCAGAGCCGGTGCTCTGCGACAACAGAGGCCACTGCGATGGGAGGCCCACACGGGCCAAAGAACAAAGATGGATGAAAATAGATAAATAAAAGACCAATAGAAGTGCCCCCCCACCGCCCAAAAAAAAAAAGGGCCAAAGAGTGGGCGGTGGCACAGCTCCTGGAAATCTTCACTCCTTCCCCAAGATGATTGGAATAATCCTCCACTCATCAGCCTGTGACATTACCCAGCCCATAAAAGCTAAGCATGCCACATTTTGAGGCCGCCAGACTTGCCCTCTGCGATGGCCCACGCTCTGTCTGTGGAGTGTGCTTTTCTCTGTATCTGAATAAGTCCACTTCTTACCTATCACTTTGTCTCTCATTGAATTCTTCCTGCGACGAGACATCAAGAAAGAGCTCCACTAGGTCCTGAAACCAGGTACTGCGGGTTTTGGCTGGGTTCAAGCCCCAGTACATGGGTTCAAGTCTCAATCTGAGGTAAATGCTGTCAGTTGCGGCTTGCTGGCTCCAGAGCACAGGCTCAATAGTCGCAGCGGCTGACTTTAGTTGCTCCGGGGCATGTGGGGTCCTCCTGGACCAGGGATCAAACCCATGTCTCATGCATTGACAGGCAGGTTCTTTACCACTGAGCCACCAGGGAAGCCCACATGACTCTGTTTTCAAATCTGTCAAATGCTATGAATACTAGATTCCATTGTAGAGTGGTTGGAGGGAGGGTTCAAGCACTTTGCATCACAGGCTCGTGGGCTCAGCAGTTGTGTAACAGGAGGGAAAGGGGCAGGGCACAGCTTTTGAAGAAATGACATCGTGCAAGGACACAACAGAAACCGATTAGAATCAAATGGATCCAAGAGAGCAGACAAGTCAACCTGCCTAGAGCTTGATCCTCAACCAGGAAGCTCTACGACACCCCAGGGGCACCAAGACAGTCTCAAGGCACCATCCAAAGACCAAAGAGGGCTTCCCTGGTGGTCCAGTGGGTAAGGACACCACCTTACAGAGCAAGGGGCGCCAGTGCGATCGCTGGCCTGGGAAGATCCCACGTGCCGCGAAGGGGCTGGACCGATGTGTCCAATGACCGAGCCGGAGCTCTGGAGCACATGCGCCCAGAGCCGGTGCTCTGCGACAACAGAGGCCACTGCGATGGGAGGCCCACACGGGCCAAAGAACAAAGATGGATGAAAATAGATAAATAAAAGACCAATAGAAGTGCCCCCCCACCGCCCAAAAAAAAAAAGGGCCAAAGAGTGGGCGGTGGCACAGCTCCTGGAAATCTTCACTCCTTCCCCAAGATGATTGGAATAATCCTCCACTCATCAGCCTGTGACATTACCCAGCCCATAAAAGCTAAGCATGCCACATTTTGAGGCCGCCAGACTTGCCCTCTGCGATGGCCCACGCTCTGTCTGTGGAGTGTGCTTTTCTCTGTATCTGAATAAGTCCACTTCTTACCTATCACTTTGTCTCTCATTGAATTCTTCCTGCGACGAGACATCAAGAAAGAGCTCCACTAGGTCCTGAAACCAGGTACTGCGGGTTTTGGCTGGGTTCAAGCCCCAGTACATGGGTTCAAGTCTCAATCTGAGGTAAATGCTGTCAGTTGCGGCTTGCTGGCTCCAGAGCACAGGCTCAATAGTCGGGGCGCCTGACTTTAGTTGCTCCGGGGCATGTGGGGTCCTCCTGGACCAGGGATCAAACCCATGTCTCATGCATTGACAGGCAGGTTCTTTACCACTGAGCCACCAGGGAAGCCCACATGACTCTGTTTTCAAATCTGTCAAATGCTATGAATACTAGATTCCATTGTAGAGTGGTTGGAGGGAGGGTTCAAGCACTTTGCTGTGAAGTATTTAGCTCAGTGACTGGCACATAGTGCTGGAATTTCTAAAAATAAAAATGTTAGAAGTCACTTCTTTTCTGCGAATAACTTACAGCCTCAATGTTTCATTGGAATTTTACCTACATGTCTTCACTGGTTCCATTCCAACCTGCGTAAAATCATTCTCTCCCTTATTGGGAAGTAAGACCATCTGTTTCTCAAATCTGGATTCTCCATTTCATGTTACTGAGGGTTTGGATTCTGTCCCAATGTCTTTTTGCTATAGGCCATGGAAACCTGTCATTTGAAAAAAGAAGTAAAAGTAGGCCTTTGGGGAGTGAGGACTGGTTGTTATTCAGTTGCTCAGTCGTGCCTGACTCAGTGACTCCATGGACGGCAGCCCATCAGGCTTCCCTGTCCCTCACCAATCTCATGGAGCTTGCTCAAGTTCATGTCCATTGAGTTGGCGATGCCATCCAACCATCTCACGTATAGAAACCATGATGGTTTGCAGGAGCTGGACCAGGAGAGGGGACTCTAGCTCTAAGGGGGTTGGACCCCTCTCCCTGAGCTCTCAGAGCCTAGGAAGTGCCAGGGGCCAAGAGAAGAGTCACTCTGGGGACACCATTAAGTCCCAAGAGCAGGAGGGTACTTGGAGAAGGTACCACACTGTGACCCCAGGAGATTCATGAGCCAACTGGTGACCGGAAATCCAGCAGGAAGGCGGTGCTGATGGGTGGTGAGCCAGGCTGGAGTGCTCTCACGTCCCCCAGTACAGGAACTGGACAGCATGTTATCCATTCACCACACCATTATAGGTACTCTGTGTGCTAAGTTGCTTCAGTCATGTCCAACTCTTTGCAGCCCTATTGACTGTAGCCCACCAGGCTCCTCTGTCCATGAGATTCTCCAGGCAAGGATGCTGGAGCGGGTTGCCACGACCTCCTCCAGAGGATCCTCCCATTCTCTGCATGTGGCATCTTACTTCCCCGACCAAAGATTGTACCCATGTCCCTTGCATCACAAGGCAGATTCTTAACCATTGGACCACCACGGAAGTCCTTGGATTCAGATTCTTAAGACCAAATGTCATCTTTTCTCTCTGCCTAACGCTGAATCTCAATGCCTGTTGAATAAAATCCTTCTGTATTGACTAAGCTTTTGAGACCTCGTCATTGAGTGACTTGCTTAAAGTCACACATCTTGGAGTGAACTGATATCTAAAAGTCAACGCGCCCATAGACTGTGTCCTATGCTTTCCCAAGTGTTTGGTGCGACAGTCAGCCCATGGTCAAGTACAGGAAGAACCCGAGAAGCATCAACTGCCACCTAGAAGGTGGTCATTGGGTTGATAGACAAAGCTGCTTGTCTGGAGGCTGGAGCAGACAAAACTCACCCAATTCTGGTCCAGGGTGGCACCCACAGTCACTCATTCATTCATTCAGAGGTATCTAGGAAGGAGGATCCTTGTTTTTTTCTTTTTTGAAAATGATATTTATTTATTTCTGGCTGTGTTGAGTCTCTGTTGCTGTGCTCTTGCAGTGGGCAGGGTTTCTCTCTAGCTGTGGTGGACGGGCTTCCCGTTGTGGTGGCTTCTCTTGTGGGCGAGCACAGGCTTTAGAGCGTGGGCTAACTAGCTGCGGCACTTGGGCTTAGTGGCTCCATGGTATGTGGAATCCTAGTTCCCAGATCAGGGATCAAACCTGTGTCCCCTGCATTGGTAAGCAGATTCTTAACCACCAGACCACCAGAGAAGTCCCCGTCAGCTTTTTTTTTTTTTTTTCCCCATCTCTTTTTTCATATTTATGCTCATCAAGGTGGTGAATAAAGCATGAGCTTTTATTCATTCCTTCAACATATATTTGTGGATCAGGACCCCAAGTATTCACCATCTAAGGGCTAGCAGCTCCATCTCTGTGCATTTCAGTTTAGATATGTATCAACGGAGGACAATAACACCTATTACCAAGTTGGCATAAAGTGCAAAAGAGAGTTAGGACATGAAAATTTGCAGACTTAACACTACCCCCACCCCTGACCAGGGTTGTGACAGCTGACTGTTTCACTTCTCTGCTGCACTGCTGGGAGGCAATGGGGGCCTTCTCAAATGCTGATGTCATGACTTGGCCCATTAAGCTACTGTAAACCAGGAAGGGGAAGACTTCCCTGGGCGGGGTCTCATTCAGGCCTGGCACATTAATAAAACAGAGTAAATATATATTCAATGATGGTTCTCATGTCTGGAATTTTCATAATGCAGGAAATGTGAGATGCATCACACAGCTTTTCTAGGTCTGGTCATGATCTCTTCCTGAACACTGAGAAAAGTAAGTTCCTAGCAAAACAGGATTATGGATTGAGCGAGCTCTGGGAGATAGTGAAGGACAGGGAAGGGGGAGCTGCCATCCAGGAGGTCACAAAGAGTCAGATACAACTTGAGTGACTGATCTGAATTGAACTGTGACCTCTTCTCAGTGAGGATTAGGTTCACTTGTGTAAAGTAGCAACATTCCTCATCTCCCTCTTCTAATTTAATCATCAATAGGATAAAATTGCATTTCTTTTTCATGTGAAAGAATAGAGTTAGGCATCCAAGGACTCCTGGCACAGCCTATGAAGCCATCAGAGACCCATGCCCTCTGCAGCTCTCCCCTTAGTGTGGCCTCTTGGTCCACAGTGGCTGCTAACGCTCCAGTCATCACATCATGCTCCAGGCAGCAAGATGGAAGAAAAGGGAGAAGATAAGAACATCCTCTCCCTTTTCAATAGTACCATATCTCTTCAGTGGGAAATTAGGCACACAGCCACACCTCTGCAAGGCAATCTGGAGAATAAAGCTTTTCCGCTGGGCAGTCATGTGCTCAGTTGAAAACTAGAATTCTAACACCAAGGAAGAAAGGGAGATTGGAGGTTTAAGGGAGGCAAATGGCCATTCCTCTCATCCCTTCCATTCTGGAGAAGACACAGAGCTGCTTTTCCCTTCTGGGACTCTGCCACCCTTCGCACAAACTGTCATTGCTGTCTTGACCTCTGAAACAGAGGGCAACAGAATGCACGTTTAGAGCACGGAGGCAATTATTACCAAGTTGGCATAAAGTGCAAAAGAGAGTTAGGACATGAAAATTTGCAGACTTAACACTACCCCCACCCCTGACCAGGGTTGTGACAGCTGACTGTTTCACTTCTCTGCTGCACTGCTGGGAGGCAATGGGGGCCTTCTCAAATGCTGATGTCATGACTTGGCCCATTAAGCTACTGTAAACCAGGAAGGGGAAGACTTCCCTGGGCGGGGTCTCATTCAGGCCTGGCACATTAATAAAACAGAGTAAATATATATTCAATGATGGTTCTCATGTCTGGAATTTTCATAATGCAGGAAATGTGAGATGCATCACACAGCTTTTCTAGGTCTGGTCATGATCTCTTCCTGAACACTGAGAAAAGTAAGTTCCTAGCAAAACAGGATTATGGATTGAGCGAGCTCTGGGAGATAGTGAAGGACAGGGAAGCCGGCGAGCTGCCATCCAGGAGGTCACAAAGAGTCAGATACAACTTGAGTGACTGATCTGAATTGAACTGTGACCTCTTCTCAGTGAGGATTAGGTTCACTTGTGTAAAGTAGCAACATTCCTCATCTCCCTCTTCTAATTTAATCATCAATAGGATAAAATTGCATTTCTTTTTCATGTGAAAGAATAGAGTTAGGCATCCAAGGACTCCTGGCACAGCCTATGAAGCCATCAGAGACCCATGCCCTCTGCAGCTCTCCCCTTAGTGTGGCCTCTTGGTCCACAGTGGCTGCTAACGCTCCAGTCATCACATCATGCTCCAGGCAGCAAGATGGAAGAAAAGGGAGAAGATAAGAACATCCTCTCCCTTTTCAATAGTACCATATCTCTTCAGTGGGAAATTAGGCACACAGCCACACCTCTGCAAGGCAATCTGGAGAATAAAGCTTTTCCGCTGGGCAGTCATGTGCTCAGTTGAAAACTAGAATTCTAACACCAAGGAAGAAAGGGAGATTGGAGGTTTAAGGGAGGCAAATGGCCATTCCTCTCATCCCTTCCATTCTGGAGAAGACACAGAGCTGCTTTTCCCTTCTGGGACTCTGCCACCCTTCGCACAAACTGTCATTGCTGTCTTGACCTCTGAAACAGAGGGCAACAGAAGTGATGACCCTACTGTGTTTCATCCTGGGCCAAAAGGAAAAAAGAAATGGGATCCTGCTTCCACCTACATGATCACGCTCTTCTCGCACATTTCCTTCTCGCTCACTCTTTCTGTATTTATAAGCACAGGGCTCAAGTTAAAACTGCCCCCTGGGCATTAGGCTAAGGGAGATAAAGTCAGACAGAGGAAGACAAATACTGTGTGATATCACGTATATTTGGAATCTCAAAAATACAACATACGAGTGAATAAAACAAAAAAGACCCTGACTCACAGATACGGAGAACAAGCTAGTGGTTACAGTGGGGAGAGGGAAGGAGGGGCCCCCTAGGGGAAGGGGGCAAAAAAAAAAGGGTTATGATGGGATGAGATGAAATCCTGTGTGGGAACTTTTGAAAAGTGTAAAGCACTATAAAACCAAAAGAATTTTTTTATTCAATTAAAAAAAAAAAAAAACCAAAGACTGCCCTCTGAGGGGACTTCCCTGGGGGTCTAGTGCTAAGACTCTGAGCTTCCAGTGCAGAGGGTCTGGGCTCCATCCCTGGTCAGGGAACTAGATCTCACATGCATGCAGTGTGGCCAAAACAGATGCAAAAGAAAAGGGTGGGGTGCATAAAGACAAACATGTCAAGATTTTAAATAAAGATGAGGTGTCTGTATTAGTGATTTTTTTTTCTTTGGTTTGGGCCTGGCACTGCTCATGCTCTCATGGTACCCTTGGCGAAAGGCTATGCTGTAGATTGCGACTCAAAACAGCCCAGCATTTATTCTGGTAAATGGTAGAGACCCAGGATCCCAACTCTCTGCGCTTTTGATCACAAGGCTGTAGCCAACTGCTTGGTTTTGTGGAACCAGTGTCTAATTGTGGGCCACGACACTCTGCCTACTTCAAAGGCGGCTGGGGCCCTTAGTCTCTGAACTAACTGTATCAGGCAGCAAGGAGATCAGACCAGTCGGTCCTAAAGAAAATCCACCTTGAATTTCCATAAGCTGGGAGGACGGACACTGAAGCTTCTACGGGTTTTATCTGTTACAAACTGTCATTGCTGTCTTGACCTCTGAAACAGAGAGCAACAGAAGTGATGACCCTACTGTGTTTCATCCTGGGCCAAAAGGAAAAAAGAAATGGGATCCTGCTTCCACCTACATGATCACGCTCTTCTCGCACATTTCCTTCTCGCTCACTCTTTCTGTATTTATAAGCACAGGGCTCAAGTTAAAACTGCCCCCTGGGCATTAGGCTAAGGGAGATAAAGTCAGACAGAGGAAGACAAATACTGTGTGATATCACGTATATTTGGAATCTCAAAAATACAACATACGAGTGAATAAAACAAAAAAGACCCTGACTCACAGATACGGAGAACAAGCTAGTGGTTACAGTGGGGAGAGGGAAGGAGGGGCCCCCTAGGGGAAGGGGGCAAAAAAAAAAGGGTTATGATGGGATGAGATGAAATCCTGTGTGGGGAACTTTTGAAAAGTGTAAAGCACTATAAAACCAAAAGAATTTTTTCATTCAATTAAAATAAAATAAAAACCAAAGACTGCCCTCTGAGGGGACTTCCCTGGGGGTCTAGTGCTAAGACTCTGAGCTTCCAGTGCAGAGGGTCTGGGCTCCATCCCTGGTCAGGGAACTAGATCTCACATGCATGCAGTGTGGCCAAAACAGATGCAAAAGAAAAGGGTGGGGTGCATAAAGACAAACATGTCAAGATTTTAAATAAAGATGAGGTGTCTGTATTAGTGATTTTTTTTTCTTTGGTTTGGGCCTGGCACTGCTCATGCTCTCATGGTACCCTTGGCGAAAGGCTATGCTGTAGATTGCGACTCAAAACAGCCCAGCATTTATTCTGGTAAATGGTAGAGACCCAGGATCCCAACTCTCTGCGCTTTTGATCACAAGGCTGTAGCCAACTGCTTGGTTTTGTGGAACCAGTGTCTAATTGTGGGCCACGACACTCTGCCTACTTCAAAGGCGGCTGGGGCCCTTAGTCTCTGAACTAACTGTATCAGGCAGCAAGGAGATCAGACCAGTCGGTCCTAAAGAAAATCCACCTTGAATATCCATAAGCTGGGAGGACGGACGCTGAAGCTGAAGTTCCAATACGCTGGCCACCTGAGGCGACGAGCTGACTCGCTGGAAAAGGCCCCGATGCTGGGAAAGATGGAGGGGCAAGAAGGGGAGCACAGAGGGTGAGATGGATGGATGGCAACTTGATGGACAAGAGTTTGAGCAAACTCTGGGAGCTGGTGAAGCACAGGGAAGCCTGGTGTGCTGCAGTCCCGGGGCCGAAAGCAGTCGGATAGGGCTGAGTGACTTTAGTGGAGCAGCCCTGAGTGGGTACGTCACCAGGAAGTCTCCGGTCATCTTGTTGGGGGTGGGGTCGGGTGCGGTGAGGCAAACAGACTTGAATGACAAACACGCTGAAGAAGCTTTAGCCTGACCTGAGTCCTTAAAGGCGCAGAATCTTTCCTGTAAATCTCTCAGCAGCAAAGTGGTTTCCTCAGGACCAAAGGCTGAAATCAGTTAAAGTAAAAACAATCCTAAGAAGCCATTCAGAGAGCTAGGGTGTTGTACGGACTCGGTGGACGCTTTTCCACGCTGTAATGATAATTTGTTTTAATTGCAAAGACATTTTGCAATTAAAAATATGGCAAACCTTGCAATTTCCTTTAGAAATCTGAGTTTTGCAGGCTGAATGAAGGAGAAGGAGAGGCCGGTGGACGGGTGGCTGTAAGGTATCCGGGATGGTGGCAGAAATCCGTCTTCCCCACTGACGGGGATAGATTGGTCTCGGTTGGGGCGAGGCGCCGGGTGGCCACGCCCGCCTCCCGCCTCGAGGATGCACGCGCACTGCCACCTACAGAGCTCCGCAGGGAACTCGGCCCCCCGCCCCCCCCCCCGCCTCGAGGTCACATGCTCTCATGGTACCCTTGGCGAAGGCTATGCTGTAGATTGCGACTCAAAACAGCCCAGCATTTATTCTGGTAAATGGTAGAGACCCAGGATCCCAACTCTCGGGCTTTTGATCACAAGGCTGTAGCCAACTGCTTGGTTTTGTGGAACCAGTGTCTAATTGTGGGCCACGACACTCTGCCTACTTCAAAGGCGGCTGGGGCCCTTAGTCTCTGAACTAACTGTATCAGGCAGCAAGGAGATCAGACCAGTCGGTCCTAAAGAAAATCCACCTTGAATATCCATAAGCTGGGAGGACGGACGCTGAAGCTGAAGTTCCAATACGCTGGCCACCTGAGGCGACGAGCTGACTCGCTGGAAAAGGCCCCGATGCTGGGAAAGATGGAGGGGCAAGAAGGGGAGCACAGAGGGTGAGATGGATGGATGGCAACTTGATGGACAAGAGTTTGAGCAAACTCTGGGAGCTGGTGAAGCACAGGGAAGCCTGGTGTGCTGCAGTCCCGGGGCCGAAAGCAGTCGGATAGGGCTGAGTGATTGAGTGGAGCAGCCCTGAGTGGGTACGTCACCAGGAAGTCTCCGGTCATCTTGTTGGGGGTGGGGTCGGGTGCGGTGAGGCAAACAGACTTGAATGACAAACACGCTGAAGAAGCTTTAGCCTGACCTGAGTCCTTAAAGGCGCAGAATCTTTCCTGTAAATCTCTCAGCAGCAAAGTGGTTTCCTCAGGACCAAAGGCTGAAATCAGTTAAAGTAAAAACAATCCTAAGAAGCCATTCAGAGAGCTAGGGTGTTGTACGGACTCGGTGGACGCTTTTCCACGCTGTAATGATAATTTGTTTTAATTGCAAAGACATTTTGCAATTAAAAATATGGCAAACCTTGCAATTTCCTTTAGAAATCTGAGTTTTGCAGGCTGAATGAAGGAGAAGGAGAGGCCGGTGGACGGGTGGCTGTAAGGTATCCGGGATGGTGGCAGAAATCCGTCTTCCCCACTGACGGGGATAGATTGGTCTCGGTTGGGGCGAGGCGCCGGGTGGCCACGCCCGCCTCCCGCCTCGAGGATGCACGCGCACTGCCACCTACAGAGCTCCGCAGGGAACTCGGCCTTCCTCCCTGCCCTTCCCTCCACCCTGGCCGGCCGGCCTGGCGAGCAAGCGAGGTCAGATTCCAGCAGAGGACTCCGCGTTCATTACCATTGCCCGTTCTTCCCTAGGGCGTTTGAAGACACACTAAAAACTAGGTCTCACTTTTGCAATCTTACCCAGCCAACTTTATCTCCCATCTCCGCAGAGGCGCTGCACTTGGTGATGGTTGTTTTTTACATTTATTCTTTTGCATTTAAAACATTCTATTGGGAGTATAGTTGATTTGCAATGCTGTGTTAGTTTCAGGGGTGCAACAAAGTGGATTAGTTATACATATACATATATTGAGCAAGCTCTGGGTGATGGTGAAGGGCAGGGAAGCCTGGCGTGCTGCAGTCCATGGGGTCGCAAAGAGTTGGACTAACCTGAACGAATACATATATCCACTCTTTTTTAAGCTTCTTTTCCCATAGAGGTCACCACAGGGTATTATTAGTAGGCCCTTATTTGTCGTGCTTCCCAGGTGGCGCAGTGGTAAAGAATCCAGCCGCTACTGCAGAAGGCTTGAGGGAGACGCGGGTTTGATCCCCGGGTGGGGAAGGTCCTCTGGAGGAGGAAACGACAACCCACTCTAGTATTCTTGCCTGGAGAGTCCCATGGGAGCCTGATGGGCTACATGCAGTCCATGGGGTTGGAAACAGTTGGACACGACTGAGTGACTGATCACATACCGTCCCAGTCTTCCAGTTCACCCCCTGGATGCTCCCAGGGACACCTCGGTCACCATCAGTTTGTCTTCTATCTGAAACTCTATTCTGTTCTGTGGACAAGTTCATTTGCACCGTTATTTATCTATTTATTTTAAAAATAAATTCCCCGTGTAACTCAGCTCTGCCGTCCCTTCCTCGGGGAAGCCAGGTCTTGCTTTTCTTGCTCTTGCATCTGATTGTAATATTTTTGGTTCAGTCATTTGAAAAATTATTTTAAGTTTTAAGTTTCAATTTTAAGTTTTAAGGTTAAGTGCAGGGTCCAGTGGCATGAGGGCGGTCACGTGGGTACACACCCATCACATCCATCCCTCTCCAGAAATCTCTACATCTCGAATCTTTTATTACCAAAGCAGATACCACTCTGCCTCCCCTCAGCCCTTGGCTGCCATTATTCTACTTTGCCTTTGTGAGCAAAGGCAGCTCAAACTCGTTCAATCCCCAAGTCGTGTCGGATTACCATTGCCCGTTCTTCCCTAGGGCGTTTGAAGACACACTAAAAACTAGGTCTCACTTTTGCAATCTTACCCAGCCAACTTTATCTCCCATCTCCGCAGAGGCGCTGCACTTGGTGATGGTTGTTTTTTACATTTATTCTTTTGCATTTAAACCATTCTATCGGGAGTATAGTTGATTTGCAATGCTGTGTTAGTTTCAGGGGTGCAACAAAGTGGATTAGTTATACATATACATATATTGAGCAAGCTCTGGGTGATGGTGAAGGGCAGGGAAGCCTGGCGTGCTGCAGTCCATGGGGTCGCAAAGAGTTGGACTAACCTGAACGAATACATATATCCACTCTTTTTTAAGCTTCTTTTCCCATAGAGGTCACCACAGGGTATTATTAGTAGGCCCTTATTTGTCGTGCTTCCCAGGTGGCGCAGTGGTAAAGAATCCAGCCGCTACTGCAGAAGGCTTGAGGGAGACGCGGGTTTGATCCCCGGGTGGGGAAGGTCCTCTGGAGGAGGAAACGACAACCCACTCTAGTATTCTTGCCTGGAGAGTCCCATGGGAGCCTGATGGGCTACATGCAGTCCATGGGGTTGGAAACAGTTGGACACGACTGAGTGACTGATCACATACCGTCCCAGTCTTCCAGTTCACCCCCTGGATGCTCCCAGGGACACCTCGGTCACCATCAGTTTGTCTTCTATCTGAAACTCTATTCTGTTCTGTGGACAAGTTCATTTGCACCGTTATTTATCTATTTATTTTAAAAATAAATTCCCCGTGTAACTCAGCTCTGCCGTCCCTTCCTCGGGGAAGCCAGGTCTTGCTTTTCTTGCTCTTGCATCTGATTGTAATATTTTTGGTTCAGTCATTTGAAAAATTATTTTAAGTTTTAAGTTTCAATTTTAAGTTTTAAGGTTAAGTGCAGGGTCCAGTGGCATGAGGGCGGTCACGTGGGTACACACCCATCACATCCATCCCTCTCCAGAAATCTCTACATCTCGAATCTTTTATTACCAAAGCAGATACCACTCTGCCTCCCCTCAGCCCTTGGCTGCCATTATTCTACTTTGCCTTTGTGAGCAAAGGCAGCTCAAACTCGTTCAATCCCCAAGTCGTGTCGGATTCTCATGGACTGCAGCACGCCAGGCTTCCCTGTCCTTCACCATCTCCCGGAGTTTGCCCATGTCCACTGAAGTGGTGATGCCATCCAGCCGTCTCCTCCTCTGTCGCCCTCTTCTCCCTCTGCCTTCAATCTTTCCCAGCATCAGGGTCTTCTCCAGTGAGTCCGCGGTTCACAGCAGGTGGCCAAAGGATGGGCGCTTCAGCTTGAGCATCAGTCCTTCCAATAAATATTCAGGGTTGATTTCCTTCAGGATCGACCGGTTGTCTTTCCTTGCTGTTCAAGGGACTCTTAAGAGTCTTCTTCGGCACCACAGTTCAACAGTATCAGTTCTTTGGCGCTCTACCGTCTTTATAGTCCAGCCCTCACATCTGTATATGACGACTGGAACGATCACAGCCTCGACTACGTGGACCTTCGTCGGCAAAGTGAGATCTTTGCTTTCTCTTTTCTAAGTACAATCATGGTATTTGTCCTCTAGTTTATTTCACTTAGCGGAATGTCCTCAGGATTCATCTATGTTGTAGCAGGGGTCAGAATTTCCTTCCTTTTTGAGGCTGAATAATAATATGGCATTGTATGGACAGACCACGTTTTGTTTATGCATTCCTTTGTTGATGGACACTTGGATTGCTTCCACCTTTAGGTCATTAGGAATAATGCCGCTGTGAACAGGGGTGAGCAAGTATCTTTTTGAGACCCTGTTTTCCGTCCTTTTGATGAAACACCCAGGAGTACAATTGTTGGGTCATCTGATAATCTACTTATTAATAATTTGAGAAACCACCATATGGTCGTGGCTCTTTGCTGTAATTTTGCATTGATTTGTGTGGTTATGTGATTGTCTGTCTTCTTATCAGGAGAGCAGGGATCCTGTTTATTTTGCCACCTTGCCTCCTACATCTTAGTATCGAGAACAACAATGCCTCGCCCAGAGGAACCCCTGAAATATCTGAAGAATTATTGAATGAGTCAGCCTAGTAGGAACGAGGCGTCATAGAGCCTCTTGGTCTCTGCACTTAATGAGTTTACAAATTAGCTGGTAAGGCGTGACACACACAAGACAAGGAGCAAATAAAGGAAGGAGATAATTATGTACTTAACTTTGGTTCTGCTCTTCAGCGTAGGAGGAGTTGAGAGAAGGAGGGATTTTCGTGGGAGGGGACAGGCACGGGAAGGTGGGTAGGTTTGGACTAGGAGGGAGGAAGGCACCACAGAATGAGAAAACAGTCATTTCCTCTGGCGTCACTGAGGTACAATTGATAAAAACTGTATGTATTTAAGGTGGGCAACTGACTTTTTTTCTATTTTTCTTTGGCCACCATGTGCAGTTTGGGGGATCCCAGTTTCCCAACTAGGGATCAAATCCAGGCCCTTGGCAGTAAGGGCATGGCATCCTAACCACTGGACAGCCAGGGCATTTCCTGGATGTTCTGAAATACCTATAAATTGTGAAATAATCGCCCCACTCAATCAAGCTAATTAATATATCCATCATTTTCCATATTACCAATTAACATATCCGTCACCTCACATAGTTACTAACGTGTGTGATGAGCACTTCACATCTACCTTCTAGCTCATGCAGTACTTTTCTTAATATCATTTCATTAACATATGTCCACCCAGGATCCATGTTGTCACAAATTGTAGGATGTTTATCTTTTTCAAGGCAGAACAATATTCCACTGTGGATATGTGCTGCACGCTCAGTCATGTCCAAACTCTTTGCGACCTCATGGACTGAGGAGCCCACCGGGCTCCTCAGTCCATGGGATTCTCCAGGCAAGAATACTGGAGTGGGTTGCCATTTCCTTCTCCAGGAGATCTTCCTGACCCAGGGATCAAACTCATGTCTCCTGCATTGACAGGCAGGTTCTTTACCACAGAGCCACCAGTGAAGCTTTCTGAATGTAGACGACCACATTTTCTCTATCCATTCATCCACTGATGAACACTTAGGTGGTTTCTATGTCTCGGCTATTGTAAAAAATATTACCTGAACATGAGAACTCAGATATGTTTTTGAGATAACTGACCTCGCCCAGAGGAACCCCTGAAATATCTGAAGAATTATTGAATGAGTCAGCCTAGTAGGAACGAGGCGTCATAGAGCCTCTTGGTCTCTGCACTTAATGAGTTTACAAATTAGCTGGTAAGGCGTGACACACACAAGACAAGGAGCAAATAAAGGAAGGAGATAATTATGTACTTAACTTTGGTTCTGCTCTTCAGCGTAGGAGGAGTTGAGAGAAGGAGGGATTTTCGTGGGAGGGGACAGGCACGGGAAGGTGGGTAGGTTTGGACTAGGAGGGAGGAAGGCACCACAGAATGAGAAAACAGTCATTTCCTCTGGCGTCACTGAGGTACAATTGATAAAAACTGTATGTATTTAAGGTGGGCAACTGACTTTTTTTCTATTTTTCTTTGGCCACCATGTGCAGTTTGGGGGATCCCAGTTTCCCAACTAGGGATCAAATCCAGGCCCTTGGCAGTAAGGGCATGGCATCCTAACCACTGGACAGCCAGGGCATTTCCTGGATGTTCTGAAATACCTATAAATTGTGAAATAATCGCCCCACTCAATCAAGCTAATTAATATATCCATCATTTTCCATATTACCAATTAACATATCCGTCACCTCACATAGTTACTAACGTGTGTGATGAGCACTTCACATCTACCTTCTAGCTCATGCAGTACTTTTCTTAATATCATTTCATTAACATATGTCCACCCAGGATCCATGTTGTCACAAATTGTAGGATGTTTATCTTTTTCAAGGCAGAACAATATTCCACTGTGGATATGTGCTGCACGCTCAGTCATGTCCAAACTCTTTGCGACCTCATGGACTGAGGAGCCCACCGGGCTCCTCAGTCCATGGGATTCTCCAGGCAAGAATACTGGAGTGGGTTGCCATTTCCTTCTCCAGGAGATCTTCCTGACCCAGGGATCAAACTCATGTCTCCTGCATTGACAGGCAGGTTCTTTACCACAGAGCCACCAGTGAAGCTTTCTGAATGTAGACGACCACATTTTCTCTATCCATTCATCCACTGATGAACACTTAGGTGGTTTCTATGTCTCGGCTATTGTAAAAAATATTACCTGAACATGAGAACTCAGATATGTTTTTGAGATAACTGATTTAGTGTCTTTTGCATATATCCCCAGAAGCGATATTGTTGAATCAAAAAGTAGTTTTATTTTTAATTTTGGGAGGAACCTCCATACTGCTTCTGTACTATGGCTGTATTATTTCACATTCCCACCAATGGAAGGAAACAGTCTTTTAAAATATATATATATATATATATTTATTTCTCTGCCTTTGGTCTTAGTTGTGGCAGCCAGGATCTTTGATTGCCAAATGCCTGGACTCTACAATAAATACAATAAATGCTCCAGTATATGCACAACAGAATTTATAAAGGTACTGTAAACTTTATGCAGCGTGGCTGTGACTTATGAGAGATTATCACACCTGACTGGGCATCATGACTGAGGTTTAGACCAACTAAGCCACCAGCGGATTCAACCAATGAGAAAGGCCAAGTTGGTCACACACACTGTGGTCGCTAAGCTATAGTTGTTGCAGATGACAAGCTGTAGATGGTGGAATGATTGATTAAAAAAAAAAAAGGAATTCTCCATGGCTAGTAATTGCTAATAAATGAGTAAGATCATACATGTTCTCAAACTGTCAGTGAATAAGGAGGGTGAAAAAGGCAGAAAACAGGAATCAAGCTATCTCAAAAGACCTAAGCAGATTATCTTGGAGAAACAAAGCTTGCCACAGGTATGGTTTTACCCAGCCTGGTGCTCTCTCTTTACAGCAGTTTCAAGGGACTTCCCAGTGGTCCAGTGACTAGACTCTGTGCTTTCAATGCAGGGACCTGGGTTTGATCCCTGGTCAGGGAACTAGACCCCACTCACCTCAGCTGAAAGAGTCCGGATGCCACAACTAAAGATACCATGGGCTGCAGCTAAGACCTGGCAGGGCCAAATAAATACATACAACAATTTTAAAAAAAATGCAGCTTCAATTGCTGAGACTGGACAGTGGGGATGAATCCAAGGGTGGGACACTCTGTTAGAGACAGAATGAGTTAAGGCAAAGTCGTTTGGTTGTTGTTGTGTCGCCATCTGACTCTTTGTGACCCCATGGACTGCAGCAGGCCACAGACGCCCCTGTCCTCCAGCATCTCCCGGAGTCTGCGCAAACCCATGCCCTTCAGAGGACTAAAACGTGTCAACACCCCAGCGAGGTCTGAGCTGGCATCTATATGGTCTCCATTCTCGCCGAGGACCCGACTCAGGGAGACCTGAGAGGACTGCTCTCAGGACATGGTGCTTCAGACGCACGAAATTCAGTCCTCAAGGTGGAATTCCCTGCTGATTTTGCTAAAACTTTGCCAGCTTTCCAAGAAACCACCCCCGTGTCCACAGGCACCTCTAGAGCCGTGCTCTTCCCCGTCCAAGGGCAGCTAACCGAAGGTTCAGCTAGAAGACGGAGAGTCGCTAAGCTCCCTTCAGGAGTCCCTGCCAGGTCCCAGGTCACTGCTGTTTGCTGGTCCCCCAACACCCGCTGATGGAGAGTCAGGGTCCTCTGCCCCCGAGCAAAGGAGGCCCCTCCAACTGGGACTTCCTCCCTGCTGGCTGCGGGCCGTCAAGCTCCCGAGCTCTTTGACGATTAAAACTCTTTGCAAAGTCCCAGCGATAGTCTTGATTTTTCAGATGTCAGTGCAGCGTGGGGCCGTGCGCAGTCACTTCAGTCGTGTCTGATGCTTTGTGACCCCGTGGACTGTAGTCCACCAGGCTCCCCTGTCCATGGGATTCTCCAGGCAAGAACACTGGAGTGGGTTGCCATTTCCTCTTCCAGGGGATCTTCCTGACCCAGGAAGGGAACCCACGTCTCATGTGTCTCCTGCGTCGCAGGCAGATTCTTACCGCTGAGCCACCAGGAGGGCCCTTCCAGAGAGTTAACCCCCCCAGTTTGCCACAGACTTAAACTAAATTCCTTGGAAAACATGACTCTGAGCTTCACCAAGGATGTGCCTTCTCTGACCCAACTTCCCCAGGAGGGTGCAGGTTCTTCTTCTTTTTAAAAATACTTATTTGGCTGTGCCGGGTCTTCCCTGTGGCACGCAGGATTGAGTTTCCTGACCAGAGATCAAACCCAGGCCTCCTGCATCGGGACCTCGGAGTCTTAAACACAGCCACCAAGGAACTCCCTACAGTTTTCTCTTCCTCTTTGAACAGGAACCTTAATACTTATACTTTGTGATGTGATCTCTGACCCCTAAGTTCCTTTTCAGTTTCTCTCAAGGGACACTTTGGAGGAGAGACATCTCAGCATTTTGAAGCGGAAACAAAGGTCACACGAACTCCTGTTCCCAGGTTAGAATTATTTTCAGGGAAACAGGTCTCTTTTTATTTTTTTTCTCCCTCAGGCTCTTTTCCAAAGCATTGTTTGCAGCTATTGTGTCAAAAAAAGAAAAAAGTAAAGGAAAGAAAGAAAGAAATGGAAACGACTGACTTTAAGTCTGACCCTAGTAAAAGGTCTAAATCTGTCCTGGGAACTGGGGTTACAAGAGAGAACAAGCCCAGGAAAAGAATTTATAGTCTCACAGGTTCCAAAAACAAGTAAAGGTTCAGCGTAACGCAGATTCGAACGAGGCATTTTTTTTTCCCTTAAAAAGTTTCCAGGGACCCTTGGGATAAAGTGTACAGCACAGTGGACAGAACTTTTCTTTTTCTGTTTTTCTGTTTTTTTGGTTTTCTTTCGGTGACGCTGCATGGCTTATGTGATATTATTCCCTGACTAGGGACAAACCTGGACTCCTGCAGTGGAAGCTTGGCGTCCTAACCAGTGGCACGCCAGGGAAGTCTCTACGCGCTTTCAAGACCTGATCCATCCAGCCTTCCAGACACATTTTCTCCGTCCACAAGAAAACTGTCTTAAGACCCTCCGATGGGCCCAGGATTCTTTTACCTGACCCAGGAAGGGAACCCACGTCTCATGTGTCTCCTGCGTCGCAGGCAGATTCTTACCGCTGAGCCACCAGGAGGGCCCTTCCAGAGAGTTAACCCCCCCAGTTTGCCACAGACTTAAACTAAATTCCTTGGAAAACATGACTCTGAGCTTCACCAAGGATGTGCCTTCTCTGACCCAACTTCCCCAGGAGGGTGCAGGTTCTTCTTCTTTTTAAAAATACTTATTTGGCTGTGCCGGGTCTTCCCTGTGGCACGCAGGATTGAGTTTCCTGACCAGAGATCAAACCCAGGCCTCCTGCATCGGGACCTCGGAGTCTTAAACACAGCCACCAAGGAACTCCCTACAGTTTTCTCTTCCTCTTTGAACAGGAACCTTAATACTTATACTTTGTGATGTGATCTCTGACCCCTAAGTTCCTTTTCAGTTTCTCTCAAGGGACACTTTGGAGGAGAGACATCTCAGCATTTTGAAGCGGAAACAAAGGTCACACGAACTCCTGTTCCCAGGTTAGAATTATTTTCAGGGAAACAGGTCTCTTTTTATTTTTTTTCTCCCTCAGGCTCTTTTCCAAAGCATTGTTTGCAGCTATTGTGTCAAAAAAAAAAAAAAAAAAAGTAAAGGAAAGAAAGAAAGAAATGGAAACGACTGACTTTAAGTCTGACCCTAGTAAAAGGTCTAAATCTGTCCTGGGAACTGGGGTTACAAGAGAGAACAAGCCCAGGAAAAGAATTTATAGTCTCACAGGTTCCAAAAACAAGTAAAGGTTCAGCGTAACGCAGATTCGAACGAGGCATTTTTTTTTCCCTTAAAAAGTTTCCAGGGACCCTTGGGATAAAGTGTACAGCACAGTGGACAGAACTTTTCTTTTTCTGTTTTTCTGTTTTTTTGGTTTTCTTTCGGTGACGCTGCATGGCTTATGTGATATTATTCCCTGACTAGGGACAAACCTGGACTCCTGCAGTGGAAGCTTGGCGTCCTAACCAGTGGCACGCCAGGGAAGTCTCTACGCGGCTTTCAAGACCTGATCCATCCAGCCTTCCAGACACATTTTCTCCGTCCACAAGAAAACTGTCTTAAGACCCTCCGATTTTTTTGTGTTACTCCCTTTGCTTTGTGCGATGGTCACTTTCAGACATCAACCTGTCTGGGTGAAGGGATGCCTAGGTAGCTAGTAAAATGATATTCCTGAGCAGATCAAATGGCTGTGACTTGTCCATTAGGGGCAAATTTGAATAGAATCTGGCCTCCTAACCAGGAAAACAGGATTCTCATTTTGCTGCCAGGACCCCCTGTATTCAACAACTTCAACTCCCTCTCCATCTCTTTTTCTTTTTTTTAATGAATAAGGGATAGGAAGCAGTAAGCAATGAGAAAGAAGGAAAATCAAAGATCCCTTTCTTTTTTAAAAAAATTTTCCTTTTCCTTCCTTTCCTTTCCTCCAGCCCTCTCTTTCTCACTCCTTCCTTCCCTCTTTAATATATTCTATGCACCTTTGAGGGCTTCCCATGTGGCACATGGGAAAGAATCCACCTGCCAATCCAGGAGACACGGGCTCAATCCCTGGGTTGGGAAGATCCCCTGAAGGAGGGCATGGCGACCCACTCCAGTATTCTTGCCTGGACAATCCCATGGACAGAGGAGCCTGGTGGGATACAGTCCACGAGGCCGCAAAGATTCAGTTCCCTTGAGTCTCTGAAGAAGTTGGAAATACATGAGGAGTGGGATGAAAAATTAAGGCATCACAGAATTCTGGGCTCTGAAGAGCCTCCCTAAACCCTGCAATGCAGCCCCCTCCACCCAGAGAGCACTGGCACTCAGGTTCCATCAAGATGAACGGGCGCTCTCCTCTAAAAATGATGCAGCCAAATGTAGTCCACGGTGAACTGAATCAATTTGGACAAACAAAAGCCAGTCCCAAATAGCAGCTTGAGGTTTATGAAAATGAGTCCAAGTCTAAGTGCTCAGGGAGAAATAAATGACCAAGAATAAACAGCGATGTGGCCTCGGCGACAGCCATGTGGGAAAGAGAAGGCGCTGGGCATACAATGCTTTGCAGCGCTGGCTTCGATTCTGTTTGGTCCTCACTGAGGAAATGGAAAGCTAGCTCAGTTTATGCTAACTCAAGACCGGGTGACTCCATGAGCTAGCTTCACAGGCTGTCTCTGCAGTGTCAGTGCAGGCCACGAAGAAACATCATGGATTCATCTTCCTTAAAGGCCTTTAAACATGCGTAGTAGTCGTGCATGTGTGTGTGTGTGCTCTGCACTGTTGCCCGCCAGGGTCCTGTGTGCATGGGATTCTCCAAGGCAAGAATACTGGAGTGGGGTGCTATTCCCCTTTCCAGGGAGTCTTCCCAACTCTGGGATCAAACCCGTGTCTCCTGCGGTGGCAGGTCGATTCTTTACGACTTGAGCCATTAGAGAAGCCCTGAGCTGTACTAGAGCATAGTAGTTACAGTCAGCAAGAGGAGAAGCAGCCTAAGTGTCTGTCGACAGATGAATGGCTAAAGAATATGAGATATGTATATAATGGAATATTATTCAGCCACAAAGAAGAATGAAATAACGCCATTAGCAGCAACATGGGTGGACCTGGAGATTATCATACTAAGGGAAGTCAGATAAAGACAAGTATTGTATGGTATCACTCGTTTATGGAATCTAAAAAAAGGACACAAATGAACTTCTTTACACAAGAGAAACAGACCCACAGACCTAGAAAACAAGCTTACGGTTACCAAGGGGAAAGTAGGAGACACATAAATTAGGATCTTGGGATTAACAGATACATAAGGGTTAAGTCACAGTCCGACTCTGTGTGACCCTGTGGACTGTAGCCCACCAGACTCCTGTGTCCATGGGATTCTCCAGGCAAGAATACTAGATTGGGTCACCATGCCTTCCTTCAGGAGATCTTCCCAACCCAGGGTTCTTTACCACTAGTGCGACCTGGGAAGCCCTAAAGAGATACATACTACCATCTACTAAATAGATAAAACACAAAGACTTACTATATAGCATAGGGAACCATATTCAATGAAATAACCTATAATGGAAAAGAATATGAAAAAATAACAGATACATGTATGTAGGAGTATATATATAACTGAATTACTTTGTTGTGTACTTGAAACTGACACAGCGTTGTAAACCAAGTATACTTCAATTTTTTAAAAAGTACAGTATTAGAGCAAGAATCAGAGGCTCTGGGGTCCAGAGACTGGAGGCAGGAAGTAGGGACACCTGTGTAGCAGCCAGTATGGTGTTTCTCACACTGGTCCAAAGAGCACAGGTATTCCAGGGAAGATGGTATTCCATGGTTAAATAAAGAACTATGACTATAGACCTTTTTTCGAGGCGGGTGGGAGGTGGGCTGGGGAGGAGGGGTGGGCGGGCCATTACTATTGGTCTTTCATTTTGTCTATTTTCATCCGTCTTTGTTCTTTGGCTCCTGTGGGCCTCCCATCACAGTGGCCTCTGTTGTCGAGAGCTCCGGTGGCAGGTAGATTCTTTACGACTTGAGCCATTAGAGAAGCCCTGAGCTGTACTAGAGCATAGTAGTTACAGTCAGCAAGAGGAGAAGCAGCCTAAGTGTCTGTCGACAGATGAATGGCTAAAGAATATGAGATATGTATATAATGGAATATTATTCAGCCACAAAGAAGAATGAAATAACGCCATTAGCAGCAACATGGGTGGACCTGGAGATTATCATACTAAGGGAAGTCAGATAAAGACAAGTATTGTATGGTATCACTCGTTTATGGAATCTAAAAAAAGGACACAAATGAACTTCTTTACACAAGAGAAACAGACCCACAGACCTAGAAAACAAGCTTACGGTTACCAAGGGGAAAGTAGGAGACACATAAATTAGGATCTTGGGATTAACAGATACATAAGGGTTAAGTCACAGTCCGACTCTGTGTGACCCTGTGGACTGTAGCCCACCAGACTCCTGTGTCCATGGGATTCTCCAGGCAAGAATACTAGATTGGGTCACCATGCCTTCCTTCAGGAGATCTTCCCAACCCAGGGTTCTTTACCACTAGTGCGACCTGGGAAGCCCTAAAGAGATACATACTACCATCTACTAAATAGATAAAACACAAAGACTTACTATATAGCATAGGGAACCATATTCAATGAAATAACCTATAATGGAAAAGAATATGAAAAAATAACAGATACATGTATGTAGGAGTATATATATAACTGAATTACTTTGTTGTGTACTTGAAACTGACACAGCGTTGTAAACCAAGTATACTTCAATTTTTTAAAAAGTACAGTATTAGAGCAAGAATCAGAGGCTCTGGGGTCCAGAGACTGGAGGCAGGAAGTAGGGACACCTGTGTAGCAGCCAGTATGGTGTTTCTCACACTGGTCCAAAGAGCACAGGTATTCCAGGGAAGATGGTATTCCATGGTTAAATAAAGAACTATGACTATAGACCTTTTTTCGAGGCGGGGGTCGGGTTGGGGAGGGAGGGGGGTGGGCGGGCCATTACTATTGGTCTTTCATTTTGTCTATTTTCATCCGTCTTTGTTCTTTGGCTCCTGTGGGCCTCCCATCACAGTGGCCTCTGTTGTCGCAGAGCTCCGGCTCTGGGCACATATGCTCCAGAGCTCTGGCTCGGTAATTGGACACATCGGTCCAGCCGCTCCGCGGTCCGTGGGATCTTCCCAGGCCAGGAATTGAACCGGCGCCCCTTGCACTGCAAGACAGACTGTTTACCCACTGGACCACCAGGGAAGCCCTGCAGGGTGGATTCTTAGCCACTGGGCCACCAGGGAATTCCTCGGATTTCATTACTGAAACCATCTCCAGATCATTAGGGGTAAAGTCTGATAAAAGGTGAGTGACCCAATTTGAGGATATCATTTTAGATTCAAAAGAATATCTTGGATGATTCAAATCAGAAGCAGTTCCCAGGGAGAAACTCCAAATACAATGGCAACGTCAAGGAAATAAGCCTATGGACTTTAGGGAGGAGAGTGTTAGTCGTGTCCAACTCTGTGACCCCCATGGACGGTAGCCCGCCAGGCTCCTCTGTCCATGGGATTCTCCAGGCAAGGATACTGGAGGGGGTGGCCATGTCCTTCTCCAGGGGATCTTCCCAACCCAGGGATGGAACCCAGGTCTCCTGCACTGCAGGCGGATTCTTTCCTGTTTGAGCCATAGTAGCAGGAGGACTCATTTCGATTTGTAAAATCTCCGGTGTGGATTTAACAGTCTCTTCAGTATAGAAACAAGCCTTTCAGAGCAGGATTCTGAAAAATAAAGAAAAGTATGAAAGGAGTATATATATAACTGAATTACTTTGTTGTGTACTTGAAACTGACACAGCGTTGTAAACCAAGTATACTTCAATTTTTTAAAAAGTACAGTATTAGAGCAAGAATCAGAGGCTCTGGGGTCCAGAGACTGGAGGCAGGAAGTAGGGACACCTGTGTAGCAGCCAGTATGGTGTTTCTCACACTGGTCCAAAGAGCACAGGTATTCCAGGGAAGATGGTATTCCATGGTTAAATAAAGAACTATGACTATAGACCTTTTTTCGAGGCGGGTGGGAGGTGGGCTGGGGAGGGGGATGGGCGGGCCATTACTATTGGTCTTTCATTTTGTCTATTTTCATCCGTCTTTGTTCTTTGGCTCCTGTGGGCCTCCCATCACAGTGGCCTCTGTTGTCGCAGAGCTCCGGCTCTGGGCACATATGCTCCAGAGCTCTGGCTCGGTAATTGGACACATCGGTCCAGCCGCTCCGCGGTCCGTGGGATCTTCCCAGGCCAGGAATTGAACCGGCGCCCCTTGCACTGCAAGACAGACTGTTTACCCACTGGACCACCAGGGAAGCCCTGCAGGGTGGATTCTTAGCCACTGGGCCACCAGGGAATTCCTCGGATTTCATTACTGAAACCATCTCCAGATCATTAGGGGTAAAGTCTGATAAAAGGTGAGTGACCCAATTTGAGGATATCATTTTAGATTCAAAAGAATATCTTGGATGATTCAAATCAGAAGCAGTTCCCAGGGAGAAACTCCAAATACAATGGCAACGTCAAGGAAATAAGCCTATGGACTTTAGGGAGGAGAGTGTTAGTCGTGTCCAACTCTGTGACCCCCATGGACGGTAGCCCGCCAGGCTCCTCTGTCCATGGGATTCTCCAGGCAAGGATACTGGAGGGGGTGGCCATGTCCTTCTCCAGGGGATCTTCCCAACCCAGGGATGGAACCCAGGTCTCCTGCACTGCAGGCGGATTCTTTCCTGTTTGAGCCATAGTAGCAGGAGGACTCATTTCGATTTGTAAAATCTCCGGTGTGGATTTAACAGTCTCTTCAGTATAGAAACAAGCCTTTCAGAGCAGGATTCAAATCGCAAATAAGAATGATACGATCAGTCCTCTGAAATGTACTTTCTTTTCTGGCCATGCCCCAGCTCAGGTTCCCAAGTTGGTCCCCCTGCAGCCACTGATAACATCGCTGGCACCTCTGGAGCCCTTCCTGCCTTTGTTCTGGGTGTCACTGATGTTAATCAGACCGGGAAGGAAACACGACTCAGAACTCACAAAGCCAAGGGGAACTGATTTTCAGGTTCTTGACTTTCAAATCCATGGCACAAAAGCTGAGACATTTTAGCTTACTATGTATGTGAGGCTGGAGTTACTACTCTTTTTCCTTTTTTTAAGTTATTTCTACTATTTCTGAACGGTACATTTATTTATTTACTTATTTTTTGGCCACTTCTATTGGTCTTTCATTTATCTATTTTCATCCATGTTTGTTCTTTGGCCTGTGTGGGCCCACGGTCGCAGCGGCCTCTGTCCCGGGCTTAGTTGCTCCGCAGCATGTGGGATCTTCCCGGATCAGGGATCGAACCTGTGTCTCTTGCATTGGCAGGCGAGCTTTTTACCACTGAGCTACCAGGGAAGCCCTAGAAACTGCATCCTTGGATTCAACCAACTGCAGATCAAAATGACTTTGGTTGAGACTTCTCTGGTGGTACAATGGGTAGGAATCTGCTTGGGGACCCAGGTTCTATCTCTGGGCTGGAAGTATTCCACATGCCGTGGAACAGCTGAGTTTGTGCTCTAAAGTCTGCCAGCTGCAACTACCGTGAGCCCACGTGCTACAACTACGGCAGCCCCTGTGCCTGGAGCCTGTGCTCTGCAACAAGAGAAGCCACTGCAGTGAGAAGCCCACGCTGCAACATAGACTCCATTTACTGCAAACATAAAAGCAGTAAAAAAATAAATATATAATCCAATACTGGAGGGGGTGGCCATGTCCTTCTCCAGGGGATCTTCCCAACCCAGGGATGGAACCCAGGTCTCCTGCACTGCAGGCGGATTCTTTCCTGTTTGAGCCATAGTAGCAGGAGGACTCATTTCGATTTGTAAAATCTCCGGTGTGGATTTAACAGTCTCTTCAGTATAGAAACAAGCCTTTCAGAGCAGGATTCAAATCGCAAATAAGAATGATACGATCAGTCCTCTGAAATGTACTTTCTTTTCTGGCCATGCCCCAGCTCAGGTTCCCAAGTTGGTCCCCCTGCAGCCACTGATAACATCGCTGGCACCTCTGGAGCCCTTCCTGCCTTTGTTCTGGGTGTCACTGATGTTAATCAGACCGGGAAGGAAACACGACTCAGAACTCACAAAGCCAAGGGGAACTGATTTTCAGGTTCTTGACTTTCAAATCCATGGCACAAAAGCTGAGACATTTTAGCTTACTATGTATGTGAGGCTGGAGTTACTACTCTTTTTCCTTTTTTTAAGTTATTTCTACTATTTCTGAACGGTACATTTATTTATTTACTTATTTTTTGGCCACTTCTATTGGTCTTTCATTTATCTATTTTCATCCATGTTTGTTCTTTGGCCTGTGTGGGCCCCCCGTCGCAGCGGCCTCTGTCCCGGGCTTAGTTGCTCCGCAGCATGTGGGATCTTCCCGGATCAGGGATCGAACCTGTGTCTCTTGCATTGGCAGGCGAGCTTTTTACCACTGAGCTACCAGGGAAGCCCTAGAAACTGCATCCTTGGATTCAACCAACTGCAGATCAAAATGACTTTGGTTGAGACTTCTCTGGTGGTACAATGGGTAGGAATCTGCTTGGGGACCCAGGTTCTATCTCTGGGCTGGAAGTATTCCACATGCCGTGGAACAGCTGAGTTTGTGCTCTAAAGTCTGCCAGCTGCAACTACCGTGAGCCCACGTGCTACAACTACGGCAGCCCCTGTGCCTGGAGCCTGTGCTCTGCAACAAGAGAAGCCACTGCAGTGAGAAGCCCACGCGCTGCAACATAGACTCCGTTTACTGCAACTAGAGAAAGCCAGCTCGCAGCAACCAAGACGCAGCACAGTCAAAAATAAAACAAATAAATATATAAAATTGAACAACAACAAAAAAAGAAGAGTTTATTTGAATGTGCGTTGTGAGGTCTACAGATCTGGAGGGTCGAATGTGTGCCTATATTTTGAAAGGAAAACATTTTAAAAGCACAATGATTTACTTCCTGGAACTGCTCTTTTACAGCATATTTTTACCTTGACCAAGGGGCTTCATAAGGAACATCTTGACCTTGTTTTGACCAAGGAACCTTGTTGGAGTGCAGACTCACTGTGGGTAAGTGAGCCCTGAGGAGGATTTCTGGCTGGGGGTATGCGTTTGGCAAGCAGGGACGACAGACTGCAGACTGAGCCCTCTAGAGGGGCTGATGGCTCTGCACCTTTCTTTCTTAAAGTCGTTATTTAATTTGTTACAATAGGGCTTCTGTTTTTTTATGTTTCCCTTTCTGGGGGGCTGCAAGGCATGCGGGATCTCCGCCCCCTGACCAGGGAATTGAACCCATACCCGCTGCGTGGAAGCTGAAGTCTTAACCCCTGGTCCACCAGGGAAATCCCGGCTTCGCATCTCATCCTCCCCAGGGAGCTGCGTTTCTCCCTGATTGCTTTCCGCGTCAGTCTCCCATTTGTATCCTCTCCCATCTTCTTCCTTCAACTCCACCTGCTTCTCCCAGATCCAACACCAGCATTCATGTACCATATGGCGTGATGTTATAATTTGGCAAAAACCAGTTAAAATGAAACTAAACTCTCCGTTACCCTGCCCTTTCTCATCCCTTTCCTTCTGTTCCTAGTTAATAGACTTTGTGGTTCTGTGGGAGGCTCACGCAGCTGGTAGCGTGTGGAAGGAGCCATAAAGTGATGTAAGAAGCCACTCCAGGAAGAAACACATTGATCCTGCAAAATGCCTGAGCTTAACTGTGTAAAGGAGCGCCAGCAGAGACCTAAGACAGACGGGTCCATTGTGACTGTGCTGTTAGGCAGGCATGTAGGTCTGTTTTACCATATGTCAGGTACCCGGTGTCTCTGGGCATGACGTTTTCCACTGAAGCACATTTCCAAGATAACTGAAGGTTATCATGTCAGGGATGAAAGTAACACTTTTCTTTCATTAGAATCTTTATAAGATATTATCGCTCACTTGCGCTAGACTATTGGCGCAGTGGTAAAGAATCCACCTTCCAAGGAAGGAGACCCAGGTTCGATTCCTGGGCTGGGAAGATCCCCCGGAGAAGGAAATGGCAACCTACTCCAGTGTTCTTGCCTGGAGAATCCCATGGACAGAGGAACCTGGCGGGTTATCGTCCATGGAGTCAGCAAAGAGTCAGACATGAATGAAGGAACTAAGTACATTGCTCAAAGTTGTTTAGAATGTTAAGACAGCACCAGCAGAGCTTCACACTGAACAGAGGCATGTCTGGGTGAGGAGCTCTGTGTGGACGTTCCTGGAGATTGATGTCTTTGGAGTCTGATGTCCCTGGAGCTTGCCCTGCCTGGGCCCAGTGACCTACACAGAGTGCTGGGAGGGTGGGCAAGGTGAGCCACCTTCTCACCCATGGAGGCCCAGGCAAGAAGCATCATGTGCTCCAACGCATCGCACCCCAGAAAGCTGGGTCCAGCCGCTGCCCCCAGCCACACCCTTCCTTCCTGCTGGTGTTGGAATAAGAATCCCATCCGAGACAAAGAAATGTGGAAACAAGCTTATATGTGGAATCTCCACTATGACACAAATGAACGTATCTATGAAATAGAAATGAAATCAGAAGCAGAGAAGAGACTGGTGGTTGCCGAGAAGAAGGGATGGAAGAGGGCAGGAGTGGGAGCCTGGGGTTACCAAACGATAAGCTCCTCCTCTAATAACACAGGGAACTACAGTCAACATTCTGTGATAAGCCATAATGGGAAAGAATATGAAAAAGAATATATATGTGTAAAACTGAATCACTGTGGTGTACAGGAAAAATGAACACAACATTGTCAATCAACTCTACCTCAATAAAATAAGTGCAAAAAAAAAAAAACCCAGAAACCAATGTCTTGATAGATATCTAGTGATTATTTCAAGAAAGAATCAGGAATTATAAGTGAGAATTTATAACTATCCAAACAAGTCTTGAATGTCTTGGTTGTTCCCTTAGCTTATTCCTTACAGTAGTTGCTTTTCCTTTTTAAAGACTTTTTCTCTGTTTTAAACATATATATATACATTTTTTGGCCACTTCTATTGGTCCCCCTTTCATTTCCATCTGTGTTCTTTGGCCTGTGTGGGCCTCCCATCGCAGTGGCCTCTCTCGCTGCAGAGCACGAGCTCTGGGCACATGAGCTCCAGAGCTCCAGCTCAGTAATTGGACACATCGGTCCAGCTGCTCCACGGCATGTGGGATCTTCCCAGGTCAGGGATTGAACCGGTGCCCCTTGCAAGGTGGTGTACCTACCCACTGGATCAACAGGGAAGCCTGTTTTAAAGACTTGAAAAAAATTTTTTTTAAATTTATTTATCTGACTGTGCTGTGAGAATTCTTAGTTGGGGCATGTGGGAGCTAGTTCCCCCACAAGGGATTGAACCAGGGCCCTCTGCATTGGGAGGGCTAAGTCTTAGCCACTGGACCACCAGTCAAGTCCCTAAAATGTTTTTGATGCGGGCCATTTTTAAAAAGTTTTTATTGAATTTGTTACAATATTGCTTCTGCTTTATTTACTTATTTATTTATTTTTTTTTTTGGCCACAAGGCATGTTTGATTTTAGCTCCCCGACCAGGGATCAAACCCACACCCTCTGTGTGAGAAGGCCAAGTCTTAACCACAGGAGCACCAGTGAAGTCCCTAGATGCTTGAGAATGAGATGGACCCAGGAGCTTGTCTTCAGAGGCAAACCCATAGAAAATGAACGATCTATGAAATAGAAATGAAATCAGAAGCAGAGAAGAGACTGGTGGTTGCCGAGAAGAAGGGATGGAAGAGGGCAGGAGTGGGAGCCTGGGGTTACCAAACGATAAGCTCCTCCTCTAATAACACAGGGAACTACAGTCAACATTCTGTGATAAGCCATAATGGGAAAGAATATGAAAAAGAATATATATGTGTAAAACTGAATCACTGTGGTGTACAGGAAAAATGAACACAACATTGTCAATCAACTCTACCTCAATAAAATAAGTGCAAAAAAAAAAAAACCCAGAAACCAATGTCTTGATAGATATCTAGTGATTATTTCAAGAAAGAATCAGGAATTATAAGTGAGAATTTATAACTATCCAAACAAGTCTTGAATGTCTTGGTTGTTCCCTTAGCTTATTCCTTACAGTAGTTGCTTTTCCTTTTTAAAGACTTTTTCTCTGTTTTAAACATATATATATACATTTTTTGGCCACTTCTATTGGTCCCCCTTTCATTTCCATCTGTGTTCTTTGGCCTGTGTGGGCCTCCCATCGCAGTGGCCTCTCTCGCTGCAGAGCACGAGCTCTGGGCACATGAGCTCCAGAGCTCCAGCTCAGTAATTGGACACATCGGTCCAGCTGCTCCACGGCATGTGGGATCTTCCCAGGTCAGGGATTGAACCGGTGCCCCTTGCAAGGTGGTGTACCTACCCACTGGATCAACAGGGAAGCCTGTTTTAAAGACTTGAAAAAAATTTTTTTTAAATTTATTTATCTGACTGTGCTGTGAGAATTCTTAGTTGGGGCATGTGGGAGCTAGTTCCCCCACAAGGGATTGAACCAGGGCCCTCTGCATTGGGAGGGCTAAGTCTTAGCCACTGGACCACCAGTCAAGTCCCTAAAAATGTTTTTGATGCGGGCCATTTTTTAAAAAGTCTTTATTGAATTTCTTACAATATTGCTTCTGCTTTATTTATTTATTTATTTATTTTTGTTTTTTGGCCACAAGGCATGTGGGCTCTTAGCTCCCAGACCAGGGATCAAACCCACACCCTCTGTGTGAGAAGGCCAAGTCTTAACCACAGGAGCACCAGTGAAGTCCCTAGATGCTTGAGAATGAGATGGACCCAGGAGCTTGTCTTCAGAGGCAGGGGAAAAGGAAGGAGATGTATTTATGTCAGCAGGTGAGGGCGGTCTTGGATGAGGAGCGAGAGAAAAGTCACTGAATCCCTGGGATGGCAGCTGGGCCTGGGAACCAGCTCTGGGAGTCCCACAGGGAAAACAGCTTAGGTGCCCTTTGACCCAGTCATCCTACTTCTAGAAAGCTCTGCTAGGAAAATAATCCAAAAGAAGAAACCTCTAACCCCCTTGACGTTTCCCAGCCTCTCAGGCGGGCCTGTGGGTACAGATGAGGGTCCCTTCACAGAGATGTCCATGGGCCCTGGCATCCTGGCCACCTGCAGAACTGGACCACCTCAAGCCTCTGGCTTCAAGCTGGTCAGTTAGCTCACACGTGCTAAGGACCAGATGTGCTTCTGTTCTGCTCTTGCCTGTCTATGGGAGTCCTCAGCCTGCAGGCCGTGGGAGGGTGGCCCTTTGCTTCTGGCCTAGCTGCTCCGCCCACACCGAAGGCTGCAGGGGGGTCATCTTCCTGGGTTTGGCCAGCTCTACCAAGGTACCAGGCTGTTCTTTTCACACCTGGACTAGCACGTGGCGCGGCTTTGCTCTTGGTCTCAAAGACCTCTCATCAGAAAGATACTTTCCCTGGGTCTTCCCTGGTGATCCAGAGGCTAAGATCCCACATGCCCAATGCAGGGGGCCTGGGTTCAATCCTTGGTCAGGGAACTAGACCTCACATGCTGCAGCTAAGAGTTTGCATGCCACAAGTCAAAATCCCACATGGTGCAACAAAGATCGAAGATCCCATGGGCCTAAGACCTGGTGTAGCTAAGTAAACAAATAAGTATTAAAAAGAAAAGAAAAAAAAAAGACAGTTCCCTTCTGTTCACCTCGTCTTTTCAAAAGAGGAAAACACGCCTTCCTTTTCCAGTTTCTTGACTCTCCATCTCCCCTTGCTAGGGCAACACAGGCCTGCTGCACACTGAGTGTCATCTCTTGTGAAAAGTTGCCTGAAAAATATGCCAGCGCCTCAATCTTCCCTGAGGCTCCGGGATCCGAGTAACGCACTTGTATTTCCCAGTTAGGGAACTAAGATCCCACATGTCATGCGGCAACTGAGCCCCAACGCAACAAAGATCCGGCATCATGCAAGAAACACCAGACGCAGCCGAATAAATAAATAGATATATATATATATATAAAATCCTCCTACCTCCTGCAACTGGAGAGGGTCTAGTAGAGAAAAACAATCTGGTTGTTGGCCAAGAGATTACATACATATGTACTATATATATATATATGCAAATGTTAGTCACTCAGTTGTGCCCCACATTTTTTTCCATGGAATGCTCCAAGCAAGAATATTGGAATGGGGCTTCCCTTGTGGCCCAGTGGGTAAAGAGTCCACCTTGCAGGGCAAGGGACACAGGTTCGACCCCTGGCCCGGGAAGATCCCATATGCCGCGGAGTGGCTGGACCGGTGTATTCAATTACGAGCCGGCGCTCTGCAGCGCATGCACCCAGAGCTGGTGCTCTGCAATAAGAGAGGCGCTGCGATGGGAGGCCCACGCAGGCCAAAGAGTTAAGATGGATAAAAATAAATAAATGAAGGACCAATAAAATAGGCCAAAATTAAACAAAAAAGATACTGGAGTGAGTTGTCATTCCCTTCTCCAGGGGATCTTCCCGACCTAGGGATTGGAACAGGGGTCTCCCGCATTGCAGGCAGATTCTTTACCATCTGCCATGGTCAACTAAGACCTCACATCTCATGGGCCTAAGAGGTGCAGGGGCCTGGGTTCAATCCTTGGTCAGGAACTAGACCTCACATGCTGCAGCTAAGAGTTTGCATGCCACAAGTCAAAATCCCACATGGTGCAACAAAGATCGAAGATCCCATGGGCCTAAGACCTGGTGTAGCTAAGTAAACAAATAAGTATTAAAAAGAAAAGAAAAAAAAAAGACAGTTCCCTTCTGTTCACCTCGTCTTTTCAAAAGAGGAAAACACGCCTTCCTTTTCCAGTTTCTTGACTCTCCATCTCCCCTTGCTAGGGCAACACAGGCCTGCTGCACACTGAGTGTCATCTCTTGTGAAAAGTTGCCTGAAAAATATGCCAGCGCCTCAATCTTCCCTGAGGCTCCGGGATCCGAGTAACGCACTTGTATTTCCCAGTTAGGGAACTAAGATCCCACATGTCATGCGGCAACTGAGCCCCAACGCAACAAAGATCCGGCATCATGCAAGAAACACCAGACGCAGCCGAATAAATAAATAGATATATATATATATATAAAATCCTCCTACCTCCTGCAACTGGAGAGGGTCTAGTAGAGAAAAACAATCTGGTTGTTGGCCAAGAGATTACATACATATGTACTATATATATATATATGCAAATGTTAGTCACTCAGTTGTGCCCAACATTTTTGTCCATGGAATGCTCCAAGCAAGAATATTGGAATGGGGCTTCCCTTGTGGCCCAGTGGGTAAAGAGTCCACCTTGCAGGGCAAGGGACACAGGTTCGACCCCTGGCCCGGGAAGATCCCATATGCCGCGGAGTGGCTGGACCGGTGTATTCAATTACGAGCCGGCGCTCTGCAGCGCATGCACCCAGAGCTGGTGCTCTGCAATAAGAGAGGCTGCTGCGATGGGAGGCCCACGCAGGCCAAAGAGTTAAGATGGATAAAAATAAATAAATGAAGGACCAATAAAATAGGCCAAAATTAAACAAAAAAGATACTGGAGTGAGTTGTCATTCCCTTCTCCAGGGGATCTTCCCGACCTAGGGATTGGAACAGGGGTCTCCCGCATTGCAGGCAGATTCTTTACCATCTGAGCCACCAGGGAAGCCCTATATATATAGGAGTCCTATCCCAAGGTCGTAGATTTGAGGCCTTGCACCAAGGCCACAGACGTGGAGCCCCACACCAAGGTCGTCTCCAGAACTGAGCCCCATTGTAATCACTGGCAAAAGCTCCCTGGTCTTTCCCAGCCGGCTTCCCCATCCCATATGAGGCAAAAATACCCACCAGGTGCTCAGCCTGCAGCAGCCTCGCCAGTCCCCTAGCGCCAGCCTCCCAGCTGGAGCTGTCTTTGTCTCGAGGCTATATAAGTGTCTCCTGCAGTCCCTGCATTGTAGGCAGATTCTTTACCACAGAATCCCCAGGCAAACTCAAAACTCTTGGTGTGTGTGCTGCAGTACATCACTTCAGGTGTGACCCCAAAGACGGGAGCCCACCAGGCTCTTCTGTCCACGGGATTCTCCAGGCAAGAATACTGGAGTGGGTCGCCATGCCCTCCTCCAGGGGATCTTCCCCACCCAGGGATCAAACCCACGTCTCCTGCACTGGCAGGCAGATTGTTTCCCACTGTGCCACCTGGGAAGCCCTAAAGAAACCTTTAGGGCTGGCATGACAGGAAACTCCAAGAGGTTTAGGCGCTCTGTGCCTGGAATGGGTCAAAGGTCAGATGTCTATATTGCTGATGATACTCATGATATCTCTGATCCTGATCCCTGGATAATGAGGGTGCCTCTGCTGTCCCCTTATGAGAAACAGGGAACAGCACACCTGCTCTGCAAGTCCCGTGGAAATTCCAGAGCCTCAGACTGGCTCATGGCTGTGAATTTGCTCCACAGTTTGAAAGGCGTTGCTCAGGGACTTCGGATCCCGTGCTCTCAAGCAGCATGACATCGCTAGAGACTCACTTAGAGGACGTGCCCCTGGTTGAGCCCAGGTGGAGGGCACTGGGCTTCAGGGTGAGAGGCCCCGATTCAAGACCGGTTCTGGGCTTCCCTGGTGGTCCAGTGGGTAAGGACACCGCCTTGCAGTGCAAGGGGTGCCGGTTTGAGCCCTGGCCTGGGAAGATCCCACGTGCTGTGGAGCGGCTGGACCGATGTATCCAATTACCGAGCCGGAGCTCTGCGACAACAGAGGCCACTGTGATGGGAGGCCCACACCGGCCAAAGAACAAAGATGGATGAAAATAGACAAATGAAAGACCAATAGAAATGGCCCGCCCGCTCTCCTCCCTCCCTAACTCACCCCAACCCGGGTCCCCCCCCCAAAAAAGACTGGTTCTGCCACATTCTTGCATGTGACCTGGGAACTCCCACTTACACATCTGTAGAATGGGAATCACAGTGACACCTTTAAACAGGTCTGTTGTGAAGATCAAAACAGGTGTGTGACAGCGTGAAAAAGAAAAAAGGCAGCGCCATAATAGTGCGGTGCCCCAAATGATTTTATGAATGACCATGCGGGTTAGGGTTAAAAGGACACAGAAGAGCTTCCTTGGTGGCTTCGTGGTAAAGAATTCGCCCGCCAATGCAGGAGACACGGGTTCCATCCCTGACCCCAGAAGAGCCCACATGCTTGGGAGCAACTCTGCCCCACACCCACTGAGCCCATGCCCTAGAGCTCAGGAGCCGCAGCAACTGAGCCCAGATGCCCTGAAGCCCGTGCTCTGCAAGGAGAGAGGCCGCTGAAATAAGAAGCCTGCGCCCTGCAACCAGAGAAAAGCCCCCGCAAGAACAAAGACCCAGCACAGCCAAAAATAGAGAGTAAACCAATAAATTTGCTGTATGACTCAGGGAACTCAACCAGGGGCTGTGTAACAACCTAGAGGGAGGGGTGGGAGGGAGCTTCAAGAGGAGGAAACATATATATCCACCTATGGCTGATTCATGTTGATGTTTGGCAGAAGCCAACAAAATTCTGTAAAACAATTATTCCTCAATTAAAAAAATAAATACATTTATTTTAAAAAATTTATCTGAAAAAAAAAAAGTCACATAAGAGGGGCCCTGTTGGACAAGCTAGTCCCACCTAGTGAGCGCTTGGGGTGGGGGAGGCGGGAGAGAGGGCTGAAGTTAAGGGTTCACATCAAAGGGACCTCTGTGGACGAGCCACTGACCTCGCAGGGCTCTCTGGGCGCCCTGCAAAGGGGTAACAATAGGGACATTCAGTCTGCTTCTGTGCCCCAGATCCCAGACTGGATCTGGGAGAGGAGCCTCCGCAGGCAAACCGGCGGGCGGGCACGGAGTCCGGATAAGAATCTTAATCCGGCTTCTTAAGCAGCTGCGCGCCAACCACAGCCGTCCCAGCCGCTTGGGAGAAGGCACGGCGTCCCAAGTCTTTCCACCCCTGAGCTGGCATCATGCATGGGAGGAGGTGGGCTAAGCACCCCTCCAACACTCAGACCCCCTGCCGGGAGAAACCTGGGAGAAGAGGGCGCTGTGGTCCTCCGCCCGGCTGGGAAGCCTGGGCCCCGCTGCGTGGCCGACGTCCCAGCGAAGCGCAGGGAGGGGACATGGGCTTTGGCAGCAGCCCGGCTTGGAGGGCTGCCTGGGAGACTCAGGACGAGCAGGTGTGGGTCCGCCTGGTAGGAATCTCTATTTCTTCCCCTCGCTCACCACCTCCAGGTTGGTCCATCAAACATCTGGGCTTCTGCTGGCTTCTAGCGCGCGCGTGGCCGGCAGGTGCCATTGCTTCTCAGTGGTTCTCAAGAAGGGCTAATGGATCTTGGAAGGCCCGTGGGGGCATTTAGGGGAGCCCTACTGACATTTAGTGGCATTGGCATTGACGCCAGACACCCCGAAAGTGTGAAACAGTCCTGCACAATAAAGAGCTATGTGGCATGACCTTCAGATGTCCATAGGACATCCCCATTAGGAAAGGCCATATATTGTTAATTATCTGAGAAAGCATCTAACCTGGTTTGGTACAAACAAAATGCTCTTTACTGTCAAAGTGAAAAAAAAATTGCAGTGGTAAAATACACATAAAAATACATAAAAATTTACCATTTTGGGGGGTACAATTCGGTGATTGAGTACATTAGCAATGCTGTACAAGGTCCAATTTTATTCCTGGCTAACAGAAGCACTCTTACCATGAAGAAGTTGTTCCTTCTTATCCTAGCACCCAGCCTCCACGGGCAAACAGGCTGCATGTCATGTCTAACTCTTTGCAACACTACATACTGTATCCGCCAGGCTCCTCTGTCCACGGGATTCTCCAGGCAGGAATACTGGAGTGGGTAGCCATGCCCTCCTCCAGGGGTTCTTCCTGACCCAGGGACTGAACCCACATCTCCTGCATTTACAAGTGGATTCTTTACCACGGAGCCACCTGGGAAGCCCATGTCCCGAGCCCTTAATAACCTCTAACCTACGTTCAGTCTCCATGCTTGCCTATTCAAGGTCCCTGATTGTGAGTGGAATTGCACCATATCTGTTCTTCGTTTCATCAAAAACGTTACCAAGGATTGTTCACCATATGGAAAAATGACCATCATCTGAAACGAGGCCACGCGTGATATTTGAATCATCAATAAAATTTATATGTCTCAGTCTGCATTTGTAACATTGAATATGGTTGACCTTTTCATCCGCTTTCTAAGGCAATTATGTCCAGACATTTGCGTATTGAAATTCATTTTCTTTTACCATGGTTTACATTCCTTCTTATTCCCAAGTTGAAGCACAAAGGTTGCACAGCAACTACTGAGACCAGGCACCCAAATGAGAGTCCACATGCCACGACGAGTGATCCCACGTGCTGCAACTAAGACCTGACGCAGCCAAGTAAATAAATCATAAAAATGTCAGAAAAGTCAAGAGCTCAGTACCAGGAGCCTGGAGGTCTGAAGGCTAGGCCTAGCCCCGAGAAGTCAGGACACGTATATAATGTGAAGCAGCCTTGGGTCTGCTGGTGCGCTCTGAATGAGAGGGATATAGAGTGTGGGCCCTGGAAGGTGCGATCCTTCCGTTTCCTCCCCACCCCCGTGCGCCATCGCTCAGGTGCTTTCCAGCTCTGTCGTTGGCGCTGATGCCAACACAGACGACTGACATCTTTGGCCTCAAGGAGTCTGAAGTCTCACATGAGAGACGGGCCAGCAAACAAAAGACGGCAATGCAGGGCGGTAGATGTTTTCTCAGAAGAGCTGTGGACTGTGGAGTGATCACACGGACTCAGAAAAGGGGTCTAGAAATTTTCTAGGCCACTCCGGGTCTTACTGCCGAGGGCCCGGGTTCAATCCTGGTGGGACAAGTCATGTCTAACTCTTTGCAACACTACATACTGTATCCGCCAGGCTCCTCTGTCCACGGGATTCTCCAGGCAGGAATACTGGAGTGGGTAGCCATGCCCTCCTCCAGGGGTTCTTCCTGACCCAGGGACTGAACCCACATCTCCTGCATTTACAAGTGGATTCTTTACCACGGAGCCACCTGGGAAGCCCATGTCCCGAGCCCTTAATAACCTCTAATCTACGTTCAGTCTCCATGCTTGCCTATTCAAGGTCCCTGATTGTGAGTGGAATTGCACCATATCTGTTCTTCGTTTCATCAAAAACGTTACCAAGGATTGTTCACCATATGGAAAAATGACCATCATCTGAAACGAGGCCACGCGTGATATTTGAATCATCAATAAAATTTATATGTCTCAGTCTGCATTTGTAACATTGAATATGGTTGACCTTTTCATCCGCTTTCTAAGGCAATTATGTCCAGACATTTGCGTATTGAAATTCATTTTCTTTTACCATGGTTTACATTCCTTCTTATTCCCAAGTTGAAGCACAAAGGTTGCACAGCAACTACTGAGACCAGGCACCCAAATGAGAGTCCACATGCCACGACGAGTGATCCCACGTGCTGCAACTAAGACCTGACGAGCCAAGTAAATAAATCATAAAAATGTCAGAAAAGTCAAGAGCTCAGTACCAGGAGCCTGGAGGTCTGAAGGCTAGGCCTAGCCCCGAGAAGTCAGGACACGTATATAATGTGAAGCAGCCTTGGGTCTGCTGGTGCGCTCTGAATGAGAGGGATATAGAGTGTGGGCCCTGGAAGGTGCGATCCTTCCGTTTCCTCCCCACCCCCGTGCGCCATCGCTCAGGTGCTTTCCAGCTCTGTCGTTGGCGCTGATGCCAACACAGACGACTGACATCTTTGGCCTCAAGGAGTCTGAAGTCTCACATGAGAGACGGGCCAGCAAACAAAAGACGGCAATGCAGGGCGGTAGATGTTTTCTCAGAAGAGCTGTGGACTGTGGAGTGATCACACGGACTCAGAAAAGGGGGTCTAGAAATTTTCTGGCCAGTGCAGTGGCTGGGACTCCGGGTCTTACTGCCGAGGGCCCGGGTTCAATCCCTGGTCAGGGAACAAAGATCTCTGCAGCAAGAGAAGAACGCCCGGTAGGCCTCCTAGAGGAGAGATCCTAGCCCTGACAACTGTGACAGATGGACTTACCACCTCTTGCCAATATCCCAGCCTGCCTCCGTTCCTATGTTGAAGTCCTGACCCCCAGAGTGACTGTTCAGAGATGAGGCCTTTAAAGACACAATAAAGTTAAAATGACGTCACGAGGCTGGGCCCTCGTGCAATGGGACCGGCGTCTTTATAAGCGTGGACCGAGACACGGACGTGAGCGCACACAGGAGGAAGGCCACGGGAGACACGGGGCGGCCACTGGAAAGAACATCTCGGAGTCGATGGCCACCTGACAGGATCGCATCCTGCCTCCGGAGAAGCCCGCCCTGCCGACATCTTTGACATTCAGCCTCCAGTCATGAGAAAATACACGCGTGTTCTTTACGCCACTCGGACGGGGGTATTTTGTGATGGTGGCCCGAGCAAACGAATACAACAGCTGAGTTCAAAGTGTTCCGCTGAGATAAAATATAATTTTCTTTAATTTTTTTTTTTTCTGGTGGCCGTGCTGTGTGACGTGTGGGATCTTAGTTCTGCAACCTGGATCAAACCCTAGTGCCCACTGGATTGGGAGCATGGAGTTCTAACTACTGGACAGCCAGGAAAGCCTCTCCGCATTTTTCTTTTGAAAAATAAAACTATGTACAAAGGATTTTCACCTGGCAAAAGCAACGGGAATACTCTTTTGAAATATTAAACTGGCGTGGTTTTCACACCCCTTTAATTATGTTCTCCGCCTCCCTGTCGCCCACTGCAGGCTTCCACAATGCTGAGCTGTAAACACCAGGGCAGGTGAGGGGCGGAGGGTGTCTGGAATAAAAAGGTCATTGATGGACTTTGATTTTCAAAAACTGACTTTGTGGATTCCACATTGAAAGCACAGTTTTGAAAGCCAGGATGTATGGAGAAAGAAAATGTTGATCTTCTGAATTTTAAAAGCTCCCTTTCTATCTGGGGAGTGGGGCTGGCGTTTTTGATACTTCAGCCTTCGGTAGCCAGAGCTCAGGCTCTGTCAAAAGGGAGGTGCCGACAGACAGGAAGAGGGAGACAGGAGGTGAAGGAATGAGACACCTGAGTCCTGCTTCTTCGCCTGAAGGGGGGCCAGGTGTACCTGTCCAGGTAGTCTGGGGAACCCCAGAGCAGGAGCCTCGTTCCTCACTTGACAGGAACAGATCAGGGAACAGTCAAGTCCCAGAGAACCACATTAGAACGGGCTGGGGGAAGAGTCAAGACAGAGAGGACAAAGCTGGGCCCGACCTGCAAGGGTTTCTAAGCTTCCGTGTGGCAGAGAAGGTCCAAGGGGTCCCAGGTGCTCCTAGTGGAGGATGCAGAAAGCAGCTATGTTGAGCCAGGAGACCAGCTGTACTGGCCACTGCCCCTGCGTGCTGGGAGCCCGTGCTGGGGCTGCGGGTGGACCGCCAGGCCAGAGAACGAAGAGCATAGAGTCCAGACTGGGAGCGTTTGCTGCACTCGGGAGAGCCAGACAGAACCAAGATGGCGGAGGGGGTAGAGAGGTGCCTGGGATTAGGCGGCACGGAAATCCCACATGCATTTATTTGGCCGAGCTGGGTCTTAGTTGTGGCATGGGGGGTCTTCAGTTGACGGCATGCGGGATCTTTGTTACGGCACATGGAATCTCGTTCCCTGATTAGGGACTGAACCCAAGCCTCTTGCACTGGACCACCAGGGAAGCCCCTAGAAGTTTTGACTCTGGCCTAAGGACCTGGACTTGAATCTGAGGGGTCTTGTCCTGTGGCTAAGTTCACGAATGCTTTTCTCTACGATAACCGAAGGGGATCAGACATCTGGAAAGATGATTTTACTTGAAAGAGACCAAAGGAACCCAAATAAGACAGTTAAACTGTTAAACTGGGAAAGACTGAGATACATCTAACTAGCAAGTCCGCACACCTCTCTCACCCTTTCTTACTCTGAGGCAAAGAGGAGGCTTAGACAACAGCACACTTCCCGGCATCTCGGAATGCCTCAGATGGGGTTTTCAACCCAGGATGTATGGAGAAAGAAAATGTTGATCTTCTGAATTTTAAAAGCTCCCTTTCTATCTGGGGAGTGGGGCTGGCGTTTTTGATACTTCAGCCTTCGGTAGCCAGAGCTCAGGCTCTGTCAAAAGGGAGGTGCCGACAGACAGGAAGAGGGAGACAGGAGGTGAAGGAATGAGACACCTGAGTCCTGCTTCTTCGCCTGAAGGGGGGCCAGGTGTACCTGTCCAGGTAGTCTGGGGAACCCCAGAGCAGGAGCCTCGTTCCTCACTTGACAGGAACAGATCAGGGAACAGTCAAGTCCCAGAGAACCACATTAGAACGGGCTGGGGGAAGAGTCAAGACAGAGAGGACAAAGCTGGGCCCGACCTGCAAGGGTTTCTAAGCTTCCGTGTGGCAGAGAAGGTCCAAGGGGTCCCAGGTGCTCCTAGTGGAGGATGCAGAAAGCAGCTATGTTGAGCCAGGAGACCAGCTGTACTGGCCACTGCCCCTGCGTGCTGGGAGCCCGTGCTGGGGCTGCGGGTGGACCGCCAGGCCAGAGAACGAAGAGCATAGAGTCCAGACTGGGAGCGTTTGCTGCACTCGGGAGAGCCAGACAGAACCAAGATGGCGGAGCGGGGTAGAGAGGTGCCTGGGATTAGGCGGCACGGGAAATCCCACATGCATTTATTTGGCCGAGCTGGGTCTTAGTTGTGGCATGGGGGGTCTTCAGTTGACGGCATGCGGGATCTTTGTTACGGCACATGGAATCTCGTTCCCTGATTAGGGACTGAACCCAAGCCTCTTGCACTGGACCACCAGGGAAGCCCCTAGAAGTTTTGACTCTGGCCTAAGGACCTGGACTTGAATCTGAGGGGTCTTGTCCTGTGGCTAAGTTCACGAATGCTTTTCTCTACGATAACCGAAGGGGATCAGACATCTGGAAAGATGATTTTACTTGAAAGAGACCAAAGGAACCCAAATAAGACAGTTAAACTGTTAAACTGGGAAAGACTGAGATACATCTAACTAGCAAGTCCGCACACCTCTCTCCACCCTTTCTTACTCTGAGGCAAAGAGGAGGGCTTAGACAACAGCACACTTCCCGGCATCTCGGAATGCCTCAGATGGGGTTTTCAACCCACTGCGCTCTCTCTGGAGTCTCTTCTGAGTTTTCTCAGGCTTTGCTTTACTAACTTCCACAAGATGTCTCTGAGCTCCTTGGCAGGTAAATAAAATCAAGAGAGAGGGTGATTGCTCCTTAGATTCTTTCCCCCAGCCTTTGAAACACTTGAAGTATAATTGCTTCACCGTGTTCTGTTTGTTTCTGCTCTACAACAGGGCGGAACAGCTCCAGGTGTACACGTTCTCTTGCTCATGGGCCTCCTCCCGCCTGCCCCATTCCTGGCTCTAGGTCATCCCGGACGGCGGAGCTCCCTGAGCTGGGCGGCGGCTTCCACTAGCTCTCCGCTTCACTCCTGGGGTCGAGAGGTCGGCGCTGCTCTCCATTCACCCTACCCTCTCTTCCCCGACCCCGTGTCCACACTTCTGTTCTCTACAAACCAACTGGGTTCATCCACAGGACTAAAACTGGCTCCGTTTTATTTCTTTTTATGGTCAAGGTCCTTGGAATCTTGATTTCAGCTAGTTTAGGCTCTGTGGAATGCAGTTACCTTCCTCACTAATAATGTCATAGCTCCTAATAATAGCACGCAGACAATATTCTTTTTTTTTTTCTTTGGTTTGTTGGTTTTGATGGGCTAACACAGGAGGTAGCACACCTTTTCTAGGGACCAGACTGTAAATATTTTAGGCTTTACAGGCTGTTTGATCTCTGCCATGATTATTCAGGTTTCCTCTTGTCATGCAAAACCAGCCATAGACAAGAGGCTGAGCTTCTATGAAACGTTAGTTATAGACACCAAAATCTGATTTTTTTTCAAAATCCACATTTTATATAATTTGCACATGTCACAAGACATTTTTCTTTTCATATTTTTCCCAGAACCTTGCCCCCTCCTCTTATTTTTGGCTGTGCCACTAGGTATGTGAGATCTTAGTTCCCAGACCAGGGATCGAACCCATATCCCCTGCAGTGGAAGCATGGAGTCTTAACCACTGGACCACCAAGGAAGCCCCCCAGCAGCCTGTGAAAAATGAAAAAAAAAAAAAACCAAACAAGCCTACTTTTAGCTTACTATTTGTACAAAACCAGGATTTGGTCTGTGTCTGCCAATCCCTGGGTAAACAAGTAACTGCAAAGAGTCTCTATAGAAACAAGTGTATTTCACTCCATCCCTAATTTATCAAAACTAAGATGGCAGGATTTGGGAGTGGAAGGGAAAAGGGATGTAAAAATCTGTTATCACTTTTGCTCTAAGCCAGGATATTTGATTAAGAGAAATAAACCAGATATTGTTAGATTTATGCAATTTCCTTTTCTTTTTAAAAGCCTGTTTCTGCCAATAGTGATGTTAGAAAATGCTATTTTGATGAGGAAATAATGAGATCATTTGAGTTATCACCAATACATGATGGCTGTGAGAGCAGTCTTTACCAGCTGCCAGGTCTATAGGATGTGAAAAGGGGAAAAGCATTGGTTTCTTCAGTGTTATATTTAACTCTTTATGCTGCTGTGTGTAGCATGAAAGGAACGTGTGTGTGCGTGTGTGTATGCATGTTTGTGATAGAGAGACAAAAAGAGGGGCGGGGGAGGGGCTGAGAGAGGAGAGAAGAGGAGGGGGCAGTGTAGGGCTGTCTACAAGCACTGACCCAGTCTTCGCCTTGCTGCAGCTCCTCACTGTGCCGTCGGCTGGCTGCCATTATTATTAGTCACCCTTTGGCAGCAGATGCCTCTTCCAGAAGTAACATTAGCCGCTGGGGTCAGTCATTAGAGACAAGGCTGACAGAAATATAGCCCCAGAGCTCCAAGATACTGCAGAGAACAGCAAAGGGGCCCATCCACCGGCAATGTCCAGGAAGGGAGAGGGAAGCCGGGCAGATCCAGAAGGGATGGGAACAGAAGAAATATTGTATGACATCCTTTATATGCGGAATCTAAAAAGAAGGGATACAAAGGAACTTACAAAACAGAAACGAGAATTCACAGACTTAGAGAACGAACGTGTGGTTATTGGGGGGAAGGAGTGGGGGAAGGGACAGTTAGGGACGGGCAGGTACACACTGCTGTATTTAAAGCAAACAACCAACAAGGGCCTGCTGCTGCAAAGCACGGGGAGCTCTGCTCAAAGTCCTGTGGCAGCTGGATGGGAGGGGCGTGTGGGGGCGAGAGGATGCATGTGTATGGGTGGCTGAGTCCCTTTGCTGTCCCCCCGAAACTATCACCACATTGTTAATTGGCTATGCTCCAAGATAAAATATAAAGTCAAAAAACTGCAGGGACGGGAAAGTGCCGTAGCCTAGGAACGCTGACCTAGTTCTAACTTCCCACTGAAATACAGTCATTCCCTGATACCCGAAACTCACTCTTTCCTGAAACTATGCTGAATGACATTTTTTGAAAGTTTTATTTATTTACTTATTTATTTTTGGCTCTTCTGGGGTTTCACTGCTGCTGCAGGCTCTTCTCTAGTTGCAGAGAGTGGGGGCTCCTCTCTCGTTGAGGTGAGCAGGCTTCTTGTTGCAGTGACTTCTCTTGTTGTGGAACTCGGGCTCTAGGGCACATAGGCTTCAGTCCTTGCGGCACATGGGCCCAATAGTTGCGGCTCCGAGGCTCAAGAGCACAGGCCTAATAGTTGTGGCTCACGGGCTTAGTTGCTCCGCAGCATGTGGGATCTGCCCGGATCAGGGATGGAATTTGTGTCTTCTGCTTTAGCAGGTGAACTCTTCACCACTGAGCTACCAGGGAAACCCTGAATGACATTTTTTTAAAGTGAGTTGGAACCTTATTTTTTCTAAGTGGGAAAAATGATAATGCTTCATTGGTCACATGAAATTATCATTTTTCCCCATAAAATTAAAAAAAGAAAACAACACTATGATACTCTTACCATAAAAACCCAAGTATTTTTTAAAAAGGTAAAGCATTCTGAAGCCTCAGTTATATAACAATTAATGAATTCATTAGTGAGTCTTTTTGAGCAGCACACACGTATTTCTGAGCCATATCAGTTACAATTATGTCTTCTGTTGGCGCCATGCAGTGGAGACATACAGCAATGTGAGTCAATAATGGAAGAGTAAGTCAAAGGCATTAAAGTTACTGACACTGGACCCAGGTTGTTACTGCTGCCAGGTGCGCTGGGGACCCTAACATGGGAATCATGAAGAGCTTCGTCCCCAGGACGTGGCAGGGGGAATGATGACGGCCCTCTGTCCCCAACCTGAGCTCAGGGATACTGAGTGAGCTTGGTTCAGGCATGTAAATTTCTTGATTTTGGTAATGGATTTTCAGGGACTATCTTTTCAAAAAGTAGCATACTTTCTGATGAGTGCAAGTTCAGATTAAGATATCTTGGGACTTCCCTGGTGGTCCAGTGGTTAAGATTTTGCCTTCCAAGAAGGGGGTGCTGCCTTGATCCCTGGTTGGGGAGCTAAGCTCTTACATACCTTGAGGCCCCCAAACGAAAACATTAAACAGAAGCAATACTGTAACAAATTCAATAAAGACGTTAAAAATGGTCCACATCAAAAAAAAAAAAAAATCTATCTATGGAGACACAGAAAAAGACCAAAACTTCTAATCACGATAAACTAATATGCATCAACCCAATATCTGAATTTGGAAGAAGGGTCTACTAAGACCAGGACCACGGGAACCATGTTGAAAGTAAACGTACGAGGAGGCTGCTCGGCCTGCTGCCAGCTTCACTGAAATAGGGTAGGTGCCTCTTTATTCCTCAGCCTGGAACAAGTAATCAAGACTTGAACCAACCGGTGAACAGGGAAGCCAGTGCTCTAAGGCTGCCCTTGGAGGCAGCTGCCGCATGAGGGCCATTGCTGGGTATCCCTACCGTTCAGAACACATCCATACGAACCGGAAGAGAAAGATGGAGACAGAGAGACGATGCTGGGCAAGAACATGCCTTGTTCCTCGATGGGAAGAACAATCAATCAGTTTTTTTAAGGAAAATACCATCAGCAGAGACAGGAAGCCCTGAAGGCAGGTCTCCAGGATTATGTGTTTTTCATGAATTTCAATAGGTAATTCAATGAAAGAAGTAGGCAGTGGAGGTGGGAGAGGATTCCACTGAGTAGATGATGGCTTCCAAGATGGTAGAAACTGGGTCCCTCGCCTCACACATCATCCTAGTAATCAGCAATGGTGTCAGGAATCTTTGTCACGGAAAATACAAGATTTCCATACTGTGTAAGTGGAACTGACTCAGGATTTTAGGTTAATGGCCATCAACCACTTAATATCAGGAAGGTAATCAGAGTAACATTGACACCTTCATCTGAAGCTGCAAAGAATAGAGCTGATCTAGGGGATACGCTAAATCAGTGACATCAGAAACAAATCTGAAAAGATTTAGGGAAACAGAAAAAAAAGACAAGCGTGAGGGATGATGGGCTTCCCTGGTGGCGCTAGCGGTAGAGAGCCTGCCCGCCAATGCAGGAGATACAAGAGACGTGGATTTGATCCCTGGGTTGGGAAGAGCCCCTGAAGAAGGGAATGGCAACTCACTCCGGTATTCTTGCCTGGAGAATCCCACGGCCAGAGGAACCTGGCGGGCTATGGTCCATAGAGTTGCAAAGGGTCAAACATCACTGAAGCGACTTAGCACACATGCACGTAAGGGATTATTAAAATCATAGATATGGATTAGATAGTTTAGAGATCCAGCTCAAGCTTGATGAGGGATCGCTAAGAAACAGAACACCTCAAACAGAAGCTAGGCTCAAGGATGACAGGAAGATAATTTTTTCTGACAAAAAGCATTGTATGTAAATAGAAAAGAATCACGCTGTGTCAAAGTGAGGCTCTGAAAACAGTCTCTCACTTCATGGAAAAACTTTTGAATGACAAGGGTAAAGAAGAATATATTCTATATTAATTTGGGACTCAAAACCGATATGCTGAAAGCGGAAAAAAACAGGCTGTCCACAGATTTTTCGTTTGCAAAACAGAAGGTCAGAAAAATATAGTGTCAGCAATTACATTAATAGTATTCTTCCTATAATTTTTAATATAGTGAAGTTCATTTCACATAAGGAAGTCACACAATACATTCTTTGCTACAAAGACCTCACAAAATATATCTATGCATTCTTCCTGAGAAACACTGCTTCATATTGCCAACTTAAAGGTGAACCAAGATTAAGAATTCAAGCATAGGCTGCTGGATTCGCTCTGCCATGGCCCACACTCTGTCTGTGGAGCGTGCTTTCTCTGAATCTGAATAAATCCATTTCTTACCTAAAAGAAAAAAGAATTCAAGCATAGGTGAATAATCCTAAAAAAAATCTTCCAGTGAAGAAACTTCTTGGTTTGGACTCAGACTCAGGATTCCTTATGGACTGTACGCTTTCAGGGGAATGTGTGGCCTGAGGATAAAATTCCACCTGGCAGATCTTCACTCGGTCACTCTGCTTTAGCTTCAGAAATTCTTTCCCATGTCCAGGAAATGTGGTAGTTCCTTTCCATCCTCCCATTTACAGTCAACCAGTTTTATTTCGTTACGATTGATACAGAGATCAAAGTAATCAGTCCTAAAGGAAATCAACCCTGAATATTCACTGGAAGGACTGATGCTGATGCTGAAGCTGAAGCTCCACTCCTCTGGCCCCCTGATGCGAAGAGCCGACTCACTGGAAAAGCCCCTGATGCTGGGAAAGACTGAGGGCAGGAGGAGAAGGGGACGATAGAAGACGAGATGGTTGGATGGCATCATTGACTCAATGGGTATGAGTCTGAGCAAACTCCAGGAGATAGTGAAGAACAGGGAAGCCTGGCGTGCTGCAGCCCATGGGGTTGAGAAGAGTCGGACGCCACAGAGGGACTGAAAAATGAGCAGGTACCGAGCAAATCTTCCTGTGTCTCTGTTTCCCAGGGGGAGTATGGACTCTAGAACCCTGCTTCTGACACTCAGGTGAGTTACCTGCTTCCCAACGTGCTTAGGCATTGAATTGTTTTGTATTATCAGGTACAGTGATTGCCAAGACCTCTTCTACATGTGACTCACCTGCGGTTACTAGCTTTTGAAGCAGTAAGGTAACATTTGAAAAAATTTTTCATTTCAACAGTAAAAATATAGTGTCAGCAATTACATTAATAGTATTCTTCCTATAATTTTTAATATAGTGAAGTTCATTTCACATAAGGAAGTCACACAATACATTCTTTGCTACAAAGACCTCACAAAATATATCTATGCATTCTTCCTGAGAAACACTGCTTCATATTGCCAACTTAAAGGTGAACCAAGATTAAGAATTCAAGCATAGGCTGCTGGATTCGCTCTGCCATGGCCCACACTCTGTCTGTGGAGCGTGCTTTCTCTGAATCTGAATAAATCCATTTCTTACCTAAAAGAAAAAAGAATTCAAGCATAGGTGAATAATCCTAAAAAAAATCTTCCAGTGAAGAAACTTCTTGGTTTGGACTCAGACTCAGGATTCCTTATGGACTGTACGCTTTCAGGGGAATGTGTGGCCTGAGGATAAAATTCCACCTGGCAGATCTTCACTCGGTCACTCTGCTTTAGCTTCAGAAATTCTTTCCCATGTCCAGGAAATGTGGTAGTTCCTTTCCATCCTCCCATTTACAGTCAACCAGTTTTATTTCGTTACGATTGATACAGAGATCAAAGTAATCAGTCCTAAAGGAAATCAACCCTGAATATTCACTGGAAGGACTGATGCTGATGCTGAAGCTGAAGCTCCACTCCTCTGGCCCCCTGATGCGAAGAGCCGACTCACTGGAAAAGCCCCTGATGCTGGGAAAGACTGAGGGCAGGAGGAGAAGGGGACGATAGAAGACGAGATGGTTGGATGGCATCATTGACTCAATGGGTATGAGTCTGAGCAAACTCCAGGAGATAGTGAAGAACAGGGAAGCCTGGCGTGCTGCAGCCCATGGGGTTGAGAAGAGTCGGACGCCACAGAGGGACTGAAAAATGAGCAGGTACCGAGCAAATCTTCCTGTGTCTCTGTTTCCCAGGGGGAGTATGGACTCTAGAACCCTGCTTCTGACACTCAGGTGAGTTACCTGCTTCCCAACGTGCTTAGGCATTGAATTGTTTTGTATTATCAGGTACAGTGATTGCCAAGACCTCTTCTACATGTGACTCACCTGCGGTTACTAGCTTTTGAAGCAGTAAGGTAACATTTGAGTACATATAATGTCATTATTCTTCAATGATTCGGAAGGAAGCGTGGCATCTTACAGTGCCATAAATTATGTCTCTACGCCTGTTAAGAGACCATGTGCATTAGGAGCATTTACTGGGCTTGTTAAAAATGCACATTGCTGGGCTTCCCTGGTAGCTCAGTGGTGAAGAGTTCACCTGCCAATGCAGGACACACGGGTTCAATCCCTGAGCCAGGAAGATCCCACAGGCTGCGGAGCAACTAAGCCTGGGAGCCACAACTGTGAAGCCTGTGCTCTAGAGCCTCAGAACCGCAACTACTGAGCCCAGGGGCGGCAACTATGGAAGCCCGTGTGCCCTAGGGCCGGAGTTCCACACCAGTAGAGGTCACTGCACAAGAAGCCTGCTCACCTCAACTACAGAGCAGCCCCCACTCCCTGCAACTAGAGAAGAGCGTGGGCAGCAGTGAAAACCCAGAATAGCCAAACATAAATAAGTAAATAAAATAAAAGAAAGAATGTTTTAAAAAATGCAGATTTCTGTGCCCCAATCTAGACCAGTGAGTCCGAGTCTCTGGCAATTTACAGACCAGAAATTTAGATTTGTTTTTTGGCTGTGGGATCTTACTGCCCTGACTAGGGATTCAACCTGGGCCCTCTGCATTGGAAACCTGAAATCTTAACCACTGGACCACCAGGGAAGTCCCTCCCAGAAATGTGGATTTTAAAACACACCCCATGGTAAAATCTGTGGCTCTTATGTACACTACTTGAATATAACTGCTTTAGTTTCATCGATTTCAGCATTACTATTTACTGCACAGAAGCTACAGGAAGTAGGAGATGGAGTCTAAATCCTTTTGATTCTCTGACATATGTTGGACATAATTTCCTTCAGTAAAAAGCTATCATAAACTTTCACTTGTTTCCATGCTTGCCTGCTAAGTAGCTCAGTTGTGTCTGACTCTCTGTGACCCCATGACTGTAGCCGGTCAGGCTCCTCCGTCTATGGGATTATTCAGGCAACAGTACTGGAGTAGGGTTGCCATTTCCTTCTCCAGATGTTGTTTCCATATCTGCCTCAAAATAGAAAACGTAAAGTTCAATTATATAATATCCTAAAACATATACAGTTATCCACAGGAAAATATATTCGTATATTCATTCTGAAAAAAGGTACCAAAATAGTTTTACGGAAATGACTTTGTATCTTCAGGAGATTTTCTTCTTTCCTGTTTTTAATTTGTCCTTATGGGGTTCCAGACATCTCTAATGCCAATCATTTGGTTTTACATTGCTGGGCTTCCTGGTAGCTCAGTGGTGAAGAGTTCACCTGCCAATGCAGGACACACGGGTTCGATCCCTGAGCCGGGAAGATCCCACAGGCTGCGGAGCAACTAAGCCCGGAGCCACAACTGTGAAGCCTGTGCTCTAGAGCCTCAGAACCGCAACTACTGAGCCCAGGGGCGGCAACTATGGAAGCCCGTGTGCCCTAGGGCCGGAGTTCCACACCAGTAGAGGTCACTGCACAAGAAGCCTGCTCACCTCAACTACAGAGCAGCCCCCACTCCCTGCAACTAGAGAAGAGCGTGGGCAGCAGTGAAAACCCAGAATAGCCAAACATAAATAAGTAAATAAAATAAAAGAAAGAATGTTTTAAAAAATGCAGATTTCTGTGCCCCAATCTAGACCAGTGAGTCCGAGTCTCTGGCAATTTACAGACCAGAAATTTAGATTTGTTTTTTGGCTGTGGGATCTTACTGCCCTGACTAGGGATTCAACCTGGGCCCTCTGCATTGGAAACCTGAAATCTTAACCACTGGACCACCAGGGAAGTCCCTCCCAGAAATGTGGATTTTAAAACACACCCCATGGTAAAATCTGTGGCTCTTATGTACACTACTTGAATATAACTGCTTTAGTTTCATCGATTTCAGCATTACTATTTACTGCACAGAAGCTACAGGAAGTAGGAGATGGAGTCTAAATCCTTTTGATTCTCTGACATATGTTGGACATAATTTCCTTCAGTAAAAAGCTATCATAAACTTTCACTTGTTTCCATGCTTGCCTGCTAAGTAGCTCAGTTGTGTCTGACTCTCTGTGACCCCATGACTGTAGCCGGTCAGGCTCCTCCGTCTATGGGATTATTCAGGCAACAGTACTGGAGTAGGGTTGCCATTTCCTTCTCCAGATGTTGTTTCCATATCTGCCTCAAAATAGAAAACGTAAAGTTCAATTATATAATATCCTAAAACATATACAGTTATCCACAGGAAAATATATTCGTATATTCATTCTGAAAAAAGGTACCAAAATAGTTTTACGGAAATGACTTTGTATCTTCAGGAGATTTTCTTCTTTCCTGTTTTTAATTTGTCCTTATGGGGTTCCAGACATCTCTAATGCCAATCATTTGTTGTTGTTTAATTGCTAAGCTGTGTCCCGCTCTTTGAGACCCCATGGACTGTAGCTCGCCAGGCTCCTCTGTTCATGGGATTTCCCCGGCAGGAATACTGGAGTGGGCGGCCATTTCCCTCTCCGGGGGATGTTCCCAACCCAAGGATCTGTAGAAGCTGTTCTACCAAACACATACAAATAGTATAAGGTACCACGTCCCAGAGGTATACTCAGGTTTGATTCAGCTCAGAATCAAAACTTGGAGGTCTCCTGCACTGGCAGGCGGATTCTTTACCGCTGAGTTACCAGGGAAAGAAAGCGAAGGCGCAGTTGCTCAGTCTTGTCTGATGCCTTGTGACTCGTGGATGAGCCATGGAATTCTCCTGGCAAGAATACTGCAGTGCGTAGCCTTTCCCTCCTTCCGGGGATCTTCCCAACCCAGGGACTGAACCCAAGTCTCCCACATTGCAGACGGATTCTTTACCACCCCAGCCTCACGGGAAGCCCGCGTTACCAGGGAAGCCCAGTGCCAGTCGTAGGTTATCATTTCAGTTTTGCTCCGTTTTATTTTTTGGTACCTTCATGACAGGCAGCTTAGGTCTCCACTAGGTGGCGCCAGTACTCTGGGCTGAATTGCCCATAAAGGTACCACCCATCTGAAAAAAATGCTCACAGCTCTGGCATTGCATTTATTTATTATTCTGAGGATATCTTTTATCCTCAGAAATGAGTGAAAAATTGGAAAGGATCTAGACTTCCTGATTGTTTTGAGGAAAGCCATGTATCCGGGTGTAACTCTTGTGCTATCCCAGGTTAAGTGCGGAGGGAAAGCACAGAGCCAAGCAGGTAGGGGCGGAGGCGGGCTGGGACTGACGAGCCTTCACTTCCTCAGAGGTAGGCTCTCATTTGGGTGGGAGCTCCGGCCGACTGGAGAGGCCGTTCTACTAAACACATACAAACAGTATAAGGTACCATGTCCCAGAGGCATACTCAGGCTTGATTCAGCTCAGAATCAAAACATGGAGGTCCGGGCTTCCTTGGTGGCTCAGTGGTAAAGAATCTACCTGCTCATATGCTGATGGACTAGGGGGTCTCAGACAGGGGCTCTGTGTCGACCTGGAGAGGTGGGATGGGGAGGGAGATGGGGGGAGCAATTAGGGGGCACATATGTACACCTATGGCTGATTCAGGTCAATGAGTGACAGTAAACAACAAAACTCGGTAAAAAAAAAAAATTAAAAAAAATTAAAAAAAAAAAAAAAAAGAATGTGCCTGCCAATGCAGGAAACACAGGTTCGATCCCTGGTCTGGGAAGATCTCCCTTGCCTCAGAGTAGCTAAACCCATGCACAACTACCAAGCCTGTGCCTCAGAGTCTAGGAACCACAGCCACGGAAGCCCAAGTGCTCTGGAGCCTGTGCCCTGCCACCACAGCGAGAAGCCTGTGCACAGCCCCAGAGAGGAGACCTCACTCATCACAACTAGAGAAAGCCCACACATGGCAACACAGTCCCAGCAGGGCCGTAAATAAATAATTAAAACAGAAAACAACAACTTGGAGGTCCAACCCGGTGGGTGGCGTATGAGCTAGAGATGCCAGACGTCAGGCAACCATGTAGCTTCAGCTAGAGACGTATAGACTGCACTCATGACAGTAACCCTACCCTCACCCCCACCAAAAAGGGGTGGGGAAGGAAAGAGAGCAACAGGGAGTTTTGGCACCCAGGGGAATTCATGAGCGCTGGCAGAGGCCATGGGAACAGAGCCAAGCAGGCTAGGTTCAGGGCAGGACATGGGCCCGAGGAGCAAATGAGTTGACAGGCATGGGAGCTAAGAACTGAGGCAGAAACCCAGGCAAATGGGCCAGGCAGACATCATGTTTCAGGACTGCTGTGGGTCACCACATCGACTTTCACAGTTTTCTTTTTGAAAAGATTCATGAAGGTTTTGGGTGGCGCTGGGCTTTCATCGCCAGGCGTGGGCTTTCTCTGGTTGTGGAGAGCCGGGAGCTCGAGGCTTCTCATTCATGGCTTTTTGGAAGTTCTACTAAACACATACAAACAGTATAAGGTACCATGTCCCAGAGGCATACTCAGGCTTGATTCAGCTCAGAATCAAAACATGGAGGTCCGGGCTTCCTTGGTGGCTCAGTGGTAAAGAATCTACCTGCTCATATGCTGATGGACTAGGGGGTCTCAGACAGGGGCTCTGTGTCGACCTGGAGAGGTGGGATGGGGAGGGAGATGGGGGGAGCAATTAGGGGGCACATATGTACACCTATGGCTGATTCAGGTCAATGAGTGACAGTAAACAACAAAACTCGGTAAAAAAATAAAATTTAAAAAAATTACAAAAAAAAAAAAAAAGAATGTGCCTGCCAATGCAGGAAACACAGGTTCGATCCCTGGTCTGGGAAGATCTCCCTTGCCTCAGAGTAGCTAAACCCATGCACAACTACCAAGCCTGTGCCTCAGAGTCTAGGAACCACAGCCACGGAAGCCCAAGTGCTCTGGAGCCTGTGCCCTGCCACCACAGCGAGAAGCCTGTGCACAGCCCCAGAGAGGAGACCTCACTCATCACAACTAGAGAAAGCCCACACATGGCAACACAGTCCCAGCAGGGCCGTAAATAAATAATTAAAACAGAAAACAACAACTTGGAGGTCCAACCCGGTGGGTGGCGTATGAGCTAGAGATGCCAGACGTCAGGCAACCATGTAGCTTCAGCTAGAGACGTATAGACTGCACTCATGACAGTAACCCTACCCTCACCCCCCCCAAAAGGGCTGGGGAAGGAAAGAGAGCAACAGGGAGTTTTGGCACCCAGGGGAATTCATGAGCGCTGGCAGAGGCCATGGGAACAGAGCCAAGCAGGCTAGGTTCAGGGCAGGACATGGGCCCGAGGAGCAAATGAGTTGACAGGCATGGGAGCTAAGAACTGAGGCAGAAACCCAGGCAAATGGGCCAGGCAGACATCATGTTTCAGGACTGCTGTGGGTCACCGCATCGACTTTCACAGTTTTCTTTTTGAAAAGATTCATGAAGGTTTTGGGTGGCGCTGGGCTTTCATCGCCAGGCGTGGGCTTTCTCTGGTTGCGGAGAGCCGGGAGCTCCTCTTTGCTGTGCTGCACAGGCTTCTCATTTCAGTGGCCTCACTCCAGGCAGAGCTTGGGCGCTGGGGCGGGCAGGCTCCAGGAGCCGCCGTGTGCGGGCTGCGTAGCTCTGTGGCCCGTGAGATCTTTCTGGACCAGGGAATGAATCCATGTTACCCTGCATTGGCAGGCGGATTCTTAGCCACTGGACCACCCAGGAAGTCCCTATCATACGTTTGTTGACCTGCTCTCCTAGTGAGAAACCTGGGGACTGAGCTGGGTACATTCCTTGCAAGTCGTCGTGCTACGTGCTTAGGAAGGAATTATTTTGAAAGAGAAGAACATCAGCAAATCAAGGCTTCACAATATTGCAAAATGTCGTGTTGAACTGTGCGCAAGCCAAGAGCGTCCTAGGAAAGGGAGATTTTCAGAGTCTATGAGAGATCCTTGGTCTCCCTCAGTACATACCCATACACATACACATGTGTGCGTGCATGCCGATTCTCGGCAAAAGACCCTGATGCTGGGAAAGATGGAGGGCAGGAGGAGAAGGGGGCAACAGAGGGTGAGATGGTTGGATGGCATCAGTGACTCAGTGGATGTGAGTTTGAACACCCTCTGGGAGACTGGGAAGGACAAGGGCAGCCTGGCGCGCTGCCGTTCTCGGGGCTGACACGACTTAGCAAATGGACAACAACAGCAGTGTGTCTGAAGTGGAAACCCTCCAGCCAGGCAGTCAGAGAAACATAGTTTTCAGCACTTTGGTCTCGTGGAGGAGGAGCGCCCGGGGCAGGTGGTGTCCATAACCCGGCGAGGGAAGGCTCCACGTCTGCCCCCCTGGACGTCATTGCTTGATTGTCCATTCCATTCATAGTATGCTTTGATATATTATTTGATATAATATGCTTTCATCTATTTTGATATTAAAAATAAGAATTTTTTCCTTACTTTTATGCAGGAAGTCCTTCCCCACTCAAAAATCAGGAATACAGACAGATCCTGACTTGGGAGGGTTTGACTTAGGATTTTTCATCTTCACGACGGTACAGAAGTGATACACACTCGGTAGAAATGGCACTTCACAGTTTGAATTTTGACCTTTCTTCAGGCTAGTATGATACAGCACAGTCCTCTCTCTGGGTGCTGGGCAGCGGCAGCGAGCTGGGGCTCCCAGTCAGCCCCACGATTAGACAGGTAAATGGCTGATTCACTTTCAAGCATTCTGCACCCAGATCCCCATGCTGTTTTCACTTCCAGTGTACTATTTAGTACGTCACATGAGATATCCAGCACTTTGTTATAAAATAGGCTTTGTGTCGGGTGATCTTGCCCTACTGTCGGCCCATGTAAGTGTTCTGCGAGCGGTTAACGTAGGCCGGGCTGAGCTAGGATGTTTGGGGCGTGTGCATGCTGCGTGGCTTGCATCATGTCTGACGCTGTGACCCCGTGGACTGCAGCCCACTGGGCTCCTCTGTCCATGAGATTCTCCAGGCAAGAAGACTGGAGTGAGGGAATTCCCTGGTGGTCCGGTGGCTGAGACTCTGTGCTCCCAATGCAGGGGGCCCAGGTTCAATCCCTGGTCAGGGAACTAGAGCCCACATGCTACAACTGAGACCCAATACAGCCAAATAAATATAAATAAAATATTAAAAAAAAAAGACTGGAGTGAGTAGCCCTGTCTTCCTCTGGGGAATCTTCCCAATCCAAGGATCGAACCCGCATCTCTTGTGTCTCCTGCATTGGCAGGCAGGCTCTTTACCACTAGCGCCACCTGAAAGCCCAGGATGTCCAGTAGGTTAAGTGTATGAAATGCCTTAAACTGAAGTATCGTTGATTTAAAATGTTGTGCCAGGGTTTCCCCTGGTGGTCCAGTGGGTAAGGACACCGCCTTGCAGTGCAAGGGGCGCCGGTTCGATCCCTGGCCTGGGAAGATCCCACGTGCCGCGGAGCGGCTGGACTGATGTGTCCAATCACCGAGCCGGAGCTCTGGAGCGCATGCGCCCAGAGTCAGCGCTCAGCAACGACAGACGCCACCACGATGGGAGGCCCACACGGGCCAAAGAACAAAGATGGATGAAAAGAGAGAAATGAAAGACCAATAGAAGTGGCCCGCCTGCTCCCCTGCCTCCCCAACCCGACCCTGCCCAAAGTAAATAAATAAATAAATCTTTAAAAAAAATAAAATGTTGTGCCAATCTCTGCTGTATAGCAAAGTGATTCCGTTATACACATATACAATTACTTTTTATATTCTTTTCCAGTTTGGTTTATCACAAGATATTAAATATAGTTTCCTGTGCTATACATTAGGACCTTGTTGTTTATTCATTCTAAACGTAGTGATTTTAAAAATTTATTTTATAAACATAATATTTTGCATCTCCCAACCCCAAACCCTCAGTCCATCCCTTCCCCTTTCCTTCCTTCTCCCCGACCTTGGCAACCCCAAGTTCGTTCTCTATGTTCATGAGTCTATTTCCACTTTATAGATAGATTCATTTGTGCCATATTTTAGATTCCACACACAAGTGATATTATATGGTATTTGTCTTTCTCTTTCTGACTTCACTTAGCATGATCATCTCTAAGAGGTCCATCCATGTTGCAGCCAATGGCATTATTTCATTCTTTTTTAAACAGGTGAGGAATATTCCATTGTATATATGGAATATTCTTTGTCCATTCATCTGTCGATTTAGGCTGACCCTGTGTCCTGGTGTTGTAAATAGTGCTGCCATGCACACTGGGGTGCATGTGTCTGTTTGAATTATGGTTTTCTCTGGATACATGCCCAGGAGTGGGATGGCTGGATAACAGGGCAGCTTTATTTTTAGTATTTTAAGGGCCCTCCACACTGTTCTCCATAGCAGCTGCCACAATTTATTAATTCATCCCCATAAACAGTATAGGAGGGTGCCCTTTTCTCTACACCCTTGCCGGCATTTGTGACTTGCAGCGTTCTTTTATGATGACCATTCTGACCAGTGTGAGCTGGTACCTCCTTGTAGTTTTGATTTGTATTTCTTGAATAATTAGTGATGTTGAACACCCTACGCCTATGTCTTCTTTGGAGAAAGGTCTTCTGCCAGTTTTTCAGTTGGGTTGTTTGGTTTTTGTTGTTGTTGACGATAAATGGACTTTTGCCTTGTATTTTCCACCAACAATGGGCTTATCAGGACACAACCCCATTGTAAGCTGAGGAGGATCTATATTCATTTATATTTTCTTTCCTTACTCCTTACCTTCCTTCCTGCCTTTTTCCTGTTCCCTTTCTCTCTCTCTTCCTCTCTCTCTCATTTGAAAACATTTAACTCTTGAATTCTTCTAGAATTGGTTTTGGTTCACAATATGAAAAAAGAACTGATATTTACATTCCTTTTGCTAACTGAACATTGCAGTGACATCTGTTGAAAAATGAAATTCTTAAAACATTAAGAGCTTTTCAAAGACCATAGATACTGAGTTTTTAGTCCGTGCCTCTTAGCAGTTGATGTCCTCAGGTTAAACAGAGATTTCAGCGATCAGTTTCAGTATTTCAAAAGGCCTATGGGAAATCAGTTTATCCTTTAGAAATAGTTTATCCATGATAAAACTCTAACCATGTTTCCACTTTTTTCAAACAATTTTTTAATTAATTAATTTATTTTCATCCAACTTTATTCTTTGGCCTGTGTCTCCCATTGCAGTGGCCTCTCTCACTGCAGAGCACCAGCTCTGGGCGCATGTGCTCCAGGGCACCAGGTCACAATTGGACACACTGGTCCAGCCACTCGGCAGCACATGGGATCTTCTCAGGCCAGGGATCGAACCGGCGCCCCCTGCACTGTAAGACGGACTCTCTACTGTCTTACACCGGACCACCAGGGGAGCCCCACTTTTTTTTTTTTTATCACACTGAGCAGGTTGTGGGATCTCAGTTCCCCAACCAGGGATTGAGCCTGGACCTCAACAGTGAAAGCCTGGAATCCTAACCACCAGGCCACCAATGAACTCTTGGCTTTCACTATGGATGAGAATTTTATCAGCTCAGTTCAGCATAACCGAGCCAACATTTGCAGAGCACCTACTGTGTACTGGGGTCTCTGCAAGGCACTAGATTCCTCACTGGATTCTATTGGATTGGTTATTTCATGGAAAGACAAATAGAGAACCAGCCATCACTGAAGTTTTGTGAATAAATGAGTTCACTGTGTGAGGTCTATGGAAGAAAATCATAAAGCGAGAAAAATACTACAACATTTCTTAGAAAGTCATGGATAGTGTGTACTTATTTTCAAACACTCAGCACCGGGCCCCAGGGCCTGGCACTTGGCAAGCCCTCTGGTGAGTGACTAAATCAAGCTGAATCAAAAAGATACTCTGGATACTGGAAAGGCCATGAGCCACAGGACCATCTGCTCCCTTTCTCTAATCACGAGTTTTGTTTTGTTTTGGCAGAAAGCATGTGGGAATCTTAGTTCCTGACCAGGGATCGAACCTGTACTGGCTGTCTTAGAAGGACAGAGTCTTGACCACTGGACCGACAGTGACGTCCCTCCAATGATAGGGTTTTAAGGCCTTTGGGAGGTAATGAAGCACAGTGTTCCATATGGGAGTATTAGGGCCAATACCTTGGCCACCTGATGCAAAGAGATGACTCACTGGAAAAGACCCCAATGCTGGGAAAAATAGAAGGCAGAAGAAGAGGACGACAGAGGACAAGATAGTTGGATGGCATCACCGACTCAATGGACATGAGTTTCAGCAAGATCTGGGAGATGGTGAAGGACAGGTGAGCCTGGCGGGTGGCAGTCTACAGGGTCACAAAGAGTCGGACACCACTGAGTGACTGATCTGAACGGAACTTTCCTAGAGAGGATTCATATTTTTTATCCAAAAATAAAAAGAAGATTCTGAGAACATAACCGCCTCATACCTGTAATTAAGAAACTTTGTCCTTACCAAGATACACCCCTGTGAATAGAATTTTTTGGGGAAAATCCTTATTTTATTCATGCAATTACTCTTTAAGACCTAGATTTCAGACAGGCAGTGTGTCTATTTTTTAAAGAGGGAAATAAAGAATCACTGGGTGCCATAAGGACCCTGAAAAAGCGCTTCTCCCTTCCCAAGGTTATGGGTACAAAAAGAGGCCCAGCTGGAGGATAAGTGCTAATAAAATTCGCCAAATTGATGGGCCAGCTGGAAGCTTCACCTAGCCTCCTGTTTCTGGTGACTGAATAGGAGGTCGACCTAGCTGCCCCGTAGGCTCGACGTGTCCCGGAAACTTCCCTCCAAGGTCACACACCTCCGCGAGGACGGCTTCCAAAGCGACCCAGCCGCGGCAGGGATGCTGAGCCTCTAGAGAAGATCAAGCCAGGCAGGCACGCGACGGGCTGGGCTTGAAAATTCGCCTTCCCCACAGCGTCGCAGGCTAAGCTCCCGCCTAAGGGGCCGTCTCGGGTGGTCCCGTTTGCACTAGCTGCCCTGCGTGTGTAAGTGCCCCACCATGCTGCGTCACTAATCTACGCGCGCAACACACACCCAGGCTTGCCTGGAGACTGTAGGACCAGGGACTTTGTCTGGAAAACAAGTAGAACACCCAAGCGTCAGAACTCATGATTGAAATGTTGAGGAAAGTCAAACCAAATTGTCTATGCTATGGAGACGCATCTTCAAAATAGAGAAAAGAAACACAAAACAATAAAAACCAAAACCCAAAACCAACGGCAGCAACAACAACAACAACAACAAAAACAGAAAAAGAAAAACTAAAAAAGGAAAAAAAATAGAGAAAAGAATACTGGAATAGTTTTTCCTACTGAAATCAGTTTTCACCCCAAAGGCCCTGACTAGGGAAACTTGGACAGAGCGAGCAGGCCATCTTGCGTTCAATATGCGACTAGACTCAGTACCAGAGCGGAGGTGGAAAAGTTCACTAGATGGCGCCCCAGTCCTGGTAAATGGTCCCCAGATTTTGGGCTGGAGTCAGGTTCTGGCATTAATGGTGATATCCTGGAGGCAAATTAACACAACACTTAGTGATTCTCCCACTAGAAGAATTCCCTCCTGCCTGCCACCCCGTACTCAGCCATTTTTTTTTTTTTTCCAACAGGAGGCAAAAAAGAAATACTTGTGTTCCCTCATTTATTTAACTGTGTTCCTAAAAAGACGTGCATAAACTCATTGCAGGACACACTCAGGGAAATTATTCTTAAAGTATTGCAGTGATTCCCAACATGGGCAGTACATTAGCTGTGTACCAGAAAAGCCTGGAGTTGGAAGAGGGAATTTGACAACCTGGATCATCCAGAGATGTGATGTTCGCCAGAGCTTGGGGGCTTCGTATCTTCCCTGAGGATGACCTTATTAGTTATTAAAAAAGAAAAAAAGAAAAAAAAACCATGAGTGACAATCAAGAACTTCCTGTATTCACGAGTGATGCAGGTGAATATTTACTAGTGAAGTCAGATGTGGAGTTCATTTTCACATATTTCAGGAGAAGGACTTCCCTGGTGGTCCAGTGTTTAAGACTTGGAGCTCCCAATGCAGGGGTCTCAGGTTCAATTCCTGGTTGGGGAACTAGATGCCATGTACTGTAACCAAGACCTAGAGTAGCTACACAAATGAACAATAAAAAATACTTTACAACATATTCCAAGGGGGAAATGGGGAAGTAGATAAATTGGGCAAAAGTTTTGAAGAAGAACAAGGGTTCATTATGCTATTGTGCCTGCAGGCTGAAATTGTTTTATAGTATGTGACTGGAGCAAAGTCTTCTAGTATAAGGCTGGTGTAAGGACAGAGTGAAGGGCTGTAAATGCTAAACAGTTGTAAATTAATGTTGATCTTTTCTAGACTTCAATTGTCTCTACAATGAAGGGTTGGGAGCAGCTGAACCATAAGATCCTTTCACCATCCATTTTTATGACTGTCTGAAGCCAGACTAGCTTGTAAGCGATGCCTGTCGGGAACGATGTCTCGTTGGTCAGACCTCAGCTCTCCCGAGGTGCCGTCTCCGTCCAAAAGTTCACTAGATGGCGCCCCAGTCCTGGTAAATGGTCCCCAGATTTTGGGCTGGAGTCAGGTTCTGGCATTAATGGTGATATCCTGGAGGCAAATTAACACAACACTTAGTGATTCTCCCACTAGAAGAATTCCCTCCTGCCTGCCACCCCGTGCTCAGCCTTTTTTTTTTTTCCAACAGGAGGCAAAAAAGAAATACTTATGTTCCCTCATTTATTTAACTGTGTTCCTAAAAAGACGTGCATAAACTCATTGCAGGACACACTCAGGGAAATTATTCTTAAAGTATTGCAGTGATTCCCAACATGGGCAGTACATTAGCTGTGTACCAGAAAAGCCTGGAGTTGGAAGAGGGAATTTGACAACCTGGCTCATCCAGAGATGTGATGTTCGCCAGAGCTTGGAACTTCGTATCTTCCCTGAGGATGACCTTATTAGTTATTAAAAAAGAAAAAAAGAAAAAAAAACCATGAGTGACAATCAAGAACTTCCTGTATTCACGAGTGATGCAGGTGAATATTTACTAGTGAAGTCAGATGTGGAGTTCATTTTCACATATTTCAGGAGAGGGACTTCCCTGGTGGTCCAGTGTTTAAGACTTGGAGCTCCCAATGCAGGGGTCTCAGGTTCAATTCCTGGTTGGGGAACTAGATGCCATGTACTGTAACCAAGACCTAGAGTAGCTACACAAATGAACAATAAAAAATACTTTACAACATATTCCAAGGGGGAAATGGGGAAGTAGATAAATTGGGCAAAAGTTTTGAAGAAGAACAAGGGTTCATTATGCTATTGTGCCTGCAGGCTGAAATTGTTTTATAGTATGTGACTGGAGCAAAGTCTTCTAGTATAAGGCTGGTGTAAGGACAGAGTGAAGGGCTGTAAATGCTAAACAGTTGTAAATTGATGTTGATCTTTTCTAGACTTCAATTGTCTCTACAATGAAGGGTTGGGAGCAGCTGAACCATAAGATCCTTTCACCATCCATTTTTATGACTGTCTGAAGCCAGACTAGCTTGTAAGCGATGCCTGTCGGGAACGATGTCTCGTTGGTCAGACCTCAGCTCTCCCGAGAGGTCTTCTTCGCCACTGTCTACACCCCAGCCCTGTGGCCGCACTCTCATTCCTTCTAGTTTACTTTTTGGTGGCGCCACACAGCATGCAGGCTCTTAGTGCCCCAACCAGGGATTGAACCTGTGCCCTCTGCAGTGACGTGAGGCGTTCTAACCACTGGACCGCTAGTGGATTCCCGTTCTCATTCTTTTTTTTTTAAAAGATGGTATGCTTTTTAAAATTTTTGCCTCTAAGTCATCATTTATCTTTCATCTTTTTTTATTCTTTGGCCTGTGTGGGCCTCCCATTGCAGTGGCCTCTCTCATTGCAGAGCACTGGCTCTGGGCGCATGCGCTCCAGAGCACTGGCTTGTAATTGGGCATACTGGTTCAGCCACGCCACGGCACGTGGGATCTTCCCCAGCCAGGGATCGAATCAGACTGCAAGGCGGACTCTTTACCCACTGGACCACCAGGGAAGCCCTCTCATTCTTACATACATATATATATATATATATATATTTTTTTTTTTTTTTTTCCATAGCATTTATCACCACCAGTGTTTTGGACTGACTGTCCCCCGACTCCCACACATGGAGACGAGCGCAGGGATGTCTGCTGTTGGACCATCTGTAGCACCCGTAGCTGGGGCTTCCACATTATCTTCCAGGCTCCTCTCTCCATGGGGTTCTCCAGGCAAAATACTGGTGTGGGCTGCCAGGCCCTTCTCCAGGGGATCTTCTCAACCCAGGGATGGAACCCGGGCCTCCTGACTCCTCACCACTGAGCCATCAGGCAAGTCCCAGTTGGGACGAGAAAGCAAAGCTCTGACACACAGGCCTGCCCGCCGTGGCGGGAAATGCTGTGCTGTAGTCAGCTGTCCAACTACACAAACAACCCCTGTTCACGCAATTACTTCATAGTCATACGTCAAACCAGGCTTTCCGGGTACCAACAATGGTAAAGAATCCACCTGCCAATGCAGCAGACAGAAGAGAGGAGGGTTTGACCCCTGGGTTGGGAAGATCCCCTGGAGAAGGAATTGGTACCCTCCCCCAGTAGGCCTGCCTGGAGAATCCCATGGACAGAGGAGCCTGGTGGGCTACAGCCCATGGGGTTGCTAAGAATCAGATGTGACGGAGCCAATGAGCACAGCACGGCAATACATGCACCAAACCAGGAAAGATGAAGGCATGGAAAGGTATACAACAGGAACTCAGTGGAGAAGCTGGAAAACTTCTAATTCCCAAGGGCTTCCGAAGAGATTCCACTGGAGACGGACCTTGAAATAGGAAGGTGGGAAAAAAAATAAATGGGAAGTTGGGATTTAGAAAATGAAAGTGCACGATAGTGTGTGTTCGTGGCCAGAAAAACCAAATGGATCAAGACAGAGCTGGTTCCAATGTATCTGGAATGGATTTAATAATCAGAGTGATAAGGATATGAATGATAATGACACTGGACATATCCTGAGTGCTTCCAGAGTGTCAGACCTCGTGTGTAATCTTACTTCTCAGCCATCCTAGGAGGTAAATCATCAGGAATGTTTTTGGCTACAGGTCACAGAAAGCTGACTCAAATCAGCTGGAAAATAAGGCATTTTCTTGGCTCAAGGAACTGGACTTTTGGAAGTTGGGTGGGTTGTGGGTAGCGTTCCGTCATCGACCTGGCGCTGTTTCTCATCTCTCAGTGCGCCTCCCCGGGCTGCCCTGGCCGCCCATCAGCCTCACCCGCCCCGCCTTCCCCCCGCGACTGCATCCTCCTCTTCTACAATCCTGGGGAAGAAGGAGGTGCAGGATCCATGGCTTTTTCCTAAGGTCAAGGGGCTTCTTCTCTAGAAGCCTCAGCAACTTTTCCTTCCAGTCTTATTGGCGTTCGTCTTGGCGCTCTCCTTTTTTTCAAGTTCTGCTTTTGACTGTGATGCGTCTTCCTGGCCGCACGTGAGCTTTCTGTAGATGTGGCAGCCAGCAGGGGCTACTCTTCAGCTGCGGTGCACAGGACTCTCATGGCAGTGGCTTCTCTTGTTGTGGAGCACGGGCTCTGGAGTGCAGGTTCAGTAGTTACGGAGCATGGGGCTTAGTTGGCCCCGGGCACGTGGACCAGGAATCGAATCTGTGTCCCCTGCATCGGCAGGTGGATTTTCAATCCCTGCACCACCAGGGAGGTTCTGTCGTGGCTCTTCTTAAATGGCGCTGAGGACAGAAGCAGGAGTGGCCTGGAGCTTTAGTCCTCACACAAGCTACACGGAACCCCCGGGATGGCTTGCTAAGACCGAGTGCTCGGCTCTGCCCCCAGCGGGTCTGATGCGGCAGGTCTCGAATGGCATTTTTGTTGTAACAAATTCCCAGGTGCTGCTGCTGCTGCTGGTCCTGGAGACTGGCTGTGTCAGACTCATCTCCTGGGACAGGGCTGGTAAGAGGTCGATCAATATGCCTCCCATGGACCATCACCATCTCTGTGGCCCACACGAGGAAACAGAGGCTGACAGAGCTCAGATAGCCAAGTTCACGTTTCCAGAAGGTGGCAAGCAGTCTGATGAGAAAACCTGTGTCCTTCCCCATCAAGCGGACGGCTGCAGACCTCAGCAGTAGGGCAGGGGAGGGGCCAGACAGGCTGTAATTACGCGATGGGGGTTCTTAAAAGCCAGACAGAAGACCTCAACTTAAAACTGTGGGCACTAGGGAGCCATCGTCGGTTCTTGAGGGAGAGTGTTTTACGGGATTGGTCTGGAGGTAAAACGTTTATTGTTTTATGCACTTTAATGAATAGTAATGTCATAAGGCTTTTCTTTTTTTGTTTCTGAATTACATGAACGTTGATTTTATTCTCTTCTTTATGTAAAGCCAGAGCTGACTCGAGAGGGAAACGTTTCTCCTCTATAGGAGAAGCTAAGTCGCTTCAGTCCTGTCCGACTCCTTGTGGCCTCACAAGCCGTAGCCTGCCAGGCCCCTCTGTCCACGGGATTCTCCAGGCACGAAGACTGGACTGCGTCGTCATTTCCTTCTCCAGATCTTCCTGACCCAGGGATTGAACCCACATCTCTTATGACCACTGACCTTGGCAGGTGGCTTCTTTACCACGAGTGCCACCTGGGAAGCCTCTACAGGAGTTAGGATTTCCCATCACAAGAATCCAGTTCTGGCTGCAAGCAGACTGGGAATTCACTAGAAAGCGTATCAGGCAGCTCAGAGAATCACAGAGAGGGCTGGACGACCAGCGGTTGAGCTAAGCAGGCAGGAGCCGTGCCCAAAACCGCGCCGTGGAAACTGGAAACCTCCGTGGCTGAGCGGAACGCTGGGTGCCGCTCTGTGCTCCGGGCTGGGTGGTGGGCCAGGAGCCCGGAGGCTGGCACGGCCTCTGCGGCCGGTCACACGCCTTCTGTGCCAGGAACACGGTCTGGCTGCCCCTGCCGCGCTGCCACTGGCACCAAAGGGAGACAGCGCCCCGCCCCACCCCGCGTTCCTGGGCCCACCTGCCCTGCTCCAGACCCACAGACCAGCGCGGGGGCATCCTTCCTCGGAGTCCCAGCCCACGCCCAGTGCAGCAGCAACAGAGGCCAGGAACCCCGGGAGGACGACCTCCATGGCTTCCACTGGGGAAATGAGACTGCCTCCCATTTGGATGCCCAGGATGGCGCTGTGGGTGGAGGTGTGTCTCCCGCAATTCTTAGGATGCCTGGTAACTCAGTGCGAAAGAATCCGTCGTCAGTCCAGCAGATGCAGGTTTGATCCCTGGGTCGGGAAGGTCCCCCGGAGAAGGCAGTGGTAACCCACTCCGGTATTTCCGCCTGGAGAATCCCATGGACAGAGGAGCCTGGGGGGGCTGCAAGCCACATGGCGGCAAACGTCAGCCTGACTGAAGCCACTGAGCAGGCAATGCAAGAGAAAAGAATCTGAAACAGACTATGCACAGGACTGAATCACTCTGCTCTTCACCTCAGACGCACACAGCATGGTAAATCAACTATACTTCAGCTTAAAAATGAAAGAGTGGGGAAAGGCTCGCTGATGCGGGGTCTTCAGGAAGAAAGCCCAGGAGGAAGAGGAAGCACAGCCTTGCGTGTAGGGGATGTTGAGGCCTCCCTGCAGGGGACCTCTTCCTGCAGTGAGGGAGTCTGGGGTCTGCATATTTGCGGGAGCCTCCCACGCCGACGGGCAGGGCTGAGTTGCATCTGGCAGCCGTGCGTGCCTCTGGCAATCGGAATTCTCCAGCTCAGCAGCACACACCGAGGGTCTGGGCTCTGTCCCTGGACACGCCTGCTTCCAGCCCGCCGGCTGCCTGGCCAGTCGTAAAGCTCCCAGGGAGGGCCGGGCATCACCCCCGGCTTTGGCTGAGGGCACCTTCTCTCTGTGCTGAGGTTTCTGGCCTTTGGTTTTCGTGTTTTCCCAGTGTGCATGTCTGCCAATCTCTGCCTTGCCTTCTTCGTTCACTTCCTCTTCACAAGTGGGTGCTGGGCTCTTGTTTATGTCCAGCCAGGGCTAAGCGCTGGGGGACTGGAGGAGGCGGAGCCAGGCACGGCGACGGCCCCTCACCCCTTGCTGTCAGCGCCGGCGATGCAGCTGGTGGGATGTGAGCATTTCAGCTCCGTGAGAAGACAAATCGAGACAGTCTATAAGCTAGTTTCTTCCTGTTCTCCCCTGGGGTCCAGCTGATGATGTCACGAGGTCCTGTAGGTACTGAGGTTCCTGGCTAGACCTGAAACTGGGACAATCGAGGGTGGGAGATGGTGGCAGAAGGCAGGGCAGATGGGAGTCGGGGTGCGGCAGCTTCATGCCTTGGAAGAGTTTAAAGGTGCCCTTGGGTCCATCGCTGGCCTCTGGGGTCTGAGTTCCAGGACCTTCAGCGTGAAGTCCCTAGAATTCTGCATTATGAATCTTGTGTCTTGGCCCATTAGTCTGGGGCCCGTGGCTCCACCTCTGCCCCGTACATGCTGTGTGACCTCAGATGAAGCCTTTGCCCTCTCTGGGTCTGTTTCCCTCCTTGTAAAATGGGGTCAAGAGTACTGACCTATCTCAGAGAGTCTGCACAGGGGGCATCGCTCATAAAACATGTCATAAAAGTCTTTGCTTCCCCAAAGTTTAGGGGTCCAGGAAAGAGAGGGCCTGGGGGCTGTGGATGGAGCCCGGGGAAGGCAGGGGCTGCTTGCAGAGCGGAGGTGGGCTCAACGGGGCAGTGCAGTAGAGAAAGGAGTCCTCCGGCACTGGCTGCCCAGAGGCCCCGCGTGGAGGGCCAGGGCTCTGTCCTCTGAGGCCTGGCCCCACCATTGACCTGCTCAGGCCATCTGCAGCCGCTCACAGAAGTGACATCAGCTTCTCCGGCTTCGCCTGTCAAGTTCGAGAGTCTTTCCAACAGCACCCGGATGGACGCTGCATGCACGTCACGAACAAAAGCCCAACTTGGCCGGGAGTTTGTTTTTGTACAGAGAACAATGGTCAAAGAAAGAGGGTTCAGACTAAGAGGGCCTGCCTGTCCCAGATTGGTGTGTGCACGTGTGTGCCTGTGTACGTACATGGGCGTGGAAGTATTGTACACAAGTGTCCACGTGGCTCTGCGTACAGATGTGCGAGCGGAAACATGCCCTTGAGTTCTGTGTATGCGTGCACGTCTCTGTGCACACACGTGTGTGTAGACGTATGTGTATTGTATGGCACATGCTTATACGTGGATGTGGGGACACACATACGCACAGCCTGGAGCACATGTATTTCTATGTGTTCAGGACTCACACACATATGGACACACACATGCATACAGAGCGTATACACATAAACATGGGCATGGCTGGAGGGCACATCGGATGTCCACATGCTTTGCGCCTTCAAAGTGCTTTGGCCTAGTGGACCCAGCCACCAGCGAGCATCTGACAGACACGAGGCCAGTGCTGGGGGCGGGCGACAGCATGTGCCCCCGGGGAGGGGCGTGAAGAGGGGCGGCCTTATGTGGGCCGGAGACCCGCGGTCACTTCCCTGGAAGGTGACGGAGCCAGCGTTTCCATGCTCAGAAGCCAACGATTGTCCAAGTCACTCAGTATTTTTATGCTGAAAAGTCTCAGGGATGCCTTGACTGTGTCAGATACAATCTTGTAGCTTGTGTTTACGACCATGCGGGAAGACTTTGAGCTTTGTCTTATCAAGGTGGTTTTTAAAAATATATTAGTCAGAGGAGCCCTCTGAATCGTTTCTTCCACTCGTCTCCTTGCTGCCTTTTTTGAGTATGCATAGCTGAGATTCAGTAGATGAAACCCAGGACTGAAAGTTGGCAGACTCGGAAACTGAGTTTCTGAGCCAGGCAGCTGTGGGTGCATCCAGCCGTCCCCTGGAGCTGCCTGGCCTCGGAGAGGCTACTTAGTCATCATCCTAAGTCTTAACTGTCTCATCTCTAAAATGCTGGGTGGGAGACCTCCCTGGTGGTCCAGTGGTTAAGATTCTATGTTTCCAGTGCAGGGGGCATGGGTTCAATCCCTGCTTTGGGGAAGTAAGATCTCACATGCCATGCATTGTGGCCAGGAAAAAAAAAAGAAGTGTTAAAATGCCCAGCGGTCCAGTGGTTAAGACTCAGCACTTTCACTGCTGTGGGTCTGGGTTCAATCCCTGGTAGGGGAACTAAGATTCCTTGAGCCTTGAGGTTCGGCCAAAAAATAAATAAATAAATAAAATGAAGTGAGGAGGCACTTAGTCGTGTCTGACTCTTTACAACCCGTGGCCTGCAGTCCACCAGGCTTCCCTGTCCTTCACCATCTCCCAGAGTTTGCTCAGACTCATGTCCATTGAGTCGGTGAGGCCATCCAACCATCTCATCCTCTGTCGTCCCCTTCTCCTCCTGCCCTCAGTCTTTCCCAGCATCAGGGTCTTTCCCCATGAGGCAGCTCTTCACACCAAGTAGCCAGAGTAGGATTGCTATAAAAATGAGAGGTTGCCCAGCTTTCCAATTGTGCCAGTGTACGCTTTGCTGTGAGATTCTGAAGCTCTCCGAGGAGCAGAGGGTCTCCCACTGGGTCATGAGCAGGGCCACAGGTCTGGTAGTATAATGAGGGATCCCAGCGTGAAAAGAAAATGCAGGGTTTCTTGTTAAAAAAAATTATTAGGTCCCTGGCATCTCCACCAAAAAAAATAAATAAATAATAAAGAATTTCAAAGTCTTGACAGCAAAGCATTGAATCAAGAGTGGGGCCCTGAGAGCTTGCAGAAAGTTTTCCTGTTCGTCTCAGGTTCAAAGGATTTGTTAACAAAATAAACCACGTGTTCCATACAAATAAATAACACCAACATTTCTTAGAGAATTACCTAGCTGACTCTCAATCCACTAGCATTAAAAGAGAAATCTCAAGCAGCGCTGGAAGTCCCAACGCATCTGGAGTCCGAACGGGGAAAGGGTCCCCGGCACCGCGCCCACTCCGTGGGTGAGACCTCACACATTGCAGTTCAGGATTCCCAATGATAAGCCATGGTTGGCAAACTGACACCATCATCAATTCATGGGCAGATGACAGCTCTGGTTTCCTGTTCAGGCTGTTGGTTTTGTTGTGTAAAACTTGGGATGTTGTTAAGCCTGGGCTTCGCTGGCCAGGGCCCCTCCTATGGTCCAGCAATCTCGAGCTTCATCCCCTATTTATGGATGGAGCCGTGAGGTGAGCACTCAGTCAGGGCAGTGTCCAAGCAGGTCAGAATCAAGTCAGAAGCCTGCCTGCTTTGTCTCTGAAGCTTGAACAAGATCATTTAATTTTGCGAACAGATGGTCACGTGATCTAAACTCCTGTGATCTAAACCCACAGTAGCAGCCGGCCACTCCCACCGCCTCCGGCAAGAGGTCCTGGGGGGTCGTGGTGGTGTTCCAATGTGCTGGTGGGGAGGTGGCCTGAGAGGGGACGGAGGTGCTCCAGAGGTGCCCAGCTTCTGCTGAGGATCAAGATTGCAGTCGTTACCCAAAGGAGATGCTCTGTCTTTCAGAGGCTCACCTGTCCCTATTCAGAACCATCCGAGCAGAGCAATGGTTCTCAGGAAGCACGTTGCCAGCTTTCCAATTGTGCCAGTGTACGCTTTGCTGTGAGATTCTGAAGCTCTCCGAGGAGCAAAGGGTCTCCCACTGGGTCATGAGCAGGGCCACAGGTCTGGTAGTATAATGAGGGATCCCAGCGTGAAAAGAAAATGCAGGGTTTCTTGTTAAAAAAAATTATTAGGTCCCTGGCATCTCCACCAAAAAAAATAAATAAATAATAAAGAATTTCAAAGTCTTGACAGCAAAGCATTGAATCAAGAGTGGGGCCCTGAGAGCTTGCAGAAAGTTTTCCTGTTCGTCTCAGGTTCAAAGGATTTGTTAACAAAATAAACCACGTGTTCCATACAAATAAATAACACCAACATTTCTTAGAGAATTACCTAGCTGACTCTCAATCCACTAGCATTAAAAGAGAAATCTCAAGCAGCGCTGGAAGTCCCAACGCATCTGGAGTCCGAACGGGGAAAGGGTCCCCGGCACCGCGCCCACTCCGTGGGTGAGACCTCACACATTGCAGTTCAGGATTCCCAATGATAAGCCATGGTTGGCAAACTGACACCATCATCAATTCATGGGCAGATGACAGCTCTGGTTTCCTGTTCAGGCTGTTGGTTTTGTTGTGTAAAACTTGGGATGTTGTTAAGCCTGGGCTTCGCTGGCCAGGGCCCCTCCTATGGTCCAGCAATCTCGAGCTTCATCCCCTATTTATGGATGGAGCCGTGAGGTGAGCACTCAGTCAGGGCAGTGTCCAAGCAGGTCAGAATCAAGTCAGAAGCCTGCCTGCTTTGTCTCTGAAGCTTGAACAAGATCATTTAATTTTGCGAACAGATGGTCACGTGATCTAAACTCCTGTGATCTAAACCCACAGTAGCAGCCGGCCACTCCCACCGCCTCCGGCAAGAGGTCCTGGGGGGTCGTGGTGGTGTTCCAATGTGCTGGTGGGGAGGTGGCCTGAGAGGGGACGGAGGTGCTCCAGAGGTGCCCAGCTTCTGCTGAGGATCAAGATTGCAGTCGTTACCCAAAGGAGATGCTCTGTCTTTCAGAGGCTCACCTGTCCCTATTCAGAACCATCCGAGCAGAGCAATGGTTCTCAGGAAGCACGTATCTCCTGCACATTCGAATTTCATCTAGATTCTCAAATATCTGCTATCGGAGTTCAAAGGACTGACATTATTCCAAGCATTGTTCATGTTACATTTGTCACTGAAAGACACTGTCGATTCTTTTTTTTTTTTTTTTAAATATTTATTTATTTGGCTGCACCAGATCTTATTACAGCATGTGGGATCTTATTCCCTGACCAGGGATCGAACCCCAGTTCCCTGCATTGGGAGGACACAGTCTTAGCTACTGGACCACCTGGCAAGTTCTGACACTGTCAATTCTTTAAACATAATTTCAACGGTTGTACATTGTAAAAAAAAATTGATTTTTTTTTTGGTGGGTCCTGATGGCATGTGGGATTTTAGTTTCCCAACCAGGGATTGAACCCGTGCCCCCCTGCATTAAGAGCACAGAGTCTTAACCACTGACCACTAGGAAGTTTAAAGATTGAAAGTTTTCATGACGTATTTGTATGAACAAAACTTCTCTTCCACGGTGAATATCCAGAACTCAAGAAATCACCTTGAAAAAGTTTGGGTCAGAAGAAAAGAGAAAAATGTTTCTATCAGGAGTTGTGCACAGTAGCCATTTCAAGCCTAAATGTTAAAAAAAGATACAGTCGAGGACCTCTCAGGCTCAAGTTTCTCACGACACACGGGGAAGTTGGGAACAAAATCAACCTTTCCTGTCTAGCCTTTGACTTTGCATTGTATTTTGACTCAATTATAAAATGGAAGTGGAGTGTGACGGATTGGTTCAGATGGCATGCCGGATGGGCAGGGTTTGTCCTGGTGCAGCACCCCTCGAGGGCCGTACCGGCACGATCTTTCTGAGTGCCACGTGGCGGAACCCTCGGGAAGCACGTGTGAAGAACTACCTGGCACGGATGAGCGGTCCGTGATGTCAGCTACGCCGTGGATGTATTCTGTCATCATTCTCACACAGATACCAAGAATAACGCTCTGAGCTAGTCGTCAGAAATTGTGCGTAAGAGGCCTGCTTCTATTATAAACTACCTGAGGACTCTAAATGAGTCCGTTTATCTTTTTTATGTCTGCTTGAAATGCAGATCATATTACCTGCACATCCTGCCCAATGTGCAATGTTATGGGACTCCAATGAGAAGCTCAACATCTAAGATTGCTGAGAAACAGGAATTATTTTGCTGGTTCTGTTATTTTTCTTCCTCTAACTCTGCCCACCCCCACGTGGCTATTTAAATGTAAATTAATTAAAATGAAATATCACTGAAAATTCAGTTTCTCAGCCCTGTTAGCAACACTTCCACATGTGACTGATGACTCCCATATTAGACCATATTGCACAGTTTAATTACAGACGTTGTACATTGCTACCACCTGGCAAGTTCTGACACTGTCAATTCTTTAAACATAATTTCAACGGTTGTACATTGTAAAAAAAATTGATTTTTTTGGTGGGTCCTGATGGCATGTGGGATTTTAGTTTCCCAACCAGGGATTGAACCCGTGCCCCCCTGCATTAAGAGCACAGAGTCTTAACCACTGACCACTAGGAAGTTTAAAGATTGAAAGTTTTCATGACGTATTTGTATGAACAAAACTTCTCTTCCACGGTGAATATCCAGAACTCAAGAAATCACCTTGAAAAAGTTTGGGTCAGAAGAAAAGAGAAAAATGTTTCTATCAGGAGTTGTGCACAGTAGCCATTTCAAGCCTAAATGTTAAAAAAAGATACAGTCGAGGACCTCTCAGGCTCAAGTTTCTCACGACACACGGGGAAGTTGGGAACAAAATCAACCTTTCCTGTCTAGCCTTTGACTTTGCATTGTATTTTGACTCAATTATAAAATGGAAGTGGAGTGTGACGGATTGGTTCAGATGGCATGCCGGATGGGCAGGGTTTGTCCTGGTGCAGCACCCCTCGAGGGCCGTACCGGCACGATCTTTCTGAGTGCCACGTGGCGGAACCCTCGGGAAGCACGTGTGAAGAACTACCTGGCACGGATGAGCGGTCCGTGATGTCAGCTACGCCGTGGATGTATTCTGTCATCATTCTCACACAGATACCAAGAATAACGCTCTGAGCTAGTCGTCAGAAATTGTGCGTAAGAGGCCTGCTTCTATTATAAACTACCTGAGGACTCTAAATGAGTCCGTTTATCTTTTTTATGTCTGCTTGAAATGCAGATCATATTACCTGCACATCCTGCCCAATGTGCAATGTTATGGGACTCCAATGAGAAGCTCAACATCTAAGATTGCTGAGAAACAGGAATTATTTTGCTGGTTCTGTTATTTTTCTTCCTCTAACTCTGCCCACCCCCACGTGGCTATTTAAATGTAAATTAATTAAAATGAAATATCACTGAAAATTCAGTTTCTCAGCCCTGTTAGCAACACTTCCACATGTGACTGATGACTCCCATATTAGACCATATTGCACAGTTTAATTACAGACGTTCACCCTCTTTCTTCTGCTTCAAATCCCATTAGTGGATCAAGCAGGGAAGATTTAAGGTTTCAAAATAGAGCCTTCATTCTTCATAATAGCTCTCGATGAGAGTGAAAGAGGAGAGTGAAAAAGCTGGCTTAAAACTCAATATTAAAAAAAAAACAACTAAGATCATGGCATCCAGTCCCATCACTTTAAGGCAAATTGAAGGGGAAAAGCTGGAAGTTGTAATACATTTCCTCTTCTTGGGTTCCAAAATCACTGCAGAAGGTGACTGCAGCCATGAAGTTAGAAGATGACTGCTTCTTGGCAGGAAAGCTATGACAAACCTAAACAGCGTATTTAAAAGCAGAGATACCAGTTTTCCGACAAAGGTCTGTATATTCAAAGTTATGGTCTCTCCAGTAGTCATGTACAGATGTGAGAGCTGGACCATAAAGAAGGCTGAGCACTGAAGAACTGATGCTTTCGAACTGTGGTGTTGGAGAAAGACTCCTGAGAGTCCCTTAGTAAGGAGATCAAACCAATCAATCCTAAAGGAAATCAACCCTGACTACTCTTTGGAAAGACTGATGCTGAAACTGAAGCTCCAGTACTTTGGCCACCTGACATGAAGAGCTGACTCATTGGAAAAGATTCTGATGCTGGGAAAGATTGAAGGTAAAGGGAGAAGGGGGTAACCAAGGATGAGATGGTTGGATGGCATCACTGATTCAATGGACATGAAATTGGGCAAGCTCTGGGAGATGGTGAGGGACAGAGAGCCTGGCACGCATCAGTCCCCGGGATCTCAAAGAGTCAGACACAACTTGGTGATTGAACAACAACCGTACTAGTTATAAAATATTAAAAGTGCTGAGCTCAGGCTTCCCTGGTGGTCCAGTGGGTAGGGAGACCGCCTTGGGAGTAATAGAAATTAAAGGTTCAAGAGGGTGTTAGGAGTGAGTTTGGGTAAAGGTGGTCAAAAGGTATAAAGTTTCAGTTGCTAGGTAAGTACTAGGAACATCATGAGTGGAATGATGAATATAATCAGCACTGTTGTATGTTAGCATATGGAAGTTAAGAGCGTGAATCCTAAGAGTGCTCATCACAAGGAAAAAAATATTTTGCTGTTTCTTTAATTTGGTACTTAGCCGAAGGATGCTCACTAAACTTACTGCAATAATCACTTCACAATGTATGTGAATCAAATCATTTTACCTTAAATTTATTCAGGGCTAACAAATGTATCTCAAAACTGGGAGAACTGGGCTTTCCTGGTAGCTCAGTGGTAAAGAGCTTGCCTGCGAATGCAGGGAACACGGGTTTGATCCCTGATCCGGGAAGATCCCACATGCTGTGGAGCAACGCAGTCCGTGAGCCACAACTATGGAGTCTGTACTCTAGAGCCTCGGAGCTGCAACTATGGAGCCCATGGGCTGCACCTATGGAAGCCTGTGTGAGATGGTTAACATGAAATGGTGGTTTCCGACAAAGGTCTGTATATTCAAAGTTATGGTCTCTCCAGTAGTCATGTACAGATGTGAGAGCTGGACCATAAAGAAGGCTGAGCACTGAAGAACTGATGCTTTCGAACTGTGGTGTTGGAGAAAGACTCCTGAGAGTCCCTTAGTAAGGAGATCAAACCAATCAATCCTAAAGGAAATCAACCCTGACTACTCTTTGGAAAGACTGATGCTGAAACTGAAGCTCCAGTACTTTGGCCACCTGACATGAAGAGCTGACTCATTGGAAAAGATTCTGATGCTGGGAAAGATTGAAGGTAAAGGGAGAAGGGGGTAACCAAGGATGAGATGGTTGGATGGCATCACTGATTCAATGGACATGAAATTGGGCAAGCTCTGGGAGATGGTGAGGGACAGAGAGCCTGGCACGCATCAGTCCCCGGGATCTCAAAGAGTCAGACACAACTTGGTGATTGAACAACAACCGTACTAGTTATAAAATATTAAAAGTGCTGAGCTCAGGCTTCCCTGGTGGTCCAGTGGGTAGGGAGACCGCCTTGGGAGTAATAGAAATTAAAGGTTCAAGAGGGTGTTAGGAGTGAGTTTGGGTAAAGGTGGTCAAAAGGTATAAAGTTTCAGTTGCTAGGTAAGTACTAGGAACATCATGAGTGGAATGATGAATATAATCAGCACTGTTGTATGTTAGCATATGGAAGTTAAGAGCGTGAATCCTAAGAGTGCTCATCACAAGGAAAAAAATATTTTGCTGTTTCTTTAATTTGGTACTTAGCCGAAGGATGCTCACTAAACTTACTGCAATAATCACTTCACAATGTATGTGAATCAAATCATTTTACCTTAAATTTATTCAGGGCTAACAAATGTATCTCAAAACTGGGAGAACTGGGCTTTCCTGGTAGCTCAGTGGTAAAGAGCTTGCCTGCGAATGCAGGGAACACGGGTTTGATCCCTGATCCGGGAAGATCCCACATGCTGTGGAGCAACGCAGTCCGTGAGCCACAACTATGGAGTCTGTACTCTAGAGCCTCGGAGCTGCAACTATGGAGCCCATGGGCTGCACCTATGGAAGCCTGTGTGCCCTAGAGCCTGGGTTCTACAAGAGAAGTCACTGCAACAAGAAGCCTGCTTGCCTCAACTAGATAGTAGCCCCCACTCCCTGCAACTAGAGAAGAGCCTGTGGCAGCAGTGAAAACCCAGAATAGCCAAAAATGAATGATAATAAAAAAAAACCCTGGGAGAATAAATACAAAAATAATCATTAAAATTAATTGAAAGTTTGGTGATTACATTTGATAATGATAAAGATCATGATAGCAGTCAGGCCGGGAGGACTACCACACTCATGAAGACACATGGGTTTAACCCTTGTTGCCCCTGATAGCTTTCTTTCCCTTCATTATTTCTTACAACTCCTCAACCTTCCAGACACATGAAAATGCCCAAGGGTCTGGACAAGAGGCTTCAAAGAGGTCAAAGCAAGCCATCAGAGTCTATTTCCATTAGAAATGATGGTACCGTCCCGTACCAAAGAGAGAAGAGCTCAGCACTTTCATATATATACTTTTTAATATTTTCCCCATCATGCCTCTTTTTAAAAATTTATATTTATTTTCATCCATCATTTTATTCTTTGGCATGTGTGTGCCTCCCACGGCAGGGGCCTCTCTCACCACAGAGCACAGGCTCTGGGCACATGAGCTCCAGAGCGCTGGCTTGCAATTAGACACACTGGTCCAGCTGCTCCATGGCACGTGGGATCTTCCCAGGCCAGGGATCAAACCAGTGCCCCTTGCACTGCAAGGTGGACTCTTTACTCACTGGACTATCAGGGAAGTCCCAGATGAGAATTCTTAGTGGACTCGGGTATACCTATTCTTTTCTTTGCCATTATGGTTTATCACAGGAGACTGAGGATAGTCCCTGGTGGTAAACAGTAGGACCTTGTTGTTTAGCCATTTCATACTCAATAGTCTGCCTCTGTTAATCCCAAACTTCCAACCTGAAGTATACTTGAGTATGAGTGAGTGTTAGTTGCTCAGTCGTGTTTGACTCTTTTCAACCTCACGGACTGTAGCCCGCCAGGTTCCTCCGTCCACAGGATTTCCCTGGAAAGCATACTGGATTGGGTTGCCATTTGCTTCTCCAGGTGATCTTCCTGACCCAGGGATTGAACAAAGATCTCATGCATTGGTAGGCAGATTCTTTATCTTCTGAGCCAACAAGGAAGCCCTATTTCTTGCTCAGTCCCCACATCCCTCAACTGGCTACCGGCATCTAGACAGACAAACAGCCAGCAGGGGCATCGCTGAGCCTGTGGAATGACTAGGAAGCAAGGAGCGGTGGTCAGGAGGCTGAGGGCAGCCATCCGGATAAGGGTCAACCCACTCCTCGGTGTAAAGCGGCCGGTGATTCCTCTTGACTCGGACGGACACCTCCTGGGATGTGGGTCTGCCTTTTCTGCTTGTAGTGCAGATGTGAACACAGCTCTGTGTACACGGGCCTGACCAACCAACATGGGATCCTGCAAAACAGGACCAGGGGACCCACTTTCGAACGAGGGAGGTGGGGCAGTGGGGACGTGAGCAGGGCACTCACTGCCCAATCGTGTATTCCACCACCAGAAACTGCTGTCCTGAGAGAATAACGGAGACGCTGGCTTCCAGATGACCTCGCGTGAGGATGGGGCCATCACCCCCGGGGTTCAGCAGGCTCCCTTCACCAGGGCTAGTATGTGGCCCCGTGTACCCAGCAGACAGACACAGAGGCTCAGACACATGGCATGGAAGGGCATGTGGTTCCGGGTTTTTTTTGTTGTTACCAATGACTCACTTAGAGAACTTAGGTTTCTTTTCCTTGACACATAAGTGCTTAGAGGTCCTTGTTTCCAGAAAGCGAATGCTTCTACTATGGAACACTATTTGTAACAGATTAATGAATTCTGGGCTTCCCTGGGTCTTTGCTGCTGCACATGGGCTTTCTCTGTTGCGTTGTGTGGGCTTCTCGCTGCATGGCTTCTCTGGCTACAGAGCACAGGCTCCAGAGCTCCGGCTCAGCGGTTGTGCTTCAAGGCCCAGTGGCTCCGCAGCACGTGGGATCTTCCCAGACCAGGGGTGTAACCCGGGTCCCCTCCACCAGCAGGCAGATTCTTAACCCCTAGAATACCAGAGGGAAGTCCTCAGTACAGAACTTTAAGCTGTGGCTATCACTTGGCCATTTGGGGCTCCTTGTACTAAGAGACCAGCTGCCAAAGAAAGCAGCCGTTGTCCTGTCTGGGGCATAACTGACCCTGACCTCTGGGAGAGGGGCTGCTGTTACACAAGGGGACAGGGAGGGACGTGCTTGGCTCGTGAGTGAGCCAGTGATGTTTTGCAATATTCTGAGGCTTGTAGGGGAATCTTCTGGTAGCCAGTTCTGATGGCGAATGGAAATATCCCACAGAGGTAGCCCGAGAAGGGTACTATCACTGGAGACATACAGTTCTCAGGGATGAGGTGCTAAGTCCCTTGAGAGTGCAGGGAATCTAGAAGGCAGTGTCTAGAGGAAGATGAGGAGTATCAGCGATGGCCTCGAGTCCAGGGGATATTCTGCTTGTAGTGCAGATGTGAACACAGCTCTGTGTACACGGGCCTGACCAACCAACATGGGATCCTGCAAAACAGGACCAGGGGACCCACTTTCGAACGAGGGAGGTGGGGCAGTGGGGACGTGAGCAGGGCACTCACTGCCCAATCGTGTATTCCACCACCAGAAACTGCTGTCCTGAGAGAATAACGGAGACGCTGGCTTCCAGATGACCTCGCGTGAGGATGGGGCCATCACCCCCGGGGTTCAGCAGGCTCCCTTCACCAGGGCTAGTATGTGGCCCCGTGTACCCAGCAGACAGACACAGAGGCTCAGACACATGGCATGGAAGGGCATGTGGTTCCGGGTTTTTTTTGTTGTTACCAATGACTCACTTAGAGAACTTAGGTTTCTTTTCCTTGACACATAAGTGCTTAGAGGTCCTTGTTTCCAGAAAGCGAATGCTTCTACTATGGAACACTATTTGTAACAGATTAATGAATTCTGGGCTTCCCTGGGTCTTTGCTGCTGCACATGGGCTTTCTCTGTTGCGTTGTGTGGGCTTCTCGCTGCATGGCTTCTCTGGCTACAGAGCACAGGCTCCAGAGCTCCGGCTCAGCGGTTGTGCTTCAAGGCCCAGTGGCTCCGCAGCACGTGGGATCTTCCCAGACCAGGGGTGTAACCCGGGTCCCCTCCACCAGCAGGCAGATTCTTAACCCCTAGAATACCAGAGGGAAGTCCTCAGTACAGAACTTTAAGCTGTGGCTATCACTTGGCCATTTGGGGCTCCTTGTACTAAGAGACCAGCTGCCAAAGAAAGCAGCCGTTGTCCTGTCTGGGGCATAACTGACCCTGACCTCTGGGAGAGGGGCTGCTGTTACACAAGGGGACAGGGAGGGACGTGCTTGGCTCGTGAGTGAGCCAGTGATGTTTTGCAATATTCTGAGGCTTGTAGGGGAATCTTCTGGTAGCCAGTTCTGATGGCGAATGGAAATATCCCACAGAGGTAGCCCGAGAAGGGTACTATCACTGGAGACATACAGTTCTCAGGGATGAGGTGCTAAGTCCCTTGAGAGTGCAGGGAATCTAGAAGGGGCAGTGTCTAGAGGAAGATGAGGAGTATCAGCGATGGCCTCGAGTCCAGCTGCTGTTTGTCCGACTGATACTCCTGTGAGCTTCTCAGACAGGGGGGTGCTCACTCCACGACGGAGATGATGGACCGCATCACAGGCAGATAGCAGCAGCCACTGTGGCGAGCTACCCAGACCTCGCCCTCGCCACATCCTCGTTACTGGGCGTGCTGGTTGGTGAAGATCCACGGCCACACCCCTGGGAGGGGACCGAGCTTTATGGAAGGCAGCCGCCTCACCCGAGGTCACACCCCCTTCCCGCGGTCAGCATCCATCCTACGGGCAGATATGCTGGAGAGAGAAGGCACGGGACCTTGCCTGTTCTGTGACACCTCTGAAGGGCCATCTGGTTTCAAAGTTCCCTGTGGCCCATCAAGATCAGCTTCTCCCTCTGCCCAACCTTCCTTCTCTCACTCAACCTCTTTTACTGTTCTTTTTTTAAAAAATATTTATTTGACTGTGTCAGGTCACAGTTAACATCACGCGGGATCTTTGGTTGCAAAGCTCAGGCTCAGTAGTTGTGGTTCGAGGGCTTAGTTTTCCTGAGGGGTGTGGGATCTTAGTTCCCAGACTAGGGATCACACCCATGCACCCTGCCTTGCAAGGGGGATACCTGACCACGGGACCACCTCATTTCCTGTTGACCAGAGCATTCTTCAATCCATTTCCTGTATACCAGGCTCCATCTTGGAGCTGGTTTCCCTGGGAATCCAAGCACATTCCTTCTCTCATTCTTTCATCCTATTCTTTTCCCTCTTTCTTTCTCCTCTTTTGTCCCCATTTCCCTTATGCATAGAGGGACCATATATCCTTGTTTTCTGGGAAGAGTGTCCTTTTATTCCTGCTACTCTGGGGCCTCATCTGGTCAGTGTCCCCTTTAATTCTCCAGTGGGTCCTGATTTAGACTCTACGTTATGTGATCAAAATTTGGTGAATTCATCTCTCCTTCATCACATGCACATTCTTTACACTTATTATATTTTACTAGGTGCCCGGAATACAGACCTGAGTAAGAGATTCCAGTCCTCTGAGCACCAGACTCTGAATTCCTATTGAAACTGCCAAAAGAATATTATAATAAAAAGACACGTGACGGCTGGAAACCAGAGAAAGGTGCCATTCCCATACAATAAACGTCAAGGAATTTCTCTCCAAGATCTATTACAGGTGAGAGTGGATGGAGAGAAGGGTCTGCCTAGACAGGTGTTTCCTCTGCATTCATTTCACACATTTTCTTTGGATGAAAAGCTACCCAGGGACCAGTGGAAGTCACCCTGCTGGCGTCCCCTAATTCAGGGCAGTGGGGAATGGAGATGATGGGAGCGAGCTCCCAGTTCTACCTGCGCCCGAGAACCACGCATTAAGGACAGCAAGATTCTCAGGAGGGACCGCTCCAGTGCGCATCTGTTTGAGGCTGTATACTAAACAGAGGGTGGGCCCCTGAGGGAGGCAAAGGAGCCCCGAAACTAAAGGCCACTGTCCAGTTAACATGGGTTGTTATAAGAAACGTGAAAACAAAGCTCTCAGACAGAAGGATGAAGCTCTTCAGTACAGCAGCCTCTAGCTATAGCTGCCTGCCTATTCTCCAAAGACCCTGGAGCTTCAACCTAGAAAACAGACGTACAGTCCTTCTGTTCCTCTTCTTTCATCACTGAGTCCTGGAGGAGCTGAACAAAGTCCATATGATACTCCCTTTTGGACTCCCCTGGTGGTACAGTGGATAAGAATCTGCCTGCCAATGCAAGGGATATGGGTTCAATCCTAGCCTATGGAAATAACCTCTGGAGCTGGTTTCCCTGGGAATCCAAGCACATTCCTTCTCTCATTCTTTCATCCTATTCTTTTCCCTCTTTCTTTCTCCTCTTTTGTCCCCATTTCCCTTATGCATAGAGGGACCATATATCCTTGTTTTCTGGGAAGAGTGTCCTTTTATTCCTGCTACTCTGGGGCCTCATCTGGTCAGTGTCCCCTTTAATTCTCCAGTGGGTCCTGATTTAGACTCTACGTTATGTGATCAAAATTTGGTGAATTCATCTCTCCTTCATCACATGCACATTCTTTACACTTATTATATTTTACTAGGTGCCGGGAATACAGACCTGAGTAAGAGATTCCAGTCCTCTGAGCACCAGACTCTGAATTCCTATTGAAACTGCCAAAAGAATATTATAATAAAAAGACACGTGACGGCTGGAAACCAGAGAAAGGTGCCATTCCCATACAATAAACGTCAAGGAATTTCTCTTAAGATCTATTACAGGAGAGAGTGGATGGAGAGAAGGGTCTGCCTAGACAGGTGTTTCCTCTGCATTCATTTCACACATTTTCTTTGGATGAAAAGCTACCCAGGGACCAGTGGAAGTCACCCTGCTGGCGTCCCCTAATTCAGGGCAGTGGGGAATGGAGATGATGGGAGCGAGCTCCCAGTTCTACCTGCGCCCGAGAACCACGCATTAAGGACAGCAAGATTCTCAGGAGGGACCGCTCCAGTGCGCATCTGTTTGAGGCTGTATACTAAACAGAGGGTGGGCCCCTGAGGGAGGCAAAGGAGCCCCGAAACTAAAGGCCACTGTCCAGTTAACATGGGTTGTTATAAGAAACGTGAAAACAAAGCTCTCAGACAGAAGGATGAAGCTCTTCAGTACAGCAGCCTCTAGCTATAGCTGCCTGCCTATTCTCCAAAGACCCTGGAGCTTCAACCTAGAAAACAGACGTACAGTCCTTCTGTTCCTCTTCTTTCATCACTGAGTCCTGGAGGAGCTGAACAAAGTCCATATGATACTCCCTTTTGGACTCCCCTGGTGGTACAGTGGATAAGAATCTGCCTGCCAATGCAAGGGATATGGGTTCAATCCCTAGCCTGGAAAAAACCCACATTCTGTGGAGCAACTAAGCCCGTGCACTGTAACTACTGAGCCCGCGATGGAGAGCTGCCCCAGCTCACGGGAACTGGAGAAAAGCCTGCATAGTAATCCCAAGACCTAGCACAACCAAAATAAATAAAAGACTCCATCTCAACTCCTGTCATCCATGGTCGTGGTTTAGTCACCAAATTGTGTCCAACTCTTGGGACCCCATGGACTGTAGTCAGGCGGGCTCCTCTGTCCCTGGGATTCTCCAGGCAAGCATACTGGAGTGGGCTGCCATTTCCTTCCTTCTCCAGGGGATCTCTCCAATCCAGGAATCAAACCTGGGTCTCCTGATTGCAGACAGATTCTTTACCGACTACGCTACGAGGGAAGGCAGCCCCTCGTAGCCTCACACATAACGAAAAGAGCTGAAATGGATTATCATCACATCTTCAAAGATGGAGAAACTGAAGCAAAGAAACGTCAAGTGGCTTGTCCAGGATCCTGGAATCCGTTTCCCTTAATCTGAAGAGGGACCGTGAGCTAGGCAAAGTCTTCAGATATTTAAAGAGAACTTGCAGTTGAGAAAGAGAAAAATCTGACGAACCCGTGTAAAGCCACTGGGAACATGACGCTCTTAGACAAGTGTCCTCACAAAGAATAGAGAAGGTACTGGAAGCTAACACTGAGTATCAACACTGTGGGAAAGGATTCTAAACACGCCTTGGGGTTATTAAACTGAACTGTAATAGAGGTAGTGACAGCACTGTAAAAATGATAATATCCACATATCATTTCCAAAAAATTACTCAAAGAAGTACTTTGGTCAACTGAGAAATGTATCTAAATGAAGAGCTGAAGACAGTATCTGCCGTTCGCGAGGGGCGGGCCATGTTGATTTCCTCTGTCATTCCAGCTTCAGAGTATGTGCTGTCGACTGCACCATCTGTTGTCAAAGCAACTTTTCTAAAAAAATTTATGACAAGCCCATGTCAAAGCTGTATTTCAAATTTGCCATGACAGAAGAGAGTCCTGAGCTAGCCGCTTCAAAGTCTTGTCTCTTGACAGAAAAATGGATAGAAAATGGGAGGTGGCATGGTAAAGGGGTGCCTAGCAGATGCCTCTCAAGACCCACCACTTCTTAGCAGGTGCTCGCGACCTCAGTAAAGGCTCTCCAAAAATTGCTCAAGAATGCTAATTATTTCCCAGAAGGAACTGTAAACTACATCACACACAAAAAGGAAGTTCTGTCCCAAATAAGTTGGGACAATTTTCTTTCTTACCAAGTTACAATGTCACCATTACATTCTCATGGCTCACTTTAATGGAGAATACAAATCTAGACCGCGTTAAAGCACATGAATAGGAAAGCAAAACAAAACGGAACAAGACAAAACCTCCAATCAAAACGAAGGGGTATTTCTCTGCGAACTGAAGGTACAGAAAGACCTCTTGAATAAGACCCCAAAGCACAAAACGGATGGATCCGACTTTATAAAATGAAGCATTTCTATTCAAGAAGGGACAACAGTGACACTAGTGACCAACGGCGATTCAGAGACAGTATTTGTGGCATCTAGAACTGACGACGGATTAGCATCTCAGCAGACGAGGTACTCTGCTCCTGCCAATCACCAACGTCAACAATAGCAGCAGCAAGAAGCATTAACAACCACAATCACTCAGACTGAGCGAAAATCTTAAAAAAACGAAAAAACCCCCGTGTAAAGCCACTGGGAACATGACGCTCTTAGACAAGTGTCCTCACAAAGAATAGAGAAGGTACTGGAAGCTAACACTGAGTATCAACACTGTGGGAAAGGATTCTAAACACGCCTTGGGGTTATTAAACTGAACTGTAATAGAGGTAGTGACAGCACTGTAAAAATGATAATATCCACATATCATTTCCAAAAAATTACTCAAAGAAGTACTTTGGTCAACTGAGAAATGTATCTAAATGAAGAGCTGAAGACAGTATCTGCCGTTCGCGAGGAGCGGGGCCATGTTGATTTCCTCTGTCATTCCAGCTTCAGAGTATGTGCTGTCGACTGCACCATCTGTTGTCAAAGCAACTTTTCTAAAAAAATTTATGACAAGCCCATGTCAAAGCTGTATTTCAAATTTGCCATGACAGAAGAGAGTCCTGAGCTAGCCGCTTCAAAGTCTTGTCTCTTGACAGAAAAATGGATAGAAAATGGGAGGTGGCATGGTAAAGGGGTGCCTAGCAGATGCCTCTCAAGACCCACCACTTCTTAGCAGGTGCTCGCGACCTCAGTAAAGGCTCTCCAAAAATTGCTCAAGAATGCTAATTATTTCCCAGAAGGAACTGTAAACTACATCACACACAAAAAGGAAGTTCTGTCCCAAATAAGTTGGGACAATTTTCTTTCTTACCAAGTTACAATGTCACCATTACATTCTCATGGCTCACTTTAATGGAGAATACAAATCTAGACCGCGTTAAAGCACATGAATAGGAAAGCAAAACAAAACGGAACAAGACAAAACCTCCAATCAAAACGAAGGGGTATTTCTCTGCGAACTGAAGGTACAGAAAGACCTCTTGAATAAGACCCCAAAGCACAAAACGGATGGATCCGACTTTATAAAAATGAAGCATTTCTATTCAAGAAGGGACAACAGTGACACTAGTGACCAACGGCGATTCAGAGACAGTATTTGTGGCATCTAGAACTGACGACGGATTAGCATCTCAGCAGACGAGGTACTCTGCTCCTGCCAATCACCAACGTCAACAATAGCAGCAGCAAGAAGCATTAACAACCACAATCACTCAGACTGAGCGTCCAGTGAGGGGACCCAGAAGGCTCCAAAGGGTCTGAAAAGATGCTCGCCAGCACCAGCCGTCAAAGAGAAGCATACGAAAACACCAGGGAGAGTCATCAGATGGGCCAACGTCAGAAAATCTGATAATACCAAGCTTTGGGTGCACTGTTGACGGAGGCTGGAATAGTCATGAGGAATAAACACAAAACAGAACACCACATTCAAATATGCAAATGGAAATGAGAAAAGAAATTATTTCAGATGTAGAGAATGAAAATTATAGCAGAAAACGAGGCACGGCTCTACAGTTATACATTTTAAAATACCAACGATATTTTATTTTATGTGAAAATGAAAATTACCCAAATATATTCACGGAGAGATAGAAACTTGAATAAATCAATAACTGTCAAATAAACTAAATAACTTAAAAGGTTCCATGTCATAAGGGCAAGTAATGTTAATTTAAAAATACATAGGCCCTATGTGATCTAAACTAATACTGAACATCAGAAAGAACAGATTATTTTTATAGAATCTGATGTGCTAGTCAGAGTTCAGTACAAAACCTTTATGCTGTCCTAAACATCATAAGCAGAAGGGAATTTAATAAAGGACACTTGGCGTTTTTCAAAACCATTGGAAGATCTGGAGAGGCAGACTTTAAGCAAGCCTTAGGAATGTCTCGTAGAACCCCAAAGCAGTTACCCTCCAAGACAGGAAGGCATAAGAAGTGGGAATAAATGATGGGTGACCAAGTTACAATGCCAATCAAAAACGACAAGCATGAATAGGAAAGCAAAACAAAACGGAACAAGACAAAACCTCCAATCAAAACGAAGGGGTATTTCTCTGCGAACTGAAGGTACAGAAAGACCTCTTGAATAAGACCCCAAAGCACAAAACGGATGGATCCGACTTTATAAAAATGAAGCATTTCTATTCAAGAAGGGACAACAGTGACACTAGTGACCAACGGCGATTCAGAGACAGTATTTGTGGCATCTAGAACTGACGACGGATTAGCATCTCAGCAGACGAGGTACTCTGCTCCTGCCAATCACCAACGTCAACAATAGCAGCAGCAAGAAGCATTAACAACCACAATCACTCAGACTGAGCGTCCAGTGAGGGGACCCAGAAGGCTCCAAAGGGTCTGAAAAGATGCTCGCCAGCACCAGCCGTCAAAGAGAAGCATACGAAAACACCAGGGAGAGTCATCAGATGGGCCAACGTCAGAAAATCTGATAATACCAAGCTTTGGGTGCACTGTTGACGGAGGCTGGAATAGTCATGAGGAATAAACACAAAACAGAACACCACATTTAAATATGCAAATGGAAATGAGAAAAGAAATTATTTCAGATGTAGAGAATGAAAATTATAGCAGAAAACGAGGCACGGCTCTACAGTTATACATTTTAAAATACCAACGATATTTTATTTTATGTGAAAATGAAAATTACCCAAATATATTCACCGAGAGATAGAAACTTGAATAAATCAATAACTGTCAAATAAACTAAATAACTTAAAAGGTTCCATGTCATAAGGGCAAGTAATGTTAATTTAAAAATACATAGGCCCTATGTGATCTAAACTAATACTGAACATCAGAAAGAACAGATTATTTTTATAGAATCTGATGTGCTAGTCAGAGTTCAGTACAAAACCTTTATGCTGTCCTAAACATCATAAGCAGAAGGGAATTTAATAAAGGACACTTGGCGTTTTTCAAAACCATTGGAAGATCTGGAGAGGCAGACTTTAAGCAAGCCTTAGGAATGTCTCGTAGAACCCCAAAGCAGTTACCCTCCAAGACAGGAAGGCATAAGAAGTGGGAATAAATGATGGGTGTAGGGCTTCCCAGGTGGTGCTAGAGGTAAAGAACCCGCCTTCCAAAGCAGGAGACGTGAGACAGTGGGTTGGAAAGATCCCCTGGAGGAGAGCGTGGCAACCCACTCCAGCATGCTGGCCTGGAGAATGCCATGGACAGAGGAGATGGTGGTCTACAGTCCATGGGGTCGCAAAGAGTCAAAAATGACTGAAATGACTTAGCACGCACGCCAAGCAATCAAATACATCACACACCAGCAGAGACAGAACTAACAAGGAAAAAACTACAAATCAATTTCCATCTTCCCTATTGGAAAATAAATTCATAAAGGCATGGATTTGGTGGTGTTCACCATGGCGTATCCAGCAGGGCGACTGTTTGATAAGCACATAATGAGTGAATAAATGATGGACTCTGTTGGGTTTCTAATAGAAATACAAGGACAGGCCAACATTAGCAAATGCATTAGTATAATTAGTCACAGGAACAGAAGACAAAAGTTTTATAATCATTCTAGTAAGTGCTAAAAATGTAGTTGCTGCAACTCAGCATATATTTGCAATAAAAATTCTTAATAACTTAAAATGATGCTTATTTTATGATATTTGACACAATAGCTAATTTAATGCTAATACATATTATAAAAATACCCATATATTCAGGTACAAGAAAAGGTTTCTCTCCAACACTTCCACCATTTGCCATTGTATTAGAGGTCCTAACCAATGCAGTAACATAAGCAAAACAAATAAGGTGCATTTGCCAGAAAGAAAGAGACCATCAGTAGGTGATATACTTGTCTATTTGGAAAGTCAACTGAATCAGTTAAAAAACTAAACAACTAATAAGGAGTAAGCTGACTGACTGCATAATAAACAACTACCTTATATTTCAACAATAAGCAGTTAGGAATTGCAAATATATAAATATTTACAGGCAAAAATTACCCAGAAATAACTTGAACACAAATTTTGCTAGCTCTGTATGAAGAATACAATAAAGTTTTACTTCAAGGTGTCAAAGAAAATAATAAACTGAGGAGTGTGCATTTTTTCTAGTGTCTAAATATATCCATTCCTCGTTTCTAGATATATCCATCTAAATTTCCATTCCAATTAAAAAATCTCAATGTTTATTAAAAAATACAAAGGCCTTTCACATTTGGGGAGAAATGACAGATTATGTAATACATGCTATTGGTACAAGTAACAATTTGGTGACAGAAGTTTGATTTTCACCTTGTAACATAAAGCAAAATAAATTCCAGATGGTATATAGTTGATATATAAATAGCAAATACGTTTTGAATAAAATGAATGAATTAAATATTTACACATATCTAGAACTAAATTTCTATTCAAATTAGTCTTCTAAGGTTTTGGTCTTACTGTTGAAGGTGGAACCAAGACCACAACAAACAAATCTACTTATTAAGTGAAACAGTTTTAAGGGAAAAAGAAATCATAAGAAAATATAGGTCACTAGTTAAATTATTTTAGAGTGGGGAAGGTTCATACGACAATGACACAAAGGAAGATATGAGCATGGAAAAAATGGATGGATTCAACTATATACAATTTATTTAGGCCATGCCCTATGGCCTGTGGACAGGGATTGACTTTATGCCCCCTGCAGTGGAAGCTCAGAGTCTTAATCACTGGACCACCAGGGAAGTCCCACACAATTTTAAAACACTTTTTTTTTTTTTGAAGGGGGCTCTACTGGTGGCCTAATCCAACTGCCATTTTCAGCCCCTGTCTCTGAGGCCTATCCCATAGAGGATGAAAAAGTGGGTATTTGTTTTCTCAGTTACCTATCTGACTCTGGATATCCATTCAACTTAATTATAGCAAAGGAGACATAAGGGATGTTTCTGGAAAAGCGTCTACCTAGCTATACAAAGAGACAGAATCTTCTGGTCCCTCTGTTCCTCTTGCTTTCTGTCTTGAATGTGTGCTCTGTCGTCTGCTGCTGTATCAACAATCCCACCACCCAGAGACAGGAAATACAAGACCGAAAACTTCACCTGCAAAGGACTGCACAATGAAGAACCCAAGCTTCAGGTGGTTAATGGCATGAGTGAGTGGTACCCCACCTGGCTCAGTGAGAAAGAGCCCACCTGCCAATGCAGGAGAGCATCAGGTAGTTAATAGCATTAGTGAGTGGTACCCCACCTGGCTCAGTGGGAAAGAACCCACCTGCCAACGCAGGAGGTAGTTAATAGCATTAGTGAGTGGTACCCCACCTGGCTCAGTGGGAAAGAACCCACCTGCCAACGCAGGAGAGCATCAGGCAGTTTAACATTAGTGGTAAAGAACACACCTGCCAATGGAGAGGCAGTTTAGCATTAGTGGTAAAGAACACACCTGCCAATGGAGGGAAGGCAGGTGACTCTGATTCACTCCCGGGGTCAGGAAGATCCTTTGGAGAAGGAAATGGCAGCCCACTCCAGTATGCTTGCCTGAGAAATCCCATAGGCAGAGGAGTCTGGCAGGCTAGTAGCTGGGGTCCCAAAGAGCTGGACACAGCTTAGCGATTAAACACCACCTAACTTGGGGCCATCTACACCCAGACTTCTCGTTAGATAAATAGGTTAGATATTTAAGGGTCTCTATAATTTAAGCCACTGTTATTTTGTTATTTGCAGATTAAACAATTCTAAGTACATCTGTATCTGTCACCAAAAAAAAAGAAAAGAAGAGAAAAGAAAAAAGACCATCAACAAAATGAAGGGTGAAGATTGGGGAAAATATTTGCAACATAGAGGATGAATGTAACATCTTAATAAAATAGGAATTTGCAGCTCCCCCTAAATCTACGGTGGCCAAAATTGAATGAAAAGCTATTTCTCCTTATTGGAAAGTCATGAAATATAAATAAATTTCAAATAAAAAATACTAAAGGACATTTCCAACTATCAAACTGACGAATTTTTAAAACAAGAAAATAACTTCCAGGATTGAGAAAGACTGAGGGTGGGGCAGGGAGAGCGAAAATAGTCTTTCAAGAGGACAATTTACCCATCTGCATCAAAGCTTAGAAAAACCTCATAACCCTCGATCTTGTAATTTTACTTCTAGGACTATCTCAAGGAAAGGATTACAGTATATGAGAAGCAACTGCTACAAAGATGTTCATCACAGTATTATTTATAATAGTGAGAAGTTAGAAATAACAAAGTTTTAGTGATAGCAATTGGTTAAACAATTTACACTGTAGCTTTTTTGGATAATGAAATAGTATGCCAATAGTAAACTTTCCTGTAGGAAACATTTTAATGGTATGGAAAATATGCTATATTAAGTGAGCAGAAAAGTTACAAATCAGCATCCAGAAATAAGAAAAGCGAGGGAAAACCTACTCAAATATGAACACCCATTTTTGTTTTTCTTAGTTTGATTAGGGGGTGGTTATGAATTTCTTTTGTTGTAGATCCCGTTTCTATACCTATTTTTCTGCATTAGACATGCATTGCTTGTGCTTAAAAGGTGCAATCAGTAAGGAGCTTCTAGGAGGCTTTAGTATTATGGACTATAAAATTTCCGGAATCTCTCTTTCCCTGGGCCCCCATCCTCCTCTTCTACTCGTTGCAGCTGGTTTCTTTCGCCCCTGTCTTCCCGGCCCAGCTTCGCAGAAGGCGGCTTCTAGGAAGAGCTGCTTCGGGAGTTGAGCTCTACGGAGCCCCAGAGTAACTTGGGGCCATCTAGTTTTAAATAGGTTAGATATTTAAGGGTCTCTATAATTTAAGCCACTGTTATTTTGTTATTTGCAGATTAAACAATTCTAAGTACATCTGTATCTGTCACCAAAAAAAAAAGAAAAGAAGAGAAAAGAAAAAAGACCATCAACAAAATGAAGGGTGAAGATTGGGGAAAATATTTGCAACATAGAGGATGAATGTAACATCTTAATAAAATAGGAATTTGCAGCTCCCCCTAAATCTACGGTGGCCAAAATTGAATGAAAAGCTATTTCTCCTTATTGGAAAGTCATGAAATATAAATAAATTTCAAATAAAAAATACTAAAGGACATTTCCAACTATCAAACTGACGAATTTTTAAAACAAGAAAATAACTTCCAGGATTGAGAAAGACTGAGGGTGGGGCAGGGAGAGCGAAAATAGTCTTTCAAGAGGACAATTTACCCATCTGCATCAAAGCTTAGAAAAACCTCATAACCCTCGATCTTGTAATTTTACTTCTAGGACTATCTCAAGGAAAGGATTACAGTATATGAGAAGCAACTGCTACAAAGATGTTCATCACAGTATTATTTATAATAGTGAGAAGTTAGAAATAACAAAGTTTTAGTGATAGCAATTGGTTAAACAATTTACACTGTAGCTTTTTTGGATAATGAAATAGTATGCCAATAGTAAACTTTCCTGTAGGAAACATTTTAATGGTATGGAAAATATGCTATATTAAGTGAGCAGAAAAGTTACAAATCAGCATCCAGAAATAAGAAAAGCGAGGGAAAACCTACTCAAATATGAACACCCATTTTTGTTTTTCTTAGTTTGATTAGGGGGTGGTTATGAATTTCTTTTGTTGTAGATCCCGTTTCTATACCTATTTTTCTGCATTAGACATGCATTGCTTGTGCTTAAAAGGTGCAATCAGTAAGGAGCTTCTAGGAGGCTTTAGTATTATGGACTATAAAATTTCCGGAATCTCTCTTTCCCTGGGCCCCCATCCTCCTCTTCTACTCGTTGCAGCTGGTTTCTTTCGCCCCTGTCTTCCCGGCCCAGCTTCGCAGAAGGCGGCTTCTAGGAAGAGCTGCTTCGGGAGTTGAGCTCTACGGAGCCCCAGAGCGGCACGCACCGCTTAGAGAGCCGCGTCCCTGGCGGAGAGCGCAGCGCGCAGAGGAGCTCCCGGCTCCCCACCCATCATCTGGCGTTGGCCACACCAACGGAAGGATCTTTCCAGAACTCCTCGTGGTTTTCCTTCCCTCCTCTGTGGGATCCCGCGATCCCAGCACGCCCGCCCGCCTGCATGGGTCCTACAGCCAACCCGCGCTCGCGTTCTGGGTGCGACCTGCCCACTCGGGCGGAAATGGCAGCGCTAGGTTCCCGTCCTAGACTCTCCTAGAAAGGCCCAGCCCCATCCACGGGAAAGGCCCCGAAGGGTGCCCTCCATGCCCTCTGACACCTGCGAGCACCAGATAGGTTCCAAAGCACTTTCCTACCGATACCGTCATGCTAAAATACTAACAACAACAAAAATACCGAGCGCCTACTGCCGGAACCAGCCAGTGCACGCCCAAGGAGCTGAGACAAGCAAGTCAGAATTCGCGCTCGAGGAGATCTCAGGCAGGGTGAGGTCAGGTGGGGTGGTGGGAGAAAACCACTCCCAGGGGAGACTCACGGGGCCTCGCGACGGTCCAAGGAGACGACATCATCCTGCTCATTTTACAGATGAAGCTGGCGACGGGCAACAGGCGTTTATCGAACACCGGCTAGGTGCCTGCTACTTTCACCTACGCCGTCTTCTAGTCCATAAGGTAAGTGAAGGCCTAGGGGAATCCATATGCCCGTTTTACCAACAAAGAAACGGAGAGGCAAAGGAACAACACCCCCATTTTACGAATCAGGAAACTGAGGCTCCCAGGAGTCAGAGCAAATGCTGAAGGCTTCGCCAGCAAAGGAAAGGTTCTCACCTGCGTCTGAGGACACCTCAGCCGGGAGGGCTTCTCCTCCACGCAGCCTCTCCCCGTAGGAGCCCCAGAAAGTGCTACCCTCGCGAGGGTTTTCCGGCCTTCCCTCCAGCGCTCCCCGTAGGGCGCGGCCGGCCCTGCGCAGACTCGGGTTTCTAGCGCTTCCGGGCCCTCGAGCCGGTCCCGGCCCGGGACCCCGGGAGCACCGTGACCCCCGGCCGACCTCCTCCGTGAAACCGGAACGTGGAGGCTCTGTCGCCCCTTCGAGGGTGGTTCGGAGGTGTCCGGCCCGGCGAGCTAGCTCTGGTTTTCCAGCCTGCTAACCCTGAACCCTGCCGCCCAGAAATGCGCGTCCGGCTCCTGGAAGGTGCGGAAGGGGGGTCGCCTCGGGCACAAATGGAAATTCGAGGCCTCGGGCAGTGTTTGAGAAGGACCTAGAGCTGGACGTCCAATTTACACCGTAAAAGACCACGTGAAAGCATGCTTTTCGCTCCAGGGCCTTTCCCCCGGTTGTGTCTGTGGCCACCGACGTGTGCGGGGTGGGCGCAGGCGACGGGAGAGGGTGGGGGCCAGGGGAGACCTCGCCTGGAGCCCAGTGGCACCAGAGCCTAACGGGTGACATATTTGTGGCTGTACCCGCTCCCTCCTCCCCTCTCCGCACAGAATCCGGGGCGGAGGTGGGGATGGGAGGGAAGACGCGTGTATGGTGGGAAAGAAAGTTGGAGCTGGCAGCCAAGGGTGCGCTTCTGGGCCTGGAGAACGAGGTGCCCTGTGCAGAGGGGAGTGGGGGCTTCCGCTAGGCGAGGATGGGGGCCCCTGGGGTGGGGGTGGGGCGCGACGCCCCGCGGGCAGGGCGGCGGAGCGCGAGGCCCCCGCGTGCAGAGCGGCCGAGCCGCGTATACAAGTGTGTGCGTACGCGTACGTGTGAAATGTGGCGCCGGCGGCCGCGGCGGAGCGTGCGCTCGGCAGAAAGCTGCATAATCAACACATCGCTCACACCTCCGCAGCGAGCCGGGAGGGAGCTGGCGGGCCTCGGGGGCTTTCCCCCGCCGGCTGGCCGGGGGTGGGCACCGCTAGGAAAAGAAGGGGGCGCTCCGGAGGCGCTCTTGGGTTGTCGACCCCTTCAAACGAGCAGAAGTTGAAAAAAGGGCGGGGAAGACTCCCACTGAACTTTTTCGGTATAAAGGCCTGAGACTGCGCGCCATTGTGCTGCCTTAGAGGTGGGCCATCAGGAGGGGCCTTTGTTCCCTACCTACCCGCTGAGAGGCCACTTGTCACCTCCCATCCTCATGGCATCCAACCGTAAGACGGGGGCAGATAGGTCCTGCGGCTGCCGAGCCTAAGGGTGAGAGAGCACCTGGCTCTCCGGAAGCGCCGGGTGAACGTCCCACCTGCGTTCGTTGGTGCCTTGCCCTGTTCTGCGGAGAGGCCGGCTCGATTGGGTCTCCTAATGCGGGTCAAGGCGCCCTAAGATCTCCGCCTTAATTCCGCGGTGAAGGAGATGCCACCGCCTCGGTGCGCAGGCTCCTCTTGGAAGGCGTTGCAACCGGCCGCTTGACCCCAGCCCCGGGTGTGACGCGCACGCCAGCCCACTCGCCCAGGAAGCCAGGCCCCAGAGTGCGCGTGGAGGCCGGCCCAGGCCCTTCTCTCTCCACGAGTCACCTGTTCCCCAGCTCAGGGCACACCGCCGGCCCTGCTCCGATGTCCACGGTTCAATCCCCCAAACGACGCTGGTGCTTGGAAAGTTTGTTCCCTTGACCTTTCCGCGGCTCAGCTTCATCTATCTGCACGGCCCGGAACCAGAGGATGGGAGCAAAGGGTGTTAATGGGCGGATGCGGGAGCCGAAGAGAAAAGAGGAAGAGACTTTCTGGAGTTGTTGGATGTTAGGATGAAGCTAGTCTGGCTCCTCTGTCCATTTTCACGTCTTATGTCCAAATACGCCTTTTTAGTTGGGTGGGGCGCGACGCCCCGCGGGCAGGGCGGCGGAGCGCGAGGCCCCCGCGTGCAGAGCGGCCGAGCCGCGTATACAAGTGTGTGCGTACGCGTACGTGTGAAATGTGGCGCCGGCGGCCGCGGCGGAGCGTGCGCTCGGCAGAAAGCTGCATAATCAACACATCGCTCACACCTCCGCAGCGAGCCGGGAGGGAGCTGGCGGGCCTCGGGGGCTTTCCCCCGCCGGCTGGCCGGGGGTGGGCACCGCTAGGAAAAGAAGGGGGCGCTCCGGAGGCGCTCTTGGGTTGTCGACCCCTTCAAACGAGCAGAAGTTGAAAAAAGGGCGGGGAAGACTCCCACTGAACTTTTTCGGTATAAAGGCCTGAGACTGCGCGCCATTGTGCTGCCTTAGAGGTGGGCCATCAGGAGGGGCCTTTGTTCCCTACCTACCCGCTGAGAGGCCACTTGTCACCTCCCATCCTCATGGCATCCAACCGTAAGACGGGGGCAGATAGGTCCTGCGGCTGCCGAGCCTAAGGGTGAGAGAGCACCTGGCTCTCCGGAAGCGCCGGGTGAACGTCCCACCTGCGTTCGTTGGTGCCTTGCCCTGTTCTGCGGAGAGGCCGGCTCGATTGGGTCTCCTAATGCGGGTCAAGGCGCCCTAAGATCTCCGCCTTAATTCCGCGGTGAAGGAGATGCCACCGCCTCGGTGCGCAGGCTCCTCTTGGAAGGCGTTGCAACCGGCCGCTTGACCCCAGCCCCGGGTGTGACGCGCACGCCAGCCCACTCGCCCAGGAAGCCAGGCCCCAGAGTGCGCGTGGAGGCCGGCCCAGGCCCTTCTCTCTCCACGAGTCACCTGTTCCCCAGCTCAGGGCACACCGCCGGCCCTGCTCCGATGTCCACGGTTCAATCCCCCAAACGACGCTGGTGCTTGGAAAGTTTGTTCCCTTGACCTTTCCGCGGCTCAGCTTCATCTATCTGCACGGCCCGGAACCAGAGGATGGGAGCAAAGGGTGTTAATGGGCGGATGCGGGAGCCGAAGAGAAAAGAGGAAGAGACTTTCTGGAGTTGTTGGATGTTAGGATGAAGCTAGTCTGGCTCCCTCTGTCCATTTTCACGTCTTATGTCCAGAAAGTGTTTTTCGACGCCTTAGTATTTCTGCAGCTGTTCCCTCGGGAATCCTCACCTCTCTGCAAAAATAAATCAAGGAGAGAATCTAATTTTTTAAAAATTTTACCAAATTGTCCTAAAAGGGCTCTGTTTGATATGGGTGGTAGCGTCTTGACCTATTTGTAGCGCATTTGTGAATCTAGCAGTTCCGTGCCCCACCTTCTCCAAGGAGTTATCCTTTATGGAGGCTTCCAGTCCAATTTCTCTAAGATATTTGGAGTGGAGTTGGATACTTAACCGATGCAGAGTTGAAATCTGAACTGGGAGTGAGTGGAGTTGGATATTTAAGAAAATTATTTCGGAAGCATTGTGAGCTAAAATATTCGTGAGGGTTCAGAGACGGTGAGCAAAATTTATTTATTTCTACTCGGACAAATACACATCAAAGGTGTCAGCTAAAACAAACTGGAAAATGCACGTCCAAAGAGAGGTTTTGGGGAGAGTGCCGCGGTTTTTTTTTTTTTTTTTTCATTTATAAAGCCCAGAGTGTCCCTGTGGATCTAATTCCCTGGGTTCTAGGCAGGCTCTGTTCTTCGGGTTGTAGAGCCAGGCGCCCCGTGTGTATCTGGGGCTGGGGGTGAAGGTCGGATCGTGGGGGCTCGGGTGTTCTCACACCTTCGATTTCATCTCAGGGACAACCAGGCCCAGAGAGCCATTTTCTTAGAAAAATTTCCGAACCTCTGACCCGGAGGAGAGACGCGGCGCCCAGGAGACTGGACCAAGAGAAAGAGAGAGACGGAGCAACAGGCCTTAAAACCAATAGGGAGGAAATTGAACGTACCGCATCGAGATGCAGATGTGAAATTTGAACGGAGGTGGGGAGGAAAACACCCGGGAGTTCCTTGGGAAGAGTAAACAAAGGAGAGACGGGGTAAAAGACGGAATAGCCGACCCTGACCTTGGTTTTGTGTAACTAGATGGTCAGGAAGAATTTTAATAATGTTCATCTTGGATTTCTGTCGACCCCGGCAAGGGGCAGAACGAAGCTGGCGGGCCCGAGCCCGGGAGGCGCGCGCGGGCTCCGCACCCCCGCCGGGCCCGGCTTCCCCGGGCCGCAGCTGCGCCTGCCGGGCCCCCGCGCGGCTCGGGGCGGGTTTTGAGTGGCGTGTTCGAAAAGAGGGTAGCCGGAGGCCATCGAGACTCGAGAGAGCCTTCGGGCGCAGCCACCGCCACTCAGACCATTATCAGCGCTCCTCCTCGGCGCGGGTGGCCGATTCTGCGCCCACCCCTCCGCAGAACCCACATAAACCTAATTAAACCCAACTCGGGTGGCACAAACACTCCGTCCCCCGAAGGCCGAAACGCAGTCTTGCTGGGCCGAAAGCTGCGCCTCCCCCTCGTGCCTTGTCCCCTTCGATCTGCTCCCAGCACTAGCCAGGGATCTCGGTTCCCAACTTTGCTGTCCGCGGCTCGAAGCCCACAGGACCTGCGGCATCTTGGCGACCGTGTGCTCGGATCACCCTGCGCGGCGGTGGGGAAGGGCGCCTCTAGCGCAGCCCGCGAGGAGCGGAGCGGCTCCCCACTACACCCGGGTCACGGTTCCGGGGCCACGATTTTTAAAAAAAACTGCCTCCTGGCGTAGGGCGCCACGGCCCCTGAACTTGTCTCGGGGAGATGGGGTGGGGGCGCCCGCTGTGCGGGGCCGTCTGGTTCGGGGCGGGCAGCAGGGAGCCGGGAGGATGAACCCATTCATTCGCTTCCTGAGGGGCATAATTTGGGTAGCAGCTGGTGCGGGAGAGCAGAGCCAGTGCCCTCGACCCTGGCTCTGCCCTTTAACCCCAGCCAACACGGGCCCGAGGGGCAGACGGGCCAGGCCAGGCCCTCTGCTGCCTCGCGGCCCCTCGGGGCTGCGCTCTGCACTTCTTGATAGGAGACGCTGCAGGTCAGAGACTCCGTGAAAAAAAAAAAAAAGTCGCCAGGCTCCCCCACACGTCTTGAGGGCGTCATGGGCTGCTCAACACTCTTTAAAGAGCCAAGGAGCTCGTTGGCTTGGCAGGGCACAGGCTATGGATGACGATGCTGGTCGGTGGTTATGTGAGGTTCTGAGAAATTTACCAAGAGAGGAGGGCCGGGGGTGAAGACTCCCGGTGTTTAGTTTTGCGGGATGAAATCGCCCATGGGTTACGGTAGAGATCTCCTTTCCTGCTGAGCGGGAGGCGGGGTCCGACCGGGCCCTTCCCGCCGCAGCTGCGCCTGCCGGGCCCCGCGCGGCTCGGGCGGGTTTTGAGTGGCGTGTTCGAAAGAGGGTAGCCGGAGGCCATCGAGACTCGAGAGAGCCTTCGGGCGCAGCCACCGCCACTCAGACCATTATCAGCGCTCCTCCTCGGCGCGGGTGGCCGATTCTGCGCCCACCCCTCCGCAGAACCCACATAAACCTAATTAAACCCAACTCGGGTGGCACAAACACTCCGTCCCCCGAAGGCCGAAACGCAGTCTTGCTGGGCCGAAAGCTGCGCCTCCCCCTCGTGCCTTGTCCCCTTCGATCTGCTCCCAGCACTAGCCAGGGATCTCGGTTCCCAACTTTGCTGTCCGCGGCTCGAAGCCCACAGGACCTGCGGCATCTTGGCGACCGTGTGCTCGGATCACCCTGCGCGGCGGTGGGGAAGGGCGCCTCTAGCGCAGCCCGCGAGGAGCGGAGCGGCTCCCCACTACACCCGGGTCACGGTTCCGGGGCCACGATTTTTAAAAAAAACTGCCTCCTGGCGTAGGGCGCCACGGCCCCTGAACTTGTCTCGGGGAGATGGGGTGGGGGCGCCCGCTGTGCGGGGCCGTCTGGTTCGGGGCGGGCAGCAGGGAGCCGGGAGGATGAACCCATTCATTCGCTTCCTGAGGGGCATAATTTGGGTAGCAGCTGGTGCGGGAGAGCAGAGCCAGTGCCCTCGACCCTGGCTCTGCCCTTTAACCCCAGCCAACACGGGCCCGAGGGGCAGACGGGCCAGGCCAGGCCCTCTGCTGCCTCGCGGCCCCTCGGGGCTGCGCTCTGCACTTCTTGATAGGAGACGCTGCAGGTCAGAGACTCCGTGAAAAAAAAAAAAAAGTCGCCAGGCTCCCCCACACGTCTTGAGGGCGTCATGGGCTGCTCAACACTCTTTAAAGAGCCAAGGAGCTCGTTGGCTTGGCAGGGCACAGGCTATGGATGACGATGCTGGTCGGTGGTTATGTGAGGTTCTGAGAAATTTACCAAGAGAGGAGGGCCGGGGGTGAAGACTCCCGGTGTTTAGTTTTTTGCGGGGATGAAATCGCCCATGAAGTCTGCGTACGGTAGAGAATTGCCTGCCTGAAACGTGGCAGTAAGTTTCGTCCTACAGATTTTTCGCCCACTCTCCTCCTTTGGCCGTCTCCTGTCTTACTTGGCTTTAACAGTAGCCCCGTTCCATATTTCTCCTGCCCGGTCCTCCCTCACCCGGGCCCTCTCCTCCAAGGAGACCAATCCAGAGCCCCGGGGTCAGAATGCCACAGTCGGCACAACCCAGAGGCGGGGATTTCACATTCTCTACCCCCTCCCCCCGACACCTCCGTCAAACATCCACGTCCCTGGATCCGGGTTTGTGTGAAGAGGGTCTGCGCACTTTCTTCCCCTCCGCCTCGCTTTTCAAGCGCATCTCCGCAGTAAAGCCCTGCGCGCACTTTCTGAGCGCGATCGGTCCACGCAGTCCGGTGGCGGCGTGCCCCAGGGGCTTCGTGGAGTGCCGATCCATTCCGTTCTCAGGAGAGCCGCAACGCTGGAAGCGCGAGCTTCCTGTCCGCCCAGGCAAACGAGCTGCTGGGCGCTGTGTCCTCTAGCGGCAAAACGCTCGCAGTTCATTTGTGAGCGCTCACCTACACCTAACGGATCTCGTCGGGAGTCGATGAGCTCTCAGCTTTGCGTCCTAAGTGTGGGGGCGGGGGGGGGGTGTCTCTGGGATGAAACCCCGGCTTTCGCTCGGGCCCTCTCGGTAAATGAGGCTGGAAGGCCCGGGCACAGTCGCTCGAACTGCGAAACAGCTGATTTGTCTCCTCCACGGCAGATGGTCTTTGAGCACAGATTTGCATTCATTGTCTTCAAATCTGTTTTCGCGCTGGTGTTCTAGATTTCAGCGGCAGATCTTTGCACAGATCAGAATTAACACCCAGCCAGGAGGACTTTTTTTTAATGGGCTCCACTGGAGACTCCCGGGTGGGTTCGAGGGCGTCATGGGCTGCTCAACACTCTTTAAAGAGCCAAGGAGCTCGTTGGCTTGGCAGGGCACAGGCTATGGATGACGATGCTGGTCGGTGGTTATGTGAGGTTCTGAGAAATTTACCAAGAGAGGAGGGCCGGGGGTGAAGACTCCCGGTGTTTAGTTTTTTGCGGGGATGAAATCGCCCATGAAGTCTGCGTACGGTAGAGAATTGCCTGCCTGAAACGTGGCAGTAAGTTTCGTCCTACAGATTTTTCGCCCACTCTCCTCCTTTGGCCGTCTCCTGTCTTACTTGGCTTTAACAGTAGCCCCGTTCCATATTTCTCCTGCCCGGTCCTCCCTCACCCGGGCCCTCTCCTCCAAGGAGACCAATCCAGAGCCCCGGGGTCAGAATGCCACAGTCGGCACAACCCAGAGGCGGGGATTTCACATTCTCTACCCCCTCCCCCCGACACCTCCGTCAAACATCCACGTCCCTGGATCCGGGTTTGTGTGAAGAGGGTCTGCGCACTTTCTTCCCCTCCGCCTCGCTTTTCAAGCGCATCTCCGCAGTAAAGCCCTGCGCGCACTTTCTGAGCGCGATCGGTCCACGCAGTCCGGTGGCGGCGTGCCCCAGGGGCTTCGTGGAGTGCCGATCCATTCCGTTCTCAGGAGAGCCGCAACGCTGGAAGCGCGAGCTTCCTGTCCGCCCAGGCAAACGAGCTGCTGGGCGCTGTGTCCTCTAGCGGCAAAACGCTCGCAGTTCATTTGTGAGCGCTCACCTACACCTAACGGATCTCGTCGGGAGTCGATGAGCTCTCAGCTTTGCGTCCTAAGTGTGGGGGCGGGGGGGGGGTGTCTCTGGGATGAAACCCCGGCTTTCGCTCGGGCCCTCTCGGTAAATGAGGCTGGAAGGCCCGGGCACAGTCGCTCGAACTGCGAAACAGCTGATTTGTCTCCTCCACGGCAGATGGTCTTTGAGCACAGATTTGCATTCATTGTCTTCAAATCTGTTTTCGCGCTGGTGTTCTAGATTTCAGCGGCAGATCTTTGCACAGATCAGAATACAAAAGGAGAAGCCAGAAAATAACACCCAGCCAGGAGGACTTTTTTTTTTTTTTAATAGGCGCCGCGAGCTGCCCGGCGTAGTTTAAAAGCCTTCTAGAGTTTCAGCTGTTTGGCGGAGCTGGCCGCCGCCTCCCGGCCATCAGCCCGCGGCCAGCACCGTGGCAGCCGCGCGCCTTGGGCAAAGTTTCTGCGACTTCCCCGCTGCCTCCCCGCAGGGCCTCAGCTGGTCCCCTGGGGGCTTCGGGAACTGGGGGACGGGAGGGCAAGGGGACCCGAGGGGGCTTCCGGGACAACCCAGGGCAACACTCAGCCTGCCACGATCTGTCAGCCATCCACCCGGGTGCACCTCCGGCGCGCGCCCGCCGGGGTGGGTATTTTCGTGAGCGCCCGGAGCGTTTCCCCGACCGTCTATTTATTTGAATAGCTCCTGAGCCTTGTTCGTTCCCCCCGCCCCCTGTTTTCATTCATATATGCCTGTCTCTTCACTTGTAAACCGCTCACGAAATCTGCCTGTCACCAAACGAACTCCAGGAGAACTTGGGAGAGCCGTCCGGGGAACTGGGACGCTCTGGGAACGTTTGCACAAGACCTAGAGTACATGGGGTCACGCTCCGCAGGTTCGCAAACGTGCACGCAGAACCCAAGCCCTGGGAATGCATACGCCTCCCGCAGGCTACACAAGGCAGGGTCGCGGTAGCCGCCGGCTCCCACGACCAGACTAAGGCGGCGCGCACCAGCCTGCAGGGCCGGCCTACCCCACTTCGGCGCAGGGTTTGCGCGCCCCCTTCTCGCGCACACACGCGGGGTTCGGGCTGGGCGCAGCGCCCGCGGCTTTCTGTCCCCTTTCACCTCCCGGACTCCAGGCCACGCCGAGCGTGGCGCGCGCCGCCCGAAGACGTTAGCCGGGCCTGCCCAGCGCCGGCCAATCCCGAGCGTGCATGCAAATGAGGCGCCTTATCGGGCCTCGGCTCCGCCTCCCGCGGCCTCCGGCCGGCGTAACCCATTCATGGGGCCGGCGCGCCGCTGCAGCCCGGCTCCGCAGCGCTCGCAGCCACCGCCTCCTCTCGGCTCCGGGTCTTCCCCTTCCTTTTACTACCGACCCTGTTGGGGATTTTATTTTTTTTTTTCCTTCTAAATTGGAGCGGTGGGGAGGAGCAGGGAGGGGCGGTGGGGGACCCGGAGGAAGGGGGAGAGATTAGGCAGCCATCAATCTCCTCCTGTTTCTCCCAGAACAGGTGATGCGTCAAAATCGTGATCACTTTCCGGAGGCAGCGCGGCCGCGGGAAGGATGCGAGCGACCTAGGGCGGAGGGCCTGAGGCGGCAGATCTGAACGTGCGCAGGATAGAACCCAAACTTTGCATCAGCCCGCAGCCTCACGCGTGGAAGCACAGGACAGGTTTATCTTTTCCATCTCCCCTCGCCAAGTGAGACTCAAACTTCGGCCCTTGATCCCTTTTCTCGGATTGCTTTCTGGAGGAGGGACGGTTGGGGGAGGCGTTGTGAGCGCCCGGAGCTCCGACCGTCTATTTATTTGAATAGCTCCTGAGCCTTGTTCGTTCCCCCCGCCCCCTGTTTTCATTCATATATGCCTGTCTCTTCACTTGTAAACCGCTCACGAAATCTGCCTGTCACCAAACGAACTCCAGGAGAACTTGGGAGAGCCGTCCGGGGAACTGGGACGCTCTGGGAACGTTTGCACAAGACCTAGAGTACATGGGGTCACGCTCCGCAGGTTCGCAAACGTGCACGCAGAACCCAAGCCCTGGGAATGCATACGCCTCCCGCAGGCTACACAAGGCAGGGTCGCGGTAGCCGCCGGCTCCCACGACCAGACTAAGGCGGCGCGCACCCGCCTGCAGGGCCGGCCTACCCCACTTCGGCGCAGGGTTTGCGCGCCCCCTTCTCGCGCACACACGCGGGGTTCGGGCTGGGCGCAGCGCCCGCGGCTTTCTGTCCCCTTTCACCTCCCGGACTCCAGGCCACGCCGAGCGTGGCGCGCGCCGCCCGAAGACGTTAGCCGGGCCTGCCCAGCGCCGGCCAATCCCGAGCGTGCATGCAAATGAGGCGCCTTATCGGGCCTCGGCTCCGCCTCCCGCGGCCTCCGGCCGGCGTAACCCATTCATGGGGCCGGCGCGCCGCTGCAGCCCGGCTCCGCAGCGCTCGCAGCCACCGCCTCCTCTCGGCTCCGGGTCTTCCCCTTCCTTTTACTACCGACCCTGTTGGGGATTTTATTTTTTTTTTTCCTTCTAAATTGGAGCGGTGGGGAGGAGCAGGGAGGGGCGGTGGGGGACCCGGAGGAAGGGGGAGAGATTAGGCAGCCATCAATCTCCTCCTGTTTCTCCCAGAACAGGTGATGCGTCAAAATCGTGATCACTTTCCGGAGGCAGCGCGGCCGCGGGAAGGATGCGAGCGACCTAGGGCGGAGGGCCTGAGGCGGCAGATCTGAACGTGCGCAGGATAGAACCCAAACTTTGCATCAGCCCGCAGCCTCACGCGTGGAAGCACAGGACAGGTTTATCTTTTCCATCTCCCCTCGCCAAGTGAGACTCAAACTTCGGCCCTTGATCCCTTTTCTCGGATTGCTTTCTGGAGGAGACGGTGGGCTACCGCGTTGGGAACAGCGAGGACAGGCGTTGTGACTCGTGTTTGCAGCGACAGAAGATCAGACTTTTTAAATGTTTGGGATCCAAGATACTTTGGGAAGAGGACCAGCTCTGAAAGAGAAGTCGCTGGGCGCCGAGATGGATTCGGTCAGGTCCTGGGTCCGGAACGTCGGCGTGGTGGACGCCAATGTCGCGGCGCAGAGGTAACGAGACGGCCGCAGGATGATGATCCTCGCAATCTCTCGCTTGTTCGCTCTTTCGCGATGCCTGTCTCTGTCTCTCTCTGTCACCTCCCCTCGCTGGACTCGCTCTCGGGTGCTCTCTCTCCTCCGCGTCTGTCGCCCTGTCCCCGCGCGCGGAGGCTCGCCCTCCGGCAGGCAGGTCGGTCGCCGCTGTTAGGGGCGCACTTAGCCCGCAGCCAACACTCGAGTTTCTGGACTGCCTGGGGCCCGCGCTCCTTCCCTGCAGAGCCCTCTTTGGGAGGAAACAGAACACACAGTGATATCTGATGTCTCCGCTCAGCCCCCGGTCCCGCGCGGCGGGCTCGGCCCGGAGCGGAGGGCGGGAGGACCGGGGCGGCCCCGGCGGCTCCCGGGGTTTCGCTTCGCTGCTTGCGAGCGCCTCTCCTCCCGCATCTCGTCGGGCGATTCCCGGAGGCCGGGAACCCACGGCCAGATGGCGGTGGCGGCGGCTGGAGGGACGGGAGAAGCCGGAGCGCCTGCGGGGGGAAGGCGAAGCGGCAGGGCGTCCCGGGAGGAGGCAGGCTGGAGGGTCCAGGGCGCAGAGAGAAAGCAGTGGACCAGACACACAGAGGCGGGGCTGAGGGGCAGAGAAGAGGCGAAACAGAGAAGGCAGGGAGCAGACAGTAGAAAGAACCACAGAAGGAGAAAAGGCGACGCAGGCCAGCGCAGCGTCTGGTTATGCTGAAGTTGGCTTTGAGCATCCTTGTGTGGAGGTGGTAAACGCCTTACCTAGGCTGCCGCCCCACGAAGACTTTCTGCTTCCCTTCCCGCGTCACCGCTGGGGGCCTGAGATGTGTGGTCTCCACGACCTTGTCAGCGGCAGACAGCCCCCTTACGCCCAGGAGCCCACCAACATCTTCCCCTCTCTGTGGGCCCTCCCGGCCGCGCCTCTTTAAGTCCCAGCACCACGCGGAGCAATGCCTCCCTTCCAGGCCGGCACTCCAGGTGTCCCGGGTACAGCGAACCGGGCCATCGGCGGCTCCTCGCCTCTTGCCCCGGCGCGGGGAGCGCCCGGGTCTCCAGCCGCTGGCTCGCCTCGGCGGCGGGCGGCTTTCCTGGCCGTCTGGGGGACTCGCTGGGCGGCCGACCGAGTAGAACAGACGGGACTGCGGAGCGGGTGCCTCGGCCCAGTTCCTTAGCCGATTTATCCCCCTTCCCCCAATCCAGTAAGTGTTCAAGTTGGAGCAGGCGGTCTGATGGAGGATTCCGGTGAAAATTTTACACCCTTCAAAAGCGTAAGAGTGCTCGCGCGCCCCGGGGACAGACGCCCGGCGACCCCAGCACCCCGGAGCAGCCCCGTCCCATCTGCTTGCTCGCCTGGGCGCCGAGTCTCTCGTCAAATGTGACCTGGCGGCCAGTTGGTCCCCGACCGCGACAGGGCGGCGGGGAAGTGTGTGCACAGACTCAGCGCGCTCCAGGGCGCCGCCCGGGTCCTCCGCCGCGGCTTTCGCCGTCGGCGGGTTGGGCTGGCGCCGCCCAGACAGGCGGCTCCAGCCTGGGGAGGTCGGCCCCAGGCAAAGACGCGCTCTGTCTCTTAATAGCATTTCGGCTTCTCGAAGCTCAGTAGTTCCAGGGGCGGGGTCCTCAGGATCACGTCCTCTGCGGTGGTCCTCCATCCCTAGCGCTGGTCGCGCGGGGATGGCGCTCCACTGGTGGCCCGCGCACAACTTTTCGGAAGAGCGAGGGAAGCAGGAGATGAGGCAGGGAGCAGACAGTAGAAAGAACCACAGAAGGAGAAAAGGCGACGCAGGCCAGCGCAGCGTCTGGTTATGCTGAAGTTGGCTTTGAGCATCCTTGTGTGGAGGTGGTAAACGCCTTACCTAGGCTGCCGCCCCACGAAGACTTTCTGCTTCCCTTCCCGCGTCACCGCTGGGGGCCTGAGATGTGTGGTCTCCACGACCTTGTCAGCGGCAGACAGCCCCCTTACGCCCAGGAGCCCACCAACATCTTCCCCTCTCTGTGGGCCCTCCCGGCCGTGCTTCTTAAGTCCCAACACCACGCGGAGCAATGCCTCCCTTCCAGGCCGGCACTCCAGGTGTCCCGGGTACAGCGAACCGGGCCATCGGCGGCTCCTCGCCTCTTGCCCCGGCGCGGGGAGCGCCCGGGTCTCCAGCCGCTGGCTCGCCTCGGCGGCGGGCGGCTTTCCTGGCCGTCTGGGGGACTCGCTGGGCGGCCGGCCGAGTAGAACAGACGGGACTGCGGAGCGGGTGCCTCGGCCCAGTTCCTTAGCCGATTTATCCCCCTTCCCCCAATCCAGTAAGTGTTCAAGTTGGAGCAGGCGGTCTGATGGAGGATTCCGGTGAAAATTTTACACCCTTCAAAAGCGTAAGAGTGCTCGCGCGCCCCGGGGACAGACGCCCGGCGACCCCAGCACCCCGGAGCAGCCCCGTCCCATCTGCTTGCTCGCCTGGGCGCCGAGTCTCTCGTCAAATGTGACCTGGCGGCCAGTTGGTCCCCGACCGCGACAGGGCGGCGGGGAAGTGTGTGCACAGACTCAGCGCGCTCCAGGGCGCCGCCCGGGTCCTCCGCCGCGGCTTTCGCCGTCGGCGGGTTGGGCTGGCGCCGCCCAGACAGGCGGCTCCAGCCTGGGGAGGTCGGCCCCAGGCGAAGACGCGCTCTGTCTCTTAATAGCATTTCGGCTTCTCGAAGCTCAGTAGTTCCAGGGGCGGGGTCCTCAGGATCACGTCCTCTGCGGTGGTCCTCCATCCCTAGCGCTGGTCGCGCGGGGATGGCGCTCGGCCACTGGTGGCCCGCGCACAACTTTTCGGAAGAGCGAGGGAAGCAGGAGATGAGGCTGCTTCCCGTAGGACGGGAACTTGGCCTCTGGGCTTCCCTTCTGCCTCCTAAGGGTTCTCACCCACCGTCTTTCTGAGAGAGCGCAGGGGGTCTTGTGGGCAGTAGTGCCAGGACAGGTAACTTCAATAAAGAGAAAGGAAAAGGGTCACTTCTTCCCGCGTAGCCAAGCGCCTAGTCCGCGATGCCCGGGGGCCCAGCTCAGAAGGCTGCCTCAGTCTGGGGGGCCGCCTGAGGAAGAAGATGGGGGCGGCCCAACGGGACAAGACTTGGGCCGCTGAGGGTGCGGGACCCTCCAGGCTTCGATCTGCAGTCGGGGTCCTTTGGTCTCATTAAAGGCTGGACATGGAGCTGCTGGGCGTGGGATGCCCGCAGGCTGGAGCAGCTGGCCGGGGCCTCGTGCGGGGTCGTCTGCCCTGCTGTCCTACCCCGTGGCCACCGGTGCCTCCTCTAAGGAGTCCCCACTCCTTAATCCTAATAGGAAAAAGGGCCCAGAAGTCGACCGGGACGTGCACCCTTAACCCTCTGCGATGTTGCAGCGGGCGCCTTGGTGACTCGGTGTGTCTGTCTTTCCTTCCCTCTGTGCTGTGCTCTCCCTACCCCGACCCGTCCCATGTCTCTCTGTGCGCAGCGGCGTAGCCCTGTCCCGGGCCCACTTTGAGAAACAGCCTCCCTCCAACCTGAGGAAATCGAACTTCTTTCACTTCGTCCTGGCGCTCTACGACAGGCAGGGGCAGCCGGTGGAGATCGAGCGCACCGCCTTCGTGGACTTTGTGGAGAACGACAAAGTAAGCGCGGGTCCCTCGCTTCCCTCGCAAAGCTCTAAAGAACCCATCTGTCACTCCCGACACCTTCCCGCTCACATCCGGAGGGGTGATGAATCGAGGCTTCTCACCCGCAGCCTCCTAAATCAGCAGATTCCCCTCCGCGCCCCCGCACCTTTTCTCGCCCGCACTCCCAGCCAGGCGCGCTCGCGTCTTGGCGCACCTGGCTACTGGACAGTTAGCAGAGCGTGGGCACCGACGGACCCGGGAGCAAACACCCTTCCGACTGTGGTTTAAACGTATGGTCAAGGTCCGGATACGCTTCTCCCGGTCATGTATTCTTCTTCTTATTGGGCACCTGCCATCGCGGCAGGACAAGTTAGAGAGGAACAAGGTGGAGACCACAGAAACCAAGCTTGGCACACGCACCACCCACCCCAAGCCTAGCGGTTTCTTGCACTCTGTCTGGTTCCCAGGGCGGTGCCTGTCCCCAACCCAGGCTGGAGCACGGCCGCTGGATTTGAGTTCAGCGGAGGAGCAGAGGAGTCTTTTGCCTTCTCTGGTCCTCAGTCCTCAGCTGTCTCCGCTGTTCTATTCAAGGTTGGGTGCAGGCTTATCCTAGGGTTCTAGAACTTGGGCCTGGGTTCCTGAGCTCATGGCCCCAAGCCTTCCGCCCTCCTGGGGGGACTGGATGCTGCTCTTCCAAACGAAAGATCCCTTCACCTATCTGCAGGATGCTTGGCACCCGATGGGTTGGGTAGGACCTGTTTAAACGCAACAGGGACTCAGTGTCCCAGTTTGGGGGTTGCCATTCTGAGGACATGTTTAAGGGGGAGGGACAAGACAGTGGGAAAGGATTAAGTGACTTCGAGCCTTGGAAAGTTTTGGCGCTTGGTCAGCCTCAGATGTTCTTGCCCTTTGACCCCGGCCTGAGCAGGGGTTTGTTCAAAGCTGCCAGTGACTAGGAGAAAGTCAAGCGGGAGGTGGGAAAGGGAATCCTTTCTTCTTCTTCTTTTAAAATCATTTTGGAGAGCTGGAAATCAAGGGACTCTTGTCTTTTCAGGAACAAGGCAATGAGAAGACCAACAATGGCACCCACTACAAGTTACAGCTCCTGTACAGCAATGGTGAGTGCCCTGCACCCCGCTGCTCACTCAGTACCCTTGGAAGGAAGGCTGCTGACCCTCTGCGTCTCCCGAAGGGCGAACTCCAGGCCTGGAGAGAACAGGGCTGTGGGAGGCTCTCTCCAGACCAGGGTCCAGGGCGGGTGGTCTTTGCCCCCAGGACGGCTCAGCCCTTGCACTCGCCTGGGGCCCCACTGCGGCGGGAGGGGGTTTGGGGCGCCCAGGAGGGACTCCACGTCGCTCACCATGCTCCCTCCCACCTCCCGGCAGGTGTCCGCACGGAGCAGGACCTGTATGTCAGGCTCATTGACTCGGTCACCAAGCAGGTGAGGCTGGCTCTGGACTTGGCTCCTCCTCTCCTTGGGGTGGGGGGGCCCCCATCTGTTCTCCTTCCTGCCCCCAGTTTGTCCCTGACTTCTCCACACCCTCCAAGATTTCCTGGGTTATTCTCCACAGTCCCTCCATAGTAACCCACACTTTGTCTACTCTGGGAAATTTTTTTTTCCCTTCTCTCTCGCCCTGGTTGTCTAGTTTCTTTCTGACTGGCAACGAGGGTAGGCCAGCAAAGGGATGAAGAGGGGAAGGACTTATTGGGACATTCAGCCACCTCCCCACCCCGCCACAAACATTCCCTTTTGCAATACCTATGTCCTCACCAGGGGCAAACTTTTCTCACTCTGTCGCTTCGAGTTAACCAGGCCACAGCTCCGGTTCAGGGCTGCCAGCAGGGGCTCCTGAGCAAGTGGTGGGCAGAGAGAGGAAGGCTGGCTTTGTGCTGGCTCTAATGTCCCCTTTCCTTTGTCCCTTGTATTTCCGCTCCCTGCCCTGGCCCGCTTCGCAGCCCATAGCTTACGAGGGACAAAATAAGAATCCGGAAATGTGCCGAGTTCTCCTGACACACGAAGTGATGTGCAGGTAAGAGTCGTGTTTTCCTGCGCGCTTGGCTGGAGCGCAGGGCAAGTGAGCCGCGCAGCGCGCTGACTCGCGTGCGTCTGGGGCGCTGACCTTCGGGAGTGGTGGCGTAGGGGAGCGGGCGGCCTCTCCCGGACTTGCCCCTGGGGCCGGTTCGCTAGATCTCCTCCTTAAAAGCCAGACTCTAAGAGCAGATCGATTAGGACTCTAAAGGGAAACCCAGAACCACTCAGGATTCCATCCCGATTGGTGGCACGAGTTTGCTCCTTGTAAGATCTACCGTCCAGCGGTCGGCGGAGCGCGCGGAGGGGCCGGGCAACCGCGGGTCAAGTCTGGGATGGGGACTTTTGCTGAGCCGGGCTCTGTCCAAGGCTCGTCAGGCTGGATCCCGCCGGTTAGGCATTCTAGAAGTAGATGTCTCAGGAGGGGCCACTTGTAGAGTTACCGAGTCAAGGTTTTGGAAAGAGTCTGTACCCGCGGCCACCGGCCAGGATCAAAGGGCCAGTTTTGGGGGTGGGGTGCTCTTTACCCCTTGTACCTCAGCAGAGTCACTTGTCTGTGATGCAGGGGCGTTTTTTTACTCCGGGAACTTTGCTTTTCCTGGATTCTCCGAGCCAGGGGAGTTTCTTAGGTCAGGAGTTTCTAATCGGGCAGTGGATGAGAGGAAGCCGGTGAGAACCCCACCGGGGAGATCCTAAGGTCTGGGAGTAGCTGCTGGATTTCAATGGTCAAGTTGTAAAAGGTGCAATCTACTTGAATTCCTGCACGATTTCGCATTTTCTTTTCCGAGACCAATTCATTGCATTTTGGGTCCCTTTTCGCCTCCTGGACCAGAAGAAAATTTTTTAAAAAGTTAGAAGAAATTCATCTGTACACTCACTGATTCTTTCAACAAATGTATATTGAGTGTATAGTGTCTGCTAGTTATGGGGGAATCCCACAGCAAAGGAGAAAGAATGTAGAAAGGAAATTCTGGGAAATTTATTTTACTATAAAATTTTCAATGTTTATTTCCATACACATTTTTCTTCCCCCAGAATCTCCAAAATTTGATTGGCGAGAAAGCCTCAATTCTTTCTTACTCTTATGCTTCAGTGAATGTCTTCCAACATCAGACTTGCTGGCTTTGGGGCACTGCAGGCCATCTGATTCAGTTTAGATGGTTTTTATGGGCAGCTCCTGGCAGCCCTGTCTCCCTCCCCACCCAGTCAGGAAGAAACCATAACAATCAGACATGTTTGTTTTGGTTTTGACCAAGTATTAGAAAAGCAAACTTTGCCAACTGCAAAGTTCATCGGTGCCGGGGAGGGGGGCCCTCAGCAGAGGGGTTGGTGGGTTTCTCGCCTAAGTAGCTGGGTGAGATGTGGGTAAGCTATTCCGTTATCCCAGGGTGCCTGGATAGGTACGTTCGGAAGGAATTCAAGTCCAAGATGAGCTTTCATGTAATACCTAGGTTCCATAATCAGAACAGTTTGATTTGGTTGGCTAACTGAAGGGCGTTTTTTTTTTTGTTTTGTTTTTAATTTTCAGTCTTCTTTCTACTTTTAAATGTCTTTGTTGGGAGAAACTATCTTCTTAAAAAAAAGAAAAAACAGAACCAGTGTCTGGCCCATTGTCTGACGAATTACACTTTAAGTAATACTTGTCCGCCCCGTCCAGCTGTGATTCAGCTGACATTTTTATTTTTAAGCCCAATCAAATCCTCCTCATTTTATGCTGTTTTAAGTAGCAGCATCAATTTTTAAAGCCTCTAGTTTAGTCTGCATTAGTAACACAATATAAAAATTTAATGTACTGTAACTTCTCTGCATTTGAGACCTGGGAAGACGCTGCTGGATTTCAATGGTCAAGTTGTAAAAGGTGCAATCTACTTGAATTCCTGCACGATTTCGCATTTTCTTTTCCGAGACCAATTCATTCCATTTTGGGTCCCTTTTCGCCTCCTGGACCAGAAGAAAATTTTTTAAAAAGTTAGAAGAAATTCATCTGTACACTCACTGATTCTTTCAACAAATGTATATTGAGTGTATAGTGTCTGCTAGTTATGGGGGAATCCCACAGCAAAGGAGAAAGAATGTAGAAAGGAAATTCTGGGAAATTTATTTTACTATAAAATTTTCAATGTTTATTTCCATACACATTTTTCTTCCCCCAGAATCTCCAAAATCTGATTGGCGAGAAAGCCTCAATTCTTTCTTACTCTTATGCTTCAGTGAATGTCTTCCAACATCAGACTTGCTGGCTTTGGGGCACTGCAGGCCATCTGATTCAGTTTAGATGGTTTTTATGGGCAGCTCCTGGCAGCCCTGTCTCCCTCCCCACCCAGTCAGGAAGAAACCATAACAATCAGACATGTTTGTTTTGGTTTTGACCAAGTATTAGAAAAGCAAACTTTGCCAACTGCAAAGTTCATCGGTGCCGGGGGGAGGGGGGGGCCCTCAGCAGAGGGGTTGGTGGGTTTCTCGCCTAAGTAGCTGGGTGAGATGTGGGTAAGCTATTCCGTTATCCCAGGGTGCCTGGATAGGTACGTTCGGAAGGAATTCAAGTCCAAGATGAGCTTTCATGTAATACCTAGGTTCCATAATCAGAACAGTTTGATTTGGTTGGCTAACTGAAGGGCGTTTTTTTTGTTGTTTTGTTTTTAATTTTCAGTCTTCTTTCTACTTTTAAATGTCTTTGTTGGGAGAAACTATCTTCTTAAAAAAAAAAGAAAAAAACAGAACCAGTGTCTGGCCCATTGTCTGACGAATTACACTTTAAGTAATACTTGTCCGCCCCGTCCAGCTGTGATTCAGCTGACATTTTTATTTTTAAGCCCAATCAAATCCTCCTCATTTTATGCTGTTTTAAGTAGCAGCATCAATTTTTAAAGCCTCTAGTTTAGTCTGCATTAGTAACACAATATAAAAATTTAATGTACTGTAACTTCTCTGCATTTGAGACCTGGGAAGACGTTCTGCTGTCTTCTCCCCAAACTCGAATTGAAAACAAATATTAATTATGGGTAAATAAATGATCCATGGAATGGGTACTGTGTCTGTAGTTGTGTGCGTGTGTGTGTGTGTGTGTGTGAATCGGGAGATGAGCTGGGTGGTGGCAGATTTGGATGTATCTAAAAGGCAAGTTCCCATTCAATCTGTCAGTCAGAGCTGGTTGACTCTGCAGTCCGGCAAAGAAAGTTCCTTCTCCCACGTTTTAAGAGTCAGTTATCAGAGGCAGTGATTAAGGAGGGAATCAGATGCCCGGTTTCTCAATGGGTTGCGACACACAGTTTCATTTGCACGGTGTTTTTGGCATACCTGCGAATTTTCCTGAATGTTTTCATGTTCTGTCACTTTTAGTTAAAAAAACACAAAAACAAAAAAACCAAAAACCTCGTCAACTGATTTTAGCTTTGAGGGGACAAGAAATAAATCTCTTTGGGGTATAACTGTACTCTCCCTTCCCCGGTTATCTCCGCTCCTCTCTTGCTGCTTCAGTTCATCTTGCCAATTATTAGCGAGGAGAGATCTAGCTGTTATGTCGCTGCCAGCCACCCCTGTGCCCTCAATGCTCAGAGGGTTAAAAGATATTATAATTTGAACAGAAGTCGTCTCAAGGCCTACAGCTGGCTAATAACAGAGTTGTATTGAGTGGGAGCAAACCCCACAGCTGTGACTTTTCGCCACAAGGCGCAGGCTAGACGGGGCCCTAATCAGATGGGCCAGCCGGGCAGTGGGGCCAGTGTCTTTATCGGCCAGATGGTGTGAATTTAGACACTTTTGTTATGCAATCGCAGGGAGGAGTTGGAGAGAAGAAAACAAAACAAAAGCCACCATGCTGTGCGCTTATTTGAGTTTGAAATTAGAGACAGATTTTTGAAAGTTGAGGGTTGAATTTTAAAAACGATTTTGAAGGGGAAAGGGCACACTGGCTGGTGTGGAACAGGAGTTTGGCCGACTGGACACCCTGGGCCCAGGGCTGGGGCTTTTTTCCCTTGGCTTATCCCCTATCTTGATCCCTTTCTGAAAAATGCAGGTAAGATTCAGCCTTGGGATAAAGTTTCTCCTATTCGCCACCTCTCATCCCCAACGTTTTTTTTTTTTTTTTTCTTTTTTTCTCTCTTTCCCTCTCCAGAGACCCCATGAGGAGCTAGGGAGGGTAGAAGAGATCTGTGAGCAACCAGAGTATTTCAGGTGTAGGTTCTCCACATAAGGACCAGAGTAAAATAAGCCAAGCCAGGCGGAGTGGGGAGCAGAAGAAGAGCCTTCATTTTCATTCATTAGGGAGAAAAAATACTTCAGAGCCTCCCCGTGGAAGTTAGAGATACAGCCTTAACCCAGTGCTGAGCTGTTTCCTCTTTATGTCCCATCTTTTCCTATTCTCCAGCCTTGTTCAGTTTTTAAAAATACTTTCGGACTTAGAGACTGGCTTGTTAGAAAACAATCCTAAGGAGGCTTTTAGTGAAAGTAACTGAACCTGAAGTTGGTCACACAGGCTTTGTGTCCCCAGCAAAGAGAGGGAGATTCGAGCTGGTTATCTGAGTAATTCAGGGACCCAGTCCTCCCTGTCAACACCCCACATCCCTGATCCCAGAGCGATTGTTTGGGGGAACGTGAGTTCATGAAAATTGTGTTTCTCCGCTTCCCTTTGCTTATGTTACTATTGCTGGTTTGAGGAGTGAATGGCATTTAAGAAACCAAATAAAGAATAAGTAGGACGTCTTGATGAGACGTTTTCTTTTTGAAAAAGAAAAAAAAAAAGAGTTAGCTTTGGCCAACCCAGAGAAGTTTTATGAAGGGCTCAGATGGGGTGAACGTCATCCACTGCTATAATTTCTATTTCTTCACTATTATAGTCCAGCAGCCGAGTGTCTGCTACATCTTATCTGGGTATTAATGTAGAGATTATACTTAAATATGTTACAGTTGGATAATGAGAGATTGGATCCTAAAGTTCCTCTGTATGTTTCTTGGAATATCATTTCCTTCCCCGAGTGGATTCCCACATTGTATTTCGCTGGCACCAGTCTTACATTTTAATCTATTTTTCTTTTCCTCCAGAGAAGGTCCCCATGGAGAGCAGCTGAATTCAGCTGAGCAATTTTGCAAACTTGCTTAGCTTCCTCAGACTCACTCCGTCTCAAACTAAACGTTCCGAATGTGTTCTCTTGTAATTAAATTGCACTCAGACGCACACACAGATTCAGGTTAGGTGGACATGCTGGTGACGTCAAAGAGGAGTCCTGTGAGCAGGTCTTCAGCTACCTAGCATGGGTAGGGTTTTTGAAGTTGTCTTGTTAAAAAAGAAGAAAAGGTTTGCCTATGCTGCAACAGTGTTATTCTTCTGACATAAGCAGTAGAAGTAGGAAAGCGTAGAGGTGGGAACAGTGACGGGGGTGGGTAAGTAGTTGGTAATCCAAGAGACAAGAGTTTTAGGGGTGGGAGAGCAGCTGGCCAGCACTTTTATTGGTGTTAATCTTGGGGTGGATTGAAATTTTCAACGTTAAGACCTAATATAAATTTCAAAGGAAAAATATTTCAGAGAGTCCCAATGACAAACGCTGGCATCTAAGAAAATGGAGACAAGTTTCCTTTTACGTCCTACGAATTTGATTAAATTTCTCCAAGCCTCAGCATGCCCATTGGGTGAAAGTTTTTCTTAGCCTCTCTCAAGTCCTTTTCACTTTTGGGGAATGGAGCCTTGTTCACTGAATAATCCACACTTTGTTGCATGAGACATGTGGACTTGAGGTTTTTTTTAAGTATCTGTTTGTTGATAATTCTGTAGAGAATCAGAGAGCGCAAGCACACTGTGTAGAACCAGAAAGCAAATCTAAGACGGAGCTGGTGTCAGGCCTTTGGGTCGCTGCTGCCACATGGCTTCATCTTTTCCTTAATCTGTCACCTCTTTTGAATCAAAGTGTGCTCAGGGAGTCTCAGAGCCTTGTGGACTTCTTAAACCTATAAGGACCCTGGAGATAATCTAGTCCAGCTCTTCAATTTTAGTTATCGTGAAGGCCAAGCCCAGAATGGTTGAAGAGATTTGACTACCTCATGCAGCTGGCTAGTGACAAAGTTGGGTGAGACACCAGAGCCTCAGTTCCCACTTTACCAGTCCTTCTGTCGCACTACATCATCTTAAAGTGCAGAGAACCTATCACGGGAATGGCTACGCTTACACACATTTGATGCTTGCTGATGTTTATGAGACATATTTTCCTATTGGTGTGTGTGATAATGCTTTTCCTACAAGCCGGGTCCAGGCTGCATCCTCCACCAGCTGCTGTTGATGGTGGACCATGTGCTTGGATGAGCTGAGAGCTATTCAGGGGTCTGTGTTCCCCTAGAGTCGGTCCTAGAGTGAGTCAGAAAGAGGAAAACAAGGATCGTATATTAACACACATATATGAAATCTAGAAAAATGGTTCAGACGAACCCATTTCAACTAGCCTAAGTTTTTAAATTGGTCAGTGACGGGGGTGGGTAAGTAGTTGGTAATCCAAGAGACAAGAGTTTTAGGGGTGGGAGAGCAGCTGGCCAGCACTTTTATTGGTGTTAATCTTGGGGTGGATTGAAATTTTCAACGTTAAGACCTAATATAAATTTCAAAGGAAAAATATTTCAGAGAGTCCCAATGACAAACGCTGGCATCTAAGAAAATGGAGACAAGTTTCCTTTTACGTCCTACGAATTTGATTAAATTTCTCCAAGCCTCAGCATGCCCATTGGGTGAAAGTTTTTCTTAGCCTCTCTCAAGTCCTTTTCACTTTTGGGGAATGGAGCCTTGTTCACTGAATAATCCACACTTTGTTGCATGAGACATGTGGACTTGAGGTTTTTTTTAAGTATCTGTTTGTTGATAATTCTGTAGAGAATCAGAGAGCGCAAGCACACTGTGTAGAACCAGAAAGCAAATCTAAGACGGAGCTGGTGTCAGGCCTTTGGGTCGCTGCTGCCACATGGCTTCATCTTTTCCTTAATCTGTCACCTCTTTTGAATCAAAGTGTACTCAGGGAGTCTCAGAGCCTTGTGGACTTCTTAAACCTATAAGGACCCTGGAGATAATCTAGTCCAGCTCTTCAATTTTAGTTATCGTGAAGGCCAAGCCCAGAAGGGTTGAAGAGATTTGACTACCTCATGCAGCTGGCTAGTGACAAAGTTGGGTGAGACACCAGAGCCTCAGTTCCCACTTTACCAGTCCTTTTGTCGCACTACATCATCTTAAAGTGCAGAGAACCTATCACGGGAATGGCTACGCTTACACACATTTGATGCTTGCTGATGTTTATGAGACATATTTTCCTATTGGTGTGTGTGATAATGCTTTTCCTACAAGCCGGGTCCAGGCTGCATCCTCCACCAGCTGCTGTTGATGGTGGACCATGTGCTTGGATGAGCTGAGAGCTATTCAGGGGTCTGTGTTCCCCTAGAGTCGGTCCTAGAGTGAGTCAGAAAGAGGAAAACAAGGATCGTATATTAACACACATATATGAAATCTAGAAAAATGGTTCAGACGAACCCATTTCCAAGGCAGGAATAGAGACACAGATGTAGAGAACGGACATGTGCACAGGGCGGGAGGGGGGAGGGTGGGATGCATTAGGAGCGTGGCACTGACATGTATACATGATTATACACATATAGACATACTTACACTACCGTGTGTAAAATACATACCTAACAGGAAGCTGCTGTGCAGCCCAGGGAGCCCAGCTTGGTGCTCTGTGTGGACCTAGAGGGGTGGCATCGGGGGGCGGGTGGGAGGGAAGCTCACGAGGGAGGGGATGTGTGTGTACACATGACTGATTCACGTTGTTGTGTAGCAGAAACCATCACGGCATTGTAAAGCTATTATATACCGGTACAAATGATATAAGAAAAGGTCAAAAATAGAAGTCTGTGGTCCTGACCAGGAGCAGACGGATAGCACAGGGGGATGGGAGTGTCCAGGGCTTCTAGCCACCCAGCCTCCCTTGCCTGTTTCACGTTTGTTTAGGTCTGTCATGCCTTTTGGAGGGGAGTGTTCAGGTCTCTTTAGGTCTTACTGAGTCCTTCCCAACTGCTGTGTTTGCTTAGGGGCCCTTCCTTCTCTGTTCATCTCGGAGGATTCCACAGGTATTTCTCCAGTAGCTACCTAGTACCCAGGACTTTGCCAGGTGGTAGGAAGGAAGTCTTGAGAGACAGGATTTTCAGGATGGAACCTACCACATGCCGAGTCCCATTTCTGTTCCAAACTTGGTGAAAATGATTGGAGATGATTTTACAGTTCTCTGCATCATTTTTTTCCTATTTGTCAATGCACACAATCGTTCTTATCTTCCTCCTTCATCTTTACAAAATGATGGGAATGAATGAATGAATAAATGGTTATAATGAATGAGTTCTCTTAAGAAAACTGTTACGGGGCTTCCCCTGGTGGTCCAGTGGGTAAGGACACCGCCTTGCAGTGCAAGGGGCACCAGTTCGATCCCTGGCCTGGGAAGATCCCACGTGCCGTGGAGTGGCTGGACCAGGATCCGTGCAATTACCAAGCCGGAGCGGTCCTAGAGTGAGTCAGAAAGAGGAAAACAAGGATCGATATTAACACACATATATGAAATCTAGAAAAATGGTTCAGACGAACCCATTTCCAAGGCAGGAATAGAGACACAGATGTAGAGAACGGACATGTGCACAGGGCGGAGGGGAGGGTGGGATGCATTAGGGGCGTGGCACTGACATGTATACATGATTATACACATATAGACATACTTACACTACCGTGTGTAAAATACATACCTAACAGGAAGCTGCTGTGCAGCACAGGGAGCCCAGCTTGGTGCTCTGTGTGGACCTAGAGGGGTGGCATCGGGGGGCGGGTGGGAGGGAAGCTCACGAGGGAGGGGATGTGTGTGTACACATGACTGATTCACGTTGTTGTGTAGCAGAAACCATCACGGCATTGTAAAGCTATTATATACCGGTACAAATGATATAAGAAAAGGTCAAAAATAGAAGTCTGTGGTCCTGACCAGGAGCAGACGGATAGCACAGGGGGATGGGAGTGTCCAGGGCTTCTAGCCACCCAGCCTCCCTTGCCTGTTTCACGTTTGTTTAGGTCTGTCATGCCTTTTGGAGGGGAGTGTTCAGGTCTCTTTAGGTCTTACTGAGTCCTTCCCAACTGCTGTGTTTGCTTAGGGGCCCTTCCTTCTCTGTTCATCTCGGAGGATTCCACAGGTATTTCTCCAGTAGCTACCTAGTACCCAGGACTTTGCCAGGTGGTAGGAAGGAAGTCTTGAGAGACAGGATTTTCAGGATGGAACCTACCACATGCCGAGTCCCATTTCTGTTCCAAACTTGGTGAAAATGATTGGAGATGATTTTACAGTTCTCTGCATCATTTTTTTCCTATTTGTCAATGCACACAATCGTTCTTATCTTCCTCCTTCATCTTTACAAAATGATGGGAATGAATGAATGAATAAATGGTTATAATGAATGAGTTCTCTTAAGAAAACTGTTACGGGGCTTCCCCTGGTGGTCCAGTGGGTAAGGACACCGCCTTGCAGTGCAAGGGGCACCAGTTCGATCCCTGGCCTGGGAAGATCCCACGTGCCGTGGAGTGGCTGGACCGATGTGTCCAATTACCAAGCCGGAGCTCTGGAGCGCATGCGCCCAGAGCCGGCGCTCAGCAACAACAGACGCCAGGGCGATGGGAGGCCCACAGGAGCCAAAGAACAAAGATGGATGAAAATAGAGAAATGAAAGACCAATAGAAGTGGCCTGCCTGCTCCCCTCCCCCCTCAACCCGACCCTCGCCCAAAATAAACAGATAAATAAATCTTTAAAAAAAAAAAGAAAACTGTTACATAACTAAGGTTCATAATCATTCAGGCAGCTACTTAGGGTCTCTTCTTTTTTTTTTTTTTAAATGCATTTCCTTTCCCTTCTTCCTTCAAGTGTTTATTAAGACACAAAGATCTAAAAAATACAGAATAATAAAATCATTCAACGTGGAGCTGGAGGGGACCTTCTAGATCTTAAAACCCACTTGTCTATCATTCATGTTACAAATAAAGCTCTCAGGAAAGTTGTGATTTGCTGAGAATTATGCAGTTTAAAAGTCATAGAGGGAGAATTTGGATGAATACTCTTGGGCTTCAACTTGAGTGTTTTTGAACATAGCCATACATTCATGATCAAGCAGCCAGTCATTAAGCAGCTCCCAGGCACGCACTCATTTTTGTGAACGTTCTTAACTTTATATGCGCATTGTCTTTTTTTGATTTGAACGTGTTTCTTTTGCTCTTTTGTTTCTCCCCAATCTACAGTCGGTGTTGTGAAAAGAAAAGTTGTGGCAACCGAAACGAGACTCCTTCAGACCCTGTCATCATCGACAGGTAGGGGGAAAGGTGACTTTTTTGTTGTTTGTGAAGCATTTCTGGTTTCTCTCCTTCAGAATCGCAGCTCTGAGTGCCCATCCCTGGGCTTTGCCGTCAGGTCGGTTTCATGTGACCTTCAAGGCACGGAACTGGTTTCACCTGTGTGTTTTGGTTTTGGTTGGAAAAAGTCAGAACCTTCGTTTTGGAACAGATGTCTCTAAATCGTTGATGGGGTCCTTTTCCAGGTGCTCTGACTTGAGCCTCATGGGGGAGCAGGGTGAGGAGCACCGCCTCTCCCACCTGGCAGGATAGGGGCTCATACAGTTTCCTAGAAGAGGCAGTGGAGCCCAGGTGACTCGGTCACTTCTTCTGCATTCACGGCGATCGCTGTTGACTTGAAGACTGTCAGATTAGACCATGGTTTCGAGGATATGATGACAATCTCTCCATTGCGCCGGGCACTTCCTTTCTACCACAAAGGGTTGCATCCCAGTTCTTATGTTATACTCAGAGTGGTAAAGAGTGTATGGGACAAGATGCTAATTCACTGAAATGTGATTTCAGCCTCCGTGGCTGTATGTTTTTGTGAGTGGAAACAAAGCTTACATACCAACGAAGAAATACCAAATTAACTTCCAGCCATCATGTAATTTTTTAAGAAATCCCATATTCCCACTCCTAATTTTTAGTCTTTCGTTAAAAAACAGAAGAATTCCCTCTTGCTTCTTTCTTTGGGTTTTTGTGTTTCTAGACAGGTCCTGAAATGGATTGGAGCAACCACAGCCTCCAGAGTTGTGATTCCAATATTCCAATGAAAGTCTCCATTGGGAGAATGGAACCTCTGGCATTCTTCCCAGAAAGCCAGCTCGCTCTCTTGGTGGAAAGTATAGCATAGCTCTAGGAGTGAGGAGGCTGGAATTCTGGTCCTACCCTAGCTTCCGACCCTGGAAACTAGGGTAGGATCCCCTCGGTGCAGTGGTGTCATGGAGGGGATGTAGTTAGAGGGTACGCTCGCTGCTGGAGGTTGCTGAAGGTTGTTAAAACATGCATGGCTGTTTTGCAGTATTCCCCGAGATGCTTGGAGGAATGTGAAAGCCAAGTAGGAAATGTTTGCTGGATATACGTGGCATCTCTGCCATCTTAGGAGCTTCGGGTGAGACCCCTGTAGGGAACTCTTTGGAATTTCTTTAGTTTTCCTGAAGGCACACAGGAGCTTAACATGAACGAGTTGTAGGAACTCTGCGGGGCCAGCCATCTTCCTCATTTGATCCATGAAAGGCTGACTTCGGGAACTTGACTTGCCCATGGCTGCACAGCTGGCTGGAGTGAAGCTGGTCACTAGAACACAGCTGCCCTCACTTCCGGCCCACGAGGCTGTGACTGCCCCCGCCTCCGCACCCCAGCACTCTTCTGTCCTGGCTTATATGATTATGGGGAACATCCTCTCCCAGACTCCCTTCAGGGCTCAGCGGTCAAGAATCCGCCGGCTATGCGGGAGATACATCCCCTATGCCTGCATTCTTGCAGTCTTCCTTGGGATCTTGTCTAGTTGCTGTGGACTGTCTTCTGGGCTTCCTTTGCCTTTTCCCTTCGTTTGTGGATGGGAGATGGGATGGAGGCAAAGGGCTTTAGCCAGTGGAAAGATTGGGACAAGATGCTAATTCACTGAAATGTGATTTCAGCCTCCGTGGCTGTATGTTTTTGTGAGTGGAAACAAAGCTTACATACCAACGAAGAAATACCAAATTAACTTCCAGCCATCATGTAATTTTTTAAGAAATCCCATATTCCCACTCCTAATTTTTAGTCTTTCGTTAAAAAACAGAAGAATTCCCTCTTGCTTCTTTCTTTGGGTTTTTGTGTTTCTAGACAGGTCCTGAAATGGATTGGAGCAACCACAGCCTCCAGAGTTGTGATTCCAATATTCCAATGAAAGTCTCCATTGGGAGAATGGAACCTCTGGCATTCTTCCCAGAAAGCCAGCTCGCTCTCTTGGTGGAAAGTATAGCATAGCTCTAGGAGTGAGGAGGCTGGAATTCTGGTCCTACCCTAGCTTCCGACCCTGGAAACTAGGGTAGGATCCCCTCGGTGCAGTGGTGTCATGGAGGGGATGTAGTTAGAGGGTACGCTCGCTGCTGGAGGTTGCTGAAGGTTGTTAAAACATGCATGGCTGTTTTGCAGTATTCCCCGAGATGCTTGGAGGAATGTGAAAGCCAAGTAGGAAATGTTTGCTGGATATACGTGGCATCTCTGCCATCTTAGGAGCTTCGGGTGAGACCCCTGTAGGGAACTCTTTGGAATTTCTTTAGTTTTCCTGAAGGCACACAGGAGCTTAACATGAACGAGTTGTAGGAACTCTGCGGGGCCAGCCATCTTCCTCATTTGATCCATGAAAGGCTGACTTCGGGAACTTGACTTGCCCATGGCTGCACAGCTGGCTGGAGTGAAGCTGGTCACTAGAACACAGCTGCCCTCACTTCCGGCCCACGAGGCTGTGACTGCCCCCGCCTCCGCACCCCAGCACTCTTCTGTCCTGGCTTATATGATTATGGGGAACATCCTCTCCCAGACTCCCTTCGGGGCTCAGCGGTCAAGAATCCGCCGGCTATGCGGGAGATACATCCCCTATGCCTGCATTCTTGCAGTCTTCCTTGGGATCTTGTCTAGTTGCTGTGGACTGTCTTCTGGGCTTCCCTTTGCCTTTTTCCCTTCGTTTGTGGATGGGAGATGGGATGGAGGAGGCTGGTGGGCTACAGTCCATAGGGTCAAATAAGAGTCAGACACGACTTAAGAGACTAAACAACACAGCATTTCCCAATATCCCGGGATGCCTGTGGGGTGCTCTGGGAGAAGCTGAAGCCTTTGACAACAGTGTAGACCCGGATCCAGTCCTTCCCACCATGTCCACTGAGCTTGCTAATCTTTATCGAGTCTTTTTTTTTAAATAGCATTAGCTCCTCTTTCAAGAAGGTACTGCAGCGTCATGGTTGTGATGTCTCTTCTTGTAATAAACACCCCATAAACCAGCCTTAGACATGTTTGCAAACCCATAAATGCTAACCTGTACCCTGTATCTCATAAGCACACATTCTAAAGACTCTGCATCTAGAAGTGGTTCTTTCTCTAAGAGACTATGTATAACTTGAGCCCAGGGAGAAAGCAGAATATGCTGTTTTCTTCCCATATATAATACATGTGCTAATGTACGGAGGCTTCTGGTATCTATGGAGAAAAAAATTTTCAGGTTATGTGCCTTCCTCATTTGCACTAGAACATTTTCATTTCTTCTGAGAAGGTGGAAATTGTGTCTTAGTTGCATCATACAGAGCTCTCTGTGACGGTGGCATTTGTTTTGATTAGCCTGTGCACAGTGAAACAGCCCCGTGATGTCTCTGTATCACTTGAAATGTGTGTTATTTCTGAAATGTGGTGGATCTACATGTGGAAACGTATATACTAAAGGTGCTATAAATGGGTCCGGGCTCAGGTTTTTGTAGAACCGTCTTTTGATAAACAGATGTGTTTGTTTGGCTTCCTCATCGGAGGGCTCTTGTTTGAAGATCCTGCTTGTTCCTTCCTCGGAATCTTGTCGAATTGCTCTTGACTGTCTTCTGGGCTTCCCTTTGCCTTTTTCCCTTCGTTTGTGGATGGGAGATGGGATGGAGGAGGCTGGTGGGCTACAGTCCATAGGGTCAAATAAGAGTCAGACACGACTTAAGAGACTAAACAACACAGCATTTCCCAATATCCCGGGATGCCTGTGGGGTGCTCTGGGAGAAGCTGAAGCCTTTGACAACAGTGTAGACCCGGATCCAGTCCTTCCCACCATGTCCACTGAGCTTGCTAATCTTTATCGAGTCTTTTTTTTTAAATAGCATTAGCTCCTCTTTCAAGAAGGTACTGCAGCGTCATGGTTGTGATGTCTCTTCTTGTAATAAACACCCCATAAACCAGCCTTAGACATGTTTGCAAACCCATAAATGCTAACCTGTACCCTGTATCTCATAAGCACACATTCTAAAGACTCTGCATCTAGAAGTGGTTCTTTCTCTAAGAGACTATGTATAACTTGAGCCCAGGGAGAAAGCAGAATATGCTGTTTTCTTCCCATATATAATACATGTGCTAATGTACGGAGGCTTCTGGTATCTATGGAGAGAAAAGATTTTCAGGTTATGTGCCTTCCTCATTTGCACTAGAACATTTTCATTTCTTCTGAGAAGGTGGAAATTGTGTCTTAGTTGCATCTTACAGAGCTCTCTGTGACGGTGGCATTTGTTTTGATTAGCCTGTGCACAGTGAAACAGCCCCGTGATGTCTCTGTATCACTTGAAATGTGTGTTATTTCTGAAATGTGGTGGATCTACATGTGGAAACGTATATACTAAAGGTGCTATAAATGGGTCCGGGCTCAGGTTTTTGTAGAACCGTCTTTTGATAAACAGATGTGTTTGTTTGGCTTCCTCATCGGAGGGCTCTTGTTTGAAGATCCTGCTTGTTCCTTCCTCGGAATCTTGTCGAATTGCTCTTGACTGTTTCCTGGACTTCCCTTGGCCTCCTTCCCTTCATCTGTGAAAGAGAAGAGGATGGAGGCAGGGTTCCCTTTGCCAGAGGTGGGGTGGCTGGTTTTTGTGGTCGAGCGGTACCTCTGGTCCCTGGGTTCCACGTCTGCGGCCTTAGAGATGCTCAGATAACCCACGAGCACCCGGCAGGTGCTAAGTGGTCTATTTTGGATTTCCTCTGAGTAAATATAGAACTATCTTCTTTGCCCTTGTTCCTGTAACGCCAGCTAATTATCCCTCCTCCTCCTCCTCGCTCTGTCTAACCAGATGCAGTTCATTTACACTGTCTCTCTGAGTTTCTCGCCCAACAGGCGTATTCCACTCTGGCTCCAGGGAAGCCTGTTTATTCCCTTGGAATTATGCGTGTGCAGGGGAGGGCAGAGGCTGTTCAAGACTGGTTCCCAACTTTTTACCACCAGGGATCCCTTTAAGTTTTTGTTTGGCGAATCAGGTTCTGCAGGATTTTTTCCTGCTCAGCTGTAATGAACAAGTCATAGTCCAGTTGTAATTTTATTTTTTATTACTTGAAGATGCATAACACAATGGGAAGGAAAACATCTCATCCCAAAAATACCCTTGATCTTGGGACTTCCCTGGTGGCCCAGTGGCTAAGACTCTGAACTTCTGCTGCAGGGGGCACCGGCTCGACCCCTGGTCGGGGGCTAAGATCCTGCCAGTTCAACGGTGCAGCAGAAAGTAAATAAAGAATATTTTTTAAAAAAGAGAAAGAAATGCCTTACTCTCATCAATGGCCAGTCAGAATGTCTGATGATGAGAACGACTCGCATGGCCACCGTGACTTGGTAGACCGCCGGTGCAAACGTGAAACAGCCTGGCTTTCTGCTTAGCCCCATGTGACCATGTCCTGGGCAGACACTCCATTTCTGATAGGCTGTTTGAAATATGACAAATAGCTTTCACAACCTCATGGTCCCTTAATTGAAAATCGTTGGATTTTTACAGTAGGGCATCCCCATCAGAGACTGAGCTTTCCATTTCCTAAGACCTGAGCCCCAGACTGGAAATTTTTTCCCCCCTGCCCAGATGACTGCCTACCTTCATCTCTCTAGAAACATACATTTAATTCTTATTTGCAATGGTCTTCGCAGCATGCTTTTGTGAATTCTTTTTTTTTTTAAATTTTTATTTTACTTTTTACTTTTACAGAGTTTTGTTGTTTATAGATATGTATGATCCCAGATTAGTCATATGTATAAACCCCCATCCCACCCCTCCAGCACCGCTGTGGGATCCCCTTTTCTCTTTTGTGAATTCTTGGACAACCATATCTATCTTCAAAAAGCCAGGCCAACACACAGCCCAGCAGGACTTGCTGCTAAATCCCAGGTGCCCAGCAGAGCTTTCCTTCTATGTGGAAATGAGTGCATGGAATGGCAGTAGCATTTGTTGGTGTTGAGTGTAAAAATCTAAAGTTCCTATCTGAGAAAAAAAAAAACCTCAACAAAACAGAACAAAACAAAATCAACAATAAATACATACTTCCTACTGAGGCTTTCAGCCTACACCTTGTCCATAAAGACCTCTATGTGGTAAATTAAAAAGCTCAAACTGATTTCCGCTTTGGAGTTTCAGATGGTGGTTGCTTCAACCTTTTGGCTCTTGTGATAATACCGCCTTGAGCACGGGTGAACACGTATCCCTGTGAGTCTCTGTATTTCATTCTTTTGGGTACATACCCAGAAGTGCACCTGCTGGATCCCGTTGTAGTTCAGAGAACTGTCATGCCAGGTCCCCAGTGGCTACACCATTTTACATTCCCACCAGCAGTGCACATCCATCTTTGCCACATCCCAACATCACTTGTTATTTTTATGTTCTTGTTTAGTTTTGTTTTTTGTTTTGATAGTTTCCTGAAGAATTCCATGGACAGAGGAGCCTGATGGGCTTAGTCCATGGGGTCACAAAGAGTCGGACATGACTGAGTGACTAACACAGAGAGCCTAATGGGCATGAGAGTTTTTTCTTTTTTTTTGAAGTGATGCCCTCTCTGGCCGCCATCTTGGTTTGATGCCCACTCTGGCTGCCATCCTGGTTTAATGCCCGCTCTGGCCGCCACCTGGGTAGGCATCTTCACCTGCTGCTTTCCCTCTGGTCCAAGCTTCCCGTTTGCTTTTCCTCTGCCCTCTGGCCAGTGCTCTCTCTGCTTCTCTCTGCCTAACCAGCTGGCTTGTTCCACCAGAGAAGTGTCCGGACCCTCTCTCCTCTGTACCATATTTGTTATTCTTGTCTCCATGTATCACTGAACTCTGCAAAGTGTTATGGGTAGGTAGGTGGAGGATTTGCAGAGAATGACTGTGGTAAGTAAAGTTTATATTGACCTTCCATGCATGCTAGAGGGTATTGCCACTAGAGTTTTTCTTTTGGTTAATTTATCAATGGAACTCCATATTCACCTATTCTTGATATGAGGGGTAGGTTCTGCTTTTAACCTCATTGTCCCTTTCAGCATAGAAGCAGTATTTTTTTAAAAAGTTTTATTAAAAAATTAATAGTTGCTTTATAGTGTTGTATTAGTTTCTGTGGTTAGTTTCTACTTCCCAACAGGCTCCTCTGGGATTCTCCAGGCAAGAACACTGGAGTGGGGTGCCATTCCCTTCTCCAGGGGATCTTCCTGACTCAGGGATCGAACCCAGGTCTCCTGCATCGCAGGTGGATTCTTGACTACCAGGGAAGCCCCATTATTACTTACAATGTTGTGTTAGTTTCTACTATACAGCAAAGTGCATCAGCTATACATGTGCATATAGCCCCTCTTTTATAGATTTCCTTCCTGGTTAGGTCATAGAGCATTAAGTAGAGTTCCTTGTGCTGTACAGTAGGCTCTCATCAGTTGTCTATCTTTTTAAATTTTTATTTTCTTTTGGCCACTTCTATTGACCTTTCATTTATTTCCATCTTTGCTCTTTGGCCTGTGTGGGCTTCCCATAGCAGTGGCCTCTCTCGCTGCAGAGCACTGGCTCTGGGCTCTGAAATGTCATTTTATCTGAGACCGCACCACTCACATTCAACAGTGTGACAGGTTTCATGGAATACTGGTCCCCAGAGGGACAGCACGGTGTAGTGGGAATGGTCCAGGACTAGGATCAGGATACCTGTTTCTGATCCCAGTTCGTTCAACTGTCTAATGTCACAGAGGTCACACGCCACCTCCCTAAGCCTCAGTTTCCCCATCTATAAAATGGAGTGTTGTGGATTAATGGGTGACCTTTATGTTAACTTTGGCTCTAAAGCCTCTGCTTCTAGGCCCAGATGTGGGTGTCAGAGGGGCTCATTCATCCTCTTCATTCCTCACTCATTGACTGGAGCTCTTCACATGTGCCTTCTCAGCACAGACTCCTCATCGCCAGGGTAGCGGAGCCCAGAGCTGTGAAGAGTCTATGAGATCCTGGCTCTCAGCTTTTTTTTTGTTTTTTTTTAAGTTAAAATTGCAGTCCTTAGAGAGGTTTAGATTTTCTCAACAACAACAAAAAAACACAGATTACTTAACCAAAGCCAAAGCATCATTCTTTCATATTCTTCCTTTGCTATGTAGTAAAACCTTGGCTAGTTTCTTGGCCATTTTCAGGAGGTGTGAGTAGGAGACGGGAACGCGTCTAGTTTCTGGTGTAGAGAAATGCTCCTTTGGTCTGAGAGACTTCACTGGATGACATCCTGAGCAAAGTGGGAAACAAGAAACAAAGTTTCCTTTGAGAAAGTCATTCTCCTCCTCCTGATGAAAGAGCTGAAAAGTTATGATGTTCATTTCTGTAGTTGGGTTAGTTTTATTTAAAAAAAAAATTAGTTTTTCATTTCTTCCCCCAAGCTCCTCTCCCATCCAGGCTGCCACATCACACTGAACAAAGCTCCCCGGGCTCTACAGTAGAGCCTTTTCATCCACTTTAAATACGGCAGTGTGTACATGTTGATCCCAAGCTCCCTAACTATCCCTCCCCCCACATCCTTACCCCCTAATAACCATAGCTCGGTTCTCTGTTTCTGTTTTGTAAGTTCATTTTATCATTTCTTTTCAGATTCCACATATAAGGGATATTATGCAGTATTTCTCTTTCTCAGTCTGACTTACTTCACTCAATATGACAATCTCTAGGTCCATCCATGTTGGTGCAAATGGTCCTGTCAGGTTTAAATGGAATTAAACTGGTCCCCAGAGGGACAGCACGGTGTAGTGGGAATGGTCCAGGACTAGGATCAGGATACCTGTTTCTGATCCCAGTTCGTTCAACTGTCTAATGTCACAGAGGTCACACGCCACCTCCCTAAGCCTCAGTTTCCCCATCTATAAAATGGAGTGTTGTGGATTAATGGGTGACCTTTATGTTAACTTTGACTCTAAAGCCTCTGCTTCTAGGCCCAGATGTGGGTGTCAGAGGGGCTCATTCATCCTCTTCATTCCTCACTCATTGACTGGAGCTCTTCACATGTGCCTTCTCAGCACAGACTCCTCATCGCCAGGGTAGCGGAGCCCAGAGCTGTGAAGAGTCTATGAGATCCTGGCTCTCAGCTTTTTTTTTTTTTAAGTTAAAATTGCAGTCCTTAGAGAGGTTTAGATTTTCTCAACAACAACAAAAAAACACAGATTACTTAACCAAAGCCAAAGCATCATTCTTTCATATTCTTCCTTTGCTATGTAGTAAAACCTTGGCTAGTTTCTTGGCCATTTTCAGGAGGTGTGAGTAGGAGACGGAACGCTGCCTAGTTTCTGGTGTAGAGAAATGCTCCTTTGGTCTGAGAGACTTCACTGGATGACATCCTGAGCAAAGTGGGAAACAAGAAACAAAGTTTCCTTTGAGAAAGTCATTCTCCTCCTCCTGATGAAAGAGCTGAAAAGTTATGATGTTCATTTCTGTAGTTGGGTTAGTTTTATTTAAAAAAAAAAATTAGTTTTTCATTTCTTCCCCCAAGCTCCTCTCCCATCCAGGCTGCCACATCACACTGAACAAAGCTCCCCGGGCTCTACAGTAGAGCCTTTTCATCCACTTTAAATACGGCAGTGTGTACATGTTGATCCCAAGCTCCCTAACTATCCCTCCCCCCACATCCTTACCCCCTAATAACCATAGCTCGGTTCTCTGTTTCTGTTTTGTAAGTTCATTTTTATCATTTCTTTTCAGATTCCACATATAAGGGATATTATGCAGTATTTCTCTTTCTCAGTCTGACTTACTTCACTCAATATGACAATCTCTAGGTCCATCCATGTTGGTGCAAATGGTATTATTCTTTCTTTTTAATGGCTGAGTAATATTCCATTATGTATATGTGCCACATCTTTTTTATTCACTCTTCTGGGTCAGTTTTTAAGAATGATACTGACTCCACTTGACTGACGAGTCTTCCTCGACTTTGGAACTTTATCATTTGACACAAACTAGCCTAATCATCTATACACTGACTCACTACATCATTCATTCATTTAGTAATTTTTTCTGTTACTCAGTTTTTAAGCAAATATTTGTGAACCCCTGGCATTGAGAGATAAGCAAGGAATATGACAGACATGATTCTGCTCTCATGGAGCTGACAGCTTAAATAATCACACAGAGAGAAATATATTTATAGACTGCAGAAGTGATCAGAGCACTAGGTGGGTAGATGAGAGAGAGGTCTCAGTTTTCCCGTTCCATCATTTCTTTGTTGAAAAATCACCATGCAATCAAAATGTTTGTCCCATCAAACAGACCTTGAATAATCCCTCTCCATCCCGCTCTGCACGCACGCCTCCTGCTTGGAATTCCTGCCCCCAGCTTTCTGCTCATATCAACCTGATCCTCTTTCTAAGACCTCACTCAGATTCTCTCTTTTCAAAGTTATCCATTCTTGTAGTCAGCGTCTTTTCACTTGACACTTATGATGTCCTTGTTCTTGTTAGGATGTATGGATGTTGTCCTTCTTTTGCCTAGGTGGGCTTGCCTTACATTTCCAGCTATATTGTCATTCTTGGATGTCACACGCCATATGTCACTTAAGTCTCGACTCTCACATCATTAGCCCTGCGATGGTGTTAATAGTACTGCCTCTCCCGTTGAGCTGTTGTGTTAAATCATGAATGTGTTCATGACAGAAGAGATGCTTTTCAACAAGTCATAACAGTGATTAGCCTTTGTCTCTCCATGCCTAACCAGTGGTTTGGACACTACAGGCACTCAGTAAATACTCGTTGGCAGATTAATCTCTGGCTGCCGAACATCAGGGAGTTAGAACGACTCCGTCTTTTGCCAGTTTCTGTAGTTGTATCTGACACTGCTTAGCAGTCTCCTTCAGTGACAGAGTGGTACAAAACAATGCCAAGAACAGAGCACAGGGGTTTTAAAGCAGAATGAATCATTCCGTAAATATTTATCGAGGGCCTGTCATGCCATGGACTTTGCAGGGTGCTCTTAGGGAATAGTAAGATTGAGTAGACACACAGCTCTCCCATCAGGAGCTTACAGTTCAGACAGGAACACAAAAGATGTGCAGAAATAACCACGATGCAGTGTGGGATGTGAAAAGGACTATGAAAGAGGGAGAGAGAAAAACTCTGGGAGATCCCAAGTGGGGAAATAAATCTCATCTGGGCAATGGTTAGAGGCGGAGAGCTGTAATGTGGACATAAGCGGTTGAGGTCCAAGGGCATTCCAGGAGAAGGAAAGCATGTAGGAAAAGGCATGTGGAAAGTAAAGAATTTCTTAAATCTGCTTGTAATTTTAGAGGGGCATAGATGCTTGTAAAAGTGGGTAAGAGGGACAGTTGGAAGGATGATTTGGGTCCAGATTTCCAAAGACGTTACATGCCCTTACAGAAGTATTCTGACATGGTTGTGTTGGCAGTGGGAGGATTGTCAGCAGATTCCGATGCGTGCAGTGTCGCGGTCAGGTGGATGCTTTGGAGCGAGAACTTAGACGGTGCACTGAGAATACATGGAGAATGGAAGTAGAGGAATCTTTGAGGAAGAGGTTAACGACAGTTCACAAAATGTTTCTCCCTGTGGCTCTTCGGGAATATGACCTCACTCAGACCCCAAGCCGTCATTTTCACTTGACACTTATGATGTCCTTGTTCTTGTTAGGATGTATGGATGTTGTCCTTCTTTTGCCTAGGTGGCTTGCCTTACATTTCCAGCTATATTGTCATTCTTGGATGTCAGACGCCATATGTCACTTAAGTCTCGACTCTCACATCATTAGCCCTGCGATGGTGTTAATAGTACTGCCTCTCCTGTTGAGCTGTTGTGTTAAATCATGAATGTGTTCATGACAGAAGAGATGCTTTTCAACAAGTCATAACAGTGATTAGCCTTTGTCTCTCCATGCCTAACCAGTGGTTTGGACACTACAGGCACTCAGTAAATACTCGTTGGCAGATTAATCTCTGGCTGCCGAACATCAGGGAGTTAGAACGACTCCGTCTTTTGCCAGTTTCTGTAGTTGTATCTGACACTGCTTAGCAGTCTCCTTCAGTGACAGAGTGGTACAAAACAATGCCAAGAACAGAGCACAGGGGTTTTAAAGCAGAATGAATCATTCCGTAAATATTTATCGAGGGCCTGTCATGCCATGGACTTTGCAGGGTGCTCTTAGGGAATAGTAAGATTGAGTAGACACACAGCTCTCCCATCAGGAGCTTACAGTTCAGACAGGAACACAAAAGATGTGCAGAAATAACCACGATGCAGTGTGGGATGTGAAAAGGACTATGAAAGAGGGAGAGAGAAAAACTCTGGGAGATCCCAAGTGGGGAAATAAATCTCATCTGGGCAATGGTTAGAGGCGGAGAGCTGTAATGTGGACATAAGCGGTTGAGGTCCAAGGGCATTCCAGGAGAAGGAAAGCATGTAGGAAAAGGCATGTGGAAAGTAAAGAATTTCTTAAATCTGCTTGTAATTTTAGAGGCGCATAGATGCTTGTAAAAGTGGGTAAGAGGGACAGTTGGAAGGATGATTTGGGTCCAGATTTCCAAAGACGTTACATGCCCTTACAGAAGTATTCTGACATGGTTGTGTTGGCAGTGGGAGGATTGTCAGCAGATTCCGATGCGTGCAGTGTCGCGGTCAGGTGGATGCTTTGGAGAGAGAACTTAGACGGTGCACTGAGAATACATGGAGAATGGAAGTAGAGGAATCTTTGAGGAAGAGGTTAACGACAGTTCACAAAAATGTTTCTCCCTGTGGCTCTTCGGGAATTTATGCATTTACCTGCCAACAGGTGGGCACTATTACCACCCACCTCGCTCAGGGCTGGAGGTCCTGGCCGTCCTCGTTCAGTGCTCTAGGCCTGGCATGAGGCTCTGGCCGAGTTGGAGGAACAGGCCTGTTTTTAGTCCCAGGAATAAAGATTTCTTTGCCTCTCTACCCTCCTCCCCCAAATTCCCATCAGGAATTGGGGAAAAGGACATAGGCTTCAAATTTCATGAAGGAAAACATCCCAGTTTCTGATTTTGTCTGTTTCAACTTCCTCTGGACACATATGCCTTCTTGCACCAGCAGCAACCGTCAAGCCAATTTTCTCCCCGCCAGAGACCAGGCACAGAGGCGAAAGGCCGATTGTTCTCACCTCTCCACACCCACCTCTCCTCCCCCAGTACACGCACCACTGCAGAGCTTCTGCCGATGTTGCCACTTGTCCCCATGTGTACACGTCCTTTGTTCACTGGGAAGCTCAGATCCTTTGCAAAGAACTGCTGTTGTACCATCTGGCAATCTGTGAATTTTTTAGTAGCCTGGATGTGTGTGAGAAAGCAGAAACTCGGAGGCCAGACTCGAACCATTTATAAGTAATTCTTTAGAAAAGAGGGGGAAAGACCCAAATCACCTTAACTAGCATCCTCTCATTCCGAGTACTTGAGTGGGTCCCCTGGATCCATTCTGATGAAAGCCGAGGACCAGCTGGATGTGTGGGGTTCTTCAGAACAGATAGCGGTGGATGTCACCGTTTAGCTTCTTCTTCGTACAATTGTGTGATGTGATAAAACTGCAGTTGCCAGGAAGCAGATGAGTCCAGGAATGGAAGAACAGTACTCTGAAACTGTACAGTGTTGGAAATAAGAAATAGACATTCGTTTGTAAGGAAGATACCTTCTCCCAAAGTGGTCTGGCTGACGTTCAGGGTAACAGAGGACCTGGAACTTAGGAAAGATGGATAAGACCACACGGAGAGAACTTTCTCTTCACTCGGAGAGAACTTTCTAGAACTTCTGGTGATGTTTCTTTCTGTTTGAGCAAAGAGGTCTGGATAAGTTCTTCTGCCTCTTGTTTTTTTTGAGCCAGCCAACGGGTTACCAGACCCAGTGTCAGGAAAAGAGGACACATATCCCAAGGAGATGAACACGTTGCTGCCCACAGATGTTTTTCAGGTTTAGATCGTCTGTGTGCGTGCTTAGATGGGTCCGACTTTTTGCAGTCTGTGAGCTGTCACCTCCCAGGCTGCTCTGTCCATGGGACTCTACAGGCAAGACTTCTGGAGGGGCTGCCATGTCCTTCTCCAGGGGATCTTCCCGACCCGGGGGTGGAACCTGTGTCTCCTGCATGGTGAGCAGATTCTTTACCGTCTGAACCACCAGGGAAGCTGTTCCAGATTTAGGGTTCTAACTACTAGGGCTTGCCTAGATTCTTTTTTTTTTAAAAGATTTATTTATTTATTTATTTTGGGCGGGGGTCGGGTTGGGGAGGGAGGGGAGCGGGCGGGCCACCTCCATTGGTCTTTCATTTCTCCATTTTCATCCGTCTTTGTTCTTTGGCCCATGTGGGTCTCCCATCGTGGTGGTGTCTGTCGTTGCAGAGCTCCGGCTCGGTGATTGGACACATCAGTCCGGCCGCTCCGCGGCACGTGGGATCTTCCCAGGCCAGGGATCGAACCGGCGCCCCCTGCACTGCAAGGCGGTGTCCTTACCCACTGGACCACCAGGGGAAGCCCTTGCCTAGATTCTTTATCAATTGAAATCCTGTTAGATTTGTTCTTTGTGGCTCGGTTCTGTTCTGCACGGTGACCTAGAATTGCCTCGGAGGAGACATCTGATTAGAAAGGAAAGTGGTTGAACGACAAGGTGTTCAAAGCACATTAGGCAGCCCAGACCCATGTCTGTGGGGAGTCGGCATCTCGTCCATCTGGACCAGGTAATTGACGGAGTGGTTCTGCCTCTCATCTTCACCTTGCTCAGCCACTCAAGACCACCAGGGAGCCAGCGCTGGTGAGAAACACGGCAGCTGCTTTTGTGTAACAGGAAGGAAGGAAGGAAGGAAGGGAGAAATTCCTAGTCTCACTGAAGGCCTGGTAGGGATGGAAGAATTTGGAGGGATGGAACTGTTGGATTCAGGCCAGCACTTTGGAGTTAACACCTCCAAGTTTTTTGGCCATGTTGTGCAGCATGTGGGATCTTAGTCCATGACCGAGGATTGAACCCCCATGCAGAATCTTAGCCACTGGACCACCAGGGAAGCCCCAAAGCCCCCATTTTTTAAGGCCCCTGAGATGCTGGGGCTTGTTAAAAAGTGAACTTAGAAAATGGTGGAAGGCTTAGTGTCTCTGTCCCTCTGAATGCACACTCAGTTCCTCCGCTAAAGCCCTTGAGGTATGTCTCCATGGAGACCAAGGATGACCTGGGTTTTTTTTTTCCTTTTTTTCTTTTTGTTTTTTGTTTTGACTTTGGGTCCAATTTGCACAATTGCACAGGTTATTTTCATGATTGATTTAAAGCTCCGCACATGACTCACAGCTACGTTGGAAAGAGCCCCCGGAGAAGGGCATGGCAACCCACTCCTTTCTTCTTGCCTGGAGAACTCCACGAACAGAGGAGCCTGGCGGGCTACAGTTTGTGGGGTCACAGAGAGTCGGACACGACTGAGTGACTCACACGTTCACGTTCTTTCACTGGCTCTGTCATCCCCCGTTTCAGAGGAGAAAACCCAATTGAAGGGCAGCTGCCGGAGGCCAGGTAGCAAGCAGGTCAGAGACTCAGTGGGGATTTCCCTAGACGAATGAGGGATGGTCTGTGGAAGCTGAGGTAGGGAGGGGGACAGACTCTGGCGTCCAGGTCGTACATGTGTTGTACTGCAGAGCATTTTTTTTTTTTTAAACTTAAAGTGCACAAAGCACATGTTATTTATTATTTACTTGCATTTTTGTTTAACGAAAAAAAAAAAGTTTCTGGCCATGCCAACAGGTACTTGGAATCTTAGTTCCCTGTCGAGAGATTGAGCTCAAGCTCCTTGCTTTGGAAACACAGAGTCTTAGCCGCTGGACCCGTCAGGGAAGCCCAGGCTGCTGGCATTTTCCTAGACTGTAGTCAGTCTGTATGTATCCAGTTTCTTTCTTATTCTGGAAGAGCTAAGGTTGTACGTAGGATGGAGATTATGCCCTGCGGGTTGAGTGCTTGAAGTGACTGTTTTTCCTGTCCTCTGGTAACTGTACTAGGATCTCAGGTTCGGGTGTGTCTACTTTTCTGCCACTGGAGCATCTGCCCGTTCACTCATTCCTGCCTCTCACTGGATCTGGAGTTGCCAGATTTAGCACATAAAACCGTAAGATGGCCAGTTAAATTTAAATATCAGAAAAGCCCCAAAGCCCCCATTTTTAAGGCCCTGAGATGCTGGGGCTTGTTAAAAAGTGAACTTAGAAAATGGTGGAAGGCTTAGTGTCTCTGTCCCTCTGAATGCACACTCAGTTCCTCCGCTAAAGCCCTTGAGGTATGTCTCCATGGAGACCAAGGATGACCTGGGTTTTTTTTTTCCTTTTTTTCTTTTTGTTTTTTGTTTTGACTTTGGGTCCAATTTGCACAATTGCACAGGTTATTTTCATGATTGATTTAAAGCTCCGCACATGACTCACAGCTACGTTGGAAAGAGCCCCCGGAGAAGGGCATGGCAACCCACTCCTTTCTTCTTGCCTGGAGAACTCCACGAACAGAGGAGCCTGGCGGGCTACAGTTTGTGGGGTCACAGAGAGTCGGACACGACTGAGTGACTCACACGTTCACGTTCTTTCACTGGCTCTGTCATCCCCCGTTTCAGAGGAGAAAACCCAATTGAAGGGCAGCTGCCGGGGGCCAGGTAGCAAGCAGGTCAGAGACTCAGTGGGGATTTCCCTAGACGAATGAGGGATGGTCTGTGGAAGCTGAGGTAGGGAGGGGGACAGACTCTGGCGTCCAGGTCGTACATGTGTTGTACTGCAGAGCATTTTTTTTTTTTAAACTTAAAGTGCACAAAGCACATGTTATTTATTATTTACTTGCATTTTTGTTTAACGAAAAAAAAAAAGTTTCTGGCCATGCCAACAGGTACTTGGAATCTTAGTTCCCTGTCGAGAGATTGAGCTCAAGCTCCTTGCTTTGGAAACACAGAGTCTTAGCCGCTGGACCCGTCAGGGAAGCCCAGGCTGCTGGCATTTTCCTAGACTGTAGTCAGTCTGTATGTATCCAGTTTCTTTCTTATTCTGGAAGAGCTAAGGTTGTACGTAGGATGGAGATTATGCCCTGCGGGTTGAGTGCTTGAAGTGACTGTTTTTCCTGTCCTCTGGTAACTGTACTAGGATCTCAGGTTCGGGTGTGTCTACTTTTCTGCCACTGGAGCATCTGCCCGTTCACTCATTCCTGCCTCTCACTGGATCTGGAGTTGCCAGATTTAGCACATAAAACCGTAAGATGGCCAGTTAAATTTAAATATCAGATAAATATGAATGATTTTTTTTTTACTATAAACATGTCCTAGTTAAATTTGAATTTCAGGTAAACGACAAATACATTTGCAGTAGGAACCTTTCCCATGCAGTATACTTTGAAGTGAAGTTAAAGTGCTAGTCACTCAGTCGTGTCCAGCTCTTTGCAACCCCATGGACTGTAGGCCACCAGGCAGGCTCCTCTGGCCATGGGATTCCCCAGGCAAAAACACTGGAGTGGGTAGCCATTCCCTTCTCCAGGGGATCTTCTGACCGAGGAATTGAACCCAGGTCTCCTCCAATCAGGCAGACTATTGTCTGAGCCACTAGGAAAACCTGTATAAGTATTCATTGTTGGTCTGAAATTCGGAATCAACTGGCCCTCCTGTATTCTATCTGGAAACCCTGCCTGGATCTTAGTTTCGTTTTTTTTTTAAAACTTGGAGTATGATTGCTTTACAACGTTGTGTTGGTTTCTGCTGTACAACGAAGTCGGTGGGCTGTGTGTGCACAGACATCTACTCGCTCCCGAGCCTGCCTCCCACGCCCTCCTCTGCCCTCACCTCGAGGTCCTCACCAAGCTCTGAGCTGAGCTCCCTGTAGCACACAGCCCCTCCCCTGGCTGGCTCTTTTATACCTGGTGGGGTACATATGTCATCGCCCCTCTCTCACTTCATCCCCCCTCTTCTTCCCGCGCGAGGCCTTCCTCTCTTGTGCTCAGTCACTTCAGTCGTGTCTGACTCATTGTGACCCTGCGGACTGTCGCCCGCCAGGCTTCTCTGTCCGTGGCGTTTCCTAGGCAAGAATCCTGCAGTGGGTTACTCTCTCCTCCTTCAGGGGATCTTCCTGAATCCTTCCTGAATCCCCTGACCCAGGGATGGAACGTGCGTCTCTTGTGTCTCCCGCACTGCAGGCAGATTCTTTCCTGCTGGGCCAGCGGGTCTGCGCCCCTGGTCTTGCCCTGCAGATGCGTGCAGCAGTCCCGCATTTCTAGATTCCGCGTGTGTGCGTTGATATACAGGCTTTGTGTTCCTCTTTCTGACTCACTTCGCTCTGACTAAATCCCAGCTTGTTTTCTGAAAAACAGAGCTGTCCGGGCTGCCTTAAGGCCCGGGGGGCAGGGGAGAGAGATGCCGGAAGGGGCCCTGAGCCCCGGCTGGCCCCAAAGCCCATCAGCACGTGTGTCATTCTCCCTTGTCATGGTTTTTCGTCTTCACATGGGGTTCATCACCTCTGCCCCCCACGCCCGTGTGGAAGTTAGACTGAGAGGAGAGCAGGAAGCTTTGCTGGCCTCACCGACTCAATAGACATGAGTCTGAGCAACCTCTGGGAGCTGATACAGGACAGGAAGCCTGGTGTGCTCGCAGAGTCAGACGCAACTGAACGACAGCCATCAGCACTGGGGGGCTCGTCTTTACCAGCATCTCCACCTCGTGTACCCCCGCCCCTCCGCGTCCCGTCGCCTCTCTCTCTCCTGTCACCTCTGGGGCCTCGGGCTCCTGCCCTGTCTAGACCCTGTTTTATGGACTTGTCGCCTCCCTGGCCGTTGCCTTTGCTCCATGTCCACCGTCTGTCTCCTGTTCACTCTGTGCCTTTCCTGGAAACCTTTGTTCGGGCTTCTCCGAGTCGCGGCTCCAGCGCTTCCCACATGTGGGATTGTTTAGGCTCAAGTGATAAATTGCATATGGAGTGAAAGGTAAAGGGGAAGCTCCTTTCTCCCCACTTGGTCTTGGCTGACGGTTGAACGGGAGCCAGCCTCTCCTTTGACCGAACGCGAGTGGTCCACGTGGTACTTGCCCAAGGCTGCCGAGAGTGGCTTGTGCATTTTTATCGTCCAGATGTTGAGTCACAAGATGAAGGATGACCACCAGGTAGACATTATCTGGCTAATTTAGCGAACTTAAGAAAAAAGTCGACACTTCTTGGTACAGCAGAAACGAACACAACATTGTAAAGCAGTTATATTCCAATTAAACAAACAAAAATCTAGCTTTGAAAATTGGATGCCGTGTTGAGTTAGCCTATGCAGAAAAAGGGGCAGCAGATTAAAAATTCCCATTCTGCATCTCTCATGCATCGTCCTTGTCCCCACTGCTTTCTTTACCCTTTGTTCACCATCTTTTTCTTTCCTGCCTTCACCTTTAGCGTCTCCCTTGCTTTCCTCCCCACAGCCTTGCACTTTTATTTCTTTTGGCAGAGGCTTGCAGCTTGTAGGATCTTAATTCCCCAACCCGGGATCGAACCCAAGCCCTTGGCAGTGAGAGCGTGGAGTCCTAACTGCTGGACCACCAGGGAAGTCCTTGCCCTGCGTTTCTAGGGATGGTCTGACCTTGACCAGTGCAACTGGTCAGAACCATAGCCGCGAGCTGCTTGCCCCTCAAGCCTTCTCCCTGATCCTTCCTTTTGCCGTCTCCTCCCCTGATGAAGCGTGAAAAGCTGGTTTCACTGTAGGTGTTCCCGTTTACAACTGCGGCTTGGCGGTTTTCACTTCGAGTGGAGTCCATTGAGCTTGTAAATTGTATTGGATCAGTGAGCCTATAATGAGACCTCCAAACCCAAACAGCACAGGTCTGCTGGGATTTTATTGTTCATAAAGCTCCTCCCCTGGGGAGGGATGGAGTCACTAGGTGAGCACTGTGTTTAATATTTGGTCATGACAGAAAGCAATCATTTTCTATTTTTACGGCGGCTTCTGAGTTTTTAAAGCAATTGTTTAATTCCCATCACAGGCTAGAAACAAATGAACCAGACGTTGACATGAGTGTCACCTGGACATGGTTTGGGTTGGGGCATCTTGTTTAGCATCGTTCTCCTCTCTGGGCCTGACGTTGGCGACCCCTGATGGCCGGCACTTGCCTGTACATGGGTGTGCCTTACATGGTGGTCCCTGAACTCTTCCATGTCGGGGTGAAACGTCCCTTCACTGAAGAGAATGTGGGGCTGCGGGCTGCTCTTTGAGAAGCCTTCTCCCTGTCGTTTAAAACACTCCCCTCTTTAGATGAGAAAAGTGCTTGACGTTTTTCAAAACTGGCTTGTCCCTGAAGCCTTTTTCCTCCTTTCTTTGTCCCTTATATTCCAATTAAACAAACAAAAATCTAGCTTTGAAAATTGGATGCCGTGTCGAGTTAGCCTATGCAGAAAAAGGGGCAGCAGATTAAAAATTCCCATTCTGCATCTCTCATGCATCGTCCTTGTCCCCACTGCTTTCTTTACCCTTTGTTCACCATCTTTTTCTTTCCTGCCTTCACCTTTAGCGTCTCCCTTGCTTTCCTCCCCACAGCCTTGCACTTTTATTTCTTTTGGCAGAGGCTTGCAGCTTGTAGGATCTTAATTCCCCAACCCGGGATCGAACCCAAGCCCTTGGCAGTGAGAGCGTGGAGTCCTAACTGCTGGACCACCAGGGAAGTCCTTGCCCTGCGTTTCTAGGGATGGTCTGACCTTGACCAGTGCAACTGGTCAGAACCATAGCCGCGAGCTGCTTGCCCCTCAAGCCTTCTCCCTGATCCTTCCTTTTGCCGTCTCCTCCCCTGATGAAGCGTGAAAAGCTGGTTTCACTGTAGGTGTTCCCGTTTACAACTGCGGCTTGGCGGTTTTCACTTCGAGTGGAGTCCATTGAGCTTGTAAATTGTATTGGATCAGTGAGCCTATAATGAGACCTCCAAACCCAAACAGCACAGGTCTGCTGGGATTTTATTGTTCATAAAGCTCCTCCCCTGGGGAGGGATGGAGTCACTAGGTGAGCACTGTGTTTAATATTTGGTCATGACAGAAAGCAATCATTTTCTATTTTTACGGCGGCTTCTGAGTTTTTAAAGCAATTGTTTAATTCCCATCACAGGCTAGAAACAAATGAACCAGACGTTGACATGAGTGTCACCTGGACATGGTTTGGGTTGGGGCATCTTGTTTAGCATCGTTCTCCTCTCTGGGCCTGACGTTGGCGACCCCTGATGGCCGGCACTTGCCTGTACATGGGTGTGCCTTACATGGTGGTCCCTGAACTCTTCCATGTCGGGGTGAAACGTCCCTTCACTGAAGAGAATGTGGGGCTGCGGGCTGCTCTTTGAGAAGCCTTCTCCCTGTCGTTTAAAACACTCCCCTCTTTAGATGAGAAAAGTGCTTGACGTTTTTCAAAACTGGCTTGTCCCTGAAGCCTTTTTCCTCCTTTCTTTGTCCCTGATTGGGTAGGTGGTTTTAGGGTGTGGGGCCCCTTCTGAGGACTTCCCACCTAATGAAGCCCAAGCAAGGTGCGAGGTCTCATGGCTTTGTGAGGATGGGGATGCCTTAGCTTAGAACCCCCTGAAACAGCTTGGGTCCTGCAGTAAGCCTCCATCCTGGCAGATTAGCACAGAGAGCGCCATTTGCTGAGTTTGGACAAGTGTGTTTCCCCTTTCTTATTCATTTCTTAAATTATGAAAATATGATAACACATTTACAGGAGACTTGGAAAATAGGGAGCAAAGTTACTTATAGTTCTATTGTATATTCCCATTATTTTCTTAAGTAGATAAATTAAGAGTTTTAATTGGAGTTTAAATATCAAACTCTCAGACTTCCCTGGTGGTCCACTGGTTAAAGAGCCCGCCTTGCAGGGCAGGGGGCACCGGTTTGATCCCTGGCTGGGGAAGACCCCACATGTCGCGGAGTGGCTGGATGGGTGTGTCCAATTACGAGCCAATGCTCTGGAGCGCGTGCACCAGGAGCTGGTGCTCTGTAGTGAGAGAGGCCACTGCAATGGGAGGCCCATACGTGCCAAAAGAATAAAGATGGATGAAAATAAATATAAAAACAAAAGAGGCATGATGGGGGAAAAATTGAAAAAAAAATCAAACTCTCAAAAATTAACAGAATGAATAAGCAGAAAAGTAGAAGGATATGATAAACCTGAAAAGCACCATGGACCAATTCAAAATAATTAAGGTTTATATAATTTTCACACAACAGTGGGATACAAATTCTATTCAGGTTCCCATAGACTGTAAACTGGGAGACACTGGAACATATCCAGGGATATAACACACGTGAGTTTGCATGAGTTTTATCAGTTGGGAGAGGGCAATCTGTGAAGCTAGAATACTAGGTGGGAATTTCCAAGCGCATGCACCCAGCTTCTCCCCACCCACATCTACAGCGGCCATCACTAGTCAATTATCCTATAGGTCATGGGGCCAAGGTCCACTGACTTCTGGATGTCAGCCTTCATGATGGCAGGATTTATGAGTTCATGGAACTGGGATTCTGTGATGTCATTGTGAGGATAAGGAAGGTGAGCAGAAAGCCAGTTGTTTTTGAGAACCATTCCATTTTTTGTAAGGTGTGGGGCCCCTTCTGAGGACTTCCCACCTAATGAAGCCCAAGCCAGGTGCGAGGTCTCATGGCTTTGTGAGGATGGGGATGCCTTAGCTTAGAACCCCCTGAAACAGCTTGGGTCCTGCAGTAAGCCTCCATCCTGGCAGATTAGCACAGAGAGCGCCATTTGCTGAGTTTGGACAAGTGTGTTTCCCCTTTCTTATTCATTTCTTAAATTATGAAAATATGATAACACATTTACAGGAGACTTGGAAAATAGGGAGCAAAGTTACTTATAGTTCTATTGTATATTCCCATTATTTTCTTAAGTAGATAAATTAAGAGTTTTAATTGGAGTTTAAATATCAAACTCTCAGACTTCCCTGGTGGTCCACTGGTTAAAGAGCCCGCCTTGCAGGGCAGGGGGCACCGGTTTGATCCCTGGCTGGGGAAGACCCCACATGTCGCGGAGTGGCTGGATGGGTGTGTCCAATTACGAGCCAATGCTCTGGAGCGCGTGCACCAGGAGCTGGTGCTCTGTAGTGAGAGAGGCCACTGCAATGGGAGGCCCATACGTGCCAAAAGAATAAAGATGGATGAAAATAAATATAAAAACAAAAGAGGCATGATGGGGGAAAAATTGAAAAAAAAAATCAAACTCTCAAAAATTAACAGAATGAATAAGCAGAAAAGTAGAAGGATATGATAAACCTGAAAAGCACCATGGACCAATTCAAAATAATTAAGGTTTATATAATTTTCACACAACAGTGGGATACAAATTCTATTCAGGTTCCCATAGACTGTAAACTGGGAGACACTGGAACATATCCAGGGATATAACACACGTGAGTTTGCATGAGTTTTATCAGTTGGGAGAGGGCAATCTGTGAAGCTAGAATACTAGGTGGGAATTTCCAAGCGCATGCACCCAGCTTCTCCCCACCCACATCTACAGCGGCCATCACTAGTCAATTATCCTATAGGTCATGGGGCCAAGGTCCACTGACTTCTGGATGTCAGCCTTCATGATGGCAGGATTTATGAGTTCATGGAACTGGGATTCTGTGATGTCATTGTGAGGATAAGGAAGGTGAGCAGAAAGCCAGTTGTTTTTGAGAACCATTCCATCTGTAGAATCTCTTTAGCATTTTTTTTTCTTCCTTAGTAAGAAACTAAAAATGAGGCGTCAGTGACATGCTTCTTTGGGAGGTCACAGCCTACCATTTTTTCGAATTTTACAGAGCTTAGTGGGAACCAGCTGGGTAGAACTGTGTCTGAAAAAAAATTGTCATGTTTGGACCTGACCTGCGAAACTGTGGAGCTCTCACTGTCAGCTGTTACTTAGGTGGGATGACCTTGAGAAGAACTTCCTAAAAGCTCCCTGGCATCTGAAGCCTAAACTTGTTGCCTTTTATAGAATTCCAGAGAAGGTTAGCAAAGGCAGAAAAAGGCAGACCCATGGGGGTGAATGAAGTGATCTCCTTTCCAAACTGAAAATATCGTGTACTTCTGTGAAATAAGCATGCAGGTGGGGAATTTGCTTCCTCGCTTCCTAGGATTTTGGAGTTCTCTACCCGCACCTTTTTAAAATTTAACCATGGATCCCACTGATGGCCCAGGGGATCCTGTGGGTCTATGATACCTTTGGGACTTATTGTCTACATTTTAAATGGAAGGAAATGCTCAGTGGAGACTGAGGGGATAAAGATCTAATGTTTACCCTTCCAAGTTCATGCACCTCTTTTATCTCCAAACACATGGCACAGTCTGTCCTTTCTTTTTCCTTTTTACTTAGTTCATTAGTTTTGGCCACAGCACGCGGGACCTTAGTTCACTGACCGGTTTATATAATTTTCACACAACAGTGGGATACAAATTCTATTCAGGTTCCCATAGACTGTAAACTGGGAGACACTGGAACATATCCAGGGATATAACACACGTGAGTTTGCATGAGTTTTATCAGTTGGGAGAGGGCAATCTGTGAAGCTAGAATACTAGGTGGGAATTTCCAAGCGCATGCACCCAGCTTCTCCCCACCCACATCTACAGCGGCCATCACTAGTCAATTATCCTATAGGTCATGGGGCCAAGGTCCACTGACTTCTGGATGTCAGCCTTCATGATGGCAGGATTTATGAGTTCATGGAACTGGGATTCTGTGATGTCATTGTGAGGATAAGGAAGGTGAGCAGAAAGCCAGTTGTTTTTGAGAACCATTCCATCTGTAGAATCTCTTTAGCATTTTTTTTTCTTCCTTAGTAAGAAACTAAAAATGAGGCGTCAGTGACATGCTTCTTTGGGAGGTCACAGCCTACCATTTTTTCGAATTTTACAGAGCTTAGTGGGAACCAGCTGGGTAGAACTGTGTCTGAAAAAATTGTCATGTTTGGACCTGACCTGCGAAACTGTGGAGCTCTCACTGTCAGCTGTTACTTAGGTGGGATGACCTTGAGAAGAACTTCCTAAAAGCTCCCTGGCATCTGAAGCCTAAACTTGTTGCCTTTTATAGAATTCCAGAGAAGGTTAGCAAAGGCAGAAAAAGGCAGACCCATGGGGTGAATGAAGTGATCTCCTTTCCAAACTGAAAATATCGTGTACTTCTGTGAAATAAGCATGCAGGTGGGGAATTTGCTTCCTCGCTTCCTAGGATTTTGGAGTTCTCTACCCGCACCTTTTTAAAATTTAACCATGGATCCCACTGATGGCCCAGGGGATCCTGTGGGTCTATGATACCTTTGGGACTTATTGTCTACATTTTAAATGGAAGGAAATGCTCAGTGGAGACTGAGGGGATAAAGATCTAATGTTTACCCTTCCAAGTTCATGCACCTCTTTTATCTCCAAACACATGGCACAGTCTGTCCTTTCTTTTTCCTTTTTACTTAGTTCATTAGTTTTGGCCACAGCACGCGGGACCTTAGTTCACTGACCAGGGATTGAACCCATGACTGGGGCAGGGGAAGCTGGGAGTCTTAACCACGGGACCGCTGGGGAAGGGCCAGCCTGTCCTTTGTTTCATCTCGTCCCCCTCCTCTCGGGTCTCTTTCTTGCCTCTTCACTTTCACCTTGCTCTTATTCTTTCCTCCTTTTCTCTTTTCTTTTCTTCTCCTCTAATGTCTGTTTTTCTTCCCCGTCCCTCCTTCCTCTCGCTACCTGTCTCTTTCCCTAAGTCACTGAGGAGTTCCTTGGGTGCCAGCTGCCAGTGTGTTTCTCAGTGGCTTCGTCTTAGCAGGTCTGGGCTCTCAATGGCCCATTTGTTTGTTCCCGTGAAGGGGGGAAAAAAAAAAACCAACTTTTCCAACCTACGAGTTCCGTTGTCTCCCTAGAGATCCTTGTTTGAATCTTTGCTGTAAGACTTTTTTTTTCCCTTATGAAGTACCAAAGAAATAATTGCCTTATCGTTAACAAACAGAACCTGGCTCTTATCACCCCATACCCCAGAGCTTTTGGTGCAAAAGTTGGGCCGTGCCAAGTGCATGTATTAACCTGATACGCGGAACCCCTTTTCAAAGCCGGTCCTTGGAGGATGCTCATTGAGGCGTTTTGTCGCAAGGTGGCACGGCGAAGCACTTCTTACAGTACTGGGTGCCAAGAGAGATTGGCTGGCGTTTTACACCCCTGTTACAACAAAAAAGAGTGTATTTTTCCGGGAGGAACATTTTCAGATTGTTCTAATTGTCACTGGCAACGAGCAAACCCTTGGAACTTGGCATCTCGTGGGGGCCTCACTGGAGTTGTAAAGCATTCCTTGGCACAGAGACTTTTCGGTTCCGAAGGTGAGCTTTGTACGTCTGTAAAAAGCAAACGGATCATAAAATGCCGGCTGCCCACTTGGCCTGGTGACAGGATGTGACACAGCCCGGGGACCTTTCTAAATTTGGGACTATTGTCATTATGGCAGGGGATCTGTGGAGACTTGGGACTTATGTTACTTTTAATGGAGACTCTGACTAAAAAGATCTAATGTTTACCCTTCCAAGTTCATGCACCTCTTTATCTCCAAACACATGGCACAGTCTGTCCTTTCTTTTTCCTTTTACTTAGTTCATTAGTTTTGGCCACAGCACGCGGGACCTTAGTTCACTGCCCAGGTATTGAACCCATGACTGGGGCAGGGGAAGCTGGGAGTCTTAACCACGGGACCGCTGGGGAAGGGCCAGCCTGTCCTTTGTTTCATCTCGTCCCCCTCCTCTCGGGTCTCTTTCTTGCCTCTTCACTTTCACCTTGCTCTTATTCTTTCCTCCTTTTCTCTTTTCTTTTCTTCTCCTCTAATGTCTGTTTTTCTTCCCCGTCCCTCCTTCCTCTCGCTACCTGTCTCTTTCCCTAAGTCACTGAGGAGTTCCTTGGGTGCCAGCTGCCAGTGTGTTTCTCAGTGGCTTCGTCTTAGCAGGTCTGGGCTCTCAATGGCCCATTTGTTTGTTCCCGTGAAGGGGGGAAAAAAAAAACCAACTTTTCCAACCTACGAGTTCCGTTGTCTCCCTAGAGATCCTTGTTTGAATCTTTGCTGTAAGACTTTTTTTTTCCCTTATGAAGTACCAAAGAAATAATTGCCTTATCGTTAACAAACAGAACCTGGCTCTTATCACCCCATACCCCAGAGCTTTTGGTGCAAAAGTTGGGCCGTGCCAAGTGCATGTATTAACCTGATACGCGGAACCCCTTTTCAAAGCCGGTCCTTGGAGGATGCTCATTGAGGCGTTTTGTCGCAAGGTGGCACGGCGAAGCACTTCTTACAGTACTGGGTGCCAAGAGAGATTGGCTGGCATTTTACACCCCTGTTACAACAAAAAAGAGTGTATTTTTCCGGGAGGAACATTTTCAGATTGTTCTAATTGTCACTGGCAACGAGCAAACCCTTGGAACTTGGCATCTCGTGGGGGGCCTCACTGGAGTTGTAAAGCATTCCTTGGCACAGAGACTTTTCGGTTCCGAAGGTGAGCTTTGTACGTCTGTAAAAAGCAAACGGATCATAAAAATGCCCGGCTGCCCACTTGGCCTGGTGACAGGATGTGACACAGCCCGGAACCCCGGCTGCACTGGCAGTGTGGGTTCCGAGTTTGTTTTTGGAGCTGGGGTGGTCTCCCCCGAGAGCCCATTTGCATCTCCTAACAATCTCTTAGCCTTGACCTGCTCATGCTCGGCTTTATAAAGAGTGGAGAGCTTCCTTTGGAAGCTGGATAAGTTCATCGCCTCCTCCCTTCAGTCGATGGTATCATGTTCAGAAAAGGCAAGGGTGCAGCCAGCCTCCTTCTGCTCCATTCCAGTACCGGAGTAACGTAGCTTCGTGTCTTTTGGAGCTTTAGATGAGGCAGATGCACAAGGGACCTGGGGAAATGCTCGCTCTGGGGTCAGCTTGAATTGCCATCCTTAAAAAAAACACTTTTCTCTATTGTGCCTTCTTTGTTCGAATAAAATAAATAAATAAGAAAACCCCGCAGCAAAACACCAAAAAGATATACGATGTTGCCTCGACATCAGATCCTGACAGTGAGTCTCAGAAGATCCTTAGGGAAGCTTTTGTTTGGGGTGGGAGAAATCTTTCTCTTAAGCGTTTCCCAGCATTCCTTCAGGACATCTGGTTCTCTCATTTTCTCTGCCTTCTGTGCTTTTTTTTTTTTTTAAGATAACTGCACGACTGTCATTATTTTTTATTATTTTTAACCATTTAACTAAATGTGCTGAATGGTGATCCCACATGACATCTTGTCTCAAGCTCGCTTGACCTGCAGAAGTGATGACCTTAACCAAGTTTTACGGGCAAGTGTCTTGACATTATTACTCAGGAGACAGTTTATTTTTGTCCCTTAAACAGAGAGTGAGCAAGAGCGAGTGAGCTTTCCTTAAGATCAAAGGCAAGGAGCACGTAAGGACGTTATACCCACCCATCTCCATGCGAGAGCCAAAGTTTTTACTTTCTCATCCTGTTTGTATTATTATTCCCAGTGTCCTTATAAAAGCATAAATAAACAAGGTGAGATTTCACTCCTGCCTCCCATAGCCACATTTCCTTCTTAAAGCATTTGGGAATCTGCTCTGCATTTGGAAATTGGGTTGCTGAAGGTGAAACATTGTCTGATATAATAACCATCATCTTATTTTCTTATGCCCAATATAAGCAGAGGCCATATCGGTTACACACACACACACAGAGAGGGAGCAAAATGGGTTGATTGGCTCTGGGCTCTACCTTTCGCAGCCACAGGTCTGACTTAGAAGTATTAACTTTGCGACTGTCCGTCTCCCGCTTCCCTTAGCCTATCAGGGCTTCCTGAGGGACTCAGTAATGAAGCCTCCACCTGCCAATGCAGGAGACTCAGGAGGTGAGGATTCGATCCCTGGCTTGGGAAGATCCCCTGGAGGAGGGCATGGAAACCCACTCTAATATTCTTTTTTTTTTTTTATCTTTTGGGGAGTGGGGTGGGGAGGGAGGGGGACGGGCAGGCCACTTCTATTGGTCTTTCATTTTCTCTGTTTTCATCCGTCTTTGTTCTTTGGCTCCTGTGGGCCTCCCATTGCGGTGGCCTCTGTCATCGCAGAGCGTGCGCCCCAGAGCTCCGGCTTGGTAATTGGACACATCAGTCCAGCGTGGCACATGGGATCTTCCCAGGCCAGGAATGGAACTGGCGCCCCTTGCACTGCAAGGCGGTGTCCTTACCCACTGGACCACCAGGGGAAGCCCCCCACTCTAATATTCTTGCCTGGAAAATTCCATGGACAGAGGAGCCTGGAGGGCTGCAGTCCATGGGGTCGCAAAGAGTCAGGCACGACCGAACATGCAGGCAGCCACCCTTCGTTTGTATCACCAGAACCTGACCTACATAGGCAGAATGGTCCAGGAGCCCCCAAGTGGAAGGAACACGGTAGATGTATTGCTCTTGTAGGGGCAAGGTGGAGCGAGACATATCTGAATAGAGCGAGACCAGCTGCTTCGCCTGCCCAGTGCCAAAGAGCCCGCGTAGGTTTCCGACGTCAAACATCTCAAAGACGGACCAAGCATTGGGAGAAAAGAACATATAAGCTGTAGCATGCTGCATGGAAATGGAGCAGTGCCCTTTGAGATTATTTATGGCAGTGAATTGAGGAAAATATTAGCTCCTCGAAGTGGAGCATTCCTTCTGGTGGGAAGAAAAAGGCTTCTTTAAGGTGGTGGGGCTGTGGAGACCACAGCGGTTTTAGGAAGGGGTCTTATTGAGTCGGAGCTTAGGGGCTGCTGTCTGTTGTCATCAGCACTCACCTAGAATCACTGACCGCAGGGTCTCTGCCCTCTCGAAGGACTCTGCATCAGTGCCCTCAGTCCAGGCTTCACTGCACATCATAGCATTTCAGGACAGTTGTCCAAGAGCTTTGACAGAGGCACCGGGACTTTGGGCAGAAAATGTCTTCACTGATACACCAGGCTAGGGAAGAAATCTGCTTTACAGACGTCGTTTAAACTTAGGATTGCTAGAGCATCTGAAAATAGCACTGATAAGAATGAACGGCTTTGGGAAAACCCTGCTATGTAGTGATTAGGCCTCTGCTTTCACTGCTGAGGCCCAGGTTCGATCCCTGGCTCGGAAACTAAGGTCCCATAAGCTATGCAGTGCCGTTCCCCCCAGGCTTTGCTGTTGCTGCTGTTTAGGGGGTGGGTCTCAGGTTCTGTGTTCTTGCCACATAGCGTAGTCGTGAATAGTGTTTAGCTGTTCTGTCTTGCCTACCTCTTTGCCGCCCCATGGACTGTAGCCCACCAGTCTTCTCTGTCCATGGAATTCTCTAGGCAAGAATCCTAGAGTGGGTTGCCAGTTCTTTCTCCAGGTCTTGCCACAATAGAAAAGTTATAAAAAAGAATGAGTACCTTCTAGCAATGGGAAACCTGTGATGTGCTCTCCATGTCAACTCCACCCCAAAGCCATGGCTCTCAAACAGTGCTGTTGATTTCACTAATTAACCTAACACACGGTCAGCCCACAGGGTGTCGGGAATTCCTCGTAGCACTCAGGGCTCTGGTCGGGCCATGGGGGATTAAGAGGACTTCTGGTTCAAGCGGGAAGGGCATGGGTTTGTCGCTGGGGAAAGGTGAGCGTTGATACATTCCTGATTCTCTCAGCTTATGCCTGCACCTAAGAACTCGTGAAATATGCGCCGTGTTTCTGGGGCTCAAACTTAAGTAGCAGGTTCTAGAACTCATGATGATATTGTTGCTATATTGTTGTTTTTTTTTTTCCCCTTCTGTGGTCACTCTTATTTTCTTGGTCCACCCATCATAGAACAGAGGTCACCGCACAGTGCCCTCTTCCTGGTGGAAGGGACCGCTGAGGAAGTCACGTGGCTAAGTTTGTATCAGGGTCCACATTTGTTTCCTCCACTCTTTTAATCAGAATGCTCATTTAATTCTATTCCAGCACCTGTTCAGCAATTAACACCCTACGATTTGCATCTTACCCTGACATTTGCTATCTTTCCAATTAGTTTTTATATCAGTATAATTAGGTAGGGTTATTACAGTGCATCAGGCGGGGTCATGGTTATTCCCAAGCCTTTAAGCGCTTTCCCAGATTTGTTTAGGGAAGCCACTGAGGGCAAATGTTGATTCAGATCTGAAAATAGCACTGATAAGAATGAACGGCTTTGGGAAAACCCTGCTATGTAGTGATTAGGCCTCTGCTTTCACTGCTGAGGCCCAGGTTCGATCCCTGGCTCGGAAACTAAGGTCCCATAAGCTATGCAGTGCCGTTCCCCCCAGGCTTTGCTGTTGCTGCTGTTTAGGGGGTGGGTCTCAGGTTCTGTGTTCTTGCCACATAGCGTAGTCGTGAATAGTGTTTAGCTGTTCTGTCTTGCCTACCTCTTTGCCGCCCCATGGACTGTAGCCCACCAGTCTTCTCTGTCCATGGAATTCTCTAGGCAAGAATCCTAGAGTGGGTTGCCAGTTCTTTCTCCAGGTCTTGCCACAATAGAAAAGTTATAAAAAAGAATGAGTACCTTCTAGCAATGGGAAACCTGTGATGTGCTCTCCATGTCAACTCCACCCCAAAGCCATGGCTCTCAAACAGTGCTGTTGATTTCACTAATTAACCTAACACACGGTCAGCCCACAGGGTGTCGGGAATTCCTCGTAGCACTCAGGGCTCTGGTCGGGCCATGGGGGATTAAGAGGACTTCTGGTTCAAGCGGGAAGGGCATGGGTTTGTCGCTGGGGAAAGGTGAGCGTTGATACATTCCTGATTCTCTCAGCTTATGCCTGCACCTAAGAACTCGTGAAATATGCGCCGTGTTTCTGGGGCTCAAACTTAAGTAGCAGGTTCTAGAACTCATGATGATATTGTTGCTATATTGTTGTTTTTTTTTTTCCCCTTCTGTGGTCACTCTTATTTTCTTGGTCCACCCATCATAGAACAGAGGTCACCGCACAGTGCCCTCTTCCTGGTGGAAGGGACCGCTGAGAAAGTCACGTGGCTAAGTTTGTATCAGGGTCCACATTTGTTTCCTCCACTCTTTTAATCAGAATGCTCATTTAATTCTATTCCAGCACCTGTTCAGCAATTAACACCCTACGATTTGCATCTTACCCTGACATTTGCTATCTTTCCAATTAGTTTTTATATCAGTATAATTAGGTAGGGTTATTACAGTGCATCAGGCGGGGTCATGGTTATTCCCAAGCCTTTAAGCGCTTTCCCAGATTTGTTTAGGGAAGCCACTGAGGGCAAATGGTTGATTAGGATCACTGTTTTTCTTCTTCATTCAGATCAGGAGAAAACTGTTTCCCCATGTGGCTCATGAAAGATCAGCGAAATATGTCAACCTCTAAGAATTAGTATTATGTAGTTCATGACTTTGGGGTGAATTTACAGAGGATTATAAATAAGGTCCATAAGGTGGGTGCATGGCGGGCGTTTTCTGTGTAGGGGCCGAGGGGAGATCCTTACTTCATGTGCTTGGCTTATCAGTTGCAGGGACAAAGGGAAACCCTTAAGGGAAATCTAAACCTTCAAAGTCAACTTTTTCATCTGGGAGTGGGGGTGGTGGGGGAGAAGGGAGGGAGGGGACAGAGAGGGGAGGGGGTAGTATTTTCTTCCTGAGGGCATCAGGGGATAAAGAAAAGGTTGTTTTAGAGTTTAGCCAGTCTCTGTACTAATGCTTTAGCTTGATGTTGTCATTTTTATCCACATTGACATTATCTGATGAACCCAAACTCCGAAATCTCTACTGGAAGAAATAGTCCATTTAGCAGGCGAGGGTTTGCTGGATCCATTGGTGGATCTGTCTGTTGTATCCTTGACATTTGGAATGTTGCCTAGATACTGTCTATAGGTGATCCACCATGTAGACTGGAGGGAGATGATTGCCTGTCATTAAATGGGATATATGGAATAGGATATTTCATTTCATTTAATTTAACTAAGCTTTGAGAATGCATACATGCATGCTCAGTCGCTTTGGTTGTGTCTGTCTCTTTGTGACCCCGTGGACTGTAGCTCCCTCAGGCTTCTCTGTCCATGGAATTCTCCAGGCAGGCAAGAGTACTGGAGTGGGATGCCATGCCCTTCTCCAGGCCATCTTCCCGACCTGGGGATCGAACCTGAGTCTCCTGCATCTCCTGCATCACAGGTGGATTCTTCACCCACTGAGCCAATCTTTGATGAGTTAAGATTTAATGTATATGCCATCTAATAATAGGTTATCATATGATATTATACTAGAATGTGTGTATAGCATTTCTTCATACATACCTAGGTCAGGCTCATAAAGTTTTCTCATAAATGTAGATGTCTAGCTCGTACATTAAAGTTTAGGTCAAATTCCGTTACATTCAGTACTAACGTCCTGGAGTTTGGAGAGTTGATCATGGTTGAAAACCAATGAGGACTTTGAAATCTCCTGCAAGCGTTTTGATTTTGGTGGGCCTGGAATTGTTTGTAATGGTATCTGACTTCCCTGCTGAATTGGTCGGATGACATAGCAATATCCGGATGCCGAGCCTGATACAGTTGTTGGAGAAACAATACCATGATTGATGGGGGATGTAATAATGCCCGGTTCCTCTGGGAGAGAATTTTACACTGTCTGATTTCATATCGACAAGGCTTTCTTTTACCTGTGATACAAAATTGCATGGAGTCATCTTGTTGTGGCTTCCCTTGATTTTTTTAATAGTGAGTCAAAATGTGATTTAAGGGAGTGTGTATCAGAAAACCAGGGAAACGGAATTGTTATCATGGAGCACATCTATCTACCATCTGAAGGCAGGGGAGCGGTGTCTAGAATTAAAAATCCCAAGTCCTGACAGCGCTATATGTAAAATAGATGACCAACAAGGACCTACTCTGCAGCACAGGGAACTCTGCTCAATGTTACGTGGCAGCCTGGATGGGAGGGGAGTTTGGCGCAGAATGTATCCGTTATGTATGGATGGCTGAGTTCCTTCGCTAGTCACCAGAAACTATATGGAATAGGATATTTCATTTCATTTAATTTAACTAAGCTTTGAGAATGCATACATGCATGCTCAGTCGCTTTGGTTGTGTCTGTCTCTTTGTGACCCCGTGGACTGTAGCTCCCTCAGGCTTCTCTGTCCATGGAATTCTCCAGGCAGGCAAGAGTACTGGAGTGGGATGCCATGCCCTTCTCCAGGCCATCTTCCCGACCTGGGGATCGAACCTGAGTCTCCTGCATCTCCTGCATCACAGGTGGATTCTTCACCCACTGAGCCAATCTTTGATGAGTTAAGATTTAATGTATATGCCATCTAATAATAGGTTATCATATGATATTATACTAGAATGTGTGTATAGCATTTCTTCATACATACCTAGGTCAGGCTCATAAAGTTTTCTCATAAATGTAGATGTCTAGCTCGTACATTAAAGTTTAGGTCAAATTCCGTTACATTCAGTACTAACGTCCTGGAGTTTGGAGAGTTGATCATGGTTGAAAACCAATGAGGACTTTGAAATCTCCTGCAAGCGTTTTGATTTTGGTGGGCCTGGAATTGTTTGTAATGGTATCTGACTTCCCTGCTGAATTGGTCGGATGACATAGCAATATCCGGATGCCGAGCCTGATACAGTTGTTGGAGAAACAATACCATGATTGATGGGGGATGTAATAATGCCCGGTTCCTCTGGGAGAGAATTTTACACTGTCTGATTTCATATCGACAAGGCTTTCTTTTACCTGTGATACAAAATTGCATGGAGTCATCTTGTTGTGGCTTCCCTTGATTTTTTTAATAGTGAGTCAAAATGTGATTTAAGGGAGTGTGTATCAGAAAACCAGGGAAACGGAATTGTTATCATGGAGCACATCTATCTACCATCTGAAGGCAGGGGAGCGGTGTCTAGAATTAAAAATCCCAAGTCCTGACAGCGCTATATGTAAAATAGATGACCAACAAGGACCTACTCTGCAGCACAGGGAACTCTGCTCAATGTTACGTGGCAGCCTGGATGGGAGGGGAGTTTGGCGCAGAATGTATCCGTTATGTATGGATGGCTGAGTTCCTTCGCTATTCACCAGAAACTATCATTATTGTTAATCAACTAAACTCCAATACAAAATAAAAAGTTTAAAAATTTATATTAAAAATTTTAAAAAAAAGTACTGAATGGGAATCCTTGAATTTTTCTCCCTAAGGAGGAGACAAGAGCCAGTAGCATGGGTGGGAGTTGGGGGGCAGGCGAGAGATGATCAGAGTTGGGGAAAGAGTCCTAGGTGATGTCATAGATGCTGCCTCTCACCACCTCGATATTTTTTTCTCAAAATGTTGACACAGAGGAGACACTCAGCAAATATTACTTATAGGAATGAGGGAACCTCCTGTTAAGTCAGCAGGAACCAAATGGTGCAAGTTCAGTGGGAAAAAGAAGCAGAAAAGAGTGTGGGAAATCGCAATCTGGTCCTTGGAAGGAAAATGGGGAGGAATACAGCTGTTTTACTATTCACTATGCCTGGAGTGATAAAAACACATGGAAAAATCCATCATTGGGTAATTCGCATCGACTTTTTGACTGGGACTCTAGGTTTCAGGGAGAAGTTTTTTGCTTAACTGTCCTTTGGGTCTTTGCTTTAGTGTCCCCTCAGCAGATACCTTGTTTTCAAGCCCACAGTTCCTAACCCCCTTTCCTGGTTGATTTTTCTCGATGCCCTTTTTATACATTAACATGCTGTGTATTTTGTTCACTTATTTGTCTGTTGTCTGTATCCCCCTGTCTGACGCCCATGACTAGGCTACACAGAGGCAGAGATTTCTGTCTTTCTGTTTAACCGGCTTTCTTTACCTGTGATACAAAATTGCATGGAGTCATCTTGTTGTGGCTTCCCTTGATTTTTAATAGTGAGTCAAAATGTGATTTAAGGAGTGTGTATCAGAAAACCAGGGAAACGGAATTGTTATCATGGAGCACATCTATCTACCATCTGAAGGCAGGGGAGCGGTGTCTAGAATTAAAAATCCCAAGTCCTGACAGCGCTATATGTAAAATAGATGACCAACAAGGACCTACTCTGCAGCACAGGGAACTCTGCTCAATGTTACGTGGCAGCCTGTATGGGAGGGGAGTTTGGCGCAGAATGTATCCGTTATGTATGGATGGCTGAGTTCCTTCGCTATTCACCAGAAACTATCATTATTGTTAATCAACTAAACTCCAATACAAAATAAAAGTTTAAAAATTTATATTAAAAATTTTAAAAAAAAGTACTGAATGGGAATCCTTGAATTTTTCTCCCTAAGGAGGAGACAAGAGCCAGTAGCATGGGTGGGAGTTGGGGGGCAGGCGAGAGATGATCAGAGTTGGGGAAAGAGTCCTAGGTGATGTCATAGATGCTGCCTCTCACCACCTCGATATTTTTTTCTCAAAATGTTGACACAGAGGAGACACTCAGCAAATATTACTTATAGGAATGAGGGAACCTCCTGTTAAGTCAGCAGGAACCAAATGGTGCAAGTTCAGTGGGAAAAAGAAGCAGAAAAGAGTGTGGGAAATCGCAATCTGGTCCTTGGAAGGAAAATGGGGAGGAATACAGCTGTTTTACTATTCACTATGCCTGGAGTGATAAAAACACATGGAAAAATCCATCATTGGGTAATTCGCATCGACTTTTTGACTGGGACTCTAGGTTTCAGGGAGAAGTTTTTTGCTTAACTGTCCTTTGGGTCTTTGCTTTAGTGTCCCCTCAGCAGATACCTTGTTTTCAAGCCCACAGTTCCTAACCCCCTTTCCTGGTTGATTTTTCTCGATTCCCTTTTTATACATTAACATGCTGTGTATTTTGTTCACTTATTTGTCTGTTGTCTGTATCCCCCTGTCTGACGCCCATGACTAGGCTACACAGAGGCAGAGATTTCTGTCTTTCTGTTTGGTGGTATTTCCCTAACATCCAGAATAATGCCCAGCACATAGTTGATATCATGCCTGTTTGTTTAAGGAGTAAATAACAGAAGACCGCCTCACGGAAGACGTGGCTTCATCTTTCCCAGAGAAGGTCAGAGGTACTGGGGTCACTTGGAGAATACATACCACATACCCCGCAAGAGATACGGCCGTGTCCTTTCACCTGGGTGGCTCACTAATCATACCTGTTTAAAATCTGCTAATACCACAAATAGGAGGAAAAAAAAAATAAAAGGTCTCAGTGGCAGAGTGCATGCTTCCAAGTCCAGAGGGAAAACTGTCACTATGTCCATTAGTGGAAACGTTCAGAACCTTATCTGCCCATCCTGACTCACACTTCGTCTTAGTCCTAATAGATTTCATCTCTGAAGGCAGACCCAGAAATGAAAAGGCTTGTTTAATATACAAGATACGTACTTCCTACTCTTGAAAGAGAACAAGAGGGAGGATGAGAGAGAAGGGACATACTTAGTATGTTGTATCAAGCGTCACTTAGGTGATTCTCAGTTTGGGGTTAAGGCACATTTCTCTGTCGTAAGTAAAGTTATTTATTTTTTATTGCATTTGCTTTGTGTGGTATTCCTACAAAGCATTATTTTCATATAAATAAAAATACGCTCATCTGAATGTGTCCTACGTAACTGTGATATGAAGTTTGCACACGTGTCCTGACATCTCCTGGTAGAGGCCACCTTTGCTAGGGAGTCCCTCCAACACATCTCCCCTAATCCCCATGGCTTCCTGCCCTCCTTCCACAACCCCCTCTGACTTTAAAAACAAAAATAAAAATCTCGTTTCTTTAACCAAAACCTACAACACAAGAGCTCTAGGAAAACGATATGCTTGTGAAGACGGGGCTTAACTGTCCTTTGGGTCTTTGCTTTAGTGTCCCCTCAGCAGATACCTTGTTTTCAAGCCCACAGTTCCTAACCCCCTTTCCTGGTTGATTTTTCTCGATGCCCTTTTTATACATTAACATGCTGTGTATTTTGTTCACTTATTTGTCTGTTGTCTGTATCCCCCTGTCTGACGCCCATGACTAGGCTACACAGAGGCAGAGATTTCTGTCTTTCTGTTTGGTGGTATTTCCCTAACATCCAGAATAATGCCCAGCACATAGTTGATATCATGCCTGTTTGTTTAAGGAGTAAATAACAGAAGACCGCCTCACGGAAGACGTGGCTTCATCTTTCCCAGAGAAGGTCAGAGGTACTGGGGTCACTTGGAGAATACATACCACATACCCCGCAAGAGATACGGCCGTGTCCTTTCACCTGGGTGGCTCACTAATCATACCTGTTTAAAATCTGCTAATACCACAAATAGGAGGAAAAAAAAAATAAAAGGTCTCAGTGGCAGAGTGCATGCTTCCAAGTCCAGAGGGAAAACTGTCACTATGTCCATTAGTGGAAACGTTCAGAACCTTATCTGCCCATCCTGACTCACACTTCGTCTTAGTCCTAATAGATTTCATCTCTGAAGGCAGACCCAGAAATGAAAAGGCTTGTTTAATATACAAGATACGTACTTCCTACTCTTGAAAGAGAACAAGAGGGAGGATGAGAGAGAAGGGACATACTTAGTATGTTGTATCAAGCGTCACTTAGGTGATTCTCAGTTTGGGGTTAAGGCACATTTCTCTGTCGTAAGTAAAGTTATTTATTTTTTATTGCATTTGCTTTGTGTGGTATTCCTACAAAGCATTATTTTCATATAAATAAAAATACGCTCATCTGAATGTGTCCTACGTAACTGTGATATGAAGTTTGCACACGTGTCCTGACATCTCCTGGTAGAGGCCACCTTTGCTAGGGAGTCCCTCCAACACATCTCCCCTAATCCCCATGGCTTCCTGCCCTCCTTCCACAACCCCCTCTGACTTTAAAAACAAAAATAAAAATCTCGTTTCTTTAACCAAAACCTACAACACAAGAGCTCTAGGAAAACGATATGCTTGTGAAGACGTGGGAGAAGCAGAAAAATAAACAGGGCATCATTTTTAATTCCTTGTCTTGGAATGGGAGCCGATGGATCTGGCTCCCCGAGGTGATGAGGTTTCTTTCCTCGGTTCAGTTTCCTGAGCCTCTGCTGCTTTCAAGGCTCCTTTTGTAAGTTACTGCAGTCACGTGGAAAAAGATTACCCACTCCAGAGAAGGAGCTCCAAGAGGGAGCACTTGCCCAGGGATCCTTTTTTTTTGTTGTTTGATTGAGATTATGCCCCTTTGGTTATGCAGATTCCCAGAAATTTGATAACACATTCATTTAAAAGCAAAGTCCAAGTAATTCTGCCCTAAGAATGCCGCTTGCTTGTTAAGTTGCTCAGTTGCGTCTGACTCTTTGGGACCCCCTGGGCTGTAGCCCGCCAGGCTTCTCTGTCCATGGGGTTCTGCAGGCAAGAATCCTGGAGTGGGTTGCCATGCAGGATGGCAAAGCACTCCTGGGAGGGTGCCACAGAGCAGTAACTGCGATACAGACATGGACTTGATTCAGCAAAGATGCAGTGAAGGGTCTTGGGCAGCAGAGTCCTTTCAGGTGATGGTGCCATCCCAGGGCTGAACTTCTGGCTCATTGATGAAAGACCTTCCGAGCTGTGGACTGCTGTTTGAACTGATGTGTATCTGCCTTTGGCATTGTGTGTATGTGTTGGGTTCAGTCATGTCTGACTCTTTGCCACCCCAAATTAACTGCATCCCACCAGGCTGCAACGTCTGTGGAATTTCCCAGGCAAGAGTACAGGAGTGGGTTACCATTTTCTCCTTCAGGGGATCTTCCTGACCCAGGGATCTTGCATGGGGACAAAATCAGACTTAGGCGGTACCTGATTATTATTGTTTATCTGCTGGCAAACTTTAGGTGGGGGAGACAGAAGTGACTGGAGACGGAGGTTTATTGTGAATACAGTGGTGAGGGATGGCATTTAAAGTCCATTGAAAATGGAATTTAGAAAGTGAGAACTAGGAGCTTGTTGGCAGCACAGAAAGTAAGCCAGGAAAATGTTCCTCTGCCTGTTCTTCCTCTCTTTTCTCTCTCCTCCTTTTACTAGAACAAGTTAGTTGTTTCAGAAACAGCCTAAAAAGAAGAAGCCACAGTGTGTATGAGTGAGCGTGAGATTATCAAAATAATATAAACAATGTTGCCAGTGGTGTGCGGTGTCCTTGGGAGCAACCCCTGGTTACCAGGATGCAATTTCAGTTGCTTTAATGAATATAGTTTGCCTTTGTGCCTAAATAGGCCAGCTGATCAATTGCTGAGTACTTATTTAAGGGGGGCACCGGTGGGGAGCGGGTTGGGAACTTTTGCCACAAATTTGAAGATGACAGCTGCCCTGGAGACACGTATGCCTGTGAGTATATATCTCTCTTATATGGTCTATATTCACACATGCACATATATATGTGTGTGTGTGTAGTATATATTGTTGTTGTTGAGTCCCTAAGTCCTGTCTGATTCTTCTGCAACCCCACGAACTGTAGCCCTCTGTCCATAGCATTTCCCAGGCAGGAATACTGAAGTGGGTTGCGCTTTCCTTCGCCAGGGAATCTTCCAGACCCAGGGATCGAACCTGAATCTCCTGCACTGGCAGGCGGATTCTTTACCACCTAGCCACCTGGGAACCCCTACACACATAGATGCGTAGAACAAAGTCGGGGTGCTTGTTTTAGGTAGGCAGCCCTGTGTCCTGGACTTGCGGAGTGTGGGCAGGTACACCTCCGCACCCCAGCGCCTCAGCTCCGCCTCCCTGGAAAGCACGTTGAGGAGAGGAGAACCCGCACCCCGGCTCTGGTGCTTTGGCAAGCCTCGGCGTCGAGCAGGCATTCCCAGGCAAGAGTACAGGAGTGGGTTACCATTTTCTCCTTCAGGGGATCTTCCTGACCCAGGGATCTTGCATGGGGACAAAATCAGACTTAGGCGGTACCTGATTATTATTGTTTATCTGCTGGCAAACTTTAGGTGGGGGAGACAGAAGTGACTGGAGACGGAGGTTTATTGGGAATACAGTGGTGAGGGATGGCATTTAAAGTCCATTGAAAATGGAATTTAGAAAGTGAGAACTAGGAGCTTGTTGGCAGCACAGAAAGTAAGCCAGGAAAATGTTCCTCTGCCTGTTCTTCCTCTCTTTTCTCTCTCCTCCTTTTACTAGAACAAGTTAGTTGTTTCAGAAACAGCCTAAAAAGAAGAAGCCACAGTGTGTATGAGTGAGCGTGAGATTATCAAAATAATATAAACAATGTTGCCAGTGGTGTGCGGTGTCCTTGGGAGCAACCCCTGGTTACCAGGATGCAATTTCAGTTGCTTTAATGAATATAGTTTGCCTTTGTGCCTAAATAGGCCAGCTGATCAATTGCTGAGTACTTATTTAAGGGGGGCACCGGTGGGGAGCGGGTTGGGAACTTTTGCCACAAATTTGAAGATGACAGCTGCCCTGGAGACACGTATGCCTGTGAGTATATATCTCTCTTATATGGTCTATATTCACACATGCACATATATATGTGTGTGTGTGTAGTATATATTGTTGTTGTTGAGTCCCTAAGTCCTGTCTGATTCTTCTGCAACCCCACGAACTGTAGCCCTCTGTCCATAGCATTTCCCAGGCAGGAATACTGAAGTGGGTTGCGCTTTCCTTCGCCAGGGAATCTTCCAGACCCAGGGATCGAACCTGAATCTCCTGCACTGGCAGGCGGATTCTTTACCACCTAGCCACCTGGGAACCCCTACACACATAGATGCGTAGAACAAAGTCGGGGTGCTTGTTTTAGGTAGGCAGCCCTGTGTCCTGGACTTGCGGAGTGTGGGCAGGTACACCTCCGCACCCCAGCGCCTCGGAGCTCCGCCTCCCTGGAAAGCACGTTGAGGAGAGACGGGGAGAACCCGCACCCGCAGGCTCTGGTGCTTTGGCAAGCCTCGGGGCGTCGAGCAGGCATTCCCGAGATGTCATAAATACATAAATAACATTTGCCGTTGTTTAGAAATCAATTAATGTGTAAACTGAAAGGTCAGGCAAAATATTTCGCGATTCCCGCGGCAGCACTCCAACCGCGGCGGGCGCCCCGGGAGCTGCCGCTGTCTGGATGGGGCGCCCAGCTGCTCTGCGCCCAGAGTTTTCTGCGGGGGGACGGGTGACCGCTTGATGAGTCGCTACTGGGTTTTGTTCAAGGGAGAGCTCTGCATGGTTGCGTTTTAACACCTTCTCCACGAAGCAGGAGGCCAGCACAGGGTGCTAAATTCCTGTCTGTGGCTGTCTGTGAAATCCATCCGTGTGCTGTGCCGTTCCAAGCTGTCAGCAGCGGTTCACCCTGACGGGCCTCTGAAAGGAGTTTCCTTTCTGTCTGTGGAGCAGCGAGCAGCCACTAGGGAGCTGTCTTTAGCTCAGATTTCAGAGTTAGCTCATTAGGCCAATAACAGCAGACACTCTCTTCAACATGGTCACCGAGGTAGATGATGAGAAGGCGGTCCAAAAAAAAAAAAAAAAATCGCCGGGGCCAGATCATACTCAGATTCGGTTTCCCCTGCCTCCTGGACCAGCTGCGGTGGGAGACGAGTGGGCTCCATCACCTTGTGTCCCCCCCGAAGCTGTCCAGGGTCTCTCCCCCACCTTTCCTTTCTGATGTGTGTCCTGTCTCAGGAACACGTTTATTTATCCAAGTTTCCTCTCTTTCTGGCCAAGCAGCATCTCTCCTCCATGTTCTGGCTCCTGCTTACCAGGAGCCTCAGGCCTCCGTGTCGAGAGTGGAGGGCGGCCAGGGAAGTGATGATTCCGTGTTCTGGCTGCTCTGTGTTCCTGTGCATGTTTTTCCTGGCTCTCGATTGCCTAGCGTCTTGGGAACCCCTACACACATAGATGCGTAGAACAAAGTCGGGTGCTTGTTTTAGGTAGGCAGCCCTGTGTCCTGGACTTGCGGTGTGGGCAGGTACACCTCCGCACCCCAGCGCCTCGGAGCTCCGCCTCCCTGGAAAGCACGTTGAGGAGAGACGGGGAGAACCCGCACCCGCAGGCTCTGGTGCTTTGGCAAGCCTCGGGGCGTCGAGCAGGCATTCCCGAGATGTCATAAATACATAAATAACATTTGCCGTTGTTTAGAAATCAATTAATGTGTAAACTGAAAGGTCAGGCAAAATATTTCGCGATTCCCGCGGCAGCACTCCAACCGCGGCGGGCGCCCCGGGAGCTGCCGCTGTCTGGATGGGGCGCCCAGCTGCTCTGCGCCCAGAGTTTTCTGCGGGGGGACGGGTGACCGCTTGATGAGTCGCTACTGGGTTTTGTTCAAGGGAGAGCTCTGCATGGTTGCGTTTTAACACCTTCTCCACGAAGCAGGAGGCCAGCACAGGGTGCTAAATTCCTGTCTGTGGCTGTCTGTGAAATCCATCCGTGTGCTGTGCCGTTCCAAGCTGTCAGCAGCGGTTCACCCTGACGGGCCTCTGAAAGGAGTTTCCTTTCTGTCTGTGGAGCAGCGAGCAGCCACTAGGGAGCTGTCTTTAGCTCAGATTTCAGAGTTAGCTCATTAGGCCAATAACAGCAGACACTCTCTTCAACATGGTCACCGAGGTAGATGATGAGAAGGCGGTCCAAAAAAAAAAAAAAAAAATCGCCGGGGCCAGATCATACTCAGATTCGGTTTCCCCTGCCTCCTGGACCAGCTGCGGTGGGAGACGAGTGGGCTCCATCACCTTGTGTCCCCCCCGAAGCTGTCCAGGGTCTCTCCCCCACCTTTCCTTTCTGATGTGTGTCCTGTCTCAGGAACACGTTTATTTATCCAAGTTTCCTCTCTTTCTGGCCAAGCAGCATCTCTCCTCCATGTTCTGGCTCCTGCTTACCAGGAGCCTCAGGCCTCCGTGTCGAGAGTGGAGGGCGGCCAGGGAAGTGATGATTCCGTGTTCTGGCTGCTCTGGCCTGTTCCCTCCGTGCATGTTTTTCCTCTTGGCTCTGGGATGTCGGCAGTCTCCTCAGATATTTATGTGAGATGCATGACACGAAGCCAGGAAACAAAATTTCTGAGTGGGGTGTTTCCCCTGCAGAACGGTCTTGGCCCCGGCCTCCTCCCAGCCGTCTCCTCTCCAAGAAACATCCCAGGATGGCGTAGCCTCTGGCGCACGATCGCGAGGCTCGGGGAGATAACATGCGGAGGCCGTTCGCGGTGACTCGCGAAAGCCTTCGATTCGGGGGCAGTATGTCTTGAGTCACAGATGGAGGACGCAAAACCCAGCTGCCAGGCTTTTGCCCGTTTCGGTCCGCGGTCGTATCGGTGATGATTTCTGCGCGAGGTGCTTTCGAATGATGTTAAAAGTCGAACACTGCGTTTGGGGAGGACGGATCCCACCTCTATGCTGGCTTTACTCTTCTGCAGTGACTTGTCATTATGATGTGCGATCTGATGTGTGTCTGGTAATGCTCGCCCTACAGTTACACGTAGATCGGCCTGAGAGTCCCCGGGTGCACGCTGACGGGGAACGCACCGAGTATGCTCATGCTTGGCTTCGGCACAAAGGCGATTCTCTTCTTTCTGACAAATAAAAAAAGCTCCGGCAAAAGTATGTTCAGCCATTGTCAGGGAACTCAAGGGAAGGCAAAGAAAGAGCAAAATAACTTTTCTTCCTTTAGGACAAATTCGAATTCCCACTCCATGTGCTTTGTTTTTCCTCCCCCCGCCTTTTCACTCATGGATAACTTAAAAATGGCTCGACTTGAAATTTTCCATGTGTCCAGAAAAGCTCCTGGGACTTCTGAGGATATGTAGACAGGAAACACTTCAGAATATATAAGCAATCAAAATTTGCTTTTGGTTTGAGTGTGCTGAATAAAATATCACCAACTCTCCTTTCTGATGTGTGTCCTGTCTCAGGAACACGTTTATTTATCCAAGTTTCCTCTCTTTCTGGCCAAGCAGCATCTCTCCTCCATGTTCTGGCTCCTGCTTACCAGGAGCCTCAGGCCTCCGTGTCGAGAGTGGAGGGCGGCCAGGGAAGTGATGATTCCGTGTTCTGGCTGCTCTGGCCTGTTCCCTCCGTGCATGTTTTTCCTCTTGGCTCTGGGATGTCGGCAGTCTCCTCAGATATTTATGTGAGATGCATGACACGAAGCCAGGAAACAAAATTTCTGAGTGGGGTGTTTCCCCTGCAGAACGGTCTTGGCCCCGGCCTCCTCCCAGCCGTCTCCTCTCCAAGAAACATCCCAGGATGGCGTAGCCTCTGGCGCACGATCGCGAGGCTCGGGGAGATAACATGCGGAGGCCGTTCGCGGTGACTCGCGGAAGCCTTCGATTCGGGGGCAGTATGTCTTGAGTCACAGATGGAGGACGCAAAACCCAGCTGCCAGGCTTTTGCCCGTTTCGGTCCGCGGTCGTATCGGTGATGATTTCTGCGCGAGGTGCTTTCGAATGATGTTAAAAGTCGAACACTGCGTTTGGGGAGGACGGATCCCACCTCTATGCTGGCTTTACTCTTCTGCAGTGACTTGTCATTATGATGTGCGATCTGATGTGTGTCTGGTAATGCTCGCCCTACAGTTACACGTAGATCGGCCTGAGAGTCCCCGGGTGCACGCTGACGGGGAACGCACCGAGTATGCTCATGCTTGGCTTCGGCACAAAGGCGATTCTCTTCTTTCTGACAAATAAAAAAAGCTCCGGCAAAAGTATGTTCAGCCATTGTCAGGGAACTCAAGGGAAGGCAAAGAAAGAGCAAAATAACTTTTCTTCCTTTAGGACAAATTCGAATTCCCACTCCATGTGCTTTGTTTTTCCTCCCCCCGCCTTTTCACTCATGGATAACTTAAAAATGGCTCGACTTGAAATTTTCCATGTGTCCAGAAAAGCTCCTGGGACTTCTGAGGATATGTAGACAGGAAACACTTCAGAATATATAAGCAATCAAAAATTTGCTTTTGGTTTGAGTGTGCTGAATAAAATATCACCAACTCTCTGGCTTAACTACCTTTGCTGTAGTTTTACACACATGGAGTGTGTTGTTTTTGTTTTACTTTATTTATTTATTTTTTTTGAAAGGTGGATAAATAGAGAGTGGTTTGTTTATGCTAGGATGGTCACTTAACTCTGTATTTCTCTATAGAGCACCTTCCCCCTCCCCCCACCCCCACCCGTTGGTTTCTAAGGGAACCGTTCCTGGTGAATGGAAAGCCAGTCCGGTACAATGCTGCTAACTTAATATCAGTATTAGCGTTTCAGGCAAAAGGAAGAAAGAATATCTGAAACCACAATTCTTATCCTAACTGCAGTTTTGTTTTTGTTTTTGTTTTGGGTTGCGTCACGTGGTTTGTGGGATCTCAGTTCCCCAATCAGGAATCGAACCTGGATCCTTAGCAGTGAAATGGCAGCGTCCTAATCGCTGAACCCCCAGGGACTTCCCCCCACTGCACTTCTTAATAGAGGATCCCCCTCCCCCAACTCCCCAATATCTCAGTGAGTATTTTGGGAAAGCCCAGGAGGCTCCTTGGTAAAGAATCTGCCTGCCAAGGTAGATGTGGCTTCAGTCCCTGGGTTGGGAAGATCCCCTGGAGAAGGGAATGGCAACCCACTCCAGTATTCTTGCCCAGGAAATCCTGTGGACAGAGGAGTCTGGTGGGTTGGGGAGAAGTGGCACAACTGAGCCCCAAAACCACGGTAATGCTCCCCGCGTGCCACCCGGCCTGACGGGAACGCACCGAGTATGCTCATGCTTGGCTTCGGCACAAAGGCGATTCTCTTCTTTCTGACAAATAAAAAAAGCTCCGGCAAAAGTATGTTCAGCCATTGTCAGGGAACTCAAGGGAAGGCAAAGAAAGAGCAAAATAACTTTTCTTCCTTTAGGACAAATTCGAATTCCCACTCCATGTGCTTTGTTTTTCCTCCCCCCGCCTTTTCACTCATGGATAACTTAAAAATGGCTCGACTTGAAATTTTCCATGTGTCCAGAAAAGCTCCTGGGACTTCTGAGGATATGTAGACAGGAAACACTTCAGAATATATAAGCAATCAAAAATTTGCTTTTGGTTTGAGTGTGCTGAATAAAATATCACCAACTCTCTGGCTTAACTACCTTTGCTGTAGTTTTACACACATGGAGTGTGTTGTTTTTGTTTTACTTTATTTATTTATTTTTTTTGAAAGGTGGATAAATAGAGAGTGGTTTGTTTATGCTAGGATGGTCACTTAACTCTGTATTTCTCTATAGAGCACCTTCCCCCTCCCCCCACCCCCACCCGTTGGTTTCTAAGGGAACCGTTCCTGGTGAATGGAAAGCCAGTCCGGTACAATGCTGCTAACTTAATATCAGTATTAGCGTTTCAGGCAAAAGGAAGAAAGAATATCTGAAACCACAATTCTTATCCTAACTGCAGTTTTGTTTTTGTTTTTGTTTTGGGTTGCGTCACGTGGTTTGTGGGATCTCAGTTCCCCAATCAGGAATCGAACCTGGATCCTTAGCAGTGAAATGGCAGCGTCCTAATCGCTGAACCCCCAGGGACTTCCCCTCACTGCACTTCTTAATAGAGGATCCCCCTCCCCCAACTCCCCAATATCTCAGTGAGTATTTTGGGAAAGCCCAGGAGGCTCCTTGGTAAAGAATCTGCCTGCCAAGGTAGATGTGGCTTCAGTCCCTGGGTTGGGAAGATCCCCTGGAGAAGGGAATGGCAACCCACTCCAGTATTCTTGCCCAGGAAATCCTGTGGACAGAGGAGTCTGGTGGGTTAGGGGTCGAGAAAGAGTCAGGCACAACTGAGCAACTAAACAACAACAGTGACTATTTGGATGGTTAACTGAGGAGGCTGAGCACTGAATATCTTGAGTACCACCCCAGCCTGTCTCCCTGTGGCCCCAACAGGCTGCCCCTTGAACAGTGGCTTAGACAGCAATTTAATGGACCTGGAACATGCCCTCACTGAGTCCTCCTCAGTGCGGCTTCTCAGGGTGCTAAAGGCTGACTGTGCTTTGCAGTGTTATTGGTCAGATGCCCAATAGAAAGAGTGTGGAGGGAAATGCAGGAAACAAAGGAGAAAACGGGTAAACACCGCCATCATGTGCTTTGTGGTTTTCCATATTCTTCCTGAAGACAGGGCATTAGAAAAGCGTTCCTGTCTCTTGCCACATACTATAAATACCACTCCATATAAATAGACCCCAGGCTTCCCAGGTGACTCAGGGATGAAGAGCCCGCCTGGCAAGTAGACATGGGTTTGATTCCTGGGTCAGGAAGATCTCTTGGGAGTAGGCAATGGCAACCCACTCCAGTGTTTTTGCCTGAAAAATCGCATGCACAGAGGAGCCTGGCCAGCTGCAGTCCATGGGGTCACAAAGAGTCCAGCATTGACTGAGTGACTGAGCACACACACACACACACACAGACCCACACCCATGTTTCCCTCAAGTCCATCTTGTATGCTGTTTGCGAAAATGGATACTGACCTCGAAGATGTCCCAGGCCCTATTGGTCAGGATGATCGCGTTGGAATTGGGGACAGGGTCTCCCCAGTGGATTCAAATATTGGCCTCTGCGAATAGCCCAAATGTAGGACATTTAAAACTATTTCACTTGGAAACTATGCGGCGATATCTTCTTTTTTTTTTTTTTTCAGGGAAAAATGCCGAGATATCTAGTAAAATTATTTTTAAGGGAAACCTGAATGCAACAGTTTTCCAATTATACCAGGCTAGGCTGAGTTGTGTAATTGAGAGCTGCTTTCTCCTTGGGGTGTGTGTGTGTGTGTGTGCAGAAAGTTGCAAGCATATGGGAAAGTGATGGTTCTTTTAAAAATGTTTTAAAAAGTTTATTATTGGAATATAGTTGCTTTACCAGGCTGTGTTAGCTTCTGTTGTACAGTAAAGTGAATCAGCCATATGTATACATATATCCCCTTCCCCTTGAGCCTCATCTTACCCATCCCTCAAGGTCAGCACAGAGCCCGGAGCTGAGGTCAGCAGCTTCCCACTGACTCTTACTGTGCACGGTAGCCTCGATGGGTCGGTGCTGCTGGCCTTTTGTCCCACTCCTCCGTCCCTCCCATGTCTGCGTGTCTGTTCTCTCCCTCTGCATCTCTATTCCTGTCCTGCATGTCAGCCCCATTTTTCTGGATTCCACATACACGGATTAACCTATGACATTGTTTTTCTCTTTCTGACTGACTTGACTCCCTAAAACCGACCGTAAGTCCATCCACATCCAAGTGATAGTTCTCAGCGGCCGAGATCTGAGTCTGACCCGGGAGGCTCAGACGATCCCGGTCTTGCAGCCCAGCCCAGCCCCTGCTCTGTGGTTTGGAAGCCCCGTGTGTGCCTCGGGCGCCACGCGGGACTTGGAAAGTCTCGGTGCCTTTCAGCTGTCGGCATGCGCGCAGCAGACCCTTCCCAGCAGCCTCCACTGTGCTTGCGTTTTCTACAGGGGACTGGTTTGGTATTTATGTCTTTGCACATCTGTTTTGGTGTTTGTGTTTACACATTGACCTTGGATTAGATGATCTTCCAAATAGGACTCAACCGACGTGCAGGAGGACCAACAGTAAAGGACAGTACTGCCAAGAAAACATGATGGGGCAAACCGCATCGCTCCTTTCCCAAAGGGAACTGATACCAAAGGGATTCACATTTTGTGAATGGAGACTGTCAGAGGCCACAGAAGTGCTCATGGCCTCCTTCAAGGGCCCGGAGTGAGTCAGTATGGAAGGCAGGAAGTCCCCCCCCCAAAGGGAAAATGATATCTAGTAAAATTATTTAAGGAAACCTGAATGCAACAGTTTTCCAATTATACCAGGCTAGGCTGAGTTGTGTAATTGAGAGCTGCTTTCTCCTTGGGGTGTGTGTGTGTGTGTGCAGAAAGTTGCAAGCATATGGGAAAGTGATGGTTCTTTTAAAAATGTTTTAAAAAGTTTATTATTGGAATATAGTTGCTTTACCAGGCTGTGTTAGCTTCTGTTGTACAGTAAAGTGAATCAGCCATATGTATACATATATCCCCTTCCCCTTGAGCCTCATCTTACCCATCCCTCAAGGTCAGCACAGAGCCCGGAGCTGAGGTCAGCAGCTTCCCACTGACTCTTACTGTGCACGGTAGCCTCGATGGGTCGGTGCTGCTGGCCTTTTGTCCCACTCCTCCGTCCCTCCCATGTCTGCGTGTCTGTTCTCTCCCTCTGCATCTCTATTCCTGTCCTGCATGTCAGCCCCATTTTTCTGGATTCCACATACACGGATTAACCTATGACATTGTTTTTCTCTTTCTGACTGACCTGACTCCCTAAAACCGACCGTAAGTCCATCCACATCCAAGTGATAGTTCTCAGCGGCCGAGATCTGAGTCTGACCCGGGAGGCTCAGACGATCCCGGTCTTGCAGCCCAGCCCAGCCCCTGCTCTGTGGTTTGGAAGCCCCGTGTGTGCCTCGGGCGCCACGCGGGACTTGGAAAGTCTCGGTGCCTTTCAGCTGTCGGCATGCGCGCAGCAGACCCTTCCCAGCAGCCTCCACTGTGCTTGCGTTTTCTACAGGGGACTGGTTTGGTATTTATGTCTTTGCACATCTGTTTTGGTGTTTGTGTTTACACATTGACCTTGGATTAGATGATCTTCCAAATAGGACTCAACCGACGTGCAGGAGGACCAACAGTAAAGGACAGTACTGCCAAGAAAACATGATGGGGCAAACCGCATCGCTCCTTTCCCAAAGGGAACTGATACCAAAGGGATTCACATTTTGTGAATGGAGACTGTCAGAGGCCACAGAAGTGCTCATGGCCTCCTTCAAGGGCCTGGAGTGAGTCAGTATGGAAGGCAGGTCTCAAAGCTTGGCACCCTGACAGCCCACCCAAAGGCTACCCTCTCTTCCTGTTGACCCAGCCCTTTAAAACATGGCGGTGTGGAATGCCCAGATCGCACCCAGGAGCCGTCTTCGGCAGCGTGGTTTAAGAACGTAAGGGGTAGACCACAGTTCTCTATAGATTACCCTTCATGTCTCATGGAAAATTTTCTTATAGTAATTCGATCAACTTCTTTGTTTTTATGATGGCTTCCTAGAAAGGCCTGCAGCTTCAATAACAGAAAAAAAAAATTTAGCCCTTCTGATGAGAAAGACTATGTTCTCATCTTGGGCCACATGAAGATGGCCGGAGGAGTGCTTTTTGATGGAACTGCATCCTAGTGTGGGCTACAGAGCACCTGCTGAGCGGACACCACTGTGTTCGCATTGAGGAGGCTCAGGACCTGTAGAGGGAAGGAGAAATTACTTTGGTTCTGAAGAGACACAACTCAGAAGTGGAAACACTGTTTCCAGTCTCTTAGGAACAGATGGACAAGGCCTTAGTTGGGCTACCATGTCCCACAGAACCCAGGCTCAGCCTTGCTAGGGGGTTTCCGAGTTCTGTTTGGAGAACACTCCTCCTGGGTACTGGCAAATAGTGGTGTCAAGAAAGGGTAAGGAACAGGGCAATGTCATTTTCTCACCAGGAAGTATATTTGAGATTTATTATTTAAAAATAGACTCACTGGGGGACTTCCCTGGTGGTCCAGGGCTTAAGACTTTGCCTACCAATGCAGGGGATACAGGTTTGATCCCTGGTCAGGGAGGTAAGATCCCACATGCCTTAGGGCCAAAACAAAACAAAAGACAAAAAGGATATTGTAACAAATTCAATAAAGACTTTAAAAATGATCTATATCCTATCAATAGATGAATGGATAAAGACGCTGTGGTACATATATACAATGCAGTGTTACTCAGCCATAAGAAGAAATGCATTTGAGTCAGTCCTAATAAGGTGGATGAGCCTAGAACCTATTAGACAGAGTGACGTCAGAAAGAGAAAGATAAATATCATATACTAACACATGTGTATGGAATCTAGATAGATGGTACTAATAAATGTATATGCAGCGTGGCAATGGAGAAACAGACATAGGGAACAGACTAGTGGACACTCTGGGGAGGGAGGAATGAGCAAGATGTTTGGAAAGAGTAACGTGGAAACTTACATTACCATATGTAAAAGAGACATCCAATGGGAATCTGCTGTCAGACCAAGGGAGCTTACACAGGGCCTCTGCGGCAGCCTAGAGGGCTGGGATGGAGAGGGAGACGGGAGGGAAGTTCTGGTGGGCGGGGCATGTGTCTACCTGCGGCGGAGGATTCGGGTTTATGTATGGCAGTAAACAAAACTCTGTAAAAGTGAAATAGAATAAATCTAAAAAATTTTAAAATGATCTACATCAAAAAAAAAAAAACACACAAAAATAGACTCCTTGGGGATCATGTAACAGAATGAAAACACCCTCTCTCTATCCAGGAAGACGTTCATTACATCATTTATTATCTAAAATTGCCAAGACCGGAGGAACCTGAACTGTTGGCGCGAGGAGGAGATGCCTCCGCAGAGGATGGCGCTGCAGTTTGATGCAGTGCACAGAACCGCCTGTCTAGCGGTGTGGGGAAACGTGTAGTGACAGGGGGGGAGATGCCTGCAGATCCAGGGGGTACTGGCAAATAGTGGTGTCAAGAAAGGGTAAGGAACAGGGCAATGTCATTTTCTCACCAGGAAGTATATTTGAGATTTATTATTTAAAAATAGACTCACTGGGGGACTTCCCTGGTGGTCCAGGGCTTAAGACTTTGCCTACCAATGCAGGGGATACAGGTTTGATCCCTGGTCAGGGAGGTAAGATCCCACATGCCTTAGGGCCAAAACAAAACAAAAGACAAAAAGGATATTGTAACAAATTCAATAAAGACTTTAAAAATGATCTATATCCTATCAATAGATGAATGGATAAAGACGCTGTGGTACATATATACAATGCAGTGTTACTCAGCCATAAGAAGAAATGCATTTGAGTCAGTCCTAATAAGGTGGATGAGCCTAGAACCTATTAGACAGAGTGACGTCAGAAAGAGAAAGATAAATATCATATACTAACACATGTGTATGGAATCTAGATAGATGGTACTAATAAATGTATATGCAGCGTGGCAATGGAGAAACAGACATAGGGAACAGACTAGTGGACACTCTGGGGAGGGAGGAATGAGCAAGATGTTTGGAAAGAGTAACGTGGAAACTTACATTACCATATGTAAAAGAGACATCCAATGGGAATCTGCTGTCAGACCAAGGGAGCTTACACAGGGCCTCTGCGGCAGCCTAGAGGGCTGGGATGGAGAGGGAGACGGGAGGGAAGTTCTGGTGGGCGGGGCATGTGTCTACCTGCGGCGGAGGATTCGGGTTTATGTATGGCAGTAAACAAAACTCTGTAAAAGTGAAATAGAATAAATCTAAAAAATTTTAAAATGATCTACATCAAAAAAAAAAAAACACACAAAAATAGACTCCTTGGGGATCATGTAACAGAATGAAAACACCCTCTCTCTATCCAGGAAGACGTTCATTACATCATTTATTATCTAAAATTGCCAAGACCGGAGGAACCTGAACTGTTGGCGCGAGGAGGAGATGCCTCCGCAGAGGATGGCGCTGCAGTTTGATGCACGGTGCACAGAACCGCCTGTCTAGCGGTGTGGGGAAACGTGTAGTGACAAATGCAGAGTGTGTGTCGGTGGTGGGCTGCTGCTCTGTAAGATGCACCTGCAGAAACCAAAGGCAGAGGAGGAGTCAGTGGTCGCGGGGCTGCGACGGCCGTTCTGGATCTGTTTTCGGTTTTCTCCTTCGATTCTCCTTCCTCATGTCGTTTCCGTGTTCCTCAGGAGGGTCGCCTGGACCAGCCCTTTGATGACTTGACTCAGAGTATGTTTTACCTTTTTGTTCCCACCCGGGATTCATCAGCCATTTGTAGAAACGAGTCTTTATCCAGCAGGAAGGACTTTTCTGTGGGGAAGAGGAAGCAGGGCGCCGACAGAGACAGGCTCTGTGGACGCCACGACCTTTGTTCAGTGGCAAGTGTGGCTACTTAGGGGAAGACTCAACACTTTGATGTCCCTGTTTCTCTGATGGTCTCCTTCCTAGTAACTTTGTATTAAGAACACACAGGATGCTCTGTCTCCTAATAGAGTTGTTGCTGTGGACATCACTATAGAAAACGCCTCTTGGAAAAAAATGGCCCAGCTGTTTCCTAAGTAACTCCACAGCAAGTCTGTAGGCTTTTCATGACCTGCTAGAAAGAATGATGGGCTTCCCTGATGCTCAGTGGGCAAGAATCTGCCTGCAATGCAGGAGATGCAGGTTTGATCCCTGGGTTGGGAAGATCCTCTGGAGAAGGCACTGGCAACCCACTCCAGTCTTCTTGTCTGAAAATTCCCATGGACAAAGGAGCCTGGAGGGCTACTGTCCTCAGGACCGCAAAAGTGTCGGATACAGCTTAGTGACTAAGCAGCAATAGAAAGCATGATGGATAAGGAAGTCCTGCACTTTGGTATTTGTCATTAAAGTTATATTTCTGGGCAGATGGTTCTTTCTCTCTCTGCCTCAATTATCTTTCTCATGTCTCTTCTCTGCCCTGAGGGAATACCAGCGGCCCCATGGGATGGTTGTGTATGATCTCGTTGTTCAAGGTAAATGAGGAAATTAAAGACAATCCTGTTTTCCTCTTTATAATCAGGTTCTACATTACTGTGTGAGGTGAGCGCCGTTTGAGTTATGACAGCCATCTTTCCGTCTTGGTTATGAGGTCCCATTTGGAAAGTTGAGAGGCTCAGATGCCTTTTTGGGATCGCCGTGCTTAAACAAACGATGGTCTTTGTTTTGGTGGAATCGTTTTTTGTAAGTAGCACTATGTAAGAGATCACTTTTGTTTAGCCTTTTCTAAAGAGTTGAAGTGATTTGCACTTGAAGTACAATTGGGAAGTTAGTCATCCACACAAATCATGAAAAAAATTCTACCTTATTCATTTTCTTGCAAGCGTTGAAAGTGAAAGTGTTAGTCGCTCAGTCGTGTCCTACTTTACAATCCCATGGACTGTAGCCTGCCAGGCTCCTCTGTCCACACAATTTCCCAGGCGGGAATGCTGGAGTGGGTTACTTTTCTGTGGAAGGGCGCCGACAGAGACAGGTTTACCCCCTTTGTATTAGGGAACAACACTTTGATGTCCCTGTTTCTCTGATGGTCTCCTTCCTAGTAACTTTGTATTAAGAACACACAGGATGCTCTGTCTCCTAATAGAGTTGTTGCTGTGGACATCACTATAGAAAACGCCTCTTGGAAAAAAATGGCCCAGCTGTTTCCTAAGTAACTCCACAGCAAGTCTGTAGGCTTTTCATGACCTGCTAGAAAGAATGATGGGCTTCCCTGATGCTCAGTGGGCAAGAATCTGCCTGCAATGCAGGAGATGCAGGTTTGATCCCTGGGTTGGGAAGATCCTCTGGAGAAGGCACTGGCAACCCACTCCAGTCTTCTTGTCTGAAAATTCCCATGGACAAAGGAGCCTGGAGGGCTACTGTCCTCAGGACCGCAAAAGTGTCGGATACAGCTTAGTGACTAAGCAGCAATAGAAAGCATGATGGATAAGGAAGTCCTGCACTTTGGTATTTGTCATTAAAGTTATATTTCTGGGCAGATGGTTCTTTCTCTCTCTGCCTCAATTATCTTTCTCATGTCTCTTCTCTGCCCTGAGGGAATACCAGCGGCCCCATGGGATGGTTGTGTATGATCTCGTTGTTCAAGGTAAATGAGGAAATTAAAGACAATCCTGTTTTCCTCTTTATAATCAGGTTCTACATTACTGTGTGAGGTGAGCGCCGTTTGAGTTATGACAGCCATCTTTCCGTCTTGGTTATGAGGTCCCATTTGGAAAGTTGAGAGGCTCAGATGCCTTTTAGGGGATCGCCGTGCTTAAACAAACGATGGTCTTTGTTTTGGTGGAATCGTTTTTTGTAAGTAGCACTATGTAAGAGATCACTTTTGTTTAGCCTTTTCTAAAGAGTTGAAGTGATTTGCACTTGAAGTACAATTGGGAAGTTAGTCATCCACACAAATCATGAAAAAAATTCTACCTTATTCATTTTTCTTGCAAGCGTTGAAAGTGAAAGTGTTAGTCGCTCAGTCATGTCCGACTCTTTACCACCCCATGGACTGTAGCCCGCCAGGCTCCTCTGTCCACACAATTTCCCAGGCGGGAATGCTGGAGTGGGTTACCTTTCCCTTCTCCAGGGGATCTTCCTGACCCAGGGGTCAGCGGAGTGTCCTGCATTGCAGGTGGATTCTTTACCGTCTGAGCCACCAGGGAAGCCCTTTTTCTTGCAGTAATTTTTACCAAATATATGCCAGTTTAGAGATACCGGGTCTTTTTTTTTAATGCCTGTATGTAAAGGATTTATAAACATCAGAACCTCTAGTAACAACGCACTCCCCACATTGAGTTTATCTTGAGTAGTTTTAATCCCTCCTCCTGTCACTACTGCCCTGATGCCTTTGGACATGGGGAAAATACCAATTCAACAAGTAAATGCCTCCCATAAAAGCAAAAGTCTTCTTTGCAGTGGAAGGAAAACACCTCCCTAACGAGATGGAAAACAAAGAGGAGGGAGTTGCAGAGACAAAGAGCTTCAGAATGAACTGCCCCTGGTCCCCTGAGAGTCCAGACTCTTGCTGGCAAGAGAGAACACTTTGGTTAATCCCTAATTGTTCTCCTGGTGCTTTGCCAGAGATGATTTGGGGGGTGGGGAGAAGAGGTAAGGTTCAGATCAGAGATTTTAAGAATATGGTGGTTGGGAGAGTCAGTGTTGGCCTTCTCAGGACAAGGCTGGACGTAAGCCGTCCATCACCTTCTCGTGGGGGTCAAGTCTGGGGGGAAAGTTCGGGGAATCACTTAACCAGCCTATCCTGATGGCCCAGGGTCCTGCTCATTACCCACTTGCAGGCTCCTTGCAGTGAGACTTGCCTCTCTGAACACCTCCTTGTTGCTGCTTCTAAGAGCACTTCAGATTTCAGCTCGAGCTTGCCCAGGACCAGGAAGAGATCCCCATAACGCCTGCACCGCTGTGGGCTCCATAGAAGTGACCCCAGCAGACTCCACCCTCCTGAGCCGGATCTGATTCTTGGAAGTTCAGGTACAGGAAGTTGACCTACCTGCTGCCTTAACCACGTACAGTTGGCATTCCCTGTCAGCGAGTTACACATCCTCAGATTCAATCAAACACAGATCCAAACTATCAAAACTAGACTCTTTACCACCCCATGGACTGTAGCCCGCCAGGCTCCTCTGTCCACACAATTTCCCAGGCGGGAATGCTGGAGTGGGTTACCTTTCCCTTCTCCAGGGGATCTTCCTGACCCAGGGGTCAGCGGAGTGTCCTGCATTGCAGGTGGATTCTTTACCGTCTGAGCCACCAGGGAAGCCCTTTTTCTTGCAGTAATTTTTACCAAATATATGCCAGTTTAGAGATACCGGGTCTTTTTTTTTAATGCCTGTATGTAAAGGATTTATAAACATCAGAACCTCTAGTAACAACGCACTCCCCACATTGAGTTTATCTTGAGTAGTTTTAATCCCTCCTCCTGTCACTACTGCCCTGATGCCTTTGGACATGGGGAAAATACCAATTCAACAAGTAAATGCCTCCCATAAAAGCAAAAGTCTTCTTTGCAGTGGAAGGAAAACACCTCCCTAACGAGATGGAAAACAAAGAGGAGGGAGTTGCAGAGACAAAGAGCTTCAGAATGAACTGCCCCTGGTCCCCTGAGAGTCCAGACTCTTGCTGGCAAGAGAGAACACTTTGGTTAATCCCTAATTGTTCTCCTGGTGCTTTGCCAGAGATGATTTGGGGGGTGGGGAGAAGAGGTAAGGTTCAGATCAGAGATTTTAAGAATATGGTGGTTGGGAGAGTCAGTGTTGGCCTTCTCAGGACAAGGCTGGACGTAAGCCGTCCATCACCTTCTCGTGGGGGTCAAGTCTGGGGGGAAAGTTCGGGGAATCACTTAACCAGCCTATCCTGATGGCCCAGGGTCCTGCTCATTACCCACTTGCAGGCTCCTTGCAGTGAGACTTGCCTCTCTGAACACCTCCTTGTTGCTGCTTCTAAGAGCACTTCAGATTTCAGCTCGAGCTTGCCCAGGACCAGGAAGAGATCCCCCCATAACGCCTGCACCGCTGTGGGCTCCATAGAAGTGACCCCAGCAGACTCCACCCTCCTGAGCCGGATCTGATTCTTGGAAGTTCAGGTACAGGAAGTTGACCTACCTGCTGCCTTAACCACGTACAGTTGGCATTCCCTGTCAGCGAGTTACACATCCTCAGATTCAATCAAACACAGATCCAAACTATCAAAAACTATTCTAGAGGGACTTCCCTCTAGAAGTGCTTAAGATTCTGAACGCTCAATGCAGGAGGCTTGGGTTCCATCCCTTATCAGGGAACTAGATCCCACGTGTCTCCGTGAAGATCCTGCATACCACAACTAAGACTAGTACAGCCTAATTAAAACAACAACAGGGGCTTCCCTGGTGGTCCAGTGGGTAAGGACACCACTCTGCAGTGCAAGGGGCCCCAGTTCGATCCCTGGCCTGGGAAGATCCCATGTACCACGGAGTGGCTGGACTGATGTGTCCAACTATGGAGCCGGAGCTCTGGAGCGCATGCGCCCACAGCCGGTGCTCTGTGATAACAGAGGCCACTGCGATGGGAGGCCCACACGGGCCAAAGAACAACGATGGATGCAAGATCAATAGAAGTGGCCTGCCCGTCCCCTCCCTCCCCAACCCGCCCCACTCCCCCCAAAAAAGAAGCTGCCTTGAAAGGCACCAAAATACATTAAAAACAACAACAAAGAATTGTGTTAAAAAAATTTTTTTTTTTCAATTCTTGAAAGTCTCAGAAAGGAAAACTTGAATTTGCCCCACACCGGCAACTGTTTATATAGCACTGACATTGTAGTTACAACTATTTACATAGCGTTTACATCACATTAAGTGTTGCAGGTAATCTGGAAATATGCACAGGTAATATGCAAATACTACACCGTAAGGAACTTGAGCCTTCTCTTCCTTGGTATGGGGGTGGGTTGAGGGGTGAGGGGTTCCTGGCACCTGTCCCCTTTGATACTGAGGATGGCTGCCACTGTAAATGACGTTCATCACCCTTTTTTGGGGGAAAAGGGTAGGGAGTCCTGGAGACAAGTGAGAACCATCAGAGAAGTTAGGAAAATTGTCACCCACAGAAAAATAAATAAGCAGCAGTGATTGAACAAGGGTGGGGGAAAAGAGGCAGGAGGAATTTCAGGCCCTTTCTAAAAGGGCTTGGACGTTTCTGACCACGTTTAGCTGTTTTGCCCAGAGGCTCAGGGCCTGAATTGACTTCACCACTTAAGGATCCATCACGGTCGCCGACCCTCAATCAAACACAGATCCAAACTATCAAAAACTATTCTAGAGGGACTTCCCTCTAGAAGTGCTTAAGATTCTGAACGCTCAATGCAGGAGGCTTGGGTTCCATCCCTTATCAGGGAACTAGATCCCACGTGTCTCCGTGAAGATCCTGCATACCACAACTAAGACTAGTACAGCCTAATTAAAACAACAACAGGGGCTTCCCTGGTGGTCCAGTGGGTAAGGACACCACTCTGCAGTGCAAGGGGCCCCAGTTCGATCCCTGGCCTGGGAAGATCCCATGTACCACGGAGTGGCTGGACTGATGTGTCGAACTATGGAGCCGGAGCTCTGAGGCGCATGCGCCCACAGCCGGTGCTCTGTGATAACAGAGGCCACTGCGATGGGAGGCCCACACGGGCCAAAGAACAACGATGGATGCAAGATCAATAGAAGTGGCCTGCCCGTCCCTCCCTCCCCAACCCGCCCCACTCCCCAAAGAAGCTGCCTTGAAAGGCACCAAAATACATTAAAAACAACAACAAAGAATTGTGTTAAAAAAATTTTTTTTTTTCAATTCTTGAAAGTCTCAGAAAGGAAAACTTGAATTTGCCCCACACCGGCAACTGTTTATATAGCACTGACATTGTAGTTACAACTATTTACATAGCGTTTACATCACATTAAGTGTTGCAGGTAATCTGGAAATATGCACAGGTAATATGCAAATACTACACCGTAAGGAACTTGAGCCTTCTCTTCCTTGGTATGGGGGTGGGTTGAGGGGGTGAGGGGGTTCCTGGCACCTGTCCCCCTTTGATACTGAGGGATGGCTGCCACTGTAAATGACGTTCATCACCCTTTTTGGGGAAAGGATAGGGAGTCCTGGAGACAAGTGAGAACCATCAGAGAAGTTAGGAAAATTGTCACCCACAGAAAAATAAATAAGCAGCAGTGATTGAACAAGGGTGGGGGAAAAGAGGCAGGAGGAATTTCAGGCCCTTTCTAAAAGGGCTTGGACGTTTCTGACCACGTTTAGCTGTTTTGCCCAGAGGCTCAGGGCCTGAGGATTGACTTCACCACTTAAGGATCCATCACGGGGTACGCCGACCCTCCCAGCTCCATTTTTATTCGAAGTCCTGAGACACTCCTAGAGTGGGCCTAAAGCGCAACCTGGAAGTGTCTTTAGAGTACAGAGGAGGATCAGATTCCTTCCCTCCAAAAAGCCAGGGACTTCCTTTGTCCTCTGGGCGAAACGAGGCTGACCTGCACCCAGGAAGACCCTCCCCAGATGAAAGCTGCCTGAGGACTGTCCTGGCCACGGCTTCTCCTAGCCACTTGATCTCTGCCTCAACGCTGGCCGCTCCCCCCGCCCCATCCACTTTGAGATGGAATCCAGAGCCAGCAGCAGCCACAGTCTAACTTTAGAAGATGCTCCACACCCTGGGGGAGAGGCGCAGCCGGGAAGAATCGGGCCCATTATTACCCTCATTATTTATTTCTCACCCAGCACTCCGAAGTCTGTGAGGGAAAGAAGGATAATTCCCTGCGCATTTCAATCCTGCAATATTTACTCCGAGCTGGAGCCTCTGCCTGTTAATGCTCTCTCTGAGGAGCCCCGCTGGCTTTGAGGCAAGGGCCGTGGGGACAGAGAACACAGGAGGGAGACGGAGACAGCGGCGTGCTCAGCCCCGGGTCTGCGCCCAAGAGCTTGGGCCGCCGTAATTTACACACCTTGCCTAATGCTGTGCACATGTCTCGGCTACAAAAGGTGTTGGGTAGACGGGTGCTGTCTGCCTCGCCGTGGGCCTGCTGGGAGCATGTCAGCGATCCTCTTAACGATGACAAAGTAGTCATCAGAATTTCTCCCCAGCACCCTCATCCAAGAACCAAACGACAAAATAGAATGCATCTCCCAGGAAGCCCTCCCCTCCGCAGCCTCTTAGCCACCCACGTCCCCAGCAGACTCTCCGCCTGGCCCCAAAGTGGGCTCCCATAGCTGGCTGGGCCCTGCGAGTTGCTTAGTCGTGTCTGACTCAGAGACCCCCTGGACTGTCGCCCGCCAGGCTCCTCTGTCCCTGGGATTCTCCGGGCCAGACGACTGGAGGGGGTTGGCATTCCCTTCTGTAGGAGATTTTCCCCACCCAGGGGTCAAACCTACGTCTCCTGGAGTGGCAGGTGGATTCGTCACCACTGTGCCACCTGGGAAGCCTCACACTGGGTAAGTATCCTTCTGGGCTTCCCTGGGGGCTCGGTGGTAAAGAATCCTCCTGCCGATGCCGGAGACCCAGGTTCGATCCCTGGGTTGGGAAGATACGCTGGAGAAGGGAATGGCTGCCCACTCCAGTCATCTTGCCTGGAGAATCCCAGGGACAGAGGAGCCTGAAGGGCGACAGTCCATGGGACGGCAAAGAGCGGACAGGACTGAGCAACTAAGCAATAACCACAGATACCCTTCCAGGTATCTATTATATAATAGGTACTTCTCTTTAGATCACCCTTTTTTTCTTCTCTTCCTTCCTGTTCCTTCTCTTCTTCCCTCTTTTCTTCTCAATATACGCACATTTCTTTTAGTTAAAATATTTATTTATGTATTTGACTGCTCCAAGTCTTAGTTGTGGCCCACAGGATCTTTACGTGTGGCCTGTGGACTCTTCGTTGTGGCACATGGGGTCAGCTCCCTTCCCAGGGATTGAGCCTAGGTCCCCCCACATTGGGAGCCCAGAGTCTTGGCCACTGGACCCCAAGGGATGTCCCAATATATGTATATTTAACATTTTAAAAAATTTATTTTTCACTGGTGAACAGTTGCTTTACAGTATCTTGTTGGAATATACATACAGTTTTTGAAAGGTCAGAGCCAATATTAGAAGACCTCGACGCCACATCTCCCTTCCCTTCTGGTCTTGAGCGAACAGCTTGGCAGGACTTGACTCTTTGAAGCGCCAGCAAGCCATTGCCAGGCACAGAGCCTGAGACTTTCCATATACACAGTGCCTATTGAATTGTGCTGTAGTACAATGTGTTGGTACCCAAATTGCCATATGGTTGCTTTGGGTGCCAGAAATCAGACACTCAAAAGAAGCATTACATCTGAAATTTATGGTAGAGGTCAGGGCCCCTCTCTGAGGTGAGTCACCTTGTCACTCTCTTGCCCACTCTTAGGTGAATGTGCTGCTCACTTCGCACGCACTGCGTGACCAGTGGCGGCCTCACCGGAATCCAAGGAGTTTTCTTTATTTATTGGATTAGCTCCTCCGCTGGCATTTTTATGGTTGTGTTGCGCCTGTTGATTGTTGTTGGCGAAAGAACAAACGCCTGGCTCCTGTCCACAGGGACGAACAATTTGCACATTTATTTTATCCTTTTGTTGATATTTCAGTTCCAAAAGCTCAAGGTTAGTTTGCTTAACTAATGCGTTATCCCTTGATCCCAGGTGTTTCCACACGACAGTGCTGTCTGGGCTGGACTCCTTGGTGTGACCCTCAAGACTGAAAGAATGTACACATCCTGCTGAAATCCTAACAGTTCCCCTTATTAAGGGTCACGGAACCAAGGTATAGCCCACCGATCAGAGGAACACAGGAATGGTGCACTCGGTTATGTATCCATGCAGGCTAGCTGTTGAATGTGACTGTCTGATTTTCCTCATGCAGTATGACCTCAGCACCAGTGAGTACTGCTGCTGGTGGCAGTTTCCAGGCTGGAACGGCTAGAACAGTGGGGGCCATGTCTCTCCATCTTCCTCGAGGCTCGACACCGTGCTTCCTAAGTGCGACGGGATGTTGAGGATGGTGGCTTAGGTAGTGATTGTGTTGCTTTATCAGCAGGGCGAGGCAGAAGCGTGATTGTCGTTGCTGTTTAGTCACTCAATCATGTTTGACTCTTTGCCATCCCATGGCTGTAGCCCGCCAGGCTCCTCTGTCCATGGGATTTCCCAGGCAAGAATCCTGGAGTGGGTACCCATTTCCTTCTCAGCAGATCTTTCTGACCCAGGGACTGAACCTGCATCTCCCACATTGGTTGGCTGATTCTTTACCGCTACACCACCTAGAAAGCCCCAAATTGTGGTGCCTGGTGGCAGAGTGTACACATCACCGCTTGCTTCTTTCTCTTGACAACATAAAGCCAAACACAAAACTGGGCTAATCTCAATACCCCAGTGGTAGCCTGATTGGGGAGTTCAGTTCAGGTGCTTGGTCAAGTCTGATTCTTTGTGACCCGTGGTCAGGGCCCTCTCTGAGGTGAGTCACCTTGTCACTCTCTTGCCCACTCTTAGGTGAATGTGCTGCTCACTTCGCCCCTGCGTGACCAGTGGCGGCCTCACCGGAATCCAAGGAGTTTTCTTTATTTATTGGATTAGCTCCTCCGCTGGCATTTTTATGGTTGTGTTGCGCCTGTTGATTGTTGTTGGCGAAAGAACAAACGCCTGGCTCCTGTCCACAGGGACGAACAATTTGCACATTTATTTTATCCTTTTGTTGATATTTCAGTTCCAAAAGCTCAAGGTTAGTTTGCTTAACTAATGCGTTATCCCTTGATCCCAGGTGTTTCCACACGACAGTGCTGTCTGGGCTGGACTCCTTGGTGTGACCCTCAAGACTGAAAGAATGTACACATCCTGCTGAAATCCTAACAGTTCCCCTTATTAAGGGTCACGGAACCAAGGTATAGCCCACCGATCAGAGGAACACAGGAATGGTGCACTCGGTTATGTATCCATGCAGGCTAGCTGTTGAATGTGACTGTCTGATTTTCCTCATGCAGTATGACCTCAGCACCAGTGAGTACTGCTGCTGGTGGCAGTTTCCAGGCTGGAACAGCTAGAACAGTGGGGGCCATGTCTCTCCATCTTCCTCGAGGCTCGACACCGTGCTTCCTAAGTGCGACGGGATGTTGAGGATGGTGGCTTAGGTAGTGATTGTGTTGCTTTATCAGCAGGGCGAGGCAGAAGCGTGATTGTCGTTGCTGTTTAGTCACTCAATCATGTTTGACTCTTTGCCATCCCATGGCTGTAGCCCGCCAGGCTCCTCTGTCCATGGGATTTCCCAGGCAAGAATCCTGGAGTGGGTACCCATTTCCTTCTCAGCAGATCTTTCTGACCCAGGGACTGAACCTGCATCTCCCACATTGGTTGGCTGATTCTTTACCGCTACACCACCTAGAAAGCCCCAAATTGTGGTGCCTGGTGGCAGAGTGTACACATCACCGCTTGCTTCTTTCTCTTGACAACATAAAGCCAAACACAAAACTGGGCTAATCTCAATACCCCAGTGGTAGCCTGATTGGGGAGTTCAGTTCAGGTGCTTGGTCAAGTCTGATTCTTTGTGACCCCGTGGACCGCGGCATGCCAGGCTTCCCTGTCCTTCACCATCTCCCGGAGCTTGCTCAAACTCATGTCCGTTAAGTTGGTGATGCCATCCAACCATCTCATCCTCTATCATCCCCTTCTCTTCCTGCCTTCTATTTTCCCCAACATCTGGGTCTTTTTCCAGCGAGTCCTCCCTTTGCATCAGGTGGCCAAAGTATTGGAGATTCAGCTTCAGCATCAGTCCTTCCAATGAATAATATTCCAGGTTGATTTCCTGTAAGGACTCAAAAAAATGTGAGGGTCTCACTTGACTGTCATTTAGGAGGTTCCAGGACTCCAAAAATATACCAGGGCAATGACATCCTAATTTTTGCAATTTTCATGTCTGGCTATGAGTTTCCAGCTACTTGGAATGTTTCAGTGGATAGATGCATTGGGTTTTTGTTTGTTTGTTTTTGTTTTTGCATTGCTATTGCTGTTATTTCTCAGATCAAGAGGGCAGGGGGACCATCACTTCGAAGACTTTGTTTAGATATCTTGGTCCAAATGGAGAAGTGTTTGAGGCACACAATTGGGGATAGAGAAGTTTGGTGGAGAGTAATGAAAAAGGTGATGGAATTGAGAACAGGTGAAGAGTAAGATGGTAGAAAAAATAAAGAAGGACTTGGTGGGAAGACTGAACATGACATGTAGAGAGAAGGGGCAGAGGGCATGAGCCCTCACTAAGAGAGAAAATTCAGTCTCATGGGGAAAAGTTTGGGAAATGAGAGGCAAAGAACCAAAAAAGGGAAAAATGAGGTCCAGAGTGAGAACATGAGAGAAAGCCAGAGATGTGGAGAGACATGAAAGAGGAAATTAAAAACCCAGATGGAGAGAAATCAAGACTACAGACGGAAGAGAAAGCAAAGGATGGAAAATGAATCCAGAAAAAAACGTGGGAGTCCTCTCTGAGGGACATAAATAGGGCATTAGGCAGATGAGATGTGCTACATTAGATTCCAGAAGAAGAGGACTGGCAGAGTGTACAATCACCGCTTGCTTTCTCTTGACAACATAAAGCCAAACACAAAACTGGGCTAATCTCAATACCCCAGTGGTAGCCTGATTGGGGAGTTCAGTTCAGGTGCTTGGTCAAGTCTGATTCTTTGTGACCCGTGGACGGCATGCCAGGCTTCCCTGTCCTTCACCATCTCCCGGAGCTTGCTCAAACTCATGTCCGTTAAGTTGGTGATGCCATCCAACCATCTCATCCTCTATCATCCCCTTCTCTTCCTGCCTTCTATTTTCCCCAACATCTGGGTCTTTTTCCAGCGAGTCCTCCCTTTGCATCAGGTGGCCAAAGTATTGGAGATTCAGCTTCAGCATCAGTCCTTCCAATGAATAATATTCCAGGTTGATTTCCTGTAAGGACTCAAAAAAATGTGAGGGTCTCACTTGACTGTCATTTAGGAGGTTCCAGGACTCCAAAAATATACCAGGGCAATGACATCCTAATTTTTGCAATTTTCATGTCTGGCTATGAGTTTCCAGCTACTTGGAATGTTTCAGTGGATAGATGCATTGGGTTTTTGTTTGTTTGTTTTTGTTTTTGCATTGCTATTGCTGTTATTTCTCAGATCAAGAGGGCAGGGGGACCATCACTTCGAAGACTTTGTTTAGATATCTTGGTCCAAATGGAGAAGTGTTTGAGGCACACAATTGGGGATAGAGAAGTTTGGTGGAGAGTAATGAAAAAGGTGATGGAATTGAGAACAGGTGAAGAGTAAGATGGTAGAAAAAATAAAGAAGGACTTGGTGGGAAGACTGAACATGACATGTAGAGAGAAGGGGCAGAGGGCATGAGCCCTCACTAAGAGAGAAAATTCAGTCTCATGGGGAAAAGTTTGGGAAATGAGAGGCAAAGAACCAAAAAGGAAAGATGAGGTCCAGAGTGAGAACATGAGAGAAAGCCAGAGATGTGGAGAGACATGAAAGAGGAAATTAAAAACCCAGATGGAGAGAAATCAAGACTACAGACGGAAGAGAAAGCAAAGGATGGAAAATGAATCCAGAAAAAAACGTGGGAGTCCTCTCTGAGGGACATAAATAGGGCATTAGGCAGATGAGATGTGCTACATTTGTTAGCTGACTCCAGAAGAAGAGGACTGAGAAACACAAATATGTCTCTATCTGATGAGTTTTTAAATCTGTTATTTCTTTATATTTTCATTGGCACCCAAACCGAGGAACTGGGGACCAAGTCCACATGGAAAGGTGTTTTGAGGAGGAGAGAGACAAAAATGCCTTTTGGAATAGATTGTTTTGCATTTTCCGTTTCAGAGACAATTTAATAATGATTTGGCTTTGACGCTTTTATTTATTGTGCTTCCTCTTCTATTGGATGCCTGTCTGTTTTGCTTGCTCGTTAGCATTGTTTGTTTACAACTGAGAGGGAACCTAATCCTTTGCTTGAGTACCATCAACCTCATTTTCTCCAGGAGACCAGGTTTCTTTCTTTCTCCTCCAGCTCTTGTATAAGAAATTGGCTGCATAAATTGGCTGCAATTACTTCTACAAGAAATTGACATCTTTCCTTTTCTTGAAAAGTGTTTTCTTCCCCTCCTGGTTACTCAGTGCCGAGCGGAACGTAATTCGTTTATGCAAAGAGAGCTCAGTGGTGACGAGTGTATTTCCCGTATTGTGAAATCGGAAGTCATCTGTACTCTTGTAACGAGATATCAATCTTGTGTGTAATGCCAGGTACTGCGTTTAATTGCCCCCTTGTAATACCTTATCCCTGAGACGATCATTTGAGTTACTTCTTTGTTAACCTTTACACAGCCAATAACAAATTAAACATCATTATCTGAGTTTAAAATAGGCTGTAAATCTTGAAGCCCTGGTACTACGCAGACACTTACAACTGGGGAGTCATAAAATGACATTAAATGACTCTCTGAAACACAACCCAGGAAGTGCCACGAATGAATGGGAAGGAAGCAGAACATCACCAAGAGAAATGTGGGTGGGACGATCCCCCTATATCAGGATACAGAGAGTCTTCACATCGCGTCAGTTTTGCTCTAATGTGACCACTGACGATGCACTGACTTTGTCTTTCTCCACGTTGCCTGTGCATCCTTCAAGACGTGACAATTCCTTCTTTGGGTATTGCTTGAAATAGTGCAAGGAAGCTTGACTTCTGCTTCTGCCGTGGGCTCAGCCTCACCCTCTTCCCTGAACCTCCCATTAGATCACCTAATTCTCTCTTTTCTTCTGCTGCTGTTTGACATGGGCCGTTATTTCTTTATATTTTCATTGGCACCCAAACCGAGGAACTGGGGACCAAGTCCACATGGAAAGGTGTTTTGAGGAGGAGAGAGACAAAAATGCCTTTTGGAATAGATTGTTTTGCATTTTCCGTTTCAGAGACAATTTAATAATGATTTGGCTTTGACGCTTTTATTTATTGTGCTTCCTCTTCTATTGGATGCCTGTCTGTTTTGCTTGCTCGTTAGCATTGTTTGTTTACAACTGAGAGGGAACCTAATCCTTTGCTTGAGTACCATCAACCTCATTTTCTCCAGGAGACCAGGTTTCTTTCTTTCTCCTCCAGCTCTTGTATAAGAAATTGGCTGCATAAATTGGCTGCAATTACTTCTACAAGAAATTGACATCTTTCCTTTTCTTGAAAAGTGTTTTCTTCCCCTCCTGGTTACTCAGTGCCGAGCGGAACGTAATTCGTTTATGCAAAGAGAGCTCAGTGGTGACGAGTGTATTTCCCGTATTGTGAAATCGGAAGTCATCTGTACTCTTGTAACGAGATATCAATCTTGTGTGTAATGCCAGGTACTGCGTTTAATTGCCCCCTTGTAATACCTTATCCCTGAGACGATCATTTGAGTTACTTCTTTGTTAACCTTTACACAGCCAATAACAAATTAAACATCATTATCTGAGTTTAAAATAGGCTGTAAATCTTGAAGCCCTGGTACTACGCAGACACTTACAACTGGGGAGTCATAAAATGACATTAAATGACTCTCTGAAACACAACCCAGGAAGTGCCACGAATGAATGGGAAGGAAGCAGAACATCACCAAGAGAAATGTGGGTGGGACGATCCCCCTATATCAGGATACAGAGAGTCTTCACATCGCGTCAGTTTTGCTCTAATGTGACCACTGACGATGCACTGACTTTGTCTTTCTCCACGTTGCCTGTGCATCCTTCAAGACGTGACAATTCCTTCTTTGGGTATTGCTTGAAATAGTGCAAGGAAGCTTGACTTCTGCTTCTGCCGTGGGCTCAGCCTCACCCTCTTCCCTGAACCTCCCATTAGATCACCTAATTCTCTCTCTTTTCTTCTGCTGCTGTTTGACATGGGCCGTTATCTCTCCCTTCTGACTTTGTGAACCTCTGACAAGTAGAGCGAGATCTTGTCTTACTTTGCATGGTAGGTGTCCCATGCTCTTCCATATAGAAGTTTCTAGGTTCTGTCCAGTATTTCTGGTGACGGAGAAGGAGAGGTGAGGAGGGGTTGGAGAAGAAGGTGTAAATTCATGTGCTTCCAGCCTCAGGCTTCCAGGCCCCTGTTTGAATGCTAGGTCTCATGGAGGTGGTTACAGTTGATCTGATAAGTTAAAATAATTTAAAAAGTTTAATTGATATATAGTTGATTGGCAGTGTTGTGTTAATTCCTACTGTATAGAAAAATGATTCAATTATATATATATACACACACACACACTATATATATAGTATATATATATATACATATATATACGTATACAATGTGTATATATATATACACATGCATATATATGTTCTTTGCCATATTCTTTCCCATTATGATTTATCAGGGGATATTGAATACAGTGCCTTGTACTATACATAGGACCTTGTTTCTCCAGCCTACATATACTACTTTGCATCTGCTAATCCCAAACTCCCAGTCCTTTCCTCCTGCATCCCACTCCCTCCATGGCAACTACAAGCCTCTTTTCTCTGACTGTGAGTCTGTTCCGTTTCATAAGTAAGTTTCATTTGTGTCATATTTTAGATTCTACTTATAAAGGATAGCATGTGGTATTTGTCTTTTTACTTCTCATTGACTTTGCTTACTATGATCATCTTTCGGTCCACCCATGGTTGCTGCAAACAGCATTAGTTCTTTCTTTTTTATGGCTGAGGAATATTCCATTGTACATGTGAAGCACCTCTTCTTTATCCACTCATCTCTCAATGGATATTTAGGTTGTTTCCATATCCTGGCGACTGTAAACAATGCTTCTGTGAACACTGACTTTGTCTTTCTCCACGTTGCCTGTGCATCCTTCAAGACGTGACAATTCCTTCTTTGGGTATTGCTTGAAATAGTGCAAGGAAGCTTGACTTCTGCTTCTGCCGTGGGCTCAGCCTCACCCTCTTCCCTGAACCTCCCATTAGATCACCTAATCTCTCTCTTTTCTTCTGCTGCTGTTTGACATGGGCCGTTATCTCTCCCTTCTGACTTTGTGAACCTCTGACAAGTAGAGCGAGATCTTGTCTTACTTTGCATGGTAGGTGTCCCATGCTCTTCCATATAGAAGTTTCTAGGTTCTGTCCAGTATTTCTGGTGACGGAGAAGGAGAGGTGAGGAGGGGTTGGAGAAGAAGGTGTAAATTCATGTGCTTCCAGCCTCAGGCTTCCAGGCCCCTGTTTGAATGCTAGGTCTCATGGAGGTGGTTACAGTTGATCTGATAAGTTAAAATAATTTAAAAAGTTTAATTGATATATAGTTGATTGGCAGTGTTGTGTTAATTCCTACTGTATAGAAAAATGATTCAATTATATATATACACACACACACACTATATATATAGTATATATATATATACATATATATCGTATACAATGTGTATATATATATACACATGCATATATATGTTCTTTGCCATATTCTTTCCCATTATGATTTATCAGGGGATATTGAATACAGTGCCTTGTACTATACATAGGACCTTGTTTCTCCAGCCTACATATACTACTTTGCATCTGCTAATCCCAAACTCCCAGTCCTTTCCTCCTGCATCCCACTCCCTCCATGGCAACTACAAGCCTCTTTTCTCTGACTGTGAGTCTGTTCCGTTTCATAAGTAAGTTTCATTTGTGTCATATTTTAGATTCTACTTATAAAGGATAGCATGTGGTATTTGTCTTTTTACTTCTCATTGACTTTGCTTACTATGATCATCTTTCGGTCCACCCATGGTTGCTGCAAACAGCATTAGTTCTTTCTTTTTTATGGCTGAGGAATATTCCATTGTACATGTGAAGCACCTCTTCTTTATCCACTCATCTCTCAATGGATATTTAGGTTGTTTCCATATCCTGGCGACTGTAAACAATGCTTCTGTGAACACTGGGATACATGTGTCTTTTTGAGTTAGAATTTTTTTCTAAATACATGCCCAGGAGTGGGATTGTTGGATCCTTAAGGAAGCTCTGTTTTTAGTTTTTTTGAGCAAGCTCCACAGTGACTGTGCCAATTTATAGTCCTACCAGCAGTGCAGGAGGATTCCCTTTTCTCCACACTCTCTCCAGCATTTGTCATTTGTGGATTTTTTAATGGTGGTCATTCTGACTGGTGTGAGGTGGTACCTCATTGTAGTTTTGATTTGCATTTCTCTAATAATTAGCAATGCTGAACATCTTTTCGTGTGCCTATTGGCCATCTGTGTGTCTTCTTTGGAGAAATGTCTATTTAGGTCTTCTGCACATTGTCTGATTGGGTTGTCTTCTGTCATTGAGCTGTATGAGCTGGTTGTACATTTTGAAAAGGAAGCCCTTGCGGGTCACATCATTTGCAAATATGTTTTCCCAGTCTGTAAGATAATTTTTTAAATTACATAAACATTGATGATAATCAGAGAGCATATAGCTGAAACCTACTGGTCTCAGAGGAATGAAACCCCAGCGTGAAATGGGATGTATGTCCGCATGGAGTGGGTGGGAGAGAGTGGGCCGTCGGTGCTGGCTCCAGGGTCTCGTGGTGACCCACCTCCACTGCCTCCCCATTTTCACTCATTGGATTCCTTTTGAAAAAGATTTCATAGTGATGGTCTGTCAGTGTGTATTTTCGGCTTCTTCTTCAAGAGGTTTTAACCTGAAATTCAGCATGTTCCTGCAATGAGTGGATATAGTCAATATTTTTGGTACTTATTAATAAGTAGTTCTCATAACGTTGTACAGTTTTAAAAATCTCCACTTCATCTGTGGTTAAATCTCCGACATTCCTTGCTTCTGATAAAGTGAGTGCACTTGGGTCTTTTCCTGTCTTACTTCTTCACTGTCTCTTTTCTCTTTGGCAGATGTTTTTCTAAATTATACTTTAACCATTCATTTAAATTTAATGGTCAGTTATACTTGAGGGAGGGGTCTGCTTTCATCTCTGTCAAGTCCATCTTTCGCCTTTGTGGGGCTATCTCACTTGCAAGTTTTCTTGACTGAATTTTTAGCTTATTTATTTTTTAGTTTTTCCTTTCTTTTTCAAACCTGAAGAAAGCATTTGGGGCCCATGACAAAGAGCAAGAGTGGGATTGTTGGATCCTTAAGGAAGCTCTGTTTTAGTTTTTGAGCAAGCTCCACAGTGACTGTGCCAATTTATAGTCCTACCAGCAGTGCAGGAGGATTCCCTTTTCTCCACACTCTCTCCAGCATTTGTCATTTGTGGATTTTTTAATGGTGGTCATTCTGACTGGTGTGAGGTGGTACCTCATTGTAGTTTTGATTTGCATTTCTCTAATAATTAGCAATGCTGAACATCTTTTCGTGTGCCTATTGGCCATCTGTGTGTCTTCTTTGGAGAAATGTCTATTTAGGTCTTCTGCACATTGTCTGATTGGGTTGTCTTCTGTCATTGAGCTGTATGAGCTGGTTGTACATTTTGAAAAGGAAGCCCTTGCGGGTCACATCATTTGCAAATATGTTTTCCCAGTCTGTAAGATAATTTTTTAAATTACATAAACATTGATGATAATCAGAGAGCATATAGCTGAAACCTACTGGTCTCAGAGGAATGAAACCCCAGCGTGAAATGGGATGTATGTCCGCATGGAGTGGGTGGGAGAGAGTGGGCCGTCGGTGCTGGCTCCAGGGTCTCGTGGTGACCCACCTCCACTGCCTCCCCATTTTCACTCATTGGATTCCTTTTGAAAAAGATTTCATAGTGATGGTCTGTCAGTGTGTATTTTCGGCTTCTTCTTCAAGAGGTTTTAACCTGAAATTCAGCATGTTCCTGCAATGAGTGGATATAGTCAATATTTTTGGTACTTATTAATAAGTAGTTCTCATAACGTTGTACAGTTTTAAAAATCTCCACTTCATCTGTGGTTAAATCTCCGACATTCCTTGCTTCTGATAAAGTGAGTGCACTTGGGTCTTTTCCTGTCTTACTTCTTCACTGTCTCTTTTCTCTTTGGCAGATGTTTTTCTAAATTATACTTTAACCATTCATTTAAATTTAATGGTCAGTTATACTTGAGGGAGGGGTCTGCTTTCATCTCTGTCAAGTCCATCTTTCGCCTTTGTGGGGCTATCTCACTTGCAAGTTTTCTTGACTGAATTTTTAGCTTATTTATTTTTTAGTTTTTCCTTTCTTTTTCAAACCTGAAGAAAGCATTTGGGGCCATGAAAGCATTTCTCCAACTGACAAAGAGCAAGAGGGTTCTGTTAAAATCTCTAGCTATGGGCTTCCCTGGTGATCCAGTGGGTAAGGACACTGCCTTTCAGTGCAAGGGGCGCCGGTTCGATCCCTGGCCTGGGAAGATCCCATGTGCCACAGAGCGGTTGGACCAATGTGTCCAATTACCGAGCCGGAGCTCTGGAGCGCATGCCGGTGCTCTGCGACAACAGAGGCCACCGCGATGGGAGGCCCACACGGGCCAAAGAACAAAGATGGATGAAGATGGACAAATGAAAGACCAATAGAAGTGGCCCACCTGCTCCCCCCCCTCCCCATCCCACCCCCACCAAAATAAATAAATAAATAAATCTTTAAAAAGAAAAAAATCTCTAGATATAATGATCTTTCTGTGAAGTTATCCTTTGAATCCTAATATTTAAAGGTTTATATATTTTGGTATAGTGTATTTATTGTTTTGTTGTTTGTTGTTGTTGTCACATCCCAGGTGGCTCGGTGGTAAAGACTCGGCCTGCCAGTGCAGGAGATACAGGTTAGCAGCTTAACGACTCAGTGACTGAACAACAGCAAACAAAATAGTATTTTGACATGGTGCATTTATTGGGTTGGCCCAAAAGTTCATATGACCAACCTAATACATTCATGATTATGATGTATTATTATCAATATAAATGTTAGCTCTTTTTATTATTATGAATTTATATATTTTTTTCAGTTTAGAGCTTTTTGCCTTTAACTTTACTTTGTCTCCTGTGTATTTTGTGACCTCTTCCTTATCTTTGCTTACTTTTGCTTCAGAATCCTTTGTAAGTTCTTTTATTTCTCATCTTTGATTTGAGTGATCTTTTTGCTTAAACAAATTTTTTTTGCCTAAATGGTTTTATTGAAATAGAGTTGACATATTGTAAATTATACTTTAACCATTCATTTAAATTTAATGGTCAGTTATACTTGAGGGAGGGGTCTGCTTTCATCTCTGTCAAGTCCATCTTTCGCCTTTGTGGGGCTATCTCACTTGCAAGTTTTCTTGACTGAATTTTTAGCTTATTTATTTTTTAGTTTTTCCTTTCTTTTTCAAACCTGAAGAAAGCATTTGGGGCCATGAAAGCATTTCTCCAACTGACAAAGAGCAAGAGGGTTCTGTTAAAATCTCTAGCTATGGGCTTCCCTGGTGATCCAGTGGGTAAGGACACTGCCTTTCAGTGCAAGGGGCGCCGGTTCGATCCCTGGCCTGAGAAGATCCCATGTGCCACAGAGCGGTTGGACCGATGTGTCCAATTACCGAGCCGGAGCTCTGGAGCGCATGCCGGTGCTCTGCGACAACAGAGGCCACCGCGATGGGAGGCCCACACGGGCCAAAGAACAAAGATGGATGAAGATGGACAAATGAAAGACCAATAGAAGTGGCCCACCTGCTCCCCTCCCTCCCCACCCCACCCCCACCAAAATAAATAAATAAATAACTCTTTAAAAAGAAAAAAATCTCTAGATATAATGATCTTTCTGTGAAGTTATCCTTTGAATCCTAATATTTAAAGGTTTATATATTTTGGTATAGTGTATTTATTGTTTTGTTGTTTGTTGTTGTTGTCACATCCCAGGTGGCTCGGTGGTAAAGACTCGGCCTGCCAGTGCAGGAGATACAGGTTAGCAGCTTAACGACTCAGTGACTGAACAACAGCAAACAAAATAGTATTTTGACATGGTGCATTTATTGGGTTGGCCCAAAAGTTCATATGACCAACCTAATACATTCATGATTATGATGTATTATTATCAATATAAATGTTAGCTCTTTTTATTATTATGAATTTATATATTTTTTTCAGTTTAGAGCTTTTTGCCTTTAACTTTACTTTGTCTCCTGTGTATTTTGTGACCTCTTCCTTATCTTTGCTTACTTTTGCTTCAGAATCCTTTGTAAGTTCTTTTATTTCTCATCTTTGATTTGAGTGATCTTTTTGCTTAAACAAATTTTTTTTTTTGCCTAAATGGTTTTATTGAAATAGAGTTGACATATTGTAAAATTCTTCCATTTTTAGTGTTTATAGTTTTTAAGGTATTAATAAACAAATGGAACATCTGAGCATTCTCTTAAGTAGCATGCAGTTAGATATATTTTTCATTCAATATGACTATCTCATTCAGTCCCTGAAATTTTTCTTTTGGGGGGGGCGGGTTGGGGAAGGAGGGGGGCGGGTGGACCACTTCTATTGGTCTTTCATTTGTCTATTTTCATCCATCTTTGTTCTTTGGCCCGTGTGGGCCTCCCATCGCGGTGGCCTCTGTTGTCGCAGACCACCAGCTCTGGGCGTATGCTCTCCAGAGCTCCGGCTGGGTAATTGGACACATTGGTCCAACCGCTCTGTGGCACATGGGATTTTCCCAGGCCAGGGATCGAACCGGCGCCCCTTGCACTGCAAGGCAGTGTCCTTACCCCCGGGACCACCAGGAAAGACCTGAAATTTTTTTAATTGAAGCATTGTTGATATACAGTATTATATAAGTTATAAGTATAAAACATAGTGATTCACAAATTTTAAATATCATATTCCATTCTTAATTATTATAAAATATTGACTGTATTCTCTGTGTTGTACCACATATCCTTGTAGCTTAGTTTATATAAAATAGTTTCTACATCTTAATCCCCTACCCCTATATTTCCTGTTCCCCCCAATGATAACCACTAGTTTGTTCTCTATATCTGTGAGTTTCTTTTTATTGTATTCACTAGTTTATTGTATTTTTTAGATTCCACATATAAGTGATATTATGTAGTATTTTTCTTTGTCTAGCTTATTTCACTTAGCATAATAAATACCCTCCAAGTCCATCCATGCTGTGGTGAACAGTAAAATTTCACTTCTTTTATGGCTCAGTAGTATATATACCATATCATATATATACCATAGTGTATATATGCCATGTCTTCCTTACCTATTCATCTATTGATGAGCCCTTAGGCTGCTTTCATGTTTTGACAGTTGTAAATAGTGCTGCTATGAATATTGCTGTGCATGTGACTTTTCATCATTCAATCCCCCTGTAATAAGAAAACTTAAATTTACATTTATTGCTATAGCTATTAATTTTAGCCGTAATCTGTCATCTTGTTCATTTTTTAATTTCCTTCTTCTTTCCAATGTCTGTTCTCTTTCTCTACACAGAACTTGTTTGTTTTGCTTTTCATTTTGAATATTTTTGAATAAGCATGTCTTTTAAAATTTTACTATTGGTTACATTTTTTTCAAAAGCTTTCTTAGCCCATATTTTTCTTACTGTCAGGCATGAGTAGAATGCATCTTTCTATTTAATATAAATAATTTAGCACATTTTTTCTTTATATTATCCCTTTAACCCTTTCTTTTCATATAATTTCTTAGTCTTTTAGAATGATAAATTTGGCTTTATAACCAGGTTAATATAAATAATTTCAAATTTTTAAATTTCATAGCTTTCCTTTGAATAGCTAGTTTGGGCCCTTATATTTAAGTTTTGTAGCAGTATTTGTATTGATTATCAAGCTCATCTCTATTTTAATTGGTCTCAGCATTTCCACTAATTCCTTCATATTGTAATAACCACACTTTTTAAAAAAATTTTGCTCGATTTTCAGAAGTTGGATTCTATCCTCAATAATCTTCTCAGGAAAGGTGCACAGGTGCTATAGTTTTTGACACTTTGCACATCTAAGAGTTCCCTTTTTGTTTTGGTTTTTTCACTTTTAAAATTTCATTGGACTAGCAAGGTGAAGGTTTGCTGATTAATCAACCCTACCCCTATATTTCCTGTTCCCCCCAATGATAACCACTAGTTTGTTCTCTATATCTGTGAGTTTCTTTTTATTGTATTCACTAGTTTATTGTATTTTTTAGATTCCACATATAAGTGATATTATGTAGTATTTTTCTTTGTCTAGCTTATTTCACTTAGCATAATAAATACCCTCCAAGTCCATCCATGCTGTGGTGAACAGTAAAATTTCACTTCTTTTATGGCTCAGTAGTATATATACCATATCATATATATACCATAGTGTATATATGCCATGTCTTCCTTACCTATTCATCTATTGATGAGCCCTTAGGCTGCTTTCATGTTTTGACAGTTGTAAATAGTGCTGCTATGAATATTGCTGTGCATGTGACTTTTCATCATTCAATCCCCCTGTAATAAGAAAACTTAAATTTACATTTATTGCTATAGCTATTAATTTTAGCCGTAATCTGTCATCTTGTTCATTTTTTAATTTCCTTCTTCTTTCCAATGTCTGTTCTCTTTCTCTACACAGAACTTGTTTGTTTTGCTTTTCATTTTGAATATTTTTGAATAAGCATGTCTTTTAAAATTTTACTATTGGTTACATTTTTTTCAAAAGCTTTCTTAGCCCATATTTTTCTTACTGTCAGGCATGAGTAGAATGCATCTTTCTATTTAATATAAATAATTTAGCACATTTTTTCTTTATATTATCCCTTTAACCCTTTCTTTTCATATAATTTCTTAGTCTTTTAGAATGATAAATTTGGCTTTATAACCAGGTTAATATAAATAATTTCAAATTTTTAAATTTCATAGCTTTCCTTTGAATAGCTAGTTTGGGCCCTTATATTTAAGTTTTGTAGCAGTATTTGTATTGATTATCAAGCTCATCTCTATTTTAATTGGTCTCAGCATTTCCACTAATTCCTTCATATTGTAATAACCACACTTTTTAAAAAAATTTTGCTCGATTTTCAGAAGTTGGATTCTATCCTCAATAATCTTCTCAGGAAAGGTGCACAGGTGCTATAGTTTTTGACACTTTGCACATCTAAGAGTCTTTTTTTGAGGTTTCCACTTTTAAAATATTGGCTGTAAAACTCTTAGGTTATACCCTTTTCCACTTAAAACTACTTAGACATTTGCCTAGTGTGTTCTAGCATTTAATGTTGACATAGCAAAGGGTGATAGTGCCTTGACTTTCATTGATTATTCCTGGAACATAATGAGCTTTAGAAATCTACATACATTTCTTAAACTTAGAAAAGCATTCCTCTATTATGGTTTTTATGTCTTTCATTGTATTTCTTTGTCCTCTCCCTCCATTTTTGGGGAGACTATCTCAGACTTGTCCTCCACGTAGTCATTTCCGTTTTCTCCTTGGCTGCTGCATGAAGAGTGGGCTGGAAGGTAGTCAGGGGAGGAAGAGGCTGGGAGAACCATTAAGGGAGCTCTTCGGACTCAGACCAGGGTGGTGGCAGTAGAGTCATTGTTGTTTAGTCTCTAAGTCCTGTCTGACTCTCTGTGACCCCGTGGACTTTAGCTGGCCAGGCTCCTCGGTCCATGGGATTTCCCAGGCAAGTATACTGGAGTGGGTCGCCATTCCCCTTTCCAGGGGATCTTCCTGACCCAGGAATTGAACCCAGGTCTCCTGCATTGGCGGGCGGGTTCTTTACCACTGAGCCCCCAGGGAAGTCCGCAGTAGAGGTAGAAAGAAGAAATACATTTGAGGCACATTTTAGAAAAAGCTTCCCATGTTGCTGTGCACTCTCTCCTGCTTGCTGTCTCTCTGGATCTTACAGAAGGAAGACAGCAGAGACGACATAGGGACCCATTAGCTGAAGGAGTTTTGGAACCAGAGATTGGCTCACAGACTCTTGATGTGTGTCTGCATCTCATTTATAGGGAAGAGGGGTCCTAATTGTTAAGCATCTATGAGAGGCTTTAAAATACATAATGTCTTCATTGAGGCTCTTACCCAAGAGTGGTTGACAGTGCAGATGGAGACAAAAAAACTAAGGTACTGGGTCTTTCAGTGACTTGCTTGAAGTCATGACTTTGTGATAGAATCATGACCTCATCCTTTTTTTTTTTTTTTGGCCTCTTTTATTGCTCTTTCATTTAGTTATTTTCATCCATCTTTGTTCTTTGGCCTGCGTGGGCCTCCCACTGCAGTGGCCTCCCATGTCACAGAGCACTGGCTCTGAGCGCCTGTGCTCCAGAGCGCCGACTCATAATTGGACACACTGGTCCAACTGCTCTGCAGCACGTGGGATCTTCCCAGGCCAGGGATCGAACCCTTGCACTGCAAGACAGACTCTCTACCCACTGGACCACCAGGGAGGCCCTCTTCATTTTTTTTTTAATGCCATGGACTTTGTACTTAGCTAGTATATTCAGAGCCTTGAGGATCTAAAGTGACTCTGAAATTGTCACTGAGGTGGAATGAGGGGTGATGAGATGTGGAAGGTCAACTCAGCCCACAGGGTTTGACCTCCATGCTGACCAAAGAATCCCCACTTTGGCCTATAACACTCTTGTAACTTACAAACACGAAGTTTTTATTTAAAAACCTTTTGCTGGGACTTCCGAGGTGGCAGTAGTGGTAAAGAATCCACCTGCCAATTCAGGAGACACAAGAGATGCCAGTTCAATCCTGCATCAGAAAGATCCCCTAGAGGAGGAAGTGGCAGCCCAGTCCAGTATTCTTCCCTGGAAAATGTAATGGGCAGAGGAGCCTGGTGGGCGTCTGTCCATGGGGCCTCAAAGAGTCTGACCTGACTGAGCGACTGAGCATATTCTGTTGCTAAATAATCAAATTTGGAAAGCATTTCAGCATCTCATGTTGCCTCTAGTCTTAGGACTTGCTCGGTCAGTGGCTTTATTACAAAAGACAGTCAAACCTGAACCACCAGTGGGATAAGAGGGAAAGGCCTCACTGTTTTAAAAAAATTATTGGTTTATAATTGATTTCCAGCATTGTGTTAGTTTCAGGTGTACAGCAAAGTGGATCTGTTATGTCTTTCTCTGTTCTCGCCTGGTTTTTTTCACCTCATTTGCCCTTCATTTCTTATTACTGATACATGAATGGCCCCTTTTCTTCTTCATTTTTTCCTTTCTTGTGTATATTCCTCCCATGATTTCTGTTGGTATTTTCTGGCATCTTCCAACTTGACTTCCTCCCACTTTTCCTTTCCCAGACATCTCTTCATGGTCTTCCTTTCCTGTCCTTCTCTTTTCCAAGACTTTCCTTTGTTTTGCTTCATGGTCTGTCTGTTTTCCATATTCTAATGCTATTTTCCATTTTATTATGAAAATATTAAAATAGTCGGCATTGAAAGAATCTGCTCTGCAGCACGTGGGATCTTCCCAGGCCAGGGATCGAACCCTTGCACTGCAAGACAGACTCTCTACCCACTGGACCACCAGGGAGGCCCTCTTCATTTTTTTTAATGCCATGGACTTTGTACTTAGCTAGTATATTCAGAGCCTTGAGGATCTAAAGTGACTCTGAAATTGTCACTGAGGTGGAATGGGGGGTGATGAGATGTGGAAGGTCAACTCAGCCCACAGGGTTTGACCTCCATGCTGACCAAAGAATCCCCACTTTGGCCTATAACACTCTTGTAACTTACAAACACGAAGTTTTTATTTAAAAACCTTTTGCTGGGACTTCCGAGGTGGCAGTAGTGGTAAAGAATCCACCTGCCAATTCAGGAGACACAAGAGATGCCAGTTCAATCCTGCATCAGAAAGATCCCCTAGAGGAGGAAGTGGCAGCCCAGTCCAGTATTCTTCCCTGGAAAATGTAATGGGCAGAGGAGCCTGGTGGGCGTCTGTCCATGGGGCCTCAAAGAGTCTGACCTGACTGAGCGACTGAGCATATTCTGTTGCTAAATAATCAAATTTGGAAAGCATTTCAGCATCTCATGTTGCCTCTAGTCTTAGGACTTGCTCGGTCAGTGGCTTTATTACAAAAGACAGTCAAACCTGAACCACCAGTGGGATAAGAGGGAAAGGCCTCACTGTTTTAAAAAAATTATTGGTTTATAATTGATTTCCAGCATTGTGTTAGTTTCAGGTGTACAGCAAAGTGGATCTGTTATGTCTTTCTCTGTTCTCGCCTGGTTTTTTTCACCTCATTTGCCCTTCATTTCTTATTACTGATACATGAATGGCCCCTTTTCTTCTTCATTTTTTCCTTTCTTGTGTATATTCCTCCCATGATTTCTGTTGGTATTTTCTGGCATCTTCCAACTTGACTTCCTCCCACTTTTCCTTTCCCAGACATCTCTTCATGGTCTTCCTTTCCTGTCCTTCTCTTTTCCAAGACTTTCCTTTGTTTTGCTTCATGGTCTGTCTGTTTTCCATATTCTAATGCTATTTTCCATTTTATTATGAAAATATTAAAATAGTCGGCATTGAAAGAATTTCACAATGATACTTGTATACTTGAAAAACAGCCAGAGTTCATTTTTAAACATTTTATAAAGTTTGCCTTATCATGTATCTATTTGTCTCTTTATCCCACCAGCCATCTATCTATCTATATATTTTTTTTAAACTTATTTATTTGTTTTTGGCTGTGCTGGATCTTTGTTGATGTGGGTGTTTAGCTGCTCTGCGGTATATGGGATCTTCCCGGATCAGGGCTCGAACCTGTGTCTCCTGCATTGGCAGACGGGTTCTTATTCACTGAGCCACAAGGGAAGCCCTCTATATTTTTTGGATGATCTCAAAGTAAATTTGAGTTGTCAGTCAACACTAGATTCTCCCTAAGTACTTTAGTAGGCATATCATTAATTGGAATGCAATGTTTGTTTACTGTTGCTATTTTCCTCTGAAGGAGAAAACGTCTACACAATAAGAGGCCAAATCTGAAGTGTACCTTTGGGTGAGTTTTGACAGATGGATACATGTGGCATCCAAAGCCCTTCCAAGACCGAGAAACTTCCAATTATCTAAGACAGTTTCTCTTTTTTAAAAAAGAATATGTATTTGACTGCACCAGGTCTTAACAGTGGCATTTGGAATCTTGAGTTGTGGCATGTCGGATCTAGTTCCCCAACAAACCTGGGCCCTCTGCACTGGGAGCACGAATCCATGGGAGTCCCTAAGACAGTTCCTTGATGTCCCTTTTCGATCAATTCCTACCCCTACTTATCCCTTGAGAGACCACTGCTGTTGTGATAATTTACCACCACGGATCAGCCTGTTCTAGAACTTTTAAAAAAAATGGAACTAAATAGCGTGTACTGTTTTCTGGAAGGCTTCTTTCAGCTCAGCAAAGTATTTCTAAGACGTGTCAGTCAACAGTAGATTCTTAGCTCTTCTGCTAATAAGACTTTAGCTCTCCTGCTGATGGTCAGTGCTCGCCGTTGGGAATGAAGCTGCCAGGACCTTCTCCTTTTGTTCTTGTTGCCCTCCCATGTCCTGCCCTGTTACCCCTACCCTCTTTGTGGGGTCCCGAGTACAACCAGAAGGCATGAACACAATGAAGGAAATAGTTCCGGTCGCTCAGGTCTCCCCCAGGCACACAGTAGGCACTCACTGAATGCTTTTGTCTCCCAATGCAGAGAGCGCAGGTTCCGTCCCTGGTCAGGGAGCTGAGATCCCACACGCCTCATGTCCAAAATAAACAAAACATGAAACAGAAGCAACATCGTAATAAATTCAGTAAAAACTTTTAAAAATGGTCCCCATCAAAACAAACAAACAGCTTTAAAGAAAGTACTAGTTATAATTAAACAACATAGCCACAAATCCCTTGAAAGATCAGACTTTCTCCTGCATTGGCAGACGGGTTCTTATTCACTGAGCCACAAGGGAAGCCCTCTATATTTTTTGGATGATCTCAAAGTAAATTTGAGTTGTCAGTCAACACTAGATTCTCCCTAAGTACTTTAGTAGGCATATCATTAATTGGAATGCAATGTTTGTTTACTGTTGCTATTTTCCTCTGAAGGAGAAAACGTCTACACAATAAGAGGCCAAATCTGAAGTGTACCTTTGGGTGAGTTTTGACAGATGGATACATGTGGCATCCAAAGCCCTTCCAAGACCGAGAAACTTCCAATTATCTAAGACAGTTTCTCTTTTTTAAAAAAGAATATGTATTTGACTGCACCAGGTCTTAACAGTGGCATTTGGAATCTTGAGTTGTGGCATGTCGGATCTAGTTCCCCAACAAACCTGGGCCCTCTGCACTGGGAGCACGAATCCATGGGAGTCCCTAAGACAGTTCCTTGATGTCCCTTTTCGATCAATTCCTACCCCTACTTATCCCTTGAGAGACCACTGCTGTTGTGATAATTTACCACCACGGATCAGCCTGTTCTAGAACTTTTAAAAAAAATGGAACTAAATAGCGTGTACTGTTTTCTGGAAGGCTTCTTTCAGCTCAGCAAAGTATTTCTAAGACGTGTCAGTCAACAGTAGATTCTTAGCTCTTCTGCTAATAAGACTTTAGCTCTCCTGCTGATGGTCAGTGCTCGCCGTTGGGAATGAAGCTGCCAGGACCTTCTCCTTTTGTTCTTGTTGCCCTCCCATGTCCTGCCCTGTTACCCCTACCCTCTTTGTGGGGTCCCGAGTACAACCAGAAGGCATGAACACAATGAAGGAAATAGTTCCGGTCGCTCAGGTCTCCCCCAGGCACACAGTAGGCACTCACTGAATGCTTTTGTCTCCCAATGCAGAGAGCGCAGGTTCCGTCCCTGGTCAGGGAGCTGAGATCCCACACGCCTCATGTCCAAAATAAACAAAACATGAAACAGAAGCAACATCGTAATAAATTCAGTAAAAACTTTTAAAAATGGTCCCCATCAAAACAAACAAACAGCTTTAAAGAAAGTACTAGTTATAATTAAACAACATAGCCACAAAAGCTCCTCTTTGGAAGACGTTTTATGATCAGATTTCTGCCTCATTTTCTAGCTCTACAATTTTGCCAGCTTATGTATCACCTCTATCTGCTTTCATTTACTCCTCTCACATCTTTCCCTTTCCCCCGAGTTGCATAACCATAAAAATATAAACCTTCCCAGTATTGTGGAAAGGGGGTGATGAAGAAAAATGTCGGCAAAGGAGTTTGCAAGAGAAATAGCATCTACTTTTTTTTTTTTTTTCACACTACACAAGTTTTGCAAGAAATTGCCTCGAGATCCTTGGATGAGAAAACCTGATTCAAAAGCCAAGAGCTACATTTTGAGGGCAGTCCTTTTCCCAGATCCATTAGCTGCCATTCAGCTAGGACTTAGCAGTTTCCACTGGAGCATAAAGAAGTTTATTTTACCGTTTTAATTTGGGCTGCTTTATTTACCCTGTTTGTGCTAACCCAAATTTGGCACCCATTCTGTACTCCAAGTACTAATTTAAGTGACATATTTCCGTTCTGCCTGAGAAGAATACACAGAAGAGCTGAAAGACGTGTGTTTGCAATTATAAGGTACCCAGTTGGCTTGAACAACCCTCTCATAGCATATGGGAACTATGTGGGCTAGTTAGCAAAAGTTTATGCTGAAGCCTGATGCTGTTTGGCTGAGTTTTGTAAACTCAGAGCTGTTAAGCTGTGTCTAATAAAACATGGGTTGAGTCAATTTAATATTTCCAGGCCAGTGTGGTGTTGTGGTGAGGACAGCCCTTTCCCTTTTCTTGGCCTGAAAACGCTGAGGATTTGAATTCAGTTCTGGGGACGGCAGATTTTGTTGGGATAAGAAGGACCGGCTTTTTTTTTCCGATGCAGTCTTCGAGAACCTGGACAGGAGGGTTTGTCTCCAGGCTGACTGAATGGAGTTTTTTTTTTTTTAATTACAGGGTTGACATGGAGGAGGGCTGTTAGATTATTCTCAGCATTGTGTATCTGAAGATTACTCTGTGAAACAGCGTGTTATTGGATGTCCCTGGTGGTCTAGTGATTAAAATGCCACTGTGGGCGAGCAAGGGTTCGATCCCTGGTCAGGAAACTAAGATCTCACATGCTGCAGGGTATGGCCAACATAAAAACAAAAAAGAAACCCTGTGCTGAGGATACTTTGCAGTCTGATCTTGTAAAGTTTCTACTTCTAGACTTTTTTTAATTGTTAACATCATCATGAATATTTATTTTGTTTTTCCCTTGATTTATTTATTTATTTTTCTTACTTTTGCAGTATAGCTGATTTACAATGTGGTGTTAAGTTTCTGGTGTGCAGAAATGTGATTTGATGCATATGTAGATAGGATTTTTTTAAACTCAGAGGAAAGATGTGCCCTTGTAGGATTGGGTCTAATGACTTGATGTGTGTGTGGACATCCGGAGCACTGTGCTATGTGCATGCGTGTGCATGTTGTTTGTTGTTTAGTAGCTGAGTCGTGTTCGACTCTTTTGTGACCCCATGGACTGTATCCCACTAGGCTCCTCTGTCCATGGGATTCTCCAGGCAACCATACTGTAGTGGGTTTCCATTGCCTTCTCCAGGGGATCTTCCAAACCCAGGGATTGAACTCGCGTCTCACATTATTGCAGGCAGATTCTTTACTGCTGGGCCACCGGGGAAGCTCAAACAAAGATTAAACACTAGCTCATGATATGCATCCTGAAGTCCTTGGCAGGGGTTTAAAAAAACATGGATTAATGGGTGGCTGGGTGTGTGGGTGGAAGAAAGAATGGATAACATGGTTTTTATTTATTTCTTTGATGGCATCGGTTCATAGTTGAGGCAAACAGGATCTTCATTGTGGATCTTGGGCTTAGTTTCTCTGAGGCGTGGGGGATCCTTGTTCCCCTGCCAAGGATCGAACCCCATCCCCTGCACTGCAAGACAGATTCTTACCCACTGAAACACCAGGGGAGCCAGAGAACATGTTAATGGCAGAATCTAGGTGATGAGGATTTGGACACCATCTTTTACATTCTTGGAACTGTCTTTTAAATTTCCAAAATGAAATGTTGGGAAAGATGTAATGGATCAGCATCATGAGCACACAGAGCTGCAGGCATCAACTGCCATGGGTCTTCAAACCCAGGCATCTCTTGGGAGGACAGACTCACGCGTGCGTCTAAAGACACGTATTCCCACAATAGGACTGACTATGTAAAGCTGTGTTTGTACACCTACTGCGTGCAGATGAACGTCGTCCTTGCTTCTTGACCTTGGACTTCCTCTTCTATCTGCAGCTGGGGCTGGGGAGAGGAGATGACGGGACAGAGGCCCCAGTCTCTGAATTCCCGGGCGAACCCTAGTGTAGCTTTAGATTCTAACCAGTGATCCTGAGGCCAAGTGGCCGGGCAGAGAGGGAAACCATTCACCCTCAGAGGAAGGCTTCTTGGTAAGCGCGTGCCTGCAGAGCACATCAGCTTACCAGGGAGCAAAGGAACAAGGCAGCCCGCCAGCCCTTTAGTCCAGACACAGGTTGACTGAGCTTGAGGAAAGCAGGCTGTGGCCCTTCTCCTTCACAGGGCCGCGCAGGCTCTTTCTGTCGCAGGAGTGCTGGAAAGAGCCCAAAGCAGACATGCAGACAGAGTTCTCTGCAAACATCTGCATGGTCCTATGCCAGAACCATTTTTACCCCCAACACACAGGGCTGAGCAGTGCCCTGCCCGTGCTCTCTGAAGCCCCGGGCAGGTGGTTATTCCTGTAAAGAATCTTAGTTTCCCTGGCCAAAGAATGTGCTTTGCCGCTCAGGTTATTTGTCCATCTTCTAGTGTGGATCCGATAAGGTCTTGCTCTTCCACAAGGCCCCGACAGCATAGATCTTCAGAGCCCCCACTGGAGCGCACTGGGAGCTGTGCGCCTGGCCCCAGCGTCCCCTGGGGGGCAGTGAAACCTGCGTGAAGGCGGCACCGGCCCAGGCGTGGTTCGATCCGCCCCCTTCCCCAGCTGAGGGAGCCGCTCCCTGCCACGCCACCACCCCTACCTACCAGGTCACATTCCTCTGTTCCTCTTCTGTCTGTAGGGCAACTTCTCATACATTATTTCTCTTATGCCTAACACCAGCCCTCCGGAATGGCCGCTGTTACCACCGCTCTCGAGAAAACTGGGACGCAAGGCATCTTCATATTGGGTCGGTCAAAAGGTTGCTTGGGTTTTTCCATGAGACGCTAGGTGTGCAGATCTCACCAGTAAGGGACAGAGCTGGGGTTGTCTGCCTCCAAGTCGAGTGTTGGCTCCTCCTCATCGCCCTTGTGCCTCATGGTCAGGCCTCATCCATTCATATGTTATCATTGGATCATATGATGCTGCTGTTTTAGTTTTCCTGGATTGGTCTCGCTTTGCAACACCAGCATGGTTTTTTGGAAAGAGCCATGGATTTGGACTCTGAAGAACTGAGTCGGAGTTTGGAGAACTGAGTCGAAGACGTTGCTCTTTCACTCTTCAGTTCTGCGACTTTGGGCGAATCCGTTTCAAGCGTGTGTTTTCTCATCTGCGAAATGGGGCTGGTAGTCGATACCTTGTGAAGCGTGAGGGACAGTGTTTGAGAAAGCTGTTTTGTAAAACAGAAACAATCCTGCAAAAGGCAAAAGGTTATTAGTACAGTTCTCTCTCCAACCATGTTGTACATTCGTACGTGTGTACGGGAGCTTGGGAAATTCTTTTCAGCGTGTGCATGTGTGATCATGTGGGCTTCCCTGGTGCTCAGAGGGTAAGAGTCTCCTGCCACGCAGGAGGCCCAGGTTTGATCTCTGGGTCAGGAAGATGCCCTGGAGAAGGGAATGGCTACTCACTCTAGTATCCTTGCTCGGAGAATCCCGTGGACAGAGGGCTACAGTCCATCAGGTCACAAAGAGTCGGACACGACTTAGTGACTAAATGGCAGTGATACTCTGAGGGGGAGGCACTGAACGTAGGATTCTGAAGACCTGGGCTTTGGTTTGGCCATGTCTGTGTTGTTGGGATTGAACTGAACCTTTGTGAGCTTCAGTGGGCTCAGCTGAAGAACTGAAGCAACGGTCCTCGTAAACAGTAGTTGAATGGCTCAGACTGGACACCATGCCTAAAAGTTCTTAGAAAACTCCAAAGTGTAGAGCAAATAAAGCATGGTTTGATGGTTGGTTTTTGACGGCTTGAATGACAACGTATGTCTGTAGGGCAACTTCTCATACATTATTTCTCTTATGCCTAACACCAGCCCTCCGGAATGGCCGCTGTTACCACCGCTCTCGAGAAAACTGGGACGCAAGGCATCTTCATATTGGGTCGGTCAAAAGGTTGCTTGGGTTTTTCCATGAGACGCTAGGTGTGCAGATCTCACCAGTAAGGGACAGAGCTGGGGTTGTCTGCCTCCAAGTCGAGTGTTGGCTCCTCCTCATCGCCCTTGTGCCTCATGGTCAGGCCTCATCCATTCATATGTTATCATTGGATCATATGATGCTGCTGTTTTAGTTTTCCTGGATTGGTCTCGCTTTGCAACACCAGCATGGTTTTTTGGAAAGAGCCATGGATTTGGACTCTGAAGAACTGAGTCGGAGTTTGGAGAACTGAGTCGAAGACGTTGCTCTTTCACTCTTCAGTTCTGCGACTTTGGGCGAATCCGTTTCAAGCGTGTGTTTTCTCATCTGCGAAATGGGGCTGGTAGTCGATACCTTGTGAAGCGTGAGGGACAGTGTTTGAGAAAGCTGTTTTGTAAAACAGAAACAATCCTGCAAAAGGCAAAAGGTTATTAGTACAGTTCTCTCTCCAACCATGTTGTACATTAAATGCGTGTGTCACGGGAGCTTGGGAAATTCTTTTCAGCGTGTGCATGTGTGATCATGTGGGCTTCCCTGGTGCTCAGAGGGTAAGAGTCTCCTGCCACGCAGGAGGCCCAGGTTTGATCTCTGGGTCAGGAAGATGCCCTGGAGAAGGGAATGGCTACTCACTCTAGTATCCTTGCTCGGAGAATCCCGTGGACAGAGGGCTACAGTCCATCAGGTCACAAAGAGTCGGACACGACTTAGTGACTAAATGGCAGTGATACTCTGAGGGGGAGGCACTGAACGTAGGATTCTGAAGACCTGGGCTTTGGTTTGGCCATGTCTGTGTTGTTGGGATTGAACTGAACCTTTGTGAGCTTCAGTGGGCTCAGCTGAAGAACTGAAGCAACGGTCCTCGTAAACAGTAGTTGAATGGCTCAGACTGGACACCATGCCTAAAAGTTCTTAGAAAACTCCAAAGTGTAGAGCAAATAAAGCATGGTTTGATGGTTGGTTTTTGACGGCTTGAATGACCTTTGGGGACAGCTGTGCTGGAGTGAGTGAGAGAAAGGCTCCTGGGACTATGTGAAATCAACTCCCAGCTTTACTGACTGCCAGCTGTGTGACCTCGGGCAAGTTTCTGAGCCTCTCTGTGCCTCAGTTTCCTCATCTGTAAAGTGGGGGAAAATGATACACACAGTTGAAGACACAATTAAGGTCTCCATCAGTGTTTTATTTAATATAGAACATATATCTGATGTACATGTATTTATCCTATGATGACATATCACTTAGGTTCTTCCCAATGGATGTGAGCCTCTAGTAAATCAGATGCCCACATCATTTCTATATCCTTGCCTTCCTCACACCTCTTTCACCTTCTCCTTCTCTTTTACATTCATGAGAAAGATGGACATTATTACAGAGTTTTCTTAAAATTGGGGGGAGTAGCATCTAAAACATGGGTTTTGGGGTCCCACTTAGAAGGATGTCGAGGGTCCAAGCAGAGTGGCACAGAGTTGAAGGACACGAGACAGGACGGCCAGGCACGGACCTGGGCTCCCCGTGTTGACTTTGGCAAAGCCTTTATCCACATTGGGCTTCTCTGGGGAATTTTATTTGACAGAAGAGAGTTCGGCTGCTTTCAAGAGTTTGAAACCCATGGGCTTTGACTCCACACAGATTCAGCTTCATCTCTGGACGCTCGTCCACGCGTGTCTGTTACGGGCCACAGGCCAGCGCTGGCGACAGCAGTGAACCCCAGAGTACCGCTCTCGCCCAAACCCCCAGAGCCAGTTTTTTAAAAATGTGTTTCACTGGCTGTGCCCCCTTAAGTAAGTAGACTAATCGTTCTACTTAAAAGGCAAAAAAAATGCAGGTAGAAGTGAAAATGACCTCTCAGGCAACCAGAAAACAGCCGGCTGAATTGAAATGTTCACAAGGTATCGATTAAGGTGTAGGTATTGAGAAACCATTAAGTTTGGCACCGCGGGAGGTAAAATTTTTAGGGTTTATGGAACCTTGGAAGGGTGATAATTTGGGCCTAAAAGTTCTTAGAAAACTCCAAAGTGTAGAGCAAATAAAGCATGGTTTGATGGTTGGTTTTTGACGGCTTGAATGACCTTTGGGGACAGCTGTGCTGGAGTGAGTGAGAGAAAGGCTCCTGGGACTATGTGAAATCAACTCCCAGCTTTACTGACTGCCAGCTGTGTGACCTCGGGCAAGTTTCTGAGCCTCTCTGTGCCTCAGTTTCCTCATCTGTAAAGTGGGGGAAAATGATACACACAGTTGAAGACACAATTAAGGTCTCCATCAGTGTTTTATTTAATATAGAACATATATCTGATGTACATGTATTTATCCTATGATGACATATCACTTAGGTTCTTCCCAATGGATGTGAGCCTCTAGTAAATCAGATGCCCACATCATTTCTATATCCTTGCCTTCCTCACACCTCTTTCACCTTCTCCTTCTCTTTTACATTCATGAGAAAGATGGACATTATTACAGAGTTTTCTTAAAATTGGGGGGAGTAGCGTCTAAAACATGGGTTTTGGGGTCCCACTTAGGAGGATGTCGAGGGTCCAAGCAGAGTGGCACAGAGTTGAAGGACACGAGACAGGACGGCCAGGCACGGACCTGGGCTCCCCGTGTTGACTTTGGCAGAGCCTTTATCCACATTGGGCTTCTCTGGGGAATTTTATTTGACAGAAGAGAGTTCGGCTGCTTTCAAGAGTTTGAAACCCATGGGCTTTGACTCCACACAGATTCAGCTTCATCTCTGGACGCTCGTCCACGCGTGTCTGTTACGGGCCACGGGCCAGCGCTGGCGACAGCAGTGAACCCCAGAGTACCGCTCTCGCCCAAACCCCCAGAGCCAGTTTTTTAAAAATGTGTTTCACTGGCTGTGCCCCCTTAAGAAAGTAGACTAATCGTTCTACTTAAAAGGCTAAAATAATGCAGGTAGAAGTGAAAATGACCTCTCAGGCAACCAGAAAACAGCCGCCTGAATTGAAATGTTCACAAGGTATCGATTAAGGTGTAGGTATTGAGAAACCATTAAGTTTGGCACCGACGGGGAGGTGACAAACAGGGGGGCCCTGTCCCTGTCTCTGAGGGGTTTATGGAACCTTGGAAGGGTGATAATTTGGGCCGTGCATGCATGCTAAGCTGCTTTAGTCGTGTCTGACTCTTGCGACCCCATGGCCTGTAGCCCGCCAGGCTCCTCCGTCCGTGGGATTCTCGAGGCAACAAGACTGGAGTCGGGTGGCCATGTGCCTTCTCCAGGGGATCGTCCCCACCCCGGGATCTTCCCCACGTCCCTGTAGCTCCTGCATTGCAGGTGGATTCCTTACCAGTGATCCACCAGGAAGCCCAATTTGGGGGCACTGGACAGCAATTCCCTAGGGGTAAGGAACCACGTTACCACTTGATCGCTAATCCAGGGGACATAAGAGCAAAGTGATGTTGTACAGAGAGTCAGTCAGCCATGCATCTACATGTCTTCCCTCTTTTCTGGATTTCCTTCCCATTCATTTCACCGCAGAGTACTGCAGGGAGCTCCTGTGCCCCGCGGTGGGCTTTCACTAGTTCTCGGCTTTAGACACAGCAGTGTATATACCTCAATCCCATCTCCCGGTTCACCCCACTTTTCCTGCCACCAGAACATCTGTATTTGGTCTGGTACGTCTGTGTCTCTATATCTGCTTTCACATAAATTCATTGGTAGAAAAAATTTTCTAGATTCCACATACGTTTGTGAATATATGATATTTGTTTTTCTCTTTCTGACTTACTTCACTCAGTATGACGGTCTCTGGGTCCATCTACGTCTCGGTAGATGGCACAATTGTATTCCTTTTAATGGCTGAGTAATATTCCACTGTATACATGTACCTCATCTTTATCCACTCCTCTGCTGATGGATGTTTAGGTCGCTTCCATGTCCTGGCTACTGTAAATAGTGCTGTGGTGAACCCTTGGGTGCATGTGTCTTTTTGAATTATGGTTTTCTCTGAGCCGCTCCTTGTTTTTTGATAGCCAGATTCCCTTGACTTCCTGTGCCCTCCTTAACCATTTTCCTGATGGACCAAGAGTTGCCTTTCCCTGAATGTCAGAGACTTGAGAGTGACCTTTAGCAGGTACCTTTACAGAGGAGGAAGCCAAAGCTCAGAGAGGTGAAGTGACTTAGCCAGGGTCACACAGCCAGTCAGTGGTAACACTGTAGCATTGTCCTATTTGGAAACCTGGCATCTCAAGTGAGCGCCTGACTTTCTCATTAGGGCCACGTTGACTCAGGAAATGTCTCCAGTCCCCTGGATGCTGTATCCTGCCTCGCTCTCCAGAGGCCTACCACCTGGGTTGACTGATGGAGTAGACTGAAATTTTATGTGTATATCAAGTGTGAAGAAACCTGCTGGGCACCATATATTTCATATACAGCCACCGGGTATTTCAGAGAAGACAGCAACTAAATTCCCAGCCAATTTAAAGGCTATATCTTTTACGGTGCTGGCAGAAAAGACAGGGCCCGCCACATGGAGCCCTGGAGAAGTCTGAGAACTCGTTGGTGGCCTGAATGGCACCGGTGAATTCCCGTCCTGGTAATTTTCCTCCCCGTGGCAGCCCATGCTTCGCTCAGTTCTGTTTCATTGCTTTTCAGATACCAAAGCCGCTCTCCCCCTTAAGAGCCGAATCTAGCATTCCTGAGATCTGGAGGCAGAAGAAAGATACCTTTTCCTTTGCTGATTGTCGAGGCGTGGGCTCTTTTGGCAGAAGGCTCATTTCTTGAGACGTTTCTCAGTTTCAGGGAGTGGGTGGATAATCTTTGAGAACACCCAGGACGGGGAAGCTACAGATTGGAGCCTTGCAGACCTCATTCTGTAAAAATCTAACAGCTTCTACCCGAAGAGAGAACCCTGGGCTGTTCCCCAAAATCTAGGCATCAAGGAACATTGGGCAGATGTCGTCGCCTGGGAGCTGGGGGTGCGGAGTGGGGGTGTTGGGAGGTGCAAGCAGACTGGATGGAGCTCGCTGGGTTTTCCCAGGCTCGGAGCCTTGCTTGCTTGTAAATGTCGATAAACCTGGAGTTTGGAGTCTGTTTACATACGCTTTTAATTATACGGTTAATGCAACTGTGTGTGAATCTGACACTCAAATTTAGCTGGCCAAGATTGTTCCATCAAAATAGACTTTTAAAAAAACAAACAGTTTTTTTTTTTTTTCGCACTGCTCTGTGAAATACTCAAGTTCTTATGGTCTTCATAAATTTGAAAACCTAGCTCCTCCTTGATTTCATATTCCAGAAATAGATTATTTTGGGGAGGCGGGGGAGTCCAGTTTGCATCCAAGTACTTACATAAACCCACAAAGTAATCCCCCCACCTCTCCGTGACCCGGTGCCCATCGCCCCGTGCTGTTGGAGGAGAGAGCCCAGCATATGGCAGCGTGGCAAAGGTGAAGGTAAAAAAAAAAAAAAATCCACATTGAAAAAGTGCTTAGATTTTATTTTATATGTTTAAAGCAATCGTTGGGCCGTTATCCTAAGGTGTCTTTTCAAACAACGCTCCACTAACGGGAGAAGGATAAAGTTCACAAGGCTAAGTTTTTGGTTTTTAAATTGACATGGATACCAAGCAGAGGAGGGGGCTGAATCCTTTGTTATGTCTCCAGCCCCGGGGTCTCAGCTGAGCCACATGCACGGGGGCACACCCAGAGAGCGTTCATAATTCATAAGGCCAGAGGCCCCCGGTGCGCACTCGCCTCACAGGCAGCGCCGGGCACGGGCTGGGGGGAGCAGGCGCAGGGCGCAAGACCCTGAAGGCTGGAGCTGCCGAATCCTGGCTGCTCCTCGCGCTTCGCTTCTTAGGTAGGATTGGGAACCCGAAGCCCCGTTCCCATGTGGGGTGCTGCTGGGCAGATCCAGGGGCCTGAAAAGCATCTTCCCATGGGAGGCAGCGCCGACCTCGGATCATCTTCCTTTCGGTTAGAAAGTGAAAGAACGCATCAAGATAAACGTTTGGAAAATAAAAGGAAGAAAAGTCGCTCTAGCTCTCCGAACGTGAGCATGACGATTTTCGCTCTTCTGTGGTCCCCTTCAGTCTTGTTTTTATGGGTGTACTGGACACCCCTGGTGGCTCAACTGGGAAAGAATCTGCCCGCAGTACAGGAGACCTGGGGTTGGTTCTTCGGTCAGGAAGATCCCCTGGAGCAGGGAATGGTGACCCACTCGAGTGTTCTTGCCTGGAGAACCCCATGGTCAGAGAAGCCTCATGGGCTGCAGTCCACAGGGTCGCCCAAAGTCAGAAACGACGGAGTGACTGACGCTTTTTTAATGTCTTCTAAAGTGTGCATGATTTTGTACTCTGTTATCCCAACTTTCACGCTGAGTGAAGAGTATTTTCCAGACTCGGACATTAGTCTCCATGCTTTTTCTAACGAGGACATTACTCTTCCAGGGAATGGATGAATGTGACATGATGCACTTAACCCTTTCAGTGCTGTTTTTGAGATCTAGAAGTCCTTAGTTTTTTACTTCTGAAACTTCTGGGATGAACAGATTTATGCATATGGAGAAGATGAGGGCTTGAGTCCTTGTTCCACTGATTATTAGCTGGGTCATTTTTGGGGAGCTGTTGAACTACTTTGAGTCTCATTTTTTTGGACCATAGATTTCAACATTATTAGATCTATCTTATAGAAATGTGTAACTATACCATTTGGATGGCATCACTGACTGCATGGATATGAATTTGAGCAAAGTCCTGGAGATGGCGGAGGACAGGGAAGCCTGGTGGGCTGCCGTCCATGGGGTCAAAAAGAGTTGGACCTAACTTAGTGGTTGAACAACAAAAAATATACCATTAATAATATATACATATATGGATATATAATGGTACATTTATATACAGTGTTTTATATATATAATAACATGATATAAAATAAACAGAAAAAATCTGGTGCCTTTATCACCCTTGGATGTTTCTGTTCAATTTAATGACTGGTTCCATATTCTGAAAACCAAAGTAATTTAAACCAACGTTAACTTAAAAATTTCTGTAAGAAAAGAATACTGTTTCCCTCCACAGAAGTGGAGGCGAAGGGAGAAAGGCTGGTGAAATCTGACAGCGTTAGGAGGTTGCCATTCTCAAGCGACTAGGAGCCACCGAGCGGCCTCTTAATGGTCTTAGAGGGCTGTGTGTTAGAGCCATCAGTGAAATTCACACACAAGCCCCCAGTCTCCTTTTAGATGCTTGTCTCAGGCTCCTCCCCGATGGTTGTTGTTCACTTGCTCAGTCGTGCCCAACTCTTTATGACCCTAATGGACTGCAACCCACAGGCTTCCCTGCCCTTTACTAGCTCCCAGAGTTTACTCAAACTCATGTCCATTGAGTCAGTGATGCCTTCCATCCATCTCATCCTCTGTCCCCCTCTTCTCTTTTTGCCCTCAATCTTTCTCCGCATCAGGGTCTTTCCCAGTGAGTCGGCTCTTTGCATCAGGTGGCCAACGTGTTGGAGCTTCAGCTTTTGCATCAGTCCTTCCAATGAATACTCGGGGATGATTTCCTTTAGGATGGACTGGTTTGATCTCTTTGTTGTCCAACAGACTCCTAAGAGTCATCTCCAGCACCATAGTTCAGAAGCATCAATTCTCTGGCACTCAGCCTTCTTTATGGAGTCTGACGCTATAACTCTTTCTTAGGCACTGGTCTGAGTTTCACCTTGTACTTCTTATGCAGGGTGGACGGTTAGATGCATTGATGGCTCAGTGGGTAAAGAGTCTGCCTCGAATGCAGGAGACTCAGGTTCAGTCCCTGGGTCAGGAAGAATCCCTGCAGGAGGAAATGGCCACCCACTCCAGCATTCTTGCCTGGGAAAGCCCATGGACAGAGGAGCCTGGCAGGCTACAGTCCAAAGGGCTGCAAAGAGTTGGACACAAGTAATCAACTAAGCACGCACAGATGCACTGAAGAAGGGTCCAAGAGTGAGGAGGAGGATAAAGATAGGACTCACCAGCTAACTGGGTGGGGGCTTTTGCTGTGGAGTCCAGCTGAAGAGGGCTCGGGCGCCCTGCCGCCCAGCCCGCGTTCTGGGAACGGGGAGGAAGAACAGTTGTGTGTGGGTGTTCCGGGCAGTTTTCTCACCACTTGCCATTTAGCAGATGCGTGCAGGACTAGCTCACAGAATTGGCTGTCGAGTTCAGAAAGCACAGAGGATGAAGAGCTCTAACTGATTTTGAAGCGTAAATGGGAACTTCAGCCCAGGTCTCTGAGAGCAGGAGCTAAAATTGCCCATCCGAATCCCAGCTGTAATTGGGTCAGCTCGATATATTAATATGAGGGGCTGGGGCTCCTGGGACCACCCTCTGGGACCAGTGCAGCCAAGTGCTTTTTATTTATTTATCTTTCAAGCTTAGTCCGTGATTGAGTCACCTGTTAGAGTACTTGAAAGTGTATGTCCTGGTCCATAGACACTTGTATTAACCAATTGTGAAACTCCTAACTTGCATTTAGTTGTGAGATTATCTTAAAAATCTAGGTCCTTTGATTTAAGGAAAGGGGAACTGGATACTTGTTCTCTCTGTCTCTGTGTGTGTGTGCTCAAGTCACGTCTGACTCTGTGTGGCCCCACGGACTGTTGCCCACCAGGCTCCTCTGTCCATGGGATTTCCCAGGCAAGAAGACTGCAGCGGGTGGCCACGCCCTCCGCCAGGGGATCTTCCTGACCCAGGGATGGAACCCTCGCCTCCTGCATCTCCTGCATTGGCAGGCGGGTTCTTTACCATCTGAGCCAGCCGGGAAGGCCTCATGTTTTGTATACTGGGTATCTGTTCTGTATACTGTTTATTGGATGGGTAACTGCTCACATTTTTAAATTGGGAAGATGCAGAAAGGTGCTCCTCCCCCCAGGCTCAGTTCCATTGCCATGTACCTTTAATTTTGGAAGCCAGGCTCTACCTTTGCTTTGCAGTGATCAACGTGGGTCAACTGGGCATCCACAACGGTGTGCAGTGTGTGTGGGGATAGCCTGGGGACCAGGCTACATTTGGGCAAGAGTTGGACACAAGTAATCAACTAAGCACGCACAGATGCACTGAAGAAGGGTCCAAGAGTGAGGAGGAGGATAAAGATAGGACTCACCAGCTAACTGGGTGGGGCTTTTGCTGTGGAGTCCAGCTGAAGAGGGCTCGGGCGCCTGCCGCCCAGCCGCGTTCTGGGAACGGGGAGGAAGAACAGTTGTGTGTGGGTGTTCCGGGCAGTTTTCTCACCACTTGCCATTTAGCAGATGCGTGCAGGACTAGCTCACAGAATTGGCTGTCGAGTTCAGAAAGCACAGAGGATGAAGAGCTCTAACTGATTTTGAAGCGTAAATGGGAACTTCAGCCCAGGTCTCTGAGAGCAGGAGCTAAAATTGCCCATCCGAATCCCAGCTGTAATTGGGTCAGCTCGATATATTAATATGAGGGGCTGGGGCTCCTGGGACCACCCTCTGGGACCAGTGCAGCCAAGTGCTTTTTATTTATTTATCTTTCAAGCTTAGTCCGTGATTGAGTCACCTGTTAGAGTACTTGAAAGTGTATGTCCTGGTCCATAGACACTTGTATTAACCAATTGTGAAACTCCTAACTTGCATTTAGTTGTGAGATTATCTTAAAAATCTAGGTCCTTTGATTTAAGGAAAGGGGAACTGGATACTTGTTCTCTCTGTCTCTGTGTGTGTGTGCTCAAGTCACGTCTGACTCTGTGTGGCCCCACGGACTGTTGCCCACCAGGCTCCTCTGTCCATGGGATTTCCCAGGCAAGAAGACTGCAGCGGGTGGCCACGCCCTCCGCCAGGGGATCTTCCTGACCCAGGGATGGAACCCTCGCCTCCTGCATCTCCTGCATTGGCAGGCGGGTTCTTTACCATCTGAGCCAGCCGGGAAGGCCTCATGTTTTGTATACTGGGTATCTGTTCTGTATACTGTTTATTGGATGGGTAACTGCTCACATTTTTAAATTGGGAAGATGCAGAAAGGTGCTCCTCCCCCCAGGCTCAGTTCCATTGCCATGTACCTTTAATTTTGGAAGCCAGGCTCTACCTTTTGCTTTGCAGTGATCAACGTGGGTCAACTGGGCATCCACAACGGTGTGCAGTGTGTGTAGGGGGATAGCCTGGGGACTGGGGGCTCCTGCGGGTTGGGAGATGGAAGTAGGGAGATGAAGACAAAATCCATGCGTGGAAGGAACCATGCGGGACTCCTGAGGCCTGCACACAGGACAGGGGCCGCCGGAAGCCAGGCTCAACAGCAGGGGTGAGAAAACAGGCTTTGGGGGCATCGTAGGCAGAGGGGAAGGCTCTCCTGGGGGCAGGGCCTGGAGAGAATGAGCAAGAAATGTTCTTGGAGTTTCAGGCAGACGAAGAGCCATTCCTGGCTCTGGGAGCCCCAGGGAGTTGGGACCTGAATGAAGTTCTCCCCTCTGGGACATGCTACCATCCAGCTAGACAAATCCTCCCAAAGACAAATCATAGTTAACAAGGGGGTCCGGGGATCATCGACCCTCCCAAGCAATGCTGCTGTGGAGTGTTCTCGTGGCCCCCAGGCACCCCTCCCCCACATGTTTCCTCCAAGACCTCTGCCATCTTTCCCTTTTGTTTTTAGTGGTGGCCTCCTAGCATCATTAAGCAGGTCAGAGGTCATCGGTCTAGAAATTGACACACTTGACCCATTTCCTTTCTGTGCTGGACCTGGAGTCTGGACTGCGTTCCCCCAGGGACCATGTGGAGGGCCTGAAGCCGCGTCTTCAGCCCTTTCTTCCCATGAGGTGTATAATTCGATATTTATTGCCTCTCTCCCCAACAAGGTCTATGGTGCCACTGGGATCCATTCGGTAAAGAATGCTGATCCCCTTTATGAATTTTTGATGGTGGAGGAGGAGCGTTTGAGGCCACTGGGGGACCTTGTGAAATGGAAATGTTTTTTCTTTTTGATCTCTCTCTCCCTCCCTCCCTCTCTTTCTTTTCTTTAATTTAAAGACACACAGACCATAGTGGCAGCGCCTGAACTCCCCTGAATGTAGGAAGAGCGTAGGATCTTTGTAAGAAGGCAGCATCACAGCGCTTGAAAGCCAAGGCCCCGAACAGCAACTCTGTCTAACTCCTGTTTATAAGAACTATGGAAACTTGAGTCAGGAGAAGAGACGTGCAGGCCAAAAACACAAAAAAATGAAAATAAAACAAAGCAACAAACAAGATCCAGTCCGGAGTGGGAGAGGGTAGACGACGCCACCCCCACCCCAAGCCGGGTTGTTACTTTTTGGTGGTCTGAGGGGGCAGGACCCCGGGGACGGGAGAGTTGGGGTCTGTATTTCATTGCTGGGAATTTGACAGCTACAGTGCAAGCAGGGGTGAGAAAACAGGCTTTGGGGCATCGTAGGCAGAGGGAAGGCTCTCCTGGGGCAGGGCCTGGAGAGAATGAGCAAGAAATGTTCTTGGAGTTTCAGGCAGACGAAGAGCCATTCCTGGCTCTGGGAGCCCCAGGGAGTTGGGACCTGAATGAAGTTCTCCCCTCTGGGACATGCTACCATCCAGCTAGACAAATCCTCCCAAAGACAAATCATAGTTAACAAGGGGGTCCGGGGATCATCGACCCTCCCAAGCAATGCTGCTGTGGAGTGTTCTCGTGGCCCCCAGGCACCCCTCCCCCACATGTTTCCTCCAAGACCTCTGCCATCTTTCCCTTTTGTTTTTAGTGGTGGCCTCCTAGCATCATTAAGCAGGTCAGAGGTCATCGGTCTAGAAATTGACACACTTGACCCATTTCCTTTCTGTGCTGGACCTGGAGTCTGGACTGCGTTCCCCCAGGGACCATGTGGAGGGCCTGAAGCCGCGTCTTCAGCCCTTTCTTCCCATGAGGTGTATAATTCGATATTTATTGCCTCTCTCCCCAACAAGGTCTATGGTGCCACTGGGATCCATTCGGTAAAGAATGCTGATCCCCTTTATGAATTTTTGATGGTGGAGGAGGAGCGTTTGAGGCCACTGGGGGACCTTGTGAAATGGAAATGTTTTTTCTTTTTGATCTCTCTCCCTCCCTCCCTCTCTTTCTTTTCTTTAATTTAAAGACACACAGACCATAGTGGCAGCGCCTGAACTCCCCTGAATGTAGGAAGAGCGTAGGATCTTTGTAAGAAGGCAGCATCACAGCGCTTGAAAGCCAAGGCCCCGAACAGCAACTCTGTCTAACTCCTGTTTATAAGAACTATGGAAACTTGAGTCAGGAGAAGAGACGTGCAGGCCAAAAACACAAAAAAATGAAAATAAAACAAAGCAACAAACAAGATCCAGTCCGGAGTGGGAGAGGGTAGACGACGCCTCCCCCACCCCAAGCCGGGTTGTTCCTTTTTTGGTGGTCTGAGGGGGCAGGACCCCGGGGACGGGAGAGTTGGGGTCTGTATTTCATTGCTGGGAATTTGACAGCTACAGTGCAAAGCGATACAGCCCTGCTTTTTATTAGCCTGTGTGAGTCCAACACAGAACCAAGTTGTTTTTTTTTTTTCATATTTTCAGAGGTAGAAGTTTTTGCCAAACTATGAGATGATTTAACCACAGTTTCCTTCCTGATTTTTTTTCTTTTTTTCCAAGAGGGGGAGGGTGTTATTGTTTAATAAGATTTAAACAGGGTCTCTAGTTTGTGGCCGGTACAGCCTTTCATGCCCTTTATCTGTACTGGGATTTCAGCTGGGTTTTTATTTTGGTGACATATGGCCCATCGTATCATAAAAAGAGACGAACCATTCAGATTTAATTTAAGTGGCTAAGGACGTCGGAAAGGCTGCTGCTGAGGGGAGCCTGTACCTGAGCTTTCATTTGTTTTTTTTTTTCCTTTCTTTTTTTTTTTTTAAATTTGTGCAGAGAAGTTGAGAAGGTGACTTTTGGAATTAGTTTGGTTTGGAGGCATTAAGTCCCAGATCAAGAGAGAAGGTCAATTTGAAAGTTTGGGATGGATGCCAGCTTTGCTCGCTCTTTTATTGGAGGATTGCCTGTGGGGCCTTTCAGAGTATCTGCCCTTCAGGGGTTCTGCTTTCCACCTGCTTCCCCCTTGAACAGGGAAATGGGCTTTTAGAAATATGACGCAGCACGCCGCAGCCGTCTCCTGATCCGCACGCCGGGTGGCCGGACGCGATGTGGCTCGGGGGCCGGGGGCGAGGCTGGGGTCTGCAGCTGCCACCCGGAGCCCGTCGGGCCCGGGGACGGATCTTGGCCCAGCACGCCTCTCCCTCCGAGGACACGGCCCACCTGGCCTCCAAACACCCCTGGCAGCTTTCCCAAACCATTTACTCTCATTTCACCCCGATCGCTGTCACGGAGGAGATGCCCGCTGCCTCTGTGGGACGGCCAGCCAGTCGCCCGTCACGGCTGTGTGGGAGGTGGGTGACACGGACCGCGTGGGCGGGGAGGCGTGTGCTGCGCCCCAGGGACCCCGCCGTCGGCCCTGCCTGAGGACGCCTGTGCATGCCCACACAGACAGGGTCAGGCCTGACCCTCTGAGAGTCTTCCACGGCACAGCAAGGCTGGAGGGGCCGCAGGGTTTGAGCAGCCTGCATTCTCGCCGGCAGCCCCTGCCGATGCTCGCGTGACACCTGCCCCCTGGCTGCAGCCCCGCTCTCTGCTCCCCGTGTCTAACAAGCGTCCTCAGCGTCGTCTTTGGAAAGCTCTCGTTACTCCATGAATTGCGTCCACTCTGCATGGAATCGCTCCTTTGTGTGGCTTCTCATTAACTGCGGTGACCGCCTTCAATCCTCCTCCACGTGCAGAAGGGAGGTGGCGTGGCTCTGTGTCCCCAGGCAAAGCATTGCCGTGGTGGAGGGAAGAGGTCAAGTTCATACGTGCCCTCCGGGTCTGAACCTACCATGTCCCTCTCCCTTCGACCCCTTTGGGCCTCAAGAGGCTGCCGCCCTCCTTCCTTTGGCTACAAGATACAGCGCCGCCCCTACCTTGGCTGTGATGCCCTTCACCGCCAACCTCGAGTGACCACAGTGTGATCATCCAGTCCCGACAGCTGCCAATAGCATTCTTGATTTATCTGCAGCGACGTGAAGATCCGCTCGCTGCTAACAGCCATCCTGATGGGAAACAGCATTGTAATTGCTTAGGGAGAAAGGCAGGCATTTAGCAGTCGTAAAAGAAAAGCTGCTTTCCACAAAGACCAAATGCCGCCCGTCCCCTTCCGGGGGGACGTCGCCTTGTCCCCTGGAGAGCCACCCCCGCCCCGAGGTGGGTCGGGGGCTTCCTGCACTTTTTGATCCTCTCCACGCTGAAGCTGGGGGGTTGAGAGACTCTCTTGTGGTCCTCCTGAGGGAGGCAGAGCGCATGGGGAGGGGGCCGCAGTATTCAGGGCATGTTTTCCGGGGCTTCCAGTGTGACGAGAGTCCGGTGACAGGAGCTCCTGACGGGCTCCGGGGCTGCCCAGTGGCCTGTGACCACAGTGGATCGGCTGGGGGCTCCCAGCGCTCGCTCACTCTACCCCTTCAAAGTGACAAAACAACACGAGACAGGAGAGGCCCGACCAAACCCAAAACTCGGCTGGAGGGGAAAACAAACAACAAACATAGTAATAATGATCCTTAATTTTGTTCCCTTCTGTGGGCATCGCAGAGGTGACAGCCTCCCCACACGGTGTCCATTAGCTTCAGTCTCTGTCCACCGTCCCCCTCTCACCTTATACTTCTGTAGCCTGAAAGGTGTGTCTTGGACGTGGGTCGTGGAGCAAGCTGTCGGCCCATAGTGTATGTTGTTTTGCACTGTGGGTAAAGAAGTGAAAAAGAGAAACGGTCTTGGATCACAGAACCCCGTTTGTGCCACAGGCTGGGATGGAGGGTCGCTCCCTTGTGGGGGAACAAAGGCATCGCCAGCTTGGTGGGGCTGGGTGCTTTCTCCATGCCCCTGAGCTCTTTTCTGTTTCTTTTTCCCCCTCTTCTGTCGTGATCCGAACATAGCTGGGGGCTCGAGAGAGAGTGGAAGGCTTTGGGGCCTGGCACATCCGTCAGCACTCCTTCCTCATTGATGGAGCGCCTTTCTGCATGTGGATGCTACCCCAGACGGTGTACAAAGCCACATGCCCTTCCCCTTTTAACTGGGAGGAGGAGGCTTGTACTGGAGTGTGGAATTAGCCAGGCTGAGATGTGGATGCTTCCTCCAGGAGTGAATAAGATGGCCCCGTGCAAGGCCTTGGCATAGGCCATGAGTCTTAAGAATGCTCGACCTGGGCGCCACCTGCCCTCAGCGGTCACCTCCGGGCGCCACTCCCTTGCGCCGGGGTGCCTGATGGTCAGAGATCCGTGCCAGGGAGCGAGGGCAGGCCTCTGGCTGGGTCTGGAAATGCCTCTTTGCCGTATTCCCTAATCAGATCTCAGTCAGATAACAGTTCAGACCTGGGAGCACAAGATTTTAATGTGAAATGAATGAGTACCCTGAGACGGAGGCTTGTCACTGCAGCGCATCTGGAATCACTTACAGCTGGGTAAATTCACTGGGAGCTGCAACTCAAGTGATCTGGGGTTTAAAGGAGGCACACAGCGCGTTCCTTTTAATGTCTAAACAATCTGATGTTGACAAGCCTTTCACATTAACCCCAAAGTGGCAAAGTTTAAACCCTTTATGATCCGATTCGGTCTGGCAAATCATTTACACCACACCAAACAAACTCGGCTGGAGGAAAACAAACAACAAACATAGTAATAATGATCCTTAATTTTGTTCCCTTCTGTGGGCATCGCAGAGGTGACAGCCTCCCCACACGGTGTCCATTAGCTTCAGTCTCTGTCCACCGTCCCCCTCTCACCTTATACTTCTGTAGCCTGAAAGGTGTGTCTTGGACGTGGGTCGTGGAGCAAGCTGTCGGCCCATAGTGTATGTTGTTTTGCACTGTGGGTAAAGAAGTGAAAAAGAGAAACGGTCTTGGATCACAGAACCCCGTTTGTGCCACAGGCTGGGATGGAGGGTCGCTCCCTCGTGGGCGAACAAACGCATCGCCAGCTTGGTGGGGCTGGGTGCTTTCTCCATCCCCCTGAGCTCTTTTCTGTTTCTTTTTCCCCCTCTTCTGTCGTGATCCGAACATAGCTGGGGGCTCGAGAGAGAGTGGAAGGCTTTGGGGCCTGGCACATCCGTCAGCACTCCTTCCTCATTGATGGAGCGCCTTTCTGCATGTGGATGCTACCCCAGACGGTGTACAAAGCCACATGCCCTTCCCCTTTTAACTGGGAGGAGGAGGCTTGTACTGGAGTGTGGAATTAGCCAGGCTGAGATGTGGATGCTTCCTCCAGGAGTGAATAAGATGGCCCCGTGCAAGGCCTTGGCATAGGCCATGAGTCTTAAGAATGCTCGACCTGGGCGCCACCTGCCCTCAGCGGTCACCTCCGGGCGCCACTCCCTTGCGCCGGGGTGCCTGATGGTCAGAGATCCGTGCCAGGGAGCGAGGGCAGGCCTCTGGCTGGGTCTGGAAATGCCTCTTTGCCGTATTCCCTAATCAGATCTCAGTCAGATAACAGTTCAGACCTGGGAGCACAAGATTTTAATGTGAAATGAATGAGTACCCTGAGACGGAGGCTTGTCACTGCAGCGCATCTGGAATCACTTACAGCTGGGTAAATTCACTGGGAGCTGCAACTCAAGTGATCATGGGGTTTAAAAGGAGGCACACAGCGCGTTCCTTTTAATGTCTAAACAATCTGATGTTGACAAGCCTTTCACATTAACCCCAAAGTGGCAAAGTTTAAACCCTTTATGATCCGATTCGGTCTGGCAAATCATTTAGAGGCTTAAGAGTCCATATTTACAGGGAAAAGGCCAAGCTTTTTTTTTTTTCCTCTTTTTTTTTTTTTGCAAAGTAAGCACCACTAATGTATGCATAGTTTTGTTTACTTGGAAAGTTTAAAAGACCTTCAGCACAAAGTGAGACTCAGGCTAAGTTGATTTTTTTTTCCAGGAAGCCCCTAATCTCTTCTTAGCACACAAAAGGCATGAACATTCCAAACCCTGGAAACAGTATCAGATTAACAAATACGTAGAGAAGAAATGCAGGAAATCGTTTCCAAATATTATTAGTCTTCAGTAGAAATATATTGTATCTTGGCAGCTAACTCTAATTCTGTGTCATTTTCCTAAGGTTTTGCCCAGAACATTACAAATAATTCTAAAGAGGGTGAATGGTAGTTTGCGTTCTGTAGGGGACTCACAAATATTATGAAAGTTAGAAAGCTTAACTGTTGAGCATTGCTTAATAACCATCGATGGCACCTACTGCCAAATTGGCAAAATTGTAGGGGTCTCCATTGTAACATGAGGAAGAACCTGGGGAAAAAACTGCAAGTGGTTTTTGAGAACTAGATTTAATAATAATTTAATAATTTTAACCACATCCTTTAAAAGCACTGAAGGCTTTTTAATTTCATCTTCGTATAAAAGCATGATGTCACAGGGTTGCATTTTTAATTTTCATCCGAGGAGAGTTTTCATGTCATTGAATTTACTATTATTTTATTTGCAAGAAGACCCAAACCTAAGACCATGGTAACTCTCACTCATTCTGTGGAAGGGATTCTCTGGATACTTTTGCTGTTGGTTTGAATCCTGCCGAAGGAGCTCATAAAGAGGAACATGGCAGCATCATTTTGACCACAGCTGTTTACCCTTTAGATGTAATTTTTAACTTTCCTTTGGCAGTTGTGCAAATTCCGATCTGAAATCACCAGCTCTGCTCAACAGAATTTTTAGATTCTGTGATGACTTTCTGGCTGTTAACCCTCTCCGGTCATGGTGTAGACAATGCCAGTTTTCACAAATCAAGATAAGTTTGAGTTACTGTGGAAATGAAAAGAAAACTCCTTTTTTTTTCTTTGAATGATGCTTGGAAATATAAGCACTCCACTCATTTAACCTAATCCTACCATTTGGGTTAGGTGCAAAAAAGATGAAAGAATCTTAGAATCTTGTTTATGTAAACATATAAAATACACATCTTATTTTCATAGAACTACGTGGCACAGTTTTAAAAAATGAACTAAAAAGCAGACTGTATTTCAGCTATTTCATTGAATAAAGCCAGTGTGTACGATCCACACTTTAATACTCTTTAGAGTATATTACTTAACTTAGGAATGGTTGGGTGTCTGCTGTATCCCTGTCATATTATTTAACCAGTAAAAGATTTGCATCTGAATTTTATCATTTTCCTAAGGTTTTGCCCAGAACATTACAAATAATTCTAAAGAGGGTGAATGGTAGTTTGCGTTCTGTAGGGACTCACAAATATTATGAAAGTTAGAAAGCTTAACTGTTGAGCATTGCTTAATAACCATCGATGGCACCTACTGCCAAATTGGCAAAATTGTAGGGGTCTCCATTGTAACATGAGGAAGAACCTGGGAAAAATTGCAAGTGGTTTTTGAGAACTAGATTTAATAATAATTTAATAATTTTAACCACATCCTTTAAAAGCACTGAAGGCTTTTTAATTTCATCTTCGTATAAAAGCATGATGTCACAGGGTTGCATTTTTAATTTTCATCCGAGGAGAGTTTTCATGTCATTGAATTTACTATTATTTTATTTGCAAGAAGACCCAAACCTAAGACCATGGTAACTCTCACTCATTCTGTGGAAGGGATTCTCTGGATACTTTTGCTGTTGGTTTGAATCCTGCCGAAGGAGCTCATAAAGAGGAACATGGCAGCATCATTTTGACCACAGCTGTTTACCCTTTAGATGTAATTTTTAACTTTCCTTTGGCAGTTGTGCAAATTCCGATCTGAAATCACCAGCTCTGCTCAACAGAATTTTTAGATTCTGTGATGACTTTCTGGCTGTTAACCCTCTCCGGTCATGGTGTAGACAATGCCAGTTTTCACAAATCAAGATAAGTTTGAGTTACTGTGGAAATGAAAAGAAAACTCCTTTTTTTTTCTTTGAATGATGCTTGGAAATATAAGCACTCCACTCATTTAACCTAATCCTACCATTTGGGTTAGGTGCAAAAAGATGAAAGAATCTTAGAATCTTGTTTATGTAAACATATAAAATACACATCTTATTTTCATAGAACTACGTGGCACAGTTTTAAAAAATGAACTAAAAAGCAGACTGTATTTCAGCTATTTCATTGAATAAAGCCAGTGTGTACGATCCACACTTTAATACTCTTTAGAGTATATTACTTAACTTAGGAATGGTTGGGTGTCTGCTGTATCCCTGTCATATTATTTAACCAGTAAAAGATTTGCATCTGAATTTTATCATAAAGAAGCAGTGGGAAAGCTAGCCGATATTGCTTCCATCTTTACCTCCTTCCATTATACGCCTGTGGCGTGTTTTCTGGGACCTGGCTGAGTCTGTGCCGATGCTACTTCAGCGAGAGTGAAACCTCTAAGGCCCTTTCAGTTTTGCATGATGTAAACTGCTGTAAAATTTGAAACATGGATCGTTTCTTTCATTTTCCCCTGCCGTCCCCGGCTTGCTGGCGGAGGGGAGCCGAAGATGTGAATTTCAGTTCAGCGCACTTCCTGTGTTAACAGGAGCTTCTGAGAGCACAACGGGAAGCTTCGTTTTGGGTTTTCTCACCTGGGCACGTATGTTTAAGGAACAGGACGCAGAGGCCGGTCTGGGACTGCTGTCACTCGGTCGTGTCTCAGCTCTGTGTGTCTGATAGAGAACAACCACAGACAGGTCTCGCTTCCTGGAGAAATGGATGTGGGCTAGTCATGAGCGAGGCGGAGCGCCCGGTAGCATGATTGTTCTGGATGAATTCAGGGATCTTTGGGGAATACTGGTGCTTTGACCCCGCTGGTCCTCAAAGTGCTGAGTGTGGAAAATGGGAAGTCTCCCTGGACCTCAAAATGCACAAGATGTCAGAAAAATGCAGCTCTCAGAGAACTGTAGTTTTTGGCTGGGGTGGGAGCGGAGAGCGGAGGGGCGGAGAGGGAGAGCGGGGCTCGTACTATGTTACAGCTCAAGTCCTGCTTACTTCACTGTCCATATATTTGTGTATTGTTAGACTCGTAGTTTTAAAATATAAGTTGAAATGCATGTCTAAAGATGCTTTGTTGAATAGCAGATTTCTAACCCCGTGGTTTGTTTAGTTCAGATCTTCCTCGGTTTCTGGCTCTCGCCACTAGCGGCTCTCCAAATCAGAGACCTTCCCCAACAGGCCTAAGGATGCGGGTGTTCACTTTGATAGCCAGGGGTTTTCTCCAGCAGTGTTCTCAGCTTGAAGCAAGTACAAGGGGAGGCACCAGGCTTTGATGACAGTTCTGATGTAGTCTTGTTTTCTGGTGATGGTCAGGCCTGCAGAATGAAGTCGCTGATGGCTCAAACCGTGAGGGGCGTGACGGACAGTCAGTGGGGACGCTTGCAGCGGCCCTGGGTGAGGAGTTCAGGGGACAGGTCCTGCCCACTGCATCTGGGACCAGTGCCAGTGCACCCGGCGTTCAGTGAGTGCACCTTCACTGTTGGAGTCTGACAGCATGCCCTCACCTGCCTCCTCCTTGTCCGAAGTTCTCGTTGTAGGCAAGCATTTAGAATCTCTCAAATACTTTCCCTTTGGAACCCGAGTACATGGACAGGGGTCTGGAGCTCAGACCTCACCTTCTTTGGAAAGGAACGGAGTTCCATCCATCTCCTGATGCAGGTGAGAAACTGCTAGGAGCTTCTAGGGGGTGAAACAATCTTAACCACACAGATGTTGGAGGATGGACTGGAGGGAATTAAGAGTTTTTTTCTTACTTTTTTTTTTTTTTTTTTAATCTGCTTAAATGGAAGTTGAGCTCCTTTTTTTTTTTGGAAGTTGAACTTGTTTCTTCAGTGATGTTTGTGTACCGTTGGAAATACCACCTTGTTCTAAGTACATTTTCAAAGGGAAGTCAAAACGCTGCTTAACAGACACAGGGGCGGCTAGGCAGGCAAGCCAGTCAAATGTGGTAGGAAACAAGATTCAGCCGGTAAATAAGGTCTAAACTAGAACAGCATCAAAAAGCACTAAAATGACACCAATAATATTCTGTTTGGAGGACCAAAGTGAGGCAGGGGAAAGAAAGGTACTTAACTATACAAAGAATGGAATCAGCGTTTAAAATTCCCTAACTACCTATTTTAATGTTTACCTTTTTTCTTGGCTTTTTAAGTCTGCCCATGTTCATATTTACCTGAGAGACCAATTGGCACCATAGGATGGCCTCAGTCTCACAGGTAAATAACAAAACACTCTGCAGACCGCCCGCCTAATTGTGTTTCATATTCTGGAAACGACAGGCCTCTGGGTCAACGGTGTGCTTCAGAAACTCACAGAGAAAAAGAAGCCCAGCAGGGGAGAGAATACCAGAAGTCCCTGCTCTTGGAGCTGGGGGTGCAGGGGGCAGATTTTTTGAAGTGTAAGGCAAGCTCTGATTTATGAAAAAGGTGATGTCAAAAACAACACCCTAACTCCATTCTATTGCATATTGTGTCTGTTTATAGACATGAGAATGCATGTCTCAAGTCTGACTGTTTACAACCCCATGGACAGTAGCCCACCAGGCAAAAATATTCAAGTGGGTCGCCATTTCCTTCTCCAGGGGGATCTTCCCAACTCAGGGAGCAAACTCTCATCTCTGCATTGGCAGGTGGTTTCTTTACCATGAGCCATCTGGGTAAACTGCTATTAAAAAAATCGTTGTTTGAAACTTGCATACCTTGTGGATTCTGTCATTTTGCACAGCCCTGGCACCCTTGGCCACATCCCCGGCCACGCACCCTGCAGGCGGGTGCCCAGGGCGTGCAGCAGAAGCCTGGTCCCTGGTGTCAGAGCCGCCTCCTCTCTCGCCCTACCTGGAACCTTGAGTGAATCACTTTTCCTCTCTGGCCTTCTTTTTTGTCCATCTGTAAAATGAGGGCTGAGCTGTGGGGTGGGGGTTCCCTAGCGTCTTAAATCTTTTCTGGCTCTGGTATCCTAGGAAGTAATCCATGAATTCTGTGTCTTGGGTACCGTTAGCAACGATCCTAAGCTGCCCGCCTAGATTCCAGAGTTTTATTCCACTCATGACAGACACGGGCACCTGACCCTCCCGGAGTGTGTGCCCCTCACTCCACAGGCGCCATCCCGTCACCCCCAAAGGAAGGCACTGCTCACGGGAAAGTCACGTTGGGGTGGGAGGCGGGGCAGGCTTTTTGACTTCAGAGTGATGGAGAGTGATGGCTCCTCCCTCTGGCCCTGGTTGTGGATGAATCGAGATGGCACTTTTTCAGCTGGTCCTCAGGCCCGTACGGGCAGGGACCTGAGACCATGACCCCCACTCTGTGCACAGCCACGCTTTCCCCTTTACGTTCCCTTTAGAGGGGGCAGCCGCACCCCTGCCTCCTCACGGCCCAGCATCCTTGGTCCTCCTCAGCTGTAGCCATCGCCGCCGCCCTCTTGCAGAGCGTTAACCTTTTGATTTAACTTTATTTGCCACAGCAGGACCATCACCAGAAAGGGAACAATACGCACTTGCCATCTGGCCTAGCCGCCCGAGGCACCCCGAACAGCCGAGGGTCCTCCGAGGGCCCGCGGTGAGCGGCGGCGGAGTTCCCACCAGCCTTGCTAGACGGGTGTCCTGTTTTTGTCCTTTTGCAAATCAACCTTTTAAAATCCAGATACAGGCTACAGTCAGTGACTCAGAAAACCATAAATAATACAGCAGTCTTTGCTCAAGGAAAAAAAAAACCAACCAAACCACAAAACCAAAAAAAGGTGTATCGACATTATCCTTAGCTGGTAACAAGTCGAAGATAAGTTCTTTTTTTTTTTTTTTTTCTTTTTTCTCCCCGTGACCCTTAAGCAAGTGTGACAGGCATTAACCTATCAATATTAGTGAGTGATTTAAAATACCAACCAACATTTGCCTGTAATAATTTCTGTTGTAAACGACTCCTTCTGGGCCCTCCTACCAATAATTCAGTGCTCATAAATCAGGACCCAGAGTGTGTTGCTTCTCTCTCTCTTGCCCTGGGCGATTCTGGAAGTCTTTTTTTCCTAGGGAGGATCTGGAATCCATTCACATCACATTCCCCCCCTTCTCTGCAGCCGTCTTCGTATGGGGCATTAGAAAGGAGCTCACGTCTGCAGAACGAGACAGAACCCTAAGCCCCACGCTGCCTTGTTCTGGTGACAGGAGGCATCCGACTTCCTTTTTTCATCACTCTTTCTAGGCACATGGTCCAGGAGTCCAACTAGCTCCTCGTGGAGAGAGTTCTTTCTAGATCCTTGCACATTAGCCAGCAGCGCGAAAGGTCCACACCAAGGTGGCGATTTTACTTAAGGTGAGGACTGTGGAAGGTAAAGGTTTTGAATTTTAGGAGAGACGGGTGGGGGAACCCACAGTGGTGGTCAGGAAATACAGAGAAGAAATCAGCGATAGAAAGTTCTGGATGCATACCAACCCAAGTACCAGCCCTGCCTGAACCCCTCCAGGCCTCCATTTTGCACCCTGCGTGGGTAACTTCTGACCCACATCTCGGCCCACAGAGGCAGCTTGGGTCCACACAGGCAACTGAATAAAACACCCGCTTCCAGCAAGGTAATTTCTTTAGAGTTAAAAGATTTATTAGGGAAGCCTGAAGAGTGGGGAGGGGGTGTCGGGGAGGGACCGAGACCCATCTGGTTGGTTGTGGGTCGTTTTTTATTAGAAGGGAGAAAAAAAAATCGCTCTGTGGGTTCATATGTCTAAGGAGAGCTCAATTAAAGTTATTTGCTGGAGCTTAAAATATGCCCGCACCTGCTTCAGCGTCAGGCCGAGAGACCCACACTCGCTCCCAGAGGCGGAGCCGATGAAGGCTCCTGTGGTGGGTTGGGGGGTGGTGGGGAGAGCCGGGCACCACGTTTCGCTGACACGTTGGCACCAGCTCAGAATGAGAGAGTCAGAGACCAGCCCGGAGGCAGCTTCCTGCTTTACCCGGAACCTGGGGCCTCGAGCCTGGCCTGTTCAGGAACCCAAAGGGCTCTTCTCTGTGGGAAGCAGGCCAGAAAGGATGGCACCTGAAGAGACCGTGATCTGGAAGGGATGGTGTCCCCTTCCCCGTGTCCCTCGCCTCTGAGTGGCCCCTTCCTTCTTGATCATGGGAAGAGAGTAATCTGTTTCAAAGGCCTGTTGTGAGGATAATAAATAAAAAGGGCCCGCATGCATAGAGCATTTGCTATGTATTAGGCACCAGACTAAGCCTGTTTGGCACATCACCCTGCTGGATTTTTACCGCGAGCCTAAGTGAGAGGTAATGTCGTCATGCACGTTTTATAGAAGAGGGAAGTGGTGTCAGGAGAGGTGAAATGCCTTGCCCACGGTTACTCAGCAACCCAGATTTGTGTGAGTCTGAAGCCTGAGCTTTCAAGTGTGTGCTGTACTCAGCTGCTCAGTTGTGTCTGGCTCTTTGTGACCCCACGCAGCGAAGGTCCACACCAAGGTGGCGATTTTACTTAAGGTGAGGACTGTGGAAGGTAAGGGAATTAGGGGGTGGGTGGTCAGGAAATACAGAGAAGAAATCAGCGATAGAAAGTTCTGGATGCATACCAACCCAAGTACCAGCCCTGCCTGAACCCCTCCAGGCCTCCATTTTGCACCCTGCGTGGGTAACTTCTGACCCACATCTCGGCCCACAGAGGCAGCTTGGGTCCACACAGGCAACTGAATAAAACACCCGCTTCCAGCAAGGTAATTTCTTTAGAGTTAAAAGATTTATTAGGGAAGCCTGAAGAGTGGGGAGGGGGTGTCGGGGAGGGACCGAGACCCATCTGGTTGGTTGTGGGTCGTTTTTTATTAGAAGGGAGAAAAAAAAATCGCTCTGTGGGTTCATATGTCTAAGGAGAGCTCAATTAAAGTTATTTGCTGGAGCTTAAAATATGCCCGCACCTGCTTCAGCGTCAGGCCGAGAGACCCACACTCGCTCCCAGAGGCGGAGCCGATGAAGGCTCCTGTGGTGGGTTGGGGGGTGGTGGGGAGAGCCGGGCACCACGTTTCGCTGACACGTTGGCACCAGCTCAGAATGAGAGAGTCAGAGACCAGCCCGGAGGCAGCTTCCTGCTTTACCCGGAACCTGGGGCCTCGAGCCTGGCCTGTTCAGGAACCCAAAGGGCTCTTCTCTGTGGGAAGCAGGCCAGAAAGGATGGCACCTGAAGAGACCGTGATCTGGAAGGGATGGTGTCCCCTTCCCCGTGTCCCTCGCCTCTGAGTGGCCCCTTCCTTCTTGATCATGGGAAGAGAGTAATCTGTTTCAAAGGCCTGTTGTGAGGATAATAAATAAAAAGGGCCCGCATGCATAGAGCATTTGCTATGTATTAGGCACCAGACTAAGCCTGTTTGGCACATCACCCTGCTGGATTTTTACCGCGAGCCTAAGTGAGAGGTAATGTCGTCATGCACGTTTTATAGAAGAGGGAAGTGGTGTCAGGAGAGGTGAAATGCCTTGCCCACGGTTACTCAGCAACCCAGATTTGTGTGAGTCTGAAGCCTGAGCTTTCAAGTGTGTGCTGTACTCAGCTGCTCAGTTGTGTCTGGCTCTTTTGTGACCCCACGGCCTGTAGCCTGCCAGGCTCCTCTGTCCATAGGATTCTTGAGGCAAGAACACTGGAGTGGACCGCCATTTCCTCCTCCAGGTGATTTTCCTGACCCAGGGACCGAACCTGCATCTCTTGAGTCTCCTGCATGGGCAGGCAGATCCTTTACCATGGTGCCACCTGGAAAGCCCCCAGACTACACTTGCTCTTAGCCAAAAGACCGACAAGTGAGGAGATTGCCGGGTGAAAAAGACTTCCCAGTCGACACGGCGGGGGCACACATTGGCTGTGTCCTGAGATGTTCTCTGGTTCTCATTTAAAATGTCCTTTGTCCCTGACAGTCTCAGTTTAGAAAAGGTCTTCCTCGAATAAGGGCCCCACACATGCTGATACTGTCTTTCCTGCCAGCCTTGACAGAGCCCAGGCCTGGGGGAATGCAAAGGGGTCTTGAGGCTGCCACCTGCCTTCAGAAGCAGAGGTAGTTGGTTTCAGAGTCTCCTCCCTAGCTCACACTGTTCCATGTGTTCCTTTTTAAAGATGGTTTCTGATTCCTAGGTAGCCCGCCAGAAACAGAGTGAGTTGTAGATGCTGGGAAAACCCTTCACATATGGGACAGGGAGAACTGGTCAACTTTCAGCGATGCATTCTACTGTTAAGCAGACTTTTCTATTAATTTCTTTAATTTTATTGTTAATCAGACTGTATCTTTTTAGACAATTCTTTATTCTCGAAGATTTGACGTTGGGATATATTCAGGGAGAATCCAGGGGCCAGTGAATGTAATCTCTCCTGGAAGGGGGCGTTTGGATCATGTGACTTATGGAGATTCATAATTAGCTCTCAGGCACCCTGTCTTTTCCTAAATAGACCACCAGTGTCCAGAAAAATTACCATCTGCTGCCCATATATTGGGTTAGCCCAAAAGTTCATTCGGGTTTCTCTGTAACATCCTTATAGTAAAACTCAAACGAACTTTTTGGCCAAGTCATGTATTTATCTCAGGTGGCACTAGTGGTAAGGAACCCACCTGCCAATGCAGGTAGATGTAAGAGACTCAGGTTCAATCTCTGGGTCGGGAAGGTCCCCTGGAGGAGGGCATGGTTACCCACTCCGGTATTCTTGCCTGGAGAATCCCTTGGACAGAGGAGCCTGGTAGGCTACAGTCCATGGGGTCACACAGAGTCCAACATGACTGAATGACTGACTAAGCCTGCACCCATCTACAGTATCTACATCTACTGCAACTTGTCCATGATCATTTGATACTAACTTAAGAAATCATATATATTCTGGAGTGGTGTCTGGGCAAGGGTGTTGACTGACAGACCCCACGGATAAAAGATCTCTGGCCAACCAGGTGCCAATAAGGACCCCAGGCTCCTTGTAGGTTCACTGTCTTATCCTGGAAAACTCTTTTTCTTGTGCATTGCAGCGTGCATTCGGGGTTGGTCTCACTTTATCAACTTTTTCATCACACGTTAAAGAAGGTCAAAGTCACAGGAAGAAATGTAATAGGCTGGGTGTTTTTGCAGGAGGAGATGGGTCAAGGCAACTTCTTATCAAGAGGTGGAGAAAAGGGCCTACCCTGGTGGTCCGGTGGTTAAGAATCTGCCTTCCATTATGGAGGACTAGGGTTTGATCCCTGGTCGAGGAAGTAAATCCCACATGCCTTGCGGCAACTAAGCCTGCACACTGCAACTAGAGAAAGACTAAATGTTGTAATGAAGACCCAGCTCTACCTTACAAAAAAAGATGCTAAGAAAGAACTTCGATTTGTTCAGAAAGACAGTTTGGAAGCCTCCAACTCATGGTTTATATAATGGAATACAGCCCTCCTGTGTTAGTTGCTCAGTCGTGTCCAGCTCTTTGTGACCCCATGGGACTGTCGCCCGCCAGGCTCCTCTGTTCATGTGGTTCTCCGGGCAGGAATGCTGGAGTTGGTAGCTGTGTCCTTCAGCACAATTCTGACCTCAGTTCTTCTGTTGCAGTTCCTTTCTTTTTGCCTAGATTGATGATCTGTGACTTGGCAAATGGGCAGATGAGGGCAACATCCAGGAAGTGATTCCCTCGAGGTCGCTGGGACTCCTGGAAGCAGGCCTTGGCCCGGAAGTGTGGAGGGGACTCAGCGCCTGGGCCGCAGCACTGCCTGGGCTTTCTCCACCTGCGCCCGGGGCCGCCTTCAGCCCCTTAGGTTACACGTGCCGGGACATGCACTGACCTCTCCAGAACCCATGGGCCTCCTTCCCCCGTTGCAGAGGTGTTGCTGTCCCTCAGGCCTCAGGCTAGAAGCAAAAGCCCTCTTTCCCTTTGAGAAGGAGCCAGCCCCACGTGGAGTGGGGTGGAATGGGTACCCATGTCTAGGGTGTGTTAGAAGTTCCCCACTCTTGTTTCCCTTTGGCTTCTCTCACCTTGCCCTGTGTCAGCTTCCTCCCCAAATGATCGAATCGTTTGGGGAGGAGGTTGAAATAGTAGGTCGTTGGGGGATCAGTTGGAGAGATCACCTGGGGAGGTGGCAGGGCTCCTGTAAAATTAGTCATTCTTTGGTTTTTTTGGCTGCACCTTGTGGCATGTGGGGTCTTAATTCCCTGACCAGAGATCAAACCTGAGTCCCCTGCATCTGAAGCTAGGAGTCCTTTTTTAAAAATTTCTGGTTGTGCCGAGTCTTTGTTGTTGCATGAGCTTTTCTCTAGTTGTGGGGAGTAGGGCTTGTGGTGCTTGGGTTTCTCACTGTGTTGGTTTCTCTTGCTGTGGAGCATGGGCTCTGGAGCTTGGGCTTTATAGTTGTGGCACATGGGTTTAGTTGCTCTGAGGCCTGTGGGATCTTCCTGATCCCAATGCAGAGATCACGCCCAAGTCTCCTGCATTGGCAGGTGGATTCTTCACCGCTGAGCCACCAAGGAAGTCCCTTGGAAGCTCAGAGTCTTAACTACTGGACTGCCAGGGAAGTCCTCACTGTTTGTGTCTCTTAAATGAGTCATGCTGGGTTAGGTGCCACCAGTGTAGCTGAGGACGGGAAACATGGGGCTGCAGCCCAGTCGGAGTCGATGACAGCCGTGCTGCTCTGGGCCCGGCACAGATCTCTGGGGTTTCCCTTGCTTCATCTGATCTGATGTTTGCTATTTAAGTCAATGTCCTCCTAGCCTCACTGGCAGAGGCAGGGCAAGGGGCAGAAGAAGTGACTTCAGGGCACGACTGTGAATGTATAGATGGGATCGGGAGGGAGGGGAATCTCGTTTAGCAGAGGACTCTCATGTCCCCTGGTGGCCTTATGGCGGTCATCTGTCCTGTGTTTTTAGTTCGAATGGTAAGAATCAAACTACCGATACTTTTTGAGTCGGTACCCTCGCGGATGTCTGTCATCTCCTGCTGAAAGACGACAAGTAGAATTTCTCCCCTAGTGTGGGCTCAGCTTCGAAATTCCCTTTGCATTTCATATATTATTTTTGGCAACTGAGGAAAAAACATAGAATTCGCCACCTCCAAAGGCGTGCGCCCTTCAACGCGCCCTGGGGCTGGTCTCAGCATGGCCCGTGCCGGGGTGGGGGGAGAGATGAGACAGCAGCCACGGAGAATCTGAACAGACGCAGGGCCGTGGAAGGCGTGGTCAGTGCGTGCCTGTAACATTGCTGAACTAAATATGTTACACTGGCTCTTTATAGGCTGAATAAGTGCTCTGAGTTCTAACAAAGTAAACCAAAGTAAACATCGCTCTTATGGGAAATAAAATTCCATGTGGTTAGAGGCAGGGCTGTGATTATTAATTCAGTGGCAATGAAAAGACCATGGAAATAGAGTAATGTTATTGACTCTGTCTGAAAAACAATGTAATATCTGCCACACACACACGTGTGCATAGTGGAAGTGAAAGCGTTCATCGCTCAGTTGTACCTGACTCTTTGTGAGCGCATGGGCTGGAGCCCGCCAGGCGCTTCCGTCCAGGGGATTCTCCAGGCAAGAATACTGGAGTGGATTGCCATTTCCTCCTCCAGGGGGCTCTTCCCAACCCAGGGACTGAACCAGGGTCTCTTGCATTGCAGGTGGATTGTCTACCAGCTGAGCCACCCGGGAAGCCCGTCTAATTTAATTCCAAAGGGTGGGTGGTGGGAGACGGGGAACGGGTGCTTCTCATCTTTAGTTGTAAATTAATGTAGGTAGGTATCATCTCTCCGTCAATTATTATTACTGAGCTCGCTACAGAAATTGGTAAGGGAAACAGAGTGAGAAAAGGCAGCATTGCAGAGGTAAAGACTGAGTTTCTGTAAAGTGTGTGTGTGTGTGTGTGTGAGTGTGTGTAGACAACCCAGTTTACCTTTTATAACCGTTATCTACTGAACTGGAGAGTTCTCAGAGCTCTCTTGGCCTGCAGCCTTGTCTGGAGTGCATGCTTTCCTAATGTGCATTTTAACGTTAAATGATTTTTAATATTCTACATATGGTCTCATGGTTTCCAGTCTCTTCCCTGGGAAGGAGCAGGGCCGTGGTGTGATGATGAAGAGTGGACTCTGTCCAGGACACCCACTTACTTCCCTCCACGTCGAGCATGTGCTGCTCCCATTACACACTGGGCCGTCTCTCGAGATTACAGTTGTCCTATCTAATCCCGTCCTATTTTGTTCCCTCCACCCAACTGAGAAGGATGCATTGTTCTCAGACATTCTCCTTTTAATTAAATGCAGTAGATATGTCACGTCCGTGAAATACTCCAGGTCTGTTTTCACATCTGCAGACATTTTCTCCTCCTCGCCTTCCATTTGGCTTCTTGGAAAGAAAACCAAATTTAAATGTATACTTGGGTTAAATGATGGGTGGTATGCAATTTGCCTGGACAGTTTAGATAGGATCTTTATTTTTTGGGGGGTTCCTAATTGCAACAGAATGTTCTCTGTCCCTGCTCTTTGCAGACATGTACCATAGCCCTCACCATACTTGTCCAGCATTTGGTTTGAATGCAGCCATTCTTGTTCGGTTTGGTTCAGCTGAGCCCACGTCTACCTCCATGGGTGCTGGGGTTTACAAGAGAACTAACTAGGGTGTGGAGTTCTGCTGGTGTGTCACGTTTTCCTTGCGGGGGGAATGATTCGCTAATTGATCTATTGGTACAAAGTACTGGCAGGATTTTCTAGGTGCCTAGCACTTGGTTCCTTCATCCTCAGTGAAGAAACCTGATATCACGGAAAATTCTCCATTCAATTATAATTTTAAAATACTGGAGTAAACTCCTAGCAATTCACAAGAGGCTAAACGAGAGCCCCATTAGAAGGGTACTACAAGTAAACATTATTAATTATAAAAAATTGCCTAAATTAGATTTTTTCACACCTGCTTCTTGCTTAATTAGCTAGCAATCCGCATATTCCATTCAGTTGAACTCTTACTATTTATTCAAGCATACTTGACATTAACATACTGTTTGATGTTTGATATACTCAGTTTTAATTTAACCACATGACAACAAATGGTGTTTGTGAAATACCAGTGAGCTGGAAAAATACCCTGTATTGGAGACGCACATGGGACTGAATAGAGGATTTTTCTCTAGGAAGAGCTGGAAGGCAGTAAGAAAACGGGTCTCATTTTTTAAAAAAAATTTCCTGTTTTTGTTCCTATTCTCTATCATACCCCTCAACAAAGCTTTGGAAGGACCTAAAAGACGCCACCAGGCTGTATATAATGCAGACTATCCTCGATAACATTGGTGATGGAGAAGTATTGTCCACACATGGGCTCTTACAGAGCTGCCCTCATATTAGGTGGCCACACCCTGGCCATCCTTTAGGGATTTAGGAAGACAGCAGGGACTGGAGGATCTTCCAGGTAAATGGGGCTGGCTAGTGTTAGGGAGAAAGTCTTGCCCTCCAGCAGTGAGTCATATTCCTAGGTCTTGGCTAAGCCAAGGTGACCAGATGATCTCTCCTAGGGGGATATCTGAAACTAAGCATCTCCCTCCATACTATTCTTACACCTGAGAGTCCAAAGTCACTCCCTTCAAAGTTATATAAGCAACAGGCATGGGTTAGACAGGTTCAGCGTCGGCCTGCCCACAGAGACCTTGGACGATCTCAGTCACCCGCGTATAATTGGATTTAATCCTTCAACTTTCTGCCCTGTTCCTCCCACGAGCCACGTGACGGAGCCCTGGTTGTGATTCCTGTCAGCCACTTGGTGACACGAGTGCCTCGCCATCTAGTGATGAAATGCAACTCCGAAAACCCCTGGGGCCATGAGACAAAAAGAAAATCGTCTCCATAATGTATCGATTCTGACTAATGACATCAACCTTGGTTGAAATCGACCGATCAAATTATAAATTGGCTCCTAGCAATTAAGACTAAACGAGAGCCCCATTAGAAGGGTACTACAAGTAAACATTATTAATTATAAAAAATTGCCTAAATTAGATTTTTTCACACCTGCTTCTTGCTTAATTAGCTAGCAATCCGCATATTCCATTCAGTTGAACTCTTACTATTTATTCAAGCATACTTGACATTAACATACTGTTTGATGTTTGATATACTCAGTTTTAATTTAACCACATGACAACAAATGGTGTTTGTGAAATACCAGTGAGCTGGAAAAATACCCTGTATTGGAGACGCACATGGGACTGAATAGAGGATTTTTCTCTAGGAAGAGCTGGAAGGCAGTAAGAAAACGGGTCTCATTTTTAAAAAAATTTCCTTTTTTTGTTCCTATTCTCTATCATACCCTCAACAAAGCTTTGGAAGGACCTAAAAGACGCCACCAGGCTGTATATAATGCAGACTATCCTCGATAACATTGGTGATGGAGAAGTATTGTCCACACATGGGCTCTTACAGAGCTGCCCTCATATTAGGTGGCCACACCCTGGCCATCCTTTAGGGATTTAGGAAGACAGCAGGGACTGGAGGATCTTCCAGGTAAATGGGGCTGGCTAGTGTTAGGGAGAAAGTCTTGCCCTCCAGCAGTGAGTCATATTCCTAGGTCTTGGCTAAGCCAAGGTGACCAGATGATCTCTCCTAGGGGGATATCTGAAACTAAGCATCTCCCTCCATACTATTCTTACACCTGAGAGTCCAAAGTCACTCCCTTCAAAGTTATATAAGCAACAGGCATGGGTTAGACAGGTTCAGCGTCGGCCTGCCCACAGAGACCTTGGACGATCTCAGTCACCCGCGTATAATTGGATTTAATCCTTCAACTTTCTGCCCTGTTCCTCCCACGAGCCACGTGACGGAGCCCTGGTTGTGATTCCTGTCAGCCACTTGGTGACACGAGTGCCTCGCCATCTAGTGATGAAATGCAACTCCGAAAACCCCTGGGGCCATGAGACAAAAGAGAAAATCGTCTCCATAATGTATCGATTCTGACTAATGACATCACTTGTTGTAGGGGATTCAGATGGATAGCCCCTGGCCTGTCTCCAGCGCGACACCATTCTACATCTGACTCTGATCAAACTGTCTGTAAATCATTTTGAACTTGGGCTCTGTAGATGTTGTGTTCACACCACGGAACTAGGACTTGGGTTTGACATCATTATTCTTCGAGGGGCTGTCTTTGTTTAAGAGCCACTTCAAGTTCTTGGCTGCTGGAAAATAGAGAAGCTTGTTAGCCGAGGAAAACATGTTGATGTCACACACTTGCAGATGTTTCTTTCTTTCTTTCTTTTTTTTCGATCAGGCTGTGTAGATCCAGGAAAGTGTGTAGCATTCCCCATGATGGATGGATGGTTTTGGGTTCAGAGGCCAGATTCAGATGTCAGGGTAATAGAAGCAGTCCAGAGGGTCGCCGTCTCTGGGGACTTGGCAAATGTACATGGGGACCAATACTTCCTGCTTCTGAAAGGGCCTGTTATCTCAAGACCAATGTGATATCTGAGGCAACTGGGTACCAGAAACCAGATGCATCAAAGGCTACCACCTCCAGTATACTGTACTCATATTGCTCCCAACCTGAAAGAGAGAGGGTCTTGGATAGGATTTGGAATCAAAACTTCAACCACCTTCTCATTTGTCTGGTTTTCCTTCATGTGTGGGGACACGCTAACTCACAATGTGATTCGAATGGAGCAAGAAACAAATAGGACTTGTTTTTGGCATTGAAAGTGTACATCTGTCCCCACCTGTGTTTATTATTTGTGATTAGATGTGACTGCTCCTTATGTCCAGGTCAACTGAGAAGTGGCGGAAGGACTGTTTTGTGTGTGCATGGGAGAGGGGCCATACAGCATGTGGGATCTTAGTTCTCCAACCAAAGATCATACCCACACTCTGTGCAGCGTCCTAATCACTGGACTGCCAGCGATGTCCCTTGAAGGATATTTTTGAATTATGGAAAATATAGTTGGCTTAAGATCCCTTGGAGGAGGAAATGGCAGCCCACTCCAGTATTCTTGTCTGGGGAATCCCACGGACAGAGGATCCTGGCGGGCTACAGTCCACAGGGTTGCAAAGAGCTGGACAGGACTGAAGTGACACAAGTCAGTATAGACTGTGTAAAGACCGTTTGCATCGACCGTAGTCTCTAAAAAGTTAACAGAAAGGGAGCTTTCAACTCGATAGGAATAATGGTGAGTGTGTTTCCCATGTCAGGGGGCAGACCCACTGCCATTGGCTTACTTTGCACCCGATCGCCACTGTGGGCTCCCCGGCTGCTGGGAGCCCGTGTGAAAGGACTCATCGTTCTTTTCTGTTCAGAGTTTAGAGCCATTTAGGAAAACCAGCAAAATGAAAGGGAGTCTTCTTTTGTTGAAGACTCAGAATGTCCCATAAATAACAAACTATAAAATTCCTTTAAATTACTGTAGGGCAGTTGAATTCCTATCTCTTGATAAATTTACATTGTAAACTGTTTCTTTCAGAAATTTTCAAGCACATGTGAAAGTCAGGAGAATAGTATAATGAATCTTCATATAACCTATTGCCCAAACTTGTTTCATATATATTCCAATGTTCTTTTTGAAATTTAATTGTAATTTTCCATTATTTCTCTTTTTAATCTGTATAACACAATGTAGTATACATTTTTTGCCTCTTTTTTCCCCACATGCCATAAATATAATAAAATAAGTCTTTGGGTTGAATTTTTTTTTGTTTGTTTGGAGGGGTGGGGACGGAGGGGGCTGGTGGGCCACTTCTCTTGGTCTTTTTGTTTATCTATTTCTATCCATCTTTGTTCTCTGGCCCTTGTGGGCCTCCTGTTGCAGCGGCCTCTGTTGTTGCAGAGCACCGACTCTGGGCGCATGCGCCCCAGAGCTTCGGCTCAGTAATTGGACACATCGGTCCAGCTGCTCTGCGGCATGTGGGATCCTCCCAGGCCAGGGATCAAACCGGCGCCCCTTGCACTGCAAGGTAGTGTCCTTACCCACTGGACCACCAGGGAAGCCCTGGGTTGAATTTTTATAGTAATTGATATAGGCATTTGTGAATATACACATAACATTTAAAAAACGTGTGGAGATATATATATATATATATATATATATGTATACACTCAGTCTCTTCAGTCATGACCAACTCTTTGGAACCCTATGGACTGTATCCTGTCAGGGTCCTCTGTCCATGGGCACTATCCAGGCAAGAATACTGGAGTATATATATATAAGTGTATGTATATGTATGTGTGTATATATATATATACACACACACATATATATATATATATATATATACACACTTATATTCCAACAGCATTATTCTCATTCATAATTTTCAGAGTCTAAAGCTGAGAAATTGAAAGAGGTGCAGAAAGATACCTTTTTGTTGTTGTTGTTATTTAGTAGCCAATGCTTCGTGACCCCCATGGGTTGTAGCCCACCACGCCCCTCTGTCCATGGGATTTTTCAGGCAAGAATACTGGAGTGGGTAGTCATTTCTTTCTCCAGGGGATCTTCCAACCCAGGGATCAGACCTGCACCCCTGCTTGGCAGGTGGGTTCTTTACCACTGAGCCACCTGAGAAGCCAAAGATACCTGTAAGTAGATTTAAGTACATGCCGCATTCTGGCTTTCTTTCTGAAGAATCTACAGGTGGTTCTTTACTGGGGTAAAAAATCCTGTCCATCCCAGCAACGCCAGCTCTCAGGAGCTCTTTTGATGATGCTTTAGAGAGTCAAAGAGGAAAGGCTCTTGCATATGCAAAATATTTTCAGAGGACCATTTCTTCATTAAAGACTCATCTTGTGTGAGAAACATCGGCAGATATCTTCCCGCGAAGCAGAAGATATGCAGTAAATCGAGCCTTTCCAGTGGGGTTCATCCTGACTGTTGATACGACAGATGATAACCCCAGAATTTTAACTTCTTGGATGACATCAGTGAGATCTGAGGACTTTTTATTCTGGCCATGGGTTTGTGTATTTGTAAAGTTTGTTTTCCGAGGCAGTGGTTTGATGATGGGCAGTACTGCCTACTTTATGAGCTAGCTTTAGGGGCCCTTCGCTGGAGTGTGTGCAGAGAGCCTCAGCTGGCCCAGGGGTGTGGAATTGGTCCTTTCAGCTGGACTCCTAGTTCTTTTATTTGTTTCCATTTGGCTGTACTGGGTGTTCACTGATGTGAATGGGCTTTCTCTAGTTGCAGAGACTGGGGGCTCTTCCCTAGCTGTGGTGTGCCGGCTTAGTTGCTCCGTGGCATGTGGGATCTTCCCAGATCAGGGATCGAACTGGTGTCCCCTGCACAGCAAGGTGGATCCTAAACCACTGACCACCAGCGAAGCCCTTCCACTTCTTTGAAAATAGGCTGTCTAGGGACTTCCCTGGCCGTCTAGTGGTTAAGAGTCCACCTTCCACTGCATGGGTCTCGGGTTCAATCCCTCGGTGGGGAGCTAGTGTCTCGTGTAGCACAGCCAAAAAACATAACCATTAAGTAAAATAATTAAAAAAAATAGGCTGTTCATCTGATCACTGACTTTCCTTCACTCAGGAACTTAAATGAGGTCACGATACTGAGCATGTGTACATCCTGGTTGGACCTGGCTGTCGTGGGGCAGAGACTCCTGGCCTCAGACCCTCCTAGATCACTGCTTCAGGGTAGCAGATGGCTGTGTGCATGCTCAGTTACTCAGTCGTGTCCACCTCTTTGCAGCCACATGGACTGTAGCCCCCCACACGCCTCTACCTGTGGGATTCTCCAGGCAAGAATCCTGGAATCCAGGGGATCTTCCCGACCCAGGGATTGAACCCACGTCTCTTGCATCTCCTGCACTGGCAGGCAGGCTCTTTACCACCAGCGCCACCTGGGAAGCCCTTTTGGAGACTTCTTTGCATCATAAAACCATGTAAGAAGGCGCCTTCCCTTCGCTCTCCTGAGAAGCGATATTACTGCTACACAGCAGGGAAAGAAAGCGTCTCAGCATTTCCAATTTTGTTGGATGGAAGTTTCCTCTTGGGCACAGCATGTTTTAAGAGCTTTAAGAGCCACTTCAGAAAAGGAACACAGCAGAGAAGCTGGTATCAGGAGACCAGAGGCCAGAGAGACCAAGAAACCTGGGTGTAGTGGGGTTTTAGTGGGGGGCTGCTCTGCAGTTCAGGGACTGCATCAGGGACAGATGAGAGCGGAGATGACCAGGAGTGTTTGTGATGACCGAGGGTCTTCTTTCCTAGCTCCCTGGTAACATTTGCCCCCGAAGCATCCCCGTTCCCGCCTTTTAACCCTTCTATTTTGGATACCAGGTTTTAGATGGGACTGCAGAGAGGGACTGCAGAGAACGTGATGGTTAGATAGTGTTGCCGGCTCCATGGACATGAACTTTGGCAAACTCTGGGTTATCGTGAGGGATGGGGAGCCTAGCATGCTGCAGTCCATGGGGTTGCCAAGAGTTGGACGCGACTTTGTGACTGAACAGTGACTGGCAGAGATGGAATTCTAGGTAATGAAAGCTAGAGGGAGAGGAAGCGGGCAGAAACTGGAGACAGAGATACTCGGAGGAATGGAGAAATGGCTGTGGGGTGAAGGACCAAGCTGGCAGAGAGCTGTGGGCTTTCAGGAAGAACAAAATGAAAAACAAAACGTATCTCCCCAAACAACAGAATAGAATCAGTCCCACTATGGGAAGAAAAATCTTGGTTACCACAACTCGTGTGCTTGTAAAAACACATTTAAAGTTTGAATGAGTTGTCCCCCTCCCCATCACCCTCTACCCCACTCTGGAAGCCAAAAAACCCAGCCCTACATTGCTCCAATCTTTGAGGAGGCTGTTACCAAATCTAAGGCATCTTTAACTTTTTATTTTGCATTGGAGTATAGTCAATTAACAGTGCGGTGATAGTTTCAGGTAGACAGTGAAGGGACTCCGCCATACATAGACATGCGTCCGTTCTCCCCAAACTCCCCTCCCTCCAGGCTCGTAACAGGGAACAGTGTTCCCTGTTCCATACCGTAGGTCCTTGTTGGTTATCCATATTAAATATAGCAGTGGGTACATGACCTTCCCAAACTCACGAGCTGTCCCTTGCTCCCAGGGAAGTTTGTTCTTTAAGTGTGTTTCTGTTTTCTAAATAAGTTCAACCGATCTAAGACATCCTCGAGCCCAAGAACTCCTGAGTGGTCCGCCCCCACCTCTCTGTAAAGCTCGGCCTCGGTTTATCCTTCCCTAGTGCCGTTCTCCTTGTCCTTTCACTGCTCTCACTTGAGGCGGTGGCCAAGGACCCAGTCTTTAGAGCTGCTGCATGGGCTTCCCGGTGACTCAGACAGTAAACAATCCGCCTGCCAAAGCAGGAGCCGTGGGTTCCATCCCCGGGTCAGGAAGATCCTCTGGAGAAGGGAATGGCAACCCGCTCCAGTATTCTTGCCTGGGAAATCCCACGGCCAGCAAATCCTGGCGGGCTACAGTCTGTGGGCCCTCAGAGCACTGGACACGACTGAGCACACACGTGACTCAGCACTCACACATGCACGAGGCTGATCTTGCCACTCAGAGCAAAGTTATGGTAAACGAAGCATCCAGTCTCGATTTTTCTTTTTCCTCTGGAAGACGTTACTTCAGACTCTACTGAAGTCATAATAACACCAGCCCCACTGGGTCACCATATGCGGGTGGCGGGGAGGGGGAGCTCTCTGGGGCCTTAGTGTACACACTCAGGGAGAGAAACAAAGAGAAAGAAAGGAGCGGTCCTATTGGCAAGTGTTGTTAGGTAGTGTAAACAATGGCCAGTCACTGGCATGGAGCGTGGGCTCAGATTCCAATAGCACTCGATGGGGAGCCTTCCTTAAAAAATTAGAAGAAGCTGAGTTGGAGCTGGTCCATGCTGGGAATGGCAGAAGAAGCAAAAACAAGGGTAAATGAATGGAAATTAAGCAGCAGGAAATGGGGATTTGGCACAAAGTTGGAATTTGAAACTGCAGAGAGGTGTCAGTGATAAGGTTGTATAGAGTTTCTGGCCAAAAAGAAAAAAAAAAAAGAGAGAGAGAAGGACTGCAGATGTGTTCATTGAATAAAGTGCAGATGGGGAAGGGGGTAGGAAGGGGAAAAAAAGGCCCGGGAAATCGTAATGAGTGGAGGTGCATTTCTGTTTTGCAAAGCTCTAAAAATTCGTCTCCCTGTGTGTCTGGATGGAATTACAGGTTGGTTCAGATTGTTCCAATCGACGGGAGAGATTAAGGCCGCATTTATTTATTTTTACCTTTTCCTGCTCTGGGCCAACGGGGCCGTTTCTGTCAGGAGGCTCCCGGTGGGGCTGGGCCAGGCCTGGTTCCAGGGGTGAGTCGCTCCTTTGAGGCTCCCTTTGGAACTCCAGCCATCCGCTTCTTTGTGGGTAGAAAGGAGAGGGACATCTCCACAGAGCGCGCATCGTGATGCGGATGCATTATCTGCCTGGAGGAGCCCTCGGGGCGAGGGGGGGGCGACCCACTCGAGCGGTCCCTCATCGGCTCTGGAGGGGAGCCTGATCCTTTTGGTTTGGCCCCCAACCCCACTGTCTCACTCCCATCTGGGGACTGGGGGGCTGGGCTGAACCTCTTTAGCAGAGTTATGGGACAGTCCTTGACTTTAAACACTGTCTTAATTGGCTTAATGAACAGGAAGACTGATGTTGGCCACTGTATTGTAACCTGATCCTTAATTTACCTTGATTGTCACTGGGAAGAACTAAATATCCTAAAAGATCCAGCCAAATCCTAGCGCTCCATAGACAGTGGGCATGCTGGAACCAAGCTGCAGAGTGGGGCAGGGGCGGGGAGGTGGGACCGTCTCAGATTCTGAACGAGGAGGGGTATGTGGGGCAAGTCACTTGGTCATCCTTTTTTAAAAAATTTGCTTATTTTTAGTTGAAGGATAATGGCTTTATAATGTTGTTTGGGGTTTCTGCCATGCATCAACATGAATCAGCCATACGTATCCATATGCCCCCTCCATCTTGAACTCCGTCCCACCTCCCACCCCACTTTGCCATCCTTCAATGTCCATTTCTCCTTTTCCCAGCAGGACTAGCTATAACTACACAAGGTATTTTAGAGCATTTATTTGTTCGCTGAAATGCTTGTGAACACATATACATGAGAGGATCCTGCAGGCCAGCCTGTAGTTTCTTCTGCAAAGCGCCCTAATCTTCATCATCTGTGGGCAGGAAGGTCTGATGGCGTCTTAGCCAAGAGCTGAGGACGGTCTGAACACACACAGCCGTCTTTCTTCCAAAGAGTGAAAGCGAGTGCTACAGGGTGTGCCCTGTGGCCCCTCTGGCCGTGTTTTAAGAGCAGTGGAAGATGTAGCAGTGAACGGGAAATCCTGGCCAAGATCTCCAATCTGTCAATATGGATATTGGCAAAGGCGCCACGGTGGGTAATATATCAGCCCAGACTTCCTGCTTTCCTCCACTTGATGAGCAGCATTTCCTTGGGGAGGAGCGCCAGTGTCACATGTTCTGTATCAGAGCTGCTGACGTAAGAGTCTGGACCACATTCAAGTCTGATTGCGTGTCATCTCCGGAAAGCATACTGTTTAAATGTCAGCGTTTAGAAGTGAAAATTGGATAAGACTTGGGAAGGGGGTGGCCGTGAAAGCCTCTCTGTCTCAGCAGTGCCACCTGCCCCCGCGGAGGGCTCCATCCTTGCCTTTCCGCTTTCTCTGATGTTTCTGAACCGAAAATAATGGCCACCCTTCCCCATCCATCTGTGGACTTAGCTGTATGTCCTCCCATGCTTTTTCGAGGAGGAGGGGCTAGAAAATGTACCTCAAGAGTTCGATTTCTTTTCTATTCTCAGTTATCTGTACAGAAGGTAGCACAGAGACCCGGGGAGACCCGTTTAAGGGCTGCAGCCTGGACGGGCACCATCAGGTGACAGTGCCCTTGACCGTGGCCGGTGAATGCGTGCTTTGAGGGCGTCAACAGTCAACTCTCTGAAACACTCTCCTTCCTTCCTTCATGTCCTTTATCTCTTCTTTTAAAAACATCAGTAGACTACCCAAAAATATAGAAAATGTGTTAAAAATAACAATATTTAGGGGCTTCCCTGGTGGCCCAGGGGGTAAAGAATCCGCTTTGCAGTGCAAGGGGCACCGGTTTGATCCCTGGCCCGGGAAGATCCCCTGTGCCGGGAAGCGGATGGATCGGTGCGTCCAATTACGAGCCAGCTCTCTGGAGCGCATGCGCCCAGAGCCAGTGCTCTGCAGCGAGAGAGGCCACTGCAACGGGAGGACTACACAGGCCAGGGAATAAAGATAGATGAAAAATAAATGGTGACTTAGAGGCAAAAAATTAAAAACTGTTTTAAAAAAAACAGTATTTAAAATACCTTCCTAAAATCTGTTATCCTTTTTATATGTGCTGCTAAACACACGAATGTATACATTTTACAGGCTGGCAAGTGGCTATGGCTGAGTCATGCTGATGTTTGACAGAAACCAGCACAGTTCTTTAAGGCAATTACCCTTCAATTAAAAAATAAATAAATGAATATTTTCTATTATCCGCTGAACTTTTTAAAGCCCTCCAAATGCCTAAGCGTCTCAAAATATAAATAATAATCCTACCTATAAAATATCTCCTGAGCTTTCCCCTTCTCTGTTCCTGCTGCCTCCGCCCTAATGCATCCCCTAATCTCTCACCGTGACTAATATAATGGCCTCGCAGGTGGTTTCCTGCCTCCAGGCGCTCCTTCTACTCCAGAATTAGCTTCCTAGACCCCAACAGGACAGCATTTACACCTCTCCGTGAAGACCTGGCCGCAGCTTCTAGTGCCTGCGAGGGAAGCCCACGCACCAGCCCTCGGGGTCCTGCTCCGTCAGGCCCGGACCAAGCCGAGGCTCTGTGACCCCAGCGATCAGAGGGGCCCCTCCGCTCTCCCGCAGCCCCGAGGTATTCCCAAGGATGTTATCTAGACCCTCTTGTAGAGGGTTTTGGGGGACACCTTGTTTATACCTTGCCCCACGCTGGCACACAGTGCTTGGCTGCTCAGAGAAGACCCCAGGCCCCCGAGCCCACGCAGCCGTCACCGTGGTGACCAAATGAGGCACAGCTTCTACCTCGGCAGGGGTGGCGGTCCATGTGGGGAAGACAGACATGGCGTCGTTACAAGTGGAATGAATATGAGTATCATGCAGAGCTGCAGGGTGCTATGGCGGCCAATCACTAGGAGACCCAAGCTCGTGTAGGGAGCGGGAAAGGCTTCCTCTGGGGAGGGGCGTGGGGTCCGGAGGCCTGGAGAAGCGTGGGAGTACGTACCCCAAGGAGGGATGGGCAAACCTGGTGGTGGGCGGCGGTGAGAAGAGAGATTTAAGTAGGGCCTTGAATGGTGTGGGTAGCGTTTAGATGAGCAGAGCTGAAGGGGCCGCTGAGGCTATGTATGTAAACTATATATGTACGTACATATGCATATATATACATAAAAATGTGTATGCATATATATATATATATATATATATATATATGTTTTTGTTGTTTAGTTGCTAAGTCACGTCCTACTCTTTTGTGGCCCTGTGGACCCTAGCTTTGGGCTTCCCAGGTGGTGCAGTGGTAAAGAATACACCTGCCACTGAAGGAGGCATAAGAGATGTGGGTTCCATCCCTGAAACCTATCCCTGTGGGTCCGTCTCTGGGTCGGGAAGATCCCCTAGAGGAGGGCCTGGCCACCCGCTCCAGTATTCTTGCCGGGAGAGCCCCATGGACGCAGGAGCCCAGGGAGCTGCAGTCCGTGGGGTCCCAAAGAGTCGGACGTCACTGAAACAGCTTCGCATGCTCGCGTGGACTGTAGCCTCGTAGGCCCCCCCGTCCGTGCGATTTTCCAGGCAAGAAGATCGGAGTGGGTTGCTATTTCCTCCTCCAGGGGATTTTCCCAACCCAGGGATCCAACCCACGTCTCCTGCATTAGCAGGAGGATTTTTTTTTTTTTTCCAACCACTAAGCCACCAGGGAAGCCTGCTCCCTCGCGCGTGTGTGTATGTCCAGTTGGCTCCCTTGATAAAGGCTGTCCAAGCATGTGGATAGTTTTTCTTTCGTGCTTCAGCGCACATGGCATTTGAGAGAACCCGGGACCACTGTTTGCCCTGGTCTCTTGGAACTGCCCTCGTCTCGGGACCTGTGCTGTCTCCACACCTGGCCGAGAGTGAGGGGGTCAAATATGAACACAGCCTCCTTGGCCTGGCGCTCAGGTGGGGCCACCCTGCAGCAGGATGCCGGCTGGCTTGCAGACCCAGGGGGCTGCCCTTCTGCGCGGGCAGCCACCGGGGCCGACCGGTGGGATGCTGGGGACGCTGGAGGGCAGGCCTCGGGAAAGCAGTCTGGATTCGCATGTAGCCTCGTGTCTCTCTGTTCCTGCCTGAACTATTCTGAGACATGCCTGCCTTCCTCCTCTCTCCTCCCTATACCCAAACACAACTAGACTATCGCTGGTTCGAGCTAACATATGTTCTTATAATTATGTTGCTAGCATGATAGATTATTTATTCTACTCAATTTTTTTTTGAGTCCCAGCTCCGCGTACGAAGACTGAGGGTGTTTAAATAAAGAGATACCAACACACCTTGACAGCAGCTTACAAGAGAAAGAAGGGAAAAAACCCAGCCTTTAAGAGGTCTGAAATCTGCATCCCATCTGTTTAATCTGTAACCTGACGTGCTACCGTGAAGCCCACTTTCCCACCGGGAAGCAGCTGCAGGGGAGAATCAGGGCCTCTGTCGGCCAAGCTGTCAATCCCGACTGCCGAGAGCAGCAGCCCCGGTCCCTCCAGCCCCGCGGGGGGCGTGGCCCTGCCCGGGGACCCTTCTTCACCTGCAGGAGTGCTCAGTGAGTTGGGACTTGGGGCAGTAGCCACTCTCGAGTCCCTGGGGCTAGGCTCCCTCTATTTCTGATGGAAAATCTGAAGCCCAAAGCAGGGCCTTGGTGGTGGTACTGCAGACCCCCGTGGAGGGCAGTCCCCAGGTCCCTTGTCTGACTTTGAATTCAGTGCCTTTTTTTTTTTTAAGCTCCATAGCAGGGAGCTGGAAAGCCAGTGGAAGGTCCATGCCAGCCAGTCTGGAAAGCAAGCCAGAAGCCAGGAGTCAGCTTCCCCAGTCTGCTTCCTGTGCCTTGTCTAGGGAAAGAGAAGGTTCCTGGCTCAATTTGAGTCATCTGAGTAAGTCCAGGTAGTGCCTGTATTCCTGTGCTCAGTCATGTGGTGACTCTTTGTGAGCCCATGGACGGCAGCTCCCATTTTCATGGGATTTGCCCTGGTCTCTTGGAACTGCCCTCGTCTCGGGACCTGTGCTGTCTCCACACCTGGCCGAGTGAGGGTCAAATATGAACACAGCCTCCTTGGCCTGGCGCTCAGGTGGGGCCACCCTGCAGCAGGATGCCGGCTGGCTTGCAGACCCAGGGGCTGCCCTTCTGCGGGCAGCCACCGGGGCCGACCGGTGGGATGCTGGGGACGCTGGAGGGCAGGCCTCGGGAAAGCAGTCTGGATTCGCATGTAGCCTCGTGTCTCTCTGTTCCTGCCTGAACTATTCTGAGACATGCCTGCCTTCCTCCTCTCTCCTCCCTATACCCAAACACAACTAGACTATCGCTGGTTCGAGCTAACATATGTTCTTATAATTATGTTGCTAGCATGATAGATTATTTATTCTACTCAATTTTTTTTTGAGTCCCAGCTCCGCGTACGAAGACTGAGGGTGTTTAAATAAAGAGATACCAACACACCTTGACAGCAGCTTACAAGAGAAAGAAGGGAAAAAACCCAGCCTTTAAGAGGTCTGAAATCTGCATCCCATCTGTTTAATCTGTAACCTGACGTGCTACCGTGAAGCCCACTTTCCCACCGGGAAGCAGCTGCAGGGGAGAATCAGGGCCTCTGTCGGCCAAGCTGTCAATCCCGACTGCCGAGAGCAGCAGCCCCGGTCCCTCCAGCCCCGCGGGGGGCGTGGCCCTGCCCGGGGACCCTTCTTCACCTGCAGGAGTGCTCAGTGAGTTGGGACTTGGGGCAGTAGCCACTCTCGAGTCCCTGGGGCTAGGCTCCCTCTATTTCTGATGGAAAATCTGAAGCCCAAAGCAGGGCCTTGGTGGTGGTACTGCAGACCCCCGTGGAGGGCAGTCCCCAGGTCCCTTGTCTGACTTTGAATTCAGTGCCTTTTTTTTTTTTAAGCTCCATAGCAGGGAGCTGGAAAGCCAGTGGAAGGTCCATGCCAGCCAGTCTGGAAAGCAAGCCAGAAGCCAGGAGTCAGCTTCCCCAGTCTGCTTCCTGTGCCTTGTCTAGGGAAAGAGAAGGTTCCTGGCTCAATTTGAGTCATCTGAGTAAGTCCAGGTAGTGCCTGTATTCCTGTGCTCAGTCATGTGGTGACTCTTTGTGAGCCCATGGACGGCAGCCCTCCCAGGCTCCTCTGTCCATGGGATTTCCCAGGCAAGAGTACTGGAGTGGGTTGTCATGCCTGCCCCCAGGGGATCTTCCCACCCAGGGATTGAACCCACATCTCCTGTACCTCCTGCATTGCAGGCAGATTCTTTACCCACTGAGCCATCAGGGAAGCTCGGGCTTCCTGATGTATTATTCCCTTAAGGAAATATTCCCTTCCCGTGTATAATTTCCTTAAGGGAAACTAAGTGTTCATTCATTCCCTCGGTCAAACATTCAACCAGCAATTACTGAAGGTTGATTATGTATATATACTGAGGATGTAATAACCTATCCAATAGAATCCAGAGCTTTCCAGCGTGGACAGCCAAGGAAACAAGTCATTGGTGGTAGTGGTTTAGTCATTCAGTCCTGTCGGATGCTTTGTGACCCCATGGACTGTAGCCCGCCAGGCCTTCCCAGGCAAGAATACTGGAGTGGGCTGCCATTGCCTTCTCCAGGGGGTCTTCCCAACTCATGAACTGGACCTGAGTCTCCTGCACTGGCAGGCGGGTTCTTTACGGATGGAGCCACATGGGGAGCTGGGCAAGTCATTGCAGTCCACTTATTATGGTCAAGAAATACTGGAGTGGTGGTTGCCATGCAGACATGCGGAAGGTCCCATGGAGGCACGGAGCAGGGAGCCCAGGCTCTGTGAGAGTGGGGGCGTCTGGGGGAAGGCTGCTTTTCTCGGGGCCTCAGGTCCTGGGTCTGCAGTTCGACGAGGTGGTCTCTGTGAGGCGGGTGTGCTTGTTTGTTTTCCTGTCTGAACATCTTGAATAGGGTGTGAGTCTGTCCTGTGAAGGAGGCAAGAGAAGCTTAAGACAGATCCCAGGCCTCCGGGGGCTTACAGGCTAATTGGGAAAAGAACTGCATAGTCACACAACAAATAGGAAAAATTCCAAAGCTTTCTGTAGGTCAGGGCTGTGCTCTATGATACACGTAACAAAGACTAAAAGAGGAAACAATCAGAAAAGGGAAAGAAGAGAATGAGTTGGAGGAGGCAATAAGAGCTGTGGGGGACGAGGCGGACACTCACGTGGGTTTCAGCTGACGTGTGGGCTTTGCCTAGAGGAAGGGCAGGTTTAGGAAGGGTGCTTTGGCATGAGGGTAGCGAGAAATGAACAAAGTCTGACAGGAGTGAACATGGCATGTTGGGGACGAGCCAGAAGGCTGAAATGATCTGTAATAGTTCTTCACCTAACGATTGCCCAGGTGGTTTGTAAATTCTAACATACACAGGGTGAGCATGTGCCCCAGGTAGCCCCAGACGGTCCGGGTTTGCACGCCTGTTTTCCGGGTGTGATTATGAACAGAGCCTCTTTTGATCACTCTCTGAAGGGCTTCTATTAAAAATGACTGGAGAAAGTATCACCGTTGACGAACGCTGCACGTTCACCTTGACCTTGACCTTGCCTTCTGCTCTTAGGGTCACGCCTGAAGCTGTGGCTCCTTCTTTCTGTGCCTTTGCTCACGCAGGAAACAAACACTGTGCGGTCATTTCTTCCTAGGAACCGATGGAGCCTGAAGACATCTTGAACCTCATTTTGTCCCTGGTGTGTGTGTGTGTTGGTTGTTTAGTCATGCCCAACTCTTTGCGACCGCATGGACTGTAGCCTGCCAGGCTCCTCTGTCCATGGAATTCTCTAGGCAAGACTACCGGAGTGGGTGGCCATTCCCTTCTCCAGTGGACTTTCCTGACCCAGGGAGCAAACCCACGTCTTCTGCATTGCAGGCAGGTTCTTTACCTTCTGAGCCACCCAGGAAGCCCTCTGCTGGCTGTAGAACACAGCAGAATACAGCCTTCAAGCGGTAGAGGCAAGCATCTCTGCTCCAGGGCAAGTATTTCATTCGAGGTGGTCTCTGTGAGGCGGGTGTGCTTGTTTGTTTTCCTGTCTGAACATCTTGAATAGGGTGTGAGTCTGTCCTGTGAAGGAGGCAAGAGAAGCTTAAGACAGATCCCAGGCCTCCGGGGGCTTACAGGCTAATTGGGAAAAGAACTGCATAGTCACACAACAAATAGGAAAAATTCCAAAGCTTTCTGTAGGTCAGGGCTGTGCTCTATGATACACGTAACAAAGACTAAAAGAGGAAACAATCAGAAAAGGGAAAGAAGAGAATGAGTTGGAGGAGGCAATAAGAGCTGTGGGGGACGAGGCGGACACTCACGTGGGTTTCAGCTGACGTGTGGGCTTTGCCTAGAGGAAGGGCAGGTTTAGGAAGGGTGCTTTGGCATGAGGGTAGCGAGAAATGAACAAAGTCTGACAGGAGTGAACATGGCATGTTGGGGACGAGCCAGAAGGCTGAAATGATCTGTAATAGTTCTTCACCTAACGATTGCCCAGGTGGTTTGTAAATTCTAACATACACAGGGTGAGCATGTGCCCCAGGTAGCCCCAGACGGTCCGGGTTTGCACGCCTGTTTTCCGGGTGTGATTATGAACAGAGCCTCTTTTGATCACTCTCTGAAGGGCTTCTATTAAAAATGACTGGAGAAAGTATCACCGTTGACGAACGCTGCACGTTCACCTTGACCTTGACCTTGCCTTCTGCTCTTAGGGTCACGCCTGAAGCTGTGGCTCCTTCTTTCTGTGCCTTTGCTCACGCAGGAAACAAACACTGTGCGGTCATTTCTTCCTAGGAACCGATGGAGCCTGAAGACATCTTGAACCTCATTTTGTCCCTGGTGTGTGTGTGTGTTGGTTGTTTAGTCATGCCCAACTCTTTGCGACCGCATGGACTGTAGCCTGCCAGGCTCCTCTGTCCATGGAATTCTCCAAGCAAGAGTGGGTGGCCATTCCCTTCTCCAGAAGATCTTCCTGACCCAGGGAGCAAACCCAGGTCTCCTGCATTTCAGGCAGGTTCTTTACCATCTGAGCCACCCAGGAAGCCCTCTGCTGGCTGTAGAACACAGCAGAATACAGCCTTCGAAGCGGTAGAGGGACCAAAACCCCGTCATCTCTGCTCCAGCAAAGTGCGTGTGTCCTCTCTCCTCCCGAGTGAATCTGCAGGCTTTTAAAGATCCGTCTTTGTGAAACAGGGTTAGAGAACACAGTTGGATGACTTGGAAAGTGTTTAAAAATTCTTTGGACAGAGGCATCATAGAAATGCCAGGTGGCCATTGAGAAGTGAGGGGGAGGACTCCGTCCAGGGGTGGTGCCATTTATCATGTTCCGTTGGATGGGTTCTGGAGCCGAGAATAAAGGGCGGTGTGATGTGGGGTTTGATCTCGTTCTCACAGCTGGCAATGCGGCCTGCCCGGGCCTGGGCTCCAGGTCACATAGCTGCAGCTCGGGCTTGCTCCCAGGCAGCATGGAGAGGCCAGCTGCGGGCGCTCTCCGTCCGACACCTTCTTATGAGTACTACATTTGCAAAAATAATAAATGAAAATGAGGTTGTGTGCCGTTTCAGCATGTGTTCTCTATAATGAAATAAGATGGTGATATCAAATTACTGGCTAATTTAATTGACTGGAAAAATCAATTTCTAAAAATGCCAAATAATTTCCAAATCAGATAGATTAGAGAAGCAGCAGCATCTATTTTTGGTTTTCATTTGGGGAGAGAGACATACAGCGTTTTCTTTTTTTTTTTTGAAAAATCTATAAAAACTACTTTGTCCCAGGCAGGAGTATCAGCTCAGGGTTGGGAGGGTTGCAGAAAAACAAAACAAAACAAAACAAAACACAGGTTTTACTTTCCTTTCTGAATTGCACATATTTTTATTCTGGATTCTTTATATCTGTTTGTGGTTAAATTGTGGCGGATTGGCCTCATTTGTTAACTGACCTGTGATTATGTATAATTTGGAGCACCAAGGCATTGAAAAGATTGCCCCAAAGTTGCCAAATCTGAAGACTGTGGTTCTTTGCCTGAGGCAATGGTGAACAATTCTGTTGACACCTTTGAGTCTGGGTTAATGGTTTAAGAGACTTCAATGCATTCCTTATGCAAGGACTCTAAATGAGCGTTCCGGCCTTTTATTGTAATCGAAAAATGAGACCACATTTATTGTTCATTATTCTCCTTAATGCAAGTGTAAACTCTGATGAGGGGGGCGGGGCTTGGTGATGGCCGCCATCTTGTTTCAGCAAGCTTGTGGAATTTTTTTTTTAAAGATTTATTTATTTTATTACTTATTTTTGGGTGGGGTCGGGTTGGGGAGGGAGGAGAGCGGGCGGGCCACTTCTATTGGTCTTTCATTTCTCCATTTTCATCCATCTTTGTTCTTTGGCTCCTGTGGGCCTCCCATTGCGGTGGCCTCTGTCGTTGCAGAGCACCGGCTCTGGGCGCATGCGCCCCAGAGCTCTAAGCCTGTGGAATTTGAGAGGCCACTGCCCGAGCCTAATGGAAGAGGGGTCTTTGCAACAGTTAAGGAACCTAGCTTTCCGTGGTCCATGGCTGATAAGAAGCGAGAACAGCCCACTGAGCGGGACAGCACGTGTCCGGCTCTGAGTAAGAAGGCGACCCTTCATCAAAGGGGTTCATCAGACGCGTTCACTCATCCATTTCTAAATAATAAAATGGTGGATTTTTTTTCAAATTACTGGCTAATTTAATTGACTGGCAATTTCTAAAAATGCCAAATAATTTCCAAATCAGATAGATTAGAGAAGCAGCAGCATCTATTTTTGGTTTTCATTTGGGGAGAGAGACATACAGCGTTTTCTTTTTTTTTTTTGAAAAATCTATAAAAACTACTTTGTCCCAGGCAGGAGTATCAGCTCAGGGTTGGGAGGGTTGCAGAAAAACAAAACAAAACAAAACAAAACACAGGTTTTACTTTCCTTTCTGAATTGCACATATTTTTATTCTGGATTCTTTATATCTGTTTGTGGTTAAATTGTGGCGGATTGGCCTCATTTGTTAACTGACCTGTGATTATGTATAATTTGGAGCACCAAGGCATTGAAAAGATTGCCCCAAAGTTGCCAAATCTGAAGACTGTGGTTCTTTGCCTGAGGCAATGGTGAACAATTCTGTTGACACCTTTGAGTCTGGGTTAATGGTTTAAGAGACTTCAATGCATTCCTTATGCAAGGACTCTAAATGAGCGTTCCGGCCTTTTATTGTAATCGAAAAATGAGACCACATTTATTGTTCATTATTCTCCTTAATGCAAGTGTAAACTCTGATGAGGGGGCGGGCTTGGTGATGGCCGCCATCTTGTTTCAGCAAGCTTGTGGAATTTTTTTTTTAAAGATTTATTTATTTTATTACTTATTTTTGGGTGGGGTCGGGTTGGGGAGGGAGGAGAGCGGGCGGGCCACTTCTATTGGTCTTTCATTTCTCCATTTTCATCCATCTTTGTTCTTTGGCTCCTGTGGGCCTCCCATTGCGGTGGCCTCTGTCGTTGCAGAGCACCGGCTCTGGGCGCATGCGCCCCAGAGCTCTAAGCCTGTGGAATTTGAGAGGCCACTGCCCGAGCCTAATGGAAGAGGGGTCTTTGCAACAGTTAAGGAACCTAGCTTTCCGTGGTCCATGGCTGATAAGAAGCGAGAACAGCCCACTGAGCGGGACAGCACGTGTCCGCGGCTCTGAGTAAGAAGGCGACCCTTCATCAAAGGGGTTCATCAGACGCTGTTCACTCATCCATTTCTAGACGGCAGAGCTGCGTCCTGTTGTCCTCCTCAAGTAACAACTCAGGTCTGCGGGGCCTTCTGCTGATTGCTATGGTTTTTTATTTCAAAAGGTGATGAGGTTAATAGTTCTAGAAGTAATGATTTAGCCCTTCATGGATTTTAAAACATGTCACCCAAAATGTCAACCTGTGTGGTGCTGACAAATGCCCCGAGGCCAGCTCTAGGCAAAACTGTGAAGTCAGCCAAGTTTATTTTAGACTTCCCGGCTGCTCCCGAGTGTGGTCACTCACCGTCTTTTTCAGGACCATTTATTTCCCTTTTCTCCTTTCCTCCCCGTCCCAAGCCCCGCTTCTTCTACTTCCCATAGTATTCTTCTAATGTCCTGGAAGTTATCTTTTCTGCTAATGAGCGCATGATCCAGAAACCTTACTCATGCTAAGGTACTAGTGACTTTCTTTATTACCCCTGTTAGGGTGCTTGCATCTTAAAAGGACACAAAGAAGGTCACCTTTAAACCCACAGAAGGAACCTCTGATGCCACTTTCAGACATTAGTAGGAGGAATATTTCATCAGGGAGTAGCTTTTACAATGAGATTCCTGGTGGTACTGGAGACGTGAGTGTGATCCCTGACTCAGGAAGATCCCCTGGAGAAGGGAATGGCAACCCACTCCACTATTCTTGCCTGGAGAATCCCATGGGCAGGGGAACCTGGTGGGCTCCACAGTTCATGAGATCGCAAAGAGTTAGACACGACTGAAGTGACTTAACACGCTTGAGAATTCAGTTAATGTATATAAAGAGTGTTGGAGAGTGGGAACAGCGGTAACAATGATACATGATGATCGAACATTTAATAGAGCGGTGGCCTCTGTCGGTGCAGAGCATCGGCTCTGGGCGCATGCGCCCCAGAGCTCTAAGCCTGTGGAATTTGAGAGGCCACTGCCCGAGCCTAATGGAAGAGGGGTCTTTGCAACAGTTAAGGAACCTAGCTTTCCGTGGTCCATGGCTGATAAGAAGCGAGAACAGCCCACTGAGCGGGACAGCACGTGTCCGCGGCTCTGAGTAAGAAGGCGACCCTTCATCAAAGGGGTTCATCAGACGCTGTTCACTCATCCATTTCTAGACGGCAGAGCTGCGTCCTGTTGTCCTCCTCAAGTAACAACTCAGGTCTGCGGGGCCTTCTGCTGATTGCTATGGTTTTTTATTTCAAAAGGTGATGAGGTTAATAGTTCTAGAAGTAATGATTTAGCCCTTCATGGATTTTAAAACATGTCACCCAAAATGTCAACCTGTGTGGTGCTGACAAATGCCCCGAGGCCAGCTCTAGGCAAAACTGTGAAGTCAGCCAAGTTTATTTTAGACTTCCCGGCTGCTCCCGAGTGTGGTCACTCACCGTCTTTTTCAGGACCATTTATTTCCCTTTTCTCCTTTCCTCCCCGTCCCAAGCCCCGCTTCTTCTACTTCCCATAGTATTCTTCTAATGTCCTGGAAGTTATCTTTTCTGCTAATGAGCGCATGATCCAGAAACCTTACTCATGCTAAGGTACTAGTGACTTTCTTTATTACCCCTGTTAGGGTGCTTGCATCTTAAAAGGACACAAAGAAGGTCACCTTTAAACCCACAGAAGGAACCTCTGATGCCACTTTCAGACATTAGTAGGAGGAATATTTCATCAGGGAGTAGCTTTTACAATGAGATTCCTGGTGGTACTGGAGACGTGAGTGTGATCCCTGACTCAGGAAGATCCCCTGGAGAAGGGAATGGCAACCCACTCCACTATTCTTGCCTGGAGAATCCCATGGGCAGGGGAACCTGGTGGGCTCCACAGTTCATGAGATCGCAAAGAGTTAGACACGACTGAAGTGACTTAACACGCTTGAGAATTCAGTTAATGTATATAAAGAGTGTTGGAAGGCAGTGGGCTTGTTGTAAGCCTTCACTCAGCGGTAACAATGATGACGATGATGATGACTGGAAACATTTGAAAATAGAAGCCTATATCTGTGCAAGACCTATCGTTTATTTAGCCACAATATCTGGTACCTGTTTAGATTCCGAGATCACTTGCAGTAACCCCCACCTGCCCGGAAGTCTGCACCCATAGTTGGAGTCTGGATTAAAGGCACACCTTGGCTGGCCTCCTTTTGAAGAGATAAGAAAAGGCAGGGAACACCAGTGGAGGATTCGACTTTGGAACTGTCCCGAGTTCCTAGACTCAGGAGTTCCATGAGATGTGTCTTTCAGTTAAGGCTTTGTTTATTTCCCTTGTGTTCAGGGCTCACGGCAGGAACTACCATTTCCTCTGCTTTATGAGTCATGGTTCTGTTCTGTTATTTTGGGAAGGGCTGCGGGCCCCTAGACAGGGTTACAGCTGTACAGTCATCTGAGTGAAGGCACACAGTATAGAGCATTTCCCTTTTAATGTAGTTATAAATGTCGCATCAGTTTGAGATTTAGAATTGTGATTGAGAGCTTCATCTCCTAGTCAAACAGGGTGTAATTAGAGTGGGACTCTGGGCTGATCCCTCACAAGACATTGTAACTGGGGAAGAGAAAGCAGTGTGCTGGTTTGCTTTCTCTGGATCAGACAGGTATCTGGAATAGGAGTGACCTTCATCCATCTTCAAGGCTGTTCTATGTGATGGCTTGCTCATAGTCCTAGAGTTGGTTTGCTTCCCCAGAGCAAATGCCTGCTGTCTAGAGAATTGACATGTTGAGCTTCCCTTTATCCACAGAACCCCTGAGCTACAGTGAGCGTGTATAGCAAGAGAGACACTGAAAGAAAGAAAGGAAAAGAAGAAAAGAAGGAGGGAAGGAAAGAGGAAAGGGAGGGAGGGAAGGAAGGAAGGAAGGAAGGAAGGAAAACAGAATGCTTGACAGAATGCTAGTTAAGCTCTTCGGAAGAACTCTGGGCATCATTCATGCCTGTAAGAAACATTTATTGCACATCTTCCACGGAACAGACTTCCTACTCTGTGGGTTGAGTCGAATGTCACGGTCCTTGTTCTCCAGAGGATCTCAGTGCAGCTGGGGAAACAGACAGGAAAGCCCAGAGTGACAGAGGAGCGTGTAAGTGTTTGTCAAAGGTCTGTGCCAAATCTATAGGAAGGGCACCTTCTACCTCTGCCTTGGAAAAAAGAAGAATTGTGGATAATTTCCCAGAGTGGGTGATGCCTCCCAGATTGGGGGAGAAATGAGGAAGACTTACTAGGGCAGGGAAAGAGGGGAGAGCATCCAGGAAGGAGAAACCACAGCATGTGCAACACAGAGGGAGCGTGCACCCTGCGGAGCTTCCGGGAGGGCTCATGGGGAAGCTGGCTAGGGAGGGAAGGGTCAGTTATCAAAGGGCTCTTAGGCCAAGGGTGGACTCTGATCTAAGAGCAGTGGGGGTGTAGAGCATGGCTGGATAAGTGAGGAGGTGTGACCTGACTGACTGTGCCTTTGACTGGGGGTGTAGAGCCTTGATTGCATGTGGCGGAGACAGCCCCAGAGAAAGCGAGGCCAACTAGGGGGCCATCGGCGCATTCAGTCAGGAAGGGACGGAGACTTGAAGGGAGGCATAGCAGTGGGTATGGAGAGTGGGGAACACACTTGAAAGCTATTACTAGAAGCAGAAGCAGCAGGATTTGATCAGATGTGAAAGTGAGTCAGAGGGAGAAGTCTAGGCTGCCTTCTGGGTTTCTACCTTTTGTTGACAGACTGGATATAAAGGGGGGTGTCATCAAGAGTAGGTGCTGGTTTAGGTGATGGAGATGGGGTCTGGGGAGGGCACAGAAGGGTGAAAATGTGTAGGATCCAGAAGGATACATCTTTCCCCTTAGTGGTGGTGGCCTCTCACCACCAGCTTAGATGACTGGAGAACTCAGAGGTCTTTTGTACTTTTCCCATTTTCTTTTCACTCACTTCTGTGTCAGCAGGCGTATCTATATATTTGGTATGAGATCCTGGGTTAGGCCTTGGAGCTATAGTCATGAATAAGGCAGCGGCCCTGTCCCCAAGGTGTCTGCCTCCTGGTCTCTCTCTCTACGTTCCTTGGCCTGTGCTCCGTCTGATGCTCACATTCACTGTGTCCCACGCCCAGTGGGGATTTGTTCTTAGTCAACTCTGGTGTGTTCAGTCGCTTAGTTGTGTTCAACTCTTTGCAACCCTTTGGACTGTAGCCTGCCAGGCTCCTCTGTCCATGGGAGTTTTTAGGCAAGAATACCGGAGTGGATGGCCATTTTCTCCTCCAGGGGATCTTCCTGACCCAAGGATTGAACCCGGGTCTTCTGTGTCTCCTGTGTTGGAGGCAGATTGTTTCCCACTGAGCCATCTTGGTAAGCCCTAGTTACCTATTGCCTCATTCCAGACACTGCTGATAAAGACGAGGGGGAGATTTGGCAGTTCTAAAGGGGTGCACTTTATAGGAGATTCTGGAAATGAAAAACCTCCTTATCAGAAGGAGTTTATTCTCATGGTCGTATTTTTCCATCATGCTAGACAACAGGAGAGACACGTTTGGTCTGGGAGGACTTCCTCGTGCAGACCACAAAGATGGCAGCTCCTCTGCTTTCTCCTGGACTGACCTTCCAGTTGCAGCCTTGCTCATTCTGAGACCACACTTGAGCATTCTTTATTAATAGTAAAAGGCCCTCCTCTCTTTGGTATAAAAGAAAGGCCATTTTAGGAGGTTTAGGAGTCCTGAATTCTTATATAACACCAGGAATATAAATTCCCCTTCCCCCCATCAATTTACTTAGCCTCCAGCAGCATTAAAAATTTAACAGAGCTGGAATCAGAACCACCTTCCTTCCAACTCTCTGTATTTTTTCCCCCATAATCCAAGTTATAGACCCATTATTCAGGGGCTCTCAAAGGACTGCATTATCAGAAACAAAGTCCACAGGCTTTCACTGTACCCGGAAGCCAAACTCAGCTTAGGTTGAAGAAGAAAAAGTGGTGGTGGCCTCTCACCACCAGCTTAGATGACTGGAGAACTCAGAGGTCTTTTGTACTTTTCCCATTTTCTTTTCACTCACTTCTGTGTCAGCAGGCGTATCTATATATTTGGTATGAGATCCTGGGTTAGGCCTTGGAGCTATAGTCATGAATAAGGCAGCGGCCCTGTCCCCAAGGTGTCTGCCTCCTGGTCTCTCTCTCTACGTTCCTTGGCCTGTGCTCCGTCTGATGCTCACATTCACTGTGTCCCACGCCCAGTGGGGATTTGTTCTTAGTCAACTCTGGTGTGTTCAGTCGCTTAGTTGTGTTCAACTCTTTGCAACCCTTTGGACTGTAGCCTGCCAGGCTCCTCTGTCCATGGGAGTTTTTAGGCAAGAATACCGGAGTGGATGGCCATTTTCTCCTCCAGGGGATCTTCCTGACCCAAGGATTGAACCCGGGTCTTCTGTGTCTCCTGTGTTGGAGGCAGATTGTTTCCCACTGAGCCATCTTGGTAAGCCCTAGTTACCTATTGCCTCATTCCAGACACTGCTGATAAAGACGAGGGGGAGATTTGGCAGTTCTAAAGGGGTGCACTTTATAGGAGATTCTGGAAATGAAAAACCTCCTTATCAGAAGGAGTTTATTCTCATGGTCGTATTTTTCCATCATGCTAGACAACAGGAGAGACACGTTTGGTCTGGGAGGACTTCCTCGTGCAGACCACAAAGATGGCAGCTCCTCTGCTTTCTCCCTGGACTGACCTTCCAGTTGCAGCCCCTTGCTCATTCTGAGACCACACTTGAGCATTCTTTATTAATAGTAAAAGGCCCTCCTCTCTTTGGTATAAAAGAAAGGCCATTTTAGGAGGTTTAGGAGTCCTGAATTCTTATATAACACCAGGAATATAAATTCCCCTTCCCCCCATCAATTTACTTAGCCTCCAGCAGCATTAAAAATTTAACAGAGCTGGAATCAGAACCACCTTCCTTCCAACTCTCTGTATTTTTTCCCCCATAATCCAAGTTATAGACCCATTATTCAGGGGCTCTCAAAGGACTGCATTATCAGAAACAAAGTCCACAGGCTTTCACTGTACCCCGGAAGCCAAACTCAGCTTAGGTTGAAAAAGACATAAAGTAGGGGAAGGAAAAGAAAGTTGATTCCCTGTAAATAATACTGCTCTCCCCTCATATCTTGATTGACAAGAGTTCACCCTCAGAGTTGGGTGAACCTGGGCAGGTTCATTTTGCTTTTCTAACCAGGGGATGCAAGAAGATTTATTCAGACCAAGAGCCTGAATAAAATGAGAATAAAATGCAGCAAAGACATCTTTTCCAGGGTTCCCTTAGTCTGGCTGCCCCTGAAGTTAGCAACTCACAGGATTATAGAGGGGAAGCCCCTGTCCTTGTGTGTGTGCTCAGTCATGTCTAACTCTTTGCGATCTCTTGGACTGTAGCCTTACAGGTTCCTCTGTCCATGGAATTCTCCAGGCAAAAATACTGGAGTGGGTAGCCATTTCCTTCTCTGGGGATCTTCCCAACCCAGGGACGGAATCTGTGTCTCCTTCTTTGCAGGTGGATTTGTTACTGCTGAGCCACCTGGGAAACCCAGCCACGCAGGTAATACTAAAGAGATCTAAAGAGAAATGGGCTCGTAGGTGTTCTTAGGAGTTTAGAGATGAGAATCATGACTCCATCTGGCTTACCAAGTTGTCTGTAAATGCTAGATGGTAAGTTTCTTGCAGGCTCTGTCCTCTATATCCTCCTCACATTAGCCTGTGGCTGCTTGAAGAGCAGAGCCCCCATAGAGCACCTGGGACAAGCTGAGCAACTAACAAGTGCTAAGCATACTTTTAAGGTGATGAATTTCTTATGGAGGTGTCCTCTTTTTCATGAAGCCCTGTGTATATGCGACATCTTCTTTTTCTAAAATTAATTCATTTTTAATTGGAGGGTAAGCACTGTACAGTATTGTGTTGCTTACTTCCATAAGTCAACATGAATCAGCCTTAAGTATACATATGCCCCCTCCCTGCTGGGCCTCCTGCCATATGTAGCTTTTGTCATATATGTATGTCTGCAGGCATGTGGGAGGGGCTTAGACTTCCATGCTGCTCGGGTGGCCCTATGCAGCACCTAATCTCTGTGGGCCTACTGAGCCCCACAGGGATGCTGTGTCATTCCCTTCCCAACTCTCTGTATTTTTCCCCATAATCCAAGTTATAGACCCATTATTCAGGGGCTCTCAAAGGACTGCATTATCAGAAACAAGTTTAGGTTGGAAAAGACATAAAGTAGGGAAGGAAAAGAAAGTTGATTCCTGTAAATAATACTGCTCTCCTCATATCTTGATTGACAAGAGTTCACCCTCAGAGTTGGGTGAACCTGGGCAGGTTCATTTGCTTTTCTAACCAGGGGATGCAAGAAGATTTATTCAGACCAAGAGCCTGAATAAAATGAGAATAAAATGCAGCAAAGACATCTTTTCCAGGGTTCCCTTAGTCTGGCTGCCCCTGAAGTTAGCAACTCACAGGATTATAGAGGGGAAGCCCCTGTCCTTGTGTGTGTGCTCAGTCATGTCTAACTCTTTGCGATCTCTTGGACTGTAGCCTTACAGGTTCCTCTGTCCATGGAATTCTCCAGGCAAAAATACTGGAGTGGGTAGCCATTTCCTCCTCCAGGGGATCTTCCCAGCCCAGGGATGGAACCTGTGTCTCCTGCATTGGCAGGCAGGTTCTTTACTACTGAGCCACCTGGGAAACCCAGCCACGCAGGTAATACTAAAGAGATCTAAAGAGAAATGGGCTCGTAGGTGTTCTTAGGAGTTTAGAGATGAGAATCATGACTCCATCTGGCTTACCAAGTTGTCTGTAAATGCTAGATGGTAAGTTTCTTGCAGGCTCTGTCCTCTATATCCTCCTCACATTAGCCTGTGGCTGCTTGAAGAGCAGAGCCCCCATAGAGCACCTGGGACAAGCTGAGCAACTAACAAGTGCTAAGCATACTTTTAAGGTGATGAATTTCTTATGGAGGTGTCCTCTTTTTCATGAAGCCCTGTGTATATGCGACATCTTCTTTTTCTAAAATTAATTCATTTTTAATTGGAGGGTAAGCACTGTACAGTATTGTGTTGCTTACTTCCATAAGTCAACATGAATCAGCCTTAAGTATACATATGCCCCCTCCCTGCTGGGCCTCCCTGCCATATGTAGCTTTTGTCATATATGTATGTCTGCAGGCATGTGGGGAGGGGGCTTAGACTTCCATGCTGCTCCGGGTGGCCCTATGCAGCACCTAATCTCTGTGGGGCCTCTCCACAGGGGGCTGAGCCCCACAGGGATGCTGTGTCAGTTTCCTAGTGGCTTTAAAAGGCTTTAGAAGCCCCCACGAGCAGGAGGAATGCTGCTCCCAGCAAAGGAAAATAGGGTATTTTCCAGGACACAGGGGCCTCCAAAACTTTCTCTTCGTTGGGGGGAGGAATTTGCAGTTTCTCACAGTCCTATAAAAGACTTAGGTAGATTGGTTTTCAGACTATTTTGGGATCCAGAAACTTCTGGGTGACAAAACACTCAGCCCTGTAAGTGGGGAAAAATTCAAAACAGGGTTTTTTGGAGAGCATTGAGGATACAAGAAAAAAAGCAAAGGGAGGAGAGTTTAAATCTCCCACCCGTTGGGAAGGAGCCTCATTGGAAAAGACGCTGATGCTGGGAAATATCGAAGGTAGAAGGAGAAGAGGATGACAGAGGAGATGGTTGGATGGCATCACCAACTCCATGGACATGAGTCTGAGCAAGGTCAGAGAGATGGTGGAGGACAGGGAAGCCTGGTGGGCTGCAGTCCACGGGGTCACAGGGAGTCGGACACCACTGAGTGACTGAACTGAACTGAATGGGAAGGGAATCCAAAAAAGAGGAGATACATGTATAGTTGACTCACTTTGTCGTACAGCAGAGACTAACTCAGCATTGTAAATCAACTCCTACTCCAAGAAAATTAATTAAAAAATATTCCCACCATGTCAGAGCTGCTGCCTCAGTCCAAAGGCTGCTGTAATTAATGAACATATTGGTAAATGTACTAATCCATCAGGCGTTTATGGAGTTTAATATACTATACATCTCATATTGTTCATTATATGTGACATATACATCTCATTTTATATAATGTAATAGTATTTATATTTATAGATAATACATCTCCATAGTTTTTCTCTCATGTCAAGTACCAGTACATGGTAAATCCCTCAGACCACGTCTTCAACATTTCCCATGATCGAAGTGAGTGCCCACCGACAGACCCCACGGTGTCAGATTGCACTGTGGGCCTCCTGCCATATGTAGCTTTTGTCATATATGTATGTCTGCAGGCATGTGGGGAGGGGGCTTAGACTTCCATGCTGCTCCGGGTGGCCCTATGCAGCACCTAATCTCTGTGGGGCCTCTCCACAGGGGGCTGAGCCCCACAGGGATGCTGTGTCAGTTTCCTAGTGGCTTTAAAAGGCTTTAGAAGCCCCCACGAGCAGGAGGAATGCTGCTCCCAGCAAAGGAAAATAGGGTATTTTCCAGGACACAGGGGCCTCCAAAACTTTCTCTTCGTTGGGGGGAGGAATTTGCAGTTTCTCACAGTCCTATAAAAGACTTAGGTAGATTGGTTTTCAGACTATTTTGGGATCCAGAAACTTCTGGGTGACAAAACACTCAGCCCTGTAAGTGGGGAAAAATTCAAAACAGGGTTTTTTGGAGAGCATTGAGGATACAAGAAAAAAAGCAAAGGGAGGAGAGTTTAAATCTCCCACCCGTTGGGAAGGAGCCTCATTGGAAAAGACGCTGATGCTGGGAAATATCGAAGGTAGAAGGAGAAGAGGATGACAGAGGAGATGGTTGGATGGCATCACCAACTCCATGGACATGAGTCTGAGCAAGGTCAGAGAGATGGTGGAGGACAGGGAAGCCTGGTGGGCTGCAGTCCACGGGGTCACAGGAGTCGGACACCACTGAGTGACTGAACTGAACTGAATGGGAAGGGAATCCAAAAAAGAGGAGATACATGTATAGTTGACTCACTTTGTCGTACAGCAGAGACTAACTCAGCATTGTAAATCAACTCCTACTCCAAGAAAATTAATTAAAAAATATTCCCACCATGTCAGAGCTGCTGCCTCAGTCCAAAGGCTGCTGTAATTAATGAACATATTGGTAAATGTACTAATCCATCAGGCGTTTATGGAGTTTAATATACTATACATCTCATATTGTTCATTATATGTGACATATGTTATATATAATGTATATTTATATAGATAATACATCTCCATAGTTTTTCTCTCATGTCAAGTACCAGTACATGGTAAATCCCTCAGACCACGTCTTCAACATTTCCCATGATCGAAGTGAGTGCCCACCGACAGACCCCCCGCGGTGTCAGATTGCACTGTGTGCACACAGCCGAGGGAGGGCCCAGAGCGACGGCAAAGCAGTGAACCCACAGACAGCCGCGTCAGGGGCCGCCCCCAGGGCCCAGGCAGAAGGCTTTGTGGTTATCCAAACTGAAGCTATTCTTTGTTACCAGTTTTCAAAACTGGTGCTGATGAACACCCTACAAATGAACCAAACATGAATCACACATCTTAAAAAGGTTAAAGAAATCGAATGCTTACCAGCACAACAGGATTTATCCCAGTCTGTCTATTTCCAGTTCACCTGGAAACACCCACTTTCCTCGGAGGCCCTGTTTATTGCATAGACGGAGGACTGACATGGACCAGTGTTATACCAGGAGTGACTGAACGGTACATTCTTCGAAAAACAAAGAAGTCCTTGCTTTTAGCTTACTATCTAACCATACCTCCATCCTCTCAAATAGGCACCCAACTGAGAAAAGGTTATGTTAGAGTACAAGTGGCTGGAGGTGGCCTTTACATGTTTAGCGTTCAAATTGGTGATGCTCGAGCCTCAGTCTGGGTCCACTGATGGGGTTCACTCTTCTCCCTGAGTTTCCGCCCTGGGCTCGCCGCTGTCGTGGGTATCAGCCCAGCGTCTCACAGCTTTCTCTCCAGGGCGCGTCGTCTCCACCCGATCACGAGCTCCCTGAGGGCGGGCACAGGCCTTTTTGTCTTTCCAGCCTCCAGCCCAGTGCTTAGTGAGTAATTGATGCTTGATGAATATTTCTTGACCGAACATGTGATCCATAATTTACCCCCGTGTGTGTGTGTACGTTCATTCGCTCAGTCATACCCAACGTTTTGCGGCCCCATGGACGATAGCCCACCAGGCTCCTCTTGTCTGTGGAATTTTCCAGACAAGACACTGGGGTGGGTTGCCATTTCCTACTGCAGGGGATCTTCCCAACCCGGAGATCAAACCCATGTCTCTTGCACTGGCAGGCAGATTCTTTACCAGTGTGCCACCTGGAAGCCATAATTTAAGCCATGAGTACATGGGTGATGTGGCTTAAAATGGATTAAAACCCCAGGCTGGCTTATGAATGGACATGGTTCACTTTGGAAGCTTCCATGATGTTTTATTTATGTTTTGAATTTTTAAATATAAAAAATATTTATTAAAAACTGGGGGGGGGGTGCACACTCAGATCTTAGTTCTCTGACCTGGGATAGAACCCATGGCCCCTGCAGTGGAAGCACAGCATCTTAACCACTGGGCCACCAGGGAAGTCCCCACCAAGACATTTTAACAAGTTTATTGCTGTGTCGCAAGACTTAGTTTGGTAGAAGTGGGAAGTTCTGTAAAGAAGGGGAGGAACAGGGCAGGGCCAGTGGGTGATGTGGACTGGGTCTGGCCCTTCTGACAGCAGACCGTGGTCCTGCCCTGTGGTTGCATCCTTCTGGTCAATGTGGCTGTCTTTAATCCTTCACCGTGGTGTGAAGAGCAGACTAGGGCATCAGATGGTGGACGAGTCATGCTTTCTGTTGGCCTGATCCGTTCCCAGGATCCTTTGTTTCTTTTATAGTGCTCTTGTGCCATCTCACCTCCCAAAAATGTCGATGGGAAAGGTGAACTTAAGGGAGGGAGAGCAACAGTGACTTGCAGGATACCAGCTGTCATCCAGCTCAACAGCAGCTGAAGCATGGGGGTGGGGCGGCCCAGGGACCGAGGGGAGGGACCCCCACCCCACCCGAGGGACCCCCACCCCACTCTCCCCAGCCCTCGTCCCACTCTTCACACCCCTGAGGCTTGGTGTCGCACCCTATCAACTAACCAATGAAATAATGCTCGGAAAAAATATTTTCAAACTAGAGTGCCGTACAAGGTATCATTATAATTGTTATTAAGTCTTGCCAGAGTAAAATATTTCCTTTAGGATGAAGTTGTTTGGCACATGGGAAAAATAATCCCCGCTGTCTGCCTTCCAGAGAGCTGGCAAACAGTCACCAGTCTGCCATGTGCGGGAGAAGGGGGAGGCGACGGTGGTCGGGGCCTCTCTCTGCGTGTACAGGCTCCACGGGCCCTCCCTCGAGAGGCTCATGCACGAGGCAGTGAATGAAGTCATTCTTGTGCTCACCTGGTTTAAATCACCACTTGCGTGGTCGAGGGGGCGGGTGCCTATTTTAGGGTCGCAGAGGAACCCAGGAGAAATCCAGGTTTTCGTTTCAGAGGGCTTGCTAAATGATAGTTTCTGCAAGCCTCAGTTTCCTTTTTCTGAAAGATGAAAACATGGAGGGGAATGAACTTAGGGGTTCCTTCCTGTCTCTGGTAATCGATGAGTCTCCCTGGCTGGTAAGGCTTGTATCTCTGGTAATTGGTGAGTCTTTTTGGCTGGTAATACTCCTATCTCGGGGCTGCTGCAGGAATAAGGAACTCAGGGAACAGTGCTCGGAGACCTTGGAGAGAAAAGTGCCCAGGAGATAAGGGAGCAGCTTAGAGACAGCCCCTGTCTGGCGTCCCAGCCCTGACTCTGCTGACTAACTGCCCAGACCTAGGCAAATCACAGAGCCTCCCTGGCCTTGGCTTCCACGTCAGTGAGATGTATGGCTCGTAGATCCCACCTCAGAAGGTTGCTATGAGGCTCAGTTTGTTGGTGGTGTTTTTTACTCACTGAGTCATGTCTGACCCCAGGCTCCTCTGTCCATGGGATTTCCCAGGCAAGAATACTGCAGTGGGTTGCTTTTCCTTCTCTGGGATCTTCCTGACCCAGGGATCAAACCTGCATCTCCTGCATTGGCAGGCAGATTCTTTACCACTGAGATGAGGCTCCGCAGAGGTATATGAAAAATGACTTCATAACATATTCTTCCAGTATAAGTCACTGCCAACCCTGGCTCTGGCCCCAGCTTCAGATAACTATATGGGCTTCCCAGAGATTTTTCCTCCCAAGATCTCCTCCAGTTCTAATATTCTATTCTCCTGTGATGATATTTCCAAGAGTTCTGTGGACACCCACAGACTAGTGGCGCATCTTAGAATAATCAAGTATGCATGTATTTTCAGTTCAAAGGGGCTTGGATGTCACCTAGGCCAAGCAGCTAAGTCACAGAGCCATTCTCTTTTATAGCATCCCTGACAATGGGTTAGTTATCACGATGGGGAGATCTGGCCCCACTAGAGAGCCGACTGTGATTTTGAGTAGTGGTATACTTTAGCAGGGTTTCCCTGGTGGCTCAGTTGGTAAAGAATCCACCTGCAATGCAGGAGACACACGGAGACAGGGATTTGACCTCTGGATTGGGAAGATCCTCTGGAGGAGGGCGTGGTAAGCCACTTCAGTATTCTTGCCTGAGAAATCCCATGGGCAGAGGAGCTTGCGGGCTACAGTCCATGGGGTCGCAAAGAGTTGGATGTGACTGAAGCGAATTGAGCACACCTGCGTACTTCAGCAAGTTTTTCTCATATCGAGGCACATCTGCTGCTTGGTAAACCCTACAACCGGTTGTACATCCCATTTGCTTGAATCCTAAATGATCTGAAGTAATTTCTAGTAGTTGTGTCTCAAACTATTCTCTTGTCTAGCTTTGTAATCTTCTCTCTGGTTGATAGATAAAGGATGAAGTTGAGTAACTCATCCGTGGTCACATCCCTGGGACACATCAGAGGAGGATGACAGCCTGTCATCACAACCAGAGAAACGGTCTAGCGACCTGTGGAGGGGACCCCCGTGTCATTTTCCAAAAGACCACAGCCCATTGCTTTATCCTGGATTCCTTGGTTTAGATCAGTGTTTTCATTACATAAACTGTGGGCTTCCCTGGTGGCTCAGCAATAAAGAATTCTCATGCAATGTGGAAGACTCAGGTTCCGTCCCTAGGTGGAGAAGCTCCCCTGGAGAAGAGCAATGGTTATCCACTCCAGTATTCTTTTTTTCCCCCTCTTCTTCCTCATTCATTCATTTATTGGAGCATAGATTTTTTTTTTTTTCCACTCCAGTATTCTTGCCTGGAGAACTCCAAGGGCAGAGGAGCCTACAGAGGAGGGCTACAGTCCACGGGGTTGCAGAGTTGGACACGACTGAATTGAATTAGCACACACACAGCACGGATGTGTGAGCTTTGTTTTGTTGGATTAGGGTCACTCCCCCTAGGTCAGTCATTGGTTAAAATTTTAGGTATTTGTCTGATGCGTGAGGTCAGCTGTACCGGAAACCCAGAAGAGCACACAGTAGTCGTGTTTTGTGTGGAACAGCAGGAAGAAGAATGAGAATAACAGCGGGGGTACCATTATTCCCTTCCCTAAGCTGCAGCTTCTGGGTTGCCTAGGTCTTTGAGAAGCTTAGCAGTTAGAAGAAGAAGGGAGCAGTTGTGCCTTTTTTTTTTTTTTTTTTAATTTTTTGGATGTGGACCATCTTTACAGTCTTTATGGAATTTGTTGCAATATTGCTTCTGTTGGCTGTTTTGGTTTTGGGGCCACGAGGCATGTGGGATCTTAGCTCCCTGACCAGGGCTTGAACTCGTGCCCCCTGCATTGGAAGGTGAAGTCTTAACCAGTGGGCCACCAGTGGGAAGTTCCACAGTTGTGACTCATTGGTTTGAACAGTCATCTTTTCTCTTTGCCATGGAGATCTCTGGGGACTAACACCAGCCATACTTTATAAATAAGGAAACTGAGACGCAGGCAATTGTAGGAACTCGTGTACACAATGCAGGGAACTAGATGGAGCCAAGACCAGAGGGCTGGCCCTTGGGTCTGAGCCCAGTGTTCTCCCCAGTGCATCACTGAGCCGAAGAGATGAACTGATTCTTACTGTCCAGACACCCTGAAAACAGCCCATTGCTTTATCCTGGATTCCTTGGTTTAGATCAGTGTTTTCATTACATAAACTGTGGGCTTCCCTGGTGGCTCAGCAATAAAGAATTCTCATGCAATGTGGAAGACTCAGGTTCCGTCCCTAGGTGGAGAAGCTCCCCTGGAGAAGAGCAATGGTTATCCACTCCAGTATTCTTTTTTTCCCCCTCTTCTTCCTCATTCATTCATTTATTGGAGCATAGATTTTTTTTCCACTCCAGTATTCTTGCCTGGAGAACTCCAAGGGCAGAGGAGCCTACAGAGGAGGGCTACAGTCCACGGGGTTGCAGAGTTGGACACGACTGAATTGAATTAGCACACACACAGCACGGATGTGTGAGCTTTGTTTTGTTGGATTAGGGTCACTCCCCCTAGGTCAGTCATTGGTTAAAATTTTAGGTATTTGTCTGATGCGTGAGGTCAGCTGTACCGGAAACCCAGAAGAGCACACAGTAGTCGTGTTTTGTGTGGAACAGCAGGAAGAAGAATGAGAATAACAGCGGGGGTACCATTATTCCCTTCCCTAAGCTGCAGCTTCTGGGTTGCCTAGGTCTTTGAGAAGCTTAGCAGTTAGAAGAAGAAGGGAGCAGTTGTGCCTTTTTTTTTTTTTTTTTAATTTTTTGGATGTGGACCATCTTTACAGTCTTTATGGAATTTGTTGCAATATTGCTTCTGTTGGCTGTTTTGGTTTTGGGGCCACGAGGCATGTGGGATCTTAGCTCCCTGACCAGGGCTTGAACTCGTGCCCCCTGCATTGGAAGGTGAAGTCTTAACCAGTGGGCCACCAGTGGGAAGTTCCACAGTTGTGACTCATTGGTTTGAACAGTCATCTTTTCTCTTTGCCATGGAGATCTCTGGGGACTAACACCAGCCATACTTTATAAATAAGGAAACTGAGACGCAGGCAATTGTAGGAACTCGTGTACACAATGCAGGGAACTAGATGGAGCCAAGACCAGAGGGCTGGCCCTTGGGTCTGAGCCCAGTGTTCTCCCCAGTGCATCACTGAGCCGAAGAGATGAACTGATTCTTACTGTCCAGACACCCTGAAAACAGCTGCCTCTTCCATTCTCCAGAACAGCATGAAGAGGTATGCCTTTCACTCAGCCGCGAAGACAATCTTATTGTTATTTCCTTTATCAGAGCTCTAAGTCACAATTGCTGTGGATGAATTTCTCAAATTTAGAGTTAGTATCTTACAAGGGTACAGTATTTATCTTTCTATGCTTACTGGAAATGAAGGGAAAATGTTCACAGCTGTATGACGAGGAGAAAAGGAAAGGAAAAAAAAGAAAGAATGAGGAAGGAAGGAAAGAAGAGAGAGATCAGAGGAAAAGGGAAGGAAGAAATAAAAGGGAAAGAAGGGAAAAGAAGGAGGAAAGAAAAGGAAGGAAGGGAAAGAACAAACTAAGCTTTTTTTTTTTTTTTTCAAAGTAAGGGAGGAAACATAACATTAACACAAAGGAACACTCTTACTAAGAGTAGGTGGAGAAAGGCATCTGAAAAATAATACCTCAAGATGCACTGAAACATTTTAGGGAATTAGGGAATTCTGATCTCCTGAAAAAAAAAAGAAAATTAATATTAAAGACAAGCTGTGAGTTTCCATCTGGCCTTGCCGCTTTCGACTAACGCTTCCATGACGGAATTCATCTGTCCATCAACTGTCAAAAATTCTCCTGTCAGTAAATCCCACGATACCCCAGCAAGCCCACCCCGCTCAAAATATTCCATGCCACAAACTATTCCGAATTCTGAATTCTTTTTTTTTTCAGATCTGTGCTCTATAAGACATAATAGTTGTGGCTTCCTGGCTCCCCTTTTTTTCTCTGCTTTTCCCCCAAATCTCACTCACCCTTAACCTCTAGAGTGGGGGGAGAGCGAAGGAACTTGTGTGGAAAATTTGGGGAGCTCCCCATCATTTGCAGATCCTGTTCCCACTCAGATCCTTCTGAGCGTTTGCACGAGAGTCTGACAACAGACAGCCCACATCTGTTTTAAAACAGAGTGGTTGTGAAGTGTGAACTCCCCACTGTTTAATGTAACTACATGACTATTTAATGTACACTGTGGTAGAGCTGCTCAGAATGCCAAACTGTTGTGACATGCCTGAAGGACATCTATAAACACCATATACTGCGGGTTATTGTGACAAAGAACATCTATGCCACCAGCAGGAGGGGATCTGTTTGTTCACCAGAACCGTCGCATGAGAAGGGAAAACCTGGCGAGATCCTTCCCCACCCTCCCATCAGCAGTGAAACTGACACAAGGCTAGTGGACTGATAAATCCAGAACGGGCATAATGGGCCCGATTTTAATCATTTCCGAATCTCAAGACCACTTATCCTTTAAATGAGTCTGAATCTAATACGGAAGGAATGGAGAGAGAGGACCCAAAGGAATCGCTGAGGATTTTGGCCTCTTCCTAGATACTTGGTGAACTTTTACGGGTGTTTGGGGACGTCGGGGTAACATGTTTGTGTTACTTCTGGTGGATTTGGGGGCTGTCATTTTTTGCAGATCCTCATAGATGGAAAAACCATCTACAGCTGCTGCTAGTGTTAATAAACTAAATGAGAGGGAAGACATGATGGCTTTGCAAATATATTTCATTTTTAATATGTTTCTCTCAAAGGTGAATTCTTGTACCTTCTGACACCTCATTAATCAATTGATCAGAATCAGTTATTTTACATCACATTGCTGCAACTCTAATTAACCTTTGCTAGTTAAATACTCACCAAAAATCAACTCCAATTGTAACCTCCTTTCCTTTAATCTGAGCATTTCAGTAGAAGCTTTTCTTTCGTCTCAGTCTTTAATTAGGGATTAAGTGGAAAAGAGCTAGGCTGTGTGGTATCTGCTGCTCTTCGGGGGATTTTAAAAACCTAGAATAAAATCTTTAGGTATGAAGAACACTCGGAGATTCTGCTGTGAACAGGCTTCCAGAGTGTGCACTCAGCTATTTTGAGTGTCCTTTTAGGAAAGTAGTATTCTCTTTTTAATTCAACGTTGCTGTTTCTCAGAGAATAACTATTTCCATGGAAAACAAAACAAACCATCCCGAAACAGCCACCAAAAAAAAAAAAAATCCCTTTGTAAATGATACCGAGAAAGAGAAAGGGAGATTTGTTTTGAAAATAATTTTCAAACTGCTATGATTGTTGGTATTTAAGTTATGCTATTTTAATACAGACCCAGATTCAGCTTCATCCATTATTTCTAGATTGAAGACATCAAGGCCAGGGTCCCACAATTAGGAAAACTTACTCTGGCCTCCAACGGGTCAGCCTTTCAGGGTTCCCATGATTTGTATAGTACCGCATGCCTTGGTTCGCATTATTTTTCTGATAACTTAGCAGTCACTCAGGGAATAAATCTGAGAAGGCCTTTAAAGACAAAATTGTGAATGTTTGTCCTGTTTGCCTTAGACCGGCAGTCTCAGTTGCTCAGACAGTGCACATGGACCGTCCCAGGCTTGAGGACATTTCTTGAGGATGAGGATTTTAAAGGGACAGTGTAGGAAACCGGCCTACATCCTTTCAGCCACAGCGCAGCGAGGGGAAAAGCCACTTTTGCAGAGCAGGCAGGTGCGCAGTTTGGGTTTAAGGTCTTCCAAAGCGCGGTCATCCCTCAGAAACACAGTGAATTAGTTGTTTCTTGATTCGACAGGCTCCCCTCTCGAGTTCTCCCCTACTCATCTCGTGCCTTTCATCACTCTGAACATCCCCATTAATCAATTGATCAGAATCAGTTATTTTACATCACATTGCTGCAACTCTAATTAACCTTTGCTAGTTAAATACTCACCAAAAATCAACTCCAATTGTAACCTCCTTTCCTTTAATCTGAGCATTTCAGTAGAAGCTTTTCTTTCGTCTCAGTCTTTAATTAGGGATTAAGTGGAAAAGAGCTAGGCTGTGTGGTATCTGCTGCTCTTCGGGGGATTTTAAAAACCTAGAATAAAATCTTTAGGTATGAAGAACACTCGGAGATTCTGCTGTGAACAGGCTTCCAGAGTGTGCACTCAGCTATTTTGAGTGTCCTTTTAGGAAAGTAGTATTCTCTTTTTAATTCAACGTTGCTGTTTCTCAGAGAATAACTATTTCCATGGAAAACAAAACAAACCATCCCGAAACAGCCACCAAAAAAAAAAAAAATCCCTTTGTAAATGATACCGAGAAAGAGAAAGGGAGATTTGTTTTGAAAATAATTTTCAAACTGCTATGATTGTTGGTATTTAAGTTATGCTATTTTAATACAGACCCAGATTCAGCTTCATCCATTATTTCTAGATTGAAGACATCAAGGCCAGGGTCCCACAATTAGGAAAACTTACTCTGGCCTCCAACGGGTCAGCCTTTCAGGGTTCCCATGATTTGTATAGTACCGCATGCCTTGGTTCGCATTATTTTTCTGATAACTTAGCAGTCACTCAGGGAATAAATCTGAGAAGGCCTTTAAAGACAAAATTGTGAATGTTTGTCCTGTTTGCCTTAGACCGGCAGTCTCAGTTGCTCAGACAGTGCACATGGACCGTCCCAGGCTTGAGGACATTTCTTGAGGATGAGGATTTTAAAGGGACAGTGTAGGAAACCGGCCTACATCCTTTCAGCCACAGCGCAGCGAGGGGAAAAGCCACTTTTGCAGAGCAGGCAGGTGCGCAGTTTGGGTTTAAGGTCTTCCAAAGCGCGGTCATCCCTCAGAAACACAGTGAATTAGTTGTTTCTTGATTCGACAGGCTCCCCTCTCGAGTTCTCCCCTACTCATCTCGTGCCTTTCATCACTCTGAACATCCCCATTATTGAGTCACACCTCACATTAGCTCCTAATGCGCGTAAGTTTCTGGTTACGCGGCTGCTGATGCCGCCTCTCGTTTACCACCCTTCCACACGCCCGCCCGCCCTCGGACTTGAACGGGGCTTTTATTTTAATTTCCTTTATCCCGGCGGCTGGCAACTTCGGAGACACTCGGCCACCCTCCTCCGTCCAACGGGGTGAGTGCCTCTTTAAGGAAGATTTCAATTGCATTTCCTACTGTCAGTTAAGTCTCATCAATCATGTTTTTAATTAAAAAGAAGGACATCTCCATCCCACTTTCGACTCCAAAGTGCATAATGAAATCCTCGACTGGGGCAGCGTTGGAGCGTTCTCCGCGCGTCCTCGCTCAATGCATTCGGTTTGGAGATGGGAGCCGAGGAGGTCAGGAACAGGAACACTGGTGTCTATGCAAGTGGCAAACAAATAACACTCCTGATAGGGCCGGGTGACATGTGTCAACCCTTGTCATGGAGAAACAAGAGAGGCACTGTGCCCGGACAAAGGGTAGGGTGGAATCTCTACACACTGGCAGAGCCTGACCCACGCGCGAGGCTTTGTGTACCAGATGTCTCTCTCATTGTTCCGTGCCTTCCTCCCCACTACCCCTGACAACAGCCAGTGCCGCTGGCATTCCACCCTGACATCTGTTCAGCTTTATTGATGCGGCCCTGGAGGAATTCCCAGTGTAAACAGGGAATTCTCTAAGGGAGCCCCATGTTGTAAAGGGATGAGCTGCATAATGCACAGATTTAACCACTATTTAAAGGTGTGACACTTGATTGAAAGTGACTTGGTTTTTACCCCCTTTGCAACCCGCCCTCCCTTCCAGCCTCAACCGTAGCAGGCCCCTCCCTCTTTTCCCCACGGGATGAGGATTTTAAAGGGACAGTGTAGGAAACCGGCCTACATCCTTTCAGCCACAGCGCAGCGAGGGGAAAAGCCACTTTTGCAGAGCAGGCAGGTGCGCAGTTTGGGTTTAAGGTCTTCCAAAGCGCGGTCATCCCTCAGAAACACAGTGAATTAGTTGTTTCTTGATTCGACAGGCTCCCCTCTCGAGTTCTCCCCTACTCATCTCGTGCCTTTCATCACTCTGAACATCCCCATTATTGAGTCACACCTCACATTAGCTCCTAATGCGCGTAAGTTTCTGGTTACGCGGCTGCTGATGCCGCCTCTCGTTTACCACCCTTCCACCCGCCCGCCCGCCCTCGGACTTGAACGGGGCTTTTATTTTAATTTCCTTTATCCGGCGGCTGGCAACTTCGGAGACACTCGGCCACCCTCCTCCGTCCAACGGGGTGAGTGCCTCTTTAAGGAAGATTTCAATTGCATTTCCTACTGTCAGTTAAGTCTCATCAATCATGTTTTTAATTAAAAAGAAGGACATCTCCATCCCACTTTCGACTCCAAAGTGCATAATGAAATCCTCGACTGGGGCAGCGTTGGAGCGTTCTCCGGGGTCCTCGCTCAATGCATGCGGTTTGGAGAGGGGAGCCGAGGAGGTCAGGAACAGGAACACTGGTGTCTATGCAAGTGGCAAACAAATAACACTCCTGATAGGGCCGGGTGACATGTGTCAACCCTTGTCATGGAGAAACAAGAGAGGCACTGTGCCCGGACAAAGGGTAGGGTGGAATCTCTACACACTGGCAGAGCCTGACCCACGCGCGAGGCTTTGTGTACCAGATGTCTCTCTCATTGTTCCGTGCCTTCCTCCCCACTACCCCTGACAACAGCCAGTGCCGCTGGCATTCCACCCTGACATCTGTTCAGCTTTATTGATGCGGCCCTGGAGGAATTCCCAGTGTAAACAGGGAATTCTCTAAGGGAGCCCCATGTTGTAAAGGGATGAGCTGCATAATGCACAGATTTAACCACTATTTAAAGGTGTGACACTTGATTGAAAGTGACTTGGTTTTTACCCCCTTTGCAACCCGCCCTCCCTCTCCAGCCTCAACCGTAGCAGGCTGCAGCAGCACCCCCTCCTCCCTCCCGTCGCTTTGTTTTCCCGACGCAGGGCCGTTAGGAAAGGAGGAAGGACGGGGGCCAGGGTACCATCCTCCAAAAATGCCACTTAAAAAAAAAATCCTGGGTTACAGTCGATTGAGCCTCGTTGTCGCCTTGGGAGCCTGCCCACTGCCCACCCACACTCCTGGCGAGGAGCAGCCTGAGAGTCGCTTGGTCCTGTGACTGAAACGAACGGGGTGGGCTTTGTGCTCCTCGCGAGAAGCAACTGTGGCCGTTTATGGTCCCCTGGCGGAGGCTCGTCAGCCCAGGCCTGGCAGGGCTGGAACGGAAGAGATTTGCCTTTGGAATTTTATGTTTTTGGCAATGGTGCCGTAGGATGTTAATACATAGTCTTTTTTGTTGTTGTTGTAAAAAAAAGAAAAAAAGCAGACCTGTGAAGAAACACCATGCATCCATCTTCGCCCCAGCGAAGGTGCCTGCGATCCTAGGCCAGCTCTGCAGTGCTGCAGCCTGGCTCGACTTCTTGGCTGATGTTCAACCACAGGGAATATCTTGAGAGCTCAAGGACTAACATTTTGAGGCTGAGGTTAAATATGCAGAGATCTGTCAACGGGGCCCAGGCCCATGACTGTGTCCCGTTAGGAGTGAACTTTACTTGTGATGATGCACAGACGGAGTGTATTTTGTGAGGCCGTGGGTTGGATCTGCGTTTGTCTGGGTGCAACCCTCCCACTCCCTCTCAGTCGACTGGTGGAGAGACAAACTCTGAAAATGGCAATGACCCCCTCCTGCCCGCAGATAAACGAGTATTTGTGTTATCATCGTCAGGGCGAAGGAAAACGACAAGATGACCAGAGGGTAGGAGGTCCGAAGTTAGAAAAGGAAATCCTTTTCTCTGAGAGCCTAAAGTGGTTGCTGACGGGTGTTTTCAGAGAACAGATATCAAAAAAAGGGGTGTGTGTGTGTGAACCATAATCTACAGGCCTGTTCTTTACCCAGAGTTTTAGGATTTGGTGTCATTGGCCCTTTTCCTTCCCTGGACGGAAGGTGGACACTAAGTCAAGGAACCCACTTGGTATTTGGGAACGTGGTTGTGCCCACTGATATAGAGTGAGTTTTCATTTATAAAAACAATAGGAACTCTCTAGAGCTTTTCTGAATTCTAAAAATAATTTGTGTATTCTCTTCTGGCTGAAACAATACAGGCTTAATCTGACAAACTTCAGAAAATGTGGAGCAGCAAAAGAAAAGAAAACTACCCATTTATTAGGCCGCCACCCAGGAAGTACTGTTAATCTCCTTGGTTACCCTTCTTCCAGTCTTGTCTCTATGTAGTTAAGAGAGTGGATACCCTGTGTTTATTCTTTGATAGTCTGTTTTTTTCTTCTCGACTTACTAGACTATCTTCCTGTATCATTTAAATATTCTACAACAGATTGTACATAATTAGGTAATATTCTTTTGTCTATCATAGTCAGTTATTCATTTCAGGACAAATGTGGTTTCTGCTCTTATATTTATTATAAACAGTGCCGCAAGGGGTATCTTTTGTAGGTAAAGCTTTAGGCATTTCCGTGACTTTGGGACAAATCCTTAAAATAGAGTTGCTGGATCCAAGGCTACGTGCATTTAAAAAAATTTTTGGTGTGTACTACCACAGAAAGACTGGACTCACACGCCTACCAGGAGTGAATCTGGTCACCCCCAAATGCAGGTCTTCTGGGCATATCCGTATGTTCTCCCGATAACGGGACTCTATGGGTGACGAAGTGACAGTTCCTTTTCCATGGATTCATGGCAGGTTTTCTAATTAATATGTCCACTCCCAAATCTCTCCCCATCTGGCTGAAAAAGAATAAGTACAAACAGCTAAGTGCTGATAGAAACCTCAGAGCCTGTCAAGGTCCAGCTTTCCTTCCTGTCCACTTTACAGTGAAGAATAAGTTAACTTTGACATTTTTACCGATCGCAGATTTAAAGTGAACTGGAACTAGAATTCAGGCCCTGTGTTGAGAAGGACCCCTTAACACCTCACACCTCCACCAGGGCCTGCTGGAAGGTGGCCGGTGAGAACAGACAACTCAGTTTTGCAGTGACCTGCGCTTTCGTTCGAATGTGACTATTGATGGCCTGCCCCTTTAAGCATTTTCCTTCACTGACTCTGAATATACCTTTTGGGATTCAAAATAATTTTGCAACAGTGGATACAGACCTTCTTTATGTGTTATTGGTCTGGGAACAGCAACAGATTAAAAAAAATATTACCAGGTCAAATAACAGCTGTTATTATTAAGTTCAGCTTTTATTATCAATTTGCCAGTAGAATCCGGCAGTAAAAAAAAAAAAAAAGTCTGCATCTGAGCTTTTTACTAATCAGTACTCTCATTCTGTTAATATTCTAACGACTGTCAATTTACTTCAGTGCTGCCATTTGCAGAATTTTCCAATTAGCAGCAAACCTGTTCCACCTTCTCCTGTAATTATGGGGGACTCAGTTCAGATCAGCTGCGGCCAGACAGCATATGATGTGGTTGCCCAAAGCTGTGCAATGTTGTTTTTAACCTTTGCAAGTGCTGGCACAGTTTTAACATCTCTGTTTGTAGGCAGGAGGCTCCCACAGTAGTGGCATGTGTCAAAATATCAAAATTATTTTTAATAAAACACAACAAGGAGGAAAACACAAATATGGGCATATTTGGTTTTCGGATCAATTGAACGTCTGTTCGAGATTTGGTAGCTTTTCCTCTGCTTTCCTCATTTCTTTTCTTTCTTTCTTCTTCTTTTTTTTTCTTTTTTTTTTTTAATAATCAAGAGTCTTGTGAAAAGAACAGTTGAGGGTTGCTGAATGGAACTGATTGCTCCCTGTTTCTGTTGCCAGTAAAAATGTCAGCATTTAAAAACTTCCACATTTCAGAATGGAGGGAGCCCTCACGATCCTGTGGGGCTGACCCTCTCATTTGTAGAAATGAGTAACACTAAAGACTTACCCAAGGTCACCCAGCTAGGTATGTACAGAGCTGGGTCTAGAACCCAGGCCTTCTGCCTCCCAGTCCAAGGATCCTTTCTCTGCAGTATTCAGTTCCCTGCCTTCTCTTGACAGCTTCTCGATGTGGCAGGAGATAGAAAGGGAAGGTCTCACCGGGACGCCTCGTTTCATAGAATGCCTTGCTAGCAACATCAAAACCTATCCAGCTCTCTGAAAAGCTGCCTAAACAGCTGACGGGGCAGTAATAACAATAGTGCGGCAATAACTATTATTGCTTTAAGCATTTTCCTTCACTGACTCTGAATATACCTTTTGGGATTCAAAATAATTTTGCAACAGTGGATACAGACCTTCTTTATGTGTTATTGGTCTGGGAACAGCAACAGATTAAAAAAAATATTACCAGGTCAAATAACAGCTGTTATTATTAAGTTCAGCTTTTATTATCAATTTGCCAGTAGAATCCGGCAGTAAAAAAAAAAAAAAAGTCTGCATCTGAGCTTTTTACTAATCAGTACTCTCATTCTGTTAATATTCTAACGACTGTCAATTTACTTCAGTGCTGCCATTTGCAGAATTTTCCAATTAGCAGCAAACCTGTTCCACCTTCTCCTGTAATTATGGGGGACTCAGTTCAGATCAGCTGCGGCCAGACAGCATATGATGTGGTTGCCCAAAGCTGTGCAATGTTGTTTTTAACCTTTGCAAGTGCTGGCACAGTTTTAACATCTCTGTTTGTAGGCAGGAGGCTCCCACAGTAGTGGCATGTGTCAAAATATCAAAATTATTTTTAATAAACACACAACAAGGAGGAAAACACAAATATGGGCATATTTGGTTTTCGGATCAATTGAACGTCTGTTCGAGATTTGGTAGCTTTTCCTCTGCTTTCCTCATTTCTTTTCTTTCTTTCTTCTTCTTTTTTTTTCTTTTTTTTTTTTAATAATCAAGAGTCTTGTGAAAAGAACAGTTGAGGGTTGCTGAATGGAACTGATTGCTCCCTGTTTCTGTTGCCAGTAAAAATGTCAGCATTTAAAAACTTCCACATTTCAGAATGGAGGGAGCCCTCACGATCCTGTGGGGCTGACCCTCTCATTTGTAGAAATGAGTAACACTAAAGACTTACCCAAGGTCACCCAGCTAGGTATGTACAGAGCTGGGTCTAGAACCCAGGCCTTCTGCCTCCCAGTCCAAGGATCCTTTCTCTGCAGTATTCAGTTCCCTGCCTTCTCTTGACAGCTTCTCGATGTGGCAGGAGATAGAAAGGGAAGGTCTCACCGGGACGCCTCGTTTCATAGAATGCCTTGCTAGCAACATCAAAACCTATCCAGCTCTCTGAAAAGCTGCCTAAACAGCTGACGGGGCAGTAATAACAATAGTGCGGCAATAACTATTATTGCTACATGAAAAAAATATATTTAATAATAAGCTCATTGATTTTTAACAACATCTCTGTGTTGCCTAATTGATGGGAAGTTGTATGTTTGTGTAGCCGATGGGGGTTATGAATTAAATATGGCCGTCTTTCCTTGAGGGATGCCTGTCAATGCAAGAAAGACGGAAGATCTACATTTCCCCCAAGCAAAACAGTGCCCTTGTAACAGAAGCAGGGAAGACTGAAATGTGAACAAAAATAAAAACCATCCATCACTGTTTATTAAGTGCTGCTACTTGAAGGTAGAAAGGATATTGAACTGTTTTTAAATTGGAAGAAATGTAGCTGGACAAAATATTGATGGTAATATTAGCTGGGTGACAAATTTTATTCTTTTGTCCACATTCATCAAAAGGAGCAATTTGGAGTGAGTTATTCTCTTTCTGCCCATAAACCGATTTTTCTTCCCTTTTTATTTTTTAAGCACACATGTTTATTAAGGAACACGGTGTAGGAGGGACAATAACTGTGTCGCTTGAGTCATTCAGCCCTTGCGTATGAGTCAGAGGTTCCACGATTGCTTTCGACCAGGCCGTGCATGGATCTCCAAGGTGCTTATATAAAATTTAATATGGGCTCAAAAACTGAGGCAGACTGAGTCTGTTCCCACAATTTAAAAGAAAAGGGGTGGGTCAGATTTGATTTCATTTTTAGCTGTGGTTTTCAAGTGGAAGTTCTGAAGCATTTATTTATTTTTCCAAATTTATAGTGTGCCCCTTCAGTCCAGTATTCACTGGCTGCTGTTCAATGAAAACATCCAAGTTTCTATGGCGAAACGGGCTGAGGCAGGAAATGAAAATTGAAAATGTCGGCTGACAATGGGGAGAATTTCAATAAAAATATAGTTTGAAGTTTCCTTCGCTTCAACTGTATTCAACTTCACATCGATTTGCATGAGGTCACGGAAGTGCTGAGGTGTTTCAGCAGGGAGATAGAAAGGAAGGTCTCACCGGGACGCCTCGTTTCATAGAATGCCTTGCTAGCAACATCAAAACCTATCCAGCTCTCTGAAAAGCTGCCTAAACAGCTGACGGGGCAGTAATAACAATAGTGCGGCAATAACTATTATTGCTACATGAAAAATATATTTAACAATAAGCTCATTGATTTTTAACAACATCTCTGTGTTGCCTAATTGATGGGAAGTTGTATGTTTGTGTAGCCGATGGGGGTTATGAATTAAATATGGCCGTCTTTCCTTGAGGGATGCCTGTCAATGCAAGAAAGACGGAAGATCTACATTTCCCCCAAGCAAAACAGTGCCCTTGTAACAGAAGCAGGGAAGACTGAAATGTGAACAAAAATAAAAACCATCCATCACTGTTTATTAAGTGCTGCTACTTGAAGGTAGAAAGGATATTGAACTGTTTTTAAATTGGAAGAAATGTAGCTGGACAAAATATTGATGGTAATATTAGCTGGGTGACAAATTTTATTCTTTTGTCCACATTCATCAAAAGGAGCAATTTGGAGTGAGTTATTCTCTTTCTGCCCATAAACCGATTTTTCTTCCCTTTTTATTTTTTAAGCACACATGTTTATTAAGGAACACGGTGTAGGAGGGACAATAACTGTGTCGCTTGAGTCATTCAGCCCTTGCGTATGAGTCAGAGGTTCCACGATTGCTTTCGACCAGGCCGTGCATGGATCTCCAAGGTGCTTATATAAAATTTAATATGGGCTCAAAAACTGAGGCAGACTGAGTCTGTTCCCACAATTTAAAAGAAAAGGGGTGGGTCAGATTTGATTTCATTTTTAGCTGTGGTTTTCAAGTGGAAGTTCTGAAGCATTTATTTATTTTTCCAAATTTATAGTGTGCCCCTTCAGTCCAGTATTCACTGGCTGCTGTTCAATGAAAACATCCAAGTTTCTATGGCGAAACGGGCTGAGGCAGGGAAATGAAAATTGAAAATGTCGGCTGACAATGGGGAGAATTTCAATAAAAATATAGTTTGAAGTTTCCTTCGCTTCAACTGTATTCAACTTCACATCGTTTTTATTTGCATGAGGTCACGGAAGTGCTGAGGTGTTTCACAAAAAAAAACCTTACCAAGCAGGAGAGCATACTCAGGTATGGATGGATCCAGTCCGGCCCCCACGGACGGAGGAGCCTGGCGGGCTGCAGTCCATGGGGTCACAAGGAGTCGGACACGACTGAAGCGACTTAGCACAGTCCAACCCCCAGTATTTTCTGAAACACCTACTATGTGTCCAGAGCTGGTCCGGGGGGTTGGGGAGGGTCTCTGTACTCTCCATTTCGATTTTGGGAATCGGGGTCCTTTCAATTTCAGCTGCGCAATTAGCCAAAATGATAGTCTTGTTTCTTAATCTCATCATCCCAACCCAAAGTGAATTTCGCTGAACAGAAAGTGGCTCGTTTGCAAGGAAATTTATAAACCTGAAGTCTGCTGGACTAGGCTGCTCTGAAGCCAAGTGGATTTTCTCCCATGTTGACTGTCTGAGGGAACTGTCCCACCTCTCAGCAAATGAACGAAGTTTTAAGGAGGCTGGCCAGAGCTGGTCAGTCACTCAATCAGTCAACAAGAGCTTAATGAGTCCCTGTGCTCGGACTGAGCCGCGGTAACATTTACATAGCACTTTGGGGTTCCCAGCACGCTTTTGCATTATGTTGTCTTACTTGCTTTTTTATAGGCAGATATTAGTGAGGCTCAGAGCAGTTCAGTGACTTCCTTAAAGTCACACAGCTACGAAGTTGTGGCCTCAAAACTATCTCTCCCAGAACTTTCCTCCTAGACTACTTGGATTAAGGACCAACTTCACAGTGCATCAAGAATTATACATGGGGCTTTCCCGGTGGTCCAGTGGGTAAGGATTCCACCTTGCAGTGCAGGGGGCATCGGTTCGATCCCTGGCCTAGGAGAATCCCATGGGCTGCGGAGCGGCTGGACCGATGTGTCCAACTACTGAGCTGGAGCTCTGGAGCACGTGTGCCCAGAGCCGGTGCTCTGTAGCGACAGAGGCCACTGCGATGGGAGGCCCACACGGGCCAAAGAACAAATGGAAAGGGGGTTTCGGCTGACAATGGGGAGAATTTCAATAAAATATAGTTTGAAGTTTCCTTCGCTTCAACTGTATTCAACTTCACATCGTTTTATTTGCATGAGGTCACGGAAGTGCTGAGGTGTTTCACAAAAAAAAACCTTACCAAGCAGGAGAGCATACTCAGGTATGGATGGATCCAGTCCGGCCCCCACGGACGGAGGAGCCTGGCGGGCTGCAGTCCATGGGGTCACAAGGAGTCGGACACGACTGAAGCGACTTAGCACAGTCCAACCCCCAGTATTTTCTGAAACACCTACTATGTGTCCAGAGCTGGTCCGGGGGGTTGGGGAGGGTCTCTGTACTCTCCATTTCGATTTTGGGAATCGGGGTCCTTTCAATTTCAGCTGCGCAATTAGCCAAAATGATAGTCTTGTTTCTTAATCTCATCATCCCAACCCAAAGTGAATTTCGCTGAACAGAAAGTGGCTCGTTTGCAAGGAAATTTATAAACCTGAAGTCTGCTGGACTAGGCTGCTCTGAAGCCAAGTGGATTTTCTCCCATGTTGACTGTCTGAGGGAACTGTCCCACCTCTCAGCAAATGAACGAAGTTTTAAGGAGGCTGGCCAGAGCTGGTCAGTCACTCAATCAGTCAACAAGAGCTTAATGAGTCCCTGTGCTCGGACTGAGCCGCGGTAACATTTACATAGCACTTTGGGGTTCCCAGCACGCTTTTGCATTATGTTGTCTTACTTGCTTTTTTATAGGCAGATATTAGTGAGGCTCAGAGCAGTTCAGTGACTTCCTTAAAGTCACACAGCTACGAAGTTGTGGCCTCAAAACTATCTCTCCCAGAACTTTCCTCCTAGACTACTTGGATTAAGGACCAACTTCACAGTGCATCAAGAATTATACATGGGGCTTTCCCGGTGGTCCAGTGGGTAAGGATTCCACCTTGCAGTGCAGGGGGCATCGGTTCGATCCCTGGCCTAGGAGAATCCCATGGGCTGCGGAGCGGCTGGACCGATGTGTCCAACTACTGAGCTGGAGCTCTGGAGCACGTGTGCCCAGAGCCGGTGCTCTGTAGCGACAGAGGCCACTGCGATGGGAGGCCCACACGGGCCAAAGAACAAAGATGGATGAAAATAAATAAATGAAAGACCAATAGACGTGGCCAAAAAAATTAAAGAAAAAAAAGAGAGAATTATACACGATCTTGGATGAGCCTTGGGAATTTGAGCCGAATAGAACCCAAAGCCCATATGTGTGCTTGTCTCGCATGCATTACATCCAAGCATTTCAGAAGTCATTGAAAATAATTCTAGTTTTCTTCTTAGACGTCTTTCAAGGAGCAATAAAGTGAGTGAAGGGAACGCAGTTTGTAAGATTTTTGCGTCATGATTTTGTTCTCCATTCTTCTTCCATCCTTAGCTGCCATGAAGCCCATATCCCCGCTCCTCCTTCTCCATCCTTAAGTTCTCTCCCTTACTTTTTCTCCTTCTCTCTCCTGTCTGTCTGTCTCCTGTAAACCTTAGCCCTTTCTAATGCAATTCCACATCACTTATCTTCCCACTGGTTCTGTGCATCTGGGTGAGACCTGCAGCTTAGTGACAGGGTGGAGGGTGGGCGTGGAGAAGCGAGTTGTAAAGGCTCCCCAGGACCAGTATGCCTTCCTCAGGCCTGTGTGCAGATATGCCAAGGAGGGAGCAACCCTGTGAATCAAAGGATTTGAGGTTTATAAAGGAGATGGCTTTATCATGTGTCCCAAAAGATGGGTAGAACTTACATTTCCAAGGCAGAAAAGGACAAATGTACCATATACAAGGCAGTTCAGTGGTGAAGAATCTGCCTTTAATGCTGGAGATGCAGGTTCAGTCCCTGGGTTGGGAAGATCCCCTGGAGAAGGGAATGGCCACCCACACCAGTATTCTTGCCTGGAGAATCCATGGACAGAGGAGCCTGGTAGCTACAGTCCATGGGATTGTAAAAGAGTCAGACACAACTTGGTGACTAAACAAGAACAACCTGATAGAAAGGAATGAAGGAACAAAGGGAATAAATATTAACACAGAGACATTCTCTGCCTTAAAAACAAAATGACGGGACTTCCCTGGTGGTCCAGTGGTTGGGACTTTGCCTTTCATTGCAGGGGGCGCAGGTTTGGCCCCTGGTAGGGGAGCTAAGATCCCACATGCCTTGTGGCCCCCAAACCAAAACCTTAACACAGAAACAATATTATAATAAATTCAATGAAGACTTTAAAAAGATCCACATTTTAAATAAATCTTACAAACAAATAAAAAAGAATGATCATACAATAAATAGCCTTAGTGAATGTCTGCTCTCAGTAAACATGGAATTCAGTGCTTCAAATCACTTGATAAAAGAGCTTCAGAGGGAAAAAGAAATTGCACCGATCCCTTCTCCACCTCATGGGAACTGGACGAGAGCACTGGTTAAAGCGTGTTAATTCTGGCGCAGTGGTAAAGAACCTGCCTCTAATGCAGGAGACACACATTCCATCCCTGGGTCAGGAAGATCCCCTGGAGAAGGAAATGGCCACCCACTCCAGTCTTCCTGCCTGGAGAATCCCATGGACAGAGGAGCCTGGAGGGCTGCAGTTCATGGGGTCGCCCAGAGTTGGACATGATGATGCTCACACTCTTCTGTTGGCACAGTTGTTTTTTTGGGGGGGGGGCAGGGGGGCGAGCCACTTCTATTGCTCTTTCATTTATTCAGTTTCATCCATCTTTGTTCTTTGGTCCGTCTCCCATCGTGGTGGCCTCTGTTGTCGCAGAGCGCCGGCTCTGGGCACATGCGCTCCAGAGCTCCGGCTCGGTAATCAGACACATCGGTCCAACTGCTCCGTGACACGTGGGATCTTCCCAGGCCAGGGATCGAACCGGCGCCCCTTGCACTGCAAGGCAGTGTCCTTACCAACTGGACCACCAGGGGAAGCCCCGGCACAGTTGTTTTTGAACTGATAATGATATCAACAGCCACCACATATGCTGACATGGAGACATCTCACTAAGCACTCTGTAGGGTAGGGGCCTCCCGCGTAGAAGGTTCCTCTTGGAAGGGAGGGACTACTTCATGGTCAGTATGAAGTTTTACTAAGTTGGACCCACTTCCTGGTGGAAAAGGGAGGTCCTCTGGTTCATATCTACCCTCCATCGCCATGGTGGACTAGATTCCATCTCTGCAGCGGGAACAGATGAAAGGTCTGTGGGATTTCCTGGTGGTCCAGTGGTTGGGACTTTGCCTTTCATTGCAGGGGGCGCAGGTTTGGCCCCTGGTAGGGGAGCTAAGATCCCACATGCCTTGTGGCCCCCAAACCAAAACCTTAACACAGAAACAATATTATAATAAATTCAATGAAGACTTTAAAAAGATCCACATTTTAAATAAATCTTACAAACAAATAAAAAAGAATGATCATACAATAAATAGCCTTAGTGAATGTCTGCTCTCAGTAAACATGGAATTCAGTGCTTCAAATCACTTGATAAAAGAGCTTCAGAGGGAAAAAGAAATTGCACCGATCCCTTCTCCACCTCATGGGAACTGGACGAGAGCACTGGTTAAACGTGTTAATTCTGGCGCAGTGGTAAAGAACCTGCCTCTAATGCAGGAGACACACATTCCATCCCTGGGTCAGGAAGATCCCCTGGAGAAGGAAATGGCCACCCACTCCAGTCTTCCTGCCTGGAGAATCCCATGGACAGAGGAGCCTGGAGGGCTGCAGTTCATGGGGTCGCCCAGAGTTGGACATGATGATGCTCACACTCTTCTGTTGGCACAGTTGTTTTTTTGGGGGGGGGGCAGGGGGGCGAGCCACTTCTATTGCTCTTTCATTTATTCAGTTTCATCCATCTTTGTTCTTTGGTCCGTCTCCCATCGTGGTGGCCTCTGTTGTCGCAGAGCGCCGGCTCTGGGCACATGCGCTCCAGAGCTCCGGCTCGGTAGTTGGACACATCGGTCCAGCTGCTCCGTGGCACGTGGGATCTTCCCAGGCCAGGGATCGAACCGGCGTCCCTTGCACTGCAAGGCGGTGTCCTTACCAACTGGACCACCAGGGAAGCCCCGGCACAGTTGTTTTTGAACTGATAATGATATCAACAGCCACCACATATGCTGACATGGAGACATCTCACTAAGCACTCTGTAGGGTAGGGGCCTCCCGCGTAGAAGGTTCCTCTTGGAAGGGAGGGACTACTTCATGGTCAGTATGAAGTTTTACTAAGTTGGACCCACTTCCTGGTGGAAAAGGGAGGTCCTCTGGTTCATATCTACCCTCCATCGCCATGGTGGACTAGATTCCATCTCTGCAGACGGGAACAGATGAAAGGTCTGTGGGCTTCTTAGTCTTTCACAGTCAACACAGTTAAGACTCAAGTTCAGAAAGTGAAAGTGTTAGTCAGTCATGTCAGACTCTGTGTGACCCGCCAGGCTCCTCTGTCCATGAGATTCACCAGACAAGAATACTCGCGTGGGTTGCCATTCCCTTTTCCAGGGGATCTTCCCAACCCAGGGATCAAACCTAGGTCTCCTGTATTTCAGGCAGGTTTTTTACCATCTGAGCCATGAGCTCGAAAGATCATTTTTCTAAGAGGTTCTTCTCTCCCTGAAGAATATGGAAATTCAGCATGTCCATCATAAATGCCAAACAGCCCCAAGAATGCAGGGTAAATGTTTCAGGAATTCATGCTAGTGTGCCTTTCCCTCCTGACTGAATTCACTCTAAAGGAAAACATTAACTCTACCAGATTTTCAACCATTTCTTTTCCCTACTCATTAGGGGAAACCCAGTTCTGACCATTTCTGAAAGTTTGGCCACAGTTGTTTGGAGGAAAAGGGGACAGGCCTTGTTTCTGTTTACATCGGGCTTGATTCCTTGTATGTCTATTTTCACTGAGTGGAGTAAATATGTTCTAGGCTTTTCCTCAGGCCATACAGGCCAGGTTGTAGTCCTGATGGGATTTTCTTATTAGTTATGTAACCCTTCTGGAGAAGTAGGGCATTTCTCACAGGGCGAAAAACCCACAATACTCGGCACACTTTTGTTATAGCTGGACCATAATAATAACAAGATCACGTAAACGCAGTCTGTTTTGGAGTTAAGTTCCAACTGAGTACTTTTCAGTCTGGTATGTAGAAAGGTGGTGTGCGTGTGCGTGTGTACGCACTCAGCTGCTTCAGTCGTGTCCAGCTCTTTGTGATCCCTTGCTTGACTGTAGCTTTCCAGGCTCCTCTGTCCATGGGATTCTCCTGGTAAGAATACTGGAATGGGCTGCCATGCCCTCCTCCAGGGGATCTTCCCAACCCAGGACCTGAACAGGCGCCTCCCGCGTCCCCTGCATTGTAGGCAGGTGCTTTACCCATTGAGCCACCAGGGAAGCCCAAAGTGCTGTAAGGCAGCGCACACCACGGTGATGTTCCTCCTCCATTCCCACACCCCATCTTCTCACACTCAGAAGGAGGATTCAATGTGCACCAAGAACAGGAAAGCTTACCTAGGAGCTATCCACCCAGGTGAAAAAGTGTCCACTACTTGGTACTGTCAGGGTTTTTTTTGTGTCTTTAAGTTTCTGTTAATATGATAGAAAGTTCTCTCTGGAGTAGAACCAGTAGGAGATAACATATATACATTATATAAAAATAAATGTATAAAAAAGACATGGGCTTCCTAGGTGGTTCAATGGGGAGCTGGATCCCACACACCACAACTAAGACTTGGCTTGGCCAAATAAGTAAATATTAAAAAACAAAAAACTAACCACCATAGTCCTGAAACTGTCTTCTGTTTCCTGAATCCTGGAACTTCTAAATCCTCTTGCTGTTCTCTATCACAGGAACTTCCTTTTTGATCCCAAGAGATTCGCTGACCTGTTGGAGATCTTCTCACACCTTCCATGTAGCTCAGTGACTTTAGATTCAAAGATGATGCATAGCACTTTCTTGTGGACTTCTCAAGTCTTGCCCTGAAATAACAGACTGTTGTCTGGTTTTAATGGTGATGAAATCTTGTAGGAAATAGCTTGGAAATGTGGCAAGGACTTGAACCTCTGGGAACTGGCCCTCACTCCTCTACAAAGAGTAACATATGGGAGGGATCCATGAACCTCGTGGAAACTGGGACCCCCGCAGATTCTCTGACCAAATGACAACCCTCAGTGGGGTGCTCTCCGAATCACAGCAAGCGACGCCTGGAGAAAGAGATGGACCCAGTGTGTCCAAGCTGAGGTATAAAGACGGAGGCTCCGCTCCCAGAGGCAGGAGCCCTCGCCACCTCGCCAGCCTGTTTCTTAAGAGACTTGATTGCCGTCCAGTCTAAGTAGTTGTGTATTCTTTCCTAGCAAGACTTGGGGAGAGTGTTAGAAAGACCGGAAAGGTGGGGTTGGGAGGAGAGTCATGGGCCAGACATGGTGCTTCCTAAGCACCTTCCTTCATCTCGAGTGGGTGAGCCAGCCTGCCTTTGCTTCAGCCCGAGAATTCACAGAAACCCTTCCCTCTCAACCAGGCCTCTACAGGGAAAGGGCCAAGAGGTCCTCCTCACATGGCCTGGTGTGGCCTCTCGGTACCTGGGGACAGGGAGCCCTCATCTGCCTCACCACAGAGGGACTGTCACCTCGAGTCCTCCAAGCTGACCGCAGGTCTGAGCCCTTAGAACACCTGTTGGGTTAGGGAGGACCGAGGAACAGTTTGCAGCCATGTCAACTGGGAAAGTAAGGGAGCCGTTATGATCAACAGTAGACACTCACACTCACACATGCAGACGTCACAGAGGAGAGGAGAGCCTGGAAGAAACCGGCTGACGCCCGTAGAAGTCAGTTACACTTCAGAACCATTTCCAATCAGTGTTTGTGAACTTCAGTCCAAAATAGAGAGAGAATCATGCTTGACTTTAAACAAGGCATTCCCTGACCTTTGCTGGTGGTCCAGTGGTTAAGAACCCATCTACCAATGCAAGGGACATGGGTTCAATCCCTGGTCTGGAAAGATTCCACACGCGGCAGGACAGCTAAGCCAGTGCACTACAACTACTGGGTCTGCACTGGAGAGCCTGGGAGCCGCAACAAGAGAAGCCACGGCAATGAGAAGCCTGCACGCCACAACTAGAGAACAGCCCCCTTGCTCACCACAACTAGAGAAAAAGGCCTAGTATAGCCAGAAAGACCCAACACAGCCAAAAAATTACATAAAAAATAAAAATGGCGCTTCTTGGAAAATTAAAAACAAATAAAATTCATAAAATCCATTCCCAGCATAGGTTATAAGGCTTTTTCAAAAAAAAAAAGGTCTTTTCTATCATGGAAATGAAAAGCTGAGTCCTCTCTGCCTTTCCGCAGATGGCCATGCAGGGCTCCGGGGCCCCACAGCCCGCTGTGACTCAGAGGCAGCTGCTCTGACCCCAGGCTCCCACGGACCTCCAGAGGAGACTGTCCGGAGGTTTGGCCGCTCGGTGATTAGGCCCTGAAGAGCCATTCTGTGTTTCTGGCAGTTCACACACACACACGCACGCACTTCAAAAGGCAGCTGATGAAGTGTACTCACAAGGACTAGCCAGAGTGATGTCATGGCGCTCCGGGGCGGGGGTGGACTTGGGGATTAGAGACAAGTGACACCGTGCGCAGGGCCCTTCTGCAAGGTCCCCAGGGCTCAGCCGACCCTGCACGTCCATAGGATACCCTGTGCCGGGGCCTCCAGACCGGACCATCCCCCTGTTCCATCACCAGCCGTCACAGTACTGACCTTCCTTGGGCTGTTTCTGTCGACTTTCCTACAGAGCCTATTCTTCTCCAGTTAAAGAAGCCTTGGAGAGATTGTGAAATTCATGAGGTGGTTCAGGAATAAGATTTGTCGTAACTTTTCAAACTTGAGAGTGTTCCCAGGAGAAGAGATATGTCCGAATTTCCCAAAAAAGGGATATATTCTTGAGAGTTGAGATGAGAACACTACCACCTCTCCACGTGGCGGGGCCCTGTCTGGGCCAGAAATCACAACAGGAAGCTGCCAGGCATTACATGGCTGCTGAAAGACCATGAAGAAAACAGGCCTGATGTTTAAAATCACTGTTAAGATGGCCCCCCGAGACCAAGGCAGGTGTTTTCAAAGCACCCCAGAAACAGGTCTGGGGAAAGCCTCACTCTCCCACTCCGAAGGGCCACTTACTTATTTTCCGTGCATCTGGTATTTTCCAAGCTCTGGTGGGCATCATGGTAGCTGATACTGGGGCCTTAAAGGTCGCCTTGCTTTTCTGACTTCCATAGGGTGTGTTGGAGGGGCGGGACTGCTGGATTGATAATGGCTGGTGCTAAACTCTGTATTCCAAGAGTCAGAACTCAGGCTCAGACGTCTGATGATCGAACCACGCAACTTCAGAATTAGTCATGCTAATGAAAGCCATTTGGCCCTGTTTTCTCTGCGAACAAAGCTGTCTGTGTTGGTTCATTTAATCGAGCATCTATCTGGCAATTATTGATATTAAATTGATTTAGTGTTTCGAACGATGTTTCAGACACCAGACACGGAGCTCCCAGTTTATTTTACATCTGAGTACAGAACATGAACTCCTCCCTGGAGCCATCAGCTCTCGCTTTAACCCCTGAAGTGTAGGCATTGATCCCTTCTTCACCAGGCGACTCAGTTCCTGGCCCGTCCTCTCCTTCTGTGTCATTTATTCTCCGGAAACAAACGGAACCCTTTCGGGAGGGGAGGGTCACCCACGTGGGATCCTTTTGACTGAATAGAAGGACAGTTTGCTCCATGTGTCACGGCTTTTCACCAGAAAGCTGATGCTATGGTAGGGACAGGAAAGATATCTGTGACTTCAATTTTAGGTAAAGTTCTAGAAGTGGGCTGTTTCTGTCGACTTTCCTACAGAGCCTATTCTTCTCCAGTTAAAGAAGCCTTGGAGAGATTGTGAAATTCATGAGGTGGTTCAGGAATAAGATTTGTCGTAACTTTTCAAACTTGAGAGTGTTCCCAGGAGAAGAGATATGTCCGAATTTCCCAAAAAAGGGATATATTCTTGAGAGTTGAGATGAGAACACTACCACCTCTCCACGTGGCGGGGCCCTGTCTGGGCCAGAAATCACAACAGGAAGCTGCCAGGCATTACATGGCTGCTGAAAGACCATGAAGAAAACAGGCCTGATGTTTAAAATCACTGTTAAGATGGCCCCCCGAGACCAAGGCAGGTGTTTTCAAAGCACCCCAGAAACAGGTCTGGGGAAAGCCTCACTCTCCCACTCCGAAGGGCCACTTACTTATTTTCCGTGCATCTGGTATTTTCCAAGCTCTGGTGGGCATCATGGTAGCTGATACTGGGGCCTTAAAGGTCGCCTTGCTTTTCTGACTTCCATAGGGTGTGTTGGAGGGGCGGGACTGCTGGATTGATAATGGCTGGTGCTAAACTCTGTATTCCAAGAGTCAGAACTCAGGCTCAGACGTCTGATGATCGAACCACGCAACTTCAGAATTAGTCATGCTAATGAAAGCCATTTGGCCCTGTTTTCTCTGCGAACAAAGCTGTCTGTGTTGGTTCATTTAATCGAGCATCTATCTGGCAATTATTGATATTAAATTGATTTAGTGTTTCGAACGATGTTTCAGACACCAGACACGGAGCTCCCAGTTTATTTTACATCTGAGTACAGAACATGAACTCCTCCCTGGAGCCATCAGCTCTCGCTTTAACCCCTGAAGTGTAGGCATTGATCCCTTCTTCACCAGGCGACTCAGTTCCTGGCCCGTCCTCTCCTTCTGTGTCATTTATTCTCCGGAAACAAACGGAACCCTTTCGGGAGGGGAGGGTCACCCACGTGGGATCCTTTTGACTGAATAGAAGGACAGTTTGCTCCATGTGTCACGGCTTTTCACCAGAAAGCTGATGCTATGGTAGGGACAGGAAAGATATCTGTGACTTCATAGGAAAGTTCTAGAAGGTGTTTTGTCTCCCAGAGCACCTAAGTAATTCTCCCAGCCTTTCTCAGAGGTATTGCTCAGATTTACAGGGAAGCTATGTGAGAGAACAGGTATGAGACAGGCAAGTGAAACTCAGAGGAGGTGAGAATACTGTCAGCAACAGACAGTGATCAGATGTCATCTCCCCCAACTCACATTTTATCCTGTGGGTCACTCTGCCTCCTACGTTACGTGATCAGTATTAACATAAGCACGGGAGATTAATTTTATAGATCACAGGGAACGGAGATGACATTGATCTTCCCTTTTCAATGAGTCACCTCACTGGGGAAGGGTAAACCATCAGCCCAGGTTAAAAGGGTTAAGAAAAAGTCCACAAACAACTTTATTTCTTCTTGTTGTTATTGTTTTCCTAAATTATAATATAAACGTCTATCTGCCTAATTCTGTTCACCAAAAAGGGCAGCATTATAATCTTGGCCAGCCCCAAGATAGACTATATGACTAACAAAATAAGAAAGATTAGGACAAACTGTGAAAGACTGTAAATTAGACTTCACTGAGCCTTTCTGATTTATATCAAACTTGAACTAAAACTGCCCCCCTCAGCGCCAGCTCAAGACTTTGAATAATGAAGCAGATAGACAGGAATACATTTTTATCAGCTTAGAACCTGTATTATTTTTTAGAACCTGTATTATTGATTAAAAAAAAATGAAGCAGGCATGTTACCAGGAATGGTAAAATTTTTATTTTTTTTCTTAAAAAATAAAGCACATTAGATGCAAACTAGATGCCTAGCTCTTTGCTCAGTGTGGTTTTGTTGTAATCACCTTGGCAAGCTGAGGCCTGGTGATTAAGAAACGGGCCTGAGTTGTTGGGTTCTGCTGCATTTCAAGGCAGGATTCTTTCAGGAGGGGCAGAGGAATTTTGTAGCTTCCACTCAGGTCAGATGAACAGCCATTACCTTCTGACTCACACATGAGACACGATGACTTCCCCGGGATGAGGCTGCGCCCGAGGCTCCTCTGGGCCATTTCTTGGGGTGGCCATCCTGCCCGCGGCTTCACCAGGGGGAAGCTGTCATCGGATCGCTGGTGTCCCAGTCAGCAGAGAACCCCAGGCTGCAGAGTCGCCTTCCTCCCAGCCCGGCCGCGCGACCTTCTGGGCGTCTTCCCCAGGGAGCTGTGGCCATCGCGTTCCCATGCTCCTGGACCCAGTCCTGTGGCCGCTGAGAAAGCAGGCTCTGTGGCCTCTGAGGGAAGGGCTGAGATGTTTTACTTCCAGGTCAGCTGTCTGACTCCCCAGGGGAAGTCTTCTCTCTCTCTTTCCGTTTTTTTTTTTTTTTTTTTTTCCCTTTCCATTAATGGCTGTGTTCCATCCATTGAGTGGAGAGAGACCACGAACCCAGCTCCAAACTCCAGGACAGGGAAGCCACTTTTGGGTAAAATCCAGTCTCAGGCTTTTGCAGACTATTCGATATTGAGCATGTAAATTATCCAGGTCTTCCTTTTCCTTCACAATGTTAAATTTTTAGTAATTTAATTCTCTGCTGCAACCTGAGAAGAACGTGCAGTGGTTCTTTTGATTTCTCAGCATATTTCTTTCAAAGCTGTTTTGGAGGGTTAGAAAGCCAGTGGCACTGACCGTCACAACTGAGTTTTGGGGACAAGATGCAACTTCCCTGTTTTTCTATCCTGTCTCGTATGCATGTGTGTGTTTATTGGTGCAAACACACTGTTCCCTTGTTCTGGCAGGGAAGACGAGTAGTTGGAATGACTTTCAAGTTTAAGATCTTTGTAAATATCAAATACCCTCACAATCAGTTTCTCCAGAACACTTTTCCTTATTTCAGCCACCCTGCCTGTAGGGTTTCAAGTGAATATAGTATGTACTGCAGCAAGCTCATTCAATGAAGGGGAGAAATAAGTACTGAAAATCAACTTCAGGGCTTCCCCTGGTGGTTCAGTGGGTAAGGACACTGCCTTGCAGTGCAAGGGGCACTGGTTCGATCCCTGGCCTGGGAAGATCCCATGTGCCGCGGAGCAGCTGGACTGATGTGTCCAATCACCGAGCCGGAGCTCTGGAGTGCATGCGCCCAGAGCCGGCGCTCTGCAACGACAGATGCCACCGTGATGGGAGGCCCACAGGAGCCAAAGAACAAAGATGGATGAAAATAGAGAAATGAAAGACCCATAGAAGTGGCCCGCCCGCTCCCCTCCCTCCCCAACCCGACCCCCGCCCAAAATAAATAAATAAATCTTTAAAAAAAAAAAAGAAAAGAAAAATCACATCTTGTAAATGCCCTTTAAAAAAAAAAAATCAACTTCAATCTTCCCTCGTCTGGATTTTTACAACATGGTGTAACATAATACCGGGTTTAAGAAAATGATAAAATCTCGTCAGTTGGGAGGTTATTTGGAAAGCTGGAGTTTGGCAAGGCTCAGTCAAGCACTTTTGAACCCTGAAAATGAACTCAGGGCCTTGTTTTAAGCAAACTGGGGCTGAATGATGAGCTGCACGTGCATCTGCCCCTTTCTAACTTCCCTGTGGACTTGGGGTGAGAAATCCCAGTGGTTTAAATGGGGTGGAGGGCTGTATGCCTAGCTCCCATTTTTGAAATAAGGAGGCTCAGTTTGGTGATCCAGTGCACTGATCCTATGGTATGGCAGAGAAAGGTTAGAAATGTGGGATGATCCAGGAAGTGCCTAGGGACTGCCTAGGATCTAGGTGGGCTCTAGTTGCACCTTTAGACTTTTCGTCAGAACCTTAGTCTTTCTGAATTAATTTCTACTCGAGCATAGTTGCTTTACAGTGTTGTGTTGTCTCTATTATACAGTGAAATGAATCAGCCATACGAAATACCTTTATCCCCTCCCTGTTGGATTTCCTCCCTGTTGTCATGTGTAGAAATGTGGATGGATCTAGAAACTATCATACAGAGTGAAGTAAGTAAGAAAGAGAGAAACAAATATCGTATATTGATACACATATATGTAATCTTGAAAAATGCTACAGACGATCTTACCTGCAAAGCAGATGGAGAGAACACGTGTATGGACAGCAAGAGGGGTGGAGAGGATGGGAGGAGCTGGGAGACGGGTGGACATACACACGCCCTCGACACCAGGCAGACAGTGGTAACTCCTGGGCACCCAGGCTTCCCAGTGGCTCTGGTGAAGAACCCGTCCACCAAGCAGGAGATGTGGGATCGATTCGTAGGTCAGGAAGACTCCCTGGAGGAGGAAGGGGCCACCCACTGTAGTATTCTTGCCTGGGAAATAGAATGGACAGTGAAGCCTATAGCCTCGTGGGCTACACTCCGTGAGGTCACGAAAGAGTTGGACATGACTTAGTGACTAAACAACACTAGGATGTCCTGTAGAGCAGATAGACTTAGTTTTTAAAAAGAGAAAGTAAAAGAACAGATTCTGGTTCTCTACTCACAGGTGAAGTGAAAACGGAGTGGTCCTTCTGAGAGGACCAGAGTTAATACAAAATGCAATGGTATTCTAGACAAGGAAGGAGCAGGGAACACACAGAAATCTCTTCCTGGCATTTAAAGGAAAGGTTTCATTTTTAGTGCTAAGATTTGGAAATCTCCAAAAAGTTAGTGATATCCTACAAAGTGAACACAGCACTTAGAATCAATAAAGCTTGAATGAAAAAAAAAAAAAAAAGGAAACCATATCTGATTCCTGGAGCCTCAGGTAGATTACATAGGGGTTGGGTTGAGATTAGATGAATATAATCATAGCCTGCTCAACCAACAACACTCTGGAATATTATTAGCTTTATCTGAATGCCTTTTGTATCAAATTCTTGACCTGATTTTTGTCCCAGTTTCTCTTTTCTATCCACTAGGTTTAGTTCGTCCTTTAAGAGGAAAAAAAAGTTAAAAAAAATCTAATGAAAGTCGGCTGACTCCACTATGAGTAATATAAGAAAATCTGTTTTGCTAAGGGAGTGACAGAATATTGAAATACCTGGTTTTATATTTTTATGTGGGTTTGGCAAATGCAGTCTGAAAGTGGCTAATATGATACCCGACCTGGTGTTAATAGCCAATGATAATTCCATATGTACCACCTGCTACCTGTCAGGTTACACATTCTTTCTTTTTCCCTTTTTTGGCACGAAGGTTACATTAGCTGTGAATATGGGTCTTCATGGCTGGAGGGGAGGCGAGCCCTCATACTTTTCAGACGAAATTGAGCTTTGATGTAATTATCGTCTTGGTTTCTTTTCTGCGGGCACCCCTTTCTCCCAACTCAGCTCTCCCTGGCCCCATCAACTTCGATGAAGCCCTTAAAAACCACAGCCCACCGTCCTGACTTTTGAAACCATTAAGAGGGAGAAGAGAAAGCGAAGGAGAGAGAATGAATCATAGGCATAAACTAGAATGATGTTCACGGAGGAAAATTCTCCTGCCAGAAAATAAAATTAGAGACATTTCCTGGAATGTATCTACGAGGGGAAAAGCCATCCACCAGAGATGTGAATTTGTTCATGAATTGCTTCACACCTCCACGTTTAAATGCCTCTAAGTCATTTTGCTTTCCTCCTAAGAGAGAGTTTCAAAAAAGCTAACTCTACGTGGGTCATAATTGCTTCTCTTTTGCTGTCTCCCTCCAGTACCTATTTAGAAACTGAGTGGACAAAGCCGAAGAACATAACCTCCCAAACACCAAAACCCAACCACTTGCCTGTCCATACGGGGATCCTCTCTGGGCGACCTGTATGGCTCTTTCCATCTCTACGATCTGCCCCAGAAAGTTGGTAGGATACTCCGTCCAACACATTACGGAAGGAAGTGGGGAGACCCCTCCTTTCACCCTGAGTTTAACCATTAAACAGGTTTTTGCTTTAGAAAAATAGACCCACACACGTTCCTGACTACTGAGTAACCAGACTTCCTCTTATAACCACTCAAAATGGCACATGGGGAGTCTAAATGACAAGCGCAAGACATTAAAATGATTTTTCTTGAAAGGTGAAGACATTATTAAAGATTTCCACTACCATGCATATATTTTTCAAAAGGAAATAATTTTAGCCTCTTATTAATATTATTATTCCAGCTGTTGTTATGTTCCTTCTGAGTAACTCAGAAAAGCACAGTAAGCTCCCTTTCTTTTAGGCTTTTAAAACTCTTCCTGAACCGTTTCATCTCTTCAGATGGGAATCCATATGTACCACCTGCTACCTGTCAGGTTACACATTCTTTCTTTTCCCTTTTTGGCACGAAGGTTACATTAGCTGTGAATATGGGTCTTCATGGCTGGAGGAGGCGAGCCCTCATACTTTTCAGACGAAATTGAGCTTTGATGTAATTATCGTCTTGGTTTCTTTTCTGCGGGCACCCCTTTCTCCCAACTCAGCTCTCCCTGGCCCCATCAACTTCGATGAAGCCCTTAAAAACCACAGCCCACCGTCCTGACTTTTGAAACCATTAAGAGGGAGAAGAGAAAGCGAAGGAGAGAGAATGAATCATAGGCATAAACTAGAATGATGTTCACGGAGGAAAATTCTCCTGCCAGAAAATAAAATTAGAGACATTTCCTGGAATGTATCTACGAGGGGAAAAGCCATCCACCAGAGATGTGAATTTGTTCATGAATTGCTTCACACCTCCACGTTTAAATGCCTCTAAGTCATTTTGCTTTCCTCCTAAGAGAGAGTTTCAAAAAAGCTAACTCTACGTGGGTCATAATTGCTTCTCTTTTGCTGTCTCCCTCCAGTACCTATTTAGAAACTGAGTGGACAAAGCCGAAGAACATAACCTCCCAAACACCAAAACCCAACCACTTGCCTGTCCATACGGGGATCCTCTCTGGGCGACCTGTATGGCTCTTTCCATCTCTACGATCTGCCCCAGAAAGTTGGTAGGATACTCCGTCCAACACATTACGGAAGGAAGTGGGGAGACCCCTCCTTTCACCCTGAGTTTAACCATTAAACAGGTTTTTGCTTTAGAAAAATAGACCCACACACGTTCCTGACTACTGAGTAACCAGACTTCCTCTTATAACCACTCAAAATGGCACATGGGGAGTCTAAATGACAAGCGCAAGACATTAAAATGATTTTTCTTGAAAGGTGAAGACATTATTAAAGATTTCCACTACCATGCATATATTTTTCAAAAGGAAATAATTTTAGCCTCTTATTAATATTATTATTCCAGCTGTTGTTATGTTCCTTCTGAGTAACTCAGAAAAGCACAGTAAGCTCCCTTTCTTTTAGGCTTTTAAAACTCTTCCTGAACCGTTTCATCTCTTCAGATGGGAACCCACGGCAAAGGCTATGGCTTGGCTCAGAAAAACTATCCAAATGTCTTATGTGTTCACATGCTTCAAGCAGTAACATTGCTTTGCTCAGAAAAATGGTGACAGCTTTTTCCGGTGCTTTCAAAATATTTTTCTCACTTTGGTTAGTCATTGTACTAGCCCCTGGAGGGAGCTGAGCTGGGTTCTCCTTCCAGATGAGAAGGGGATAATTGTCTAATAAATGCCTCTCAGGACAGAACCAGAAGTCTCTCCATTCAAACACCTGGCATCTGCTCCTGGCTGTGGCCACGGGTTTCTGAGAGATTAGTGCATTTTTTGAATTTCTTCTCCAAATCCCAAGCTAGCTTATGTCTTTGTTGTTGTTTAGTTGCTCAGTTGTGTCCAACTCTTATGCAATGCCATGGACTGTAGCCTCCAGGCTCCTCTGTCCATGGGATTTCCTAGGCAAGAATACTCTAGTGGGTTGGCATTTCCTCCTCCAGGGGATCTTCCCAGCCTAGGAATCAAACCCACATCTCCTGCATTGGCAGGTGGCTTCTTTACCACTGAGCCACTAGGGAAGCTTTGTCAAAGAAAAAAAAAAAGTTGGTTGACTACTGGGGAGAAGATATATTTGGTTTGGTTATAAACCTGGGAAAATTGTTTCCCATTTTTCAGAAGTTTCTATTGTGTATAGAGTCACTATTAAAAATGAAATTGCAATGATAGAAAGCCAGACTCATTTCATTCCAACCTTTTGGTCTAACAGTCTTTTTCTTTTTTTTTTTTTTGGTGTTGTTGTAGACCATTTTTAAAGCCTTTATTGAATTTGTTACAATATTGTTTCTGTGTTATGTTTTCATTTTGGGACCACAATGCATCAGGGATTTTAGTCCCCAACCAGGGATTGAACTCAAACCCCTTGCATTGGAAAATGGAGTCTTAACCACTGGACCACCAGGGAAGTCCCTGGCCTAAAAATCTTTTGGCTGATGATATTAATGATTTTGCTGAGTAGAAGGGCCAAGGAGCTCTCTATTTTCTCTGACATTATAGTTCCTCTCTCTTTGAAGATTTAATAACTTCTCTGCCAGAAAACGCGTATCCCACTTTGTCTTTTTGGAATCTCAATTTGCATAGCTATCGGTAAAGAATCCTCCTGCCAGTGCAGGGGATGCAAGAGACTTGAATTTGATCCCTGGATTGGGTAGGTCCCTTGGAGTAGGAAATGGCATCCTGCTCCAGTATTCTTGCCTGGAAAATTCCATAGAGGAGCCTGGTGGGCTACAGTCCTCAGTTTGCAGCAAGTTGGACATGACTGAGCAGACACCTTGGCCTTCCAGGTCCCCACTTTGCTTCAAATCTCTACCCCGGTCATTGACTCATACCTTTAGTTCTCCAGATCCTGGTTGATTTAGGGAGGTCAGAATTAAGCTTCACGCTTGGTTGTAAAACTATAGTTTCACATTATCAATTGCACAGATGCATACGTTTCCTTGAGACTCTACTCTTCAGCATGAAAGAGGGACCCTTCATTGTAATCATTACCGAATGGATACAGTACTAATGGAACTTAATTGTTTCCACTAGATGGATCTCGGGTGCTTTTGGCAGCCAAAATGAAAATGATTCCAAATACCATCAAAGGGGCTTATAAGCACCCAGCATGCACAGAGTGTTTTGATATACAGTGGAGTGTTAATATCATTATCTCTTCTAATACAACATACGGTTACTTTAATCCTCTCCCGCCTCTGTGATCTTGGAAGATCCGACGGATAGAAGGCAAAGAATAAAACACTATATACAAGGAGACAAAGGGAGAATTAGTCCCCGTCCTCTAAATGCGACTTTTTTTGATTGTTTGAATGTTGGCTTCAAATATGTACCTTTATCAATACTGACTTCTGTATCCTCCACGCTAGTTTGAGTTTGTATGCGACATCAAACATACCTTTTCGCACATGTTCTTTCCAGATTTTTTTTAACACTTACTTAGCAGTTTATAGAAGGAAGTGAATGATCTCCTCAAGCTGCTTACAAATTAAAAAAAAATCTGTGCTTATTAATTATGCAGGATTAGTCTAATTATAATTCAGCAAATTAATTAGCGACAGAAGGTGTTCTGAAACATTGGAGTACATTTGCATGTTAAATGGAGAGGCTAGTCTGTAATATATGTAAATTTATGCATGGCTTCATAGTTTAATTTAAAAATTTGCAGCTGCATATGGTATGGGAGCAGGTGAAAAGTCAGTTTTAGTTTAATGATGCTAACAAACATTGGATGGTGTCCTGTCTCAGCAAGAGAATGCATTCATATCTGCTAATCTATGATTCTGTCATCAGAATATAACAGTACATAGATGCTCAAACTCAAGGTCATTAGTGAATGGACCCGTAGGTGCAATAGGTATCAAGCCGAAAACTGCCGGGAGGAGCCGTGACTGGAGGGACGCACATTCTCTGAGTTTTTTGCTCCATGGTCCTTTACTGCACGTGGAGGTGGTAGGCCTTCATTTTGGGAAAGGTAACCCTCCATCTCTTGTAAAAAGGGACATCTTTTTGGTATCTGTGCTGTCAGGTGTAAATAGCGGTCCAACCTTGATTCCCTTTCCAAATATTCACATTTGCACTTCGTTTCAATTTCCTGGAGCCGTGGGAAAGTTATTACCGAGTTATGAATTAATGGTAGGGTAGAGAGTTTTACACATTGGCCTCAACCATCTGGCAAAACAGTAAAACCAGCGGACCAGGCAGCAGCAAAGGGCTCTTGGTGTAATTGGTGTTCACTGCTCAGCCTAGCATAGATGAGCTTCGCAGGGAGGGCAGAAAGGCGGGAGGGGGAGGGGAAGGCTGCAGAGGGGGAGCAGGGGCCCCCAGGAAGCAGGATGCTAACGGCCCAGTAAGCTGATGGCTGCCTAATAACTTCATTTCTGTCCTTCACCCAAGTCGTCGTGGCATGAGAATGGGAAATAGATTCGTATTCTAGTTCTGAAGTCTCACCGAAAGAGGCTTTCTGAAGTCAGTCTTTGGCGCTTTCAGTATTGTTCAGATTGTTTTTTTTCTTCCTTGATGAGAAATGTGAAGAAGGGATGGGGTAAAGAAAAGGATAAGGGTTAAAAATAACAGCGAAAAAAGGAAAAGATGAAACTGTGAGTGTTGCAAAGAGCCCTCCAAAGACGTTTTATGAGAACAATTGGAATTATAGACCTGCTTTTAGTGTTGTGTTTCATTCCAATTCAAGCCTAGTCTGTAATATATGTAAATTTATGCATGGCTTCATAGTTTAATTTAAAAATTTGCAGCTGCATATGGTATGGGAGCAGGTGAAAAGTCAGTTTTAGTTTAATGATGCTAACAAACATTGGATGGTGTCCTGTCTCAGCAAGAGAATGCATTCATATCTGCTAATCTATGATTCTGTCATCAGAATATAACAGTACATAGATGCTCAAACTCAAGGTCATTAGTGAATGGACCCGTAGGTGCAATAGGTATCAAGCCGAAAACTGCCGGGAGGAGCCGTGACTGGAGGGACGCACATTCTCTGAGTTTTTTGCTCCATGGTCCTTTACTGCACGTGGAGGTGGTAGGCCTTCATTTTGGGAAAGGTAACCCTCCATCTCTTGTAAAAAGGGACATCTTTTTGGTATCTGTGCTGTCAGGTGTAAATAGCGGTCCAACCTTGATTCCCTTTCCAAATATTCACATTTGCACTTCGTTTCAATTTCCTGGAGCCGTGGGAAAGTTATTACCGAGTTATGAATTAATGGTAGGGTAGAGAGTTTTACACATTGGCCTCAACCATCTGGCAAAACAGTAAAACCAGCGGACCAGGCAGCAGCAAAGGGCTCTTGGTGTAATTGGTGTTCACTGCTCAGCCTAGCATAGATGAGCTTCGCAGGGAGGGCAGAAAGGCGGGAGGGGGAGGGGAAGGCTGCAGAGGGGGAGCAGGGGCCCCCAGGAAGCAGGATGCTAACGGCCCAGTAAGCTGATGGCTGCCTAATAACTTCATTTCTGTCCTTCACCCAAGTCGTCGTGGCATGAGAATGGGAAATAGATTCGTATTCTAGTTCTGAAGTCTCACCGAAAGAGGCTTTCTGAAGTCAGTCTTTGGCGCTTTCAGTATTGTTCAGATTGTTTTTTTTCTTCCTTGATGAGAAATGTGAAGAAGGGATGGGGTAAAGAAAAGGATAAGGGTTAAAAATAACAGCGAAAAAAGGAAAAGATGAAACTGTGAGTGTTGCAAAGAGCCCTCCAAAGACGTTTTATGAGAACAATTGGAATTATAGACCTGCTTTTAGTGTTGTGTTTCATTCCAATTCAAGCCTAGAGAGTTCAATTATTATTTTCATTAATGGTGTCAGATTTTCATTCGAGTGCAAAAACAAGCACTTTTCCTTAGAGATTTTTCTCCCTACAACCCTCCTGGTGCCAAGTAATGGAATCCAGGAGAGTGAAGATATGTCTGACTACAGAAGGGAAAAAAAAAAATCCCAACATGTAACCTCAGGTCCTCAGAAACGGTAGCGTGTCGCTGGTCAGAAATAAGTGGAGAATCAGAGATGCCCCTGTGTTTTGCACCTCCGTGGCTGTTTTACAGTCGACTGCTTGCCACTTGAGCTATGGGAGGCATTCACTTCCGGAGAAATCACGAGATGGCTTTGAAATGAAGTCGGAATGAAGTCGGCAGATTCGGAGTCCGCATCACATAGGCGGGGGAGGCGCTCCCTTCTGGAGCCTAAGTGAGCACAGCCGATTCCGCTCAGGAGTCGGCGTGTTTGGTAGCGAAGGGTCCACTGCCAAACAGAAATGCCACCCTCAGGAGCTTGTCACTGGAGTGAACGCCGAATAGGAAATGATTTGCCGGGGGCGCGCTGCCAGTCCCAGGGAGTACACAGCTTCGAGTTCTTTTGCCTGACCACGGTTTACTGGAAACCACGATGAGGATTTTAACCAACCGTCTCTTTTGTTGATGTTGTGCTTTTGCTTCAATTTGTTGTCATGGATTAATGGCATTTTTTTTTTTTTCTTTTTAAAGTATCTCTCCTTAAAAATTAAGGGAAGTTCTTCATGTAGAATATATACCAACAGTAAGAAATAACTTAGAGGGAGGACTAGGTTTGAATTTCTGGCCCCTCCCCTCTAGTATAGGTTTGTTTGGAAAATGGGCCATTTTTCAAGAGTGATGGGTAATTCAGGGGAGGGGACGGTAGGGAATGGCGAAGATACTGGTTGTTATTGTTGTTCAGTTGCTAAGTTGGGTCCAACTCTTTTCGATCTCATGGACCATAGCCCGCCAGGCTCCTGTGTTTATGGGATTTCCCAGGCTACAGTACTCCACTGAGTTGCCATTTCCTTCCCCAGGGGATCTTTCCTACTCAGGGATCAAACCCGCATCTTCTGCATTGGCAAGCAGATTTTTACCACTGAACCACCAGGCATTTTACCAAACACTTTGCATGGATAACTAATCCTCACTGCTGGCCTAGGAGGTCATGTTACAGAGGAGGAAACTAAAAGTCTCTCTCTCTCTCTTTTTTTTTTAACAATAAGTATTAAGCAAGCAACAAGAGCAAAAATAATAACAAATGCAAAACCTTGACATCATCTGGAAATGGCTTCACAGGGACATCCCGGTGAGCTGTCACATACAGGACTGAAATTATCTGCCGCCAAAGGAATTCACTTTCTGGTCTATTTAAAAATCTCCAGTGTCAAAGCCTCCTCTGTCCCCTGGGTAATGCTTTTCAGAATTTAGCTTTGGTGACTTATTCTCAAAAAATTTTTCCAAGACTTAATTCAACTTCTTATGTTGCATATTTGACTCGCGGATTTTTTCTTTTCTTTCTCTGTACTCCTAATGGACGATGACTTTGTATTTTCCCCCTCCACTTGAACAACATTTTACATTCTTTTTTGCAGACCTTACAGCTCTTTGGGCCACACCCTCTTTGGACCATGTGGGCTCTTGATGTCTTGTCTCCAAATATCTGATAGTCTTGCTTATCTTCCTCTGAAGCCTTTATTACTGCTACAGAATTGCTAGAGAACACAGTCCTTGACAGGAAGGAGAGACGTTGTTGTTGATTTCCTTGTCTTGTTTTGTACCTTGGAGAATAATTCCATTCTTATTTATAAAGATGAAGGAAGTGACTTGATCTCCTGTGTGGATTAATGAGGCACGGCTCCCCTAACAAGAAGAACTGCTTGGCTCTGTGTTCCATCTCTTCCTTTAGAAGAAACCTGGCCAAGCTGCCCCCTTAACAAAGGTTTCCTGAGCCAGACAAATCTGAAGTCCACTCCTGGCTCCTCCACTTACCGGCTGTTTGCCCATTTGGGCAAGTAATCTAACCTTTCCGAGTCTTGCTTAGCTCCTCTGTAATGTGAGTGAAAGTTGCTCAGTCGTATCCAACTCTTTGCAGCCCTGTGGACTGTATGTAGCCCGCCAGGCTCCTCTGTTCATGGAATTCTCCAGGCAAGAATACTGGAGTGGGTAGTGGTTCCCTTCTCCAGGGGATCTTCCCAACCCAGGGATCGAACCCATGTCCCTTGCATTGGAAGGGGGATTCTTTACCACTGAGCCATCAGAGATTTCCCAGAGTCTACTCATTTTTATAGACTTGAGTGAGAGTCTTCACAAGGTCTTCAGAGTTCCACGTCTCTTTCTGTCTTGGGCTGACACCTCAAAAATCAGCAAAGTGATAAAGGTCACATCATTTCAGGCCAAGGAAGGGGTCCACTGCTATCTTTATCCTGGTGTGGGCTGCCTGAGTTTGTATTCTGTTTGAGGCTTCGAAGAAGGAAAACGTGTTTTCTCCATTGTCAGTAGGTTCAAAGAGGATTTTATAGTTAAGACCTAGATTAAAGCTAGAACATTATCATTGTGTTTTATTTACCTGGTCTCAAGTGGAAACCAATCACTTAGGGGTTTTTCTAGCAGGTAAAGCAGGGTGAATTGCCATGCAGCCAGTTCTTAGAGTGACAAAATGGCCCCCTGGGCACGTTCATCCATCATGGCTTTTCCCTCTGCCTGGTCCTATAAAGAACGTAAGCTGGAAAGAATGCTGGGCAGAGAGAGGCAACTGCCCATTTCTTTCAGATATGCTTCTATGATTTAGTCTATCCCAACGTGGTTCTCAGAAATGATATAAAGGTGTTCTAAGAGATCGGGAATATTTTCTCTTCAGAAGTATGTGCAAACAGTGGAAGGCAACTGTATTTAAACGTATTGGACCCTGGGAAAGGAAGCTTACAGTTAATCCAGATGAAATGTGTCTTCCTCAAAAACAACAGACATGGATCTTTAGGCACCTACATGGTTTATCAACCCGAAGCATGGCACAGGCTTCAGTGATCTAACTGGCATATGTGGTCACTGTGACTGAGAGAAGACCAACACAACACCTCTGCTCTTGAACCTTGGAAAGGGCGGGAGTTTCCCATTTCTACAGCGTAGATGTGGAATTAGAATGGCAGATGGAATTAGAATTTTTTAAGGGAATAAGGAATGATATTTCAAAGTGAAACATACTTTCCATGTTACTTTGCATAGACGAAGATTCTGCATCATGGTAGGTGTCACTGGGACCAAGTTCCTTTTCTTTGGATATACATCCTTGTCTATGTCTAATCTTTTTCTTGAGCTTCCCAGGTGGCTCAATGGTAAAGCATCTGCCTGCAATGCAGGAGAGCTTGGATTTCGGTAAATTGAATGGCCTATTCCACAAATCTGGGGAAAGAGTATGCTGGGTTTTCCTCTAGTCAGATCACTGGCTCTCATCTCAGGGTCTGGTGTGAATATTAAGTAGTTACTTTTCCTGTGCTTTAGAGATCCCCCACCACTCCCACCACCAAACCTGAACAACATACCCTATCTGTGCATCTAGTTTGAGTCTCGGGTTTTATTTGGAATGTGCTCAGGATGCATCTAGAGCCACCCAGGAGATCTTGATTGTGTTCCTGAGCAATGCTGTGTGTTTTAATATTCCAGAGATGGGGAGAAGACATTACTTGGGTACTAGGTAGTCTTAGGATCTTACTTAGACCTGCATTTGGAGGTCTCCAGGCTCATCTCAGAAACCAGAAAAGCACATTTCGCATAGTTTGGCTGTGTGCACTGTGAAGCCAAGGCTTTTGTCTGTCTTGTTGGCCATTCTGCTCAACCATCATGGCCACACTCCCCCCTTCATTATTGGCCAGATGAGAAAAGGGATGAAGTCAGCAGTCGTGTTAGTCATAAGCATTTACTTCCATGTAACTATCTTTGACCTAATGTTTCCTTTTGAGTGCTACAATCCTCTCCCCTGAAAAGAATCCTTCATGAGATTTTGTTGTTGGATGAATGTCAGCAGTTAATCCAGATAAATGCTTCCTCAAACAACAGACATGGATCTTTAGGCACCTACATGGTTTATCAACCCGAAGCATGGCACAGGCTTCAGTGATCTAACTGGCATATGTGGTCACTGTGACTGAGAGAGACCAACACAACACCTCTGCTCTTGAACCTTGGAAAGGGCGGGAGTTTCCCATTTCTACAGCGTAGATGTGGAATTAGAATGGCAGATGGAATTAGAATTTTTTAAGGGAATAAGGAATGATATTTCAAAGTGAAACATACTTTCCATGTTACTTTGCATAGACGAAGATTCTGCATCATGGTAGGTGTCACTGGGACCAAGTTCCTTTTCTTTGGATATACATCCTTGTCTATGTCTAATCTTTTTCTTGAGCTTCCCAGGTGGCTCAATGGTAAAGCATCTGCCTGCAATGCAGGAGAGCTTGGATTTCGGTAAATTGAATGGCCTATTCCACAAATCTGGGGAAAGAGTATGCTGGGTTTTCCTCTAGTCAGATCACTGGCTCTCATCTCAGGGTCTGGTGTGAATATTAAGTAGTTACTTTTCCTGTGCTTTAGAGATCCCCCACCACTCCCACCACCAAACCTGAACAACATACCCTATCTGTGCATCTAGTTTGAGTCTCGGGTTTTATTTGGAATGTGCTCAGGATGCATCTAGAGCCACCCAGGAGATCTTGATTGTGTTCCTGAGCAATGCTGTGTGTTTTAATATTCCAGAGATGGGGAGAAGACATTACTTGGGTACTAGGTAGTCTTAGGATCTTACTTAGACCTGCATTTGGAGGTCTCCAGGCTCATCTCAGAAACCAGAAAAGCACATTTCGCATAGTTTGGCTGTGTGCACTGTGAAGCCAAGGCTTTTGTCTGTCTTGTTGGCCATTCTGCTCAACCTTCATGGCCACACTCCCCACTTCATTATTGGCCAGATGAGTAAAGGGATGAAGTCAGCAGGGGTTTTAGTCATAAGCATTTACTTCCATGCAACTATCTTTGACCTAATGTTTCCTTTTGGAGTGCTACAATCCTCTCTCTCCCTCTGCAAACAACCAGAATCCTTCATGAGATTTTTGTTGTTGTTTTCGATTTTTTTCAGACTATGCTTTCTGAAGTTTCTCTTTAAACAGTTATTTATATATATATATATATATATATATATATATATATATATATATAGGTATATAGGTATATATACCTATATGTATATTAGGGTTTCCCATGTGGCTGAAGTGGTAAAGAATCTGCCTATTAGTGCAGGAGACGTAAGTTTGATCGCTGTATCAGGAAGATCCTCTAGGGGAGGAAATGGCAACCCACTCCAGTATTCCTGCCTGGATAATCTCATGGACAGAGGAGCCTAGTGGGCTGCAGTCCATGGGGGTCACAAAGAGTCCACCGAGCACACCCATGCATGCATGTATCTATTTTAAGGATACCACTGAGCTTGCACATATATATTTTAACGTAAAAAACTATAGTTTGCTTTTGGAAGATAATAGAGAAACCAATTCATTATAATAAAAACTGATAAATAAAGAGGAAGAATCTAGCATTTGTCTTGATCTACCCATACAAAGTCAAACAGCAGTATGGAGATATAGCTTACAGACTCTGAAGCTCACCCATTCAGAGTGTACATTTTGATGGCTTTTTGTATACTGACTTGAGTTGTGCAACCAGCACCACGATCTAATCGGTACAGGAAACCCAGATCTCCAGGTGGCGTTTGCAGCCAGAAATACCTGGGTTCAAATCCTTGTTTCTGTCACTGGCAAGTGGTGTCATCTTGCGACAAGTTTCTTGAATTCTTGGTGCCTCTGTTTTCCCTGGCTGTGAGCTGATTTGTCACTCGTACCGTTGTTGTGAGAAATAAATGAGGCGTTGGATATCAGACTCATAGCTTGGAGCACGGCACAGAGCTGACATTGGCAAACCTTCTCTCCCCACCCAGCCCCTCCCCGGGACCCCTGTACCCTTCAGCTGCTGGACCACCCAGGATGGCAGACAGGAGAAGAGATGGCTGTGATCTGTGCCTCTTAGTAACCAGCCCATCAACCTCCGAGTCCCACCAGCTCTGGCCAAGGCATCAGCCAAGATGCCCCAGTCTCTATTCATCAGCTCTCCTTGCTGATTCTTCTTTCAGAGTCTGCGATCAGGAAGGTTGTCCTCTCTCAGAAACCCCTGCGCACTCCCTCTCTTGGACTTCAATAAGTTGTAGACTTTTGTTTTCAGAAGTTTCTTCTAATGCTTTTATTTCTGGAGGGTTGTCAACTGTACACATTTTTCTTTGCAAGCACAGAACATGAAGGTTGGAAGAAACCCTAGAGATAATTCAGTTAAACCTTCCTTTTAACAGTCATAGAAACCGAGGCCCAGGAGAGTGAGGTGACTTGGTTACATAATTGGTCGGAACTCAAGACACGTACACTCCTAGCATTTAATAGATACCAGTGCAGCGAGAGAGTGCCTTTGGGTCTGTTCGCTCACCTCACTGGACCCGAGAATCAGATTGAAAGTTGAAGGCTTGAGTTCAGGTTTGGGATCCCACTCTGTCTTCTTCTTTCTCTAATAAAACAAGGATAAACCTGTTTGCAATAGCGTACACTCATAAGGAATGAGATAAGAAGCCTACCTGAGAGTACAGCGCTAAGTGGTTAGGCTATTTCTGGAGTCAACATTGATAAAAGAAAGTGAAAATTACAACTTCCATCCTGATGAGCTTGGTCTGAATCCTGGAATTCATTCTGGTTTCCCATTTCTGAGTGGAGGGAGTGGACATTTTCCAGGCTTCACAGCAATCTAGACGGAGGGGATTTGTTCCCTGCAGGTTACCCTGTGGTTAATGGGTGGGATGGTGAGTAGGGCGTGAGCACGGAGGTTCCAGGAGGTGGAGGGGAGGAAGGTGGGTGACATGAGTAAAGAGAAGAGAAACAACTGGACAGGTCAGTAAGCCCTATGTGCACATGCAGTGTGCTTATTCGTGTCTGACTCTTTGTGACCCCATGGCTGTGGCTCTCCAGACCCCTCTGTCCGTGGGATTTCCCAGGCAGGAATAAGAGTCGGTGCCATTTCCTTCCCAACCCAGGGATCAAAACTGTCTGCTGCATCTCGTGTGCTGGCAGACAAGATTCTCTACCACTGAGCTACCTGGGAAGCCCCAGAATTCATTTAAATTGATTTTGGCCCTCTCCCAAAGGACCCCTTTTTTGTTCTTCTTTCAGAGTCTGCGATCAGGAAGGTTGTCCTCTCTCAGAAACCCCTCGCACTCCTCTCTTGGACTTCAATAAGTTGTAGACTTTTGTTTTCAGAAGTTTCTTCTAATGCTTTTATTTCTGGAGGGTTGTCAACTGTACACATTTTTCTTTGCAAGCACAGAACATGAAGGTTGGAAGAAACCCTAGAGATAATTCAGTTAAACCTTCCTTTTAACAGTCATAGAAACCGAGGCCCAGGAGGTGAGGTGACTTGGTTACATAATTGGTCGGAACTCAAGACACGTACACTCCTAGCATTTAATAGATACCAGTGCAGCGAGAGAGTGCCTTTGGGTCTGTTCGCTCACCTCACTGGACCCGAGAATCAGATTGAAAGTTGAAGGCTTGAGTTCAGGTTTGGGATCCCACTCTGTCTTCTTCTTTCTCTAATAAAACAAGGATAAACCTGTTTGCAATAGCGTACACTCATAAGGAATGAGATAAGAAGCCTACCTGAGAGTACAGCGCTAAGTGGTTAGGCTATTTCTGGAGTCAACATTGATAAAAGAAAGTGAAAATTACAACTTCCATCCTGATGAGCTTGGTCTGAATCCTGGAATTCATTCTGGTTTCCCATTTCTGAGTGGAGGAGTGGACATTTTCCAGGCTTCACAGCAATCTAGACGGAGGGGATTTGTTCCCTGCAGGTTACCCTGTGGTTAATGGGTGGGATGGTGAGTAGGGCGTGAGCACGGAGGTTCCAGGAGGTGGAGGGGAGGAAGGTGGGTGACATGAGTAAAGAGAAGAGAAACAACTGGACAGGTCAGTAAGCCCTATGTGCACATGCAGTGTGCTTATTCGTGTCTGACTCTTTGTGACCCCATGGCTGTGGCTCTCCAGACCCCTCTGTCCGTGGGATTTCCCAGGCAGGAATAAGAGTCGGGTGCCATTTCCTTCCCAACCCAGGGATCAAAACTGTCTGCTGCATCTCGTGTGCTGGCAGACAAGATTCTCTACCACTGAGCTACCTGGGAAGCCCCAGAATTCATTTAAATTGATTTCTAGGTCCACATCTAAAATTCGCAGGCCATAATATCTGGTGTTAGCCATTTAATTATACCTTCTTTTAGAAAGTACTATACCATGTAAGAGCATTTTTCTCTCTCTCCCTTCCTCTTCCATCCCTCTCTTCCCCTTTGTGAATAGGATGTTATATCCTTAGTGTGTTGGGGGTTGAGAGATGACAAAATCAGACCCCAGGCCAGCAAAAGAGTCTAAATGGGCGGTTTTCTGGCCAAAGAGCTGTTTAGGGTCCCAATTTAAAATGAATAGAGCCTTTCAGCAGGCCCCTTCTTTCCCTAAACCAATCTGATTTTATGCAAACGTTTATCTCCTTTGCACTTTCATTCCGTTCATCTAAGGATGCCTTGTGACCATTCATGTTCTCAGCAGGTCCATTCTGGAGAAACATGGGGGTGGGCGGCGGACGGGAAGTATAACACAGAGAATGCATTCGAAGGAGCCCAGTTGTGAAACTTTCCAAAAAACCAAGGAATTTGTGAGAAAGAGAAAATTTGATTTTGGTAGGAGAAAAAATGTAAAGTCCTGACTGGTTGGCAGGGGAGGTGATGCTGTGGCTCAGTCCCTCAGTCGTGTCCAACCCTCTGCCACCCCAGGGACTGCAGGCCGCCAGGCTCCTCTGTCCATGGGACTCTCCAGGCAAGAGGACTGGAGTGGGTTGCTCTAGCCTCCTCCAGGGGACTGTTCAGGGATTTCACCTGAGTCTTTTGCATTGGCAGGCGGATTCTTCACCAGCGGGCCCCCTAGGGGTGGGCGGGTGTTGGAGGGCGCATGCGGTGTGAGGTCAGGGGTTATTGTTTGGAAACAGACTGAGAAAATGGCTAGTTCTAACTCTTTTGTGACAGCATCTCCAGGCATTTTAAGTGGCTGTAGGTGACCCTGCTAGGAAGGCACAAGTGAAAACATGTTTCCCCATAAAAAAGAAATGTTTGAATTCTGATTAATCAGTTCTTAAATGCAAGCAGCTCTCCTTCCTTGCATGCTTTGGCTGCTCTGGACAGATGCCCCACGGCACTTTTGAAAGCAGAGGCAGGTTGTGAGCTTGAACACCGCAGAAAGCCTCACGGACCATGTCTTCTGCCTTTTCATTCTCTGCCTGGCACCTTGGATAAAGGCCCTGGACACCTTCACGGCCCAGGAAGCAATGCCTATCCTCCTACCCCAGAAAAAGATTCAAAAAGAGAAGTGAAAATTAGATGCTATAAAAATATGAAAAAAAAATCTTTAGCTATTCTTTCCAAATTCACACCCAACCTTATTCATACACAGAGGTCAGGAACACTTGGCCAAATATTTTTAGCAAATCTAGAGACAACGGTCTAAAGAGGGTAATTCTTCTTCTCTCCTCTTTCATCATTTACTGTTTATCTTCCCATCAGGAATTTTTTTTTTAAGTGCTAAATACAATTAATTGGAACACTCTAATTCTTTCATGCGATTGAGAAAGAAATAAAAATAAACAGAAGGTCATCATGGGAGCATCTCACCAACCGTTGCTTTAAAAACTGGAATCTTTGGAAGCATTGTTGATTTCTGCTTATTTTTGTTGGTAAATCCTGGGAAAAATGTATATCTTTTCCTTTAAAGTTCTAATTCAAGGCATGGATGTGAGAGTTCTGAAGGGACTTTGGGACTGCGGTAAAATTTCGTTGTCATAGTAACAGAAAGGGAAATAGGCCTTGCTCACCTGGGACTTTAACACTGCAAAAGCTAGGTTTTTTTTTTTTTTTTTCTTAAGGAAAAGGACTCTGCAAGTGGAATAAATGAAAAACTTACTGTATTTAGAAACAAAATTCCAAACATTAAATAGGTAAATGGCTGAAAAGACCAACTTCTGCCATTTTTCTTGGTGTCTGTCCTAAGCTAATCAAAGCAGCCCAATTTTTAAAGTGCACAGAAAGGTTATCTAAAATCACATTGGCTTAAAAATATGTCTTACGAATGGCTACCTCAGACCATTATTCTGCACCTTTGTATTTTTCGGGATAATCTGAAGAAGGCCCGAAAGGACATTCACACTTGTTAATCATAAAACCCAGCGTATCCCTGCACAGGCTGACTGTCTTGGGAGAATAACATTATTTTCTGATTTTATATCCACATATCAGGCCCCCTTTGTGTATGTGTGTGTGTGGGGGGTTATTTACATGTGAGGTGTGTTCATGTGCAGATGTGTGTGGCCGGCAGAAAGCGACGCACATGAGGAATGCGGATTCTGGGCTAGGTCGAGCCGTGTGTAACCCTCTGGAGCAAGACCTTTTTGTGCAGCAGGAGTTGTTGCTGGTCGTGAAGCCTTGTCTCTCCTTCTCTCTCTCTCTCTTCTTTTTTTTTTTTTTTTGAGAGACAGCTCGCCACAGCCACTCAGGGGCCCGTGTACAAAATAAAACCCAGCTTGGGAACCCACCTCCTAACCCTCAACAGGAACGGGGCCGACTTGGGACCCAAAACGTCCAAATTTGCAAATGGCAGAGGGTCAGCTCTGTTCTTTTCCCAGGCAGGGCTGGCTGAAACTCCCCAGACCTGAAATCCAATCACTTTCCAATCCAACCTAATATAATGCAGATATCATCTCTCTTAAAGAATGTTTACTTAAAAAGGTAACACATTGCTTTCTCTTCACAGGTTCTTTTTAAAATTTTTCCTCAAGTGCAATCAGAATTGTTTGAAAACAGCAGGAAACCCAAGAGACATGAGGAGGTTTCAGGTAAGGCACCTGCAGCTCTTGCCTGGTCCGTAAGTCATCCTGTTTCTTCTCTCCTTAGCACTCTCTTTTTCTCCTTTTTTCTTACATTCTCCCCTAGAAAACAGTATTTATGGATGCTGCTAACAATAGAAGAAGATAACTCTAAATGATCACCCTCTTCAGATAGTACTGAAGGCTTCTTCATTTTGTAATGTTTAGGGCTTCTATGTCCACTGCCAGAGCCCCAGGAGGGGCACCAAGCCAGGTTGGAGATTTGATTTTAAGCCCTCAGGCTACCCTGCGCACACACAGCTGCCCACAGCAGGAGCCGTGATCTTGATATTCAGCCACCTTGGGATTTTTCAAAGCAGCATCTCTGTGCTTTCTGCAAGCAACAGCCTCTTCCTTTCCTTTGCCACCGATTAACTATTCAGTGGTCTCTTGCGTAGTGGCTGGGAGAGCGGCAGCCTAAGCAGCCATGGTCACTTTAAGATCTCAGCGTGACAACAAGACCCACGGGACAGTAACCTAGCTGCCTGGCAGTTAAATCTGCCACCGGTTTCATCACCCCTGCCACTGATGTACTGGGGATACAAGTAATAAAAACACAGAGCGAGGCAAAGTGTGTCAGGCTGGAGATGCGGGGAAGGGCAGCCCTGCTTGGCCCCCTGCCTTCATCTTTGATGGACCCACATTGCAGCCACCAAATGGCTTTCCAGCCGTTCATGCCCACACAGCCTCCTGCTCCTTTCCCCATAGAAAAAATGGGAAGCACGGTAAACAATCGTATTCCAGCTTTAAAATCCTGGCAGCAGAGTGAGATGGGGATTATTAGTCTCGCGTTTCAGGCAGAGAAAGGAAGGTTCTGAGAGTTGAAGTCACTCACCTCTAATCATGGGAAGGGGATGGCGGAGCCTGGAGCCAGCGTCAGATCAAACTCTTTGCACTGCACGCTGAGTCTGCAGCATGCATGGCTGCTAGGTTAATGCTTTTCTGTTGCTTTTTGGGAAATTCTTGATAATTTCTGAACAAGGGGCCCATATGCATGCTACACAGGACCCCACAAAGGATATGGCTGCTCCTGCCCGGCACTCTGAGAGCTTCTGTGGCTTACCAGTGGAGTTATTAAAGAGTTCATAGGGCAGATGGGTACAGGCAAGGCCACGAGCACAGCCTTGAAAGACAAAAGTTCCCGTGTGTTTTTTCCCCACTGAATCCTGAGTATCAATCTTGCTGTGACGGGGATGTTTTCTGAGTTCTTGTTTAAAAGTTAAACCTCACCTCTTCATCCTGAAGATTCCTTCCCTGCTGTGGGATCTGAAGACAAGTAGAAATAAGAGGATTTTCTCGGGGGTCATGCAGGAACATTGTGCATAGTGGAAGGTTACGGTACTCAGTTTACAAATGAAAATGTAAATAATTTCAGTCCAAAAAGAGAGTGAAATTCAAAAGAATTCCAAAGTGCCCAGATGACCAAAGCTTTGCCTTCATCCCACAGCAGGAGCCGTGATCTTGATATTCAGCCACCTTGGGATTTTTCAAAGCAGCATCTCTGTGCTTTCTGCAAGCAACAGCCTCTTCCTTTCCTTTGCCACCGATTAACTATTCAGTGGTCTCTTGCGTAGTGGCTGGGAGAGCGGCAGCCTAAGCAGCCATGGTCACTTTAAGATCTCAGCGTGACAACAAGACCCACGGGACAGTAACCTAGCTGCCTGGCAGTTAAATCTGCCACCGGTTTCATCACCCCTGCCACTGATGTACTGGGGATACAAGTAATAAAAACACAGAGCGAGGCAAAGTGTGTCAGGCTGGAGATGCGGGGAAGGGCAGCCCTGCTTGGCCCCCTGCCTTCATCTTTGATGGACCCACATTGCAGCCACCAAATGGCTTTCCAGCCGTTCATGCCCACACAGCCTCCTGCTCCTTTCCCCATAGAAAAAATGGGAAGCACGGTAAACAATCGTATTCCAGCTTTAAAATCCTGGCAGCAGAGTGAGATGGGGATTATTAGTCTCGCGTTTCAGGCAGAGAAAGGAAGGTTCTGAGAGTTGAAGTCACTCACCTCTAATCATGGGAAGGGGATGGCGGAGCCTGGAGCCAGCGTCAGATCAAACTCTTTGCACTGCACGCTGAGTCTGCAGCATGCATGGCTGCTAGGTTAATGCTTTTCTGTTGCTTTTTGGGAAATTCTTGATAATTTCTGAACAAGGGGCCCATATGCATGCTACACAGGACCCCACAAAGGATATGGCTGCTCCTGCCCGGCACTCTGAGAGCTTCTGTGGCTTACCAGTGGAGTTATTAAAGAGTTCATAGGGCAGATGGGTACAGGCAAGGCCACGAGCACAGCCTTGAAAGACAAAAGTTCCCGTGTGTTTTTTCCCCACTGAATCCTGAGTATCAATCTTGCTGTGACGGGGATGTTTTCTGAGTTCTTGTTTAAAAGTTAAACCTCACCTCTTCATCCTGAAGATTCCTTCCCTGCTGTGGGATCTGAAGACAAGTAGAAATAAGAGGATTTTCTCGGGGGTCATGCAGGAACATTGTGCATAGTGGAAGGTTACGGTACTCAGTTTACAAATGAAAATGTAAATAATTTCAGTCCAAAAAGAGAGTGAAATTCAAAAGAATTCCAAAGTGCCCAGATGACCAAAGCTTTGCCTTCATGTCCAGAAAAAACAGAGGCAGGGGAAGAAGCTGGAAGCCTAGACATGACTCCATCTTTCTTCTTTATCCTCCCTTCCAAATAGCTTTAAATTTGAGAAGATACTAATAAGAGGATTTTAATAAAATACATTGTCATTTGATTTATTTTTTATTTATCCCCAATTTTAGAAATATACTCACTGAGCAAATGGACCTATAATATTTCCTCTACTTCTTCAGTTGTTTGCAAGTGAAGTTTTTCATGAACCTGAATTTTTAACAAGGCTAGGATAAATACCGTTCATCTCAAAATATGAGGAATTCTCATCCTATGTGAACGTAAATGACTTCTACAAAGACAAGGGAAAAGTTTTTTTTTTTTTAAGTTTGTGGATTCTATGATTGTCTTATTTCTGGGACAGAGCTGAAGTCACTGGAAAAATTATTTGCATTTTTATTGATCTAGAATTCATATAACATAACCACCGTTTAAACCATTTTAAAGTGTGCACTACAGTAGATTCTGGCGTGTTCACAGTGCTGTGTAGCCATCACTACCATATCATTCCTGAACAAGTCCATCATCACAAAAAGATACCCCATACATCTCAATTCCTCTTTCTCTTCACCACTGACAATCACTCCTCTACTTTCTGTCGCTACAGATTTGTCTTTTCTGGACATTTCCTATAGATGGAATCATACAGTATGCGACCTTTTGTGTCTGGTTTCTTTCACTCAGCATCATGCTTTCAAGGCCCATCCTTGTTGCAGCAGGTGTATTCCATTCCTTTTTATGGCTGAATAATATTCCATTATAAGAATAAGAATATACCACCTTTTAAAAATCTGTCAGTTGACAGACACTTGGGTAGTTTCTAACTATAAATAATGCTGTTGTGAACGTTTAGGTACAAGGTTTTTTTTTTTTATGTGAATGCATTTTTTCATATCTTGAGTATATACCTAAAGAGTAGAATTTCTGGGTCATATGGTAGCTTCAACTTTAGGATCTTGAGGAACTGCCAACTGTTTTCCTCAGTGGCTGCACCATTGTACATTTCCATCAGTAATATATAAAGGTCTCAAGTTCTCTGTATATTTGCCACTTCTTGTTGTTTTCTGTTTACAAAGAAAAAAACAATTCTAACCATCTTGTAAGTGTGAAGTGGTAGCTCATTATGGTTTTGATTTGTCTTTCCCTAATGACTAATGATTTGTGCATTTTTTTTCATGTACTTTTTGGCCATTTGCATATCTTCTTTGGTGAAAAGTATGAAAGTTGTTAGTCGCTTGCTTGTGTCTGACTTTTTGCGATCCTGTGGACCACAGCCCACCAGGCTCCTCTATCCATGGAACTCTCCAGGCAAGAAATACTGGATTGGGTAGCTGCTCTCTTCTCTAGGAGATCTTTCCAGCCCAGGAATCAAACCTGGGCCTCCTGAATTGCAGGCATTCTTTACCCTCTGAGCCATGACAGAAGGCCAAATGTCCATTCAAATCCTTTGCCTATTTTCAACTTATGTTACCTTTTTACTGTTGAGTTTTAAGAGTTCTTTATGGGCTTCCAAGGTGGCACTAGTGGTAAACAAGCCACCTGCCAATGTTGGGGATGTAAGAGATGCAGGTTTGATCCCTGGGAGGGGAAGATGCCCTGGAGCAGGGCATGGCGACCCCCTCCTCTTTTCTTGCCTGCAGACTCCCATGGACAGGCGAGCCTGGCCGGCTCCAGTCCATGGGGTCGCAACGAATCTGACATGACTGAAGCAACCTAGCAAGAATTCTTTATATATTCAGAATACTAGACCCTTGTCAGGTAAGTGGTTTGCAGATATTTTTCTCATTCTATTGCTGGTGTTTCACTTCCTTGACAGTATCCTTGGATTCAACAATGAATTGGCCATGTACATACTGCACTTAAATTTCTCTTAGGAGTAGGTATAGCCTTCTATGAAAGATCTTTTACATGGAAAAAGGCTTGATCATGTGGTTTAAGGGGCAAGTGAGAAACGTGGATCAAGTTAAAGATATGAAACAAAACCAGAGAGGGTAGATAATTATGATAGTGAGCCATAGGAATGGCATCTTAGGAATTCCCAGAATATATAATATATATATTCTGAATATGGTAGTCTTTAGGATCTGAGGAACTGCCAACTGTTTTCCTCAGTGGCTGCACCATTGTACATTTCCATCAGTAATATATAAAGGTCTCAAGTTCTCTGTATATTTGCCACTTCTTGTTGTTTTCTGTTTACAAAGAAAAAAACAATTCTAACCATCTTGTAAGTGTGAAGTGGTAGCTCATTATGGTTTTGATTTGTCTTTCCCTAATGACTAATGATTTGTGCATTTTTTTTCATGTACTTTTTGGCCATTTGCATATCTTCTTTGGTGAAAAGTATGAAAGTTGTTAGTCGCTTGCTTGTGTCTGACTTTTTGCGATCCTGTGGACCACAGCCCACCAGGCTCCTCTATCCATGGAACTCTCCAGGCAAGAAATACTGGATTGGGTAGCTGCTCTCTTCTCTAGGAGATCTTTCCAGCCCAGGAATCAAACCTGGGCCTCCTGAATTGCAGGCATTCTTTACCCTCTGAGCCATGACAGAAGGCCAAATGTCCATTCAAATCCTTTGCCTATTTTCAACTTATGTTACCTTTTTACTGTTGAGTTTTAAGAGTTCTTTATGGGCTTCCAAGGTGGCACTAGTGGTAAACAAGCCACCTGCCAATGTTGGGGATGTAAGAGATGCAGGTTTGATCCCTGGGAGGGGAAGATGCCCTGGAGCAGGGCATGGCGACCCACTCCACTTTTCTTGCCTGGAGAATCCCATGGACAGGGGAGCCTGGCCGGCTACAGTCCATGGGGTCGCAACGAATCTGACATGACTGAAGCAACCTAGCAAGAATTCTTTATATATTCAGAATACTAGACCCTTGTCAGGTAAGTGGTTTGCAGATATTTTTCTCATTCTATTGCTGGTGTTTCACTTCCTTGACAGTATCCTTGGATTCAACAATGAATTGGCCATGTACATACTGCACTTAAATTTCTCTTAGGAGTAGGTATAGCCTTCTATGAAAGATCTTTTACATGGAAAAAGGCTTGATCATGTGGTTTAAGGGGCAAGTGAGAAACGTGGATCAAGTTAAAGATATGAAACAAAACCAGAGAGGGTAGATAATTATGATAGTGAGCCATAGGAATGGCATCTTAGGAATTCCCAGAATATATAATATATATATTCTGAATTTTATAAATGTATAAATAAATATAAAAATATAATTTTTATATATTATTAATTTACACTTATACATTTTTCATTTATATAATTTGTCATATATATAATTCAAAATGACAAATGTATAATTTTAAACCATATGGACAAATAACTTCAATTCTCTACTTCTCTTATATAATCTGATAGATATAATCTGAAGAATTTTTTCAGGTGGAGATTAGATCTGATCAGAATAAAAATGCCATGTATCTCTAACCAAGTCATGGATCCAGTCAAGCCCTCTCTCCTTCTCACCTCTCCTCCTCTCACTCTCCTGAAAACACTGGTGGAACCTCGGTTCCTTTTCCAAAGACAGTCAAATGAGAACAAAAGCATCATATGACACTTACTTTCCAACCTGAACCAGACTTCTCCTGCACTCAGTTCAAGTGCTAAGCGTCATGGGTACATAGAACATTTATTGAAACACAAGAGTTTTAACCCTTTCTTTGGCTCAGACCCCTTTGAGAATTTAGCATAAGCCCTGGTTTTGTGCCTGGAGAAGGGAATGGCAGCCCACGCCAGTATCCTTGCCTGGGGAAGCCCATGGACAGAGGAGCCTGGCGGGCTACAGTCCACGGGGTCACAAAGAGTTGGACAGGGCTTAACAGTTAAACGACTACCGCCACAGTTTTATCCCAATAAAAAGCTACATTTCAACAAAGTTATGCTTAGATTTTCAGGGGTTCCCAGACCTCTTAAAATACCTCTCAGAATTCCACAGATTCTGATCTAAAGACAGGAAATTTATCTAATACCCAATGTGCATCCTCCATGTATTAATTTAACCCTTACAAGGGGGACCTGTCCATACAGGATTCATCCTGATGGTATCACCCTTCTCCTGACTTTAAAGACCAACTGTTCATTGCTGACTCCTGGATCCACTCATCAGACTTCTCTCCCTTCCAGACATCCAGCTCTGCCTTCCCCCCGGGCACTTTTTCTTGAATGACTAATAAGCTTATATTCAAGGCAGAACTTAGTCCTTCCTCCCTGATCTGTGCCCTCCTCAGTCATTGTTAAAGGGCCACTCCCTCCTTCTGAGTATCTACAAACCACCTCCCTCTCCTGAAAAACTGCCACAGACCCTTGCCTCTCCTCCTTCTTTGTCAAATCCATCCTCAGCGTGGCTGCCAAAGGGACATTTTAAAACGTGTGCTCCTCTGCTTAAGTATGTTATAAATATCTCCTGTCCGTGGACAAAAGCTCAGATGTAAAAGGCACGGCGGAGAGGTAGCTTCATACCAGGCGGAGTTTCTGCCACGCACTCCTCCTAATGCATCCAGATGCCCCCTGCCCGTCAGGCACACCTCACTGACTTCTGTTCCGTGGAAGATTGTTTGGTGCCTTCTCACGTGTTCGCCCCTCTGCCTGGGAAGCCTTCACTCCTCTTCCTTCTGTGACTGCTGCTCATGCTTCAAGACGACACCTTTAGTGAGGCAGTTTTAAAAATGTATATTTTACTGAAGTATAGTGGCCTCCTAATGTGTTAGTTTTTGCCGTACTGCAAAGTGATTCAGGTGTGTGTGTGTGTGTGTGTGTGTGAACTGTGCGGTCGTGTCTCAGTCTTTGCGACTCTGGACTGTAGCCTGCGAGGCGTCTCTGCTCATGGGGTTTTCAAGGCAAGGATACTGGAGTGGGTTGCTACTCCCTTCTCCAGGGGATCTTGCCAACTCAGGATCGGACCCTTGTCTCTTGCATTGCATGTGGCTTCATTACCACTGAGGCACCAGGGAGTTGCCCCCTGCCACCCCATTCTAGCCACACACACATATAAATAGCACATAGGATCACCATTCTCTGACTGGGGATCTAGCCTGAGTCCCCTGCGTTGGCAGGTGAATTCTTAATCATTGGCCCAGTAGGGAGGGCCCTTCGTTACAGTTTACTATGGGATACTGAAGTGAGGCACTTTTGGACTTTTCCTATTGTCTCCTGCTTCTGTGCCAATGTACTTCTCTACAAGCGTCTACCAATGCCATCATCACATTGTTGTGCAATTATTATTTGTCCGAATGGCTATGTGCTGCTTGAGGTCAGCAGCATGGTTTACTTATTTGTGTATTTCTCCCCAATGCCAGTCATTCTGTGGAGCTCCAAAAATGGTCATTAAGTGAATTTTTAAGAGAAAGAAGCAAAGGAAGGTAAAAAGGAAAGGGGCCCTAAAGTGTATCTAAATCCACGGACCATAAAGGCAGAAAATCACTTCCGCCCTCCCTGAAATGGAACAATTAGGTGAAACACACAGATGAGCAGCTCGGTGAAAGAAAGGCAAAGAGAATTTATGTCTAGTTTAAGCTGACAGGCCTATTCAGACATAATGAACCCCATTCTTTTATTTCTCTGCATGGCGGGTGGAGAGCGGGCAGCTGGAAAACCCAAAGAAAAGCAAGTCGTTTTCCTGGAGGAAGCAGGCACGTTGTGATTTCCCACATCCAAGTCCTAAAATCCAGATGCCCTGTTGAGTGGGAAGGCCTTCTCACGTGTTCGCCCCTCTGCCTGGGAAGCCTTCACTCCTCTTCCTTCTGTGACTGCTGCTCATGCTTCAAGACGACACCTTTAGTGAGGCAGTTTTAAAAATGTATATTTTACTGAAGTATAGTGGCCTCCTAATGTGTTAGTTTTTGCCGTACTGCAAAGTGATTCAGGTGTGTGTGTGTGTGTGTGTGTGTGAACTGTGCGGTCGTGTCTCAGTCTTTGCGTCTCTGGTCTGTAGCCGGGGAGGCGTCTCTGCTCATGGGGTTTTCAAGGCAAGGATACTGGAGTGGGTTGCTACTCCCTTCTCCAGGGGATCTTGCCAACTCAGGATCGGACCCTTGTCTCTTGCATTGCATGTGGCTTCATTACCACTGAGGCACCAGGGAGTTGCCCCCTGCCACCCCATTCTAGCCACACACACATATAAATAGCACATAGGATCACCATTCTCTGACTGGGGATCTAGCCTGAGTCCCCTGCGTTGGCAGGTGAATTCTTAATCATTGGCCCAGTAGGGAGGGCCCTTCGTTACAGTTTACTATGGGATACTGAAGTGAGGCACTTTTGGACTTTTCCTATTGTCTCCTGCTTCTGTGCCAATGTACTTCTCTACAAGCGTCTACCAATGCCATCATCACATTGTTGTGCAATTATTATTTGTCCGAATGGCTATGTGCTGCTTGAGGTCAGCAGCATGGTTTACTTATTTGTGTATTTCTCCCCAATGCCAGTCATTCTGTGGAGCTCCAAAAATGGTCATTAAGTGAATTTTTAAGAGAAAGAAGCAAAGGAAGGTAAAAAGGAAAGGGGCCCTAAAGTGTATCTAAATCCACGGACCATAAAGGCAGAAAATCACTTCCGCCCTCCCTGAAATGGAACAATTAGGTGAAACACACAGATGAGCAGCTCGGTGAAAGAAAGGCAAAGAGAATTTATGTCTAGTTTAAGCTGACAGGCCTATTCAGACATAATGAACCCCATTCTTTTATTTCTCTGCATGGCGGGTGGAGAGCGGGCAGCTGGAAAACCCAAAGAAAAGCAAGTCGTTTTCCTGGAGGAAGCAGGCACGTTGTCATTTCCCACATCCAAGTCCTAAAATCCAGTAGAAGCGGACGACCCTCCAAGCTTTTGTTGCCCGTTCACTCTGGCAAACAGGCTGACTGTCACAGTGAACACACAGATGCCCTCTTCCATCCACAGTCACCCCACCAACACTGCTGGGGAAACTCCATGTGCCCGGCCCTATCCTAGGTGCTGGAGGATGTGTGTGTGTGTTTAGTCGGTAAGTTGTCTGTTTCTTTTGCAATCCCATGGACTGGAGCCCACCAGGCTCCTCTGTGCTTAGGATTTCCCAGCAAGAACACTAGAGCGGGCTGCTGTTCCTCGCCTGCCAGGGATTGAACCTGCATTGGCTGGCGGGTTCTTTACCACTCAGCCACCAGGGACGTCCAATGGAGAATACAGTCACAAGCGAAACAGAAAATTCCTCACTCTTGAGGAGCTTAGATTCTAGTGGGGACAGACGGAAAGTAAGGTAAATGAGAGACTGACGTAGCTTAGCTCTGCTCCTCTGAGGTCTTCGAGTGACCTGAACTGGAAGCCCAGGGGTCCTGGTGCCAGTTGTCCTTGTATTCCCGGCGGGAACTCAGTGGTGTGGCCAAGGCAGATGGTATGGGAGCCTGGTGAGACTGGCAGTTATCATCACAGCAAGAACAGATGCTCTTCCTGAGAGTTTTCAGGTTTCTCACTGCCTCAGCTTTAATAGGACACTCATGTCAGCAGATCACTTACTTGCGATCAGGAAGCCTAGAGGTCCAGGTGCCCCCTGCCACTGCCCCTGCCTCGAAAAGACTCTGTTTTAAACAGACCTGGCCACTATACAGCAAAGGTCCCCAGCCTCCAAAATCTAATGCCTGGTGACCTGAGATGGAGCTGATAATAAGAGAAATGAAGCGCACAGTGTATGTAACGCACTGGAATCATCCTGAAGCCATCCCACGGACCTGGGGTCTGTGGAAAAAGTATCTCCCACAAGACCAGGCCCTGTGCCAAAAAGATTGGAGACCATGTCTGTAGAGGACTGGGGTACTTCCCAACATGTGCATGTGTACTACATTGCTTCCATCACATGCAACTCTGTGATCCCATGCACTGTGGTCCACCAGGCTCCTTGGTCCACAGGATCCGGGATCCTCCAGTCAAGAATACTGGAGTAGGTTACCATTTCCTTCTCCAGGGGATCTTTCCAACCCAGGAACTGAACTCACACCTCTTATGTCTCTTGCACTGGTAGGTGGGTTCTTTACCACTGGTGCCACCTGGGGGCATACATTTCAAGTGAGGGAAAAGTCATGGGCTTCCTTGGTGGCTCAATGGTAAAGAATCTGCCTGCCAATGCTGAAGACATGGGTTTGATCCCCGATCTGGGAAGATCCCACATGCTGAGCAGCAATTAAGCCCATGTGCCAGAACTCTTGAGCCTGTGCTCTAGAGTCCAGAAGCTGCAACTCCTGAAGTCCAAGTGCCCTAGAGCCTATGCTCTACAACCAGAGAAGTCACGGCAATGAGAAGTTCACGCACTGCAACCAGAAAGTAACCATAACTAGAGAAAAGCATGCACAGCAATGAAAACCCAGCACAGTCAAAAACAAACAAAATTATTTAAAAAGGGAAGGAAAGTCATGTCTGGGGCCAGACTGGGAAAAACCTCAGGACTGAGCCTGTTTGGTTAGGAGAGCCTGTACACAGCCCCAGGAGGGGCCTTCTGGGAGGGCCCTTGAGGCGTCCTGGAGGAGGTGGGGAAGAAAGAGAAAGAAAAGAGAAAGAGAAAGAAAAGAAATGCACGGTGGGCCGAAGACAGCGCCTTCTCCGCCATCAGTATGAAGAGAGGACATGAGGTGCGTGAGGACGGAGTGCCGCCATGGAGGGCAGCTGGGTACCGTGGGAAGCCCAGAGCCTGGGGCTGCGGCGGGCTCGCGCAGGAACAGCAGGGAAGTTCACGTGGACGGATGGCAGAGACCCTCGGTCCCCGCAGCTGGGCGGCGGCCATTCGTCTATTTGAGCGACGTGAGAGCAAAGGGCAGGACGACTCATGTCTTGGAACAGGGCCAGGCTCTACCCAACAAACCTGAATGATTTCCTAAACCCCAGCCCCTATATAAAACCTTTTAATGGCTCCACCGTCTATTTTCCTTAAAAAAAAAAAAAAATGGTGAATGTTTCTCTCACACCCGTGGAAGAGGGAAACGAGAGTTTAAATTAACTCCAAATGGCAAAAATTTAATACAACGCCAGCTGCCTGCAGGTTTCTTGAGTTCAGATCTCCCCGTGCAAGAGGCGCCCCAGCTGCTCCGTGGTCTCGCCCACCACGGGAAGGCTGCAGGGCTACCGAGCCCCATTTTTCAAGCACAGAATGAAAAGCACTTGACTTACGGCCTCTCTGATCAACAGGTGAGTCCAGTGTCTGGTGCGAGAACAAACCAGAGTCTAAGAAAGAATAATGATCTATTTGGAGTCAGGAAAAAAACCCCAAACCAACAGCCTCTGAGGGTCCGAGGATCTTTGTCAGCCTTAATGTTTCAAGCTCCGGCAAGCCTGCTGTGGGTCAATGCCAGTGCTTGTCTATAGGACCTATCTGTCCACCCTCTGTCCCCCGCTTTTGGTATCTCAAATGGGGACGAGAATTAGGGCTTAAGAATTTGGATCCGTTCACATAGGAAACGAGTTTTGAACTATCTGTGGGAGAAAAGCGAGAAGAGAGAAACAAATGCAGGTGGTTGCTTCTTAAACTCTTGAGAAAGTTTATGTCAGACCCCAGCAAGACGGAAACAAAACCTAAATGTTCGAACATGCTGCTTAGTCATGTCTGACTCTTTGGGACCGCATTGACTGTAGCCTGCCAGGCTCCTCTGTCCATAGGATTCTCCAGGCAAGAATACTGGAGTGGGTTGCTTCCCAACATTTTAAAAGACTCAAATTTGGGCACTGAAACCAACCCTTGAACATATTCCAGGACTATTAGATGCAGAACTTCCTGGAGAGGAGAGCTTTCTTAGTTTTGTAATAAGAGTGCATAGATTTTTAAGCTGTTATGAGGTCTACGTGCTTCTGGATTTTGATGGCTAACAGGTGATTCACAAGGTCTCTGAGGACAGAGTTTGGGGAAAATGACTGGCCCAGCCAAATCAAGAACTGCACTGAATATGTTAAGGGTCCCCTGTGACCCTCAAAATGTTTGCTAGTGAAATACTGCCCTTGACCATAACCGTCTAACTGAGCATGCGTTTCAGACGAGAAAAACAATGGCCTCGATGGAATACAGTGAGGGAGCGTGATGTGGCAAGTACTGATATCTCTGGCCTTAGGGATGAAGGGGCATTTGTTTGTAAAGCAGGTTAACGATCTCTAGGCTTCTGGATGGCCTAAAAGGGAGGCTAAGGACTTCCTTGGTGGATAAGGATCCACCTGCCAATGCAGAAGACATGGGTTCAATCCCTAGGCTGGGAAGATCCCACCTGCGGCAGGGCACCTAAGCCTGCGTGCCACAACCACTGAGCCCGCACACCCTAGAGCCCACAAGCTGCAACTACTGAGCCTGCATGCTGCAACTACTGAAGCCCACGTGCCGGGATCCTGGGCCTCACAGCAAGAGAAGCCCATACGCTGAAACGAGAGAGAAGCCCCACTTTCCCCAACTAGTGAAAGCTCAAGTACAGCAGGGAAATTCAGCGCAGCCAAAATAAAGACTCAGTGCAGCCAAAAGTAAATAAAGCAAGCAGTGTGTAGCTGTCAAAAAATTCAAAAAAAAAAAAAAAAAAAGACAGGTTAAAAAAATGGCCACTTGGTTTCTGTACATATTCAACTGCTTTTTACAAACAAGCTCTAAATAATTGTTTCAGCAACCTTGAGTTGTATAACAAAAGTTTTTCAGCTCTTCAAGGCCCATCTTAGATCTCATTCCCTTGATGAAAATGTTGGTATCTTCAGTTTGAATTAAGTTTCTTATGACTCCCAGGCTCCTCTGTCCATAGGATTCTCCAGGCAAGAATACTGGAGTGGGTTGCTTCCCAACATTTTAAAAGACTCAAATTTGGGCACTGAAACCAACCCTTGAACATATTCCAGGACTATTAGATGCAGAACTTCCTGGAGAGGAGAGCTTTCTTAGTTTTGTAATAAGAGTGCATAGATTTTTAAGCTGTTATGAGGTCTACGTGCTTCTGGATTTTGATGGCTAACAGGTGATTCACAAGGTCTCTGAGGACAGAGTTTGGGGAAAATGACTGGCCCAGCCAAATCAAGAACTGCACTGAATATGTTAAGGGTCCCCTGTGACCCTCAAAATGTTTGCTAGTGAAATACTGCCCTTGACCATAACCGTCTAACTGAGCATGCGTTTCAGACGAGAAAAACAATGGCCTCGATGGAATACAGTGAGGGAGCGTGATGTGGCAAGTACTGATATCTCTGGCCTTAGGGATGAAGGGACATTTGTTTGTAAAGCAGGTTAACGATCTCTAGGCTTCTGGATGGCCTAAAAGGGAGGCTAAGGACTTCCTTGGTGGATAAGGATCCACCTGCCAATGCAGAAGACATGGGTTCAATCCCTAGGCTGGGAAGATCCCACCTGCGGCAGGGCACCTAAGCCTGCGTGCCACAACCACTGAGCCCGCACACCCTAGAGCCCACAAGCTGCAACTACTGAGCCTGCATGCTGCAACTACTGAAGCCCACGTGCCGGGATCCTGGGCCTCACAGCAAGAGAAGCCCATACGCTGAAACGAGAGAGAAGCCCCACTTTCCCCAACTAGTGAAAGCTCAAGTACAGCAGGGAAATTCAGCGCAGCCAAAATAAAGACTCAGTGCAGCCAAAAGTAAATAAAGCAAGCAGTGTGTAGCTGTCAAAAAATTCAAAAAAAAAAAAAAAAAAAGAAAGACAGGTTAAAAAAATGGCCACTTGGTTTCTGTACATATTCAACTGCTTTTTACAAACAAGCTCTAAATAATTGTTTCAGCAACCTTGAGTTGTATAACAAAAGTTTTTCAGCTCTTCAAGGCCCATCTTAGATCTCATTCCCTTGATGAAAATGTTGGTTACTGCCTTCAGTTTGAATTAAGTTTCTTACTTTTGGAATCCAAGAGGATACAGTGGCCACATGACTCAGCCCTCAGTTATATATTACCCTATATAGTACCTCCTGATTATGTGTAGTGCTTGTTCTTTTTTAAATAAAAATATTCATTTATTTACTTGGCTGCCCTGGGTCTTAGTCACAGCCTGTGGGATCTTAGTTCCCCAACTAGGGATCAAACCCAGCCTCCTTACAAAGGGAGCTTGGGGTCACAGCCACTGGACCATGGGGAAGTCCCAGGGTGGTATGTGTTCAGCTTTATCAACTGCATGCTCCCTGGTGCCTCAGATGGTAAAGAATCCTCCTGCAATGCAGGAGACCTGGGTTCAGTCCCTGGGTGGGGAAGATCCCCTGGAGGAGGGCATGGCAGCCCACTCCAGTGTTCTTGCCTGGAGAATCCCATGGACAGAGGAGCCTGGCGGGCTGCAGTCCATGGGGTCCCAAGGAGTCGGGCACGCCTGAGTGACTGGCACGCCCATGCCCATGTACACACATCAGTTGCACGGTAAGCACCGTGAGGTGGTGACCATGTGCTCTGTAGGCCTGCACTGTATGTGGCCCAGTGACTGGGAGGGTCACAAAATGCCTCTGACTCATTGAAACAGAGCTGACTGGTGACTTCAGAACGTATCTTCTCGGAGCTTAGGTGATTCATGCCACAGCCCCCTTCCCTGGCTGTGAGCAACTCCAGAATGCCCCACATCTGTCTCAACAGCAATCAACTTTGCGTTCTCTCGATTGCTACTTGATACTCAACTGAACCGAAAATGTAGCCTCGGGGAATACAAAACAACAGTGATTGCTAAGAATTCTGGGAATTCCTTTAAAAAAAAAAAAAGATGATAGAATCCATACTTACGGGCTAGGTAGGTGTTTAAAGGTAATTTTCGAGACTCTGGAGTCTAGTAACAAGGAAGAATCTGGGCTTTAAATCTGGCTTGAAAATATGATGTGTACCAAGAATAAAAGGTGGAGGGAAACAATTTGCAGTAGCCAATTTGTTTGTTCTTTGCCTGGGTTGAATTATGGAGGCTTACACAAAATTGTTTCATCAGATTCCCCTGGTCAAATGTGAGAATTCGCCAGGGTATAAAAACATCAATGGAGTATTTCTTCTCGCCGTGTGGACTTCCAAACCTGAGCGCCCACCACAACCAGAAGCTTGTCTTGATTTCTCTGTCCCTTTAATGGTTTCTGTGTCTCTTTCCTCCTTCCACAGGTGGAAAATAAAACCCCACATAATAGTTACGCTTTGGGAAAGCTGAAATAACATATAGAGCAACTGAACAGTTATAAGGGAAAAGACCATAGTGAATTTAATTCCATTTCCAGATGTAAAATGTCATAAAGAATTTTTTTCCATACTTGGCAAAATAACAGGAATTTTTGGGGCCATTTTATTTCGCTTGCTGTGTTTTGCTTGTTTGTAAGTAGGTATCAGGGTTTTCCACGCCAAGTGGGCTATCAGTGCTACATGTGCTAGCTTCATTGAGGTCATAAACTACCAAAGGCGCCGCCTTCAGCTAGAAGGCATGTGGTGTTGTTCAGTCGCTCGGTTGTGTTCGACTCTTTGCGACCCCACGAACTGTCGCCTGCCAGGCTCCACTGTCCACACCCTCACTGAAATGGAGGTGAAATGCGTCTGACTAACGGTAGAGTTGAGTGTACTTTCAAAGCCAGAATCCTGATCCATTCAGGGAGGTTACCAACCAACGTGATGGTTCTCCTGCGACTGCAGACCCTGGGTTTCTCATCTGCTTCAAAGAGCAGATCGTTTCATCATTCCACGCATTTTTCATTTTGACTTCTTTTCTTTTACCCTCTTGTGTGAGGCTTAGGGTCTTTGTAGGAACACCTGGGTAGGAGTGGATAAAGCCTGGATTCAAGCTAACCCTTGCGTTCTCTCGATTGCTACTTGATACTCAACTGAACCGAAAATGTAGCCTCGGGGAATACAAAACAACAGTGATTGCTAAGAATTCTGGGAATTCCTTTAAAAAAAAAAAAAGATGATAGAATCCATACTTACGGGCTAGGTAGGTGTTTAAAGGTAATTTTCGAGACTCTGGAGTCTAGTAACAAGGAAGAATCTGGGCTTTAAATCTGGCTTGAAAATATGATGTGTACCAAGAATAAAGGTGGAGGGAAACAATTTGCAGTAGCCAATTTGTTTGTTCTTTGCCTGGGTTGAATTATGGAGGCTTACACAAAATTGTTTCATCAGATTCCCCTGGTCAAATGTGAGAATTCGCCAGGGTATAAAAACATCAATGGAGTATTTCTTCTCGCCGTGTGGACTTCCAAACCTGAGCGCCCACCACAACCAGAAGCTTGTCTTGATTTCTCTGTCCCTTTAATGGTTTCTGTGTCTCTTTCCTCCTTCCACAGGTGGAAAATAAAACCCCACATAATAGTTACGCTTTGGGAAAGCTGAAATAACATATAGAGCAACTGAACAGTTATAAGGGAAAAGACCATAGTGAATTTAATTCCATTTCCAGATGTAAAATGTCATAAAGAATTTTTTTCCATACTTGGCAAAATAACAGGAATTTTTGGGGCCATTTTATTTCGCTTGCTGTGTTTTGCTTGTTTGTAAGTAGGTATCAGGGTTTTCCACGCCAAGTGGGCTATCAGTGCTACATGTGCTAGCTTCATTGAGGTCATAAACTACCAAAGGCGCCGCCTTCAGCTAGAAGGCATGTGGTGTTGTTCAGTCGCTCGGTTGTGTTCGACTCTTTGCGACCCCACGAACTGTCGCCTGCCAGGCTCCACTGTCCACACCCTCACTGAAATGGAGGTGAAATGCGTCTGACTAACGGTAGAGTTGAGTGTACTTTCAAAGCCAGAATCCTGATCCATTCAGGGAGGTTACCAACCAACGTGATGGTTCTCCTGCGACTGCAGACCCTGGGTTTCTCATCTGCTTCAAAGAGCAGATCGTTTCATCATTCCACGCATTTTTCATTTTGACTTCTTTTCTTTTACCCTCTTGTGTGAGGCTTAGGGTCTTTGTAGGAACACCTGGGTAGGAGTGGATAAAGCCTGGATTCAAGCTGATCATTCGTCCAACTCAACTCAGTCATACAGTGAGAGCTTTGAAAAGGATATGTATATATATATATATTTTTAAGTTTGATGTTCCAGAAAGCCACAGACATTTCAGAGTGAGGTGTAAAAATAACCCTCTTTGTGACCCCATGGACTGCAGCCCGCCAGGCTCCTCTGTCCATGGGAGTTTTCAGGCAAGAATACTGGAGTGGGTTGCCATTTCCTCCTTCAGGGGATCTTCCCAAGCCAGGGGTCGAACCTGAGTCATTGGCAGGCAGATTCTTTACCACTGAGTCACCTGGGAAACCTGTCTGCATCTTGCTTTTGTGTCAAGTTGAAGAGTATTATCTACAGTGGCTTCGTTTTCAGATCTGTGGTCTTTCCTATTGAAGCTTTGAGTTGAAATACAGATAGGCCAACTCAGAGAAACAAATGAAAGTTGTCTCCAGTGTCTGCGGCTGAAGCTGGGGGTCCATCCCACACAGACTCTGGACATCTGTATTCCTAATTGTCATCCTTTTGGACCATGCCAGTGGAACGGCAGTGCCAAGAGAGGCTGACAGCTTTAGAAAAAAAAAACTAGGTATCAGGTTAGGTGGTAGGAGACACTGATGAGGCACAGAAGTCCTTTGGGATGGACAACTCTCCATCTGTTTGTTATAACACTTGAGAACTGTTTAGTTTCAGGTGCCTGGCAGGCTTTGCCTGTACTACACTTGCTACTTCTAAAATAGATCCATTTGTGATCTTAGGAGAGCAAAGCAGTATACATGATTCTGTGGTCAGTTAGATCATTGGCAAAGATGCCTACAAATAGTTAACCAGGTAATGCTAAGAAATGTTGACCTTGATTTGTTTGGCTAAGATGTAAAGATTTTTGAAGGTCAAAGGTGTCCTTGTGTAGTGTTTTGGAGTCTAACTGTGTCTGACCCTCTAACATTAAGCTGCTGTGGCCTGCAGTTTTGAAGAGTGAGGCAAACCAGGGGAAAAGGGAGAAGGGGGAGGGAACAGGAAATGGAGTGAGGTGTTTCAGGAAGTTGTCAGGGGTTGACTGATTGATTCCAGATGGGAAAGGTCAGTCTTCGTGACCCAGGAAATACTCACTGGGGGAAAGAAGCTGGCTTGTGGAAGGGGAAGGCCTGGGAGGGAGACGATGCTGGAATGCACCGCTCACTTCCTTCAGCCTTCAAACATTCAGAAACTAACTTCTCTGAAGAGAATAATATCAGTGTTGTCATCGTTCATCAGAAAACAGTGAAGGAAGTTAAATTTGAAGCTTTGAGCGTACCAAATGCATCTTTACCTCCCTTGTGAAGTTCAGTTCTTTCGGAAGGAGAGTGAATGTATGGAAAATTCAATATTTGTGTGTGCCTCCACGTACAAGAACAACTGTTCCGTGAAAATAGAAACCACCAAACATGTCTGGTTTCGTTTTCAGATCTGTGGTCTTTCCTATTGAAGCTTTGAGTTGAAATACAGATAGGCCAACTCAGAGAAACAAATGAAAGTTGTCTCCAGTGTCTGCGGCTGAAGCTGGGGGTCCATCCCACACAGACTCTGGACATCTGTATTCCTAATTGTCATCCTTTTGGACCATGCCAGTGGAACGGCAGTGCCAAGAGAGGCTGACAGCTTTAGAAAAAAAAAACTAGGTATCAGGTTAGGTGGTAGGAGACACTGATGAGGCACAGAAGTCCTTTGGGATGGACAACTCTCCATCTGTTTGTTATAACACTTGAGAACTGTTTAGTTTCAGGTGCCTGGCAGGCTTTGCCTGTACTACACTTGCTACTTCTAAAATAGATCCATTTGTGATCTTAGGAGAGCAAAGCAGTATACATGATTCTGTGGTCAGTTAGATCATTGGCAAAGATGCCTACAAATAGTTAACCAGGTAATGCTAAGAAATGTTGACCTTGATTTGTTTGGCTAAGATGTAAAGATTTTTGAAGGTCAAAGGTGTCCTTGTGTAGTGTTTTGGAGTCTAACTGTGTCTGACCCTCTAACATTAAGCTGCTGTGGCCTGCAGTTTTGAAGAGTGAGGCAAACCAGGGGAAAAGGGAGAAGGGGGAGGGAACAGGAAATGGAGTGAGGTGTTTCAGGAAGTTGTCAGGGGTTGACTGATTGATTCCAGATGGGAAAGGTCAGTCTTCGTGACCCAGGAAATACTCACTGGGGGAAAGAAGCTGGCTTGTGGAAGGGGAAGGCCTGGGAGGGAGACGATGCTGGAATGCACCGCTCACTTCCTTCAGCCTTCAAACATTCAGAAACTAACTTCTCTGAAGAGAATAATATCAGTGTTGTCATCGTTCATCAGAAAACAGTGAAGGAAGTTAAATTTGAAGCTTTGAGCGTACCAAATGCATCTTTACCTCCCTTGTGAAGTTCAGTTCTTTCGGAAGGAGAGTGAATGTATGGAAAATTCAATATTTGTGTGTGCCTCCACGTACAAGAACAACTGTTCCGTAAAAGAAAAATAGAACCACCACCAAACATGTCTGGTTTCACGTGGTGGAATTTTGAGTATCAAATCCTTTACACTGTGCAAATTCAGTTCAACTGGCAGCCCTTCCTAGATACCTCACCATCTAAGATATTTGGAATATTAAAAACGAGAACTTGCCTCGTATCTAGATACATACAGGCACACGCACATACATTTGGACATAATTTAAAATCTTGTAATAAATTTTGCAGACACTGAAATAATTCAGGTTAATTCCCTTGCTGTCAGGAGAGGCCAGCGTGAGCCAGCAAGAGATTAAAATTTATTTCCATTGTTAATAGAAAATAATGAAGTGCATCTGAACCATCAGGGTATGTCATTCGGGAAATGTTCTCTTTGGAACCAAGTCTCACTCCACCCAAATGGACAGTGATGAAATCAGCTGGCTCAGGAAAGCCCCATATTTTGTGGCAGGAATGCATGAGGAGCACGAACATTCAGTATAACGAGAAGCTTGTGGAATGAATTAAAGTGGTCTCAGGGAAAACACTGTTCATGTCCACAGAATCCTCGATGGCCAGGGTTCCCCTTCTTGTGTTCAGCATAGCTCATTAGCAATGAAAGCCTGAAGCACCCTCTGGGGTTTTTTTCCCCATGGATGACAGCAATGTCCATGCACGCACACCATTTATAAAAGTGATCTGATTCCTCTTTGTTTCCCTCCGCCTTTTCCTATTATTTTCAGAGGGTCAGTTCAGCCACTCAGTCAGATCCAGCTCTTTGCAACCCCATGGGCGGCAGCACGTCAGGCTTCCCTGTCCTTCAGCAGCTCCCAGAGCTTGCTCAAACTCATGTCCATTGACTCAGTGATGCCGTCCAACCGTCTCCTCCTCTGTTTTCCCCTTTTCCTTCTGCCTTCTATTTTTCCAAACATCAGGGTCTTTTCCAACAAGTTGTCTCTTTGCACCAGGGGGCCAAAGTACTGGAGGGTATTTCGGAGGGTAAAGAGACACAGAGGCGGTTGCTTTCAGCCTTCCTGTTCGTCTTAACCCCAGGACCCAGGGCACTAGGCTCTTTCCTCCCTCGGACTGCGAGGCCAGCCTCTGCTCTGCTCACGGGGTCTGGAAGAGCTTGTGTCTGACACCCTGGCAGAGATGGATGGATGTCTCTGGCTTACAGTGGCCGCTGCATGATAGGAACTTTCTGGAAGGCCTTTCCCTGGATTCTTAGCATGTTAACAAGGACACAATTGAAAACAGACCTGGAGCAAGACAGCTGCATCCCTGAATTGTTAGCAGGGACACTGATAGTAATTTTCTGGATGACAATGGAGGTCCCTTTAAGTTCATTCTGATGTCACAGCGAGGTAGGGACCCTGAACCAGTAGGGAATTCACAAGGGAGGGACTGAAGTGTGGGAAAGACCCTCATCACCTAGGGACACGTTGTTCTATGGTCTTCAAACCTCCGAGTGAAAGTGTTAGTCGCTCAGTCATGTCTCTTTGCGACCCCGTGGACTGTAGCCCGCCAGGCTCCCCTGTTCGTGGGATTCTCCAGGCAACAATACTAGAGCGGGTCGCCCTTCCCTTCTGCAGAGGATCTTCCCAGCCCAGGGATGAACCTGGGTTTCCAGCATCAGAAGTTAATTCTTTACCATCTGAGCCACCAGGGATGCCAAGACTTGACGTAGTAATACCTGATATATAGCAGGAGCCCAGGGACTGCGTTTGGGTTGGTAACTGCAGCCCACTGTGTCTGTGGAAAAATTCCTGAATGCCACTGTCACGCCCACAGCAGCAGACGAGGTGAAATACTTTGTGGACTCATAGTTTCAAGGGTTCTTCCAAATCATTAGATTAAAATATATATAAAAACTGTTCCCTTCATTGTACAGCAGAAACTGTAATATTGTAAACAACTGTATCCCAGTTTTAAAAAAAGATCCCATCTGAAATCCTATGTGAAGTTTTAAAAAATTAGGAGACTATTGCCTTGGGAAGGGGCAGTGGGTAGGATAGACAGAAAGGAGGCACCAAGGAATTTTCTGGGAGATAGAAATGCTCTATATTGTGATACAGTGTGGACTACCTGGCTGTCTCCATTAATCAAAATTGTGTACCTAAGATCTGTATGTTTCAATGCATGTAAATTTCACTTTTTAAAAAAGGAGATTCATTTGGCTCATTTGTGCACTTGAAATAATTCATAGTAAAAGATGTGAAGTACCACTGAGTGAATCTTCCATCACAGTAATATGAAATAACCTTCATAGTAAAGGCCAGCCGTCCCTGAATCTGTTTTACAGTGGCCGCTGCATGATAGGAACTTTCTGGAAGGCCTTTCCCTGGATTCTTAGCATGTTAACAAGGACACAATTGAAAACAGACCTGGAGCAAGACAGCTGCATCCCTGAATTGTTAGCAGGGACACTGATAGTAATTTTCTGGATGACAATGGAGGTCCCTTTAAGTTCATTCTGATGTCACAGCGAGGTAGGGACCCTGAACCAGTAGGGAATTCACAAGGGAGGGACTGAAGTGTGGGAAAGACCCTCATCACCTAGGGACACGTTGTTCTATGGTCTTCAAACCTCCGAGTGAAAGTGTTAGTCGCTCAGTCATGTCTCTTTGCGACCCCGTGGACTGTAGCCCGCCAGGCACCCCTGTTCGTGGAATTCTCCAGGCAACAATACTAGAGCGGGTCGCCCTTCCCTTCTGCAGAGGATCTTCCCAGCCCAGGGATGAACCTGGGTTTCCAGCATCAGAAGTTAATTCTTTACCATCTGAGCCACCAGGGATGCCAAGACTTGACGTAGTAATACCTGATATATAGCAGGAGCCCAGGGACTGCGTTTGGGTTGGTAACTGCAGCCCACTGTGTCTGTGGAAAAATTCCTGAATGCCACTGTCACGCCCACAGCAGCAGACGAGGTGAAATACTTTGTGGACTCATAGTTTCAAGGGTTCTTCCAAATCATTAGATTAAAATATATATAAAAACTGTTCCCTTCATTGTACAGCAGAAACTGTAATATTGTAAACAACTGTATCCCAGTTTTAAAAAAAGATCCCATCTGAAATCCTATGTGAAGTTTTAAAAAATTAGGAGACTATTGCCTTGGGAAGGGGCAGTGGGTAGGATAGACAGAAAGGAGGCACCAAGGAATTTTCTGGGAGATAGAAATGCTCTATATTGTGATACAGTGTGGACTACCTGGCTGTCTCCATTAATCAAAATTGTGTACCTAAGATCTGTATGTTTCAATGCATGTAAATTTCACTTTTTAAAAAAGGAGATTCATTTGGCTCATTTGTGCACTTGAAATAATTCATAGTAAAAAGATGTGAAGTACCACTGAGTGAATCTTCCATCACAGTAATATGAAATATGACCTCTTAAGGGGTAAAGCAGGGTGCAGGTTTGGCCCCTCCGCATTTAATAAATAAGGAGGTGTGTTCTCAGTCGCTCGGTCGTGCCTGACGCTTTGCAGCCCTGTGGACTGTAGCCCTCCAGGCTCCTCTGTCCATGGGATTCCCCAGGCAAGACCACTGGAGTGGGGTGTCATCCTCTCCTCCAGGGGATCTTCCTGACTCAGGGATTGAACCAGGTCTCCTTTGTCTCCTGCACTGCAGGCAGACTCTTCAGGGGTGGCCAAAAAATTCCGAGCAAATGTAATTTGGGAGTGGACCTATCCATTCAATGCCTTTCTTCAGGTCTCTCTATTATATACACGAGTATGTATATAACAAGTTCCCTTCTCAAACAACAAAAATTGCCGTGTGTAACTACCGTGTAGACTTGTATCTAGGATGACTCACCTTCCTGGGTCACTACATAAATAGGTGGTAAATACGTCTCAGTCCATGCATTTCCGCTGAGCTTACCCACGGCTCCAGCCCGGACAGACCACCGTCGCATCTGCACCCTGATCTGGGGCTCAGAGGCCTCAACCCACCTCACTCTGTGCTCTGCTGGTTCTGCCTGTTCACCATGTTCTCCAGCCTGAAAGTAAGCTCTCTGAGAGTTCAAAGTCTCCCCAGGCCTTGTAACTGCGGGGGATTATTACTCCTGACTGGAGCCTCCCCCAGTCAGAGCTCAGACGGTGGGAAGGGCATGAATAACGTCCTCTGTCCTGCAGACGGACGGATGGGCCCAACAAGGAGGAGTGAGGCCATTAGGATAGGAACGCATCCACGAATACTTCACATGTATTTTCTCATTTCATCCTTCTTTGATTTCATTCAGCCCTCCAGACAGAGGGCCCTCCAGCCCTCCTCTTATGTATGTTTTACAGATAGGAAAAGTGGAGGTTTGAAAAAGCTAGGTAATCCATCAGAGGTTCTAAGTTAGGAAGAGGCAGGCGTGGGATTGGAGTTCAGTTCTGCCTGACTGCAAATCCACACCCTTCCACTGTCACACCCATCTCTTCTCTCTCGTCTGGTTAGACACCTCGTGTCCTACATTTTCAACAGTGAGCTCTGCACTTTTATTCTCTCACCCAAAGTCTGAGCATCCTGGCCGCTGCTCTTCAGAGTGAGAGTCACCGGGTGCAGCCCGTCAGGCAGCACATCCGTGGCCAGCGCTACTTTGGCCACTTTAGATGCTCAGGAACCTACTCCGAGAAATGAGCTCCCGGCTGGCATTTCCATCCTAGCTTCCTCATCAGACACAACCAGCTGCTTGTTGTTACTCCAGCCCCGGGGTCACCGGGAAGGGTTGTCTAAGTCCCTTGAACAAGGTGAGGTTTCTCGAACCGACTGGGCAGGCTGCCAGCTTCCTTACTTCCTCACGTGGGCACAGCTTGAGCAGAAATACATGACAGCACGTGGGTGAAGGGTGGCCTCTTTTCCCACGATGCTCTGCCATCGTTACAGGAGGAGGAGGACCCATTCAGAGGCCAAGAGCATGGCTCGTCCCAAAATTCTGGTCCCTCTCTCATCAGCCACATGGAAGTCTGGGAAAACAGAGTTGTGAGGCTTTTACAGCTTCCTGAGATATTAACCCACCCCTTCCCCATCCTTTTTCCTGGAAATCTGCAGGTGGTATTGTCAACAACAGTGAACGTAGATGGACACGTGCTGGCTGTTTCCGACAACATGTTTGTTCATAACAACTCGAAGCATGGACGGAGAGCCAGGAGGCTGGACCCATCAGAAGGTAGGGCTGCCTGTTCTCAGGGCTGAGCCTGGCAGACAAGTACCATTCTCCACCAACTTTTCCTCATTTAAATCTCAAATTCGGGTCTCTGAGTAGGAGTGGAGAACATCCACAAGACTGTGTAGATTTAAAAATGAAGCTGTAAACTCAGACTTCTGCCTGCTCTATTGTAGCCCCGCCCCCGCTACATCTCCCAGTTGATGTTCAGGCCCCCATACCTCTCTGACTCTTTCATTCAGTTCTGTTGGTTTTTCTTTCTTTTTCTTTTTTTTTTGCTAGATGGGCATTTCAGGCAAATGTCGCCCTATGACATCTTAGTTAAACAGGAACATTACCGTGCCAGAAATGTATGAACAAGTGTCAGATGTGCCCTAAAACAGATTCTGGGCAAACCAAAACAATGTGCCGAATGAAACTGACACTAATTGATTTTTGTTTGCTTGGACAAGGAGAAATCATGGCCTGCTCTGGGCAGTTTTTCCAAGTGCATTAAAGTCATTAGGAATATCAGGAACTGTGAAACCTCAAGTTGTCTGAAAAATTACAGTCTATCAAGGAAGGTCACTGACAAACCTAACCTAAGATCCCGTCCAGGTTCTGTTTTTTTGCATGCGCCCCAACTCGTTGGCATAGGAAGCTCTTGTACGACCAGAGGAATGGCTAAATGAGGCTCCAATTTTAATGTATTGTCTTGATGTATCCTGCCCACCGGCCCTCCCACCCCAGCACAGGCCTTAAAAATGTGTCTTGTATCATTTCAAATAAGAATTAATGAACTGAAAGAAAATGATTGAATCAGTAAAGAATTTGGAGTGGTGTTAATTCTCCCGCAGCGGGCACTGAAAGGGGAGAAGAAAATCCCAGGGTTCAGAACTAGGAACCCATCCAGTTTCTTCTGACTGATTGGATGTGATTGACTGGCTGTTCAAAGGGGGCTCATGTTTTTGGAGTCCTGCCAAAGTTCTCCCCCACCTTTGACCCTGTCAGCTCTGGAAATGGAGTGATGGATTGACTTTAGTTATGGCCTGAAAACCATATTGGGTTCCTGTTGGGATGTAAAGTCCAGAGGCCTCGAACATATGGAAGAAGGGGAAAAATCCTTCCTACAACGTTAGGAAAATGATTAGAAATTGTCTCTTGATACAGCCGAGAAAAACGGCCTTCTACTGTGATAGATTTTGCTTTCTCCTTCTTTCTGTAGCACATTAACAGACCTTGTAAATCTTAACATCTTGGGGCAGAGGAGGTGGGGAGAGAAAAGGGATTTACACATTTCCAGTGTGATCAACTTAGAAAATATCTTCAGACTTCTGCCTGCTCTATTCTCGCCCCGCCCCCGCTCCATCTCCCAGTTCATGTTCAGGCCCCCATACCTCTCTGTCTCTTTCATTCAGTTCTTTTGGTTTTCTTTTCTTTTTCTTTTTTTTTTGCTAGATGGGCATTTCAGGCAAATGTCGCCCTATGACATCTTAGTTAAACAGGAACATTACCGTGCCAGAAATGTATGAACAAGTGTCAGATGTGCCCTAAAACAGATTCTGGGCAAACCAAAACAATGTGCCGAATGAAACTGACACTAATTGATTTTTGTTTGCTTGGACAAGGAGAAATCATGGCCTGCTCTGGGCAGTTTTTCCAAGTGCATTAAAGTCATTAGGAATATCAGGAACTGTGAAACCTCAAGTTGTCTGAAAAATTACAGTCTATCAAGGAAGGTCACTGACAAACCTAACCTAAGATCCCGTCCAGGTTCTGTTTTTTTGCATGCGCCCCAACTCGTTGGCATAGGAAGCTCTTGTACGACCAGAGGAATGGCTAAATGAGGCTCCAATTTTAATGTATTGTCTTGATGTATCCTGCCCACCGGCCCTCCCACCCCAGCACAGGCCTTAAAAATGTGTCTTGTATCATTTCAAATAAGAATTAATGAACTGAAAGAAAATGATTGAATCAGTAAAGAATTTGGAGTGGTGTTAATTCTCCCGCAGCGGGCACTGAAAGGGGAGAAGAAAATCCCAGGGTTCAGAACTAGGAACCCATCCAGTTTCTTCTGACTGATTGGATGTGATTGACTGGCTGTTCAAAGGGGGCTCATGTTTTTGGAGTCCTGCCAAAGTTCTCCTCCACCTTTGACCCTGTCAGCTCTGGAAATGGAGTGATGGATTGACTTTAGTTATGGCCTGAAAACCATATTGGGTTCCTGTTGGGATGTAAAGTCCAGAGGCCTCGAACATATGGAAGAAGGGGGGAAAAATCCTTCCTACAACGTTAGGAAAATGATTAGAAATTGTCTCTTGATACAGCCGAGAAAAACGGCCTTCTACTGTGATAGATTTTGCTTTCTCCTTCTTTCTGTAGCACATTAACAGACCTTGTAAATCTTAACATCTTGGGGCAGAGGAGGTGGGGAGAGAAAAGGGATTTACACATTTCCAGTGTGATCAACTTAGAAAAATATGGGGAAAAACAACAGAGTTTTAAAAACACCCTTTGCACAATTAGCTAAGTGTTTTCATATATAGTGGTCAACTCATTAGGCTTTAATGACCTGGTGAAAACCAACAACCAATTAGGGAATGAGGGCACGTCAGCAGAGCTCAACTTGAACTTCTTAGATAGTCAAGAGCTTTCAAGAGCAGCCAGTCCCCAAACTCCAAACTTCAACCACCAAAACACTGGCTAGACTGTTTCTTTCCTATCTTTTTAGCAACTCCATGCATCAAAGCCATCAGCCCAAGTGAAGGTTGGACCACCGGAGGAGCCATGGTCATCATTATTGGGGACAACTTCTTTGATGGCCTCCAAGTGGTGTTTGGGACCATGCTTGTGTGGAGCGAGGTAGGCAAAGGCAACTCACTTCCCTGATTTTCTTTGTTTTAATCTGGGGAAAATAGTAATTTTCACTGTCAGCAACATGAAAACATACACAAACACACACACACATGCATGCATGCACACTACTGAGAACCTTTTATGAGTGGGGTATCAGGATTAAGAGACATGTCAGCCACAGTTTACTGCAGGCATGGAGCCCTTCAAGAGAAATATTCCCTGCAGTGGTGTTTATAATTGTGAACAGTTAGAAACTGGCTGGATATTGGATAATAGGAGAGTGATCAAATAAATGTGACATCATCTACTCAAAAGTTATATTTAAAAAATGTCTGATGACACAGGAAAAGAGAATATGCTTATGCTCTGAAAAAAAGCTAAGTAAAAAAAAAAAAAACCAGGATAACAGTGTCTATGGATGTAAAAATCTAATTATATAACACACGTCCTTAGAAAAGTACTGGAAACGTGCCAAAGATGAATACCAGTTGTCTCTGGGTTATGCAATGTTAACATTTTTGTTTTAATTTTCTCTAATTTCCTATTTTTCTACTGTGATGATGAGGGAAAAAAACAAGCTACAAAAAGACCTGCAGCAGTGCTAAGTTGGACATGGAGATTGCCAAGCAATCTATGGGGCCATGGCCATGAAGGAACTGGGGGTGGAAGTGACGACAGGGGTGGGCTTGGGTGGACACAGGAGTTGGGGGGCTTGGAGCCAAATGGTAAGAGGGAAGCATGGAAAGGCTGGGCTGAAAGGTAATTCCAGGTGGAGAGACAGAAGCAAGTGAGATCCAGGGGCAGCACACCCAAAGCCTCTGGGGTGTCATGAGGGCACCAGTTTACCCTGGGGGGCAGCGGTGGAAGGTGCTCCAGTGTTCAGTATATCCACGATAACTTCTATCATAGGTATTTTATCTCCCTGCCTGTTCATTCCTCAGCTAATAACTCCTCACGCCATCAGAGTGCAGACCCCGCCTCGGCACATCCCTGGGGTCGTAGAAGTCACATTATCTTATAAATCCAAACAGTTCTGCAAAGGAGCTCCCGGGAGGTTCATTTACACAGGTGAGTGACAACACGATTCCCAGGGAGACTGGCTCCTGGTTCACCTTTGCTCTACTTCCTGTTGCATTCACTTTATAATCCCAACTTTTCTAGGTCTTTCTCCTGGTACGGCAAGAGTGGACTAGGTCAGAGGCATCAAAAGGGGATGCAGAAACCTGATTCTAATCTTATGTTTTATGGAAGCAGTTTCTGCACCGACTGAGAAACAGTCATGGGAACTCATTTCAAGAGTTCATTTTTATGAATTTAAACTCAGCTGGAATCACGCTAGAAGAGATTTTTGTCCAAACAAATCAGATAAAATATTTGACAGAGTTGCTGGCTATCACAAAATTTTCTTGAAAAGGATTCAGGAAAGTTGCTTAAATTTGAGAGAAGTGATCAAAAAATGTGAATAAAAAAAACACAGGAAGAGAGAATATGCTTATGCTCTGAAAAAAAGCTAAGTAAAAAAAAAAAAAACCAGGATAACAGTGTCTATGGATGTAAAAATCTAATTATATAACACACGTCCTTAGAAAAGTACTGGAAACGTGCCAAAGATGAATACCAGTTGTCTCTGGGTTATGCAATGTTAACATTTTTGTTTTAATTTTCTCTAATTTCCTATTTTTCTACTGTGATGATGAGGGAAAAAAACAAGCTACAAAAAGACCTGCAGCAGTGCTAAGTTGGACATGGAGATTGCCAAGCAATCTATGGGGCCATGGCCATGAAGGAACTGGGGGTGGAAGTGACGACAGGGGTGGGCTTGGGTGGACACAGGAGTTGGGGGGCTTGGAGCCAAATGGTAAGAGGGAAGCATGGAAAGGCTGGGCTGAAAGGTAATTCCAGGTGGAGAGACAGAAGCAAGTGAGATCCAGGGGCAGCACACCCAAAGCCTCTGGGGTGTCATGAGGGCACCAGTTTACCCTGGGGGGCAGCGGTGGAAGGTGCTCCAGTGTTCAGTATATCCACGATAACTTCTATCATAGGTATTTTATCTCCCTGCCTGTTCATTCCTCAGCTAATAACTCCTCACGCCATCAGAGTGCAGACCCCGCCTCGGCACATCCCTGGGGTCGTAGAAGTCACATTATCTTATAAATCCAAACAGTTCTGCAAAGGAGCTCCCGGGAGGTTCATTTACACAGGTGAGTGACAACACGATTCCCAGGGAGACTGGCTCCTGGTTCACCTTTGCTCTACTTCCTGTTGCATTCACTTTATAATCCCAACTTTTCTAGGTCTTTCTCCTGGTACGGCAAGAGTGGACTAGGTCAGAGGCATCAAAAGGGGATGCAGAAACCTGATTCTAATCTTATGTTTTATGGAAGCAGTTTCTGCACCGACTGAGAAACAGTCATGGGAACTCATTTCAAGAGTTCATTTTTATGAATTTAAACTCAGCTGGAATCACGCTAGAAGAGATTTTTGTCCAAACAAATCAGATAAAATATTTGACAGAGTTGCTGGCTATCACAAAATTTTCTTGAAAAGGATTCAGGAAAGTTGCTTAATGATGCTCTGCAGAGTGATTCACATGATATCAAAACTTTATGAAAGCAGAAATGATCTAATTGGTTCAATATCGGTTGAACGCCTACACTGTATCTATGACTTTTTTCTAGATGGAAGGTACAGTGACCTAGAAGACATGGTTCCTGTTTGGAAATTTAGAAACTCCTGGGGGAGACAGTGGTATATTGCACAGAACAGCTGGCAGGTTAGAGCGTTCAGAATGGTTAGCCTTTGCAGTGAATGGAAGATGAATGAGCTTCAGGAAGAGGGAGCCCGTGTGGCTGGAGTGGAGTCAATGGGAGATGCGGCAGGAAAGGCAGGCAGGACAGGGTCTGCATGGGAAAACGTCGAAGATGTCGAACGAGGGAGCGGTCAGCCTCCAGATGGGATTTAAAGCCACTGGGCTGGAGGAGAGGGCCACGGGGGACGTGTGGCTACTGAATGAAGAAGTCTGAAGACAGCGGGAGCGTCAGGAGTGCTAAGTGCAGGGCTCAGGATGACAAGGAGCAGCCTGTGAAGGACACTCAGATGGGGCGGTCAGCGGGGTAGAGGGAAACAGGAGCTTGGGCTGCCCTGGAGTCAGGTGAGGAATGTGTTTTCTCTACTCATAGGGCCCAGCTTCCCGGGTGGCACTAGCAGTAAAGAATCCACCTGCTAGTGAAGGAGATGTAAGAGACATGGGTCAGGAAAATCCAATGAAGGTGGGCATAGCAACCCACTCCAGTATTCTTTTTTTTTTTTTAAATTTCTTTCTTTATTTTAAACTTTTTACAGAGCTTTGTTGTTCACAGACCAGATATCGTATGCATATCCTGGTTCACCTTTGCTCTACTTCCTGTTGCATTCACTTTATAATCCCAACTTTTCTAGGTCTTTCTCCTGGTACGGCAAGAGTGGACTAGGTCAGAGGCATCAAAAGGGGATGCAGAAACCTGATTCTAATCTTATGTTTTATGGAAGCAGTTTCTGCACCGACTGAGAAACAGTCATGGGAACTCATTTCAAGAGTTCATTTTTATGAATTTAAACTCAGCTGGAATCACGCTAGAAGAGATTTTTGTCCAAACAAATCAGATAAAATATTTGACAGAGTTGCTGGCTATCACAAAATTTTCTTGAAAAGGATTCAGGAAAGTTGCTTAATGATGCTCTGCAGAGTGATTCACATGATATCAAAACTTTATGAAAGCAGAAATGATCTAATTGGTTCAATATCGGTTGAACGCCTACACTGTATCTATGACTTTTTTCTAGATGGAAGGTACAGTGACCTAGAAGACATGGTTCCTGTTTGGAAATTTAGAAACTCCTGGGGGAGACAGTGGTATATTGCACAGAACAGCTGGCAGGTTAGAGCGTTCAGAATGGTTAGCCTTTGCAGTGAATGGAAGATGAATGAGCTTCAGGAAGAGGGAGCCCGTGTGGCTGGAGTGGAGTCAATGGGAGATGCGGCGGGAAAGGCAGGCAGGACAGGGTCTGCATGGGAAAACGTCGAAGATGTCGAACGAGGGAGCGGTCAGCCTCCAGATGGGATTTAAAGCCACTGGGCTGGAGGAGAGGGCCACGGGGGACGTGTGGCTACTGAATGAAGAAGTCTGAAGACAGCGGGAGCGTCAGGAGTGCTAAGTGCAGGGCTCAGGATGACAAGGAGCAGCCTGTGAAGGACACTCAGATGGGGCGGTCAGCGGGGTAGAGGGAAACAGGAGCTTGGGCTGCCCTGGAGTCAGGTGAGGAATGTGTCTCTCTCTACTCATAGGGCCCAGCTTCCCGGGTGGCACTAGCAGTAAAGAATCCACCTGCTAGTGAAGGAGATGTAAGAGACATGGGTCAGGAAAATCCAATGAAGGTGGGCATAGCAACCCACTCCAGTATTCTTTTTTTTTTTTTAAATTTCTTTCTTTATTTTAAACTTTTTACAGAGCTTTGTTGTTCACAGACATGCATGTTCCCAGATCAGTCGTATGCATATCCCTGGTCCCCTCCCCACTCCCATGCCCTCCATCCCACCCCTCCAGGGCGTGGTACCAAGCTGTTGTAAGTACTCCTATTTCCTTAGCGCAATGAAAAAGACAGTAGCTATCTTTTCCACACATGACAGTATAGGTTTCCATGTTACTCCCTCTGTGCCTCCCACCCACTGTTCATTCCCTACTATGTCCATATGTCTATTCTCTGTCTGTTTTTCCCTGGGTTCACTACGTGTGTTATCATTACGCTTTTACTAGATTCCATATATATGTGTCAGTATACTGTACTTGTCTTTCTCTTTTTGACTTACTTCACTTTTTATGATAGGTTCTATCTCCAGCCACCTCATTAGGACTGATTCTTCTGCAGTTCTTTTGACAGCTGAGTATTATCCCATTGTATATATGTACCAGAGCTTCTTTATCCATTCATTCGTCGATGGACATCTAGGTTGCGTCCATGTTCTAGCTATTGTATAGAGAGCTGTAGTGAACATTGGGGTACAGGTGCTTCTTTCAGTTTTGATTTCATCAGGATATAAGCCTAATGGTGGGATTGCTGGGTCGTATGGTCCACTCCAGTATTCTTGCCTGGAGAATCCCATGGATAAAGGGACCTGGTGGAACATGGGTTGCAAAGAGTTGCAGAGAGTCGGGCACGAGGAGTGACTTAGCACGCCTAGCATGTGTATACCGGTGACAGGTCTGCCCTGTAGCATGGCAGGAAGGATGGAGAAAAATCACCCTGCAGCCCACACTCAGCTCTCTTCTGAGGTAACAGTACTCAGTGCCAGGTGTCTGTGGATGCATGTGTACATGGGCATGCACGTGTATGTGTGTGTGAATGTACAACTGTCCTTCGAGAGCAGAGGCTCTCACCCTTGGCTGCACTTTAATTAACAAACAGGCTGGACACCAGATCAGTTAAATCTGAAGTTCTGAAGACAGGACCCAGATGACCATGTGATCCATACATTCCGTGAACAAACAAGAGCTCCAGGGGCTTCCCTGGTGGTTCAGTGGGTACAGAGTCCAACTTGTGGTGCAAGGGGAACCGGTTCAATCCCTGGCCTGGGACAATCCCATGTGCCACAGAGCTGGACTGGTGTGTCCAATTAGGAGCCAGTGCTCTGGAGCGCATGCGCCCAGAGCTGGTGTTCTGCAACGAGAGAGGCCACTGCAATGGGAGGCCCACACAGGCCAAAGAATAAAGATGGATGAAAATAAAATAACCAATGAAAGAGGCCAAAATTAAAAAAAAAAAAAAGCTCCAAATTATTGCTTACAACGCAAAGTCAGTATTATCAGTATTCCTCTAGCAGCTTACAGTTCTAGAAGGAGAGAGACACACTTGTAGATTACAATAATGGGGCCAAGTCCTAAAAGAGAGAGAAATGCAAAAGGGGCTGTAGGAGCACTGAGCAGGGAGTGGCTAATTTTGGGAAACCAAGGAAGGCTTTCTGGAGGAGGTGACCATACAGTAACATTTCAAAAGTAAAGAAGGAAGTTTCCAGAAAGAGTAGAGTAGCCTAAATGAAAATATGGAAATATGGTGCCTGTTTTTTTTTTTAAAAGCCCACACAACAGTAAAGGTAATAGATTTTATGTCATCTCTAGATCCATGAATTTTGGCGATAATGAGCCATCAAAGAACATCAGGTCAAACCCTGTCTGTTGCCAATGAGAAAACTGAGACCCAGGGAGAAATGACTTGCCTGTGGAAGGCTAGGTGGAGTCAGTAAAGGGACTCAGGCCTCTGGCAGTCCTGCCGGCTGACTTCTGTTCAGCAATGGCGTCGCAGTCAAGGAAGGATGGAGAAAAATCACCCTGCAGCCCACACTCAGCTCTCTTCTGAGGTAACAGTACTCAGTGCCAGGTGTCTGTGGATGCATGTGTACATGGGCATGCACGTGTATGTGTGTGTGAATGTACAACTGTCCTTCGAGAGCAGAGGCTCTCACCCTTGGCTGCACTTTAATTAACAAACAGGCTGGACACCAGATCAGTTAAATCTGAAGTTCTGAAGACAGGACCCAGATGACCATGTGATCCATACATTCCGTGAACAAACAAGAGCTCCAGGGGCTTCCTGGTGGTTCAGTGGGTACAGAGTCCAACTTGTGGTGCAAGGGGAACCGGTTCAATCCCTGGCCTGGGACAATCCCATGTGCCACAGAGCTGGACTGGTGTGTCCAATTAGGAGCCAGTGCTCTGGAGCGCATGCGCCCAGAGCTGGTGTTCTGCAACGAGAGAGGCCACTGCAATGGGAGGCCCACACAGGCCAAAGAATAAAGATGGATGAAAATAAAATAACCAATGAAAGAGGCCAAAATTAAAAAAAAAAAAAAGCTCCAAATTATTGCTTACAACGCAAAGTCAGTATTATCAGTATTCCTCTAGCAGCTTACAGTTCTAGAAGGAGAGAGACACACTTGTAGATTACAATAATGGGGCCAAGTCCTAAAAGAGAGAGAAATGCAAAAGGGGCTGTAGGAGCACTGAGCAGGGAGTGGCTAATTTTGGGAAACCAAGGAAGGCTTTCTGGAGGAGGTGACCATACAGTAACATTTCAAAAGTAAAGAAGGAAGTTTCCAGAAAGAGTAGAGTAGCCTAAATGAAAATATGGAAATATGGTGCCTGTTTTTTTTTTTAAAAGCCCACACAACAGTAAAGGTAATAGATTTTATGTCATCTCTAGATCCATGAATTTTGGCGATAATGAGCCATCAAAGAACATCAGGTCAAACCCTGTCTGTTGCCAATGAGAAAACTGAGACCCAGGGAGAAATGACTTGCCTGTGGAAGGCTAGGTGGAGTCAGTAAAGGGACTCAGGCCTCTGGCAGTCCTGCCGGCTGACTTCTGTTCAGCAATGGCGTCGGCCAGTCATAGGGTCACAAGGACTTGAACACGACTGAAGCGACTTAGCACATACGCACGTCGGCAAATCATTCTGTTTTCCTGACATGCGGAGACATGGCTGACTTATTCCTGAAGCAGATACCAATCGAATGTGCTCCGTGCCCGTCTGTTGTATTTGCTGATTTCCATGGTGCAGATACTGTCCCCGGGGTTGATTTCAAGCTACCACTATGACATCATCTGGCTCATAGCATTCTTGCAAAATTCAACCACCTGTTCTCATGAGCTGTTACAAGCCTAGTCTAGAATGCCTCTGCATGGAAAGCACTTGAAATAAACAGCAGCTATAGCTTATTATTGAAAAGGTGTATATTAATATTAAAAGTGCTATTAGTGCTACCATCACAGAGGCTGACTTGGACACAGAATTACAAATGTGACAAGTTGTAGAGGATGCTGGTGATAGGTATCAGGGGAGTCCTACACCAACGCAGAAGGTTAAGGACAGTTCAGACCCAGGAAACGGTCTGTGAAAAGGTAGAAAAGAACATGGGATGTGTTTGATGACAACTGTGAACAGGGAAGAAAGAATACAAAAGAGAGGTTGGGCTCAAGATGGAAGAAGAGAGGGTTGAGCCTGCTTATTTGGCCGCATCTCACGTGCTGTGGGCAACTGCTGGACTAGTTTAAAGCTGGGAGTGCCGTGATCCGACTTGCCTTTTCAAAGAGCCTTCTGGCTGCAGCAGATAGAATGGCTTGGACCCTTGAATCCTAGGATGGATTCAGGGAGGTCAGCTGGAGGCCAGCGTGGTGGTCTCAGCCAGAGATGATGGCAGCCCGGACTGGAGTGCCGGTAGTGGGGACAGGCCGACGTGGATGAAATTTAGGAGGTAGCATGGACGGGACTTGATGATTGATTGGATGGGGCGAAGGTTGGGGAAGGAGGGGAGGGGACGACTCTCGGGTTTCAGGTTTGAAAAATTGGGTGGGTATAGCTTAGAAAGTGATTTTTTAAAAAGGTATTAAGTGCTGAGGGAGTTCAGAGGAAGGACAAAATACTTCCAGCTGGTGGAGAGGTGGGAAGATTTAATATTGTAAAGATGTCGATTAATGAATAAATTTAACACAATGCCAATCAAAGGACCAACAAAATGTTTAGGGAAAACTTCACAAACGTTCACCTGCAAAAATAAAGGTGCTAAAATTGGACCCCTCATTGTGAAAAATGAGAGGGCCTTGCCCTACCAGACTTTAAAACCTACGTTAAGTCTGATTTCCATGGTGCAGATACTGTCCCCGGGGTTGATTTCAAGCTACCACTATGACATCATCTGGCTCATAGCATTCTTGCAAAATTCAACCACCTGTTCTCATGAGCTGTTACAAGCCTAGTCTAGAATGCCTCTGCATGGAAAGCACTTGAAATAAACAGCAGCTATAGCTTATTATTGAAAAGGTGTATATTAATATTAAAAGTGCTATTAGTGCTACCATCACAGAGGCTGACTTGGACACAGAATTACAAATGTGACAAGTTGTAGAGGATGCTGGTGATAGGTATCAGGGGAGTCCTACACCAACGCAGAAGGTTAAGGACAGTTCAGACCCAGGAAACGGTCTGTGAAAAGGTAGAAAAGAACATGGGATGTGTTTGATGACAACTGTGAACAGGGAAGAAAGAATACAAAAGAGAGGTTGGGCTCAAGATGGAAGAAGAGAGGGTTGAGCCTGCTTATTTGGCCGCATCTCACGTGCTGTGGGCAACTGCTGGACTAGTTTAAAGCTGGGAGTGCCGTGATCCGACTTGCCTTTTCAAAGAGCCTTCTGGCTGCAGCAGATAGAATGGCTTGGACCCTTGAATCCTAGGATGGATTCAGGGAGGTCAGCTGGAGGCCAGCGTGGTGGTCTCAGCCAGAGATGATGGCAGCCCGGACTGGAGTGCCGGTAGTGGGGACAGGCCGACGTGGATGAAATTTAGGAGGTAGCATGGACGGGACTTGATGATTGATTGGATGGGGCGAAGGTTGGGGAAGGAGGGGAGGGGACGACTCTCGGGTTTCAGGTTTGAAAAATTGGGTGGGTATAGCTTAGAAAGTGATTTTTTAAAAAGGTATTAAGTGCTGAGGGAGTTCAGAGGAAGGACAAAATACTTCCAGCTGGTGGAGAGGTGGGAAGATTTAATATTGTAAAGATGTCGATTAATGAATAAATTTAACACAATGCCAATCAAAGGACCAACAAAATGTTTAGGGAAAACTTCACAAACGTTCACCTGCAAAAATAAAGGTGCTAAAATTGGACCCCTCATTGTGAAAAATGAGAGGGCCTTGCCCTACCAGACTTTAAAACCTACGTTAAGTTTCAGTAATTAGAAGAATATGGGGTTTTGCAGGAACATGTAGAAGTCATGCAACAAAAGAGAACACTTAAATAGTTTTTGTACACATGAATGCAATAAATACGGAAGTATTTGTATGGGTGAGGAGACATCTCAAGTCGACGTGGAAAATCTGGAACGTTTAACAAATGCTATGAGGCCAACTAGTGAAACCTTAACAAAAGGTTAGACATCTAACTGCATATCATACGCTGAAACATATTTGAATTAAACATTTTAATTAAAAAATGTAGGCATCTCAAAAAATTATTGTACTTGAGCCGCGCTAAATTTGATCCCAACGACGGAAACCACTGAGCATAAATATGTGATTACATAAAGAGGAAATTTTTGCATGACTAAATTTTGTTATTACATTGAAAGGATAAGGACAAACTAGAACCATATTTGTTATCTATGACATATTATCTTACTTGTAAAGAGATTCATTCATTTGTTGAGGAAAATTCATTTTATGCCTACTCTTTGTCAGCCATTATGTTATATACATTGTGGATAAACACGTGAACGTTAGAGGCATTATAAATTAAGGAGAAAAAGCTCCCTAAAAACACCAGGAGTTAATTCAGGAAGGAATATAATCAAACAGTAAACATGTTTTAAAAAATTCCAACCACATGAATAATCAAATAAAAGCAAATTAAGGCAACGACGATAACACTTTTTCGCCTATCAAAGTGGCAACGCTTTTTTTAAAAAAATGAAAACACCCAGGTTGGCAAAATTGGAAGAAAGTGGGGGTTTTCTAACACACTGCTCTCCACTCTGGAGAGTATCCTAATGGTAGCGGTCTTAAAAAAGTTCTGTGTCCTTTAACCCAACAATTCCACGTTTGGGAATAGATACTTGGGAAATAATTGAGTTTGCCTGAAGGTTGTTTACTGGAGCACTGTCTATAAGAATGAAAAATTGAAAACATGCTTAGGGTCCATTAGCAAACTCATTAAATAAGTAACAAAACATCCTTATACTGAAATATATCTTAGATATTAAAAGTAATGCTGTGTGTTCAGGTGCCCAGTTGTGTCCAACTCTTTGCGATCCCAGAGACTGTAAAACTCCTCTTAATGCCTTGGACCCATAATAACATCTGTGGAATTAGGCGAAAAAAAATGTAGAAGTCATGCAACAAAGAGAACACTTAAATAGTTTTTGTACACATGAATGCAATAAATACGGAAGTATTTGTATGGGTGAGGAGACATCTCAAGTCGACGTGGAAAATCTGGAACGTTTAACAAATGCTATGAGGCCAACTAGTGAAACCTTAACAAAAGGTTAGACATCTAACTGCATATCATACGCTGAAACATATTTGAATTAAACATTTTAATTAAAAATGTAGGCATCTCAAAAAATTATTGTACTTGAGCCGCGCTAAATTTGATCCCAACGACGGAAACCACTGAGCATAAATATGTGATTACATAAAGAGGAAATTTTTGCATGACTAAATTTTGTTATTACATTGAAAGGATAAGGACAAACTAGAACCATATTTGTTATCTATGACATATTATCTTACTTGTAAAGAGATTCATTCATTTGTTGAGGAAAATTCATTTTATGCCTACTCTTTGTCAGCCATTATGTTATATACATTGTGGATAAACACGTGAACGTTAGAGGCATTATAAATTAAGGAGAAAAAGCTCCCTAAAAACACCAGGAGTTAATTCAGGAAGGAATATAATCAAACAGTAAACATGTTTTAAAAAATTCCAACCACATGAATAATCAAATAAAAGCAAATTAAGGCAACGACGATAACACTTTTTCGCCTATCAAAGTGGCAACGCTTTTTTTTTAAACAAATGAAAACACCCAGGTTGGCAAAATTGGAAGAAAGTGGGGGTTTTCTAACACACTGCTCTCCACTCTGGAGAGTATCCTAATGGTAGCGGTCTTAAAAAAGTTCTGTGTCCTTTAACCCAACAATTCCACGTTTGGGAATAGATACTTGGGAAATAATTGAGTTTGCCTGAAGGTTGTTTACTGGAGCACTGTCTATAAGAATGAAAAATTGAAAACATGCTTAGGGTCCATTAGCAAACTCATTAAATAAGTAACAAAACATCCTTATACTGAAATATATCTTAGATATTAAAAGTAATGCTGTCTGTTCAGGTGCCCAGTTGTGTCCAACTCTTTGCGATCCCAGAGACTGTAGCCCACCAAGGCTCCTCTTAATGCCTTGGCATTTCCTTCTCCATAAGTAACACTCTGGGTGGATATTTAATTACACAAAAGACACTAGTGAGATATATATCTATATATATATATTTGTTTTAAAAAACATAAAACCTGTGTGTACAGTATGGTCTCAGGAAATGCAAGTCTTTTTTAAAATTTTGGGTTCTTTTTATTGATGTCTTATTTATTTATTTTTCATCCATCTTTATTCTTTGGCTTCTGTGGGCCTCCCATTGCAGTGGCCTCTCTCATTGCAGAGCACCGGCTCTGGGCGCATGCACTCCAGAGCACTGGCCCCTAATTGGACACACCAGTCCAGCTGCTCTGTGGCATGTGGGATCCTCCTGGACCAGGGATCAAACTGGTGCCCCCTGCACTGCAAGGCGGACTCTTTACCCACTGGACCACCAGTGAAGCCCAATGCAAGAGTCTTGAATTTGATCCCTGGGTTGGGAAGATCCTCTGAGAAGGAAATGGAACCCCACTCCAGTATTCTTGCCTTGAAAATCCAATGAACAGAGGAGCCTGGGAGGTTACAGTCCATGGGGGTCACAAAGAGTCAGACATGACTAAGCCTGCATACCCACCCCGCCAAGAATCGTGCTGGACCCCTTTCACACTGTAATCTTTGGGGAGGATCTGAGGATCTGTCTGTATTTTAAACAAAGAAGTGAGTTTGGGAACCCTGAGTCCTGCTCAACAGGCTGCTGCAGTGACTTCCTGACTTGTATTCGACACACTGCTCTCCACTCTGGAGAGTATCCTAATGGTAGCGGTCTTAAAAAGTTCTGTGTCCTTTAACCCAACAATTCCACGTTTGGGAATAGATACTTGGGAAATAATTGAGTTTGCCTGAAGGTTGTTTACTGGAGCACTGTCTATAAGAATGAAAAATTGAAAACATGCTTAGGGTCCATTAGCAAACTCATTAAATAAGTAACAAAACATCCTTATACTGAAATATATCTTAGATATTAAAAGTAATGCTGTCTGTTCAGGTGCCCAGTTGTGTCCAACTCTTTGCGATCCCAGAGACTGTAGCCCACCAAGGCTCCTCTTAATGCCTTGGCATTTCCTTCTCCATAAGTAACACTCTGGGTGGATATTTAATTACACAAAAGACACTAGTGAGATATATATCTATATATATATATTTGTTTTAAAAAACATAAAACCTGTGTGTACAGTATGGTCTCAGGAAATGCAAGTCTTTTTTAAAATTTTGGGTTCTTTTTATTGATGTCTTATTTATTTATTTTTCATCCATCTTTATTCTTTGGCTTCTGTGGGCCTCCCATTGCAGTGGCCTCTCTCATTGCAGAGCACCGGCTCTGGGCGCATGCACTCCAGAGCACTGGCCCCTAATTGGACACACCAGTCCAGCTGCTCTGTGGCATGTGGGATCCTCCTGGACCAGGGATCAAACTGGTGCCCCCTGCACTGCAAGGCGGACTCTTTACCCACTGGACCACCAGTGAAGCCCAATGCAAGAGTCTTGAATTTGATCCCTGGGTTGGGAAGATCCTCTGGAGAAGGAAATGGAACCCCACTCCAGTATTCTTGCCTTGAAAATCCAATGAACAGAGGAGCCTGGGAGGTTACAGTCCATGGGGGTCACAAAGAGTCAGACATGACTAAGCCTGCATACCCACCCCGCCAAGAATCGTGCTGGACCCCTTTCACACTGTAATCTTTGGGGAGGATCTGAGGATCTGTCTGTATTTTAAACAAAGAAGTGAGTTTGGGAACCCTGAGTCCTGCTCAACAGGCTGCTGCAGTGACTTCCTGACTTGTATTCGACAGCACAGGGCAGTTCTTTTCAGACCGAGTCCTTACTCCACGAGCACAATAGTGTCTGCTAGTATGTGGAACCTTCTAGAAAGCGTCCCCGAAAGCAGGAGGTGGGAAAGGAGTCTCCAGCAAACCTCCCGGCCCTCATCCACCAGCCCACCACTCACCTCTTCTGGCTCGTTGTCCAGCTGCTGATGTTTCAGTATCCAAGGACACGCCACCACAATAAACCCAAGCTTATTAGATGGTGCTTACCTGGTATAATTAGTCAGAATGCAGTCATCGGCTCCCCACGGCTGTTGCTGCCAAGTACCGCATAAACAACATCAGGGCTCTGAAAAACAACACATTTTCTTCACACATGTAGGAAGGTCTGTTTTCCTCCAACCACGATTTACTGAGGTGCCGCTCACTGCTGTAGAGTCAAGGGACCCCCATGAGCATCCTGCTCATCAAGAAGCATCCCACTGCCTCCGTCTGGTTTAAGACTTGGAGGGTGTGCTAGCTGAGGCCTGGGAAGAGGGGGGAGGTCCCCTACTCCACTGGCTGGCGTTTCTACAGAAAACTGGCACTGCAGAGAGACAGTCCTGGTGGGGCACCCAGTAGGACCATGGTTACTAGTTTTTCAGGTAACCATGGTTACTGCATCTTGAGCACGCAGGGGGAGAAGGTGTGTAGCAAGGCATCTGGGGGTGGAACCCCACGTTGTCATTAAACTGGAGAGAACTTAGCAATGGAGTGCAAGACCCTCAGTGACAGAGTGTAGAGGCCTGATCAGGGTCCGAATTTTATGACAAATCCCCTAACCGTTTTGCATCTTAGCCTTCTTTTTGAAATTGATAGCGCGGGGTCTGTTGGTGCACGTGGGCACCCGCGTCCCAGGTGTGCAGTTGAACTGAGAAGCTGCCAAGGCACCCTGGCAGTGGAGACATGCATAGAAACCAAACAGCCCATAGCAACTCAGCTCCTCCCCTACACAATCCTTACGTTTTATTGGGTAGGTCAAAAAGTACATTTAGGTTTTTCTATAACATCTCACAGAAAATGATGAACGCACTTTTTTGGCCAACCCAATACTTTAGCACGAACACATGCATTTGATGACTCTGTTCATTATTTGGGAGAAAGCCTTAGTCGCCAAGAGAGCGGCGAACAACTGGCAGCAGCTGGGTGGAAAAACGAAAGGCCTAGGTTCTTCCGAGGCCTCGCAAGTCGTACCTGCACCCTCTCCTCCCTGGGGCTGGGCACGGGGTGTGGGGTTCCATTGGGCCGCTCGGCACAGATGTGCATGCTGGATTCACATGTTAATAGCTCACCCACTTCACATTTCGTCTCCTTTTTTCTTATAGCATTATCCTGAAAAAAAAATCTCATTTAAGAAATGAATCCGATTTTTAGTTAAAAATACCCAATTCGGATATAAAAACTGGCCCGAGTACAATTGTTCCTGTTCGCACTAGAAGCAGGTTGGATGAATAGTCCTCCTGATAGCCTGCAGTGAAAAAAAATTACACTCCTGTAGAGTCAAGGGACCCCCATGAGCATCCTGCTCATCAAGAAGCTCCGCTCCGTCTGGTTTAAGACTTGGAGGTGTGCTAGCTGAGGCCTGGGAAGAGGGGGGAGGTCCCCTACTCCACTGGCTGGCGTTTCTACAGAAAACTGGCACTGCAGAGAGACAGTCCTGGTGGGGCACCCAGTAGGACCATGGTTACTAGTTTTTCAGGTAACCATGGTTACTGCATCTTGAGCACGCAGGGGGAGAAGGTGTGTAGCAAGGCATCTGGGGGTGGAACCCCACGTTGTCATTAAACTGGAGAGAACTTAGCAATGGAGTGCAAGACCCTCAGTGACAGAGTGTAGAGGCCTGATCAGGGTCCGAATTTTATGACAAATCCCCTAACCGTTTTGCATCTTAGCCTTCTTTTTGAAATTGATAGCGCGGGGTCTGTTGGTGCACGTGGGCACCCGCGTCCCAGGTGTGCAGTTGAACTGAGAAGCTGCCAAGGCACCCTGGCAGTGGAGACATGCATAGAAACCAAACAGCCCATAGCAACTCAGCTCCCCCCCTACACAATCCTTACGTTTTATTGGGTAGGTCAAAAAGTACATTTAGGTTTTTCTATAACATCTCACAGAAAATGATGAACGCACTTTTTTGGCCAACCCAATACTTTAGCACGAACACATGCATTTGATGACTCTGTTCATTATTTGGGAGAAAGCCTTAGTCGCCAAGAGAGCGGCGAACAACTGGCAGCAGCTGGGTGGAAAAACGAAAGGCCTAGGTTCTTCCGAGGCCTCGCAAGTCGTACCTGCACCCTCTCCTCCCTGGGGCTGGGCACGGGGTGTGGGGTTCCATTGGGCCGCTCGGCACAGATGTGCATGCTGGATTCACATGTTAATAGCTCACCCACTTCACATTTCGTCTCCTTTTTTTCTTATAGCATTATCCTGAAAAAAAAAAAATCTCATTTAAGAAATGAATCCGATTTTTAGTTAAAAATACCCAATTCGGATATAAAAAACTGGCCCGAGTACAATTGTTCCCTGTTCGCACTAGAAGCAGGTTGGATGAATAGTCCTCCTGATAGCCTGCAGTGTTACCTCCACCCCCATCACCCATAAAATTCGGATCCATCACTCGGCCGAGCCTGAGGAATGATGTCTCCGTTGGAAGCCCCAGAATATGGGGCCGTGGTTTCACTCGAGACGTCCCAGCCTCTTAATGGCCTGGTGCTCTCAGCTATAATATTCTAAATACACATTACAGAGAACAGAGCATATTCATAACTGCTCCGCGGTGGCATTTAGATTTACCCTTGAAATTTATCTTTAATTTTTACAGTTGTCTCCTTAACCATGTATATTACTCCCTTCTTCAAACGATCTGTCTTGCTGCTGCAGTTTTTCTTGAAACCAAAGCGTAATTAAATATTAAATTAATATTTCATTTAAATTTAAATACCAAAGGCTTCCGTCTAATCTTTCACTTGTGCATGGCTGGTTCCCACCTCGTGTTCTCGTTCCTATATCCACAAAGGCAGGTACCACTTCTTAATAATGTGTTCCTATATTATCTTTGTTCTTTTTTTTTTTTTAATTGGTGACACTGAACCTTTGATACCTTGAAACAGATGGATCTAGGGAGAGATTTCAGTGCAGTGAAAGTTAAAGACAATTCAATAGCTTGTGGCCTTGACTCCACCCATCTCCAGTTCTCGAAGAAGAATTTCACTATCACCAAGTCAGTAATGGGCTTCCCAGGTGGCTCGGTGGTAAAGAATCTGCCTGGCAATGCAAGAGACTCAGGTTCTGTCCCTTGGGAAGGAAGATCCCCTGGAGAAGGAAGTGAGAACCCACTCCAGTATTCTTGTCTGGAGAATTGCATAGACAGGGGAGCCTGGTGGGCTACAGGATACTGAGTCACAAAGAGTCAGACATGACTTAAATGATTGAACAACAACAACAACAACAAATAAGTTATTTAGTCTTACAATCACGTAATCCAGGAACTTACAAGGGATCTCAGAGGACAATTAGGTCAACCTTTTTTATCTGCAGAGAGAGACACTGAAGCTCACTTGCCCTTGAAGCTGGTGGAGTTGGCAGGGTTAGAATTAAGGCAGGTCCCAGGCAAGGGCCAGCTTAATCTCTACCACACCGTCAAGAGCTATGAAAAAATCTACCTTGGGAGCATATAGCCTTGAATGTTGAATACCTAGGAGTAAGAGAGGAGACAGATGACAGATGAATGGACGAGAAAACTGGGAGTATTGGGAGCGAGAAAGAGAAGCCCAAATTATAGCACAAACAAGGCACACCTCACAGGGATCAATGTGTGCACACGTGTGCTCAGCTGCTCAGGCGTGCCCAGCTCTTTGTGACCCCATGGACTGTAGCCCACCAGGCTCCTCCATCCATGGGATTCTCCATGCAAGAATCCTGGAGTGGGTTGCTATGTCCTTCTCCAGGGGATCTTCCCGACCCAGGGATTGAACCCTCAGTCTCCTGTCTCCTGCACTGGCAGGCGGTTCTTTAGCACCACAGCGCCACCTGGAAAGCCCCACAGGAATCAACACGTAAGATCAGAGCACTTTGAGGACATATTTAATGAGGGAAATACAGAACGGAGACTTCCTAAAGGGGGCTTTAGGACAGGAGCTCTTATGTGTGAATGTAAATTCCTCCCCAAGCGAGGTGGTTTATGCCTTCCTGTCCACAGAGAGTAACTGTCTTTGACCAGCACCATATGGAGAGGTCTTCTTCTTTTAAAACATTCTATTTTGTATTGGGCTACAGCCGATTAGTAATGTTGTTAATAGTTTTGGGTGAGCAGCTAAGGGACTCAGTCATCCATACACATGTATCCTCTCTCCCACCAACGCCCGTCCCATCTGGGCTGCCGCCTGACACTGAGCAGTGCTCCCTGGGCTCTGCAGCGGGACCCTGCTGGGCATCTGTGGGGAGGTGCTCCTCAAGCCAGTTTTCTTCTCTGCCTGCTTCTCAAAGTCCGTCTTCTGAGCTGGTGCCATCCTGGCAGCCACGTGACACAGATTTTAGGTTCCTGGAGCAGAGTTCTATTATTTCCATCGCTTTCCTTAATTCTTGGAGAAGGGAAGGATTTAGAGTCAGGGCTGGGCGGGTCCTCTAGCCTGTGGGCTGTAGGCTCTGTGATGAACATGCAGACCTTCTGCTGCAGAAGAATGGACATAAATGCAGACAGACAGCTAGGCTCAGGCTTTCTAGACTTTTGTCAGCCTCTTGATGGCCATCCACAGCCTCTGCCGTGATCCTAGGGGCCAGCTGACGGCTTCCAAGCTGCAACCCAGATCCACCTCCCCGAGTGGCAGCCTGGAAGGATACTCAGATCTTCTCACCCCTTCATTTGACTTGTCTCCTCTCAAATTTCTGCAGAGGAACTCAATCAGCCCTTGCTGTTGGCGTCCTGGGCATCAGTACTTCTGTTGGTCACAGGGAGACATGACCACCTGCTGGCGACTCAACGCTGTCTTTGTTGAGGGTTGACCAGATCTCCAACCAGGAGAGCCCCTTTCTTTGTTAGCCAGTGTTCAATTTCTGGGAAACAGAAGTAAAGGGATAAGCCAAGGCAAGCATTATCTGCTCTCTGTGCCTCCTCTTAAGGAAAAAACAATCATATAGAATTTATCCATCTCACTAACCCTTTGGGGAAAATTAATATTGAGCAACAGCCAGATTTAAAAAAAAAAGAGTGGTTCCCAGTAGATATTTTTAGTTAAACTTTCTTTAAAGAATTTCACAGTTTATGCCTTCCTGTCCACAGAGAGTAACTGTCTTTGACCAGCACCATATGGAGAGGTCTTCTTCTTTTAAAACATTCTATTTTGTATTGGGCTACAGCCGATTAGTAATGTTGTTAATAGTTTTGGGTGAGCAGCTAAGGGACTCAGTCATCCATACACATGTATCCTCTCTCCCACCAACGCCCGTCCCATCTGGGCTGCCGCCTGACACTGAGCAGTGCTCCCTGGGCTCTGCAGCGGGACCCTGCTGGGCATCTGTGGGGAGGTGCTCCTCAAGCCAGTTTTCTTCTCTGCCTGCTTCTCAAAGTCCGTCTTCTGAGCTGGTGCCATCCTGGCAGCCACGTGACACAGATTTTAGGTTCCTGGAGCAGAGTTCTATTATTTCCATCGCTTTCCTTAATTCTTGGAGAAGGGAAGGATTTAGAGTCAGGGCTGGGCGGGTCCTCTAGCCTGTGGGCTGTAGGCTCTGTGATGAACATGCAGACCTTCTGCTGCAGAAGAATGGACATAAATGCAGACAGACAGCTAGGCTCAGGCTTTCTAGACTTTTGTCAGCCTCTTGATGGCCATCCACAGCCTCTGCCGTGATCCTAGGGGCCAGCTGACGGCTTCCAAGCTGCAACCCAGATCCACCTCCCCGAGTGGCAGCCTGGAAGGATACTCAGATCTTCTCACCCCTTCATTTGACTTGTCTCCTCTCAAATTTCTGCAGAGGAACTCAATCAGCCCTTGCTGTTGGCGTCCTGGGCATCAGTACTTCTGTTGGTCACAGGGAGACATGACCACCTGCTGGCGACTCAACGCTGTCTTTGTTGAGGGTTGACCAGATCTCCAACCAGGAGAGCCCCTTTCTTTGTTAGCCAGTGTTCAATTTCTGGGAAACAGAAGTAAAGGGATAAGCCAAGGCAAGCATTATCTGCTCTCTGTGCCTCCTCTTAAGGAAAAAACAATCATATAGAATTTATCCATCTCACTAACCCTTTGGGGAAAATTAATATTGAGCAACAGCCAGATTTAAAAAAAAAAGAGTGGTTCCCAGTAGATATTTTTAGTTAAATACTATTTACTTTTAAAAGAAACCTTTCACACATTGCTTATGGTTTAAGTCTATTCATTGGACCCAAGATATGTAAGCAACCTCATATATTATATCTGCAATCAAAATGAGAAATGACACATAAGATCCAGGCTCTCAGGAGAAATATTATGAAATCTCAAGGTATTGATGAAAGTTTTTCCAAGGCTGATCCAAATGGGATTTAGATTCTGTGGCAGTTGAAATGTGTATTATTAAACTCCTTAAGCAAACCCGAATGACTCCCAGTGGAGGATTAAGACATTCTATGTATAGCAAAGACGAAATTCTCATGTCTGAGTTCTCTCTATTGAATTCCCCCTTGATTAGCTTCTGTAATATTTAACTTCATGCCATGCCATAATTATTTAATAAAAGGTAAATATAAATTATATTTCAGTGGGGATATGACCTTTTACCTTAATGTTACATTACTAAAGAAAGACATAGATAAATAGAGCCTATGGATCGAAGCCTATTTTTAATTTACTCTGTTTTTGCCTTGCCGGCTTTTCTCCATGTCCCTATCAGCTGAGGGGCTGGCAGGACTTCCCTCGACCCCCTGCACCCCATGTGGTGGCCGAGGCTGTAAATTCACACTGATGATGGCGGTTAATGATCTGGTTGGCCCTTAGGGACAGTCTTGGGGCTGGTCTTGGGCACCTCATTAGCTAATTGAGGTTTACTTGGCTCACATCAGGCCTGAAAAGTCAGAGAGCACCCAGGAAGGTGGGTGGGGGAGCAGGGCCTCAAGGTAAGGCTGAAGGGATAGGGTACCATGCAGCTGGTCCAGTGGGGAGTGAGTCTGGACCCGGAATAAAAGCTGTACACTGCACCCCTGATCTTTTAAAGATATGCACCATTTTTTTTTTTTTTTTTTTTTGGTCACTTCTGTTGGTCTTTCATTTACTTCCATCTTCATTCTTTGGCCTGTGTGGGCCTCCCATCGCAGTGGCCTCTGTCACTGCAGAGCACCGGCTCTGGGCGCATGCGCTCCAGAGCTCCGGCTTGGTAGTTGGACACATCGGTCCAGCTGCTTCGCAGCACATGGAATCTTCTCAGGCCAGAGATCGAACCGGCGCCCCTTGCACTGCAAGGTGGTGTCCTAACCCAATGGACCACCAGGGAGGCCCAGATAATGCACCTTTTTTAAAGTCCTTATTGAATTTGTTGCAATATTGCTTCTGTTTTGTTTTGTTTTGTTTTGCCTGGAGACATGTGGGATCTTAGCTCCCCAATCAGAGATCAAACACTTGTGTGCGGTCTTAAGCCACTAGAATGCCAGGAAAGTTCCCAACCCTGAGGTTTTCAAGGCTGAACACTTGAGGGATTGTCTGAGTTTTTTTCCTTACCAATTGGTGTTGACAGTCTGGGCATTGTGATTTTGACTTCAAAATTGCACTTACGTGGCATGCTGTGTGTCTGTGCACACGCACACATCCACGTGATGATCCCCTGTCCCTTAGATAGACGTGATAGTTTGTTTTGCCGTCTTTCTCATCTTGGATACACGTAGACCCCATCCACAGCGTACACTGAGGAAGGCTGGCAGGGTCCTCCAGAAAACACAACCTGAGAAAGAGATGAGCATGCCTATTTTTGCTTCATCGGCTTAAAGTGTGAATTGCTAATCCAGTGTGGTCAGGAGCATCTGCTATTTCTGACACGGGGGGGGGCCAGGACGGGCGGGCAGACAAGATAAACTGGAGATCACGCGTGCGTCCAGGTGGTTTTCATCTAACAGGGGCGACAGTGGGCACAACTATGTGATAAAATCTACGAAGTAGAGGCTTCCCTGGTGGGTCTGTGGTAAAGAATCTGCCAGGCAATGCAGGAGATGCAGATTCAGTCTCTGGTCCAGGAAGATCCCACATACCTCGGGGCAACTAAGCCGTGTGCCACATCTACTGAGCTTGTGCTCTAGGGCCCGAGAGCTGCAACGGCTAAAGCCTTGTGCCCTAGAGCCCACACTCTACAACAGGAGAAGCCGGCACAATGAGAAGCTTGAGCAGCACAATTAAAGGTAGCCCCTGCCTGCTACAACTAGAGCAAAGCCTTTGCAGCAACAAAGACCCAACAGAGCCAAAAATAGATAAATATAGTTCTGTTTAAAACATCTGTGGAAGGGAAGCATTCTGCGTACTGATGGGAGCCCAGGTTTCATGGATTCCTCTGTGAGCAGCAGGAAGGACCCGGGAATAAGGAGATCAGTGGTGAGCTGAGAGTGGACCACAAGGACTCTCCTAAGAGGGGGCAAGAACCTGGTAATGATGCAGATGGGGGGGAAGGGGCAAGGACAGTCATGGAGACAGTGGGCACCTTGGCGGGGATGGCTAGATTTTCTGTCTTATAGGATAGTGCCTTACTTAATGGTCAGCACAACGTAGGTTATGTGCTGTTAGTTGCTCAGCTGGGTCCGACTCTTTGCAACCTCATGGACTATAGCCCACCTGGCTCCTCTGTCCATGGGAGGACAAGAATACTGGAGTCAGTAGCCATTCCCTTCTCCAGGGGATCTTCCTGACCCAGGGATCAAACCACTGTCTCCTGCATTGGCAGGCGGGTTCTTTACCACTGAGCCGCCTTCAAGCTGCATTTAAAATGGGGATGAAATCCACATCGTAGGGTTGTAAGGAAGACTAAATGAGCTGATATATGTAAAAGGCATTAGCATATGGCCTGTAACATAGTAAGCCTTCGGTAAATTCTAACAGCTATTATAACAGTTTTCTTTGTTGAATATTAGAGCCACTAAAAATCCTATTATTGAAGTGTGGTCAGGAGCATCTGCTATTTCTGACACGGGGGGGGGCCAGGACGGGCGGGCAGACAAGATAAACTGGAGATCACGCGTGCGTCCAGGTGGTTTTCATCTAACAGGGGCGACAGTGGGCACAACTATGTGATAAAATCTACGAAGTAGAGGCTTCCCTGGTGGGTCTGTGGTAAAGAATCTGCCAGGCAATGCAGGAGATGCAGATTCAGTCTCTGGTCCAGGAAGATCCCACATACCTCGGGGCAACTAAGCCGTGTGCCACATCTACTGAGCTTGTGCTCTAGGGCCCGAGAGCTGCAACGGCTAAAGCCTTGTGCCCTAGAGCCCACACTCTACAACAGGAGAAGCCGGCACAATGAGAAGCTTGAGCAGCACAATTAAAGGTAGCCCCTGCCTGCTACAACTAGAGCAAAGCCTTTGCAGCAACAAAGACCCAACAGAGCCAAAAATAGATAAATATAGTTCTGTTTAAAACATCTGTGGAAGGGAAGCATTCTGCGTACTGATGGGAGCCCAGGTTTCATGGATTCCTCTGTGAGCAGCAGGAAGGACCCGGGAATAAGGAGATCAGTGGTGAGCTGAGAGTGGACCACAAGGACTCTCCTAAGAGGGGGCAAGAACCTGGTAATGATGCAGATGGGGGGGAAGGGGCAAGGACAGTCATGGAGACAGTGGGCACCTTGGCGGGGATGGCTAGATTTTCTGTCTTATAGGATAGTGCCTTACTTAATGGTCAGCACAACGTAGGTTATGTGCTGTTAGTTGCTCAGCTGGGTCCGACTCTTTGCAACCTCATGGACTATAGCCCACCTGGCTCCTCTGTCCATGGGAGGACAAGAATACTGGAGTCAGTAGCCATTCCCTTCTCCAGGGGATCTTCCTGACCCAGGGATCAAACCACTGTCTCCTGCATTGGCAGGCGGGTTCTTTACCACTGAGCCGCCTTCAAGCTGCATTTAAAATGGGGATGAAATCCACATCGTAGGGTTGTAAGGAAGACTAAATGAGCTGATATATGTAAAAGGCATTAGCATATGGCCTGTAACATAGTAAGCCTTCGGTAAATTCTAACAGCTATTATAACAGTTTTCTTTGTTGAATATTAGAGCCACTAAAAATCCTATTATTGAAGAAAAAGTCTTCAGAAATTGCTGACATTATAGTGCTAAGTAGGAGGAAAAACAGTTTACAAATGATTCCAATTACACCCACAGCTATTCTTACATGTGTTTCTGGGTAAGATGGTAATAAGAGTACAAGTGTTTAATTGGCCCGCACCCCGAGAATATATTGAAGGATATTTTCAAGAAAACAGAAACATAAGGGAGACCCGGTGTTTGTGCGTGAAGTGAGGTGGTCTCATCAAGACGCCAGAGTCTTTGTGTCAGTGTGCTCATGCATCCAGGCAGGGCTGTGCTGGAGGGTGTGCATGGTATTCTGCTCATGGGAATGGAAGAGCCGGGCCAGGAAATCATGGGGCCACTCTGACAGAACCTCCCAGGGGCCCCCAAAACTGAGGACAGCCACCCAGCAGAAGCTTGATCTCAAATGGAAGCAGCAGACTCAACAATGCTCTGTCCAGGGCAGTTGTCATGAATGAGTGAGGAGGAGAGAAAGATGCTCTCTTATTTCAAGGACCCCGACAGGATATAGTTATTCCTGCTAAGGTAACCTGACTACTGGAGAACTGGATCTGTAAAGAATGGAAAAGTTAAGGTTCCACAGGACCACTGGTCAGCACAGAAAGTGGTTAAATGTACAGTATCTGAATTATTGTCAATATGATGACACAGCTTACCATAAATATGAAAATTAATATCTAAAAGAGGCAGATCATAGAAACTTTAACAATAGGAATATTAGCTGAAGAGGATAAACCTTCAACAAAAATGTAAAAGTAGAGAGAATGAGGTGGGGAAATTAAAGGTAAGCGATACTTTTTAATATGTGGAGGGGCTCCATAGACTCAAGCAATTAGGAAAAATAAAGTATTTTCAGAGAATGCCAGAGGTACTATTTTAAATTAAAATAGGCTGTACATCTTCCTAATCACTAGAGAAATATATATACATTAAAAACCTACTAGACATATAAGGAGTATGTGGAAGGGTAAATTTATAGTAGCAATTATGTATAAAAGATGTTAAATAATATGATCAAAAAGATATACTAAATAATACATTTAAAGCATTTCCCATGGAACACAGACGAGACTAATATGAATTCATACAAAACTTAATAAATTCCAAAAGGCAGATATTCTGTATGCCACCTTTTTGAATCCAGTGCAATTAATTAGAATAAATAATTAACAATTTAATACTCAATCACCTAGAAATTTTAGGATATTCTCTTTGGTACAAAGGGAAGACAAAATTAGAAATAGGACTCCTCAGAAAGTATGACAAAGTTGGTGGCAGAGGGCGGAGTTACTGTGTGAAGAGTCATAAATAGGAGATTAGAAATTTTAAATACTACATTAACATTTATGCGAGACCATTTAAAATCTTAGTGAACGGCGTGATTTCTTTCTGAAATAATTTTACTTCTGGCTCACTGGGTCTTCCCTGCCGCACAGGTTTTCTCTAGCTGTGACGAGCAGGGGCCGCTCCCTAGTTGCAGTGCGAGGGCTTCTCGGTGTGGCGGCATCTCTTGTTGCGGGGCACCGCTCTAGGGCACGTGGGCTTCAGGAACTGTGGCACAGGGGCTCAGTAGTTGTGGCACACGGGCTGAGCTGCCCTCGCATCATGTGGGACCTTCCCAGACCAGGGGTCAAACCCGTGTCTCCTGCATCGGCAGGTGGGGTCATTAGCAGGGAAGCCCGAACGGCGCGATTTCTTGATGGCTGATGACTCTGTGGGATGGATAGCAGGACGCTGGGGTGTGCCGAATGGGAGGAGTCTATGGGTCATCCAGGTGGACATTCCCACCCAATACTTGGAAGAATAAGGCTGAATCTTGGGCAGGTTGTCTGAACTGGAGATAAAGACTTGTGGTAGGACGCAGCCTGACTCACGGGGCACTCATGGGGTGGCTGGGGAAGCACGTACAGGCAAGCAGAGGCTGCCCTGGCCGCGAGAAGCACCGCATGGACAGAGGAAGGGCAGTCCTCAGGTGGGTGGGGATGGCGTGGATGGAGCAGGAGCTGTGAAACAAGGCCATGTGCATTCCCGCAAGTCAACGAGTACACCGTGTTTCCAGCAGGAGAGATTTTCCTGGTGTCCAATGCTAACTTGAGTTTAAAGTCAGAATGGAAAAGTTCCCCTTGGTTTGGCTAAGATGCCACTGGCGACTTTGAAATGAGCAATGTCACTGGGATTCTTTCTTTCAGTCCAGAGAGACTATCCAGGCTACAGAAGCTTTATAGTACACAGGGTGACATATAGAAAGCATCTCAATTTTTTTTCTGAGCTGGTGTAAAATAAAAATCAATCAGAAGCCAAAAACACCATGCGCATGGCCCCAGTTATTCATATAGGCACACAAATCCCCAGAAACAGTGATAGTAACGGAAGCTTCATGAGGACTCAGAATGTGCCAGGTGCTGCTCTCGAGGTTTTGATGCGCAAATACTACATTAACATTTATGCGAGACCATTTAAAATCTTAGTGAACGGCGTGATTTCTTTCTGAAATAATTTTACTTCTGGCTCACTGGGTCTTCCCTGCCGCACAGGTTTTCTCTAGCTGTGACGAGCAGGGGCCGCTCCCTAGTTGCAGTGCGAGGGCTTCTCGGTGTGGCGGCATCTCTTGTTGCGGGGCACCGCTCTAGGGCACGTGGGCTTCAGGAACTGTGGCACAGGGGCTCAGTAGTTGTGGCACACGGGCTGAGCTGCCCTCGCATCATGTGGGACCTTCCCAGACCAGGGGTCAAACCCGTGTCTCCTGCATCGGCAGGTGGGGTCATTAGCAGGGAAGCCCGAACGGCGCGATTTCTTGATGGCTGATGACTCTGTGGGATGGATAGCAGGACGCTGGGGTGTGCCGAATGGGAGGAGTCTATGGGTCATCCAGGTGGACATTCCCACCCAATACTTGGAAGAATAAGGCTGAATCTTGGGCAGGTTGTCTGAACTGGAGATAAAGACTTGTGGTAGGACGCAGCCTGACTCACGGGGCACTCATGGGGTGGCTGGGGAAGCACGTACAGGCAAGCAGAGGCTGCCCTGGCCGCGAGAAGCACCGCATGGACAGAGGAAGGGCAGTCCTCAGGTGGGTGGGGATGGCGTGGATGGAGCAGGAGCTGTGAAACAAGGCCATGTGCATTCCCGCAAGTCAACGAGTACACCGTGTTTCCAGCAGGAGAGATTTTCCTGGTGTCCAATGCTAACTTGAGTTTAAAGTCAGAATGGAAAAGTTCCCCTTGGTTTGGCTAAGATGCCACTGGCGACTTTGAAATGAGCAATGTCACTGGGATTCTTTCTTTCAGTCCAGAGAGACTATCCAGGCTACAGAAGCTTTATAGTACACAGGGTGACATATAGAAAGCATCTCAATTTTTTTTCTGAGCTGGTGTAAAATAAAAATCAATCAGAAGCCAAAAACACCATGCGCATGGCCCCAGTTATTCATATAGGCACACAAATCCCCAGAAACAGTGATAGTAACGGAAGCTTCATGAGGACTCAGAATGTGCCAGGTGCTGCTCTCAGGACCGTGTTTGATTCGTCCCCACACCAGCCATCAGAAGACAATGTTAACGAATTGTATTCAGACACACACTAAGCAGAGTATATACCGCATCCACAAGTACACATTTAATAGTGAAATAGAGAAATCTGTTCTAAAATACAATGTAAATTGTCCCGGGGAGAAAATCCGTATGATTGTCGTTTTATAAAATTCTAAGAATTCCTGATAAAAACCTTTATGAAAGCATGGTAACTAAAGTGAAAGTGTTAGTTTCTCAGTCACATCTGACTCTGAAATTCCATGCACTGAAACCCGCCAGGCTCCTCTGTCCGTGGGATTCTCCAGGCAAGAATACTGGAGTGGGTAGCCGTTCCCTTCTCCAGGGCCTCTTCCTGACCCGGGGATCAAACCTTGGTCTCCTGCACTGCAGGCAGATTCTTTACTGTGTGAGTCACCAGGCAAGCCCATGATAACTAGTATTTATAAATAAATAAATAGAATGATAGCTAGTATTTATCCCAAATAGCCATTATTACATTTTGCATTGAAGTATTACTGTCATTCCCACTTAAAGGGGGGACAAGCAAGAATATCCCCTATCATCCTTTTTTTCAGATACTTTTTGGGAAGTCTTAGCCAATACAAGAATGATATTAAGAGAACTAAATGGAATTCATATACTTACCAAAAGGAGACAAAGTGATCATTACGTGTAGATGCTCTGAATGTTCAAGCCTAAATAGGAACAGAAAAAAATTGCATCTGTCAGAGATTTGGTTAGAAAACAAGAGACAGCTACTACTGAGAGATCTGGTTAGAAAATAAGAGACAGCTACTATTGGTTAAGACCTTTTACCTGCAAAGAACTGTACTGGGGATATGATATAGGTTGTTTCATTTAATTCTGACAGCCAACCTATGAGGTAGATTTTAAACAGCAGCTCACAGAAATTAATGGTGGGGCTGGAATTCAAACCCAAGATCCACCTGACTCTCAGATGGACTCTCTTATTATTGTACCATCCACTGCCACAGACTGCCCTCCCACACACTGCCTATGCAGATACCTGAAAACCAAAGTGTTCCTAGGCGCTAGTAAAACTCTTAGAAAATGTGATGAGGGAGTAATCCTATTCACAGTAAAATCAACAGAAGGTGAAATACATAGCAAAATATAAAAGTGAATAACAAAAAACTTATTACCTAAACAATGAGCAGTACACACGTTACTGGTACGCACATAAAGAATTCATATATGTATATGTTTGTATATACAAACACCCCCTGACCCGTGTGTGTGTGTGTGTGTGTGTGTGTGTATTTGCCAGATCTTAGACTTGGGATGGTTTTGCTGCCTATAATTCCTAAGGACAAATGTGGATATGCTAATGTAACATGGTGACAGAATGTTAAAAATATTAATATGTCAAGTGCTCTTACAAGTTAAGAAGGCCTCTCAATAGAAGAGAGTGTGGAAAGTATTAATAAGCAGATCATAAAAGAAGAAATTGAAATGATCAACAAGTAAAAGGAAAAACTCTTCAACCTCACTGATGAATAAAGAAGTAAGTTAAAATGACCACATGCCTTGCTGGAGGGAGTATAAATTCACATGTTATTCTAAGGAGTGATCTGACAGGATGTGTAAAAGGTCTTAAATATGAATCATAATTTTTGGTCCAGTAATTCCAATTCTTGGAATTTTCCAATTGAAATAATTAAAGTTATGCACAAAGGATAATTACTGCTCTGATTTTTATAATAGTGAGAAATTAGGACCACATTAAATGCCAAACATTAGGAAGCCATTTAAATAAATTATAGACCATGTTGTGGAAAAATATGCAGGAATTTTAAATCATGTTATAAAAGAATATTTAATAACCTGGGGGAAAAGTTTGATATATTGTTAAATGGATAAAAAGTAGGTTATGGGAAGTATGAATAGTATGTCTCTGAATAATTTAAAGTATGTGTGTGTGTTTAAATCTTGGAGGATATAAACAAAAATTGTTAACCCAGATCATCTCTAAAATGGTGAGATTATGGGTGATTTTATTTTTGTGTCTACATGTAAAATTTTTAATAATTTCTTTCAATAAAAGGTGTTGCCTTGAGAGTTCAAATAATAGCAACAAATATTCATTAAACATATATGCAAAAGGAAGCACTCCCTCCCCCCACACTGCCTAAATGCAGATACCTGAAAACCAAAGTGTTCCTAGGCGCTAGTAAAACTCTTAGAAAATGTGATGAGGGAGTAATCCTATTCACAGTAAAATCAACAGAAGGTGAAATACATAGCAAAATATAAAAGTGAATAACAAAAAACTTATTACCTAAACAATGAGCAGTACACACGTTACTGGTACGCACATAAAGAATTCATATATGTATATGTTTGTATATACAAACACCCCCTGACCCGTGTGTGTGTGTGTGTGTGTGTGTGTGTATTTGCCAGATCTTAGACTTGGGATGGTTTTGCTGCCTATAATTCCTAAGGACAAATGTGGATATGCTAATGTAACATGGTGACAGAATGTTAAAAATATTAATATGTCAAGTGCTCTTACAAGTTAAGAAGGCCTCTCAATAGAAGAGAGTGTGGAAAGTATTAATAAGCAGATCATAAAAGAAGAAATTGAAATGATCAACAAGTAAAAGGAAAAACTCTTCAACCTCACTGATGAATAAAGAAGTAAGTTAAAATGACCACATGCCTTGCTGGAGGGAGTATAAATTCACATGTTATTCTAAGGAGTGATCTGACAGGATGTGTAAAAGGTCTTAAATATGAATCATAATTTTTGGTCCAGTAATTCCAATTCTTGGAATTTTCCAATTGAAATAATTAAAGTTATGCACAAAGGATAATTACTGCTCTGATTTTTATAATAGTGAGAAATTAGGACCACATTAAATGCCAAACATTAGGAAGCCATTTAAATAAATTATAGACCATGTTGTGGAAAAATATGCAGGAATTTTAAATCATGTTATAAAAGAATATTTAATAACCTGGGGGAAAAGTTTGATATATTGTTAAATGGATAAAAAGTAGGTTATGGGAAGTATGAATAGTATGTCTCTGAATAATTTAAAGTATGTGTGTGTGTTTAAATCTTGGAGGATATAAACAAAAATTGTTAACCCAGATCATCTCTAAAATGGTGAGATTATGGGTGATTTTATTTTTGTGTCTACATGTAAAATTTTTAATAATTTCTTTCAATAAAAGGTGTTGCCTTGAGAGTTCAAATAATAGCAACAAATATTCATTAAACATATATGCAAAAAGGAAGATTAAAAAGGAAATACACCCTCCTGGGTTTCCTGCTGCCTAATGGGAATGCCGGTGATTATTATTTTAGCCTTTGTATCCTTTTCCTTCACTTTGATCATGTATTAACTTTAAAACCATAAAACTTAAGCAACAAACTTTTAAGAAATAAGGAAAGAGAGGAAGAAAGACAAAACATGAAGGAATCGATTCCCCCAAACTCTTCAGCAGAGCAGGCATGCAGGCAGAGGACCTTCAGTCATTCACACACTACCTCGTCACTTTACAGTCACCCACAGCACGTGCCAGCTGTGTGCCAGGCTCTGCCTCCAGCAGGGAGAACAAAGGGCCCCACAAGTGTGAGCTCGAAACTCGCAGTATCTGATGGAGCCTGACAGGAAGTGAATGTACATGTAACGAAATATAATGGAAAATTCTGAAATCATACATGCATGAGAATGGAGTTTTGCGACAAAAAACTCACAGAAGGTTTATATATGTATGGATATAAATATTTCAGAGCATAATTAAGAAAAAGTGACAGGAGAGTTACTAGATGATGAAGGCGTACTGGGAAAAGGCAAAGAGGGAAGAAGCAAAAAGCATGTAAAGGTATTACTACTTGATTGTCTTCATAAAAGAAACTGGGATGAGATATCATTCATTGTGCAGTGTGTCAGTATTTGAGAGGGAGCAGAGGATGTAAGGGTGTGCACTGAAGGCAGAAAGTAAGACGTAATTATAATAGTCCTGACATTTGGAGACATCAGTCTAATGACTAACTTACTATTTATTCTAAACATATAAATGTGAATTAACCAATGTCAAGAGCAAACATCCTCAACTGATTGAATCCACTGTGTGTCAGCTCTTAGAAAGATAGTATCAGAGCCTTTCTGGTATCCATGATTGACCCCTTAGAAGCTTTGCTCTATGGCAGTGTGCACACTCAAGAAAAGGACTTTTATTTTTCAGCATTAAATGAACCCACCATAGACTATGGCTTCCAGAGACTGCAGAAGGTCATCCCAAGACATCCTGGGGATCCTGAGAGACTAGCTAAGGTAAGGCACTTTGGAAAATGACATGGGAAGACCTTCCTGTAGAATTTCATCAAGCTTAGATAAACCTAGCAACTTAGATCTCTTTAAAAATTAGATTAGGCATCCTTTGCCAAACATACACGCCTTCAGTTGTAAGATGAGTAAGTTCTGGGGCTCTAATGTACATCAGTGACTACAGTTAATAATACTGTATTGTATACTTGAAGAGGTCTTAACAACTGTCACCACCAAATGGAAACAAACAAGGTAACCGCTCTGAAGGGTGGTGGTAACTAACATGATTGTAGTGGTCATTTCACATGTGGATCAAATTATCATGCTTTACAGCATCAGCTTATGTATGTTACATGTCAATAAAATCTGCAGGAGACCCAGTTTGATCCCTGGGTCTGGAAAATTCCCTAGTGAAGGGCATGGCAACCTACCCCAGTATTCTCACTTGGGAAATCCCATGGACAGAGGATCCTGTTAGGCTACAGCCCATGGGGTCACAAAGAGTCAGACACGACTGAGAGAATAACACCTAACTTATTAACACTTTAACAATTTACATGTAGATCAAATTATCATGCTTTATAGCATTAACGTGCATATGTTGTATGTCAAAAGTATTGGGATCAACTTGGGAGGAAATCAGTAAGTAAGGGAGTAGGTAATTTCTGGAGATATACAACTCTGTAGATAATGTATTATTATATAATGTTTCTTAACAAGAGAAATTATACTTTGTGTCCAATACAGTAACCCCCAGCTTGCTGGGGTTTTTGGGCCTGTAAGATAAGGCTAGTCCAAATTGAGATGTGCTAGAAAATACCCAGCGGTACTTTTTAGAGGGAAAGATTGAGTTCATTTTCAGGCTTCCCAGGTGGTTCAGTGGTAAAGAATCTGCCTGCTAATACAGGAGATACAAGGGATGCCAGTCCGACCCCTGGGTCAGGAAGATCCCCTGGAGAAGGAAATGGCAACTCACTCTAGTATTCTTGCTTGGGTAAGCCCATGGACAGAGGAGGCTGGTGGGTTACTGTCCATGGGGTCACAAAGCGTCGGACACAACCAAGCAACTGAGCACAACACAGCACATAAAACATACACCAGATCTAAAAGACTTAGTATGATAAGAACAGAGTACAAAATAAATCATTATTTACATGTTGAAATGATAATATTTCGCAAGTATTGGGTTAAATAAAATATATCATTACAATAAAAAATTAAAGTAGGCATTGAAATTGGGCTAAATTGGAAGTATGAGATGCTCATAAAATATCTACTAACTATGAAATATGCTGAATCTCAAGCAAATATGAAATCTGAAAATTCAGACCTATGTGAGTGTTCAGCTTATAAAAAACTACCAACTTTATGAAAATATTATCCAATTAGGATTGAATAACTGCTTCAAAGTGTAAGTTTCCATTCCTTTGTATTTAAATGTAATTTTATTTAGCCATAATTACAGGGACATATTAATTCACAATCAAGTATTCACTGAGGGCCCAGTAGGTACACAGATATTTACAGAAGTGAAAAACACCTCCATATATTAATAAATTTCTATGAATTGCATCCCTCTTACATGAACCTGCTCACAAAAATTATATTGTAAAACTGGCCCATTGTTTTCGCTTTCTTACTTAAAAATACATCAATTTATTAGGTATTGATTCATGAGCAGTTGTTTAGTTTTAACCTTTATATTCGCACTTGAAGCACGAACACTCTGAAACGCGTTGCTCTCTTTTCCGTGGTGTGAGTGCGAAATTCAAGCTCTGCAGCCACTGCTGCATCACTCCTTTATCTTCCTCCTGGAGGAATCCCCAGCCCTGCCGTTACATTAGATGATATCTGGAAAGTAGGTTAACAGCTATTTAAAAGGCTGTTAAAAACAGGAGGTGGAAGAGACACAATGAGGGGAAAGGGATTACTGATGACTAATTCTCTCTGGTGAAAGCAAACAGGGGAAATAGTGTTGAAAGAATTCATCTTGATTAGAGTAAAATTTTGCAGAAGACATTGCCAGGGTAATTTCAGGACTCTGGACAACTCCTTGGCAAGCGGCTCGACTCAGGTCAATCCATCATTTTGAGGGTATCTGGTTAATTAGAGTCTAGATTTTATAAATGGAATGGTCTGAAAGTAATTGTCAATGGAACTCCCAGGACATGACTACTGTTAGCCAACTCTGTCCTTAATCTGGTTTTTTTTTTTTTTTTGTCTTGGGATCCAAGTTGTTTTTGGAGTCCTTTTACTGAGATGAACTGCTCATAGATACTTTATTAGAGAGGGGTTTGTATATAGGTCTGTCAAAGTGAACAGAAGACCTCTTGAAATCATAAAAACAATAAAAATTAAATAAAAATAAGTAGGCATTGAAATTGGGCTAAATTGGAAGTATGAGATGCTCATAAAATATCTACTAACTATGAAATATGCTGAATCTCAAGCAAATATGAAATCTGAAAATTCAGACCTATGTGAGTGTTCAGCTTATAAAAAACTACCAACTTTATGAAAATATTATCCAATTAGGATTGAATAACTGCTTCAAAGTGTAAGTTTCCATTCCTTTGTATTTAAATGTAATTTTATTTAGCCATAATTACAGGGACATATTAATTCACAATCAAGTATTCACTGAGGGCCCAGTAGGTACACAGATATTTACAGAAGTGAAAAACACCTCCATATATTAATAAATTTCTATGAATTGCATCCCTCTTACATGAACCTGCTCACAAAAATTATATTGTAAAACTGGCCCATTGTTTTCGCTTTCTTACTTAAAAATACATCAATTTATTAGGTATTGATTCATGAGCAGTTGTTTAGTTTTAACCTTTATATTCGCACTTGAAGCACGAACACTCTGAAACGCGTTGCTCTCTTTTCCGTGGTGTGAGTGCGAAATTCAAGCTCTGCAGCCACTGCTGCATCACTCCTTTATCTTCCTCCTGGAGGAATCCCCAGCCCTGCCGTTACATTAGATGATATCTGGAAAGTAGGTTAACAGCTATTTAAAAGGCTGTTAAAAACAGGAGGTGGAAGAGACACAATGAGGGGAAAGGGATTACTGATGACTAATTCTCTCTGGTGAAAGCAAACAGGGGAAATAGTGTTGAAAGAATTCATCTTGATTAGAGTAAAATTTTGCAGAAGACATTGCCAGGGTAATTTCAGGACTCTGGACAACTCCTTGGCAAGCGGCTCGACTCAGGTCAATCCATCATTTTGAGGGTATCTGGTTAATTAGAGTCTAGATTTTATAAATGGAATGGTCTGAAAGTAATTGTCAATGGAACTCCCAGGACATGACTACTGTTAGCCAACTCTGTCCTTAATCTGGTTTTTTTTTTTTTTTTGTCTTGGGATCCAAGTTGTTTTTGGAGTCCTTTTACTGAGATGAACTGCTCATAGATACTTTATTAGAGAGGGGTTTGTATATAGGTCTGTCAAAGTGAACAGAAGACCTCTTGACTACTTACATTTTAGGGAGGATATCTGGACTTTGGATTTCTATAAGTAATTTTCCTTTCTGTTAGTCAGTTGGGGTTTTACCACTGCTTATATCCAGTTTCTTTTCTTTTTCTAGGAAATGCTGTTGAAAAGAGCTGCCGATCTGGTCGAGGCCCTCTATGGGACCCCACACAATAACCAGGTTAGACGCCCATATCTCACACTCTCTTGAGTTGGGTTTTTTTAATTGAAATATATCCATCCCTGGGTCAGGAAGATCCCCTGGAGAAGGGAATGGCAACCCACTCCAGTATTCTTGCCTGGAGAATCCCATGGACAGAAGTGCCTGGCTATAGTCCATAGGGTCACAAAGAGTTGACACAACTGAGCAACTAACACTTTTTTCACATAGTTGATTATGGTCAATTCCTTTACGGCTGAAGCAGTAAAGAACCCACCTGCCAATGCAGGAGATGCAAGAGACATGGGCTCGTTCTCCTGGAAGAGAAAATGGCCATGCACTCCAGTAGTCTTGCCTGATACATCTCTTGACAGAGGAGCCTGGTGGGCTACATCCCATAGGGTGGCAAAGAGTTGGACACAGTTGAACAGGCACCTGCCAGCATAGTTGATTTACAATGTTGCGTTGGTTTTAGGTGTACAGAAAAGTGATTCATTTATACACACCCAGAGATTATCTTCCCTTTTAGATTATTACAAAATATTGAATGTCTTCTGGCTCTTACTGCTCGATACACTCACTCACCTCCACCTGCCCTTTTGCAGGACATCATTTTGAAGCGAGCCGCAGACATTGCCGAAGCCCTCTACAGTGTCCCCAGGAACCCCAGCCAGATCCCAGCGCTCTCCAGCTCTCCGGCTCACAGTGGCATGGTGGGCATCAACTCATACGGCAGCCAGCTCGGGGTCAGCATCTCAGAGTCGACACAGGGAAATAACCAAGGTACTGCCTTTCTCAGACCCCAAAGCCACACATCTTCTACATTTAAATTGTTGGAGTGGAAGGAGTGAAAGCTTGATTCTTACGCTGTCAAAACAGGGTGTCTCACTCACAGCTAGATGAACGACAGTGATTGGCTGAAGGAAACCCGTGCTCCATCAAAGTGATTCAGACGACCACAAGGGTGCATCTGGACTTTGGATTTCTATAAGTAATTTTCCTTTCTGTTAGTCAGTTGGGGTTTTACCACTGCTTATATCCAGTTTCTTTTCTTTTTCTAGGAAATGCTGTTGAAAAGAGCTGCCGATCTGGTCGAGGCCCTCTATGGGACCCCACACAATAACCAGGTTAGACGCCCATATCTCACACTCTCTTGAGTTGGGTTTTTTTAATTGAAATATATCCATCCCTGGGTCAGGAAGATCCCCTGGAGAAGGGAATGGCAACCCACTCCAGTATTCTTGCCTGGAGAATCCCATGGACAGAAGTGCCTGGCTATAGTCCATAGGGTCACAAAGAGTTGACACAACTGAGCAACTAACACTTTTTTCACATAGTTGATTATGGTCAATTCCTTTACGGCTGAAGCAGTAAAGAACCCACCTGCCAATGCAGGAGATGCAAGAGACATGGGCTCGTTCTCCTGGAAGAGAAAATGGCCATGCACTCCAGTAGTCTTGCCTGATACATCTCTTGACAGAGGAGCCTGGTGGGCTACATCCCATAGGGTGGCAAAGAGTTGGACACAGTTGAACAGGCACCTGCCAGCATAGTTGATTTACAATGTTGCGTTGGTTTTAGGTGTACAGAAAAGTGATTCATTTATACACACCCAGAGATTATCTTCCCTTTTAGATTATTACAAAATATTGAATGTCTTCTGGCTCTTACTGCTCGATACACTCACTCACCTCCACCTGCCCTTTTGCAGGACATCATTTTGAAGCGAGCCGCAGACATTGCCGAAGCCCTCTACAGTGTCCCCAGGAACCCCAGCCAGATCCCAGCGCTCTCCAGCTCTCCGGCTCACAGTGGCATGGTGGGCATCAACTCATACGCAGCCAGCTCGGGGTCAGCATCTCAGAGTCGACACAGGGAAATAACCAAGGTACTGCCTTTCTCAGACCCCAAAGCCACACATCTTCTACATTTAAATTGTTGGAGTGGAAGGAGTGAAAGCTTGATTCTTACGCTGTCAAAACAGGGTGTCTCACTCACAGCTAGATGAACGACAGTGATTGGCTGAAGGAAACCCGTGCTCCATCAAAGTGATTCAGACGACCACAAGGGTGCATCTCTCTGAGCCTGCCTGTGTGTATTCGTACTCTTTTCCCCCCTAATCAACTCTTGACTTGTTTCACCACTAGAAGAAAAAGAGTGTGCCCCAAATAAGCAATGTAGTCATTGGATTATCTCAACATGAGGTGTATTGTTAGACTTTGTGCTTTTTAAAGTACCAGGTAGAACCCTTTAATTGGAAATATTTAAGGATACAATTAAGTATTATGAATTTAGAAGAGTGCAGGCTTACTGAATCTAGATTAACAATGTACACTTCTGCTATTGTGATCATCAAACTGAATAATGGGAGGAAGCAGAGTTACTGCTGTTATTGTTAACTGCACCCAAATTTCTAGTACCAAGGATGATGCTTTAGATGTGTCTGGTAACTTATATTTGTGTGTTATCTCATATATGAATATATACAAATGTATATAAATATATGGGAAACCCAGGTGGCTCAGTGGTAAAGAATCCACCTGCATGAAGGAGAGGTGAGAGATGCAGATTTGATCCCTGGGTGGGAAAGATCCCCTAGAGGAGGGCATGGCAACCCACTCCACTATTCTTTTCTGGAGCGTTCCATGGACAGAGGAATCTGGCAGGCTACAGTCCATGGGGTCAAAAAGAGTTGGACACAACTGATCAAACACAGACAAACACATCAAATATATATATATATATACAATTTATATATTGTGTGCATATATATACAATATATATACTATATATATATATATACACACAATATACACACATACATATATACTATATATATACAATACATATAGTGTGTACATATAAAAGCACAGTTAACTGTTGTGTGTATATATACATGTATTGTGTATATGTATATACAATATATATACACACAATATATATACAATATACATATATAAGTACATATAAAAGCACAGTTAACTGTTGTATATATATACATGTAAAACTTATTTACATGTATGTAAAGCTTTTATATGTAAAGCTTTTTTATATATGTAAAGCTTACATTTATATGTAAAGCTTATTTTGTAAAGATCTTAGTCATTAAGGTGCTACACTTATCATAAATCACTTTTTAAAGGAGTAAATGTTCCTGCTGATATCCCTTGAGATCATTTTTATTTCTAATTCTATTCATCCATTTCAAGGGAATTTCTCATTCTCATGCCCAAGGTGAATTCTTCTTATAGAAATGTGGGTGGAAGATACTGTTACCCCCCTTATCCCCAAATTTGGGTCATTGCTTAAATATCTTTAGATACAGTTATCCCTGGTAGGTTGTTTCCAGCTAGATGAGGAGATGTCCCTGGGCTGGGCTTTCAGAAAGATGAGGAGAAGTCATTCCACTCATGGGTTGGATCTCCCTGCATTTTACTGCGGATGCTTCCAAGTTTTTGCTCAAAGGACAGCCCATTTAGATGAACTCGTCCATGCTCTCTGAGTGACAGCAGTCCCCACCCCACCCAACAGGGCATGGTAACAACTTGGAGCTTCCAAAGCCGCGATGGCTGGAATGCGAGCGCTCTGTGAAATGTTGTTGTGGTTTAGTTGCTCAGTCGTGTCTGACTCTCTGCGACCCCATGGAATGCAGCTCCGCCAGGCTCCTCTGTCCATGGGACTCTCCAGGCAAGAGTACTGGAGTGGCTTGCCATTTCCTCCTCCAGGAGATCTTCCTGACCCAGGGATCCAACCTGTGTCTCCTGCACTGGCAGGAAGGTTCTTTACCACTGAGCCACCAGGGAAGCCCTTCAGATGGTATCAGAATGCCTTTTCCCCACCACACCCAGAAAATAGGCTCTGGTGTGACAAACCTGGCAAACACTAGGTTAGCGGAGTTCAGCTGGGCTGTTTACTCTCAAGGCCCTTCCTGTAGGAATCTTCAGTGAAAGGCAGCAGCACCCACCATCTGCCAAGCTTCACCTGACCACAGAACCCTTTCCTCAGTGATGCCCATCAGTATCTCAGAGGGGCTTCAGTGGTACCTAAAATACGACTCGAGAGATGTCCCTGCAGACACTGCCGTTCATCTTTCACTCCTTGGTGTGCGCTGGACATACTGACTGCCAAGGGGAAAGAGATGGAAGGTTTGGGGCAGAATGGGGAAGAGATAGGAAGGAATGCCAAGCCTGAAGACCACCTGTAGACTCTCCACTGTAGCCTGCAGCCAGCCCCGTGGCATTTTATCCTGGGGGGGCCATGCGGACATACGCCGCCATACTTGGTCAGTGCTGAGTGTGCCTGTGCCCACAGGCTCTTTCACCTGAGCTCTTTCTCGGTTGTGCAGGATACATCCGCAACACGAGCAGCATCTCTCCGCGGGGCTACTCCTCCAGCTCCACCCCCCAGCAGTCCAACTACAGCACCTCCAGCAACAGCATGAACGGCTACAGCAACGTCCCCATGGCCAACCTGGGTGTCCCGGGGTCACCAGGATTTCTCAACGGCTCTCCCACAGGCTCCCCTTATGGAAGTAAGTGCCTTGTCCATCAGCCCAGCTCTCTCTCTCTCTCCATCCCTGGGTTTTACTGTCCAGCCTCTTGAGCGCAAGTAGCAGTCCAACATCCTGGACTCACGGAGGAGTGGCCCAGTTTCCTGATGAAACACCCATCCTGCCCTCTGCTGCCTGTACTTTTCCTTTAGTGGACTTGGGCCCCCTGGGTTTCGCAGAGCTTTTCAAGGGAAAGAAAAGGGGTGAGACTGTGTATCCCCTTTTTACATAGAAGCAACAGATGTGGTTTGTGTGGATGGGCATGGGGAATGAAGGTTCCATTTTAGTTAACATTCGGTATACTTAAAAAAAAAAATTATTTGGCTGCACCAGGTCTTAGTTGTGGCACCCGAGAGGTTTCGTTGTGGAATGCAGGCTCTAGCTCCCTGACCAGGGATCAGACCTCGGCCACCCTGCATTGGGATGGTGGAGTCTTAGCCACTGGACCACCACTGGGAAGTTCCTATGTATGCTCTTCATTTGGCGCGTTCAGATGTCGTGTTTGACTTAATCTTCATAAGAACTCCCCGAGGTCAGGATTACCTCCTGGTCATCAGGAAGGGAGCTCAGGTACCCAGCAGTTACCTGATTTACCCAGGAGCACACAGCAAGGACACAGCAGGGCAAGAATCAGGACAGAGTTGACGGCTTCACTGTGTAGTCTCCCTTCTCACTTTGCTACATGCCACTTAGGGGCCCCGTGAAGGGGGGGGCAGAATGGAAGAGATAGGAAGGAATGCCAAGCCTGAAGACCACCTGTAGACTCTCCACTGTAGCCTGCAGCCAGCCCCGTGGCATTTTATCCTGGGGGGGCCATGCGGACATACGCCGCCATACTTGGTCAGTGCTGAGTGTGCCTGTGCCCACAGGCTCTTTCACCTGAGCTCTTTCTCGGTTGTGCAGGATACATCCGCAACACGAGCAGCATCTCTCCGCGGGCTACTCCTCCAGCTCCACCCCCCAGCAGTCCAACTACAGCACCTCCAGCAACAGCATGAACGGCTACAGCAACGTCCCCATGGCCAACCTGGGTGTCCCGGGGTCACCAGGATTTCTCAACGGCTCTCCCACAGGCTCCCCTTATGGAAGTAAGTGCCTTGTCCATCAGCCCAGCTCTCTCTCTCTCTCCATCCCTGGGTTTTACTGTCCAGCCTCTTGAGCGCAAGTAGCAGTCCAACATCCTGGACTCACGGAGGAGTGGCCCAGTTTCCTGATGAAACACCCATCCTGCCCTCTGCTGCCTGTACTTTTCCTTTAGTGGACTTGGGCCCCCTGGGTTTCGCAGAGCTTTTCAAGGGAAAGAAAAGGGGTGAGACTGTGTATCCCCTTTTTACATAGAAGCAACAGATGTGGTTTGTGTGGATGGGCATGGGGAATGAAGGTTCCATTTTAGTTAACATTCGGTATACTTAAAAAAAAAAATTATTTGGCTGCACCAGGTCTTAGTTGTGGCACCCGAGAGGTTTCGTTGTGGAATGCAGGCTCTAGCTCCCTGACCAGGGATCAGACCTCGGCCACCCTGCATTGGGATGGTGGAGTCTTAGCCACTGGACCACCACTGGGAAGTTCCTATGTATGCTCTTCATTTGGCGCGTTCAGATGTCGTGTTTGACTTAATCTTCATAAGAACTCCCCGAGGTCAGGATTACCTCCTGGTCATCAGGAAGGGAGCTCAGGTACCCAGCAGTTACCTGATTTACCCAGGAGCACACAGCAAGGACACAGCAGGGCAAGAATCAGGACAGAGTTGACGGCTTCAGGCTTGACTGTGTAGTCTCCCTTCTCACTTTGCTACATGGCTCTTCCCTCCCTTGTGCACCTCCAGAGATATGGGACTTGACTGCTGGTGATGGTGTAACATGGGGACTGAAGGTCGTGGTCCTAATCCGTGAGCTAGCAGCAAGCCAGACATTCTGTGTGTGTGCTTAGTCCCTTCAGCCGTGTCTGACTCTTTGCGACTCCACAGGCTGTAGCCCACCAGGTTCTTCTGTCCATGGGATTCTCCAGGCAACAGTACTGGAATGGGTTGCCATGCCCTCCTCCAGGGGATCTTCTCGACCCAAAGATCGAACTCTTATCGCTTATGTCTCCTGTACTGGCAGGCAGGTTCTTTACCACTAGCGCCACCAGCAAAGCCTAAGATGTTCTAGGAAGTTGTGAGGCCTCATTCAGGTAGCTTTGGGGGCTAACCTGAGACCTTGCACGGTAGTCCCAGGAAGCTGAGAGAAGATGCTTTGTCCAGCCTACCCAGGGCCTCCTTAAGGCCAGGGTATAGACCATCCGGCTGTCAGGCCATTGCATGGCATGTCCCTAAATGCTGCACTTTGTTTCAGGGCTCTGCTGCAAGTCCTCTGTTTTCAGAGAGTGGTTCCCTCGAGCCAGGAACAAGGGCACTTCAAGGCCGTTTCTAACACCCCTTGGGAAGTAACATGCCCAGGGTCCTGAGCCCGCCGCTGTCAGCCTTTAGGCCTCTGGTTCCTGGGGACACGCACCCAGGAGGTATTGCCGGGTTGTCTGTCACATTCATCACACTCAGCATTCTGTGGGGGTGTCGATACAGTCAACAAGCTGCAGAGGCAGCAGAGGTTGGTTCTTCCAGGACCAGGAAAACCTTGTTCCCACAAAGACATGTGTTTGTTCTGTGCTGTGATCTGTCACACGGATCAGGTCAATGAGGTCAGAGGGACTGAGGGAAAAATAAGGTTGCTGGCTTCATTTATTTATTTCCTTACTTGTTTTTTTCTTAAATAAATAATTGTGAGATTTTTAACATTTTTAATTGAAGGATAATTACTTTACAGTAGTATGTTTGCTTCTACCAAACATCCACATGAATCAGCCATAGGTTTCCCCATGTCCCCTCCCACATGAACCTCCCTCCCACCTCCCTCCCCACCCCACCCTCTAGGTTGTTCACAGAGCCCCAGTTTGAGCTCCCTGAGTTATACCATTGGTTGTCTATTTTACATATGGTAATGTATGTTTCTGTTTATTTCCTAACTTTTTTTACCTTCTCTTGTTCCAAAAATGTTTGGGGGGACTATTAATAGTCAGATGAGTAGTATGAAAGTATAAAATAGAAACTATAAGATAAAACAGGTAAAAAACAAAGCACTGATAGGAAAACTGGATGAATCCAAGGGCTAGTATGGATGCCTTTGGGTCTGTTCAGGGGAGTCATCAATTTGGTTCAGAGGCTTACAACAGTGGTCCCCAACCTTTTTGGCACCAGGGACGAGTCTCGTGGAAACTTGTGTCCCAAAATGTGCAATTCAGTTATGTTCGATCATATGGTTATGAATGAAATGTATTAGGTTGACTGTGTGAAACTGTTATTTTTGTAGCTCAAAAACGGTTAATACAGGGACTTCCCTGGTGCACCAATGGTAAAGACTGAATCCTACCAATGCAAGGGTGGTGGGTTCAGTCCCTGGTCTGGGAACTAAGATCCCACATATCACATGGCATACCTCCCTCCTCCGTCAAATAAAAGGTTACTATACCAACATAGAATTCAGCATGGTAATGGAGAAGAGAGAGAAGAAAGAAGACAGGAAGAGGTGGGTGGGGTGTGGGTGGTGAGACAGAGAGAGAGTGGATGAATGAAATTCCCCGTCTGATGCTTCTTACAAAATAATTCATTTGGTAGGAAGGGACCCTTCCCATCCCAGCACGTGTCAACTTCCTTCCACTATCCTTTCTTGATTTCTCAATCCCACTGCCATAAGGAAAATAACAACACCTCAAGTCTTCAAACCACCCATTAAAACAAGAAAGTGAAAGCGTTAGTTGCTCAGTCATGTCTGACTTTTGGGACCCCATGGACTGTAGCCTGCCAGGCTCCTCTGTCCATGGGCTTCTCTAGGCAAGGATACTGGAGTGGGTTGCCATTGCCTTCTTGAGAGGATCTGTAAAAATAGAAGAAGGAAAGTGCCCTACCCAGAGGGAGTGGGAAACACAGCAGAGAAGGTCCTCTTGTCTCCTACTGGATCTGTGAGACCGCCCTTTTCTGAGGGAAGCTCTGCAGGAATTGCAGACTGGGAATGGGATTCCAAACAATGCCGTCATTCCAGTAGAAGTCCCTTCTGCAAAAATACTGAATATCGCATGGAGTTCATTACAAGAGCACATGACCTGTATTTCTACCCAGCGAAGGCTCAAATTCTCTGGGAAATAAAAAAGGCTCAGGGGGATACCATTTCATCAGTTCAGTTGCTTGTATCTGAAAACACCCTTCTTTGATTTTTCATTTTATTTTCTAAACTAGTATGAAGTGGCCAGGCCATACCATGGAGCAGTCACTTGCCAGAGATGTTTAAAAAGGAAATAAAGCCAAGCCTCTTCAGTTAATGTTCCCAAAATGTGCAATGCAGTTATGTTCGATCATATGGTTATGAATGAAATGTATTAGGTTGACTGTGTGAAACTGTTATTTTTGTAGCTCAAAAACGGTTAATACAGGGACTTCCCTGGTGCACCAATGGTAAAGACTGAATCCTACCAATGCAAGGGTGGTGGGTTCAGTCCCTGGTCTGGGAACTAAGATCCCACATATCACATGGCATACCTCCCTCCTCCGTCAAATAAAAGGTTACTATACCAACATAGAATTCAGCATGGTAATGGAGAAGAGAGAGAAGAAAGAAGACAGGAAGAGGTGGGTGGGGTGTGGGTGGTGAGACAGAGAGAGAGAGTGGATGAATGAAATTCCCCGTCTGATGCTTCTTACAAAATAATTCATTTGGTAGGAAGGGACCCTTCCCATCCCAGCACGTGTCAACTTCCTTCCACTATCCTTTCTTGATTTCTCAATCCCACTGCCATAAGGAAAATAACAACACCTCAAGTCTTCAAACCACCCATTAAAACAAGAAAGTGAAAGCGTTAGTTGCTCAGTCATGTCTGACTTTTGGGACCCCATGGACTGTAGCCTGCCAGGCTCCTCTGTCCATGGGCTTCTCTAGGCAAGGATACTGGAGTGGGTTGCCATTGCCTTCTTGAGAGGATCTGTAAAAATAGAAGAAGGAAAGTGCCCTACCCAGAGGGAGTGGGAAACACAGCAGAGAAGGTCCTCTTGTCTCCTACTGGATCTGTGAGACCGCCCTTTTCTGAGGGAAGCTCTGCAGGAATTGCAGACTGGGAATGGGATTCCAAACAATGCCGTCATTCCAGTAGAAGTCCCTTCTGCAAAAATACTGAATATCGCATGGAGTTCATTACAAGAGCACATGACCTGTATTTCTACCCAGCGAAGGCTCAAATTCTCTGGGAAATAAAAAAGGCTCAGGGGGATACCATTTCATCAGTTCAGTTGCTTGTATCTGAAAACACCCTTCTTTGATTTTTCATTTTATTTTCTAAACTAGTATGAAGTGGCCAGGCCATACCATGGAGCAGTCACTTGCCAGAGATGTTTAAAAAGGAAATAAAGCCAAGCCTCTCAGTCAAGTTGACTTGCCTTATGGCCAGCACAGAGTATCAACACCCCACCTCTTTACTGCTTCTGCTCTCACACCACTTCAGAAATGGCCAAACAGATGTTTTTTCAATTTCACACACAAACTTCACTTCCTGGCGGTAGCAGTGTGTGCCAAGTTCCAGCTCAGTGCAAGTTTTTATGGCTGAATTCTAAACCCCTGACAATAGGGGGTTATAATGAAACGCTGACAGACCCCTTCGCGCCAACAAATGCAATGGCTCAATGCAAAGGAGGATGTGTGCCCGGTGAGTTCCAGCTGGGACCGCGTGGGCCAATCAATCCTTAGAAGGAGAAAAGTGATTTCTCCTGAACTCCCCATGTTCACAGAGATTTCGGGGCCAGAAGTGCTGGCCTCTCCTCTGGTCTCTATCCATAGAGAGAGGTGTCCAGAGAAATGTTCAAGTGTGCGTGATCAGCTTTCCTAACACAGTACGCTCTGATGTCCTACTCAGCAAGGTGCTCTACTCAACGAGCCTGCAGCACCCAAGGGACTGCTTCTTCCAAAGTCAAATAGCCACCAAGCACGGCACAGTGGGGAACAGGATCCACAGAGATGGAACCCACCTGTCTGCAGGGATTCCTTTTTCATTTTTTTAAATTGGAGGATAACTGCTTTACTACTGTGTTAGCTTCTGCTATACGTCAACATGAATCAGGCATAGACACACGTATGTCCCTCCCTCCTGACCTCCCTCCCACCTCCCAACCCATCACTGCTCTAGGTCATCACAGGGTTTGAGCCCCACAGGGATTTTTACTTCTTTTACATAGTCTTAGACTATGCCCCGGGGCCTCAGGGTCTTCATACTTAAAAAATAAGTATCAGTACATTTTTCTGTTATGGAGTATTAAGTGATTATATAGACCATTTAGAACATAGACAACAGTTTTTATTAGTATTTTAAAAATATTTCCTTGGGGTTTCCCTGGTGATTCAGTGGGTAAGGACACTGCTTTGCAGTGCAAGGGACGCCGATTCGATCCCTGGCCTGGGAAGATCCCACGTGCCACGGAGCGGCTGGACCGATGTGTCCTACTACCGAGCCGGAGCTCTGGAGCACATGACCCCAGAGCTGGTGCTCTGCGACAGCAGAGGCCACCACGATGGGAGGCCCACACAGGCCAAAGAACAAAGATGGAAATAAATGAAAGACCAATAGAAGTGGTCAAAAATAAAAATTCCTTATTAATTTTTGGCTACACTGGGCCTTTGTTGCTGCATGGGGTTTCTCTAGTCGCAGTGAGCGGGGGTGACTCTCTGGTCATGGTGCCCAGGCTTCTCATCACAGTGACTTCTCTTGCTGCAGAGCACAGGCTCTAGAGCACAGGCTTCAGAAGCTGAGGCTCACGGGCATGTGGGATCTTGGTTCCCAGACCAGAGACTGAACCTATGTTCCATGCACTGGCAGGTACATTTTAATTACTAGACCACCAGGGAAGTCCCAACAATAGTTTATAAAAGAAAGCGTTACTTCCACCGTAATAAAAAAATCACCTTCTTATACTCACCTAATGTATCCATAGCATCAGTGTGCGGAGTTCCTGACAGCACCCAAGGTGCTCTACTCAACGAGCCTGCAGCACCCAAGGGACTGCTTCTTCCAAAGTCAAATAGCCACCAAGCACGGCACAGTGGGGAACAGGATCCACAGAGATGGAACCCACCTGTCTGCAGGGATTCCTTTTTCATTTTTTTAAATTGGAGGATAACTGCTTTACTACTGTGTTAGCTTCTGCTATACGTCAACATGAATCAGGCATAGACACACGTATGTCCCTCCCTCCTGACCTCCCTCCCACCTCCCAACCCATCACTGCTCTAGGTCATCACAGGGTTTGAGCCCCACAGGGATTTTTACTTCTTTTACATAGTCTTAGACTATGCCCCGGGGCCTCAGGGTCTTCATACTTAAAAAATAAGTATCAGTACATTTTTCTGTTATGGAGTATTAAGTGATTATATAGACCATTTAGAACATAGACAACAGTTTTTATTAGTATTTTAAAAATATTTCCTTGGGGTTTCCCTGGTGATTCAGTGGGTAAGGACACTGCTTTGCAGTGCAAGGGACGCCGATTCGATCCCTGGCCTGGGAAGATCCCACGTGCCACGGAGCGGCTGGACCGATGTGTCCTACTACCGAGCCGGAGCTCTGGAGCACATGACCCCAGAGCTGGTGCTCTGCGACAGCAGAGGCCACCACGATGGGAGGCCCACACAGGCCAAAGAACAAAGATGGAAATAAATGAAAGACCAATAGAAGTGGTCAAAAATAAAAATTCCTTATTAATTTTTGGCTACACTGGGCCTTTGTTGCTGCATGGGGTTTCTCTAGTCGCAGTGAGCGGGGGTGACTCTCTGGTCATGGTGCCCAGGCTTCTCATCACAGTGACTTCTCTTGCTGCAGAGCACAGGCTCTAGAGCACAGGCTTCAGAAGCTGAGGCTCACGGGCATGTGGGATCTTGGTTCCCAGACCAGAGACTGAACCTATGTTCCATGCATTGGCAGGTACATTTTTAATTACTAGACCACCAGGGAAGTCCCAACAATAGTTTATAAAAGAAAGCGTTACTTCCACCGTAATAAAAAAAAAAATCACCTTCTTAATACTTCAGTGCGTTTCTATTGTCTTTCTCTTCAGAAAGGGGAGATAAGTGTATCCTATGACAAAGAGTCCAACACAACTTAGTGACTGAACCACAGAATGACAACAGTCACCTCATTGTAGACACGTTGAAAAGCATTTCTATATAAAAAGGAAAAGAAAAATGACACCCTGTATTTCTGCGTGACCATAAGCAGTGGTGACGTTTCAAGCACGCTCTGCTGTCATGGATAGATGCGCTTTGAAAATCACAGCGCCTGCTCTGATGCAGTTAATGGGCTTCTGCCAGAAGAGCAGTGAAAAAGTGAGGAGAAGAAAAATGACAAAATGTTCTAAGTCACACATATGAAGCTAAGCTCCTTAAAAATCCATCGGTGATGCAGACCTGTGTCCCAAGAATGCAGAACGGGTATTAGGAGCGACAGTTACATTACAAAGTTAACTACAATCACCACGGTTTTCCCAGGAAATTGTAAATTTATTGGTGTTGTGCTTGTCTTCTGTAGCAGAAAGGTTAACAGACAACCTTGTTTACAGGCAGTCAGGCCTTAGATCAAAAAAGGAACACTAACGTCAGGAAAGCTATTATGCCTATTGCTGAGGATTCTATTACTTTTTCCCCCAAAGAACCAGACTTTCCATTTGTGTAACAGCTATCACTGTTTTCTGCTACATCATAAGTAATACGTATTCATTGTAGCGTATTTTGAAAATATGGATGAGAAGGAAGAAGTTACAATCCTGTCAGCTAGATAATGTCATTAAAAATTTAAACGAGGGAATCCCCTGGTGGTCCACTGGTTAGGCCTCTGCACGCCCCCTGCTGAGGGGTTCAATCCCTGATCAGAGAACTAAGCTCCCACAGGCCACGTGGTGCAGCCAGAAAAAGAAAAACTGGATGTATATCACATCCTTCTAGACTTTGGCTTTGTAGGTTTTTCTTAAGAAGTAAAAGTGGGTTCATTGTGCATAATATTATGCATTTTGCTTTCTTTGTCTGAGGATGTATATCTTTCCATACTGTTAAATACTCTTTTCCAAACATTAGTGTTAATGTTGACCTAGTGTTCCATTTTATGGATTTAATATAGTTTATCCTATTGCTGGTCACTTCACTTATTTCCCAGTTTTTCATGACTATAAAAACACCCTTGGATTTCTTCTTTTTTTTTTTTTTTGCACATTTATGATTACCTCCTTGGGATTAATTTCAAGAAATTAAATTACTGGGTCGAAAAACATGTACATTTTCAAATACTTTGATACGTATTACCAAATGATTACCTCCTTGGGTCTAATTTAGAAAACCTTTTATACTTAACGTTTCAAGCACGCTCTGCTGTCATGGATAGATGCGCTTTGAAAATCACAGCGCCTGCTCTGATGCAGTTAATGGGCTTCTGCCAGAAGAGCAGTGAAAAAGTGAGGAGAAGAAAAATGACAAAATGTTCTAAGTCACACATATGAAGCTAAGCTCCTTAAAAATCCATCGGTGATGCAGACCTGTGTCCCAAGAATGCAGAACGGGTATTAGGAGCGACAGTTACATTACAAAGTTAACTACAATCACCACGGTTTTCCCAGGAAATTGTAAATTTATTGGTGTTGTGCTTGTCTTCTGTAGCAGAAAGGTTAACAGACAACCTTGTTTACAGGCAGTCAGGCCTTAGATCAAAAAAGGAACACTAACGTCAGGAAAGCTATTATGCCTATTGCTGAGGATTCTATTACTTTTTCCCCCAAAGAACCAGACTTTCCATTTGTGTAACAGCTATCACTGTTTTCTGCTACATCATAAGTAATACGTATTCATTGTAGCGTATTTTGAAAATATGGATGAGAAGGAAGAAGTTACAATCCTGTCAGCTAGATAATGTCATTAAAAATTTAAACGAGGGAATCCCCTGGTGGTCCACTGGTTAGGCCTCTGCACGCCCCCTGCTGAGGGGTTCAATCCCTGATCAGAGAACTAAGCTCCCACAGGCCACGTGGTGCAGCCAGAAAAAGAAAAACTGGATGTATATCACATCCTTCTAGACTTTGGCTTTGTAGGTTTTTCTTAAGAAGTAAAAGTGGGTTCATTGTGCATAATATTATGCATTTTGCTTTCTTTGTCTGAGGATGTATATCTTTCCATACTGTTAAATACTCTTTTCCAAACATTAGTGTTAATGTTGACCTAGTGTTCCATTTTATGGATTTAATATAGTTTATCCTATTGCTGGTCACTTCACTTATTTCCCAGTTTTTCATGACTATAAAAACACCCTTGGATTTCTTCTTTTTTTTTTTTTTTGCACATTTATGATTACCTCCTTGGGATTAATTTCAAGAAATTAAATTACTGGGTCGAAAAACATGTACATTTTCAAATACTTTGATACGTATTACCAAAGTCCCTCCAGAGACCTTAGCACTTGCCTTTGAAAAGGAGTCTCTGTTTTCCTGCTCTCTTAATTTTTTCTTAATCTTTGCCAATTTGGCAAGTGGAAAATAACACCTCATTACTGTTTTAATTTGCATCTGATTACTAATTGGTTTGACCATTTATAGGTCTATAAAGGCCTTTTGATTATTTTCATTTTTCCTGTGACATTTCTGTGCATGTCCTTGGCCTATTTTTCTATGAGATGTTTTCTGATTAGTTTATAAAAACTTCTTAGCTACTAAGAATCTGAATATATCTAAATAATTATGACATGTATTTTCCCTAATTTGTCATTTGCCTTTTCAGTATGTGTGACAGAAACATTTTCTGTCATATGGCAAACCTGTCTTACGATGTTCTGTTTAGGCTTTGGGGTGGAAAGGGTTAGGTAAATTATCTAACTTCCTAATGTCTCTACTAGCTCCTTTATAATTTTTACAAATAACACTTTAATCCATTTAGGTTTGTTTCAGTGTTTAATATGTGGAAACACTCTACATTTTGTCTCCAAATGGCTAGTGCATTGTTCCCATGTGGTTATTTCTCCACTGATTTGAAATGTCACCTTTATTAAGTTTTAATTCTCTTATATATCCAGGTCTATTTCTGGACTCTATTTTCTCCAAGGATTTGTCTGCCTATTTTTAAGCTAGTCTAATACTGATTTCATTGGTGTAGCTCTATCATGAGTTTCCATAAGAAAAACTTTAACAAAACTTCTGGCTCTTATTTCTTAAATAAACATAGAAATTATGTTTGTTAACATGTGCATATTAAAATTCCTTTTAGGATTTTTATTGTAAAAGCATTCAATTTTAAATTTGGACATAATGTGACATTTGAGCAAAACTCTGTTAAAAATATTTTAAATGGGCACCTTACAGCTCTGTGTTTATTCATGTCTGTAAGAATTTTATGTCACTTGGGGAAGTTTTGAGAGGACTCCTTTCCCACTGAGAGATGGCTATATATATATATATATATGTATGTATGTATATACATATATATTTATGTATGTATACACACACACTTTTCCATCATAGTTTATCACAGGATATTGATATGCAGTAGGCCATTGCTGTTTATCCATTCTAAATATACCACCAGTTTTTACTTTTGATTCATATTACTTGTGGAAAGATGAGGAAGTATTCTATGCTTCCTTCTGCATTGCCCCTTAAATCAGGACCTCTTCAGGCTGAAACATTTTTAGATAAACCTGTTCTTTTTTTTAAGTCTTTGGTTTGTAGTTTGGCTGTAAAAGACACTGAACAGGAGGTCCACCGCGTGCCTCCCTTTTATACAAGTGTGTGAACACAGCCCAACATCTGTCCGTCTGTCTGTATAGGAAGAGGGGGAGACGGGGATGGAGTCTCGCAGAGAGCATCGGGACATGGGACCTTCAGTGCCCCTTGGACTTGGTGACTGAGCCATGACTCACACTCACGTCCTTACTTTCAGATGGACTTGCTGGTGTATCTGGGCCACTGATGTTACGAAGTAGAAGTCAGCACTCTTAGCCTTTGTCATGGCTTTTGCCTTATGTTCCAGTAATTCTTTCACAAGTCGTAGGAGTTGGACGGTTCAGATTTCTGGACATTATACTAAAAGGAGTCCCTGCAACAGGACCATATGCTATAAAATGCTATCTCTTAACCATTTTAGTCTTGTGAACTCAAGTTTATCCCTTTCTGGAGCAAGTGGAACCTAGAAGGAAATTATCTTCTTGTCTGACGTAAGTTGGTGGAGTATCTGACGTTAAGAGGTGGGGCACCTCATTGTGTAAGTTGCCTTTATTTTTCTTGGAAATCACAACAGTGAGCTTCGGGCTTCCTTTAAGTCATTTTAATGTTAATATTGGTGGGTTTTTTTTTTTTTCCTACACATTACATCAGAGGAGGCTGTGCAGCTTCATTTCCCAGGAGCCTGGAAACTAGAGGGAGAAGGGAGGTAATCTCTTCAGTGTTAATAAACTTTTCACATTTAATGAGGAAGTGGCCCATAGAGATGGTGCACTCTGAGAAGATGCCTACCTACCAGATCAACTCTCTGGTGCCCTGAGAACTGCCCGGGAGACCATGGCTCCCAGACAGGACTACGCTTTAGGATAAAAAAAGAAAAAGAGGTTTCTGTGTCTTAGTAGATCTGATCATTTTTCAGATGTTGGCCTTAGCCTTTTCTTGTTGAGCTTCTACTGGGCTGGCCAAGCAGTTTCTTGGGGCTTGTCTGCAGTAGCGTATGGAAAAGCCCGAATGAACTCTTTGGCCAACCCGACACTCGCGGATTAAGACGAATCACAGTATGACCTCTTGCTGACGCCTTCCTGACTCTTCCAGGCAGAAAAGCCCTCTGCCGGCTGCATCTCCTTAGCATCGTGTCCACTTCTCCAGTAGAACGGTGACCCTTTTGTTGTTTCCTTTGTTCCTCTCACGGGACAGGATGGGGCCATTGTCACCTTCAACTTCGGTTCAAATCCCTGGAATCTGGAGCCATGCCTGGGACAAACGTGTGATTTCTCAGTTGATGTGTCCCGGTTGTAGAGATTGAAGGAAGAGCTTCTCCCCGAGATCCTTCTCTTTCTAAAGAAGGGCTGTCCTTTGCTTTCCAGTCATGTCATCAAGCCCCACTGTTGGATCTTCCAGCACGTCCTCCATCCTCCCGTTTTCCTCTTCCGTTTTTCCTGCTGTCAAACAGAAGAGTGCCTTTGCCCCTGTCATCAGGCCCCAAGGCTCCCCATCGCCCGCCTGTTCCAGTGGCAACGGAAATGGATTCAGAGGTAAGCAAGCAGTGGCGCCTTGGGAGTCCACGTGGTTCAGGTGCCCCGGGCTCCACATGGTGAGAGCAAGCAGCCTGGCATCCTTCTGTGGCTCTAGACACTGCCCTACAAGGAGACGCATTGCTGTTTTCATCACGGGACCAGCATGGGTTGTACAACTGGGCTAGTTCTCCACCCAAGGGCAAGGTGGGGCGGATAACAGAGAAGTTAGACAACTCTGCAGGGACACAGAATTAGCTATGGCAGGGCTGTGTATTAGTGGCTCAGATGGTGAAGAATCTGCCTACAGTGTGGGAAACCTGGGCTCGACGCCTGGGTCAGGAAGATCCCCTGGAGGAGGGCACAGCAACCCACTCCAGTATTCTTGCCTGGAAAATTCCATGAACAGAGGAGCCTGGTGGGCTACAGTCCATGGGGTTGCAAAGAGATACAACTGAGCGATTAACACACACACAGGGCCATATATACCCTCTAGGAGTGTCTGGACTCTCCAGACCTTGCCTTTTATTTATTTATTTATTTTTAAAAAATGGTTGGCTCTGCTGAGTCTTCACTGCTGCACCAGCTTTCTCCAGCTACAGTGAGGGAGGGCTCTAGTTTTGGTGGGAGGGCTTTTCGTTGCAGTGGCTTCTCTTGTTGCAGAGCACAGACCTAGAGGATTAGGGCCTTGGTAGTTGTGGCATAGGGGCCCAGAAGTTGTGGCTCCTTGGCTCTAGAGCTCACTAGCTATGGCACATTGGCTTTGCTCTAAGGCATGTGAGATCTTCCTGGACCAGGGATTTAACCCATGTCTCCTGCTTTGGCAGGCAGATTCTTCACCACTGAGCTACCAGAAAAGCCCTCCAGATCCTGCTTTTCACAGGATCACGTTTCCAGTTGATGTGTCCCGGTTGTAGAGATTGAAGGAAGAGCTTCTCCCCGAGATCCTTCTCTTTCTAAAGAAGGGCTGTCCTTTGCTTTCCAGTCATGTCATCAAGCCCCACTGTTGGATCTTCCAGCACGTCCTCCATCCTCCCGTTTTCCTCTTCCGTTTTTCCTGCTGTCAAACAGAAGAGTGCCTTTGCCCCTGTCATCAGGCCCCAAGGCTCCCCATCGCCCGCCTGTTCCAGTGGCAACGGAAATGGATTCAGAGGTAAGCAAGCAGTGGCGCCTTGGGAGTCCACGTGGTTCAGGTGCCCCGGGCTCCACATGGTGAGAGCAAGCAGCCTGGCATCCTTCTGTGGCTCTAGACACTGCCCTACAAGGAGACGCATTGCTGTTTTCATCACGGGACCAGCATGGGTTGTACAACTGGGCTAGTTCTCCACCCAAGGGCAAGGTGGGGCGGATAACAGAGAAGTTAGACAACTCTGCAGGGACACAGAATTAGCTATGGCAGGGCTGTGTATTAGTGGCTCAGATGGTGAAGAATCTGCCTACAGTGTGGGAAACCTGGGCTCGACGCCTGGGTCAGGAAGATCCCCTGGAGGAGGGCACAGCAACCCACTCCAGTATTCTTGCCTGGAAAATTCCATGAACAGAGGAGCCTGGTGGGCTACAGTCCATGGGGTTGCAAAGAGATACAACTGAGCGATTAACACACACACAGGGCCATATATACCCTCTAGGAGTGTCTGGACTCTCCAGACCTTGCCTTTTATTTATTTATTTATTTTTAAAAAATGGTTGGCTCTGCTGAGTCTTCACTGCTGCACCAGCTTTCTCCAGCTACAGTGAGGGAGGGCTCTAGTTTTGGTGGGAGGGCTTTTCGTTGCAGTGGCTTCTCTTGTTGCAGAGCACAGACCTAGAGGATTAGGGCCTTGGTAGTTGTGGCATAGGGGCCCAGAAGTTGTGGCTCCTTGGCTCTAGAGCTCACTAGCTATGGCACATTGGCTTTGCTCTAAGGCATGTGAGATCTTCCTGGACCAGGGATTTAACCCATGTCTCCTGCTTTGGCAGGCAGATTCTTCACCACTGAGCTACCAGAAAAGCCCTCCAGATCCTGCTTTTCACAGGATCACGTCACTACTTCCCTTAAGGTGCCTGACCACCAGAGCAGGTGCTGCATGGTGATTGAAAAGTGGAAGTGTTAGTTGCTCAGTCGGGTCCAACTCTTTTCCACCCCATGGACTGTAGCCCATGAGGCTCTTCTGTCCATGGAGTTCTGCAAGCAAGAATACTGGAGTGGTTAGCCATATCCTCCTCCAGGGGATATTCCTCACTCAGGGATTGAACCCAGGTATCCCACATTGGCACAAATGGACAAGGTCCATCAAAAGCAACCAGCAAGTTCTGAAAATTCTGGTTTCGTGCCGGTGAAATTGATAGCAGGTGCCCAATCGGGGTGGGGTAGGGAAGATAGAATAGAGATATACCATACCTAAAAACAAGCATTAGTATCACCTGTCAGGCCTGTTCTTCAGCAATGTCCTAAAGTACAACATGACGTAACACACATGTGATGAGTACGTGAGAATCTAATCATCTCCCTGTGCACAGGAGGCAGTGGATGGCGGGAGAGCAAACTGGAAACTGCTGAACGCTGGACAGCCTGATGCCCCACATTATGTTTAGGCTGCTCCTCGCATCTTGATATGAAAACATTCGTGACCAGCAGTGGTTGATAAAACCAAAGAGGGCAGAGGTTCGGGTCACCCCTCGTGGAACAAAGCCTGTGTGGTCAGCAGAGCCTTGATGGACTGTGCTGGCCTTCGAACGGCTTCTGCCTGGTGGCTTTAGGATTGCACTGGGGTTCCCCAACTCCCAGGGGCTTCTCTAGCTGGGGCTGAACACGCCTCCTGTCTCTCACCTGCCACTCCCAACCGTTAGCGCAGTGGTGCTTCCCTGAGTCCAGTGACTTGACAGACAAACTGTGAAATGAGAGCTGAAAACCCAGCCCTCAGAAGAGCCCATGAACAATCTTTTGCTTCAAACAGGACAAAGCAGCTGGGCCACTCAGTGTGGGAATAGTTGGAAACATCAGTATATTTGAAGGGAATATATATATATATATATATATAGCTTTTCATCCAGATGTCAAATTCAGCAAGAAGCAGGCTGAGTCTGTAGCTAAGCATCTCCACCTGCCATGTCTCTCATCAAAGACCAGTGCTTTCTAGCATAGCATGAGGGGACATGGCCAGAACTTTCCCCATAATGGCATTACCTTCAGACTAGGATAGGAGAATAGTCGAGGAATTTTTTTAAATTTATTTTTAATTGAAGGAGGCTGCTTTACAATATTGTGTTGGTTCCTGCCATACATCAACATGGATCAGCCATAGGTGTACATATGTCCCTTTTTTTTTTTTTTTTTTTTGCGGGGGGCCACTTCTATTGGTCTTTCATTTATTTATTTTCATCCATCTTTGTTCCTTGGCTTGTGTGGGCCTCTCATGGCAGTGGCCTCTCTCATCGCAGAGCACTGGCTCTGGGCGCATGTGCTCCATAGCTCTGGCTTGCTAATTGGACACATCGGTCTAGCTGCTCCACGGCACATGGGATCCTCCCAGGCCAGGGATCGAACCAGCACCCCTTGCACTACAAGGCAGTGCCCCTACCCACTGGACCATCAGGGAAGCCCCGTATGTCCCTTCTTAAACCTGCCCCCACTCCTTTAGGTTGTCACAGAGCCCTGGTTTGAGTTCCCTGAGTCATACAGAAAATTCCCACTGGATGTCTGTTTTACATATGACAGTATATATGTTTCTATATCTTGCTAGAGTATAGGTGACTCAGTGATAAAGAATCTACCTTCCAATGCAGGAGATGCGGGCTTGATCCCTGGGTTGGGAAGATCCCTAGAGGAGGAAACAGCAACCCACATCAGTAGTCTTGCCTGGGAAATCCAATAGACCAAGGAGCCTGACAGGCTACAGTCTATGGGGTCAAAGAGTTGCATACAACTGAGCAACTAAAACAGCAGCTGATTCACAATTAGTTTTAGGTTGAACCGCAAAGGAACTCAGCCATACATATACATGTATCCATTTTACCCCAAACTCCTGTCCCATCCAGCCCAGCAGAGGATGCCTGACAGAGGATGCCCTCCAGAAGCCTTCACTCCCGTTTTCCTCACTGGGACCAGGTGACGTGTAGTTCAAGGTCCAGCATCAACAGGTGTTCAGTTGGTGCTGAGAAGGAGAGGGCCAAGCTGACCTTGAATGCACTGCCCATGGTTACTGAATGAAGGGATCCTGGGGTTGTGGCGGCTGAATGGCAGATGCTCCATCTCTTTAGGGACAGACAATGGGAAAGTGAAAGTGTGGTCTAAGGAGAAGCCTGCAAATCACAGACAGAGAGCAAAGTTCTTCTTTTCACCTGCTGTAAGCAGGGGTGGTCTTAGTCAACCACGGAGCAACTGCACAGTCAACACTCCCCAAGATGTGCTGACCACGCCTGGACCCCATGTGCAAGATACTGGACCAGGCACTTTACGTGAAGTGTCTTGTTGCAGCATCCTGTGACCAGAGGCCTAGGCCGTACTGTACCCACCATATCTAGTTAAGGAGCTCACCCAGGGCTGCACCGCCAGTGACCGATGACTTGAACTGAGTCATTCTGACCCCAGAGCCCGTGCTCTGCCATGACTGCTGTCTCTCCAGGGACAGAAATATTCATAGTATCGTTCCTCTCTTCACCATTTGCCCATACCTACTTTGCACCTAAACCGAAGACGGATTATTATGTTCCCGTGAAAGGTCAGAGTGAAAAAGAAATTGGCTAACGTGCACTTAAGCATTCCCCCAATTAACTTCTGCTTTCTGTCTGAGCTTCCTTGGTGGCTCATACGGTAAAGAACCTGCCTGCAATGCAGTAGACCAGGGTTCAATCCATAGGCTGGAAAGATTGCCTGGAGAAGGAAAAGCTACCCACTCCAGTATTCTTGCCTGGAGAATCCCATGGACAGAGGAGCCTGGCGGGCTGCAGTCCGCAGAGTCATACACGACTGAGCGAATTTCACTTCCACTTTCTGTCTGTTGCTGATGATTTCGTTTTTAAAAAAACAGTTTTTTATTTTATATTGGAGTATAGCTGATTACCTATGTTGGGACTGCTTCAGGTGAACCGGGAAGGGACTCAGCCATACATGTTCATATATCAGTTTTTCCGCAAACTCCCCTCCCATCCAGACTGCCATATGACACTGAGCAGAGCTCTCCGTGCTATACAGTAAGTCCTTGTTGGTTATCCATTTTCAGTACGGCAGTGTGACAGATGTGTCCACACTAGCAATGGTTTCTACAGGCAAGAAGTCAGGGTCACCACAGAGCAGGGTCCAGCCCACCGAGTGCCCGAAAGGATACCAGGAAGAAGGAAAATGCATGAAGTCTGTTGTTCTGCAGACCTGCAGTGGATCTTGTTCCTAGAGAGGCTCTGCTCTTTTAATAAGCTCTTTAGATAACTCTCTTGAGGACTCAGGAAAAAGAAGGGGCTGTTGAGGCTGAAGTGTGATAGACAAGTTAAAGTTGAAAACGTGAGCCCCAAACCTACTGCTGGGGAGCACTGCATACCCTGTTCATCTTCCCACCTCTCACCTCATTTATCAGGCATTCACTGTTGATGAGTATAGATTGTCAAGATAATATTATTCACTAGGTGCCAGATTCATTTTTCAACTCCCTCAAGGAAAAAAAAAAAAAAAAAAAAAAAAAACACTAGACTAAAAAAAAACCCTCCTACACTCTGGGATAATTACCAGAGTTGCTATATCTTCAAATCATCAGGGAGTGTCCAGAATTGTACTGCCTTTATTGAAAAGTTACATCGATTCAATATATAGTAATACAGGCAAAAATAATTAAGGTTTTGCTAGCTGTGTAAGACCTTAATCCGGATCTCACAAACATTCAATAAAGGCTGTATGGGCAGGGAAATAGACGGCTGGCAGTTTTGCCTGAGAAGACAAGCTGGTATGGAGAGAAGGGGTAGAGAGGGAGGAGGGGGGAGGGGAAGGGTAGGAAAGAGATGTTGGAAGAAGCAAGGAGAATTTTGGCCCTTTGCTTGTAAGCCTAGTGAACAGCACTCAGCAAAACGCATCTGTGATGTCTGATTAGCCCCCTAGGTGAGGCTTCAACAATAAAACTCAAAGGATTAAATTCTAGATACAGTGAGACATCTGGACATGAGGAAACTACTCCAGAATTCAAAAGTACCTATGTTGGGACTGCTTCAGGTGAACCGGGAAGGGACTCAGCCATACATGTTCATATATCAGTTTTTCCGCAAACTCCCCTCCCATCCAGACTGCCATATGACACTGAGCAGAGCTCTCCGTGCTATACAGTAAGTCCTTGTTGGTTATCCATTTTCAGTACGGCAGTGTGACAGATGTGTCCACACTAGCAATGGTTTCTACAGGCAAGAAGTCAGGGTCACCACAGAGCAGGGTCCAGCCCACCGAGTGCCCGAAAGGATACCAGGAAGAAGGAAAATGCATGAAGTCTGTTGTTCTGCAGACCTGCAGTGGATCTTGTTCCTAGAGAGGCTCTGCTCTTTTAATAAGCTCTTTAGATAACTCTCTTGAGGACTCAGGAAAAAGAAGGGGCTGTTGAGGCTGAAGTGTGATAGACAAGTTAAAGTTGAAAACGTGAGCCCCAAACCTACTGCTGGGGAGCACTGCATACCCTGTTCATCTTCCCACCTCTCACCTCATTTATCAGGCATTCACTGTTGATGAGTATAGATTGTCAAGATAATATTATTCACTAGGTGCCAGATTCATTTTTCAACTCCCTCAAGGAGAAAAAAGAAAAAAAAAAAAAAAAACACTAGACTAAAAAAAAACCCTCCTACACTCTGGGATAATTACCAGAGTTGCTATATCTTCAAATCATCAGGGAGTGTCCAGAATTGTACTGCCTTTATTGAAAAGTTACATCGATTCAATATATAGTAATACAGGCAAAAATAATTAAGGTTTTGCTAGCTGTGTAAGACCTTAATCCGGATCTCACAAACATTCAATAAAGGCTGTATGGGCAGGGAAATAGACGGCTGGCAGTTTTGCCTGAGAAGACAAGCTGGTATGGAGAGAAGGGGTAGAGAGGGAGGAGGGGGGAGGGGAAGGGTAGGAAAGAGATGTTGGAAGAAGCAAGGAGAATTTTGGCCCTTTGCTTGTAAGCCTAGTGAACAGCACTCAGCAAAACGCATCTGTGATGTCTGATTAGCCCCCTAGGTGAGGCTTCAACAATAAAACTCAAAGGATTAAATTCTAGATACAGTGAGACATCTGGACATGAGGAAACTATTCTACCAGGTTCCAAGAATGTAAAAATTGGGTGGGTTCCTCACCTGAAAGCCAAGGCCAAGGCCAGAAGGGTGCATTTGGCGGCTTGATTTCTCCACATTGTGCTGCTCCTGCTGTGTGTTTCACATCGAGGGGAAACCTTGAACCTGATGCCGCTCATCCAGCCATCTTCCATATCCTCTTAATCTGATGGACGCTGCACTAGGGACTAGGATGGATGGACGGACTAGGGTGCTGGACATTACACTTGGATTATGGGTGAAGAGTAGAGACTGGGGTGACTCCTAAATTAGGAAATGAATTAAGTCTTCTGCTCTGGTGGCTCAACATCCTTTAGTGAAGGGCATCACATACACTAAGTGATTAGTGTTAGTCGTGTATAACTCTTTGCAACCATGGACTGTAGCCCACCAGGCTCCTCTGTCCATGGGATTTTGTAGGTGAGAATACTGGAGAGGGCTGCCATGCCCTCCTCCAGGGGATCTTCCTGACCCAGGGATCGAACCCGGGTCTCCCTCATCACAGGCGGATTCTCTACTGTCTGAGTCACCAGGGAAGCCCCTCACAGAGGGTGCTGCAGCCCACTGGAGAATGAGCCAGTTAGGAAAAAGAAGACTCATCCCACTTCAGCTCGAATGGATAGAAACCTAGGATGGGTGGAAAGTACAGTTTGTTATACATGCTGCCTCGTGAGTCACTCAATAGGTTTGGCACCTGGAATTTACTTCCCTCTTCCAGCTAAGTGATTTGAAACCATATAACATAGAACTTATTTTTGTCTAATAATGAAAAATCGATTACATATATATTACAATTTAGTTTTTACACGGTTATGCTTATTATGTCATGTCTACAAAGCATTGATATAAAACATGATTCTTGGCCTCCCAAGCTAAACTTGAATAAGCTCTGTGTTAACGATCCGTGACTTGGGAAGGCTTCAGGGCCTCTCGGTGACTGTCTGCTAGATCAGTGTGGTGCTCAGTGGCTCAGCCATGTCCACCCCATGGACTGACTGCAGTCCACCAGGCTCCTCTGTCCATGGGATTCGCCAGGCAAGACGACTGGAGTGGGCTGCCATCTCCTTCTCGAGGGGATCTTCCCAACCCAGGGATCAAACCTGAGTCTCCCGTTTGGCAAGTGGATTCTTTACCCCTGAGCCACCAGGGACCTGGGGACAGTGGGTTCCCATGTCAGCTGAGGGCACCACTGCCCTGGACTATACCAGACTGCCCCTCTCTCTGGGTTCCAGACTTTAAAGTGAAGAGTCTCTAGGTCTCACGCTTGTGTCTGCTCTTTCCCTGCAGCCATGACTGGACTTGTCGTGCCTCCGATGTAAAGAAGAGGAAGAACTGCTTTCTTGGAGCACAAAACCACTTCCTCTGATGGACCAATAATCAAGAAAGCCCTGGGAGCTCCCTGCGGAGAGCTGGGCCCGCTGTGGACACGATGGACAGATCTGGCTTTGCAAGGAGCCGCCTCTTCCCTGGTCTCCTGCTTCTCGTGTAGCGCTGATGGCAGCTACACAAACTGACCCTCTTGGGAACAAGGACAAAAGATGTCATTGACGTAGTCAGTGCTAAGAGCAGAAATGCAGTTCTTTGTTACGAACATTAAGAGAACCACCTTCCTATGTTTGTAAAATATTTAAGAAAAAAATTGGCAAACGATTCATGCTTAATATTTTGGATACTATTTGTTTTTCTTTGTAGGAAAAAAAAAGTTGAAAGTTTCTATTTTCTATGAAGCCTTTCAGATACCAATTTAGTTTATGCAGAAAAAAAATTTGAACAAAACAGGGTACCAGCATGAAAGACTTTCTTAAAACGAAACCTGAATCGAATGATGAAATGTGGTTGTATGTGTGTTTGCTTATAGTTTAATCTCCTTAAAAAACAAACAAAAAAAAATGGGAAATTTTAAAATGTTTTACAATTATTTAAATAAATAAATGTGTAACTTATTGTAAGTAGAGGTAGAAATTCAGACCTTTCTGGAAGAGAGAATTTCTCTTCCTAATGTAAAATGGAAGTGATGCAAACATGTAGTAACCAGTTTAAAAGGTGTGTGATTATTACTGCAGTTACTTACTAGCTTTTTATCCCCATCCCGCATCCCCCTTTCTCCATCATTTTATTGACCCGCAGGCAAGAACACGTACCGTATGGAAAACCACTTGGTGCAGAGACAAAGATGCAAGTCCATGCACATACACAAATACTCAAGCTCATCCACTCATCCCCAGCTCCGTCTGCTTTCTGATAGTCTACATGTCCCTTTTGGTATTCACTCTTTGTGAATATATAATTTTTAAAAAGTCATATGAGTTCTCAGCATGCTTCCCTGAGACGTACAGAGAATTCTCTGTCTCAGTGTGTCCCTGGCTTTGCAACCCCGGGGAAAGGCAGGGCTCACCTTAAAAGACGGCCAGAGCCACTTGACTTCCCCCACCCCCTGGCCCCTGCGGAGTCTTTCCAGTCAGGGCCCCCCGTGCCTTCCTCCCTGGTCACCTGGCCAGCACAGAGGGGGGAGTCCCACAGAGCTTCGCAAACAGGGGTTGAAGAAATGACTCTTGTTTCTTGGACTCCTCATCAACAATATTAGAATGTCCACATCCTTTCTTCTCACTGCAGATTCCCCTTTGAAGGCATTAAACTCAACTGAAAAAAAAAAATACGGATCCAACTTGACACAGTTTCCAGGCAAGAATATGATCTTGAAAGTCTGTGTGATGCTGGAGATCTTCCCAGACTTATCTCAATGGCCCATAAGGTTGTCTTTTTTTTTTTTCCAGGCCGGGGTTCTCTTTGTTGACCCAAGGACGCCATAGTATAGGCTATACACAGACTTTAGTTTGGGATTCTTGGTAGGGGTTCCAATTAGGAATGGATGCAGCTCTCCCAGAAAAACATCTTTTTGCATTGGAGCCAAGTTGAGACCACATCATAAACTCTCCCTCCCTTCTGTTCACCCGCACCTATTCAACCCTCTGTGGTCGTATTTGCCTTTATTCTAGAACTACCCAATATGACCCAAATGTTATTTCTACGCACATGATAATCCAGGAGTTTGGAAACCTGGCATGCTTCTTTCCTACGGACTGTCCCTCATAGTCAGGGCCTAAAGCACCAAAAACAACAACAGGGAAACATACAAGAAAACGTTCCCCAGTGAAAACCGTAAGAGGAAGAGTGTGAGAGATCACCATCCAAAAGTGAAGGCAGAACGAAATTCAGCATGTGGAGACCTGGATTCCAGCCAATCCAACATAAGGAAATGTTTTTTTAAGTAGCATTGCTTTTAGAATCTGTGAATTTTGCGCTTGCATGAAGATGAGTAACGTACTGTCTTCAAACATGATTGTAGAATTTCTCGGTCGCTTCACATTGAAAAATGCGTGTAACTAAATACCAGACATCCTTGACCATTCAGCTAGAACCTTGGCAGCGACAGTTCTATTTAAGTGTACAAATGTGTGTAAGGATAATGTTTAGTGTACTAATAAATTAAAAAACAAAGCTACTCTGTCCTCTTTAGTCATTGCTGTTAAATCATTCTGGTTCCCGGTAACTTTTGTGCCACGTGGAAGAAGTATTCCTATAGGTAACTACAAGTTCGATCCTATCTTTGTAAAAGGAGCTGTGTTAAGATTTTTCATTTAAAGGGACACTTTGCTGCATTATTTATCTCATTTTTTTTTGTTACAGCATCGTATTCTGCCCCAGTTTTTCTTTGCACATTCCAATATGCATGGTTTAAAAACCATCCCCTTCTCTTAACTTTTGTACAGTAAGGTCTCATTTTCAAACTGTATAGTTTCCTTTTATCGTTTCTGCTTTGTCAGTTATATACAGTATAAAGTTGCTATGCACAGAGCTTTTTGTAAAGACAGCTTTTTGTTTACTGTTTTTAATGGTCTTACTTATGAAAGAATATCTTGTTTGTAAAATGAATATGTCTACTTCAGTTTTAAACTTTAAATTATCCTAACAAAAAATAAAATTTTTGTACTGTAAAAATAATTGGAACCTGGCCATTTTTTTTCTTTTTCTGGAAATGGAAAAAAACTCGAGTTTGGGATTTATTCTTTCTTTGGGGATGGATTTATTCTTAAGCTTGGGGATTTTTCTCATGGCTGCTAGTCTCTGAGCTCTTATTAGGGAAATCTTACCACAGCTTTTGCCTACATGGAAGTGTTCTGTGCTACTGACATGGAGGAGAGGCTAGACATGACTTCAGGTAGTTTTCTGTTTATATATTTATTTATGTATGCACATACTAAATCATTTCATTCATGTCTGACTCTTTGCGAACCCATGGACCCGCCAGGCTCCTCTGTCCATGGAATTCTCCAGGCAAAAATAGTGGAGTGGGTTGCCATTTCCTCCTCCAGGGGATCTTCCTGATCCAGGTATTGAACCCACATCTCTTACTTCTCCAGCACTGACAGGCGAGTTCTTGCTTATTAGCGCCACCTGGGTATTTATGTATCCATCTAGTAAAATTCCTTCATAAAACCCCAAATAATCCTACTTCTAACGCTGAACTTTGGCTATACAGAATTCTTAGGGTAGGTGGGTAATCTATTTAGATTTGAAACTGCAAAACTGAACAAATGTTAAAGGTGATGCATCAGGCACTGGGTGAAGAACTGGAAGCTGGGCACAGACATGATGCTCGGTTTTTGAACACAGGAAGAGAGCAAGTCACAGATTTCTGGAAGGAAATCATTCGTGGAAAACAGCTCGTACAGGAAAACAAAAGCATGGATAGAGCCCAGAGAAGACCCCAGTCACAGAGAGGTGGCATGGTCAGACAAGGTCCCATGGGAGCGGGGCAGAGCTGGATGGGGCCTTCAGAGGTGGGAGGAATGTTGCCAGCAGAGGCTGGCCATGAGCACTGCAGAGGGGAAGGCCTTCATGACAAAGATGAGTAAAGGGAAACTCACAGACCCCGTTCAGGAGAATGGTTCTTCCACCAAACTATTCACAAGCTGACTCAAAACAGGATGAGCTGATTTCTCTCTACAAGGGTACAGAGACCAGCAAGCCATCGAAACTGTGGATGAGATGCTATTCCTTTTTATTTTTTAAGATTTTTTTTGATATCGACAATTTCCTTTCTGAATTTGTTATGATATTACTTCTGTTTTATGTTTGGCTTTTATGTTTCATGTTTGAGGCATGTGAGATCTTAGCTCCCTGACCAGGGATCCAGTCCACATCCCCTGCATTGGAAGGCAAAGTCTTAAGCACTGGATTAGCAGGGGTAGCCTGGATGAGATGTTATCTCTAAGTACTATTCTGAGAAAGTGACTGGGTTTTGCTTTTCTCCTCATGTGTGTGTCTGTGTGTTTGCTCAGTTGCTCAGTCATGTCCGACTCTTTGCAACTCCATGGTCTCAACCCAGCAACTTATTCAAGATTACATGACAAAGCACATGCACAACTAAGGATCTATATCTATCTATCTATCTACCTATCTATCTATCTATCTATCTATGTACCATTGTTATTATGACTAAAAGAAAACATATATGTACACTAAAGGATGTTAGCTCCATGAGTGATATTTTTCTGGTTTTGGTCTGTTTACTGTATACTCAGCACTTAGAATAGTACTTAGTGCTGAGCAGGGCTCGAGGTGGCGCTAGTAATATCGCTTTTTGAACTTTGGCTATACAGAATTCTTAGGGTAGGTGGGTAATCTATTTAGATTTGAAACTGCAAAACTGAACAAATGTTAAAGGTGATGCATCAGGCACTGGGTGAAGAACTGGAAGCTGGGCACAGACATGATGCTCGGTTTTTGAACACAGGAAGAGAGCAAGTCACAGATTTCTGGAAGGAAATCATTCGTGGAAAACAGCTCGTACAGGAAAACAAAAGCATGGATAGAGCCCAGAGAAGACCCCAGTCACAGAGAGGTGGCATGGTCAGACAAGGTCCCATGGGAGCGGGGCAGAGCTGGATGGGGCCTTCAGAGGTGGGAGGAATGTTGCCAGCAGAGGCTGGCCATGAGCACTGCAGAGGGGAAGGCCTTCATGACAAAGATGAGTAAAGGGAAACTCACAGACCCCGTTCAGGAGAATGGTTCTTCCACCAAACTATTCACAAGCTGACTCAAAACAGGATGAGCTGATTTCTCTCTACAAGGGTACAGAGACCAGCAAGCCATCGAAACTGTGGATGAGATGCTATTCCTTTTTATTTTTTAAGATTTTTTTTGATATCGACAATTTCCTTTCTGAATTTGTTATGATATTACTTCTGTTTTATGTTTGGCTTTTATGTTTCATGTTTGAGGCATGTGAGATCTTAGCTCCCTGACCAGGGATCCAGTCCACATCCCCTGCATTGGAAGGCAAAGTCTTAAGCACTGGATTAGCAGGGGTAGCCTGGATGAGATGTTATCTCTAAGTACTATTCTGAGAAAGTGACTGGGTTTTGCTTTTCTCCTCATGTGTGTGTCTGTGTGTTTGCTCAGTTGCTCAGTCATGTCCGACTCTTTGCAACTCCATGGTCTCAACCCAGCAACTTATTCAAGATTACATGACAAAGCACATGCACAACTAAGGATCTATATCTATCTATCTATCTACCTATCTATCTATCTATCTATCTATGTACCATTGTTATTATGACTAAAAGAAAACATATATGTACACTAAAGGATGTTAGCTCCATGAGTGATATTTTTCTGGTTTTGGTCTGTTTACTACTGTATACTCAGCACTTAGAATAGTACTTAGTGCTGAGCAGGGCTTCGCAGGTGGCGCTAGTGGTAAAGAACTCACTGCCAGTGCAGGAAACATGAGAGACATGGGTTTGATCTCTGGGTCAGGAAGATCCCCTGGGAAGGAAATGGTAACCCACTCCAATATTCTTGCCTGGAGAATCCCATGGGCAGAAAAGCCATAGAGTCACATAGAGTCAGACACAACTGAAGAAACTCAGCACGCACACATTGAGCAGGCAGCACTCAGTAAAAAATGGACAACTGAATGAACGCATAAAATGTGTACACAGGACAGAGGCTCAATGAATTAGAAACCACAGCTTCAGCATGGTCTTTACAGGCTCAGGTCTGCACCCCAGCTCTCCCACTTGCCCGTACAAGGATGGAACTCTCGTGGAAACTCAGCACTCCCTGGTTCATCATCTTTGAAAAAGCAAAACTAGAGCACCTGGTCTTGCTTTGGAATCAGCCACCATCCACCTCTCCCACGGTGCCAGTTGCTTCTCAGACAGGAGCTAAGAAGGGAAATACTCGGAGCACAGGGTTCAGCCCAGTCTGTTTTGGGGATAAAAGAGTGAACAGTACTGAGACCATTATTTGGCCATGGATTCCCTTTGAGCCAACAGTAAAAATTAGGGTAGAACAACAGGCCCCATGCCCAGGAAACACTAGCACCCTGCGTCTCTGGGAGTGGTACACCCAAGAGAAGCTACAGTCCCGGTTCTTTTTAAGCAACAAAACAAAACAAAACAGAGTCAAGGATGTGTGGCCCAATCACTGGTCTAAAGAAGAATTTTTTATCACAGACCAGAACAGCTGGTGTGTCTTGAATCTGACTTCTGAGGACAAAGCAAGCATTGTTTTCGATTCCAGATTTTCACAAGTCCAAGAGTTTGAACCCACAAAAACCTGCTATTAAGACAAGAATGAGAACAGAATGACTTCCAGAATCAAATCCAAATAAACATTTACCATTTCTGCACCAAGCAAGAGCAGAAAAGTTGCACAGAGCTCCAAGTACCTCAAAGACTGTGACTACCATAAATTTAAAATATTAGCCATCAAAGATGAATAACTTGGTGCTACTGAGAATAATGACAAATGACTAATACAGTGACAATGCTAGTCCATTCTAGACACTGTGGAGCCACAGAAAGAGTGTGAGCTCTGGAGATGAGCAGACCTGAGGACAAAGTCCACCTCCTGCCTTACGATAACTGTAGAACTATCCAAAAATTATCCTACATTTTCTCCCTCTGTAAAAAGAGTGCTAAGAAGACCTTCCTGCCAAGATGGAGGTTTTGAAATAAAATAATGAAGGTAAACGTGTCAGCTCTAAACAGTTTTGCTTCCTTCTCCTTGGTGGTGGTTTAGTCGCTAAGTCATGTCTGACTCCTGGGACCCCATGGACTGTAGCCCTCCAGGTTCCTCTGTCCATGGGATTCTCCAGACAAGAATACTGGGGTGGGTTGCCAGTTTCAATAAACATCAACATGTGTTTATCTGGAAACCCACCATCACCCTTTCCCTATACCGCCTCCCTGGCAGCCCAGAAAGGATTATTCATTAGTCCGTGTTTGTGAAACACTTGGAAGATGGAAGTGCTGGGTGTGGAACAGCGCCACTTACCTCACAATGCATAAGCCAGCTGCTCCTTCAAGTGGACCTCCTCACGACATAAGGGACTCCAAATATATGTGTTCTCATCATCCAAACAGCCCAGTCTGTTTTGGGGATAAAAGAGTGAACAGTACTGAGACCATTATTTGGCCATGGATTCCCTTTGAGCCAACAGTAAAAATTAGGGTAGAACAACAGGCCCCATGCCCAGGAAACACTAGCACCCTGCGTCTCTGGGAGTGGTACACCCAAGAGAAGCTACAGTCCCGGTTCTTTTTAAGCAACAAAACAAAACAAAACAGAGTCAAGGATGTGTGGCCCAATCACTGGTCTAAAGAAGAATTTTTTATCACAGACCAGAACAGCTGGTGTGTCTTGAATCTGACTTCTGAGGACAAAGCAAGCATTGTTTTCGATTCCAGATTTTCACAAGTCCAAGAGTTTGAACCCACAAAAACCTGCTATTAAGACAAGAATGAGAACAGAATGACTTCCAGAATCAAATCCAAATAAACATTTACCATTTCTGCACCAAGCAAGAGCAGAAAAGTTGCACAGAGCTCCAAGTACCTCAAAGACTGTGACTACCATAAATTTAAAATATTAGCCATCAAAGATGAATAACTTGGTGCTACTGAGAATAATGACAAATGACTAATACAGTGACAATGCTAGTCCATTCTAGACACTGTGGAGCCACAGAAAGAGTGTGAGCTCTGGAGATGAGCAGACCTGAGGACAAAGTCCACCTCCTGCCTTACGATAACTGTAGAACTATCCAAAAATTATCCTACATTTTCTCCCTCTGTAAAAAGAGTGCTAAGAAGACCTTCCTGCCAAGATGGAGGTTTTGAAATAAAATAATGAAGGTAAACGTGTCAGCTCTAAACAGTTTTGCTTCCTTCTCCTTGGTGGTGGTTTAGTCGCTAAGTCATGTCTGACTCCTGGGACCCCATGGACTGTAGCCCTCCAGGTTCCTCTGTCCATGGGATTCTCCAGACAAGAATACTGGGGTGGGTTGCCAGTTTCAATAAACATCAACATGTGTTTATCTGGAAACCCACCATCACCCTTTCCCTATACCGCCTCCCTGGCAGCCCAGAAAGGATTATTCATTAGTCCGTGTTTGTGAAACACTTGGAAGATGGAAGTGCTGGGTGTGGAACAGCGCCACTTACCTCACAATGCATAAGCCAGCTGCTCCTTCAAGTGGACCTCCTCACGACATAAGGGACTCCAAATAGATGTGTTCTCATCATCCAAAAACCAATGTGGGCGTCTTTGGGAAAAAGGCTGTGCCTGCCTGCCATGCTGCAGCCAGTTCTGTGCAGCTGGCAGGCATTTCTGGAGATACAGTATTAGAGATAAACTGTTAATAGCCTGGGTGATGAGAAACCAATGAAAAGAGGTTAAAAGTTTATTTAATTGAAATCTACAAATCACCCTGCGCTCCTTTTAGTGACCATCTGACCAACATGAAGGGTATCTGAGCCATTTTGGTTTCACATCGTTTTGTTGCCCTTGCAGATCTTGGAAAATAGGAATGGAAAAACGGAACTCAATTCTACATGGATAAAAGCAGCATTCCTTAAGCTTGGGGCTTCCCAGGTGACTCAGGGATAAAGTACTTGCTTGCCGATGCTAGAGATGCTAGAGATGCAGGTTCAATCCCCAAGTCAGGAGAATCCCCTGGAGAAGAAAATGGCAGCCCACTCCAGTATTCTTGCCTGGAAAATCCCATGGACAGAGGAGCCTGATGGGCTACAGCCCATGGGGTTGCAAAGAGTTGGACAAAACGGAGCCCACACATCAAGCTGGACTGATAAATTCCTGCGAGAGGAGTGTGATGTCTTATGGGATGAAGTGGTAGTTGCAACTCCCTAACGCTAATGTCTAATATTTGGTTCAGATTTGCTCCTGGTTACAAGGAAAGATTTCAGCTAAACAGCCAGCCATTACTGGGAATCAATGTTGTTAACAGTCCATTTATTGATTTCACAATTTTGATAGTTTTTGTTTTATGAATTATTTTTATTTAAAACAGCATCTACAAATTTAATCTTAAATTTTGGTTTAGCATAAGAAATTTAGTATTAGATGTTAGAGTTCTATGTAAATTTTAACACAATTTCCATATAAAGCATTTAAGAAACAATGTGACCTTTTACGGGGCTTCCCAGTGGCACTAGTGGTAAAGAATCTGCCTGCCAATGCAGGAGACTAAGAGACAGGAGTCTGATCTCTGGGTTGGGAAGATTCCCTGGAGAAGGGCAAGGCAACTCACTCCATGATTCTTGTCTGGAGAATCCCATGGACAGAAGAGCCTGGCAAGCTATAGAGTTGCAAAGAGCTGGACATGACTGAAGCGATCTTGCACACATGTGACCTTTTAAATATTTTTTTTCTAAGGGCATTACTTGAACTTGAGAAGCACTGGACTGGAGCGATGAGAATGGGGAAGAAAAGTAAACTACAAATTGGTCATCATTTCTTGAGTAATCAAGACTTGGTCAAATGTTAATTCCTATGTTTTGAAATCCAGCACTGATAGAAAGAAATCTCCATGTATTATTCCAGTATTTCATTTTTGCTTCTGAATTATGTTATTATCCACAGATCCCAGCCAAGGACCTACTGAATAATTGTCCCCACATGTAACATTTTCCTGGTGATGTTTTCCTTTCCTTGGTTCTATGAAATATAGAAATGTGTTTCTAATTATTAGCAGAACCACCTGGTAACTGCACTGGATCACCTCAGTAACATGACTCATTTAGCAGATAGTTTGGTAGAACTCAGAGTCATCTTTGATGCCACCCAAGAAAAATGAGTTCCCCAAATGACCTCACAAAGCACAGGCTCACCTACAACCAAAGCGATCATACTTTGTAAGCCAAAAATCAGAACTCACGGCTTGACAGCTACAAGTGCATTGAAAACTGGGTCATCCTAAAAACTCCAGGACGTACATAAGTTCTACAGCATAAGTCACAAAATTCACCAACTAAGTGCTCTGGTGCCTTCATTTTCTTATTTTTGAGAACTGCAAGCAACTAGTTCTGTCTCAAGCATCCTTAAGTATGTGTGGGCTGAGATTCATGAACTCACTTTCTGGAGTTCACGGAGTGTGCAAGAGTTAAGAACAGAAATCAAACCAGTTCTTCTGCCTGACAATGCAGGAGACATGAGAGACATGAGTTTGATCCCTGGGAAGATCCCCTGGAGAGAAGAGTGTGGCAGCCTACTCCAGCATTCTTGCCTGGAGGATCCCATGAACAGAGGAGCCTGGCAGGCTACAGTCTATGGAGTCACAAAAGAGTCGGACATGACTGAGCACCTACACTTTCTGCCATGTGTCAACATGAATCAGCCACAGCAGGTACGCTAGAGAACATGGATTTGATCTTAAAGAATGGAAGAATTTCCTAGCATGGCAGTGTATAGTAGCAAGGAACTGAGCACCAGACTGAAGAAAAGTTCAGTTCAGCCACTTCTCAGAGGGCTTAGGCACAGTAACCACCAGGCTCTGCCCTGTTGGGACATATTCTGACCTGGGGAGTGGAGAGAGGGTGTTCCTTTGTGAGAACACAGGCAATGTGGCTGATGGCATCCATTCCTGGGAAGTGACAGCAGAATGTGGACGCTCAGCTTGACCATCCCCCGGAGGGACAGAGGAGGAGTCTGAGGCAGAGGCAGCAGCTGGAGGAGGTGGGGAAGGAGGAAAGGAGACAGAAAGCTTTAGGCAAAAGGCTCCAGGCTCGTCGTATAAGCACCAGGTTCTTGCTGTCTAAGAGGGGATTTACTCTCTTAGACAGTACAATATTCTAGACGTGCATGCAGGCTAAGTCCCTTCAATTGTGTTCGACTCCTTGCGACCCCATGTAGCCCACCAGGCTCCTCTGTCCATGGGATTCTCCAGGCAAGAAACACTGGAGTGAGTTTCCATGCTCTCTTCCAAGGGATTTTCTCAACCTAGGGATCAAACTCATGTCTCTTACCTCTCCTGCACTGGCAGGTGGGTTCTTTACCTCTAGCACCACCTGGGAAGCCCACAAGGTTCTACATCCAGTCTCTAAAACTAGCCCCTTCAAGCCTCATTTGTATCTTTGAGTCCTAAAAACTCCAGGACGTACATAAGTTCTACAGCATAAGTCACAAAATTCACCAACTAAGTGCTCTGGTGCCTTCATTTTTTTTTTTTTGAGAACTGCAAGCAACTAGTTCTGTCTCAAGCATCCTTAAGTATGTGTGGGCTGAGATTCATGAACTCACTTTCTGGAGTTCACGGAGTGTGCAAGAGTTAAGAACAGAAATCAAACCAGTTCTTCTGCCTGACAATGCAGGAGACATGAGAGACATGAGTTTGATCCCTGGGAAGATCCCTGAGAGAAGAGTGTGGCAGCCTACTCCAGCATTCTTGCCTGGAGGATCCCATGAACAGAGGAGCCTGGCAGGCTACAGTCTATGGAGTCACAAAAGAGTCGGACATGACTGAGCACCTACACTTTCTGCCATGTGTCAACATGAATCAGCCACAGCAGGTACGCTAGAGAACATGGATTTGATCTTAAAGAATGGAAGAATTTCCTAGCATGGCAGTGTATAGTAGCAAGGAACTGAGCACCAGACTGAAGAAAAGTTCAGTTCAGCCACTTCTCAGAGGGCTTAGGCACAGTAACCACCAGGCTCTGCCCTGTTGGGACATATTCTGACCTGGGGAGTGGAGAGAGGGTGTTCCTTTGTGAGAACACAGGCAATGTGGCTGATGGCATCCATTCCTGGGAAGTGACAGCAGAATGTGGACGCTCAGCTTGACCATCCCCCGGAGGGACAGAGGAGGAGTCTGAGGCAGAGGCAGCAGCTGGAGGAGGTGGGGAAGGAGGAAAGGAGACAGAAAGCTTTAGGCAAAAGGCTCCAGGCTCGTCGTATAAGCACCAGGTTCTTGCTGTCTAAGAGGGGATTTACTCTCTTAGACAGTACAATATTCTAGACGTGCATGCAGGCTAAGTCCCTTCAATTGTGTTCGACTCCTTGCGACCCCATGTAGCCCACCAGGCTCCTCTGTCCATGGGATTCTCCAGGCAAGAAACACTGGAGTGAGTTTCCATGCTCTCTTCCAAGGGATTTTCTCAACCTAGGGATCAAACTCATGTCTCTTACCTCTCCTGCACTGGCAGGTGGGTTCTTTACCTCTAGCACCACCTGGGAAGCCCACAAGGTTCTACATCCAGTCTCTAAAACTAGCCCCCTTCAAGCCTGAAGTCAATTACTGCATCCCACATTTTAAAAGTGACTCCACTGAGGCTGAGAAATGTTAGGGACTTCACCAGAAGTCTGACAGCCAGGCAGAGCCAGACCCTAAGCCTGCCTCTAATGCTCCTGATTTCCCATTTGAATTTTAAGATAATATAAGCAAGATGTCATTTTTTTAATTTAAAAATCTTAGTTTTTAAAATAAAAATATTGTTTTCTCATACAAGATTCAAGCTGGGCCTTGGAAACAGAGAAGAAACTGGGAGAACTTGGAAACATTTGGGAAGGACATGGCCAAGATGGACAAAAGCCTGGGAGAGAAACAAGAAAATTTCTCCCCTTCCAAAAAAAAATTAAGAGAATTTGTTCACAAGGTGGTAAGTTCCAATGAAACCAGGAACTCTATCTTGTAACTCTGCTCACTGGCCTCCTCCTTTCCCACTGAGATTTCCAGCTGGGAACATAGTATTTTCTGGTTAAGCTACTGATCATTTCAGTCTGAAACAGGAAAGGCCAGAGGGTAGAGACAGGAAATGCAAGGACCACGTGAGAAAGAATCAGAGGGGAGTGATAATAAAAGAAGGGTCTATGCTCCAAGACACAAAACAAGAAAGTTCTAGAATGCTTATGAATAATAACTGTCTTGTCCATTCCAATGCACTTAAAAACAAGTAATAGAATACCCAGCTCAAATGTGGTTCAGCAATGAAGAGAACGTATCGACTCACACATGGGCTTCCCTGGTACCTTAGTGGTAAAGAATCTGCCTTCCAATGCAGGAGATTTGGGTTTGATCCTTAGGCAGGACAATCCTCTGGAGGACGGCACAGCAACCCACTCCAGTATTTTTTTCTGGAAAATTCCGTGAACGGAGGAGATTGGCAGGCTGCAGTCCATGAGATCACAAAGCGTCAGACATGACTTTCAGCAACTAAACAAATGAAGTGGACTCACATACTCAAAGGTCTATGGTACCGCGTGCTCCAGGCCAGGTATGCCCAGGCAGCTTCAAGCCTTTACCTAGGATTAAATCTCTCCCATATATTGACTCTATTTTCCATCCCACTGATACATTCCTGGGACTGCTACTTTCCTTCAGTGAAAAATGATTGTCTGGAGCAATTACATTCAGTTTTTATTAACATTCAGTAAAATAAGAATGGCTTCATTCTACCCAACTACCAGATAAAGGTCCCAAACTTCACTTTGATTGGACTAAATCAGATAAATACCTGTCCATGAACTAGGCACTGTAGCAAGAGGGTGGGGTGAGGCCTAGGTCCTAACCATTCTCCAATCAACGGCAGCAACTCCCCTACATATCAGCCTTCAAGTTGCCAACTTCCAAAGATAAGAACATGCCCCTGTATGCCACCTGTGATACCATGGTGGCGGTCTAGTTGCTAAGTCGTGTCCGACCCACGACCCCATGGACTGTGGCCTCCAGGCTCCTCGGTCCATGGGATGGTCCAGGCAAGAATACAGGAGTGGGTTGCCATTTTCACAGCACTGAACTGTAAGATTAAAAATATTCTCTTTTTTAAAAAAATTACTCTTTCCATCTGAAACAGGTGTGAGATACTTAAACGCACCACCCAAGGAGGCTAAAGGTCGTTCTCTGCAGACCTCGAAAAAAACGTTCAATTGCCCAGGTTTTGAATGAATATAGTCCTGGGGTGACCTTTTAATGGGGCTCACAGTCTGAATCCAGACGGAGGCCCCCGACTTTTTCCATAAGAAAAGGCTAATTTCAACATAGGACTGTGCAGGCTAACATGGCTTCTCTACCCATGCACCCAGAACATTCCGGCAACCTTGGCTCAGTCACTAGAAAGATCGGGAGAAGATTTTCCAATATCTTTTGAGGCCTGGCAGGAGAGCGAATGTCAAGGCCGTAATAGATGCTTTCGGATCCTCCTCACACTGCATCTCCCTCTCCTAAGTATTGGTCCTATTACGTTTTTAAAAATAGATCTGAAGTAATTTGTGTGCTGAATTGTCTACAGGATATATATATATATATATAAACCCACCTGAATAAATTCTATTCGTTCCTATCAGCCAGAGACCCAGACCTGCAGCGGTAGTTTCCTCGGAGCTAATTTCCAGCATTAGGGGTTATCAGAACCTAAATTCCGTTCTAATAAACGATGGAACAGCAGCCACTCTTTCAGCCACTTATGTGGGCGACTAGGGAATTGGCAGACGGGTTAAAAATCTCCATTGGTGACAACACACAGCTGTTGCGGGGCAAAGATCTGAGACTCTAATCAGACCAGGTTACCTAAGTAGCACTGTCTCATTATCTCTGCCTGGGGGACAGGGCTTCCCTGGGCAGCTGGGGCCGTGCGGGGTGTCGACAGACTAGCTAATGGGAAGTTGACACACCGAGATAGCAACTTCAACGGGAGGAAGTGGCTAGTCTCTGCCCCTATCCAACCTTGGGGCTGGAAACACAGAGTGCTCCAAGGCGGTCCCCACATCTGATCTCACCCTTCTCCGTATTTATGAGAGCTGACAACCAGCACCTCCTCTTGGCCTACATTCTGTCTTCCCGACATTGCAGCCACCCCCAGGGCCACTGCCCACCCTTCGTATTTCTCCCAACATGTCGGAACGTCATGAAGTCAATTAAGCAAGATATGCTCACCGTGGACAGAAGCTGCTTGCAGACCCAGCACAGTCAGTACCTGGGGACTTTCCACTTTCAACACACTGCAGTGCAAAGTGTCCCTTTATTTTTTTAAAATGTGTATTTATTTTTATCCACGTATTTGGCTGCGTTGGGTCTTCGTTATGGCATGTGGGATCTAGTTCCCTGACCAGGGATTGAACTCCGGTCCCCCGCGCTGGGAGGGCAGAGGCTCTGCCACCGGAGCACCATGGACGTCCCAGCCACGCCCTTTTAAATTCTGAGGTGCAGAACAGGTGACAGTTGCGTGCATGCTAAGTCACTTCAGTCGTGTCCAACTCTTTGTGGCTCCACAGACTGGATCCCAGCAGGCTCCTCCGTCCATGGAATTCTCCAGGCAAGAATACTGGCATGAGGTGCCACTCACTTCTCCAGAGGATCCTTCTGACCCAGGGATCAAACCTGGGTCTCCTTCCCCGCCGGCAGAGTCTGGACTGTCTGCGCCACCAGAGAAGCCCGAATGGAATTAACTGTCCAAAGCATACACTAGTTTAACAAAGTGTAAATTCACTCTGTTCCCCCCACCTTAAAACCTCTTCAACCATGTTCTCTGATATAATGTTTTTCAAAAGTCTGACAATAGGGTTAAATTAACATATGAAAGGGGAAAGTGTTCCTTGCTCAGTTGTGTCTGACTCTCTGCAACTCCATGGACTGCATCCCGCCAGGGTCCTCTGTCCATGGAATTCTGCAGGCAAGAATACTGGAGTGGGTTGCCATTCCCTTCTCCAGTGGATATTCTTTTATATTTTTATTTTACTTTTTACTTTCACGGAGTTTTGTTGTTTACAGATATGTATATCCCAGATTAGTCTAGGTTTCCATGTTACTTCCTCTATGCCTCCTACCAACCAGGGTATAGTCTTATTCAGGGATTGAACTCAGGTCTCCTGCATTGCAGGTAGATTCTTTACCATCGAATAACAATATTAGTGTTTCTGAGTATCTTTGTGATACTCAATTAGGGACTTTACTGGTGGCTCAGTGCCTAGGACTCTGAGCTCCCAACGCAGGATACGTAGGTTTGGTCCCTGGTCAGGAAACTAGAACCCACACGCCTCAACTAAGACCTGACATAGTCAAATAAGTAAAGAAATAAAAACACTCAGTTATATCAACCAGTGGCATAGTGGGGGTCAAGTTTGAATATAAACTTCCTCCCATTTGGAAATTCTAAGGAAGATACTGAGCTCCAAAAATTAAATAATCCTCATCTAAGGAATGTCCAAGGAAGTTTCGGTCCTAAAGCACTGAAAGTCCAAAATTAAATTTCCTCAACTTGTGAACCTAAAGATCCAAGAAATTAAATTCAATTTTTTTTTCATTTCTTTTTTTCTGTGACTTGCAAAGAAATTCAGGTCCAGGGTTCATGTTCCAATTTCCAATCCTGCTCAGTCTCACCCAGTGGTTTCTGCGTTCAGCAGCTGCAGAGCGGGCTGCCGGCCACGGGAATGGGTGTGGCTCATTCCTGGCCTCTCAGGAGCCTCACGTTGCCAAGAGTTCAAGGAGTTAACAGAACACATATGATGAGTATTGTATCAGCTCCCCACTGCACAAGATTTGGAGCCACGAGCCATCTCCAGTCACCAGATAAGTTATGTGAGTACAGTTCTTGAGTGATGAGGGCTGCCAGTGGCCCAGGAATATTGGGGGGAGAGGAGAAAAGTCTGTGGGTGAAGCCACAGTGATCTGGGTCCTGAAATTTAAAATCACCATTGGCACTAATGTGCTTTTAAGAAGTCACGGAGCCACATGGGGGTGAATTCTGGGATGTGTGAACAAGCCATGTGAATCCAACTAGATTTTTAATTCCTCCCTGAGTGCCAAATGAGATCAAAGCAATTCAAAGACTCCGGGACCTCTGATCTATCCCTGTTTTACCTACACCTGGCATTTAAGACCCCTCCATGCTCTGCGGATCGTGTGCTGTCCACATGATTTAAACTTTTGGCCTGCTGGCTTGACTCGGATCCACCGTCAAAGCTGCAAGCATGGAGCTACCTGCCAGTGCCTAACATGTGCCAATGCCCTGCCGAGCCCGCCTCCGTCCAGGGGAAGCCGCAGCCACCATGGAAAACTCAGCGTCACTGAGACCCCCACAGCCTGCTCATTCAAGTCTGGCATCCAGAGTCTGCTAGAGTCCACTTTTCAATGAAAATGGTCTGGAAATAGCCATTTTCCCATGAACACGGCTGCCTGGAGTGGGCTGACCATGTCTTGTGCTTTTGAGAATGAAAAGCAAGAGATGAATAAATACAATGAAACAAAAGCATGAACCGTCCTGGGGAAACTGTGGTGCATGGTTTCACTGGAGCTTAGCTCCAATGTCACTCAAGGTGAAAGCCCTGTTTCTCTGGGGAAGCCCTTCCATGTGAGAACAGGAGAAGCAGGGACTAGGAGTCTTCCCCCAGTGGAAACACAGGCACAGAGGGTGAAACCCAGAAAAATTTGCCCTCATTTCTTTTTTCTGTGACTTGCAAAGAAATTCAGGTCCAGGGTTCATGTTCCAATTTCCAATCCTGCTCAGTCTCACCCAGTGGTTTCTGCGTTCAGCAGCTGCAGAGCGGGCTGCCGGCCACGGGAATGGGTGTGGCTCATTCCTGGCCTCTCAGGAGCCTCACGTTGCCAAGAGTTCAAGGAGTTAACAGAACACATATGATGAGTATTGTATCAGCTCCCCACTGCACAAGATTTGGAGCCACGAGCCATCTCCAGTCACCAGATAAGTTATGTGAGTACAGTTCTTGAGTGATGAGGGCTGCCAGTGGCCCAGGAATATTGGGGGGAGAGGAGAAAAGTCTGTGGGTGAAGCCACAGTGATCTGGGTCCTGAAATTTAAAATCACCATTGGCACTAATGTGCTTTTAAGAAGTCACGGAGCCACATGGGGGTGAATTCTGGGATGTGTGAACAAGCCATGTGAATCCAACTAGATTTTTAATTCCTCCCTGAGTGCCAAATGAGATCAAAGCAATTCAAAGACTCCGGGACCTCTGATCTATCCCTGTTTTACCTACACCTGGCATTTAAGACCCCTCCATGCTCTGCGGATCGTGTGCTGTCCACATGATTTAAACTTTTGGCCTGCTGGCTTGACTCGGATCCACCGTCAAAGCTGCAAGCATGGAGCTACCTGCCAGTGCCTAACATGTGCCAATGCCCTGCCGAGCCCGCCTCCGTCCAGGGGAAGCCGCAGCCACCATGGAAAACTCAGCGTCACTGAGACCCCCACAGCCTGCTCATTCAAGTCTGGCATCCAGAGTCTGCTAGAGTCCACTTTTCAATGAAAATGGTCTGGAAATAGCCATTTTCCCATGAACACGGCTGCCTGGAGTGGGCTGACCATGTCTTGTGCTTTTGAGAATGAAAAGCAAGAGATGAATAAATACAATGAAACAAAAGCATGAACCGTCCTGGGGAAACTGTGGTGCATGGTTTCACTGGAGCTGTAAGCTCCAATGTCACTCAAGGTGAAAGCCCTGTTTCTCTGGGGAAGCCCTTCCATGTGAGAACAGGAGAAGCAGGGACTAGGAGTCTTCCCCCAGTGGAAACACAGGCACAGAGGGTGAACAGATTCGCCTGGAGTTACATAATATGCTCGGGACTTCCCTGGTGCTCAGTGGTAAAGAGCCCGCCTACCAATGCAAGAGACTCACGATTCCATCCCTGGGTCGGGAAGATCCCCAGGAGGAGGAAATGGCAACTGACTCCAGTCTTCTTGCCTGGGAAAGCCCATGGACAGAGGAGCCTGGTGGGCTACAGTCCATGGGGTCACAAAAGAGTCAGACACAATCTAGCAACTAAACAACCACTCCCATGCTCAGAAGTGACGCGAGGCATCCAAGTCTAGTGGAAAAGCCCTGCTTCTTCCAACACACCCCAATGCCCCGCCTCCCTCTGGTTCTTCCAACTCCCGACCTCATGCTGCAGTTTGCAAACTTTTCCTCCCTATTTGCCTTTTGCTTTGAAAAAATAATGCTTCCCCCCCACCCCTCCCAGTACCTGGGTAATAATGGTCACTGTAGAAAATTTAGAAATAGGTGAAAAGCACAAAACTGTTATTTTGTCATTGAGAAGTAAGCCCTGTCATAATTTTCCCGAAATTTGTTTTCTACCTTTTTGGATGTGTGTGTATAATACTTCTGAGGTATTCCAGCTTTTCTATTTTTTCTTCCCTCTATATTTCCCTTTTTTTCTTCTTTCCCTACTTTAGGTAGATGGAAGGCAGTATGCTCATTGCCTCAGGGGAGAAATGAGCCAGGGCAAAAAAGCCAAAAAAAAAAAAAAAAAAAAAGGGACTGTGGTTTCCAAAAGCACAAACCCATCAAGGATATTATTCAAGTCAACTCTGAGGCAAATAACAATTTTTCCCTACTATCCAATATTTATACTTCATATTTCTTTTTGCTGACATACTGTTGACCAAGAGTTCCAGGAAAACGCTAAAAAGTCATGATAAGAGCACACTCACATGTACTTTACTTTAATATCCAGGTTTCCCCATATGATACCACCCAATTCAACCTAAATATTCTTTATCTGGTTGAGGAAGTCTTCTATATTGCTTAGAAGGTATTTTAAAAAGCTTTTTATTAAAAATAAAGAATGGTATTGAAAATTATCAAACATATTTTGGCATCTAGTAAGATAATCCTGTGACTCCTCTTTGATTTGTAGGGATGATGAATTATATCAATAGAGCCTTTAGCACCAGACCAGGCCTGCATTCCAGATTCTGTTGTGTTCTTCATTAAATAAGTGGCTGGATTTGATTTGTAGTCAAGTCAAAAGTAAGATTGGTTTATACTTTTCATCTTTAGAAGTACCAAGCTTGTGTTATTGAGGGATATGCAGATTCATAAGAGAAACTGGAATACTTTCATTATTTTTTAGCTTACATAACAGGAGAGCATTATTTTTCTTGAAAAAAAAAAAAAAACTTCTGGGCTGAGCTTTTATTGGAGATAATTCTCTGACAGCTTTTGTTCTCTTGCCCATAACTACTGATTAATTAAGGATTTTTATTTCGTCTTGTGTCAATTTTATTCTTTGAAATTTTTCTACATGAATGACCATTACATGGAGAATTTTAAATTGATTAACAAAGAATTATGCATAAGTCCTATTTTTTGGTCTAATCTAGATTTTTTCGAGGAGGGTTAAACTTTTAGTAATTTGGTGCTTTATTATTTCCTTCAAAGGACCAATTCTTGCATTTATTACTAACTCTCCAATAAAATGTCAAGGGTTACTTTTTTTTTCTTTTAATTTCTCTCCTTTGGGGGAACGGTGTCATGATAGGCTTTCTTTTTTAACTTAAAAGTTTACTAACCTTTTTATCTTCCTTGGTGACTCAAATGGTAAAGAATCTGCCTGCGATGCAGGAGACCCAGGTTTGATCTCTGGGGCAGGAAGATTTCCTGGAGTAGAAATGGCTACCCTCTCCACTAGTCTTACCTGGGAAATCCATCGACAGAGGAGCCTGGCAGGTTGGGGTTGCAACTCATGGGGCTGCAAAGAGTCAGACACAAATGAGCAACTCACATTTCTTCATTTTCAAATTCTCCCTGAATACAAATTTGACTCCAGCCTACTGATTTTAAATTGTTATTTTTTCATCTATGGAATCGCAATAACTATTATTTCCATCTACTGAACTTGCTTCTCCTGCTTTAAGCAAGAGCCTAGATGAGACACCATTAGCTCCCTCTGTAAGGTTCTGGAACAATGGTGGTTGGGCTTTCCTGAGATTTCTTTGTCTACCTAACTGTTCAATTACAAGAGGATCCTTTTAGTGTACCTTTCTGTTCTGCTTCATGGGATCAGTCCTGTTTGTTTTGTTTTACTCAACTGTGGAGCTGACAATATTCCTCTTTTTTTAAAGGGCACTTGAACTATTTATTTATTTTAAATAATTTAATTGGAGGATAATGACTTTACAATATTCTGATGGTTTCTGCCATACATCAACATGAATCAATCATAGGTATACATGTTTCCCCCCATACTGAATCCCCTTTCCATCTCCCTCCCTACCCTTGACCATATTCTTAATTTTGGCTTTACATTTTTGACCCAAGGATTATTTAGTGTGCTTACTCGTTCTAATTTCCAAGCAATGGGGATTTTTTACTGCATAACTTAATCATTAATCTCTATTCTTCTTTTCTTAAGACTTTTTTGATCGGACCATTTTTAAAGTCTTTACTGAATCTGTTATAATATTGTTTCTGTTTTATGTTTTGGTTTTTTAGCCTTGAGGCGTGTGGGCTCTTACTTCCCTGAACAGAGACTGAACCCATACCCCCTCACTGGAAGGCGAAGTCTAAACCACTAGACTGCCAGGGAAGTCTCTATTTCTCTTGTATTTTTTATTATTTATTATTTTAAATTGAACTATAGCTGACATATACTGTTATGCTAATATTACCTATGGATCGGACATGTACATACATTATGGGAAAAAACCATACCCCTCACAGGAAGATTTCCTGGAGTAGAAATGGCTACCCTCTCCACTAGTCTTACCTGGGAAATCCATCGACAGAGGAGCCTGGCAGGTTGGGGTTGCAACTCATGGGGCTGCAAAGAGTCAGACACAAATGAGCAACTCACATTTCTTCATTTTCAAATTCTCCCTGAATACAAATTTGACTCCAGCCTACTGATTTTAAATTGTTATTTTTTCATCTATGGAATCGCAATAACTATTATTTCCATCTACTGAACTTGCTTCTCCTGCTTTAAGCAAGAGCCTAGATGAGACACCATTAGCTCCCTCTGTAAGGTTCTGGAACAATGGTGGTTGGGCTTTCCTGAGATTTCTTTGTCTACCTAACTGTTCAATTACAAGAGGATCCTTTTAGTGTACCTTTCTGTTCTGCTTCATGGGATCAGTCCTGTTTGTTTTGTTTTACTCAACTGTGGAGCTGACAATATTCCTCTTTTTTTAAAGGGCACTTGAACTATTTATTTATTTTAAATAATTTAATTGGAGGATAATGACTTTACAATATTCTGATGGTTTCTGCCATACATCAACATGAATCAATCATAGGTATACATGTTTCCCCCCATACTGAATCCCCTTTCCATCTCCCTCCCTACCCTTGACCATATTCTTAATTTTGGCTTTACATTTTTGACCCAAGGATTATTTAGTGTGCTTACTCGTTCTAATTTCCAAGCAATGGGGATTTTTTACTGCATAACTTAATCATTAATCTCTATTCTTCTTTTCTTAAGACTTTTTTGATCGGACCATTTTTAAAGTCTTTACTGAATCTGTTATAATATTGTTTCTGTTTTATGTTTTGGTTTTTTAGCCTTGAGGCGTGTGGGCTCTTACTTCCCTGAACAGAGACTGAACCCATACCCCCTCACTGGAAGGCGAAGTCTAAACCACTAGACTGCCAGGGAAGTCTCTATTTCTCTTGTATTTTTTTTATTATTTATTATTTTAAATTGAACTATAGCTGACATATACTGTTATGCTAATATTACCTATGGATCGGACATGTACATACATTATGAAAGGACTCCCACAATAAATCCAGTAACCATCTGTCTCCATACAAGGCTATTAAAACATTATTGGTCATAGATCATATGCTATACATTACATCACTGTGGCTTATTTACATTATAACCAGAGGTCTGTACCTCTTAATCTCCTTCACTCATTTTGCTCCCCGTTCCCTCTGGCAACCATCCATTTGTCCTTTGTATCTATGAAGCTGTAGTTGTTTGTTTGTTCATTTGTTTTTGTTTTCTTTTTTTGGATTTCACATATAAGTGAGATCATATTGTATATGTCTTCTTCTGTCTGATTTATTTCACTTACCTAATACCCTCTAGATCCACCCATCTTGGGAGTGCTGGATCATACAGTAACTCTATTTTTATTTTTTGCCTCTAAGTCATCGTTTATTTTTCATCCATCTTTATTCTTTGGCCTGTGTAGGCCTCCCACTGCAGTGGCCTCTCTCGTCGCAGATCACCGGCTCTGGGCATATGCGCTCCTGAGCAATGGCCTGCAATTGGACACACCAGCCCAGCCTTTCGCCAGCATGTGGGATCTTCCTGGGCCAGGGATCGAACTGCTGCCCGTTGCACTGCAAGGCAGACTCCTTACCCACTGGACCACCAGGGAAACCCCTATTTACAGTTTTTTAAAGAAACCTCCATACGATTGTCCACAGTGACTGCACCAATTTACACCCCACTAACAGTGTAGGAAGGCTCCCTTTTCTCTACATCCTCACCAACATTTGTTCTCTATGTCCTTTTTGGTAATAACCATCTGACCAACGCAAGGTGATATACCTCGTTGTGTTCTGATTTGCATTTTCCTGACAATTAGCAATAGTAAGCATCGTTTCATGTGCTTGCTGGCCATCGGCATGACCTCTTTGGAAAAATGTCTATTCAGTTCTTCTGCCCATTTTTAAATTGAGCTGTATGTTTTTTTTTGATACGAAGTTGTATGAGCTGTTTATATATGTTAGATATTAATCCCTTAATGGTCATAACATTTACAAACATTTTCTCCCATTCAGTAGGCTGTCTTTTCATTTTGTTGATGGTTTCTTTACTGTGCAAAAGCTTTTGAAATTTAATTAAGTCCCATTTGCTTCTTCTTGCTTTTATTTTTATCTTTCATGGCTTTACTTTAAGAGACAGATCCAAAAAATATCAAGAGAAAATCTAGAGTAGTCTTTAAGAAAGTGTTAGTCACTCAGTTGTGTCTGACTCTTTGCGACCCTACGGACTGTATGTAGCCTGCTTGGCTCTTCGTTCCATGTGATTCAAAATGCATAAATACTGGAGTGGGTTGCCATGTCCTCCTCCGGGGGATCTTCCCAACCCAGGGATGGAACACAAGTCTCCCAGATTGCAGGCGGATTCTTCACCATCTGAGCCGCCAGGAAGCCCTGGTGTAGCATTTACTCTAGGGTTAATTTAGTCCTCCCATTAAGCCATGACCTTCCTGGGGTCTCCTGGGTGCCTAAGGGTTCAGCCATGTCTCTTCACATTGGCTGATTGGAACTTGGACATCTCTCAAGTCTCGGGGAGCTCTGCCAAGTGTTGAGCTTTGCAGTCCACCATCAGATTTCCCAAGGCCTCATGGAACTGCATTCTGCATATGTGTGGCTTATTCTCAGCATCTGACTCTAGGAGGCCCATATGCAGACTTCTGGAATCTCTCTCTTGCATTCTCGCTCGCTCTCTTCTCCTCCCTCTTCCTATTGCTTCTTTGTCTCCAGTAGTCCGTCAGCTTCCTCAGCTCAGCGAGACTGTAGGTGAGCTCCTCCTGCCTGCGCTGAGATCCAGGAAGGGCTTCCGGGCAGAATGCCACAGCACTTACAGTTCACCACTGTCCCCGCCCTGCTCTGCTTGCTTCTATTGTCTGCAAGGCGTTACTGCCGATACTGCGTCCGGGTCTCTTGGTGTGTAAGGAGAAAGGGTGAGCCTGGTATCCACTGGGGTGAAACTTTTTACGACTTTTAATTTTGATTTTCAATCTGCACACTTTTTCTTGTTATTCCATGCTACTTTAAAAAAAAATTCAACCTCACATTTTAGTCAGTTTCTTTTCCCTCTAAATTATTTATGTATTGTTTCGTTGTCCCAAGTGTTCATTAAGTTTAAAGGTTATAAAGAAGATGTGTGAACTGTTTTTATTTTTCCGTAAAAAGCTTTTTTTTCCAAAACTGTACGGTGCTTCTCTGCTTGGGGCTCTCCACGTTTCCATCTTTACGTTCTCAGGACTTTTATCAACCCAGGTGGTCGTCTGCTGTTCCCTCAGTCATGAGCAGGAAGGGACCCTCCTAATCTGAGTCTGCTGGTCAGAGCGTCTTTCCTAACCTGCAGTATCCCTCTGCTCACTGGTATTATTCCTTCCCAGGATTTATCTGGAAGGCCAGTTCTGGGTATTCTGCCATCTTTTTGCTCAGTGTCAGTCTATTGGTCTGAGAGAAAATATCTTGGCTACCATGGCTTTGGTTCCCAGATGGCACTAGTGGTAAAGAGCCCATCTGGCAATGAAGGAGACGCAAGAGATGCAGGTTTTATTCATGGGTTGGAAAGATCCCCTGGAGAAGGAAGTGACAACCCACTCTGGTACTCTTGCCTGGGAAGTCCCTTGGACAGAGGAGCCTGGTGGGTTACAGTCCACAGGGTCACAAAGAGTCAGACATGACAGAGTGACTCACACACACACACACACACACACACACAAGGGTGAGACACTGCTTAGCAACTGACCCACAACAGCATCCTAGTACTGGCCTCAACGTCCTCACTAGCAAAGCGAGGATCCCGTCACCTGCCTCATGGTGGTGCTGCGGTTGCTAACTGGGGCGACGCAGGTGAAAGCACATCTCTTTCTGTTCTGGCACATATTAGAAGATTAAAAATAGTTCCCCGTCTTTCGGCTCTTCAAAACACTACCCTTCGTATCGCCGTGACCCTTCCTGTATTTTGATCCAGGTAGTAGAAATGGGACTTTTGGCCCAGAGTGAATCGCTCCAAATGGCCTACTGAAGGCTCTTTTGTAGAAACCAGAGGGACTGTGAGCTTACACCAGCAGAGGCCCCAAAGCCAGCCTGAAGGATGAAGAATAAACCACTCACTTGTTTGAACTAAAATAATCTACAGTACTATCAAAAGCCAGAATGGCAACAGTTACATCTTGGTTATTGGTTTCCTTTCAAATGTTCTCCTGGCCAGGCGACCCTGTGTTGAATTCCTTTTGAAAATGGCTTCCACTTTTCTCTATTCTTTAATGTTAGGAGACTTGGTATTTATTGGGCTATAGCAGTTTAGTGTCAGGGTTCTTTTAAAGGACATCTACATTTGAAGCAATCGCTGTGATGTGTTGAGAAGACCCCTGGTCGTGGAGCCTGGACGCCAGGAGTGAAATCCTGGTTTGGCAGCTTCTCATCTGGGGGACCCCAGGAAAGGAGCACGGGCGGTGTGAGACGCAGGTCCTCCTTCACTCTTGGATGCTTTCGTCCCTTTCGTGTCATCTCCACCCTGTTGTGGGGAAGAGGAGCTTCCAGGAGGAAAGGGTGTGCCCACGTGCCAAGCGCCTAGCAGGTGTCTGTTCTGATACTCTTCTAACCGGGTTCACGTAAGCAGGGAACAGCTGCTGTGTGACCCGATGGAAGAATTGAGCACAGAAGCCTACGCTGTGACTTTCACTGAAGACTATCCGGACAAAAGGGGATCTGTTCATGAACTGTTCCATGGAACAGGCAGGCCCATTCCTTCCTACCACAGTTCAGGAAAGTAAAGCCTGATGAGATCACTGGCCTGCCCAGGCTTATGGTGCCGGTGGGTGGTGGAGTCAGGACAGGATTTCATCGAGGCTCAAATCAAAATCCTGTCATATAATCTTCTAGAAATAGGCCTCTTACTCATGGAAATCCTCTTGACGATGAATAGTGACCTTTCCACTGAATCCCTTGTGGGGTAAAACTGACCAAAAGCCCATGATAGGGTTTTAAGAGAAGGCTGTTCAGAAGAGAGTGTGTTCTGAATGGGAAGGAGAAGCAGAGGTGGTGAGGAGGGGGCTGTGGCCTGTGAACCATCTCTCGGGTGCCTGGGAGGGCTGCTACTTCAGAAAAGATCAAGGGTCACCTCGGGGAAAGAACCCACATACCCGCTTTCTCGTCCCTAAGGATTCAACCTGTGGACGACAAGCAGGCTGAATACTGTCCACTGCACTCCCTTAGTTCATGACCTTCTCCCCATAAGTCAGTTCAGGACTTACTCCCCATACAGGAAAGGCAGGAGCCCCACCCAGCCTCCTCCCTCACCATGGCAACAAGCCACTCCCTCCACCAGGTGGAAAGGAGCTAAACCTTTCGGCTGTCGAGACTTGGTATTTATTGGGCTATAGCAGTTTAGTGTAGGGTTCTTTTAAAGGACATCTACATTTGAAGCAATCGCTGTGATGTGTTGAGAAGACCCCTGGTCGTGGAGCCTGGACGCCAGGAGTGAAATCCTGGTTTGGCAGCTTCTCATCTGGGGGACCCCAGGAAAGGAGCACGGGCGGTGTGAGACGCAGGTCCTCCTTCACTCTTGGATGCTTTCGTCCCTTTCGTGTCATCTCCACCCTGTTGTGGGGAAGAGGAGCTTCCAGGAGGAAAGGGTGTGCCCACGTGCCAAGCGCCTAGCAGGTGTCTGTTCTGTTACTCTTCTAACCGGGTTCACGTAAGCAGGGAACAGCTGCTGTGTGACCCGATGGAAGAATTGAGCACAGAAGCCTACGCTGTGACTTTCACTGAAGACTATCCGGAAAAAAGGGATCTGTTCATGAACTGTTCCATGGAACAGGCAGGCCCATTCCTTCCTACCACAGTTCAGGAAAGTAAAGCCTGATGAGATCACTGGCCTGCCCAGGCTTATGGTGCCGGTGGGTGGTGGAGTCAGGACAGGATTTCATCGAGGCTCAAATCAAAATCCTGTCATATAATCTTCTAGAAATAGGCCTCTTACTCATGGAAATCCTCTTGACGATGAATAGTGACCTTTCCACTGAATCCCTTGTGGGGTAAAACTGACCAAAAGCCCATGATAGGGTTTTAAGAGAAGGCTGTTCAGAAGAGAGTGTGTTCTGAATGGGAAGGAGAAGCAGAGGTGGTGAGGAGGGGGCTGTGGCCTGTGAACCATCTCTCGGGTGCCTGGGAGGGCTGCTACTTCAGAAAAGATCAAGGGTCACCTCGGGGAAAGAACCCACATACCCGCTTTCTCGTCCCTAAGGATTCAACCTGTGGACGACAAGCAGGCTGAATACTGTCCACTGCACTCCCTTAGTTCATGACCTTCTCCCCATAAGTCAGTTCAGGACTTACTCCCCATACAGGAAAGGCAGGAGCCCCACCCAGCCTCCTCCCTCACCATGGCAACAAGCCACTCCCTCCACCAGGTGGAAAGGAGCCCTGCCCTGGCAACCTGACACCAGAGAGAACAGGCATCTTCGGCTGGCCAGCCCTTCAGGATGGGCAGCCCTGAGTAACCACAGAGGGAGAACTAACAGGGCTCTAAGGTCCTGCCACCTCTGGCCGCTCTCCTCTCACCTTCCACTGACATCCAGCTAAATTCCTCAGCATTGCCCTCACGACCACTCCGGCTGGAGTGTATACCCTTATAAAAGACGGAGAACTGATTGCCCTATCCGTCCCCTCTCCTGCCAGGTGGACACCCAAGAGAAAAGGGGTGCTCTGAGTTCTTAGGGCACCCCTGTTCTACACAGATGATACTAAGTAATATGGAGGTGTGCCCCTCTCCACACATGTTCTGACCAAAGGTTTTATTCTATGAAAATTATTTTTGAGAGATATCTAACAGAGGCTTAATACCCAAATAACACACTTAAGAATATAACAAATAAATAATTCCACTACTAGATATCTACCCTGAAAGTGAAAGTGAAAACCATAGTGGAAAAAGACACACGCACCCCAGTGTTCATTGTAGCACTATTTATAATAGCTAGGACATGCAGGCAACCTAGATGTCCATCAGCAGATGAATGGATAAGGAAGATGTGGCACATATACACAAGGAATATTACTCAGCTATAGAAAGGAACATCTGAGTCAGTTCTAATGAAGTGGACAAATACAGAGCATATTATACAGAGTTAAGTATGTCATAAAGAGAAAAACAAATCTCATATATTAATGTACATATATGGAATCTAGAGGGTTTCCCGGGCAGCACTAGTGGTAAAGAACCCACCTGCCAATGCAAGAGATGCAAGAGACATGGGTTTGGTCTGGGTCTGGAAGACCCCCTGAAGGAGAGCACGCAACCCGCTCCAGTATTCTAGCCTACAGAAACCCATGGACAGAGGAGACTGGCAGGTTATGGTCCATGGGCTCGCAAAGAGTTGGACACGACTGAAGCAATTTCACATGCACACACGCACATGGAATCCAGAAAGCTGGTACTGATGAACCTATCTACAGGGCAGCAATGGAGAGGCAGAGAGGACAGACTTGTGGACACAGAGGGAAGGAGAGGGAGGGACAAATTGAGAGAGTAGCACTGAAACACACACTGCTATATGTAAACTAGACAGCCAGCGGGAATTCGCGGTGTGGCTCAGGGAGCTCAAATCCAGGGCTCTGTGACAACCTAGAAGGGTGGGACACATGGGGAGGGAGGTTCAAGAGGGGGGGCATATCTACACCTATGGCTGATCCATGATGATATATGGCAGAAACCAATACAATATTGTAATTATCCTCCAATTAAGAATAAATAAAATTTAGAAAAGAATGTAATGAATTACTTCTGTTGTAAAGAATAAAATTACATGAAATTCGGGCCATCTTGGAAAACACAGACCATATGGTCCCTGTGGCTATAGGTGACAGGCTACACAAGAAGGCATATAATAGGTCTGTCAATTAGCCACCTAATTTTAATCAAATATTTGGGTGATGTTGAAAAGGCAAGCCTTTCCTGTGTAACGGTAATAATAACAACAAGCAATACCTTGGGTAGCCCCATGAAAAATTTCAAAGTGCCTTCGCATAAATTATCTCATTTGATCCAATCCATATGTGTCAGAAAAGTCGCACATACCAACGCAGAAATGTCAGGACCAATAAAGTTCAAATTCTCTCCTACACAACTCCCTGGCCCAGGCAGGCCCTGTTTCTCTCAATGCGTGTTCTCAGTAAACAGAGGAGAGTGACCCTGGGCCTGCAGGGAGGTGAAAGGTCAGGGGAAAGAGCCCCCTCTCACCGTCTAGGGAACTTCTCCAGTTTCAGGCTGTCAGGCTGGTTTCCCAGGATCTGGCATCTGGGGCTTCCTCCTTGTTTTATCCCTTCCTGCAACTTTCGAGAAAGGCATGGTCAGGCCAATGGCCAGGATTCCATGAAGTGGTACAGGGGACTGGTGCTATTTCTTGAATGTTGGAACTAAAACATGCGAGTGTCTAAGGAGTCAGCCTGGTTCAGGGAGGGAAGCAGAAGGACAGAAATAAGTAACAGGACTAGCGGGAAGCCACCGAGGGAGAGGACCAGAGGGTCCACCCCTAGACATGAAGGGCTTCAAAGGGGAGTAGCAATTTCACATGAAACACAGCAACTGCTATATTGGGTGAGAGGCAGAGAGGACAGACTTGTGGACACAGAGGGAAGGAGAGGAGGGACAAATTGAGAGAGTAGCACTGAAACACACACTGCTATATGTAAACTAGACAGCCAGCGGGAATTCGCGGTGTGGCTCAGGGAGCTCAAATCCAGGGCTCTGTGACAACCTAGAAGGGTGGGACACATGGGGAGGGAGGTTCAAGAGGGGGGGCATATCTACACCTATGGCTGATCCATGATGATATATGGCAGAAACCAATACAATATTGTAATTATCCTCCAATTAAGAATAAATAAAATTTAGAAAAGAATGTAATGAATTACTTCTGTTGTAAAGAATAAAATTACATGAAATTCGGGCCATCTTGGAAAACACAGACCATATGGTCCCTGTGGCTATAGGTGACAGGCTACACAAGAAGGCATATAATAGGTCTGTCAATTAGCCACCTAATTTTAATCAAATATTTGGGTGATGTTGAAAAGGCAAGCCTTTCCTGTGTAACGGTAATAATAACAACAAGCAATACCTTGGGTAGCCCCATGAAAAATTTCAAAGTGCCTTCGCATAAATTATCTCATTTGATCCAATCCATATGTGTCAGAAAAGTCGCACATACCAACGCAGAAATGTCAGGACCAATAAAGTTCAAATTCTCTCCTACACAACTCCCTGGCCCAGGCAGGCCCTGTTTCTCTCAATGCGTGTTCTCAGTAAACAGAGGAGAGTGACCCTGGGCCTGCAGGGAGGTGAAAGGTCAGGGGAAAGAGCCCCCTCTCACCGTCTAGGGAACTTCTCCAGTTTCAGGCTGTCAGGCTGGTTTCCCAGGATCTGGCATCTGGGGCTTCCTCCTTGTTTTATCCCTTCCTGCAACTTTCGAGAAAGGCATGGTCAGGCCAATGGCCAGGATTCCATGAAGTGGTACAGGGGACTGGTGCTATTTCTTGAATGTTGGAACTAAAACATGCGAGTGTCTAAGGAGTCAGCCTGGTTCAGGGAGGGAAGCAGAAGGACAGAAATAAGTAACAGGACTAGCGGGAAGCCACCGAGGGAGAGGACCAGAGGGTCCACCCCTAGACATGAAGGGCTTCGGGAGGGGGTCGGGAAGCACTGCTTAATTCAGAAAGATGGGCCAGGGGTGTGAGGGGAAATAATTTGGGAGCAAGTCCGGACCAAGTTAGGGAACTGTGGAGTCATTCTAATGTGCCCTAGCTAAACAGGGCAGGACAGGCTGACGTGTGTAAATGTACAGGGTTTGGACTCCCCTGGTGGCACAGTGGATAGGGATCCACCTGCCAATGCAGGGGCACACGTTCAATACATGGTCTGGGAAAATTCCACATGCCAAGGAACAACTAAGCCTGTATACCACCACTACTGAGCTTATGTTCCTGAACCCGAGAGCCACAAGTACTGAACCTGTGTGCCACAGCGACGGAAGACCGTGCATGCCTACAGCCCGTCCTCCACAGCAAGAGAAGCCACCTCAATAAGAAGCCCACACACTGCAACTAGAGAACCCTCCCCAAAACACAGCAATGAACACAAAAATAAATAAAAGCACAGGGCTTGGAGGGACACTGTACAGTTCAGACCTGGTTGGGCGTGCAGGTAGATGGTGTAACTTGCGGGCTGCTTGTTACAGCAGCTAACAAGCACTTCCCTGACAATTACAGATTTATTTTAGTGTTTATTGCTTGTTAGCATCTGTCTCCTCCATGAGATTATAAGCTTCACAAAGTCAGGGATGAGGTCTGTAACTCAGCCAATAATAACCAATAGATATTTGCTAAATAAGTGAATTGATTTTTTTGCATCCAACCTTTTTCTAATTATTTTGGAGGAAGAAAATGAGGCTTTGAGAGGTAGGAAGACTTGACCCACATTATCTCTGCCTGCATGATGGGCCAACCACTGGGCAGTGGCTCACGGGTAAGAAGTCTTAGGGCGTTTCTTCAAGCTGGTGTCATAAAACACCCTAGAACTTGTTTTAGCACATCCTGGACACATTAAGAATGTGATTGAAATCGACCAGCAGGTTACCTCCACCACTGCAATTGCTTCAGTCATTTCTTTGTCTTTAAAATGCCATATAATTGCTAATGTAATTAGTAATGTATACAGAGGGGGCTGGTGCAATTACTGAGTCCTAAGATCAAGTAATTAATGTTCTGTCAACAAAACAGCAACTGTTTCATTAACAACTGCTTGGGTCTGGAAGCAAGTGTGATCAGATGCAGACAGATCAACCTAAACATTATCCTCTCAGCTGATTTTTCAGTCACTAAAATGTCAGCCCCTCAACAGTTAAGTACAATGGAACTTTCAGGCTATGTTTTTACAGTTCAAACAAACATACAGTTGAATGGACAGATGGATGGGTAGAGATGATACTGATTGATAGATATTAATAGATAATAAATTGGCAAAGCCAAATTGCCATTTTTTTTCATCCTCAAAAGCAGTAAGAGATTCATGCTTTAAATACCACAAGAAACTGAATTCTGAAAGTCAGAAAGGCTATGTAGATTTTAACTTGGGATATGCCTCTTTGCTTTCCCAGTAGAAAGCATTTAATCTGACTGGGATGAAATTTTCTCATCCTAAAACACAGAGCAACTCTCTGAACTTCATTGAAACATGAAAAGTAAGTGCAAGATGTGAATACCCAAGGAAAGGTCTACTTGAGTGCACTGGCTTATGCTGGATGATAAACAATGCCCCAAACCTCCATGGAGGTTTCTCAAAGCAGACTTGTATCCTGGCTGGTGAGATGGTGGGTCACTGCCTCAACAGCCCTGCTCCAGGCTGGGTTCAGGGCTGCCCCGCGTGTCTCTATTTTAGGACCCAGGATGAAGGAGCAAGTAGGCAATTGGATCAAGTTCTTCTCATGGTAAAGGGGAGGTACGCAGAAATCAGACCACCACAGTTCACCTCTGTTCAGATGTGCAATTTTCATATCTGGTCATGTTTCCCTTCCCACACAAGTCCCATGGCTAAGCCCAACAATGGTGAGGACACCACTTCTCAGTCTGTGTCATAAGCCACGAGTTCCCTGTTTTCAGGGGAAAGTGATCGACCGATCATATCTGAGTAGAGGTGAGCCACGGGGCTCCTCACTTACAATATCCAGTTAAGGAGATTCCACCATGACTGCCTAGACAATACGGCAGAGTATTCCGTACAAGGCTAGAGCACAAAGCTGGGGGTCAGGGGGCCTCTGTCTTATGTCGGTTTTACTATTAGCTAATTACAGGACTCTTGGAAAATCACTTGACAACTCCGGGCTTCAGTTTTTAACTTAACTTATTTTCGGCCATGCTCAGTCTTTGTTGCAGCATGGGCTTTCTCCTGCTGTGGTGAGTGGGAGCTGTTATTCATCACGGTGTACAGGCTTCTCATTGTGGTGGCTTCTTTCGTGGTGGAGCACTGTTTCCAGGCGAGGGCTGCAATAGTTGCAGCTTCCAGGCTCTAGAGCAAGGACTCAGTAGTTGTGGTGCATGATCCTGAGATATGCAGGATCTTCCCAGACCAGAGATAGGGCCTGTGTCTTCTGCACTGACAGGCAGAATTTTATTTCATGGCTGAGCCACCAGGGAAGTCCGGGCCTCAGTCTTTTTCACTATTAAAGTCAGAGACCTCGACAAGGTGATGCTCACCTTGATCCTAATCCTTGATCCTTGAAGCCCTAAGATCCTAATCACTGGTGGATTACCTTGGAGTTGTCTGGAGGACATTGTCCAAAGTAGATGACTTCTGCAAAGACAGTCAATCTGAAACAGAAAATCCAGTTTCTGTCTATTCATGTCTAACTGCATGGGTGAATGTTTTTCTAAATGTTGAGGGCATGTGTAGGACGGTCTGGTTTAAAATCTAAGTCACGTAAAGCTTGGTGACATGTACTCCGGGATCTTTGGAGGTACCTCAAAGGAGGGACTTTCATGCCCAAGGACCCAGGATGAAGGAGCAAGTAGGCAATTGGATCAAGTTCTTCTCATGGTAAAGGGGAGGTACGCAGAAATCAGACCACCACAGTTCACCTCTGTTCAGATGTGCAATTTTCATATCTGGTCATGTTTCCCTTCCCACACAAGTCCCATGGCTAAGCCCAACAATGGTGAGGACACCACTTCTCAGTCTGTGTCATAAGCCACGAGTTCCCTGTTTTCAGGGGAAAGTGATCGACCGATCATATCTGAGTAGAGGTGAGCCACGGGGCTCCTCACTTACAATATCCAGTTAAGGAGATTCCACCATGACTGCCTAGACAATACGGCAGAGTATTCCGTACAAGGCTAGAGCACAAAGCGGGGGGTCAGGGGCCTCTGTCTTATGTCGGTTTTACTATTAGCTAATTACAGGACTCTTGGAAAATCACTTGACAACTCCGGGCTTCAGTTTTTAACTTAACTTATTTTCGGCCATGCTCAGTCTTTGTTGCAGCATGGGCTTTCTCCTGCTGTGGTGAGTGGGAGCTGTTATTCATCACGGTGTACAGGCTTCTCATTGTGGTGGCTTCTTTCGTGGTGGAGCACTGTTTCCAGGCGAGGGCTGCAATAGTTGCAGCTTCCAGGCTCTAGAGCAAGGACTCAGTAGTTGTGGTGCATGATCCTGAGATATGCAGGATCTTCCCAGACCAGAGATAGGGCCTGTGTCTTCTGCACTGACAGGCAGAATTTTATTTCATGGCTGAGCCACCAGGGAAGTCCGGGCCTCAGTCTTTTTCACTATTAAAGTCAGAGACCTCGACAAGGTGATGCTCACCTTGATCCTAATCCTTGATCCTTGAAGCCCTAAGATCCTAATCACTGGTGGATTACCTTGGAGTTGTCTGGAGGACATTGTCCAAAGTAGATGACTTCTGCAAAGACAGTCAATCTGAAACAGAAAATCCAGTTTCTGTCTATTCATGTCTAACTGCATGGGTGAATGTTTTTCTAAATGTTGAGGGCATGTGTAGGACGGTCTGGTTTAAAATCTAAGTCACGTAAAGCTTGGTGACATGTACTCCGGGGATCTTTGGAGGTACCTCAAAAGGAGGGACAACTGCCCTCCAGAGCACCTGAAATGAAATTCCCTTGAGATGGCTCTATACCTTCTGATCCATAGCTATGATTCCATGGAAAGAGAAAAGGAAGTTTCAAGCAATGAGTTTCAAGTTGTAAGTGTCCAAGGCACAGGCTCTGGGCTGACATGCTATGGAACTACCTCTTGAACAGGCAACTCTACTGGTGCAGTCTGGGCTTTATTTATTGGAGAGCTAATGAGTCACTCCGATTCTCCCCACTGAGGCTGGGGTAGGTCGGGGCAGTGGAGGGCATGACACCACATGGGAAACCGGAGAATAAATGTTGCTGGCAAATTTTATTAATAAAGTGATCTGCTCTCTCTCCTTCTCGGAAATAGAGAAAGAAAGTTCACAGTCAATGCCTAAAAACACTTGGACATTTTCACAACTTCTTTAGAAAATCGTAGCTCCATTACAGGAAGCTATGAGACCTTGGGACTCCTGCACCTCTGTGTTTCAAGTTTTTCTGTCGAAGAACTCCAACACACATGACTTCCCCAAAACTCCAGTGGTTAAGACGCCAAGCCTCCACTGCAGGGGCCCAAGTTCCATCCCTGCTAAGATCCTGCATGCCGTGCAGTGAGAGGTGATAAAACACCACCACCACCTTCAACATGACTGGGGCAGTGACAGTATGAACGCCTGTCAGAGCTGCAACTACTAAGCCTGTGCTCTGCAACAAGAGAAGCCACCTCAGTGAGAAGCCCACACACCACAATGCAGAGGAGCCCCGGTTCACAGTAACTAGAGAAAGCCCATGGAGCAACAAAGACCCAGCACAGCCACAAACAATAATTAATTAAGAAAAAAACCACTTCTCTCTGACTTGGAAACAAATGCGGGCTCCCCGTCATTCCCAGTGAATCTGAGGTTCCTGCTTCACCACAAAAGAACTCAGAGATGAAGTGATAGGTAAGAAGAAACACCCTCCACAGACAGATTGTGAGCCATCTCAACAGGTAAGAAAGCCCTGAAATATGGCATGGTTAGTTTTTATGGACTGGGTAATTTCACAGGCTAATGGGTGGGAAAATTATTTCAGTTATTTCACAGAAGTGATAGGTACTTCCTGGAATTGGGCTCTTGCCCATTTGGGGCCTTTTATGGTTAGCCTCAGAACTGTCCTGATGCTGGTGGTGTATCACAGTATTTACAGTGAGCATTCAACGAGGCATGAGGTCTACTGGAAGTCAACTCTTTTGCTGCCTCCCACCACCTTGGACCTGCATGGTTCTAATCAGTTTACATAGCGTCCTCGAGCTATGCCATCCTTTTAAAGGCTGTGCTCTGCCCTCTTCCCTCCTGGTTCACCAAGATCCTCCCTTCTGAGCTGTTTAGTCGCCCAGTCGTGTCCGACTCTGTGACCCCACAGACTGTAGACCACCAGGCTCCTCTGTCCATGGGATTCTCCAGGCAAGAGTACTAGAGAGTGCCTTCCTAGTTTTACTCCTACATTACCAGCCGTGCCCTCCTCCGGGGGATCTACCTAACCCAGGGATATAACCCACATCTCTTATGTCTCCTGTGTTGGCAGGTGGGTTCTTTCCCACTAGTGCCATCTGGGAAGCCCCTACCCTACCATATTTTTACTCAAAATGTGATTGTGCTGCAAGAGAGAGATTTTTGCCTGTCTGTCTGTCAGTCTTGGTCGTGGGGCCATTCTGGTCATCTCTGCCTTTCCATTGGGCTTCCCAAGTGGTTCCGTGATAAAGAACCCACCTTCCAATGAAGGAGACCCCGGTTTCATCCCTGGGTCAGGAATATCCGCCAGAGAAGGAAATGGAAGCCCACTCTTAGTATTCTTGCCTGGAGAATCCCATGGACAGAGGAGCCTGGTGGGCTACAGTCCGTGGGTTAGCAAAGAGTCAGACATGACTTAGTGACTGAACAAACAAACCTTCCTTATATTATAAGGGCATCTACAATTTACTGACATTTTATATTTTGCTTTCTGTAAGTCCTTTTGTCTTCTTTTCCTTTCCTCACCCAAGATTTGGGAAGAAGAATCACTGGGGAAGGATCCATGACTACAGAGGTACTTACCCGGAGTCTCCACACACAGGACTGCCGTCTCAATTTTACTGGATGCTGGGCAGGACACAGACTATAGAGAACCAATGTATTCAGCTAATGTCCAGTGAACAAGCATCTCCAAATTTGAGGCACTATCTACATCAACAAGCAGCACATAGTTTAGCAAGGGACCTGATTATAAACATGATGATAATATCAATGTACAAGGTACAATCAACGAGGCATGAGGTCTACTGGAAGTCAACTCTTTTGCTGCCTCCCACCACCTTGGACCTGCATGGTTCTAATCAGTTTACATAGCGTCCTCGAGCTATGCCATCCTTTTAAAGGCTGTGCTCTGCCCTCTTCCCTCCTGGTTCACCAAGATCCTCCCTTCTGAGCTGTTTAGTCGCCCAGTCGTGTCCGACTCTGTGACCCCACAGACTGTAGACCACCAGGCTCCTCTGTCCATGGGATTCTCCAGGCAAGAGTACTAGAGAGTGCCTTCCTAGTTTTACTCCTACATTACCAGCCGTGCCCTCCTCCGGGGGATCTACCTAACCCAGGGATATAACCCACATCTCTTATGTCTCCTGTGTTGGCAGGTGGGTTCTTTCCCACTAGTGCCATCTGGGAAGCCCCTACCCTACCATATTTTTACTCAAAATGTGATTGTGCTGCAAGAGAGAGATTTTTGCCTGTCTGTCTGTCAGTCTTGGTCGTGGGGCCATTCTGGTCATCTCTGCCTTTCCATTGGGCTTCCCAAGTGGTTCCGTGATAAAGAACCCACCTTCCAATGAAGGAGACCCCGGTTTCATCCCTGGGTCAGGAATATCCGCCAGAGAAGGAAATGGAAGCCCACTCTTAGTATTCTTGCCTGGAGAATCCCATGGACAGAGGAGCCTGGTGGGCTACAGTCCGTGGGTTAGCAAAGAGTCAGACATGACTTAGTGACTGAACAAACAAACCTTCCTTATATTATAAGGGCATCTACAATTTACTGACATTTTATATTTTGCTTTCTGTAAGTCCTTTTGTCTTCTTTTCCTTTCCTCACCCAAGATTTGGGAAGAAGAATCACTGGGGAAGGATCCATGACTACAGAGGTACTTACCCGGAGTCTCCACACACAGGACTGCCGTCTCAATTTTACTGGATGCTGGGCAGGACACAGACTATAGAGAACCAATGTATTCAGCTAATGTCCAGTGAACAAGCATCTCCAAATTTGAGGCACTATCTACATCAACAAGCAGCACATAGTTTAGCAAGGGACCTGATTATAAACATGATGATAATATCAATGTATTTATATACAAGGTACAATGGGAAATCTTGAGGCTTGTGGTGGGGGAGTTCAGAGGAGGATCAAACATTATTTACGTTCCTGGCTAGTGGCTAGACATTAAGCTTCAAGAGAGCAGGGACCTGTATCTATCTTGTTTGCATTTTTTTTCCTGCTGTTCCTGGCACACAAGAGGAACTCGATAAAGATTTCTTAAATGAATGAATGAATGAATGAATGAATATGCTTTACAAATGAGGAAAGAGAGGCCTAAGAAGAAAATGCTTTGATTTGACCAGCATCCCAGGACTAGCTGCAGAAATGCATATCCCGGTCTCCAAATGCCTAATTCAGTGCACATCACAGTGGATCCTACCTACCAGAGGTTCGGTAAAAACTGTCTAAGAATCTCAAGCTCACTGCTTCATAACGAGGCTGAATAAACTTATAATAACATACATCCTGGCCCTGGACATGGCTGACTGTATAATTAGCTTATTTCCTACCCATATGGAGCAGCTCAGCTCCTGTGCCTCAGTGGGGAATTCCTCGTATGTTGCTAGGGTCGCCTTCTGGGATTACATCTTCAGAGGCGTGCAGGAGGAGGGGTCGGCGGAGCTGATAAATGAATCAGAGAGGCAGGAGGAGAGCTGGCAGAGTCCCTGCAGGCGAGATGGACGGGGGCCGAACCGTGCTCACGGCTGCCCTTGCTCCCTCAGCCTCTTCTCCCGCTGACCTGAAGTGGACCCAGTGGGAAAATAGTGCCTGCTACTCTCAGACATGACTTAGTGACTGAACAAACAAACCTTCCTTACTCGACATTTTATATTTTGCTTTCTGTAAGTCCTTTTGTCTTCTTTTCCTTTCCTCACCCAAGATTTGGGAAGAAGAATCACTGGGGAAGGATCCATGACTACAGAGGTACTTACCCGAGTCTCCACACACAGGACTGCCGTCTCAATTTTACTGGATGCTGGGCAGGACACAGACTATAGAGAACCAATGTATTCAGCTAATGTCCAGTGAACAAGCATCTCCAAATTTGAGGCACTATCTACATCAACAAGCAGCACATAGTTTAGCAAGGGACCTGATTATAAACATGATGATAATATCAATGTATTTATATACAAGGTACAATGGGAAATCTTGAGGCTTGTGGTGGGGGAGTTCAGAGGAGGATCAAACATTATTTACGTTCCTGGCTAGTGGCTAGACATTAAGCTTCAAGAGAGCAGGGACCTGTATCTATCTTGTTTGCATTTTTTTTCCTGCTGTTCCTGGCACACAAGAGGAACTCGATAAAGATTTCTTAAATGAATGAATGAATGAATGAATGAATATGCTTTACAAATGAGGAAAGAGAGGCCTAAGAAGAAAATGCTTTGATTTGACCAGCATCCCAGGACTAGCTGCAGAAATGCATATCCCGGTCTCCAAATGCCTAATTCAGTGCACATCACAGTGGATCCTACCTACCAGAGGTTCGGTAAAAACTGTCTAAGAATCTCAAGCTCACTGCTTCATAACGAGGCTGAATAAACTTATAATAACATACATCCTGGCCCTGGACATGGCTGACTGTATAATTAGCTTATTTCCTACCCATATGGAGCAGCTCAGCTCCTGTGCCTCAGTGGGGAATTCCTCGTATGTTGCTAGGGTCGCCTTCTGGGATTACATCTTCAGAGGCGTGCAGGAGGAGGGGTCGGCGGAGCTGATAAATGAATCAGAGAGGCAGGAGGAGAGCTGGCAGAGTCCCTGCAGGCGAGATGGACGGGGGCCGAACCGTGCTCACGGCTGCCCTTGCTCCCTCAGCCTCTTCTCCCGCTGACCTGAAGTGGACCCAGTGGGAAAATAGTGCCTGCTACTCTCAGACTTACTGCTTAGTCATAAATCTCCATCTCAGGGCTGTGACTGTGGGGTTAGCAGAGAAAACTGAATTGACCGGGGGGGGGGGGGGGAAAAGGAGAGGGAGGGAGAGACAGCCTGTGGAAGGAACATGGGAGGAGAAAAGAAAAGAAGACAGAGATGTCTGGTAAAAGTTGAAGGGCCAGCAAAGCCTCTTTAGCTCGGGTTTCGTAAGTCGAGAAATATTTTATCACCCTTGTGAGTCAAACCTCTGAAAATCAATAGGGCTTGAGAGTTGCCTATATTGATCTGAAAGCCTGAGACGTATTGAAATATTCATGGCTGGATGTATGTGTTCATGAGAGGCTGGAGCGAGGGGGCTGGTACAGAGAGAGGGAGACGGGTAGGTAGATTTCTAAGTGAAAGCCACTCGAGTTTTCATTAAAAATAGATTAATTCTATTAGTCGGACTAAAACCTCACACTTAAAAGGAAATGAGCTTGTTTGTCAGACAAATAAGCCACCGGCAAGCCCAGAAAGAAAAGAAAAACATTTATTTATTGCTATTTAATAGCGGAAGAGCCAGAGAGAGTTGATAAAATTAGCACAGTATCCCCAGGAGGGATGCAAGGGGCTGCTTTGTTTGCAAAGGCAATTTGGACACTGCTGCTTTGATCTTCACTTTGAGCATTTGAACAGGCATGTTAGTATCACTCATTTCACAGGAGAATTGGGATTCAAGTTTCCCCAACAATCTAAAAAGCAGTACATTAGAAGGGGGCTGTCTGCCTAGAGTCTCAGAGTCTCAATACCCTTGATACTAATTTGATGTGATGCATTTCACCAGATGTGTCTACCTGAACGATATCTGATACCCAGGAGACAGTGGCCCTGCTTGAGAGTATCAGACTTGGATTTTTCCCCGCTTCGAAAAGGATTGGATGAAGGCATCCATAATTTAAAATCTGCATACAGATATGACATATGTTACAAATATTTGAGAAAATTCATGCAAGGAATTTAACAACAACAACATATGGGAAATCAGTTCCAAATAACAAGGCAGAATTAAAAATAATCTGTTACCTGTAGCTACCCTCCTCTTCGATTCCCGGGCAACCGATGGAGATGCTGCCAAGTCCAACTGTTGACAAAAAAAAAAGAAAAAGAAAGAAAAAAAATCAGCCTAAATACAACAAGACATCAGGCTGCGGAGCAAGCACTCGGGAGCCTGAAGGGAAGGTCAGATTGGTTAGATTCTGACCAGGCTTGTTATTCCCATGTCCTTCAGGTGTGAGGATGGTCCAAAGGAAAACTCAGCAGGCATGGAATGGGAGGCATGGATAATGGGTCTGCCATGAGGGGACTTTGGGAACCCTGAGCCATTCTGAGCCATTCCTGCCCATTTTATGGAGGACAGTTAAGAGCTCTCTTGGCTTTGATAAACTCCAATAAAACCCAAACCTGTTACAAACACCCACAGTGTCGCCAGCCCTGGCTTCCCCAGGCAGTTCTTCCAGAGAGGGGACCAGGCTGACTCAACCGTGCAACCTTCCCACACCCTCAACACACTCGCCCTTCCCTGGACCCCCACAGTATTCGTGTCACGTGGCAACATCTCTGGGAAACGAGAAAGGGATGCAGAGCTCCGCCTTTCTCAGAACTTCTAGGGGGGACTTCGCTGAGGTGAGGAATCAAAAATCGACCAGAAAGTCAAGGATGGCTGTAATTCTGTCCCTTCTTCCAGTGAACACGGCTGTCCACCACTGCTTCACCACCTTCCTCTGGTATTTACACAATGCCTTCCAGTCTCCTCCTCCGCACCCCTCCCAGAGCATGTTAGCGGTGTTATTGTTATTCCTATTTAACAGATGAAGGAAGAGGGTACAGAGACCCTTTCCCAGGCTCTCACGGGGAGAGTCAGGATTAAGTTCAGAGCCTTAAATCCCCCTTGCACTGCTAGACAAATGCACTCTTTCCTCTCCATGACCCTGCCCTCCTCCCCAAACACAGAAGAATCAGAAAGTCCTGCGGCACAGAGACCACCTCTTCCAGTGAGGTATCCCTGGGATTGTTAAGACACAGCCACAGTTGTGTAGAGGATTTCTTACAGGAACAGGTGCCCAGAGATGAACCCTCTGTGATCTGTACCCGAGGAGCTGGTGTCATCACTGGTATGTCACAGCCTTTCTTTTTAGCCTCCCTGTGCACCTAGAAAGTCAGGACTGTATTTTTGGTTTCTGAACCCCAAGCACTTACCACATGCCACAATCCATAACTGATATTCAGTCTAGATGATAAAGCTCCTATTGTATTAAGTGTGGTCCCTCATCACGCCACAGTAAATAAAATGACCGTGTGGACTTTAACATGGACCAGTCTAAATTCAGGAGGCATTCCAGGAGTCTGGCTATGCAATCCATATCCTTTGGTTGGATGACCCTTCTTCAATCTGGCTTAAATAATGACGGAGATGGGACAAGGGGAAGCGTTCCAAGAACTCCCAGTGATGGTCTGTATTGTGATCTAATGTGGGAGGTGTGGGCTTGGAGAACACTGAGGAGGGAAGTGCCCAGCCCATTCAAACACACAGCTGCATACCACTTCTTGTGCTGCCTTATTCCCCCTTCCCTACCACCCGCCATGCTATCCTCCAAGAAGATCAGAACTTCAGGTCCACTTGAGACTCTGAGCTGGGCAGATGATACAAGCTAATCACCAATCCCCCAACAGGTAAACTGGTACATGGTATGGAAGTATTTGGGTGTCTCTTGTGGCTCAGTGGTAAAGAATCCACTTGCCAATGCAGGAGACAGGAGTTCGATCCTTAGGTCAGGGAGATCCCCTGGAGAAGGAAATGGCAACCCACTCCAGTGTTCTTGCCTGGAGAATCCCATGGACAGAGGAGCCCCCAGGCTACAGTCCATGGGGTCACAAAGAGTTGGACACAACTGAGCGACTGAGCTTTTAAGGACACCGTGTCAGGGTGTGGTGAATGGGAGAGCTGGTGGGTGAATGCAACACAAACCTGGCAACTTAAGTGACCATATTTTCCAAACAGAGCTTTGGACAAACAGTCTGACAAGTAAAGATGCACTGAGGGGTCAGACAGGGGGACAGGCCAGAACATGAAACTCTGCCGCGGCCCAACAAGGACAGCCCTACCTCTGTTTGGGGACCACTGATGGGCATGTTCCCTCTATTTGTGGCCCCATACCATGGATTCACTGCTTAGGATACAGAAAAGCATTACGATAATCACCTGAAGAGAATTTTCCCTTTTCCTACAGTAACCTCTAAGTCCCTTCCTTCATCAGTATGCCGGTAGACACATCTATTTAATATGGATTCTCTCACTCTTTTTCTCCCAGGCTTCTCCCCGGCACTCAGACTGATTATTCTGTGTTTTCATTAAGCACATTTTCCATGCGCTGGTCCCCAAAATGACTCTCAGTGTGACGGCATCATGTTCTGCAGAGAGGTCTTTCCCTTCGCAACCCATCCCAAGGCCGAATTCACAGGCAAATTAGCTTCCAACCCTTATGCCTCAAACATACATGGGAAGGTCAAAAGTCAAGCCTAGAGACAGCCTCCTGCCCGCTTCAGCATATAAATTCCAGGGATTTTTATAATGTCCTGTGGGTGAATTTTTTCCTCTGCTTCTGTTTTATTTCTCTCATGCTCAGATTTGGAATAATAATAATAATAAATTCTAGCAGTTTAATACATGTCTCCAGAGAACCTTGCAAGGGTTGCATTAGAAGCTGTGCCTGAGAAAGCATGGTGTGATGATTCATTTTATCACAAGGCATCATTCTGGCACAGAGAGATCTAACTTACGTAGTAGACTTTTATTCAGAACCAACAAAGAGCCACAGACTAGAGGCAACATGAGTTAGGCTAGGTCCATCCATGCTTTTGAGCAGCTCACAATCAGAATGGATCCAGGTAGATATATGGCTGAGTTCCTTTGCTGTCCACCTGAAACTATCACGACATTGTTAATCAGCTATATTCCAATATAAAATTAAAAATAAAAAAGGGGAGTAAGTAGACAGGTGCACAGCCCCGTGGAGGGATCTAGAGTCACTCACTGCACCAGGCAAAGAAGAAAAGCTCCTGGGAGGTTGTGATGCATAAGAAGAAATGGATATTTGGTCTTCCTTCCCTTTTTGGCTCACAGTTCCTAAAACCCTTGGGATTTCCTAAGCAACAAGAACAATGGAAGCGCCTTTTGTTTTAGGCTTCTGTCCTTGTTTCTTGAAATAGCTGCAGTGCTATGAAGGTGAAAGGAGCATGTTATCAATAACATACCTCTTTCAACCACACTGGAGTTCATGGTACTGAGGTGACTTCTGGAAAGTCACTGAGGATGGGCACTGCTTGCCATGGGAGCCAGCTTTGATGAAAAAGTTAGAACTTGCAAGCCTCCTCCTTGACCTCTAGGCAGAGAAGAGACCCTGGAGATGGAGTTCAATCACCAATGGCCAGAGGCTTAGTGAATTATGACGATGTAATGAAGTCTCCCTGGGCTTCCCTGGTGGCGCAGTGGTAATGAATCTGCCTGCATTGCAGGAAACGCAGGAGACCCAAGTTTGATCCCTGGTTCAGGAAGATTCCCTGGAGAAGGGAATCACTACCCATTCCAGTATTCTTGCCTGAGAAATCCCACGGAAAGAGGAGGTTGGTGAGCTATAGTCCATGGAGTCACAAAGACTTAGACATGACTGACCGAGCAAATAAAAAATGAAGTCTCTGCAAAAACCCAGAGGAATGTGTTCAGAGACTCCGGGCTGGTAACCAGAACATATCATGTGCCAGGGGGGTGATGCATCTCAAATTCCCTGTAGGCAGAAACTCCTATGTTGGGGATCCTTCTAGATCTCACCCTACAAATCTCTTCATTGAGCTGTTCATTCATATCCTTTATTATAATAAAAACTTTAAAATGAATACTGTAATATTCATATCGTCTGTGTAATTAACTAGTCATCTAATAAAGAAACTGGCTTTCTTGGACTTCCCTGGTGATCCGGTGATTGAGACTCTGCTCCCAATACACGGGGCACAGGTTTGGTTCCTGGTAGGGGAACTAAGCTCCTGAATGGCCAAAAAAAAAAAAAAGCAAATGGCTTTCTGAGTTCTGTGACCACTGCAGCAAATTAATCAAACATGAGGAGAGGATCATGGGAACCTCAGACATGCAGCCAGTCAGTCAGAAATCCAAGCGAAATCTGGACCTGTGATGACATCTGGAGCGAGGGCAGTCTTAACCTGGGGGATCTGCTGTTGTCTCCAGGTAGACAGTATCAGAATTGAGTTAAATTTGCGGGACACCCAAGTCAGTGTCTACTGAGGACTGGACAACTGCTTAGTCATGTAGGAAAAAAAAAAATCAGAGCTTTACAGAATAGGCAACCTTCAATAAGCTGGGCTTGAAACATGAGGGGAAATTTGCTCTGGTGAATGCAGGAACTGGAAGGAAGCTGGGGAGTGGAGAAGCAGATGTAGGAAATGAGAACGTGTAATGACACGAGGCAGACAATAGGATAACCTATATGCAGGTGAACTAGATGGTCTGGTATTCTTTGGATAGACTATGGAAATTCTGGCGTGAAGACAGACTCACAGTGAAGAATCGTCTCTTTGAATGAGAATGATGAACTAGACCAATGTTATTGTTGTTTAGTGGCTTAATCATGTCCCACTCTCTGCAACCCCATGGACTCTAGCCCACCAGGCTCCTCTGTCTGTGGGATTCTCCAGGCAGGAATCCTGGAGTGGGGCTTCCCTGGTGGTCCAGTGGGTAAAGAGTCCACCTTGCAGTGCACGGGGCGCCGGTTCGATCCCTGGCCTGGGAGGATCCCACGTGCTGTGGAACGGCTGGGCCAATGTGTCCAACGAGGAGCCGGTGTTCCGGAGCACGTGCACTCAGACCTGGTGCTCTGCAACAAGAGAGGCCACTATGATGGGAGGCCCACACAGGCCAAAGAACAAAGATGGAAGAAAATAAATAAAAAACCAAGAAAAGAGGCCAAAATTTAAAAGTAAAAATAAAAAAAGAACACTGGAGTGGGGTGCCATTTCCTCCTCCAGCAGATCTTTCCAACCCAGGGATCCAACCTGTATCTCCTACACTGGCAGGTAGATTATTTTCCATCGCACCACCTGGGAAGCCCAAATTAATATCACACAAGGGTAAGGTATATATACAGATTCCTTGTAATGGGAAAAAGGTTTTGCAAACCTGGAGTGTTGACTTAACAAATTTTTTATTATGCCTTGTACAAACTTTTCACTAGGTATATCTTCTTATAAATATTAAGCAACTATAAGCTCATATTAAAAAGGTGAACACAAAACTCAAAAGGCAATAAAATTCATTAATTTAAAATAATAGTCAGTGCTGTTTGACAGAAACTAAATTGCTATCTCCAACACAAATAGAGTGTCAAAAGGCTACAATGCACTCTCTTTGGAGTTTGAGAAGTCTATACTTCTGGGTGCCATGTGATGATCAAATTCTTGTATTACTTTTGTCTTTTTCAATTACTGGAAATTCTTATTCCTTCAGTGTACCATGATCATATTTCATCTTAACTTTATGAAATGTATAAATTCATAGATTAAACCCTACTCTGTTCTTTTTCATTGGCCATCTATATTCAAATTGCACTTTCTGAGTTGTGCCCTCAGTAAGTCAAAGTGGAGTTGATCCCCACTCCCGCCCCACAACCACCATTAAACTATCATTGCCTGCTGGGTCTTTTGCCCCCTTTTCCAGTAAGTGGTGTTAGATTTGCCACTTTGGCGAATCCTCAGGAATCTGACCTGTCATTATAGAAACTTCTAAAGATATTGGCTTGCACTTCACAGTTTCCATGTTGGTTTCATGTAAGTCCTCTTCACCATTTCATCTGAACCTGCTGACCTGCTTTGAGGTGGGAAAAACCTGTTAGCTAGCGGTGCCTGTTGTCTGCTGTGTTTGCACCCTTCTCAAAAGGCCTCAAATGGGAATGCTGGTCCCTTAGTAGTTGAATAAAAATGAGATGAACGAAACAGAGGACAAACTGATCGACACACACATTTCCCTTTGGTCTCTGTGATCACAGCAGAGAACACATCTGTCTTCCAGTCTCTCTCAACTAGGACACTCTGGAAAGGCGACAGCAAAAAAGAACCCAGCACCTCTCTAGGTGCCAGGCACTGTGTTAATGGTGGACACTGTGCCACAGCTGGCTTGTGCTGATGGTTAGGAGACGGTCCTGGTGGCGTCGGGGGTGGGAGAATGGCCAAGCTGCAAATAAAGAGTCTGAAGTCATTTGGGGATGGTGGTGGTTTAGCCACTCAGTCGTGTCCCTCTCTTTTGCAGCTTCTGGACTGGAGCCCACCAGGCTCCTTGTGCCTATGGGATTCTCCAGGCAAGAATACCAGAGTGGAATGCCACGCCCTCCTTTCTGATCCAGGGATCAAACCCAGGTCCCCTATGTGGCAGGTGGTCTCCTGCATTGGCAGGTGGATTTTTTTTACCGACTGAGCCACCAGGCAAGCAGAAAGATGGGCTTTTTACATGAAAACAGCAACCGTCCCACTTTGGCCATCCACGGTGGGGATGAGGTATGCCTCTTCAGATTATGACGTTGCTTCTGTGAGAGCAGATTGAAGCTGATGAGGGCAGGCACTGAGAGACAGAAGGGGGCCATCGCCCTCCCCACTTACATGGACGAGCTTGGTCCTCTGTAGCCTCTGCCTCATCATAACTACAAAAGGGAAGAAACAGGGGAACCCTACTCTGTCCTGAAGAAGACCCCTGAATGCCTTCCAGCCTGGACTCTGCTTTTTCAAGAGCATTTGTCCCCGCCAGACAACTTCCCATGTAGATTGATCCACCCCACCTCCACGGGTCTCCACAGCAGCATGGGAAGAGCTCCCCAAGGTAGGATTTGGGATACAATGGAAGGCTCACCACACTAGGTTAAACTCACTCTCTGGGCTCTGGGCTGCCTCACAGGCAAGACCACCATGTCCCGCTGACCCTCACCATGCCTGAAGACCGCATCACACCTCACAGAGTGTCACGCTACCTAATATCCGGGGCCAACCCTGGAGACGTGGGCCCAAGTGACCCAAGTTCTGCCTTGCAGGGCTCCCGATGGCTGCTTCCTTCTCCAGGTCCACCCCTTCTCAGGGAACCCACCCACATGGGCTGTCCACATGGTTGAATAAGTCCAGTGTTTTTTTCTTTTGTATTCAGGTTAATAAATTGTTTCGGGGTATCTCAACATGGATAAGCACTGGATAGGTTAAATATAAAAATATGGTGAGTAATGGACATTACAATTTTATAGAAATAAGAAGGATTATCAGAGAGTAGTATTAAAAAGTATGACAAACTGATTCATTTAGTTGAAATGGACACATTCCTAGAAATCCACAACCTACCAAGACTGAATCATGAAGAAGGAGACATTTTAAACAAACCAGTAATTAGTAAAATTGAATCAGTATCTTCTAACAAAGAAAAGTCCAGAATCAGATGGTGTCACTAGTGAATTCTAGTAAGTATTAATTCTAGAAAGCATTAAATGAAGAGTTAACCTCAATCTTCCTCAAACTCTTCCAAAAATTTGAAGATAAAGAATTAATATTTACATTCATTCCATAAGGCATTACCATGATACAAAAGTCAAACAAAGGCACGACAAGAAAACTATAGATCAATATCTGGATAGATGAATACTGATACAAAAACCTCAGCAAAACACTACAAAAGAGAATTCAATAAGCACATTAAAAGGAATATAACTATGATTGAGTGAAACTTATTCCTAGGAGGCAAAGATAGTTCAATATGTGAAAATCAGTGTCACTTACCAACCAAATCAACAAGATGAAGGAAAAAAGTTACTTGATCACTACCATTAATGCAGAAAAAAAATTGGCAAAACTTAACACTTTTTGTGATAAAAATACTCAACAAACTAAGACTAGAAGAAAACTATGTCAACATGATAAAGATCACATCCTAGAAGCCCAAAGCTAACATCATACTCAGTGGAGAAAGTCTGAAAGTTGTCCCTTTAAGATACGAAATAAGACAGGGATGCCTACTTTTGCCACTTCTTTTCACATGGTACTAGAATTCTTAGAGCAGTTAGACAAGAAAAAGAAGTTATATGCACCCAAGTTGGAAAAGAAGAAGTAAAATTATGTTTTCAGATGACATAATTTTATATGTGGAAAACTTAAACATTACATACACACACAGAGGACATAAAGTCAATATAAAAAATAAGTTTCTATATGTTCAAGACGATTAATCCAAAAAGAAAATTAAGAAAACAATTAAATTTCCAATAACATTAAAAGAAGAAAATGGTTAGGAATAAACTCAACCAAGGAAACAAAATATTTATATACTGAAAACTACAAAACACTGCTTAAAAGATTAAGGCAGGCACAAATAAATGGAAAGACATCGCATATTCATGTATTGAAAGACTTAGTATGATTAAGATGTCAATACTACCCAAAGTGATCTATAGATTTAATGTAGTCCCTATCAAGATTCCAGTGGAAATTTTTGCAGAAATAGAAAAACCCCTCCTAAAATTCACATAGGATTTCAAGGAATCATGGATAACCCAAACAATCTTAAAAACAAAAACAAAAACAAAAAAAAACAGAGCTTGAGGTCTCACACTTCCTGATTATCAAAATTTATTACAAAGCTATAATAATCAAAACAGTATGGTACTGGTATAATGACAAAAACATATGGACAGACTAGAACAGAGTCCAGAAATAAACCCTTGCATATATGGTCAAATGATTTTAAGGATGCCAAGACCATTCAGTGGGGAAAGGCCAGTCTCTTCAAACAAACAATGGTGGGAAAACAGAGTACTTAGACACAAAATGGTGAAGTTAGAATCTTATCTTACACCATATACCAAAATTAAGTCAAAATGGGTTAAATACCAAATTGTAAGATCCAACACTATAAAACTCCTAGAAAAAAACAAAGGTGGAAACATCATAACACTGAATTTGGCAATGATTTCTTGGATATAACACCAAAAGCAGAAGAGAAATAAGACAAAAGAGACAATATCCAACTTCAAAAACTTTTTTGCAACAATGGACACAATCAATCAAGTGTAATGGCATCCTACAGAATGTGAGAAAATATTCCTAAACTATACATCTGATATTTAGAATATATAACCTAGTGTTGCAGTTCATGGGGTCACAAATAGTTAGACATAACTTAGCAACTGAACAACAATGAAAAATCAAGTAACTCGATTAAAAAATGGACAAAGCGACAAGAGAGGCCACTGTGATGTGAGGCCTACACAGGCCAAAGAATAAAGATGGATACAGCCTCTATGGAAGACAGTCTGGAGATTTCTTAAAAAACTAAAAATAGAAGCACCATATGACCCAGCAATCCCACTCTTAGGCTTATACCCTGAAGAAATCAAAACTGAAAGAAGCACCTGTACCCCAATGTTCATTGCAGCTCTCTATACAATAGCTAGAACATGGAAGGAACCTAGATGCCCATCGATGAACGAATGGATCCAAAAGCTCTGGTACATATATACAATGGAATACTACACAGCTGTAAAGAGAAATGCAGAAGAATCAACTCTAATGAGGTGGCTGGATCTAGAACATATCATAAAAAGTGAAGTCAGTCAGAAAGAGAAGGACAAATACAGTATATTAACACATATATATGGAATCTAGTAAGATGGTGATGATGGCACATGCAGTGAAGCGACAGAAAGACAGACATGGACAGTGGACATATGGACATTGTGGGGAAGGAAAAGTGGGTGAGAGGCGTAAAGGAAGTAACATGAAGGCCTGTACTATCGTAAGTGAAGAAAATAGCTCTAGTCATTGCTCTGTGAGAAAAGGGGATCCTTCAGGGGTGCTGTGTGATGGTCGGGAGGGGTGGGAAGGGGGGGATATACATATGACTAATCTGAGAACATACATATCCGTAAACAACAAAACTCTGTAAAAGTTAAAAGTAAAATAAAGGTTTAAAAAAGAAAAGGAAAAAAAAAGAAATGGACGAAGAATCAATTTTTTAAGAAGAGGCCAAAAAAATAGTCATTGCCTTAAAAAAAAAAAATGGATGACGGGCTTGAAAAGACATTTCTCCAAAGGACATACACAAATAGCCAACAAGCAAAATGAAAAGATGTTCAACATCACTAATTAAAAGTGAAATGCAGGGCTTCCCTGGTGGTCCAGTGGGTAAGGACACTGCCTTTCAGTACAAGGGGCGCCGGTTCAACAGAGGCCGCTGCGATGGGAGGCCCATATGGACCAAAGAACAAAGATGGATGAAAATAGATAAATGAAAGACCAATAGAAGTGGCTCGCCCACCCCCCTCCCATCCCCCCACCCCCAAAAAAAGAGTCAAAAAAAAGAAAAGTGAAATGCAAACCAAAACTACAATGAGTACCACCTCTCACCCATTATAATGGCTATTACTACAGAAAAAAAATAGAAAGAAAGAAAATAAGTGCTGAAAAGGATTTTTCTATGTTTAATGAATTGAAGAAAATTTTCAATTGAAAAATTTGTGCACTGATGATAGAAATGTTAAATGGTACAGTTGCTATTGAAAATACTACAGTGATTCCTCAATTCATTAAACATGGAATTACCATATGATTGAGCAATTTAAATTTTTGGTATATACTAGAATTGAAAAGAATTGAAAGCAGGGTCTTGCAGAAATATCTGTACACCCATATTCATAAGAGCATTATTAACAAAAGTCAAAAGGGAGAAGGTATCCATCACTAGATGAATAGTTCAACAATATGAGTTATATACAAACAGTGGAATATTACTCTACCTGGAATTCTTACACATGCTGAAACATGAATGAACCTTGAGGATATTACACTAAATGAATTAGTGAAGTGAAATGAAAGTTGCTCAGTCGTGTCCGACTGTTTGCAGTCCCATGGATGCACCATGGAATTCTCCAGGCAAGAATACTGGAAAGAGTAGCCGTTCCCTCCTCCAGGGGACCTTCCCAACCCAGGATGGAACCCAGGTCTCCCACACTGCTGGTGGATTCTTTACCATCTGAGCCACCAGGGAAGCCTTAAATGAATTAAGCAAGCCCATCACGAAAAAACAGTCAAATTCATGGAGACAGAAAATAGACGGTGGTTTACAGGGGTTGTAGGGAGAATAAATATGTCTGTGTACTCAGTGGCTTAGCACTGTTTGACTCTTGGTGGCCCCATGAACAGTAGCCCACCAGGCTCCTTGGTCCATGGGATGCCCCAGGCATGAATACTGGAGTGGGTTGCCATGTCCTCCTCCGGGGGATCTTCCCAGCCCAGGCATCAAAGTCTCCTGCATTTCAGGCAGGTTCTTTAGCGACTGAGCCACCAGGACAGCTCAGTGCGGCTAGAGAATCTGTGTGCCACAGCAGGAGATCCAGAGGGACACAGCGAACATCCAGTAAGACGCCACAAAGACCCACTGCAGCCAAATCAATATATTAAAAAAAAAAAAAATACTGTTGTAGGATGCAGAGCGCCCAACCTGGTGGTCTGTGAAAACCTATGGGTGTGGGATGGGGAGGGGGCAGGGGAGTAAGGTTCAAGAAGGAGGGGATGTATGTTTACTTATGGCTGATTCTGGCTGCTATATGGTAGAAACCAACACAACATGGTAAGGCAACTATCCTCCAGTTAAAGATTTTAAGAAATTTTAAAAAAACATAGCATCATGTGATTATGTGGACCAATCTCTTGTTGGGGCTGGGGAAGCAGAGAGAATTCATATTTGAGGGAGGACTTGGAGGACAGTGGTCAATGCAGTTGTCGTCATCACAGCAGTAGAAAGAATAACGGATATTAATCTTAGCTGCTCATCCTTACTGAGCGCTTAAATGTGCCAAGCACGGTGCTATGTATTTTCCATCTGTCATCCCTTATTTCTCAGAACAGTTAGTTTCCTAAGACAGACAACTGGCGAGTGACGACGGATTGTTTACACAGCACACACAAATCCGTCTTCTCCGTCTAATGCTAGGTATTCTACTGACCTATCTTTATTAAGGAAGAAATTTAAATTTACAGTGATTTAATATCTTGACCAAATATTATTCAGATAAAAGAAGTGACTTGTCCTTGATCACAGGGCAAGAATGCATCACAGTATTTTGGCTGAAGGGCGGAAGCTGTTTATCACCAGCTACTCAAATCCTACCATGTAAACCCCAAATTGACAATGTTGTTTGAGGAAGACCTTCTCACATATCAGCAAAACCAAAAATCCTACAAAGTTTTCCAGAACGGTCTCTGAAAACGAATTTTGCAATCATTGGCTTCAGTTCCAAATGAAACGGAAATGAATCTTCTGTGTTACGTCTTGGATAATTTTTAAAGCACTGATATATATCAAACCTTTTCCTTTTGCTCTGACTAGGGCTTCCCTGGTGGTCCAGTGGGTAAGGACAGCACCTTGCAGTGCAAGGGGCGCCGGTTCGATCCCTGGCCTGGGAAGATCCCATGTGCCGCGGAGTGGCTGGACCGATGTGTCCAATGACCGAGCCGGAGTTCTGGAGCACATGCGCCCAGAGCCGGTGCTCTGTGACAAGAGGCCACCACAATGGGAGGCCCACACGGGCCAAAGAACAAAGATGGATGAAAACGGATAAATGAAAGACCAATAGACGTGGCCAAAAAAAAAGTTAAAAAAAAATAAAAAGAAATGCTCTGACTAGGAAAAAAAGGAACATAAAAAACTGGAGTTCACAAATTCCGATTTAATCAGGATAATCTAAATCTGAGGAAGTATCCTACTCTAGAATCACTGAATAGAAAAACCAAGTACTATTGTTATAATCTAGCTTGCATATAGGGAGTTTTAAAAATTTCACCCTTTTACACTTTATTCTCTGGGCCTTTTCATATCTAACCATCAAGATTATTGTGCCAATTAAATAAAACTGAAATTCAGACTACCGACCCAACCTATTTTATCATGTGGTTTGGGAAATACAACACGCACCTTATTTCTCAGAACAGTTAGTTTCCTAAGACAGACAACTGGCAGTGACGGATTGTTTACACAGCACACAAATCCGTCTTCTCCGTCTAATGCTAGGTATTCTACTGACCTATCTTTATTAAGGAAGAAATTTAAATTTACAGTGATTTAATATCTTGACCAAATATTATTCAGATAAAAGAAGTGACTTGTCCTTGATCACAGGGCAAGAATGCATCACAGTATTTTGGCTGAAGGGCGGAAGCTGTTTATCACCAGCTACTCAAATCCTACCATGTAAACCCCAAATTGACAATGTTGTTTGAGGAAGACCTTCTCACATATCAGCAAAACCAAAAATCCTACAAAGTTTTCCAGAACGGTCTCTGAAAACGAATTTTGCAATCATTGGCTTCAGTTCCAAATGAAACGGAAATGAATCTTCTGTGTTACGTCTTGGATAATTTTTAAAGCACTGATATATATCAAACCTTTTCCTTTTGCTCTGACTAGGGCTTCCCTGGTGGTCCAGTGGGTAAGGACAGCACCTTGCAGTGCAAGGGGCGCCGGTTCGATCCCTGGCCTGGGAAGATCCCATGTGCCGCGGAGTGGCTGGACCGATGTGTCCAATGACCGAGCCGGAGTTCTGGAGCACATGCGCCCAGAGCCGGTGCTCTGTGACAAGAGGCCACCACAATGGGAGGCCCACACGGGCCAAAGAACAAAGATGGATGAAAACGGATAAATGAAAGACCAATAGACGTGGCCAAAAAAAAAGTTAAAAAAAAATAAAAAGAAATGCTCTGACTAGGAAAAAAAGGAACATAAAAAACTGGAGTTCACAAATTCCGATTTAATCAGGATAATCTAAATCTGAGGAAGTATCCTACTCTAGAATCACTGAATAGAAAAACCAAGTACTATTGTTATAATCTAGCTTGCATATAGGGAGTTTTAAAAATTTCACCCTTTTACACTTTATTCTCTGGGCCTTTTCATATCTAACCATCAAGATTATTGTGCCAATTAAATAAAACTGAAATTCAGACTACCGACCCAACCTATTTTATCATGTGGTTTGGGAAATAATCAGACTAATTATAGTTACAGTTAACATTTGCTGAGTGCTGGCTATGTGAGATGTACATATCTTAAATTCATCTGATACTCAAAAAAACCCTATGACGTGGGTACTATTATTATCCCCATTTTACAAATAAAGAAACAGGTTCCAAGAAGTTAACTTGAGCTAAGTAAGCAATGGGGACATTTGAGCGCAGGCAGGCTTGCTGCCAAGCCCAGGTTTTTAACTGTTAACCATAAAATATGATAGTATATTTTTAAAAGATCAAGAGTTTCTTGACCGCTTCTCAGCCAATCAAGGCACCAAGAAAATATCTCAAATGTTAGTTTAAGCTTCCCGTCCCTCTTTTTTAATGACACCTGAAGGGGTTAAAAAAATCACTGTAATCAAATATCGCCTCACTGGAACTTGGTAACCACTGCATGTGGGTTCCAAAGGTCCTCTGAAAAAGCTGAAAGCATTGCACAAATGTTAGTATTACTAATTTTATTGGCTTGAAATACCAGTTTTGTTTTTAACAGCCCCCGAATAGGATGATATTGATACTCCAAATTCAGAACTGAGTTTAGATTGTCCAAATATCATTCAGCATAAAGTTCTTTTGGAATGCCTTCCATTATTTCTCCTTAACCTTCCAAAACTACAATTCGCAGACTCTATGATGTAAGTCAGAGAGATGAGGCTACAGCGGGGGCGAAGGGAGGAAGGGTGGAGGAGTGTTATTATTTTCTCCAAAAATTATAATCCTCTGCCACATCACCTACCATTCATGATTGAGGTCATGACTTTTGGCTCTTTCATCAAACTGAAGACATCCTCAAAGAAATGCTCTGACTAGGAAAAAGGAACATAAAAAACTGGAGTTCACAAATTCCGATTTAATCAGGATAATCTAAATCTGAGGAAGTATCCTACTCTAGAATCACTGAATAGAAAAACCAAGTTTTGCATATAGGAGTTTTAAAAATTTCACCCTTTTACACTTTATTCTCTGGGCCTTTTCATATCTAACCATCAAGATTATTGTGCCAATTAAATAAAACTGAAATTCAGACTACCGACCCAACCTATTTTATCATGTGGTTTGGGAAATAATCAGACTAATTATAGTTACAGTTAACATTTGCTGAGTGCTGGCTATGTGAGATGTACATATCTTAAATTCATCTGATACTCAAAAAAACCCTATGACGTGGGTACTATTATTATCCCCATTTTACAAATAAAGAAACAGGTTCCAAGAAGTTAACTTGAGCTAAGTAAGCAATGGGGACATTTGAGCGCAGGCAGGCTTGCTGCCAAGCCCAGGTTTTTAACTGTTAACCATAAAATATGATAGTATATTTTTAAAAGATCAAGAGTTTCTTGACCGCTTCTCAGCCAATCAAGGCACCAAGAAAATATCTCAAATGTTAGTTTAAGCTTCCCGTCCCTCTTTTTTAATGACACCTGAAGGGGTCAAAAAAATCACTGTAATCAAATATCGCCTCACTGGAACTTGGTAACCACTGCATGTGGGTTCCAAAGGTCCTCTGAAAAAGCTGAAAGCATTGCACAAATGTTAGTATTACTAATTTTATTGGCTTGAAATACCAGTTTTGTTTTTAACAGCCCCCGAATAGGATGATATTGATACTCCAAATTCAGAACTGAGTTTAGATTGTCCAAATATCATTCAGCATAAAGTTCTTTTGGAATGCCTTCCATTATTTCTCCTTAACCTTCCAAAACTACAATTCGCAGACTCTATGATGTAAGTCAGAGAGATGAGGCTACAGCGGGGGCGAAGGGAGGAAGGGTGGAGGGAGTGTTATTATTTTCTCCAAAAATTATAATCCTCTGCCACATCACCTACCATTCATGATTGAGGTCATGACTTTTGGCTCTTTCATCAAACTGAAGACATCCTCAAAGAATGAAGACTCACCATTAATGATACGCAAAGGAATGTGAGAAGTCCCCCAAGACCATTTCCCAAGATGAGTTCCAAAACCAAGCATGGGGAGTGCTGAGATCAGATGGCATTGGCATACAGCTGGCCTCAGTGAGTAAGAACAGTGAAGTCAGTAGTGCTCGTTCAAAATCTTTCAGTACTTTCTTTCTTAAGAAAAATTCAGAGTACTTAGCATACACACCTCATATATGTGTTCCCACACAGCCCTGTGAATAACTCGGTCTACCTTCTGGTACCAAACTTCTTGCCAAACGACCAACAGTAAGCTCTGCTCAGCGTCAGAGCGGCAGGCTGACCCAGTGAACTCCCACCCTGCCCCCAGCTCCTTGACATGTCATATCCCAAGCTCAGGACAGCTAAGGGTGCTTGGGTTAGAAACGGCCAGGACAAAGGTCAGCCAGTGAGGAATGTCCCCAAGACCCCACTTAGCCAGCCCAGGGCGCTGATGCCGAGGGCGTTATGATGAGAAAGTAAGACCACAACTGTTCAAGCCCTGTTATCCGAGCCAATGTAAACACCCAACCACAAATACTTCCCCTTCCTCCTCCAGGATCCAAATGTCAATTGCTTCCAGCTTCAAAGTTCTGAATTTCTACCACACCTCGCTTTGATTCGAGCCTGCTTGGAAAGTGAACAGCATGCCTGACTGCATCTGGGTGGCAACACCGAGTCTCTAGCGAAGGCGTCAGGAGGTACAAGGCATGTCCCAAACTGGATCCCTGCAATGTGATGCACCCTAGAGAAAATTCTGGCCATCTACCAAACGACCACACAGACCACAGGTCATGGCATTCTCAGGCAAGAATACTGGGGCCCCCCGGATCTTCCATTATTTCTCCTTAACCTTCCAAAACTACAATTCGCAGACTCTATGATGTAAGTCAGAGAGATGAGGCTACAGCGGGGGCGAAGGGAGGAAGGGTGGAGGGAGTGTTATTATTTTCTCCAAAAATTATAATCCTCTGCCACATCACCTACCATTCATGATTGAGGTCATGACTTTTGGCTCTTTCATCAAACTGAAGACATCCTCAAAGAATGAAGACTCACCATTAATGATACGCAAAGGAATGTGAGAAGTCCCCCAAGACCATTTCCCAAGATGAGTTCCAAAACCAAGCATGGGGAGTGCTGAGATCAGATGGCATTGGCATACAGCTGGCCTCAGTGAGTAAGAACAGTGAAGTCAGTAGTGCTCGTTCAAAATCTTTCAGTACTTTCTTTCTTAAGAAAAATTCAGAGTACTTAGCATACACACCTCATATATGTGTTCCCACACAGCCCTGTGAATAACTCGGTCTACCTTCTGGTACCAAACTTCTTGCCAAACGACCAACAGTAAGCTCTGCTCAGCGTCAGAGCGGCAGGCTGACCCAGTGAACTCCCACCCTGCCCCCAGCTCCTTGACATGTCATATCCCAAGCTCAGGACAGCTAAGGGTGCTTGGGTTAGAAACGGCCAGGACAAAGGTCAGCCAGTGAGGAATGTCCCCAAGACCCCACTTAGCCAGCCCAGGGCGCTGATGCCGAGGGCGTTATGATGAGAAAGTAAGACCACAACTGTTCAAGCCCTGTTATCCGAGCCAATGTAAACACCCAACCACAAATACTTCCCCTTCCTCCTCCAGGATCCAAATGTCAATTGCTTCCAGCTTCAAAGTTCTGAATTTCTACCACACCTCGCTTTGATTCGAGCCTGCTTGGAAAGTGAACAGCATGCCTGACTGCATCTGGGTGGCAACACCGAGTCTCTAGCGAAGGCGTCAGGAGGTACAAGGCATGTCCCAAACTGGATCCCTGCAATGTGATGCACCCTAGAGAAAATTCTGGCCATCTACCAAACGACCACACAGACCACAGGTCATGGCATTCTCCAGGCAAGAATACTGGAGAGGGTAGCCATTCCCTTCTCCAGGGGAATCTTCCCAACCCATGGACTAAACCCGGGTCTCCTGCACTGCAAACAGATTCTTTACCATCCGAGCCATCAGGGAAGCCCTTAGAATACTCTGGCTGTCTATCAATTGAGCACACGGACCACAGAGCCGCCTCGGAAAAGGCCATCGTCTAGGTGGGCAGAACCCAGGACAGATCAGACCGAGTCCCAGGGTGTGATCAGGCGGGCTCCAGAACACCCAAAAGGTGCCATTCTGCTGAAGTTAAGGGTTACTCACATTAAAACATCATCAGCTTTTCCCCGTTCCCTTCCCAGCCCCACATTCACATGACCCATAATACTGAACTGTGCTATATTTCCAGCCCCGCTCATGACTAAACACATCCCCCACACCCCTAGACCTTTAAGTTAAAAGCAGTTGATCAAATGATCCATTATAACCAGCCTGCCTAATAGGCCACCCTCTCTGAGTGCTTTTTGGCATTGGCATGGGGGTTCCAGAGATGGGGGGGGCACTTTTTTTTTTTTTGGCATTTTACGGATTCTTGTATCACTCCCTCTGTGACCCGTGCTGTCATGCTTCAGTCCAGCACTTGAGTTTTTCTGTGCTTTCCCTACCCTGCTCAGAAAACGTTGCTCTGGTCCCAGGTGTGGCTGGAGAGAACACAGGAGACTTTTCAGGCAGGTGCGAGGTTTGGACGGTTCCTCCTGGCTACTGAATGGCTTGTTAAAGCTGCATGGAGGAACAAAGTTGGAGGCAGAAGCGGAGGCGAGCCCGCTGAATTAATCATCGTGGGCTGACTCATGACTCTTCTGGGTGGCACCTTCCAAGCCGAGACTGAATTCTTCACCTTGTCTTCCTCTCCTCCACCCAAGGACAGTCTGTCTCCAGCCTCATCCTTCTTTCCACTGCTCTAATTCATTTCCATAACCGGCCTTCGTTTCTTCCCCCCTTGGTTCCAGCTCCCAGGCCATATTTTCATGATACATAATTCCCCTTGGGTTCACAGGCTGGAATGTGACCTCTGGATGCAGAGGCCTCTGGCTCCTGGCAAGTACGAGAAGGCCTATTGTGAGAGCAGCTTAGAACGCACGGTGCTCCGGCCCGCCGTTCCCAGAATTCCTGCCGATCTGCATGTTAGCTCCATATGTTCTCATTTTCAGAAGTGAGAAACTGCCTGACCACAGCCTACTTTTATGGGCAAATGGAAAGGAACACAAGAGGAAAGGATTTAGGTTTTAGAGTCTGATGGGATCCCAATTCTGTTTTAACCACCAATCAGCTGTGTGCCACTGGGAACATGACTTCTATTTCCTCATCTGTGTGGCACTGGGAACATGGTCTTCATTTCCTCCTCTATAAACTGGGATTAATCACAGCCACTTAAGAGGCTGCCCCGAAGAAGCGGTGGAATGGTGGTCATATGATATTGGACTGGTTTACTTCTCTTCAATGTAATTTTTTTTCTGACAGCATATGGATCATCCCACTCTCGTGGTGGCTTTTAGTCATCCTTCAGGCTCTAGTTTATACACTGGCCTGTCAAAGAAGCCTCTCCTCCCCAACTCACCAGACTAAATCAAATACCTCTTGTTCTATTCCTAGAGCTATCTGCAAATTTCACATTTTATTCAGGTTTCCTTAGTTTTTACGTAAAGCCTGTCTGAGGATCCCATCTGGAAAACTATATTACACTTGGTCATCATGTTTCCTTAAGTTCCTCTGGACTCTTGACAGATTTTCAGAATTTTCTTGTTGTTTGGGACCTTAACAGTTTACAGGAGTGCTGGTTAGAGGTTTTATCAACTGTTCTGTAACCTGAGTGTGTCTGATGCTCTAATCATGGCTAGACTGGGGTTATGGGATTGGGAGAGGAATTCTCATCACATCTTCTCAAGGGTGCATGCCATCAATATGACTTATCACTTTTTTAAAATCTGCACGGGGTCTTTGTTATGGCGTGCCAGCTCTTCACTGCAGTGCATGGGCTTTTATCTTGTTGCAGCACATGGGCTTTCCAGCTGTGGGACGTGGGCTCAGCTGCCTGAGCAGCTCTACCGCTTCCCCTCCCTCACCGATTCCCCAGCATAGGGGATTTTGGTCCCCAGACCAGGAGTGAACCCGTGTCCCCTTAAAAGCAGATGCTTAACCAGTGGATCACCAGGAAGTCCCTGAGTCACCACTCTCGAGGTTGACCCTGACCACCTGGCTGCAGTAATCTTTGTTAGCTCCATATGTTCTCATTTTCAGAAGTGAGAAACTGCCTGACCACAGCCTACTTTTATGGGCAAATGGAAAGGAACACAAGAGGAAAGGATTTAGGTTTTAGAGTCTGATGGGATCCCAATTCTGTTTTAACCACCAATCAGCTGTGTGCCACTGGGAACATGACTTCTATTTCCTCATCTGTGTGGCACTGGGAACATGGTCTTCATTTCCTCCTCTATAAACTGGGATTAATCACAGCCACTTAAGAGGCTGCCCCGAAGAAGCGGTGGAATGGTGGTCATATGATATTGGACTGGTTTACTTCTCTTCAATGTAATTTTTTTTCTGACAGCATATGGATCATCCCACTCTCGTGGTGGCTTTTAGTCATCCTTCAGGCTCTAGTTTATACACTGGCCTGTCAAAGAAGCCTCTCCTCCCCAACTCACCAGACTAAATCAAATACCTCTTGTTCTATTCCTAGAGCTATCTGCAAATTTCACATTTTATTCAGGTTTCCTTAGTTTTTACGTAAAGCCTGTCTGAGGATCCCATCTGGAAAACTATATTACACTTGGTCATCATGTTTCCTTAAGTTCCTCTGGACTCTTGACAGATTTTCAGAATTTTCTTGTTGTTTGGGACCTTAACAGTTTACAGGAGTGCTGGTTAGAGGTTTTATCAACTGTTCTGTAACCTGAGTGTGTCTGATGCTCTAATCATGGCTAGACTGGGGTTATGGGATTGGGAGAGGAATTCTCATCACATCTTCTCAAGGGTGCATGCCATCAATATGACTTATCACTTTTTTAAAATCTGCACGGGGTCTTTGTTATGGCGTGCCAGCTCTTCACTGCAGTGCATGGGCTTTTATCTTGTTGCAGCACATGGGCTTTCCAGCTGTGGGACGTGGGCTCAGCTGCCTGAGCAGCTCTACCGCTTCCCCTCCCTCACCGATTCCCCAGCATAGGGGATTTTGGTCCCCAGACCAGGGAGTGAACCCGTGTCCCCTTAAAAGCAGATGCTTAACCAGTGGATCACCAGGGAAGTCCCTGAGTCACCACTCTCGAGGTTGACCCTGACCACCTGGCTGCAGTAATCTTTGTTAGATTCCTCCATCGTAAAGCTGTTTTCCATACTTTACTTCTGGAAGGACATCACTGTGTGTAGCCCACACTTGAGCAAGTAACACACACACATACGGTCAACCAAGTTCTAGATTATGAGAATATATCAATAAACAAGACAGAGTGTCTGTCCTAAGGAACGTACATTCTAAATGCGTGACTCTGTAAAAGTTAAAAGTAAAATAAAGGTTTAAAAAAAAAAAAAATAAATGCGTGACATGCCTGTTTGTTCATGTTCAGTCACTCCGCTGTGCTCGATTCTGCAACCCCATGGACTCTAGCCCACCAGGCTCCTCCGTCCATAGGGCTCTCCGGGCAAGAAGACTGGAGTGGGCTGCCATTTCCTCCTCCAGGGGTTCTTTCCAACCCAGAGACTGAACTCTAGTCTCTTGCCTCTCCTGCTTTGGCAGGCAGATTCCTTACCACTGAGCCACCTGGGAAACCCCAGTGGGTGGAGACAAATAGTAAATTAAGGAGGAAATAAGTAAGATCATGTCATATAATATTATAAAGGAGAAAAGGAAATATTTACTGAACTAAACAATCTGGGAGCTAGTTGACATGGTACGGTCAGAGAAAACATCTTTGACAATGGTACAGGCCAGTCAAGAACGTGCAAAGAGCTGGGCAAAGAACGTTCCAGGCAGAGGGAATGGCAAATAGAAAGGGTCTCAACCAGAGAAAAGTCTTCCATGCTTCAGGCCTAGAAAACTAGAGGTAAATGGAATAAGATGAACAGTAGCAGAAATAAGCCACGTTAAGAGGAGCTGTGTTATGTGCTTTTGTTCTAAAGGCATTGGGAGGGCATGATGGGTCTCAAGGCAAGGAATAACATGATGTGATTCATATTCTAAAAGATCCTGAGGACAGGCACAGAATCCTGGAGACGAGTGAGAATGGCTTTTATCTTGTTGCAGCACATGGGCTTTCCAGCTGTGGGACGTGGGCTCAGCTGCCTGAGCAGCTCTACCGCTTCCTCCTCACCGATTCCCCAGCATAGGGATTTTGGTCCCCAGACCAGGAGTGAACCCGTGTCCCCTTAAAAGCAGATGCTTAACCAGTGGATCACCAGGGAAGTCCCTGAGTCACCACTCTCGAGGTTGACCCTGACCACCTGGCTGCAGTAATCTTTGTTAGATTCCTCCATCGTAAAGCTGTTTTCCATACTTTACTTCTGGAAGGACATCACTGTGTGTAGCCCACACTTGAGCAAGTAACACACACACATACGGTCAACCAAGTTCTAGATTATGAGAATATATCAATAAACAAGACAGAGTGTCTGTCCTAAGGAACGTACATTCTAAATGCGTGACTCTGTAAAAGTTAAAAGGAAAAAAAAGGTTTTAAAAAAAAAAAAAATAAATGCGTGACATGCCTGTTTGTTCATGTTCAGTCACTCCGCTGTGCTCGATTCTGCAACCCCATGGACTCTAGCCCACCAGGCTCCTCCGTCCATAGGGCTCTCCGGGCAAGAAGACTGGAGTGGGCTGCCATTTCCTCCTCCAGGGGTTCTTTCCAACCCAGAGACTGAACTCTAGTCTCTTGCCTCTCCTGCTTTGGCAGGCAGATTCCTTACCACTGAGCCACCTGGGAAACCCCAGTGGGTGGAGACAAATAGTAAATTAAGGAGGAAATAAGTAAGATCATGTCATATAATATTATAAAGGAGAAAAGGAAATATTTACTGAACTAAACAATCTGGGAGCTAGTTGACATGGTACGGTCAGAGAAAACATCTTTGACAATGGTACAGGCCAGTCAAGAACGTGCAAAGAGCTGGGCAAAGAACGTTCCAGGCAGAGGGAATGGCAAATAGAAAGGGTCTCAACCAGAGAAAAGTCTTCCATGCTTCAGGCCTAGAAAACTAGAGGTAAATGGAATAAGATGAACAGTAGCAGAAATAAGCCACGTTAAGAGGAGCTGTGTTATGTGCTTTTGTTCTAAAGGCATTGGGAGGGCATGATGGGTCTCAAGGCAAGGAATAACATGATGTGATTCATATTCTAAAAGATCCTGAGGACAGGCACAGAATCCTGGAGACGAGTGAGAATTTGCTGTGGTAAAGGCAAGAGGCGATGGTAGATGAGACTTCAATGATGGTGGCAATGCAAACAGACAAAAGTGAATGCATTCAAAATTTATATTTTAGGCACTCTGATGGACTGGATATTGGGGTTAAGGAAAAGTGAGAAAATATTCCTAGACTTTTACCTTAAGGCAAGGGAAGAATCAAGAAGGGACAGTTTGGTGGGCAACAATTCCTGGTTTTTTGACTTTATGATACATCCGTATCAAGTGGATATGATGTCAAGTAGACAATTAGATCTGTGAGTCTGGAGCTTAAAAGAACACTCAGAGCTGAAAATTCACTTTGAGAATCCTTGCTATACACTCTTAAAAGTTATGGGACTGGATATGACTTCACAACGTGGAAGAACTGGTAGAAATGGACACTCAGGCCTAAGCCCTGGGCACTCTCACATTTATTAATCAGATTTCAGAGAAGCAGTCAGAAAAATAACAGGAAAACCAGCAGTTTGGTTTCATCAAAACTAAGAGAGAAAAGTGATCTTAGAAGCTTATGCACTTAACTTTCTTGAATGCCACCAAGAAGTCAAATACAGTGCAAGTCTACAGGATTGGCAACATGGAGGCCATAAGGATCTTGGCCAAGATCTATGGAGAACAGAATGTGCTCAAGGTGAACTTGAAGATGAACTACAGATGATTAAGTTTATTCAACTAGACCATAAATTCCATGATGGGGAAAACCATTACATTTTGTTGTTCACTTTATTTCCAGGGCCTGCAGATACTTTACATTTAAACATCTCCACATCCTCATGAGTGTTTCCAGTTCTTATTGGGTATGCTACTTAATATAAGGATATAAGCTAAAAACACTCTCTGAAAAGAAGTTAACCATTAGGATGACCTATAAAAAGCACCTATTTTAGACATGCTATTTTTCTTTTATTCTCTTTTTTTGTAATCATTTTCTAGGTAGAAAAAAACCTGGCAGAACCCCATATTCTTCACTGTCTTCAGAGTCACCAGTGCTCCATTTAAGGGAGTCTAGAAAACCATAGGTGAGCATGCCAGCTTAAGAGGAAAGCTGGCTACTTCAAGTAATAAATTGAGGGCAAAATAATTCTGATTTTAAATCCCAAATATCAGAGAAACCAAGAAGTAAAAGCAAAGGAGGAATTTATACCTAAAGTGGGAGGAGACAAGTGATCATATTTCACTTTTGACTTTAACATTTAAGAAAATATAAAATAAAATATACCTTGGGATTGACTTTCAGGCCTCCTAACCAATGTTGCCAAATGTCTCTTGGGCTAAGGAAGGTAAGAGAAAGCAGAGTTTTAAGACTAAGAAAAGAGCCAAGCCAGGCTGAAGCTATGACATCTCCAATTTTACTGCAGAGCAGGAGTCCTAGGCCTCCAATGTAAGACATGGTTTTGGTAGACCTGGTTGTTGTTCAGCTGTTGTGTCCAACTCTTTGTGATCCCATGGACTGCAGCATGCCAGGCTTCCTTTGTCCTTCACTATTTCCCTGAGTCTGCTCAAATTCACATCCACTTAGTCAGTAATATCATCCAACCATCTCATCCTCGGTCTCCCCCTTCTCCTCTTGCCCTCAATCTTTCCCAGCATCAGGGTCTTTTCCAGGCTTTTCTCGTTGGCCTAGGGATAATTATTTCAAGGTCACTAAATGGAGAATAATCCCAAAGGAAAAAGTGAGAGAAATATCCACCCATTCAAAATGAGCCTAAAAATACAAGTTTCAAAAAAAGTACACAAAAGACTTTTTTCCTAAGTCAACAAAGTCAAGAATTAGAATATGAGTTCACTAGAGACAGAAATAAATACCAGGTAAATCTGAAATAGACTTCACAATAAATATGTATAGGGTCTTCAGAGAGATAAATGAAGGTATAATATCTACACATAAGAACAAAACTATGAAATAGAAAAAGAACAAATGGATTTTTTAAAATAAAATCATTAAGCTGAAAAATACAGTTGTCTAATAAATTCAGTAATAGGACAACCTCTTTACAGGATATAATTAAATGAAGAATTAGTGAATTGAAATAAAGCATGAAAATGTTTTCTCTAAATACACGTAGAAAAATAGAGGAATCTTAAGAAAGAACTTTTGAAAGATAGATCATATGTTGAGAATTCTCAACTTCCACCAAATAGGAGTTCTGGGGCTTCCCTGGTAGTCCAGTGGGTAAAGAGTCCGCCTCACACTGCAAGGGGCGCCAGTTCGATCTCTGGCACGGGAATATCCCACATGCCGTGGAGCGGCTGGGCCAGTGTGTCCAATTATGAGCCAGCGCCCTGGAGCACATGCGCCCAGAGCCGGTGCTCTGCTATGGGAGAGGCCACTGCAATGGGAGGCCCACACAGGCCAAAGAACAAAGATGGATGAAAATAAATAAATGAAAGACCAATAAAAGTGGCCAAAATTTTTTTAAAAAAAAGGAGTTCTGTAAGGAGAGGTTAGAGAGAGAGATGGAGAAGTAATATTCAAAAAAAATTGTCGAGAGTTTTTCAGCAATGAAGAAAGAGTCCCTAGATTATATGTATGGACCAATACTGAGCAAAATAAAGAAAATACAATCAGTGAAACTGGAGCATCCAAAAACAAAATTTCTAAGAATATAAATGTCAAAAGCGAACCTTTAACATTTTTAGAAAAAAAAAACTGCAGATGAATATCTTTCTGGTCTTGTGGTAGGGCAGGATTTCTTAACTAATAAACTAAAGGCACCAGTTTTTTTTTTTTTTTTAAAAGGTTGATAGAGCCAACAACATTAAGATTGTTAAAACTTCTGCTCAGAAAAAGATTTCAAAGAAGCAAAAAAATCAAACTACAAACTGGTATAAAATACTCATACAACCAACAAAATATTCAACCAAGAATGTATCTTAGAATTTCTACATGTCAATAAGAAACAAACAAACAACTCAATAGGAGGAGAAAGGTTTTCAGAATTCCATCAAAGAGGAAATCATATAGCTAATAAAAAAGTAGAGAGATGTTCAATCCCGTTAGTAACCAGGGAAGTGCAAACTAAGACAAACTGAAGTGCTGTTTTTTTAAAAATAAGCTGATCTGTAAAATTTAAAGAGATTTGATTATGTTGAGTTTTGGCAACAGTATGTATTAATAGTATCTCCATGTGCAATTTTGAGGAGCGTAAAAAAGTACAGGGAAAATGTTAGTCACTCAGTGTGTCCAACTCTTTGGGACTCCACGGACTATAGCCTTCCATGCTCCTCTGTCCATGGGCTTCTCCAGAATACTGGAGTGGGTGGCCACTACCTTTGGGCTTCCTCAGGCCAGTGGGTAAAGAGTCCGCCTCACACTGCAAGGCGCCAGTTCGATCTCTGGCACGGAATATCCCACATGCCGTGGAGCGGCTGGGCCAGTGTGTCCAATTATGAGCCAGCGCCCTGGAGCACATGCGCCCAGAGCCGGTGCTCTGCTATGGGAGAGGCCACTGCAATGGGAGGCCCACACAGGCCAAAGAACAAAGATGGATGAAAATAAATAAATGAAAGACCAATAAAAGTGGCCAAAATTTTTTTAAAAAAAAGGAGTTCTGTAAGGAGAGGTTAGAGAGAGAGATGGAGAAGTAATATTCAAAAAAAATTGTCGAGAGTTTTTCAGCAATGAAGAAAGAGTCCCTAGATTATATGTATGGACCAATACTGAGCAAAATAAAGAAAATACAATCAGTGAAACTGGAGCATCCAAAAACAAAATTTCTAAGAATATAAATGTCAAAAGCGAACCTTTAACATTTTAGAAAAAAAATCTGCAGATGAATATCTTTCTGGTCTTGTGGTAGGGCAGGATTTCTTAACTAATAAACTAAAGGCACCAGTTTTTTTTTTTTTTTTAAAAGGTTGATAGAGCCAACAACATTAAGATTGTTAAAACTTCTGCTCAGAAAAAGATTTCAAAGAAGCAAAAAAATCAAACTACAAACTGGTATAAAATACTCATACAACCAACAAAATATTCAACCAAGAATGTATCTTAGAATTTCTACATGTCAATAAGAAACAAACAAACAACTCAATAGGAGGAGAAAGGTTTTCAGAATTCCATCAAAGAGGAAATCATATAGCTAATAAAAAAGTAGAGAGATGTTCAATCCCGTTAGTAACCAGGGAAGTGCAAACTAAGACAAACTGAAGTGCTGTTTTTTTAAAAATAAGCTGATCTGTAAAATTTAAAGAGATTTGATTATGTTGAGTTTTGGCAACAGTATGTATTAATAGTATCTCCATGTGCAATTTTGAGGAGCGTAAAAAAGTACAGGGAAAATGTTAGTCACTCAGTGTGTCCAACTCTTTGGGACTCCACGGACTATAGCCTTCCATGCTCCTCTGTCCATGGGCTTCTCCAGAATACTGGAGTGGGTGGCCACTACCTTTTCCAGGAGATCTTCCTGAACCAGGGCTGAACCCAGTGTCCACACTACAGGCAGCCTCTTTACACTGAGCCAGCAGGGAAGCCCCTTGTCCTACAGTTAGGAAAAAGAACCCATACGAATACATATCAATAAATAAACAAATTTATACCATGAAAGGAAGTTGTATGTGGTTTTAATTTCGCCTCTGTGCTTCTATACACTTTATAAATTTTCTAGAATGAACACATATTTATTTTGTAATCAAATATATAATAAATGTTAGTTCTATAGATTACATTGGAGCAGTAGAAATATGAATGTATTTTCTGCATTCTTCAACATATTCACATTTAAATATATTCAGGGAAAATGTAATATCGGGAGGCATTAATAACTTATATGTACTGAGCCTGGAGAAGTACTATAAACAGTTCACTTGGCTTCTATTTTTACTGTCTACTAACTGGCACAGAAGTTCTACATGGGACCAACAGCCACAAACTCTAAGCTATGGATCAATTAGCCCAAATTTTGATGGCCTTCAGACTAGCTGATTTCTTTTCTCTTGAACACATGCTTCATTCAGTGCGGGCACATGCAGTACAGTTTAGGACTTGCTGAAGGGTATGTATGCAAAAGGAACTGAGGAAGAGTATTCTCAACTCCTTCATCCATTCATTCCTTCTTGCCTTCAGTTGTTCATTCTTCTCTACTCTACTGTTTCATTTTATAATGAATTATGAAGCATTTATTGTATGTCATATGATGGGCCTGGAACATGGAAGGATGGAAAATAAGTGAAACACATTTTCTACCATCTTAAAGCTTTAACTCCCCTAGGTGTAATAAAACATATGTAAATAGCTACACCACAAGCAAGAAGGCATGTTATACAATCAGTACATGTAACAAGACTGATACGGCCTCAGAGGTACAAGGCTTTCTGTCTGGGTAACTGGAGAAATAATTCTAATTGTATAAAATGCTATTTGAGTTGAGTCTTAAAGCATGGATGAGATTTCAACCAGAAGGATGATGAAGGACATTACATTCCAGATGGAAGCAACGGCTCCGTAGGTGGGATGGCCTGACGCCTGCTCGGGAGATGAACAGCAGATGTTTGGGGAAATGGGAGGGTGTGAGATCATTTTGGAAAGCTAAGCAGACTGTGGAGGACCAGACTGTGGAGGACTTTAAATTCTAGGATAGAGTCTTTGATGCCAATTTAGTCTACAGTGACAAACTCTGTAAGGTGTTTGAACCAGGAAGTCATGTCATCATCAGACTGTATTTCAGGAAGTTTCCTCTGGCATCGGTGTACAGCTGGGATGTCAAACTCCACATGCTTAAAATTTCATTTGTAATTCTTTTTTTCCCCCTTCCTCCTCTTCCACATCTTCTTCCTTCTCCATCCCCTGTCTCAGGTAACAACCATCATCTCTGAAACCGTAAGTTAGGGGCCATCCTTGTACTGACCACCTACTCAGAAATAACATCCAATAAATCACCAGGTTTCACACCCACCATATAAGAGACCCTACACCTGGCACTGTGCTAGGCTCTTGGAGATAACAATGGTAATGTTTATTGCCTTCTTTTAAAATTAATTTTTATTGGAGTTTAGTTGCCTTACAATGTTCTGTTTCTACTGCATAGCAAAATGAACCAGCCAAAGACATGCACATACATATGTGTGTCTAAGTCATGTCTGATTCTTTGCAGCCCCATGGACTGTAGCCCACTAGGCAACTTTGTCCATGGGATTTTTCAGACAAGAATACCTGAGAGGTTGCCATGTCCTTCTCCAACATACACATATATTCCCTCCCTTTTGGACTTCCTTCCCATTCAGGTCACCAGGTGCATTAAGGAGAGTTCCCTATGCTCTAGAGGAGGCTCTCATTAGTTATCTCTTTTATATATACTGTCCATAGTGTCTACGTGTCGATCCTGATCTCCCAGTTTCTCTCACCCACCTCCTTTCTCCCTCAGTATCCATACATTTGTTCGACTCTAAATCTGTGTCCGTACTTCTGCTTTGTAAGGCCATCTTTGAATGGTGGGCTTCCAGGGAAGACTTACTGATCTAAAAGCAATTGATACGGTAGGACTAGAGTTCTATTAGAATGAGGGCAAAGTGTGGAGATGTAGATTTAAATTTCCATGTAAAGACGATAGTTTAGGTCAGGGGATTATATAAGAAATTAGCCTGGACATCAACATACAGAAAGAAGAGAAGGTGGCCAAGAACTATATTTATTTAGTGAGCAAAAGGAAGCAAAATCCTTAAGGGGTCAGAGGAGAACTAACTGGAAATACCAAAGGGGACCTAGGTTTGTGTACTGTGGGACTGAGAGAAGAACTTCAAAGAAAGGGAAGCAAGGAACAATGTGAAATATCCCCTAAAGTTCGAGGAGAATAAGGAACTAGTGAAAAGTTCATTCAATGTGCTCTTAGGAGGGCACTGACTAGCATTCACTAAGAGAGCAGTTTCTCTCTAGTAGCAGCTGCAGAAGTCATGTTGAAGGGGACAAAAAGATGAGTATGAGGAAACAGAAGAGTCATGTGTTATAAAATAGACAGCTAGTGAGACGCTGAGGGATAGCACAGGGAGCTCAGGTCAGCTCAGTTCTCTTTGATGACCTAGAAGGTGGGGGTGTGGGGTGAATGGGAGGGAGGCTCACAAGGGAAGGGATAAATGGATACATATAGTTGATTCATTCTGTTGTACAGCAGAAACTAACACAACATTGGAAAGCAATTATACTCCAGTAATAAAGAGAAGAGTCTCATGTCTGTTAAGCTATTGATGGTCTTTCTAATATAACAATTTAGAAAAAAAGTATAGCTTTCCTATGATTTTGATTGGAATTCATTTTTCTTGCTGTTGTTCAGTTGCTCAGTTGTGTCCAACTCTTTGCAACCCCAAGGACTGCAGCACACCAGGCTTCCCTGTCCTTCACCATCTCCCACAGCTTGCTCAAACTCACATCCACTGAGTTGGTGATGCCATCCAACCATCTTGTTGCCCCTTCCTGTCGATCCTGATCTCCCAGTTTCTCTCACCCACCTCCTTTCTCCCTCAGTATCCATACATTTGTTCGACTCTAAATCTGTGTCCGTACTTCTGCTTTGTAAGGCCATCTTTGAATGGTGGGCTTCCAGGGAAGACTTACTGATCTAAAAGCAATTGATACGGTAGGACTAGAGTTCTATTAGAATGAGGGCAAAGTGTGGAGATGTAGATTTAAATTTCCATGTAAAGACGATAGTTTAGGTCAGGGGATTATATAAGAAATTAGCCTGGACATCAACATACAGAAAGAAGAGAAGGTGGCCAAGAACTATATTTATTTAGTGAGCAAAAGGAAGCAAAATCCTTAAGGGGTCAGAGGAGAACTAACTGGAAATACCAAAGGGGACCTAGGTTTGTGTACTGTGGGACTGAGAGAAGAACTTCAAAGAAAGGGAAGCAAGGAACAATGTGAAATATCCCCTAAAGTTCGAGGAGAATAAGGAACTAGTGAAAAGTTCATTCAATGTGCTCTTAGGAGGGCACTGACTAGCATTCACTAAGAGAGCAGTTTCTCTCTAGTAGCAGCTGCAGAAGTCATGTTGAAGGGGACAAAAAGATGAGTATGAGGAAACAGAAGAGTCATGTGTTATAAAATAGACAGCTAGTGAGACGCTGAGGGATAGCACAGGGAGCTCAGGTCAGCTCAGTTCTCTTTGATGACCTAGAAGGTGGGGGTGTGGGGTGAATGGGAGGGAGGCTCACAAGGGAAGGGATAAATGGATACATATAGTTGATTCATTCTGTTGTACAGCAGAAACTAACACAACATTGGAAAGCAATTATACTCCAGTAATAAAGAGAAGAGTCTCATGTCTGTTAAGCTATTGATGGTCTTTCTAATATAACAATTTAGAAAAAAAGTATAGCTTTCCTATGATTTTGATTGGAATTCATTTTTCTTGCTGTTGTTCAGTTGCTCAGTTGTGTCCAACTCTTTGCAACCCCAAGGACTGCAGCACACCAGGCTTCCCTGTCCTTCACCATCTCCCACAGCTTGCTCAAACTCACATCCACTGAGTTGGTGATGCCATCCAACCATCTTGTCCTCTGTCATCCCCTTCTCATCCTGCCCTCAATCTTTCCCAGCATCAGGATCTTTTCTAGATTAAGTGCCCCCAAAGCTAAATCTCTAATTCTGAGAGTCCTCTCTGTATTTTTGGGCCACTGTTGGACAGCTTTGGGGACAAGTCTCTCATGGTTCTTAAAAGATCTCTGTAAAGGCGAGAGGGTATTCTAGGCACCATTTTAAATTGTCCTGAGCTCTTAAAAAATAAGCTATCTTATAGCCACATCCACAGTCTGATCTTTAATCGGTTTCCTCCTTTCAGCTCTTTTCCTGGGAAAGACTAGCAATAAGAGCTAGTTTTATTTTCTAACTTTTATTTCTGAGTTAGCCTTATGCTCCATTACTGAGCCTAACTTCCCATTAGATGTCCTAATTTCTCCTTGAGAGCCAAGCAGTTCCTTCCTCAGTTCATTCATCACTCCAGGTATCTTTAGCGTATGTGTTAGTCACTCTGTCGTGTCCAATTGTTTGCGACCCGATAGACTGTAGCCTCTAAGGCTCCTCTATCCATGGGATTCTCCAGGCAAGAATGCTGGAGTGGGTAGCCATTTCCTCCTCCAAGGGTCCTTCCCAGGAATTGAACCTAAGTCTCCTGCATTGCAGGCAGACTCTTTACCATCTGAGCCACAAGAGAAGCCCTTATATATAGCTAAAAACTGGCCCTGATACTTTCAACAATCTGCCTGAAAATCTCTTTGTTCACATCCACAAGTTAAATATATTTCTAGATTCTAACCTGCTTATAGGTATGAAGTTTGCCCATCTTTCTACCATGACCTAACATGAGTCTCTGGCTTCCAACAGAACATTCCTGAGGTTGTTCACTCTTTAGTATCTTTTCCTTCCTACATCCTTCCTGCTTCCATTTTCCACCTGATCCCCAAGCTACTGGCACATGGTTAAGGTTTTTGTTATACAGCACCCTACCTCCAGATAGAATTTTTTCTTTCATTTATATGGATATGTAAAAGATCTAAACATAATACCTTTTCTGTATTACAACAAAGCACCATGAAAGTTCAAGGCTTACAGCAATGATTTATTCTTTCTCAAAGTGGCATGCTTTGTCTAAGCACCTCCTCTTTGGTGCAGTCTGGGATTTCTCACGAGGCCTGACCCAGCTCAGTGCTGACTAGGCTGGAAGATTCACAGCGTTCTTACTCAACGTGTGCAAGCTGGCTCTGCTACTTGCAAACATCACTTCTGCCACATTCTCTTGGTCCACGCAAGTCACAAGACCAAGGCTTTGTTCAAGGGTCTGAGAAAAAGGCTCTGTCTCTGCATGTAAGGTATAGCAAAGTCTCACTGCAAAGGGGTGGGCATGTCAGAATGAGAGGAAAGTAAAGTCAATTATATTTTTGAAAAACAATTTTCAATTTTGCTAAATCCTATTTACTTTTATCCCTAATGAATCCTTTTTGTATTAAGTCAAAAATACTTGGCCTGTCCCAAGGTCAAAATATTTTTTTCCCAAAAAATTTTATATGTTTAACTTTTATGTTTAAGTTCTATGAACTACCTTGAATTAATTTCTATGTACTGTGTGAAGAAGAAAGTTCGATTTTTTTCACGTGGGTATCCAATTGATCCAACACAGTTTGCTGAAAAGATTGTCCTTTTCTCATTCAATTAACTTGGCAACTTTGTCAGAATCAATTGCTTCTACGTGTATGGACCTACTTCTGGACTCTCTATTCATTTCCATTGATCTATTTATCTGTCCTCCTGCCAATACCACACTGTCTTGATTATTATAGCTCTATAGTAAGTCTTAAAATCAGGTAGAGTAAATCTTGGAACTTCTTTTCTCAAAGACATTTTGGGAAGTTTAGATCCTTTACATATCCATGTAAATTTTAGATTCATATTGCTGACTTCCACATAAAAACACGGTTAAACTTCACTGGAAGTGTGCTAAATCTGTTTGATCAATTTGGAAAGATGCGAAATTATAACAAAACTGAATCTTCCATTTTACAAATGTAGTATATCTCCCCATTCATTCAGGTTTCTTTTTATTTCACTCTGCAGATTTCTTTTGTCTTGTTTTCAGTAAGGAGTTCCTGCATCCTCTGCATTAACTTTATCCCTAAGAATTTACGTTTTCTTCCATGCCATTGAAAGTGATTTTAAAATGCTTTATCTTCCAATTATTTGTTGCTTGTACATGAAAAAGATAATTTTTGTATACTGTATTTATATACTGAAGATGTGCTAAACTCATTTTTTAATTATATTCATTTTTATGTAGTTTTTAAAAATTTTTGGTCTCTATTATCAGTGTTGTTTTTAATTTAATTTTACTTTTTATGTTTACAGAGTTTTGTCATTTACAGACATGCATAATCCCAGATTGGTCGTATGCATATCCCTGGCCCCCTCCCGGTGCCCCCGATCCCACCCCTCTAGGCCATCGCACAGCACCCCTGGAGGATCCCCTATTCCACAGCACAATGACAACAGCTATCTTTTTAACATATGATGGTATAAGTTTCCATGCTACTCCCTCTACGCCTCCCACCAGAGCACTGGCTCCTAACTGGACACACTGTCCCAGCCGCTCCACGGCACGTGGGATCTTCCTGGGCCAGGGATCGAACCGGTGCCCCTTGCACTGCAAGGTGGACTCTTTACCCATTGGACCACCAGGTAAGCCCTATGTAGTTTTTTTTTTAAGAATTTTCTACACAAATACAGTTTAGTTTCTTCAAAGTTTTATCTCTTGTGTTCTAAGGTGATACTCTTTCTTCATATTTCATGTCTTTAATGCATTGCTACAACAATTTTGAACAGAAGTAGCAAGATCATATATCCTGGTTTTCTTTCCAGTCTGAGGGGATAAAAATCCTTCAATACTATATCAAGTATGTGATAGCTATACCAATCAATCGTAAAGGAAATAAAAGCTGAAAATTCGCTGGAAGGACTGATGGTGAAGCTGAAGCTCCAATACTTAGGCCACCTGATGCAAACAGCTGACTCGTTGGGAAAGACCCTGATGCTGGGAAAGATTGAAGGCAAAAAAAGGAGGAGACAGCAGAGAATGAGATGATTAGATAGGATCACTGACTCAATGGACATCAGCCTGAGCAAACTCCAGGAGACAGTGAAGGACAGAGAAGCCTGGTGCGTTGCAGTCCACGGGGTCACAAAGAGTTAGATATGACTTAGTGACGGAACAACAATAACAGGCTTTTCACAGATTTCATAGGTACCTTTGATTAGGTTGAGAACAGTTCTTTCCCTCTCCAAATTTCTGAGAGTATTTACCATGGATGTGTGCTTTTCTGCATCAACTTAAATTATTACATTAATTTTCTCCCATATTCTGCTAATGTGGTAAACTGTACATCAACAGATTTTTTAAATGGCTTAACCAAAGCAGTATTTGTGAGATAATCCCTATTGTTTCATAATGATTTATCATTTTTACATACTAATGGATAACAGTTGCTAACATTTTTAAAAGGATTTGTCCATCTCTGGTCATGGGACACACTGGTCTGCAATTTTCTTTCTTGTGTCTTGTTTGGATTTGATATTAATATTTTCCTGGATTCAATATATAAGTTCTCTCCTCTGTTTTTGGAAGCAGCTTGATACTATATTTATTCAAATGTTCAGCTACTCCCTCTACGCCTCCCACCAGAGCACTGGCTCCTAACTGGACACACTGTCCCAGCCGCTCCACGGCACGTGGGATCTTCCTGGGCCAGGGATCGAACCGGTGCCCCTTGCACTGCAAGGTGGACTCTTTACCCATTGGACCACCAGGTAAGCCCTATGTAGTTTTTTTTTTAAGAATTTTCTACACAAATACAGTTTAGTTTCTTCAAAGTTTTATCTCTTGTGTTCTAAGGTGATACTCTTTCTTCATATTTCATGTCTTTAATGCATTGCTACAACAATTTTGAACAGAAGTAGCAAGATCATATATCCTGGTTTTCTTTCCAGTCTGAGGGGATAAAAATCCTTCAATACTATATCAAGTATGTGATAGCTATACCAATCAATCGTAAAGGAAATAAAAGCTGAAAATTCGCTGGAAGGACTGATGGTGAAGCTGAAGCTCCAATACTTAGGCCACCTGATGCAAACAGCTGACTCGTTGGGAAAGACCCTGATGCTGGGAAAGATTGAAGGCAAAAAAAGGAGGAGACAGCAGAGAATGAGATGATTAGATAGGATCACTGACTCAATGGACATCAGCCTGAGCAAACTCCAGGAGACAGTGAAGGACAGAGAAGCCTGGTGCGTTGCAGTCCACGGGGTCACAAAGAGTTAGATATGACTTAGTGACGGAACAACAATAACAGGCTTTTCACAGATTTCATAGGTACCTTTGATTAGGTTGAGAACAGTTCTTTCCCTCTCCAAATTTCTGAGAGTATTTACCATGGATGTGTGCTTTTCTGCATCAACTTAAATTATTACATTAATTTTCTCCCATATTCTGCTAATGTGGTAAACTGTACATCAACAGATTTTTTAAATGGCTTAACCAAAGCAGTATTTGTGAGATAATCCCTATTGTTTCATAATGATTTATCATTTTTACATACTAATGGATAACAGTTGCTAACATTTTTAAAAGGATTTGTCCATCTCTGGTCATGGGACACACTGGTCTGCAATTTTCTTTCTTGTGTCTTGTTTGGATTTGATATTAATATTTTCCTGGATTCAATATATAAGTTCTCTCCTCTGTTTTTGGAAGCAGCTTGATACTATATTTATCAAATGTTCACAGAATTTTCCAGTGAAGCCATCTGACCCAGAAGAATCTTTGTGGAACATTCTGATTTTAAAGAATTTACAAATTTCATCTAAGTCATCACAATTCTTGACATATACTTGCATAGTTTACCTTTATTTTGCAAATTGCTGGTATTGTCCTAGGGTTTCCCTGGTGGCTAAGCGGTAAAGACTCCATCTGCCAATACAGGAGACACAGGTTCTATGCCTGGTCCAGGAAGATCCCACATGCTGCCAAGCAACTAAGTCCGTGCACCTCACAATTACTGAGCCTATGCTCTAGAGTCCAGGAACTGCAACTACTGAAGCCCATAAGCCCCAGCCAGACCTAGGTGCTCCACAACAAGAGAAGTCGCCACGATAAGCCTGAACACTGACACCAGAAACTAGTCCCTACCTGTCACAACTAGAGCAAAGCCCACAGAGCAATGAGCACCCAGCCAGACAAAAATAAATTAGAAAAAAAAAACTTCTTGTATTCTTCTCTTTCTCTTCATGAATGTAGCTAAGCTTATGAATTTTCTCTCAATTTTTTCTAAAAGGCAACTTTGCTTTTATTTACTCTATTACTTTTTCCCATCATATTTATATTGCTTCCATCTTAATTGCTTTTTTCTACTTACTCTGAATTTGATTTGTTCTTTATCCAGTTACTCAGGGTAGAGGCTCAAGTAATTGACTTTTATCTCATTCATCACTAACATGAGTACGTGTTCAGCTACAGGGCTTCCCTGGTGGCTCAGTGGTAAAGAATTGTCTGCAACAGCTTAAATTATTACATTAATTTTCTCCCATATTCTGCTAATGTGGTAAACTGTACATCAACAGATTTTTTAAATGGCTTAACCAAAGCAGTATTTGTGAGATAATCCCTATTGTTTCATAATGATTTATCATTTTTACATACTAATGGATAACAGTTGCTAACATTTTTAAAAGGATTTGTCCATCTCTGGTCATGGGACACACTGGTCTGCAATTTTCTTTCTTGTGTCTTGTTTGGATTTGATATTAATATTTTCCTGGATTCAATATATAAGTTCTCTCCTCTGTTTTTGGAAGCAGCTTGATACTATATTTATCAAATGTTCACAGAATTTTCCAGTGAAGCCATCTGACCCAGAAGAATCTTTGTGGAACATTCTGATTTTAAAGAATTTACAAATTTCATCTAAGTCATCACAATTCTTGACATATACTTGCATAGTTTACCTTTATTTTGCAAATTGCTGGTATTGTCCTAGGGTTTCCCTGGTGGCTAAGCGGTAAAGACTCCATCTGCCAATACAGGAGACACAGGTTCTATGCCTGGTCCAGGAAGATCCCACATGCTGCCAAGCAACTAAGTCCGTGCACCTCACAATTACTGAGCCTATGCTCTAGAGTCCAGGAACTGCAACTACTGAAGCCCATAAGCCCCAGCCAGACCTAGGTGCTCCACAACAAGAGAAGTCGCCACGATAAGCCTGAACACTGACACCAGAAACTAGTCCCTACCTGTCACAACTAGAGCAAAGCCCACAGAGCAATGAGCACCCAGCCAGACAAAAATAAATTAGAAAAAAAAAACTTCTTGTATTCTTCTCTTTTTTTCTTCATGAATGTAGCTAAGCTTATGAATTTTCTCTCAATTTTTTCTAAAAGGCAACTTTGCTTTTATTTACTCTATTACTTTTTCCCATCATATTTATATTGCTTCCATCTTAATTGCTTTTTTCTACTTACTCTGAATTTGATTTGTTCTTTATCCAGTTACTCAGGGTAGAGGCTCAAGTAATTGACTTTTATCTCATTCATCACTAACATGAGTACGTGTTCAGCTACAGGGCTTCCCTGGTGGCTCAGTGGTAAAGAATTGTCTGCAACAGCTGTGCCAGGATGTGTCTTTTTCTCTTTGCAGAATGACCATCTCTTCTCTCTGGTATACTCTTGTTTTTAAGTCTATTTTATCTGATAGTCATATAGCCAAATCAACTTTCTTATTCTAAGTATTAGCATGCTGGATCTTTTATCAACCTTTACTTATGCCTCCTATGTGAACAATAGAATTGGGCCTTACTTCTTTAATCAATCTGCAAATATTTTCCTTTTAATTGGAATGTTTCATTGAATGCATTTATCAATATGGCTAAGCTTAATTCTATAATTATTCTACCTGGCTTTATTTGTACCTTCTATTGTCTGTGCCTTTTCTTATCCTTTCCTGTCTTCCTTTGGGTTAACCAACTGTATTTTGGTATTCCATTCTATCATTTCTACTGGCCTTTCAACTATACTCCTTTGTAGTTTTCATTGCTATTTTTTAGAGATTACACTATGTATCCTTAACTTATCACAGTTTATTTTGAATTAATGACATTCAACTTCCCTTATAAGAATTTTATACCAACATAATTTTAAACATGTACCGTCATCTTATTTAATAATGTTATAATATATATTTCTCTTTTGATACTTTATAAATCTATAATATGTTATATGTCCTTTAAATAGTAAACTAAATTTTAATGAACTTTAAAAGGAAAAAATGTCTTTTATATTCAACTATATATGTACAGTTTTCAGTGTGCTGCACACCTCCCTCTGTTTTCAAGTTTCCACCTGGCATATTTTCACTGAAGCCTGATGAACACCCCTTAGCATGTGTTCAGTGTGGGTCTACACTTCTCAGGGTGGTCTAAAGGTTTTATTCTATTGTCTTCCATAGGAAGTCACCTGTCTTTGTTCCCTTATAGGTAATGTGTCTTTTTTCCCTCTGGTTGCTTCTATAATTTTCTCTTTATTTTTTAGTTGTTTAACTAGGATGGGTTTATCCGATATTTTCCTTGTATTTATTCTGCATGGGAGGTTCATTGAAGTTCCTAGCTTTTTATTCAAACTTGGAAATTTTTGGCTGCTAACCTTTGATTACCTTTTCTGCCCTATTCTCTTATTCCTCTCCTTTGGAAATCTAAATACACATATTTTTGGTTACTGGATTTTTTACCTCATGATATATGAGCATCCATTCTTTTAGTATTTCTCATTTTTTCCCACTCTGTGCTATGGCTTGGATGATTTTCATTCATTTTCCTTCTAGTCCATTTTCTCTTTTATTTTGTCCAAGGTGCAGATCACCTCATCTAGTAAAGTGTTCATTGCAGATTCTTCATTTCTCAATTCCAGGATTTTCATTTAGCCTTGTTTTTTTTTTTTTTTTACTGTTTACAAAACTCTTCACAGATTTCTCCATTTCTTCATCTAATCTATGTTTTCCTGTGAATTAACATATATGTTCATTTTAAGTTTTCAAAAAAAATGTTAGTAATTCAAGGGAGAATTATTAACAATATATTATGGGATTTATAAAGTATAGAAGAGAAAAATACATTGCACTATATTCTAAGTGTTGAGGTTGGACTGAAAAGCAGAGACCAACCTCTTTAAGTTCCAGCGCCTTGCTAGAAGAATGAAACCAGACTAGCCTCCCTCATGTATTGTGTTGGGAGCTGAAATCTTTAAATGCATCAGAAACTGCGCTGAGTGGGTGTTTGGTTGTAGCTTTGGTTAGACTCAGTTCGCCTAGCTTCAAACCCTTTGAAGGTGAGTTCCGGCTTCTTTCTGTTATCATTTGTTTTTTCTTTTGATACTTTATAAATCTATAATATGTTATATGTCAATATCAAATTTAAACAAAAAACTTTTTTTTGTACAGTTTTCAGTGTGCTGCACACCTCCCTCTGTTTTCAAGTTTCCACCTGGCATATTTTCACTGAAGCCTGATGAACACCCCTTAGCATGTGTTCAGTGTGGGTCTACACTTCTCAGGGTGGTCTAAAGGTTTTATTCTATTGTCTTCCATAGGAAGTCACCTGTCTTTGTTCCCTTATAGGTAATGTGTCTTTTTTCCCTCTGGTTGCTTCTATAATTTTCTCTTTATTTTTTAGTTGTTTAACTAGGATGGGTTTATCCGATATTTTCCTTGTATTTATTCTGCATGGGAGGTTCATTGAAGTTCCTAGCTTTTTATTCAAACTTGGAAATTTTTGGCTGCTAACCTTTGATTACCTTTTCTGCCCTATTCTCTTATTCCTCTCCTTTGGAAATCTAAATACACATATTTTTGGTTACTGGATTTTTTACCTCATGATATATGAGCATCCATTCTTTTAGTATTTCTCATTTTTTCCCACTCTGTGCTATGGCTTGGATGATTTTCATTCATTTTCCTTCTAGTCCATTTTCTCTTTTATTTTGTCCAAGGTGCAGATCACCTCATCTAGTAAAGTGTTCATTGCAGATTCTTCATTTCTCAATTCCAGGATTTTCATTTAGCCTTGTTTTTTTTTTTTTTTACTGTTTACAAAACTCTTCACAGATTTCTCCATTTCTTCATCTAATCTATGTTTTCCTGTGAATTAACATATATGTTCATTTTAAGTTTTCAAAAAAAATGTTAGTAATTCAAGGGAGAATTATTAACAATATATTATGGGATTTATAAAGTATAGAAGAGAAAAATACATTGCACTATATTCTAAGTGTTGAGGTTGGACTGAAAAGCAGAGACCAACCTCTTTAAGTTCCAGCGCCTTGCTAGAAGAATGAAACCAGACTAGCCTCCCTCATGTATTGTGTTGGGAGCTGAAATCTTTAAATGCATCAGAAACTGCGCTGAGTGGGTGTTTGGTTGTAGCTTTGGTTAGACTCAGTTCGCCTAGCTTCAAACCCTTTGAAGGTGAGTTCGGGCTTCTTTCTCTAGGAAAGCCCAGGAACAAAGCCACAGAAGATTGCTTACCCTCAAAAATGAGAGGAGCTGAAGCCATAAGAACACATAACTCTGAAATCACCAAACGCCACGTCCACAACTTCAAGGCACCAAGACCGTGAGACTTGAAGGCAGTGCAGTGGGTCAAAACCATGAGGGTCTGAGAGGACAAGATTTCAAACCCAGGAAATGGCTAGATTTTGGGAGTTCTTTCTGCTAGATTACTAGGCTATCTTGAGAGACGACTTTTCTTTCAGCCTCTGCTTACTCAGCAAAACTGGCAAACAGGATTGCTTCTGCATTGGGGGCTGCTCCAGATTTGAATCTGATGACATCAAGCTTAAAGTTTATCAAAGGTTGGTAGGTTTCTCCTCACCCAGTCCTTCTCTGGCAGCTTAACTCTCCCACCCACTTTACCTCCAGCCCCAATAGCTGAACGCACATCCAGAACCCAAATCGTCCCTCCCTTCATCACCTTGGAGGAGTTCATCCCTCTAGGATCTAGTCCTTTTAGATTTCTTTTTGTCCATAGATCTTTAATGATATGAAGTAAAACTGATTTTTTTAATTACCTGGTAGTTTCCTATCATTTGGCAGCTCTTTCAACTGTATCTACATGCTAACCAGGACTCTGGATATTCTTTTTAATATTGTTATTTGTGACTGCACAGTTTATGCTTTTTTGGTTGGATTAAAAAAAAAAATAGCAACATCCTGCAGAGCCAAATTCTGGAAAGGAACAATGTCCCTCTAGGTAATATCGTGCCTGCTATATATACATTCTTTCAAAACACCTTCCTGAAGCACTGTGAGCAATGTTTGTGTCTCTTCTTTCAAGGAACATCTGTTGCTTAGACACAATAATACAACATGAGTTCTTGAGGCAGTGCCCCAAAAGAAGTAACTCCTAAGAAGTACTGAGCAAACCGGCACCCTGGAAGGGAGCACTGGGTTTCTCAAGGAAAGTACCCCAATGAACCAAATCAGCAGCAATGTAAAAAGTACTGCTGTATTTGCTCTTCGAAAGCTTTAGGGCACAGTTAACTTTACAAAAAGAACATAGCTCTAAGGAAGCAGTGAGAATTGATAGGCATTTCTCTAGGAAAGCCCAGGAACAAAGCCACAGAAGCTTGCTTACCCTCAAAATTGAGAGGAGCTGAAGCCATAAGAACACATAACTCTGAAATCACCAAACGCCACGTCCACAACTTCAAGGCACCAAGACCGTGAGACTTGAAGGCAGTGCAGTGGGTCAAAACCATGAGGGTCTGAGAGGACAAGATTTCAAACCCAGGAAATGGCTAGATTTTGGGAGTTCTTTCTGCTAGATTACTAGGCTATCTTGAGAGACGACTTTTCTTTCAGCCTCTGCTTACTCAGCAAAACTGGCAAACAGGATTGCTTCTGCATTGGGGGCTGCTCCAGATTTGAATCTGATGACATCAAGCTTAAAGTTTATCAAAGGTTGGTAGGTTTCTCCTCACCCAGTCCTTCTCTGGCAGCTTAACTCTCCCACCCACTTTACCTCCAGCCCCAATAGCTGAACGCACATCCAGAACCCAAATCGTCCCTCCCTTCATCACCTTGGAGGAGTTCATCCCTCTAGGATCTAGTCCTTTTAGATTTCTTTTTGTCCATAGATCTTTAATGATATGAAGTAAAACTGATTTTTTTAATTACCTGGTAGTTTCCTATCATTTGGCAGCTCTTTCAACTGTATCTACATGCTAACCAGGACTCTGGATATTCTTTTTAATATTGTTATTTGTGACTGCACAGTTTATGCTTTTTTGGTTGGATTAAAAAAAAAAATAGCAACATCCTGCAGAGCCAAATTCTGCGGAAAGGAAAAAATGTCCCTCTAGGTAATATCGTGCCTGCTATATATACATTCTTTCAAAACACCTTCCTGAAGCACTGTGAGCAATGTTTGTGTCTCTTCTTTCAAGGAACATCTGTTGCTTAGACACAATAATACAACATGAGTTCTTGAGGCAGTGCCCCAAAAGAAGTAACTCCTAAGAAGTACTGAGCAAACCGGCACCCTGGAAGGGAGCACTGGGTTTCTCAAGGAAAGTACCCCAATGAACCAAATCAGCAGCAATGTAAAAAGTACTGCTGTATTTGCTCTTCGAAAGCTTTAGGGCACAGTTAACTTTTACAAAAAGAACATAGCTCTAAGGGAAGCAGTGAGAATTGATAGGCATGAGGTCCAGTGGTTAAGAACCTGCCTTCCAACACAGGGGAAACAGGTTCTATTCCTGTAGGATTGAGGAAGTAAGATTCCACATGCTCCAGAGCAACTAAGCCCATGCATCACAACTAGAGTCTGTGGGCTGCAAAGAGCTCACACGAGGCAACAAAGACCCAGACCTGGTGCAGCCAAATAAATAAATCAATACAATTAAAAAAAAAAACTGATAGAAGTGAAATGACCCTGAAGGTAATGGATTAAGAGGTGAGAGCACTTCCCCATTCTAATTTAAAGGTGGTTTAAGTGTCCTATCTCAGGTTCCCCTGGTGGCTCAGACAGTAAAGAATCTGTCTGAAATACTGGGAACCTGGGATCAATCCCTGGGTTGAGGTGAAACCCTGGAAAAGGGCATGGCAACCCATTCCAATATTCTTTCCTGGAGAATCCCATGGATGGAGGAGCCTGGCAGGCTGCCTGGGGTCACAAAGAGTCGGACACAACTGAGCGACTAAGCACAGCACAGTCCACTCTCACAGCGACTAAGCACAGCACAGTCCCCTCTCAGGCACAGATCTGAGGGTGCTCCTGTGGGCTGTCCTACCGCAGTAACTACCAAAGGGCGGAAACAAGTAAATTAACACGGTAAACACAGGTGGGGAGGAGAGCTGAGTAGGAAAGGAATGTGGGCTGAGGTCAGAAAAGTTCATCAGACTAAGAGGCCAAGCTCAAACAAGAACTAGGAGAACCAGAGGCTAAGACCCAATTCAAGATGTGAATCACTAGAAACAGACAAAGAAGCCAACACGTGCACTGGGGCTGTTGTCCCACTCTCGCTCTGCTTCCACTGGCCCTGCCCTGAGACCTTCCTGGGCTCAGCATCTCAGTCTGCGAACTAAACCATCAGCAGTGATTGATCCATCATCATGATGGACAGAACATGGGGATGGGGCTGGAGTGAAGACTGAGAGAGAGCATGATATTTATCGGACAATGACTAACCTCTATACACTGAAAGGGCAATTCCCAGGGTCTATTTTCCTTCAAGCTTTAGGGCACAGTTTTACAAAAGAACATAGCTCTAAGGGAAGCAGTGAGAATTGATAGGCATGAGGTCCAGTGGTTAAGAACCTGCCTTCCAACACAGGGGAAACAGGTTCTATTCCTGTAGGATTGAGGAAGTAAGATTCCACATGCTCCAGAGCAACTAAGCCCATGCATCACAACTAGAGTCTGTGGGCTGCAAAGAGCTCACACGAGGCAACAAAGACCCAGACCTGGTGCAGCCAAATAAATAAATCAATACAATTAAAAAAAAAAACTGATAGAAGTGAAATGACCCTGAAGGTAATGGATTAAGAGGTGAGAGCACTTCCCCATTCTAATTTAAAGGTGGTTTAAGTGTCCTATCTCAGGTTCCCCTGGTGGCTCAGACAGTAAAGAATCTGTCTGAAATACTGGGAACCTGGGATCAATCCCTGGGTTGAGGTGAAACCCTGGAAAAGGGCATGGCAACCCATTCCAATATTCTTTCCTGGAGAATCCCATGGATGGAGGAGCCTGGCAGGCTGCCTGGGGTCACAAAGAGTCGGACACAACTGAGCGACTAAGCACAGCACAGTCCACTCTCACAGCGACTAAGCACAGCACAGTCCCCTCTCAGGCACAGATCTGAGGGTGCTCCTGTGGGCTGTCCTACCGCAGTAACTACCAAAGGGCGGAAACAAGTAAATTAACACGGTAAACACAGGTGGGGAGGAGAGCTGAGTAGGAAAGGAATGTGGGCTGAGGTCAGAAAAGTTCATCAGACTAAGAGGCCAAGCTCAAACAAGAACTAGGAGAACCAGAGGCTAAGACCCAATTCAAGATGTGAATCACTAGAAACAGACAAAGAAGCCAACACGTGCACTGGGGCTGTTGTCCCACTCTCGCTCTGCTTCCACTGGCCCTGCCCTGAGACCTTCCTGGGCTCAGCATCTCAGTCTGCGAACTAAACCATCAGCAGTGATTGATCCATCATCATGATGGACAGAACATGGGGATGGGGCTGGAGTGAAGACTGAGAGAGAGCATGATATTTATCGGACAATGACTAACCTCTATACACTGAAAGGGCAATTCCTATTTGAGAACTATCCCATGGCTTAGTCATCTTGATTTATCGTTCCTTCACACTCTTATAGCCTGGCAAAAAAGAGCAGAAGAAATTACGGGGGCCATATGCACTGAGGAGTCTGACGGGCTACAGTCCATGGGGTCCCAAGAATCAGACACAAGTGAGCAACTAACCACCACAGGTGTTTTATAAATAAATAACAAAAGCAGCTGGTGGAAGGTGCGTTGGGCCAGGGTAAAGTTTTTTGGTTTTGAGGCATCAGTTATTTATACAGTATTCAAAATTTAAGATGTGGCCTTTTCCAGGTTCATCAGTCAGTCTAATTAGGAGCAAAGTGATTCTGAGTTTCCAAATTCTCCTTGAGGGCCCTTCCAAGAGGGCCTCTGTGGGCATTCTTTGTCCTGTGAGCTTTCCTATTGTATCCCCTACTTCTTGCTTGGTGGAATTTGAAGTGGTAACATAAAACCCAGGGAAAGGAACCAGTTTTTTAATACCCAAACCACCAAGGCTGAATCTGGGTTTGTAAGCCTCCAAGGCTTCATAAAGTGAGAGGATAACGTCAGCTTAGGACTTTCCTCAAACCACAAGACATTTAAATTCTGATTTATGACTTAGGCTGGATCAGCACAAGCTATCAAGAAGCCTCACGTTTTATAAATGTAAAAGTCAAAGGATTGAACCTGCTCGATTCCTTCCTGCTTGGTTAATGGAATTGATTGTGGAGTGGGCAGAGATAGTGGGAGGTCAAAGGAAAAGAACAGAACAATTTGTGTGTCCTTCTCAGATTTGCCCTCAATTACAAAATGGTCATGGTTCCCAGGTGGCTTAGTGGTTAAAAGAGAGAGAGAGAGAGAGAGAAAGAGAAAGAAAGAAAGAAAAGAAACCCTGCTGCTAATTCAGGTGACACAGGTTTGATTCCTGATTCAGGAAGATCCACTGAGGAAGGAAATGGCAACCCACTTTAGTAATCTTACCTGGGAAATCCCATGGACAGAGGAGCCTGGAAGACTAGAGTGCATGGGGTCGCAGAGGTGGACACGACTGACCAACTGAGCGTGCACACACGTGAGAAGATGACAGACAAGCTAAGGACTGCCTCCTAGGCTGCTAAAGAAATCTAGATTTTAAATGTAATCTAGGTTTCTGGGTCTTGATAAAAGTATACTTGTTAAAGTATGAAGTTGGACATATTTTATTTGACATTTTTAAAGACTGCGAGTTATAAATTTTAAATATTTAGACACATGAATGTGGGTCACCATTTATATTCTTGTATTAAAGGAGGGCCTGTCTCCACAACTTTTCCTCCTCTTGGCCATAAACATGCTGGCGATAAAAATGGGTATTTAAAGGCTTGAGCAACCTCAAGGACATCAGACTATTTTTATTTCTCTCATTTCAAGTTTCAAGTTGTAGAAAGCAGTACAGAATTTGCTCGGGTCAATAACAAAGTGACTCAAAGAGTTAAAAAGTGGTTGTCTCTACAGATGGCCCCAAAACACATGAAACGGTGCTCAACTTCACTTATAATTACAGAAATGCAAATCAAAACTACAATGAGATATCACCTCACACCCATCAGAATGGCCATTATCCACAAATCGAGAGACAATAAATGCTGGAGAGGGTGCGGAGAAAGGGAACACTCCTGCAACGCTGGTGAGAATGTAAATTGTTATAGCCTCTATGGAAGACAGTATGGAGATCTCATCAAAAACTAAAAATAGAAGCGCCAAATGATCCAGCAATCCCACTCTTAGGCTTATACCCTGATGAAATTAAATCTGAAAGAAGCACTTGTACCCCAATGTTCATTGCAGTTCTCTATACAATAGCTAGAACATGGAAGCAACCTAGATGCCCATCGGTGAACGAATGGATATAAAAGCTCTGGTACATATATACAATGGAATACTACACATCAGCCCTAATGAGGTGGCCGGATCTAGAACGTATCATAAAAAGTGAAGTCAGTCAGAAAGAGAAGGACAAATACAATATATTAACACATATATATGGAATCTAGTAGGATGGTGATGATGGCACACGCAGTGAAGTGACAGAAAGACAGACATGGACAGTGGACATATGGACATTGTGGGGAAGGAACAGAAGGTGGGAGGCATAAAGGAAGTAACATGAAGGCCTGTACTATCGTAAGTGAAGAAAATAGCTATAGTCATTGCTCTGTGAGAAAAGAAGATCCTTCAGGGGTGCTGTGTGATGGTTGGGAGGGGTGGGAAGGGGGGATATACATATGACTAGTCTGGGAACATGCATATCTGTAAACAACAAAACTCTGTAAAAGTTAAAAGTAAAATAAAAGTTAAAAAAAAAAAGTTTTACTTCCCACATACACAATCTAACAAAATTCTACCAACTTTTCTCAGTGGTAGATTCATTCTATAGATGAAGAGATTTAGGCTTCGAGGATGTGAAACGCCATGCTGAAGCCCACACCCAGGACTTCCCTGGTGGCTCAGGAGTAAGACTCTGGGCTCCTGATGCAGGGGACTCAGGGAATGCGATTCCCCATGGCACAGGCAAGACCTCACATGATGTCAGTCAAGGTCCAGCATATGCTGCACGTCATAATGAAGACTGAAAATCCCAGGGCTGCAGCCACAATCTGGCACAGCCAAATACACAGATTAAAAAAAAATCAAGTCCACTCAGAAGAATGTGGCCAAAGTGAGACTGAGCTGCAGGTCTTCAGACTCACGTCCTTCCTCCGTGCCACGGCTGCCTTCCAGAGCAGCTCTGTGAGCCTGGGACATTTTGTAAACACAAGGCTGCCTTGTGGTTGTTGTTCAGCTATGCCTCACGTCTGACTCTTTGTGACCCCAGGGACTGCAGCACACCAGGCCTCCCTGACCCTAACCATCTCCTGGAGTTTGCTCAAGTTCATGGCCACTGCATCAGTGATGCCGTGCAGGGTATGACTGGAAATGCCAGTATTTAGCGTGACAGATGGGAAGGACTTTGGAGATAAAACTAGCTCAACCCTCTCATTGTAGGTATAAGAAACGTGAAGCTCAGAAAAGACTTTCCAGGCCACCAAAATATTCAGTGAATGGGAAAATTTGATGAACAGGAAGCACAGCTTACACTTTCCTCAAGTGCTGTGGTCCGGAAGTCTTTGTACCATTCTAACAAGGTAGGACTCAGTTTATCTTGAAAGGGAAACTTAGTCGCTCAGGCTGAGTCTGACTCGTTGTGACCTTATGGACAGGCTCCTCTGTCCATGGAGTTCTCCAGGGAAGAGCACTGGAGGAGGTAGCCATTCCCTTCTCCAGGAGATCGTCCCAACTCAGGGATCAAACCTGGGTCTCCTGCATTACTGGGAAGTCCGTTACCGTTGGAGACATGGAAACTGGACCTCTTTGAGACAAAGTGTACAGTCTACTTCTACAAAGGGATGGAGTTTTTCCTTGAGCTGTCATTTCTCTTCCACTCCTTTGGGGGAGGATCCTCATGGATTACACAACAGAAGGGAGGTCAAGCTTTTTTCTGTATGAATCTGGTTCTGTGCTACTTTGCCTGTCTTGAGCATGGCTGTCATGGAATGCTTCCACGGTCACCGATCCAATGGCATGTCTGTAATGAGCCAGGTCGGTGAAAGGAAATCCGACCACATTTCATAGTTTCTGTCATTATCAAGGTGGCCTCAAAGACCTGTCTCCCAAGCATGTATAGCCTGGTGACCTGGCAGCTTTCTACTCAGAAACAACCATGAAAAACAGCTCAGCGAAGTCCAATGGCAAGAACTGAGGACGGTTTATTCTGCTGGCAGTGCAAACGCCTTTCCAAACAAGGAAGTTCTTTCTCAGGTCAATTAAACCTGTGTTCAATACAACCTCATGGGAGACAGGAGGGTTGGGAATGTCAGCTATTGGTTACATCCAGGTTACATCTAGAGAGAGGCTCTTCTGCCTGAACTTGATTAAAAATCATTTCCAAATCTAAATTTCCACATCATCATTTCATTTGCTATTATTCCTGCCCATCGTCTTGACTCCATCTCCCCAACTCCTCTGAGTTTTTGGAAGATGGTCCAGTCACATGTGCTTTTCCAACTGTACATTATTCAGTTGAAAGAAACTTTCCAGGCCACCAAAATATTCAGTGAATGGGAAAATTTGATGAACAGGAAGCACAGCTTACACTTTCCTCAAGTGCTGTGGTCCGGAAGTCTTTGTACCATTCTAACAAGGTAGGACTCAGTTTATCTTGAAAGGGAAACTTAGTCGCTCAGGCTGAGTCTGACTCGTTGTGACCTTATGGACAGGCTCCTCTGTCCATGGAGTTCCCCAGGAAGAGCACTGGAGGAGGTAGCCATTCCCTTCTCCAGGAGATCGTCCCAACTCAGGGATCAAACCTGGGTCTCCTGCATTACTGGGAAGTCCGTTACCGTTGGAGACATGGAAACTGGACCTCTTTGAGACAAAGTGTACAGTCTACTTCTACAAAGGGATGGAGTTTTTCCTTGAGCTGTCATTTCTCTTCCACTCCTTTGGGGGAGGATCCTCATGGATTACACAACAGAAGGGAGGTCAAGCTTTTTTCTGTATGAATCTGGTTCTGTGCTACTTTGCCTGTCTTGAGCATGGCTGTCATGGAATGCTTCCACGGTCACCGATCCAATGGCATGTCTGTAATGAGCCAGGTCGGTGAAAGGAAATCCGACCACATTTCATAGTTTCTGTCATTATCAAGGTGGCCTCAAAGACCTGTCTCCCAAGCATGTATAGCCTGGTGACCTGGCAGCTTTCTACTCAGAAACAACCATGAAAAACAGCTCAGCGAAGTCCAATGGCAAGAACTGAGGACGGTTTATTCTGCTGGCAGTGCAAACGCCTTTCCAAACAAGGAAGTTCTTTCTCAGGTCAATTAAACCTGTGTTCAATACAACCTCATGGGAGACAGGAGGGTTGGGAATGTCAGCTATTGGTTACATCCAGGTTACATCTAGAGAGAGGCTCTTCTGCCTGAACTTGATTAAAAATCATTTCCAAATCTAAATTTCCACATCATCATTTCATTTGCTATTATTCCTGCCCATCGTCTTGACTCCATCTCCCCAACTCCTCTGAGTTTTTGGAAGATGGTCCAGTCACATGTGCTTTTCCAACTGTACATTATTCAGTTGAAAGAAAGCCTGACCCGTGGATGAGCCAGGGTACCACCAGGGAAAGTAGTAGATATTTTTCTTGTCAAGGTAAACAGGAAATCAGGACAGAGACTCCTAACACTTCATTTACTACCATCAGCATGGAAGGTAGTGTGTGTTAGTCGTGCCCGACGCTTGTAGCCCAGCAGGCTCCTCTGTCCATGGAATTCTCCACGCAAGAAGACTGGAGGGGGTTGCCAAATGGCATCCACAATATAAGTGCATTTTCCAGGGGTCAAAACCTAGCTGTATTTCCTACTTTACATAAGTTACTTAAGCTCCCAAAGCCTCCACTCCTCGGCTATAAGATGGAGACAATGACGTTTTTCTCACCCATTACTGTTGTTGTTCAGTCGCTAAGTCATGTCTGACTCTTTGTGACCCCACGGACTGTAGCCTGCCAGGCTCCTCTGTCCATGGGATTTTCCAGGCAAGGGTACTGGAGTGGGTTGCCGTGCCCTTCTCCAGGGCATCTTCCCAGCCCAGGGACTGAACCTGAGTCTCTTGCATTGGCAGGCAGATTCTTTACCACCCATTGTTATAGGTATTAAATGAAAGGATGCAAGCAATGTCTCTCTCTACATTTTCTTCCACCATACACTTTGAGTCTGAAAATATCAAAACTCCTAAGGAAAAAAATATGTATCTCTTAGCTCCCTGACTTGTCAGTCCCTATGTAGTGTTGATGCCTCAGCCATGGAATGGCCTCTTTGCCAGTAATATGGTATCTTACATCTAATGGTAGAAAAATGCCAATCTTTTATATAGATAAACTCAATAAAATAGAATTAGATGCCAAACTGGAAAAAAAAATGAAATTATACCCTTATGTTGTTATGTTTCCCAGAAAATATACGAAAATAAAAAAATTTAAGATTTGATCATGGATTCAATTACATTGTGAACTGAATAATGTGCCTATTTGCAGCAGTGGTCTATTTCTGTCACCATACGATATAAACACATCAAACACTTCTGGAGAGGGAGGACGTGGGCTCAAGCGCTGGCTCTTCTACTCATTAGCCGTGTAGCCTCAAGGAAACAGCCTCTCAGTTCTGAGCCTTTGTTTCCTCTTCTGTAAGATGTGTATTACACAAGCACCTGGTTCATACTAAGTCAACAAATTATATCATTTATTTTTATCAATAATATTATTAATCATCACAACACAGATGAGATCCTTATTTTGCTCATCAAAATTAAAATCAAGTTACACCAAGTGCTAAAACCATTCAGTCCATTTTGCCTCTCTCAACCAGTTGCTTCTTCAATGATCGAAACTAAGATTAACTCCACTGATACATTCTTCCAACAGGTTCCATTATTTGTTTGTATTGATCATCTATGATGATCAAGTTCAGCTATTGGATGGATCTAAAGGAAAATCAGAAGGGGCTCTAACATTTATTTTTTAACTCTATACAAGGCATTGGACCACATGTTTTAGCATACATCAATTATGTTATCTGTTCCTACTAAAACTGTACAAAGGAAAAACTAGGCCGCCCATTTTATTATTAACACCTAAAGGAAACTGAGGGGCTTCCCTGGTGGCTCAGTGGTAAAGAATCCGCCTGTTAAGCAGGAGACACGGGTTCAACCCCTGGGTTGGGAAGATCCCCTGGAGAAGGAAATACCAACTCCAGCCTTCTTGCCTGGAGAATCTCACGGACAGAGGAGCCTGGAGGGCTACAGCCCATGGGTCGCAATCAGTTAGACACAACTAAAATGACTTAGCAGGCACAGAAACTTCCTTTTGATAAGTCCTAGGAAGTGGCTGCAAAGAGCCGGACATGACTGAGTGATTGAACTGACACTGAGGAAGTGGAAGAACTGGGATCTGAATCCCACGTGACTAACTCAAAATAAAAGCAGTTTTCATTCAGTGCCTCCATACCACATACCAGGCAATTTACATGATAACTTTTACTGCTCACAACAATATTACAAAGTGGGTGTTGTTCTCTTCATTTTTAAACATCAGGAGATGGAGGTTCAGATAGGTTAAGAAACTTTCTCAATGCCACATGGCTAGGAAAAGGTAGAGCCAAGATTTTTGGCTTTTACCTCTTTCCAAAGTCATCCCTTTCCACAGCACCTTACAACTTCCTGACAGAGCTGATGACCACACTGACCTTAGTTAAGACAAACGGAGAGCAGACATGGAATCAAGGAGAACCTCCATCAGAATACCACCAACCCTCTTGGAATTCATGCCAATTAGGAAGCCAATGAAAGGCCCTGTTGGTATGTGCCATGCAATTTGAGAAGCAAATTTTTGAAAATAATAAAGGAGTCAATCATGGAACAGATAAAGGACTGCAAGTTCCCAAAGGACAGTAGTGACAACAGCCAATCTCTAATAGAAATGTAAGAACAATCATCTAAAAAAATTCATAACCCAAGAAAGTCTCTGATATTGAAAGAACAGGAAGAGGGCTTCCCTGGTAGCTCAGTGGTGAAGTGTTCACCTGTCACTGCAAGCGACACAGGTTCAATTCCTGATCCAGGAAGATCCCACAGGCTGCGGAGCAACTAAGCCCGTGAGCTACAACTATGGAGCCTGTGCTCTAGAGACTCGGAGCTGCAACTATGGAGCCCGTGGGCCACAACTACTGAAACCTGTGTGCCCTAGAGCCCAAGTTCTGCAACAAGAAGCCTGCTCACCTCAACTACAGAGTAGCCCCCGCTCCCTGCAACTAGAGAAGAGCTTACAGCAGCACTGAAAGCCCAGAATAGCCAAAAATAAATAAATAAATAAATAAAACTTTAAAAAAAAACCAGGAACAAATGAAGGGAAAGGTCTCTCTAAGAAACTAGGGCAAATTTTCACTAATGAAAACAAAAGGACTCAAAATAACAAAATTGTGTTTTTATAGTAGTATTTTATTCAGTGCCTCCAGGAAGTGGAAGAACTGGGATCTGAATCACGTGACTAACTCAAAATAAAAGCAGTTTTCATTCAGTGCCTCCATACCACATACCAGGCAATTTACATGATAACTTTTACTGCTCACAACAATATTACAAAGTGGGTGTTGTTCTCTTCATTTTTAAACATCAGGAGATGGAGGTTCAGATAGGTTAAGAAACTTTCTCAATGCCACATGGCTAGGAAAAGGTAGAGCCAAGATTTTTGGCTTTTACCTCTTTCCAAAGTCATCCCTTTCCACAGCACCTTACAACTTCCTGACAGAGCTGATGACCACACTGACCTTAGTTAAGACAAACGGAGAGCAGACATGGAATCAAGGAGAACCTCCATCAGAATACCACCAACCCTCTTGGAATTCATGCCAATTAGGAAGCCAATGAAAGGCCCTGTTGGTATGTGCCATGCAATTTGAGAAGCAAATTTTTGAAAATAATAAAGGAGTCAATCATGGAACAGATAAAGGACTGCAAGTTCCCAAAGGACAGTAGTGACAACAGCCAATCTCTAATAGAAATGTAAGAACAATCATCTAAAAAAATTCATAACCCAAGAAAGTCTCTGATATTGAAAGAACAGGAAGAGGGCTCCCCTGGTAGCTCAGTGGTGAAGTGTTCACCTGTCACTGCAAGCGACACAGGTTCAATTCCTGATCCAGGAAGATCCCACAGGCTGCGGAGCAACTAAGCCCGTGAGCTACAACTATGGAGCCTGTGCTCTAGAGACTCGGAGCTGCAACTATGGAGCCCGTGGGCCACAACTACTGAAACCTGTGTGCCCTAGAGCCCAAGTTCTGCAACAAGAAGCCTGCTCACCTCAACTACAGAGTAGCCCCCGCTCCCTGCAACTAGAGAAGAGCTTACAGCAGCACTGAAAGCCCAGAATAGCCAAAAATAAATAAATAAATAAATAAAACTTTAAAAAAAAACCAGGAACAAATGAAGGGAAAGGTCTCTCTAAGAAACTAGGGCAAATTTTCACTAATGAAAACAAAAGGACTCAAAATAACAAAATTGTGTTTTTATAGATATCTTTTGGAAAGTAAAAATATAAATAACATGAAATATAAAAAAATAAATAATAATAATGTCACAGTCAGCAGATACAACACCTGCTTCAGTTGCCATCTAGACCTGTACTTGATCACATCAGAAAAAAAGGGATTCTCCAGTGACTGGTTCCTAAGAGCCCGGCCTAGTTGCCTGGAAGAATATGGAGTCTCCCCAGGGTCGTCGGCCTTCAAGTCCCAAGTTGAATGGTAAAATGTCCTATGGAAGGAAATTGATGAATAGAATCAAAAGGATGCAGAAAAGCGAGGAGGAGAGCAAAAGGATCTAAGAATGACAGATAAAAAGCAGACGAGAAGTGCAGAGCTCACCGCATCTGTACATACATATGGTTGAAACTGGAGTTAGACAGAAATTACTCAGAGGCTCATTAGTGCTCAGAGAATGCCTTTGTCACCGCCTGATCGAAGTACTTTGTTATACCCGTGAACAATGAGGGCTGGGCTGCACTGCCTTGGGGCAGTGAGTAATGGCTGGTACCATCTGTAGTTGGTTTCAGACACCTGAACGCAGAAGGGCCCACCCTCTGTAGGAGCCGTCACACACCGGGTGTGCCGTGTGTGCTCTCTCCCCTGCCTGGGCAGAACCGTGACCAGAGGGAGGATTTTCGATCCTGGAATAAGGAAGGGTGTCACTGGGAATACGCTGAAGTCACCATCTTGGGAAGGGCCTCTTCTCTAACATTTCCCTGCCTTTCCTTTTTCTTTTCTTCCCCTTCTCTCTTCCTTCTCTTCCTTCATTTTTAAAATAGACATTGAGCTACTCATCTTTGAAGAAGGAAAAGGAAATGCAGAGTGGAGCTGCCTGGGATGGAGAGGGAAGAAGATGAGCAAAGTGACGACAGATGAGAAATATAGAGGAGGAGGAAGAAGAGGGACAGGGAGAAGCAACAACAGGATTCAGGAAGAAAAAAAAAACAGTAAAAACAGAAAAGCACTTTTGAGAAGCTTAAAGGTAAGCATGAGAGATCATGGATTATCGTTAGGTGATGGTGTCACACCCGAGAACCACATTTTCTCATTGATAAAATATACACAATCTTCACATGATTTTGCCAGATGAATAATACTAACTTTTTATCAAATTTTGTCAGAGCTAAGTTAATACATGTGAGAACATGTCTAGTACACAGAAAACGTTCAATATGATTAGCAGCTGTTGTCTTTGCTGTTGATGCTACTGGTAGCAGTATTATTGAAAAGCATGTAAAGTGCCAAGCATTGCCAGGTGCATGTAAGATTTTAATAAATGACTATCATGACAGTAATAGAGCTATTGTTACTATTGCTATTATTGTTGTAATTATTCATAACTACTGCTATTAAATGGCAATAATAACTATTGTTGTTACTATTTGAATAAAAAAATGGGACACAAATCTAAAACAATAAAGAAAAAAAGATACCATAGATGAAAAGACAGAAAATAAGGAGACAATGCAAAAACATAAAACAAGATCCAAGTAAGAATAAGACAAAAGTTCTATTTTCACACAGTATAATTATATACTATAAATCAAAAATAGAAAGTGAAACAAAAGAAGGGAAAAAATAAGTTAACCTCATGTTAGAAATGAGGAGAAAATGTAATTTGCAGATACTATGATTGTATGATAGGCAAACACAAGAGTATCAACTGAGGTATTATTAAAATTGATTAGAAACTTCAGAAAATTATAAGAAGGCAAGAATAAAGATTGTTTCTATATACAAAGAGATATAAAGAATATGTTTAAAAAAGATCTTATTTACCACACTGTAGAAAACAGAACTAGATTTGGATCAAGAATAAGAGAGTTAAAAGAAAAACATAGATTTACTGATTCACTCCTGATATTTCAAAACAGACTGAACAAGAAGGGTGCAGACTTTGATAGAGAAAGTCACTGTCTTTGCTCTTGGACAAAAGGTTTAAATAAGTTCAGAAACAAAAGATATTTCTTGTGGGGAATATAAAATGATTCTTAAGTTTACTTAGAAAGGAAAAAACCTCATGCAATTTAGCACAAAAAAATAGAAGAATAATGACAGCTAATTTGCAAACTTGTTTTAAATAAATATTAAGTTGTACTATGTAAAACCCAAGGCACTCCTTCTGGAATAAGATAACAGAAGACAGCATTTATTAGTTATTTACTTTTGTTCCACACACTGTTAAGGGCTTTTTATATGTTAACCAATTTTTATCTCATACATAACAATACTGTGAGGCGGGTACTATTATTTTATCTCCACCCAAGAAGAAACCAGAGCCACCATATTAAGTAACAACTATTCAGGCATATTAAAAAGCAGAGCCATCACTTTGCCGACATGGGCCTGTCTAGTCAAAGCTATGGTTTTCCCAGTAGTCATGTATGGATGTGAGAGCTGGACCATAAAGAAGGCTGAGGGCTGAAGGATTGGTATCTTTGAACTGTGGGGTTGGAGAGAAGGCTCTTGAGGGTCCCTTGGAGTGCAAGGAGATCAAACCAGTCAATCCTTAAAGAAATCAACTCTAAATATTCATTGGAAGGACTGATGCTGAAACTGAAACTCCAATACTCTGACCATTTGATGAGAGAGACAACTCGTTGGAAAAGTCCCTGATGCTGGGGAAGACTGAAGGCAAATGGAGAAGGGACGACAGAGGACGAGACAGGTGGATGGCATCGCTGAGTCAATGGCCATGAGTCTGAGTAAGCTCCGGGAGATGGTGAAGGACAGGGAAGCTTAGCATGCTGCAGTCCATGGGGTCTCCAAAAGTGGGATGCAACTGAGCGACTGAACTGAACTGATTCCTGGGACTTCCCTGGTGGTCCAGTGGCTAGGAGTCCGAGTTCCCAATGCAGGGGGTATGTGTTCAATCCCTGATCAGGGAACTAGATACCGTATGCCACAACTAAGAGTTGACATGCTGCAAATAAGACTTGATGCAGTCAAATAAATAAATATTTTAAAAATAAAAGGGTATATTGTAGTGTATATAAATCACACTTCAATGAACCAGAATTTTCAGAAATGCTAACTGGAAGTTCCATGTGCATGTATAAATTATGAGCTTCTCTGGATGACATCTCTCAACTCCTATACATCTCCCCCTCAGATTTTTTGTGGGTTTAAGCCTTTGTATTCTTTCATTGCCATTTTAGTTGGGCTTTTAGGAGAAGAGGAGATAACTCTGTGTGTTCCATTTGCCATGTTTAATCAAAAGTTCAGAGGCAGTAGTTCAAATCAGCAAGAAAGGCTAGAGTATGCAGTAAGTGAAGAGTAGACCTTAGATGTATATGTCAATATGCACACATACAAGGTAGCTACGTAAGTGGAAGGATGTGTCAACTAGCCTCATGGTGGTTATCATTTCATAACATGTACTCCCCCCTATTGTAACCAGGCATATTAAGCAGAGCCATCACTTTGCCGACATGGGCCTGTCTAGTCAAAGCTATGGTTTTCCCAGTAGTCATGTATGGATGTGAGAGCTGGACCATAAAGAAGGCTGAGGGCTGAAGGATTGGTATCTTTGAACTGTGGGGTTGGAGAGAAGGCTCTTGAGGGTCCCTTGGAGTGCAAGGAGATCAAACCAGTCAATCCTTAAAGAAATCAACTCTAAATATTCATTGGAAGGACTGATGCTGAAACTGAAACTCCAATACTCTGACCATTTGATGAGAGAGACAACTCGTTGGAAAAGTCCCTGATGCTGGGGAAGACTGAAGGCAAATGGAGAAGGGACGACAGAGGACGAGACAGGTGGATGGCATCGCTGAGTCAATGGCCATGAGTCTGAGTAAGCTCCGGGAGATGGTGAAGGACAGGGAAGCTTAGCATGCTGCAGTCCATGGGGTCTCCAAAAGTGGGATGCAACTGAGCGACTGAACTGAACTGATTCCTGGGACTTCCCTGGTGGTCCAGTGGCTAGGAGTCCGAGTTCCCAATGCAGGGGGTATGTGTTCAATCCCTGATCAGGGAACTAGATACCGTATGCCACAACTAAGAGTTGACATGCTGCAAATAAGACTTGATGCAGTCAAATAAATAAATATTTTAAAAATAAAAGGGTATATTGTAGTGTATATAAATCACACTTCAATGAACCAGAATTTTCAGAAATGCTAACTGGAAGTTCCATGTGCATGTATAAATTATGAGCTTCTCTGGATGACATCTCTCAACTCCTATACATCTCCCCCTCAGATTTTTTGTGGGTTTAAGCCTTTGTATTCTTTCATTGCCATTTTAGTTGGGCTTTTAGGAGAAGAGGAGATAACTCTGTGTGTTCCATTTGCCATGTTTAATCAAAAGTTCAGAGGCAGTAGTTCAAATCAGCAAGAAAGGCTAGAGTATGCAGTAAGTGAAGAGTAGACCTTAGATGTATATGTCAATATGCACACATACAAGGTAGCTACGTAAGTGGAAGGATGTGTCAACTAGCCTCATGGTGGTTATCATTTCATAACATGTACATACATGTGTATACATGAGTGTACATATACCAAGTCATGTTACACACCCTAGACTTACACAATGCTATTTGTCAATAGTATCTTGATAAAACTAGAAAGTGTGAAATTTCTGAATGACAGAATTAAGGCAAATCAAATAACAGAAAATACTAGAAATATTTCTAATATACCTGATAGATGGAGATTAATAACCTTAAGGCACAAAATATTTCTAGGAATAAGAGGAAAAAAAGATAATCTAATTTTAAAGTAAAAGACATGAAAGAGCGGTTCTTAAAAGGAATATAAACGGTAAACAAAATTACTGCAAATCTTTGAACTTTTTTTGTAACTAATAAATTCTAATTAGACTTATCTACTTTGGGGACTTCCCTGGTGCTCTAGCAGCTAAGACTCTGCCCTTCCACTGCAGGGGGCACAGGTTCAATCCCTGACCAGGGAACTAAGATCCCAAATGTCAAGGAGGTCAAAAGAATATAACAAACAAATAAAAATTACAAAAAGCTATATACTTTTGTTTTATACATGGCTAATTTTCTTTAAGAACTATACCTAATGACTAATGATGGTGAAGGCAATTGCATATTCTCGTGCAATTATAAAATAGGGTCAACTTTCTTTAGGGCAATTTAGCCATCTTATACACACAACAATTTAGGAAGACTGTATATTAAACCTTAAATACATAATAAACCTTAACAATTTCATTTCTAGAAATCTTTTCTAAGAAAATTATTAAAAATGTGTACAAGGATTTTTGTTACAAGAATATTAATAACAAAACTGCTTCTAACAGTAAAAGTAAAAAAATGTGAGCGATTACAAGTGGATTAAACAAAATACAGTCTTTTAAGAATGCTGTAGTTGAATTTTGTTTTCCCATGGAGAAATATTGCTTATACACTGCAAGTAAAACCAACAGAATCACAAAAATTTATGTAGAGCATGAAACTACTGTGTGGGGAATAAAAGTATGTATCACTGTGCACATAGAGGAAGTTATCTGGAAAGAAACACAAACAGGAACTCTCAGGAATTATCTCTGAGTGTTGAGATCATGACTGTTTTCTTTTTCTGTAAATTAGCACTGTTTTGTATCTTCTGTGATGAATATGCATGAGTTTTTAATTAATAGAAAAAGAATTTTGTTACTTTAAAGAGCAGATTCTATCCAGACTAGTAACAGAAATGGAAAACATTTAGGAATAAACTTGAGAAGAAATGCAGAGTTGTGGCATAAAGACACAGAGGTCAATGGAGCAGAACAGAGAGCCAAGAAATAAACCCACACTTACATGTCAATTAAGACAAAGGAGCTATGAACATAGAATGGGAAAAGGACAGACTCTTCAATAAATGGGTCTGGTAAAACTGGACGGCTACATGCAAAGGCCTGAAACCACTGTCTTAGACCATACACAGAAATCAAGATGAGGGGCTTCCCTGGTGGTCCAGTGGGTAAAGAGTAAGCCTTGCACTTCAAGAGGCGCCGGTTTGATCCCTGGCACCAGAGGATCCCACGTGCCCTGGAGCGGCTGGACCAGTGTGTCCAATAACGAGCCGGCGCTCTGGAGCGCATGCGCCCAGAGTCGGTGCTCTGCTACAGGAGAGGCCACTACGATGGGAGGCCCACACAGGCCAAAGAACAAAGATGGATGAAAAATAAATAAATGAAAGAGCAATAAAAGTGGCCAAAAAATTTTAAAAAGGGAAAAAACAAGATGAAGTGGAATAAAGATTTTCAAAAATGTATATATAAAGCCAAGCCCCAAGTTTCCTTCCCTCGGTTGGGCAGGGCAAACCTTCATGGGGACTAGTTTAACTAAAATTTTGTGTACAAGGATTTTTGTTACAAGAATATTAATAACAAAACTGCTTCTAACAGTAAAAGTAAAAAAATGTGAGCGATTACAAGTGGATTAAACAAAATACAGTCTTTTAAGAATGCTGTAGTTGAATTTTGTTTTCCCATGGAGAAATATTGCTTATACACTGCAAGTAAAACCAACAGAATCACAAAAATTTATGTAGAGCATGAAACTACTGTGTGGGGAATAAAAGTATGTATCACTGTGCACATAGAGGAAGTTATCTGGAAAGAAACACAAACAGGAACTCTCAGGAATTATCTCTGAGTGTTGAGATCATGACTGTTTTCTTTTTCTGTAAATTAGCACTGTTTTGTATCTTCTGTGATGAATATGCATGAGTTTTTAATTAATAGAAAAAGAATTTTGTTACTTTAAAGAGCAGATTCTATCCAGACTAGTAACAGAAATGGAAAACATTTAGGAATAAACTTGAGAAGAAATGCAGAGTTGTGGCATAAAGACACAGAGGTCAATGGAGCAGAACAGAGAGCCAAGAAATAAACCCACACTTACATGTCAATTAAGACAAAGGAGCTATGAACATAGAATGGGAAAAGGACAGACTCTTCAATAAATGGGTCTGGTAAAACGGGACGGCTACATGCAAAGGCCTGAAACCACTGTCTTAGACCATACACAGAAATCAAGATGAGGGGCTTCCCTGGTGGTCCAGTGGGTAAAGAGTAAGCCTTGCACTTCAAGAGGCGCCGGTTTGATCCCTGGCACCAGAGGATCCCACGTGCCCTGGAGCGGCTGGACCAGTGTGTCCAATAACGAGCCGGCGCTCTGGAGCGCATGCGCCCAGAGTCGGTGCTCTGCTACAGGAGAGGCCACTACGATGGGAGGCCCACACAGGCCAAAGAACAAAGATGGATGAAAAATAAATAAATGAAAGAGCAATAAAAGTGGCCAAAAATTTAAAAGGAAAAATCAAGATGAAGTGGAATAAAGATTTTCAAAAAATGTATATATAAAGCCAAGCCCCAAGTTTCCTTCCCTCGGTTGGGCAGGGGCAAACCTTCATGGGGACTAGACCTCAACTCAAGGGGTGTGGCTTGGCCTAAGGGGAATCCATCTCCAGTCATTTGCTGATGACGAGTTTAAGAATCACCATGTGACCAATTTAGGTTGGAGCTATTGTAGTAGATCTATTACCACTCATAACACTCGCTGCCTTATCTGTGGACCCCAATGATCCCCCGGCCCCACTGACATGAGGCTCAGATGAATAAAAGTGAGCCCAGGTCTGGTTCTGGCAACGTCCCAGATGAGGGCTGCTCCTTGATTTGGATCCCAGAGTGAGGACGATAAGAAGCAGAATTATACTCAAGCCATGTCAGACATGTGCAATGAGCCAGAAATACACCCCTGCTATAAGCCACAACAAATTTAACATGATAAGGAGATGAAAGATCTGCTGGATGCTCTTAGAAAAGTTGTCCTGTATCCTTTAAAAAAAAAAAAAAAAGCCACAGGAGTCAATCTCCTACTGAGAGTAACTGAGGGCACATGTGACCCCAATGCCATCACCAGGCAACCTAAATCACAAGAGAGATCGGGCTTGGCATGCAACCTATGCCAGAGAGATGGAAAGAAACTAGATTCTTAGTCTCCTGAGTCACTGGAGCCTACATCTGAACTCCATATCTCCTTATTTAAACCAGTATAGGGATTTTCCTGGTGATCCAGTGGCTAAGAATCCACCTTGCAATGCAGGGGACACAAGTTTGATCCTTGGCTGGGGTCAGGGGGAGAGGAGGGGAGACTAAGATCCCACAACTATTGGGCCTGCGTGCCACAGTCAGAGAGTCCATGTGCTGCAACAAAGATCCTGTGTGCCAAATGCAGCCAAAAAAATTAGTAAATAACATACTAAATAAATCAGTAAAAGCTTATTGTTACCTGTAGTTGAAAGTATCTCAACAGATTCACAAAACTAATCCATGCACTGGCCCTGAAAAATTTTGAGACGGCAGGGATGAAATAAAGGCAACGTATTGAAAAGACACATCTGGCATTTGTGAAGAGCTGTTCAAAATGGATTGGAAGAGGAGAGGAAGAAGCAAGAATGCCAGTTCGAGGAAAAGTACAATCATCCATAGATAGTTTAATAGGAGAGAGGACTAAGGAATACAAAGATCGGGTGAGAGGCATTCTGAAGAGCTTACTGACTTGGTCCCTGAAGTAGACGTGTGCAAGCTCAGTCACTCAGCTGTCTCGACTCTTTGCAGCCCCATGGACTGTAGCCCGCCAGGCTCCTCTGTCCATGGAATTTCCCAGGCAAGAATGCTGGAGAGGGTTATCATTTCCTTCTCCATTTCTGAGTACAGTACATGAGAAATAAGTTCCTGGATTTTAATTATGCTGCAACAAAGTCCAATATATCAACACTCATAAAGGAAAGGCACACGTGCGTCTCCTCAGGCAGTTCAGAGCTTTTGTTTGTTGTTTTCCAAATCATGTTGTGCTGCTGACTCATGTTTACTTTGTGCCCTGCTGTGACCTCTCGATATTCAGGGCCCTAATCATGCTCCTCATAATTATTAATAATCAGTGCCTAAGAAATTATACTACACTCTGACTTGTTATCAAGTCCTGGAAGTATGCAAATGGATTAATCAACCGGCTCTCGTGCTTAAATCCTTGAATGGAACTTTAAGTATGGTGGCGGTATCTGCCCTGGCTCTCAGCTGTCTCCTCCAATCAAGCCTGAGGTGTGTTTTTCTCCTAACTTTTAATTGCATGACCTCTGAGAACCTAATTTCCAGAAAACCCATTTATTATTTTAATGCTCATTTGGCATTATTATTTTCCCAAAGCAATCTTTTGTCTTTGCAATGCAGGGGACACAAGTTTGATCCTTGGCTGGGGTCAGGGAGAGGAGGAGACTAAGATCCTACAACTATTGGGTGTGCGTGCCACAGTCAGAGAGTCCATGTGCTGCAACAAAGATCCTGTGTGCCAAATGCAGCCAAAAAAATTAGTAAATAACATACTAAATAAATCAGTAAAAGCTTATTGTTACCTGTAGTTGAAAGTATCTCAACAGATTCACAAAACTAATCCATGCACTGGCCCTGAAAAATTTTGAGACGGCAGGGATGAAATAAAGGCAACGTATTGAAAAGACACATCTGGCATTTGTGAAGAGCTGTTCAAAATGGATTGGAAGAGGAGAGGAAGAAGCAAGAATGCCAGTTCGAGGAAAAGTACAATCATCCATAGATAGTTTAATAGGAGAGAGGACTAAGGAATACAAAGATCGGGTGAGAGGCATTCTGAAGAGCTTACTGACTTGGTCCCTGAAGTAGACGTGTGCAAGCTCAGTCACTCAGCTGTCTCGACTCTTTGCAGCCCCATGGACTGTAGCCCGCCAGGCTCCTCTGTCCATGGAATTTCCCAGGCAAGAATGCTGGAGAGGTTATCATTTCCTTCTCCATTTCTGAGTACAGTACATGAGAAATAAGTTCCTGGATTTTAATTATGCTGCAACAAAGTCCAATATATCAACACTCATAAAGGAAAGGCACACGTGCGTCTCCTCAGGCAGTTCAGAGCTTTTGTTTGTTGTTTTCCAAATCATGTTGTGCTGCTGACTCATGTTTACTTTGTGCCCTGCTGTGACCTCTCGATATTCAGGGCCCTAATCATGCTCCTCATAATTATTAATAATCAGTGCCTAAGAAATTATACTACACTCTGACTTGTTATCAAGTCCTGGAAGTATGCAAATGGATTAATCAACCGGCTCTCGTGCTTAAATCCTTGAATGGAACTTTAAGTATGGTGGCGGTATCTGCCCTGGCTCTCAGCTGTCTCCTCCAATCAAGCCTGAGGTGTGTTTTTCTCCTAACTTTTAATTGCATGACCTCTGAGAACCTAATTTCCAGAAAACCCATTTATTATTTTAATGCTCATTTGGCATTATTATTTTCCCAAAGCAATCTTTTTGTCTTTAAATCTCTTAGGAGAGTTGAGAAGCAAGCCAAGAAAAGCTTCATTTTCTCCTCCTGGCCCTCAAAGGAAGCAGAAATGAAACATTAAAAAAAAGTCTTCATTTCTAACTGGGGATGGGAGGAGGGCATGAGACAGGATGGGGGAGTGGGGAGAAAGAGATTGGAAGGCATCTGCGTCAGTCCCAGATGGAAAGCAATCCAGCAAATTGCCTTTAAACAGCAGTGTCCCTGCAAATAGGGCACTCTAGCTGTTTCATGTCACTTGAAAGCATCTTGTTGATATTTTTATAGATTTTATGATACATTCTAAAGCATGCATCAGGAACAGTCCCTTGGAGTTCTAATGAACATTGTTATACTCACAGTCTGAGTAGTGTTTACTTCAAAGAGAGGCGTTGATCTGATCTTTCATCTTCTCAGCTGCTGCTTACTAGCTTCCTTCACATACTGTTTGAACTAAAACCCCCACATTTCCTGGTTTGAGTGAGCAATTCCCATGGCACATCTAATCCTCTCACTTGGAAGCTACTAAACTGTGATTGAATGATGCCATTAACAAGAAGGAGGTAAATACATTTAAACATGCAGCCTTAAGACTTTCCTCAAATAATAACTGGCTGTGTCTTCAGGAGACTTGTTTGTTTACCAAAACAAGAGGCTCCGGAAGGAAGAAAGAACAGTCAAATGATGAATGAATGAAAAATGAATATAGTAAAAGGCAGCTGAGTTTTCTGGCATTAAAGAAGGCTTTTCATACTCCTCTAAGCAGCAAGACAAGACAAGGAAGAAAAAGTACATTATCTACCCTTTAGAGATGTTGAACTGAGTTTTCCACAAGGCAAATAACCTCAAGTATTTGATCAACCTTATTCTGGACTACTTTCTATTAAGAACCATTTACTTAAGCCATGCAAGTAAAAGTCGCTCAGTCATGTCCGACTCATTGTGACTCCATGGACTGTAGCCTGCCAAGCTCCTCTGTCCATGGGATTCTCCAGGCAACAATACTGGCATAGGTAGCCGACCCCTTTTCCAGGGGATCTTCCTGACCTAGGAATCAAACCGTGGTCCCTTGCATTGCAGGTGGATTCTTTACCAGCTAAGATACCAGAGAAGCCCTAAACCATGCCAACTTCCTCATTAATATTTGACCTTTACTTATTTTCTCCCACCACTGAAAATAGTACTGTGTGGCTACATACATTTAAATATAAATTAATTCAGATTAATATTGAAAATTTAGTTCTTCAACTGCACTAGTCACATTTTAAGGACTCAACATAGGCTAGCGTCTACTGCATTAGACAGTGGGCTCAGTCACTTGTTCACGTCTGACTCTTCAAGGTTGCCATTTCCTACTCCAGGGGATCTTCCCAACCCAGGGATCAAACCCAGGTCTCCTGCTTCTCCTGCACTGTCAGGTGAATTCTTTACCATGGCACCACCAGGAAAGTCATTAGACGCTATGGACACAGAAGAGTCCTAACATCTCAGAGAGTTCTACAGATATATTTGCTCCAGATACCTAAAAATTGTTCTTCTCTAATTAGGATTAATTGGATCAATCATAATCTTATTTCATAACATATTTTCATTATTGATTTTTAATGATCAACATGTATTTGTTTGTTTTAATTTGGTAATAAATATCCACAAAACCACAATTCAAAATTAACATCAGGACCTTGAAAATAACATATAATCATGTGTCCCCTTCTACACATACCAGTCTGCGTCTCTGCTCACCTGAAATCACCACGGCTGTGGTTCCCATGTTGGTTCCTACCCTCACTTTCCTTTTCATGAACTTCATGTATTTCCTTTTGTGTGTGTGACTGTGTATAGTTCTGTTGGCTTTTTATTCTAAGAAAATATGGTAAATATAATTTTGGAAGACTTTTAAAATTGAGCATACTATGTGGATGTGCACTAGTCTGGTTTTTCGTACAGGTAACACACTATTCACTGCATGACTACCCTGCATGTTTTGCACCTACTCTCCGGTTGACGGCTTTTTGGATTACTCTAGGTTTTTCCTATTGTGAACAATGCTCCTGTGAACATTCTTTTTATTTTTTCGATGTACTGGGTTTCTTTGCAGTGTGCAGGTTTCTCTAGGTGGGATGTGTGAGCTTAGTTGCCCCATGGCATGTGGGATCTTAGTTCCCTGACCAGGAAGTGAACCTGCCTCCTTCTGCATTGGAAGGCAGGTTCTTAACCGCTGGACCACCACGTAAGTACCTATGAATACTTATTAGACTTATTTCCTATTGTAAATGTGCAGGAATTCCTCTTGGGTATGTACCAAAGAGTAGAATCACTGATCATAAGATATGTGAACATTTGACTTCAGGAGATAACAATAAACTGGTTTCCAAAATGGTCTCACTGTTTTATTCCAACAAGCAAAGCAGAAGAAATCCTATGGATGCATATCCTTCGTAGCACTCGGCACTGTCATTTTAGCCAATTCAACAGGCATACAATGGTACCTCACTGTGACCTCAATTCACAGTTTCTAGATAGCTAACGGTGTTGAATATATCTTCAAGTTTTTAATTGCTTACATGGGCTTCCTATCCTCAAATGCCTATTCATGTCTGTTGCCCATTTTTATACTAGACTGTTTTCTTATGGATCTATAGGAGCTCTTTATATGACCTTGGTAAGTTTCCAAATGTTGCTACACAGTTGTTGAGAGTATTTTTACTGTATGTGTGGTTATGTGCTCTTCTGCAATTGATAAGATTATTTATCTGTGTTCTCTCTTACTTTCTTGAAGTTTTTCCAAAGATATGTCTAGTGTTTTAGTGTCAAAAGAATTCAACTTTCTTTTGTCTGCTTCTCTGCTCACCTGAAATCACCACGGCTGTGGTTCCCATGTTGGTTCCTACCCTCACTTTCCTTTTCATGAACTTCATGTATTTCCTTTTGTGTGTGTGACTGTGTATAGTTCTGTTGGCTTTTTATTCTAAGAAAATATGGTAAATATAATTTTGGAAGACTTTTAAAATTGAGCATACTATGTGGATGTGCACTAGTCTGGTTTTTCGTACAGGTAACACACTATTCACTGCATGACTACCCTGCATGTTTTGCACCTACTCTCCGGTTGACGGCTTTTTGGATTACTCTAGGTTTTTCCTATTGTGAACAATGCTCCTGTGAACATTCTTTTATTTTTCGATGTACTGGGTTTCTTTGCAGTGTGCAGGTTTCTCTAGGTGGGATGTGTGAGCTTAGTTGCCCCATGGCATGTGGGATCTTAGTTCCCTGACCAGGAAGTGAACCTGCCTCCTTCTGCATTGGAAGGCAGGTTCTTAACCGCTGGACCACCACGTAAGTACCTATGAATACTTATTAGACTTATTTCCTATTGTAAATGTGCAGGAATTCCTCTTGGGTATGTACCAAAGAGTAGAATCACTGATCATAAGATATGTGAACATTTGACTTCAGGAGATAACAATAAACTGGTTTCCAAAATGGTCTCACTGTTTTATTCCAACAAGCAAAGCAGAAGAAATCCTATGGATGCATATCCTTCGTAGCACTCGGCACTGTCATTTTAGCCAATTCAACAGGCATACAATGGTACCTCACTGTGACCTCAATTCACAGTTTCTAGATAGCTAACGGTGTTGAATATATCTTCAAGTTTTTAATTGCTTACATGGGCTTCCTATCCTCAAATGCCTATTCATGTCTGTTGCCCATTTTTATACTAGACTGTTTTCTTATGGATCTATAGGAGCTCTTTATATGACCTTGGTAAGTTTCCAAATGTTGCTACACAGTTGTTGAGAGTATTTTTACTGTATGTGTGGTTATGTGCTCTTCTGCAATTGATAAGATTATTTATCTGTGTTCTCTCTTACTTTCTTGAAGTTTTTCCAAAGATATGTCTAGTGTTTTAGTGTCAAAAGATCAACTTCTGGCTTTGTTGATTATCTTTGACTTTTTGTTATTGATCTCTACTGCACTGATTTCCACTCTTAATAATCACTTCCTACTTTCTATTGAGTTCACGATATATACATATATTGTTCATTTATATAACTTCTGAAGATGGATATTTACATCATCAACTTTGAAACTATCTTTATACCCAATGAAGTTATGTCAGGCTATACACTTCTCCTGAAGTACTGCTTTTGATTAATTCCTTTTTTGCTTAGCTTAGTCACTGTTCAGTCGCTAAGTCATGTCCAACAACTTTGAAAACCCAGTTCATAAAAGGAACTATTCTCTTTTTTTCTGGCCACTTCTATTGGCCTTTTATTTATTTATTTTCATCCATCTTTGTTCCTTGGCCTGCATGGGCCTCCCATTGCAGTGGCCTCTCTTGTTGCAGAGCACTGGCTCTGGGCACAGGTGCTCCAGAGCGCCGCTTGGTAGTTGGACACATCAGTCCAGCCACGCCACAGCACGCGAGATCTTCCCAGGCCAGGGATCAAACAGGTGCCCCTTGCACCACAAGGCGGTGTCCTTACCCACTGGACCACCAGAGAAGCCCATAGGAACCATTCTTTTATGAACACTATCATGCTAGTCCATAGCCATACATTCAGTTTTACAACTCTGTATTTCAATTAGGTAAAATAAACTTGGGCTGCCCTGGTGGCTCAGCAGTAAAGAAGCCACTTGCCAATGCACGGACTCAGGTTCGATCCCTAGTCTGGGAAGATGTGCTGGAGAAGGAAATAGCAGACTGCTCCAGTATTCTGGGAAATCCTATGGACGGAAGAGCCTGGTGTGCTACAGTTCGTGGAGTTGCAGTTTGTGGAGTCAGAGATTACTTAGCAAATGAACAACAAAAACAACAGAACAAACAGAGGCTTTGAAATCACATGGACAGTGAAATCTCAGCTCTGTCGCATAATAGCTGGTTTAGTTTAAGCATAACAATATATGTCAGCTTCCTATCTTAAAAATGACAAAAACTAGCACTTCAGGCTTTTCTGAAATGTAAACGTAAACTTATCTATGTGAAACCACCTGGCGTTAGTTCCTGGTATATACTACACCAGCTACTCTGCTTTTCTTCCCTTCCTTCCTTCCTTCCCTCCAGAGAATAAGATTCCAAGCTTGGTCTTTCCTCTGACAGCCACTGAAAATCATTTCTATATAAAAGTTCCAAAACGTAAAGGAAGCCAGCTAGTTTCCATTTCTCTTTGTCTTTGGTTTTCTCTTGTGGATATTCCCCACTCCACTGTCTCCCTGATGGAGAAAATACGAGCATGGCAGCAGCTGAGCGGTTCAATCCATGCTCGTCCCCTGCGGTTATAGAGGTACAGATTACTTGATCTTGACCACGAGACTTGACCTGGCTACATGTTAACCTGCTGGACCAACTCACCAGGTTCTGTACCTGAAGTCCTGTCAATTTAGCTCATTTACCTAAGAAAACTTTCATGTTGAAGGATCACATTCACCCATTTAGCTTTCCTTTAATCTCAAAGTTGTCGATGTCTTCTATGAGAACTACATCTAGTCCCGGCCTTAATGCATTAACTCCTTATAATGTTTTCTGCATCTCTCTAAGGAGCTGGTATTGACAGAGGCACTCCCACAGTGGTGTGTGTGTATAAGCGTGTGTGTGTGTGTGTGTGTGCATGGCAGTCAGGTCTGACTCTCTGCAAGCCCATGGACTATACCTCTCCAGGCTCCTCTGTCCAGGCAAGAATCCTGGAGTGGATTGCTATTTCCTTCTCCAAAGGATCTTCCTGACACAAGGATTGAACCTGTGTCTCCTGCATTGGCACACACGTTCTTTATCACTACGGCACCAGGGAAGCCCAAACCTGAAATAAGACTTGGGCATTTATCAGTTCCCAGGCAAGCCCGAGCGCTCACAGAGCTCGGTGATGAGCGATCATACTCTACCTCTCAGCATATGCTTCACTGTAAGTCAGAAAGTCCTTTCTCTAAGCGGGGCTTTGGGGTGGGCTTTATAAACAAGAGTGTAGAAACATCCATTGATGATCAGACAGAGAGAAAAACATAAGACCTTGCCCAATCAGCCACAGAACTAACTTCTACTATGAATTCCTAAGTATTCCTAGCAGAGCAGGAAAGCTTGCCCTCGCCACTTGCCGCTTGAACATACCTACTCTCAGGTCTAGGGCCTTTAGAAAACATCTTCTTCATCCTGCTCACAGTTCCAAATGATGCCAGGGGTTGCTCTATCAGTCTTTATATCAAGAATTCCTGCCATGAGTGACTACTGGGTTGAACAAAATTCCCTTACTCTTATCTTTGTCCAGTGAGTTCTCTGTTGTTCAGTCGTGTCTGACTCTTTGCGACCCCATGGACTGCAGCCCACCAGGCTTCCCTGTCCTTCACCAGCTCCCGGAGTTTGTTCAAACTCATGTCCATTGAGTCAGTGATGCCATTCAACCAGCTCATCTTCTGTCACCGCCTTCTCCTTCTCCTTCTTTCCAGGTATCAGAGGAATACACCAGTTGTAGAATACACCTTCTACACCCATTATTTCTTCACAGCACCCAAGCACAATATTACATACATAGATTTTGAAAAATACTCAACAAAATGGTATTTATTCCCAAAGCCAACTAGAAAAAAAAAAGGTATTCAATGAACACTGAGGTGCATGTGTCTCTTTGAATTATGGTTTTCTCTAGGTATATTCCCAATAGTGGGATTGCTGGGTATTACAACAGCTCTATTTTTAGTTTTTTAAGGAACTTTCATACTGTTTTCCAGGAAATCCAAAAAAAGAGAGGATATGTATATGGATAGCTGATTCGCTTTTTTACAGTAGAAACTAACTCTTGTATCACTACGGGGCACCAAGGAAAAGGAACCTGTGTCTCCTGCATTGGCACACACGTTCTTTATCACTACGGCACCAGGAAGCCCAAACCTGAAATAAGACTTGGGCATTTATCAGTTCCCAGGCAAGCCCGAGCGCTCACAGAGCTCGGTGATGAGCGATCATACTCTACCTCTCAGCATATGCTTCACTGTAAGTCAGAAAGTCCTTTCTCTAAGCGGGGCTTTGGGGTGGGCTTTATAAACAAGAGTGTAGAAACATCCATTGATGATCAGACAGAGAGAAAAACATAAGACCTTGCCCAATCAGCCACAGAACTAACTTCTACTATGAATTCCTAAGTATTCCTAGCAGAGCAGGAAAGCTTGCCCTCGCCACTTGCCGCTTGAACATACCTACTCTCAGGTCTAGGGCCTTTAGAAAACATCTTCTTCATCCTGCTCACAGTTCCAAATGATGCCAGGGGTTGCTCTATCAGTCTTTATATCAAGAATTCCTGCCATGAGTGACTACTGGGTTGAACAAAATTCCCTTACTCTTATCTTTGTCCAGTGAGTTCTCTGTTGTTCAGTCGTGTCTGACTCTTTGCGACCCCATGGACTGCAGCCCACCAGGCTTCCCTGTCCTTCACCAGCTCCCGGAGTTTGTTCAAACTCATGTCCATTGAGTCAGTGATGCCATTCAACCAGCTCATCTTCTGTCACCGCCTTCTCCTTCTCCTTCTTTCCAGGTATCAGAGGAATACACCAGTTGTAGAATACACCTTCTACACCCATTATTTCTTCACAGCACCCAAGCACAATATTACATACATAGATTTTGAAAAATACTCAACAAAATGGTATTTATTCCCAAAGCCAACTAGAAAAAAAAAAGGTATTCAATGAACACTGAGGTGCATGTGTCTCTTTGAATTATGGTTTTCTCTAGGTATATTCCCAATAGTGGGATTGCTGGGTATTACAACAGCTCTATTTTTAGTTTTTTAAGGAACTTTCATACTGTTTTCCAGGAAATCCAAAAAAAGAGGGGATATGTATATGTATAGCTGATTCGCTTTTCTGTACAGTAGAAACTAACTCAATATTGTAAATCAACCCTACTAAAATAATTTAAAAAAAAAAGAAAACAGGCACTCAGTATAGATAAAGTAACATTTTTAGAAATGCACTAATTTCTATGTATCTATGCGAATACTAAGAAAGAATTAAAGGTAATTCTCTGTACTAAAAGAAATATACTCATGCAGAGGAAGTTTTCAAGAAGATGAGATAGATAATTTAAAATTTTGACATGTGGAAGGAAGGTTTAGGAATCGAGAGTATTTTAGTACTCATGATGAAAAATCCAATTGTATAGTAAGTCCTTACAATGTTATGATTCTATATACACTTTCAAAGCATTTTAAATAAATTTACATGAACTCATACATGTTCCATAAATGACTAGTGCTGACAATTACAAATGCTGAGGAAGCTGGTAAAAACTGGACTTTATTATTTCCATTTATTTAAGAATGGGTGGACCATTTAGATTGTCCATGATGCTGCAACCTCTTGTGTTTAGAGCATCAGTGTCTAAATAAATGGAAAATGTTTCAAACTCTATAAACAAATGCAAGGTTTTTTCATTTATAGATCATGATGAATCTTTGAAAAAGAAGTAGCTTTTTTGCCATTGCAATTGTAGGATTAAAGTTTTAGTTTGCCTGTCTGTATCCACAGACACTGATAGATAAAACTCTCTTTTGGAGCTGTCTTTAACAATTACACTGTTTTACCTGCTTCCAGAATATCTCCCTTCATACAATTCTTCATTAATATACCTAGGTAAATGAGTTCATAGCATTCTTTTTTCTTTTGCCTCTAAGTCATCATTTTTTGTTTTTCATCCATCTTTATTCTTTGGCCCGTGTGGACCTCCCTTTACAGTGTCCTCTCTCATTGCAGAGCACTGGCTCTGGGCACATGCGCTCCAGAGCACTGGCTCCTAATTGGACGCACAGGCCCAGCCACTCCGGGGCACATGGGATCTTCCCAGGCCAGGGATTGAACCGGTGCCCGTTGCATTGCAAGGCAGATTCGTTACCCACTGGACCACCAGGAAGCCCTGTTCCATTCTTAAGTGGCATATTTCCCATATATTTTTTAAACTAGAAAGCCATTAAAGATTTAAAATAGAAGATGACCTTTTTTTACAAGCTTATATTTAGTATATTTAGAAGTTTAATTAGGACAAGCTAAAGTATGCTACAGTAACAAACATCTCCTGAATCCTGGGCAGTTGAACTGCTTTATCCTTCTGCCTGTCCAACATGGATAGTTAGGTGACTCTGCCATTTAATTAGCTCTCAGGGACTCAGTCCGACGGAGGTAAATGCTTTCACAGTCACTACACGTCTGGCTGTAGAGAACTGCAGTGTGCCTACTGGTGACTAACTGTTTCTCCCCTTAGCAAAACAGGCTTCATTTCCACTTCCATTTCACTGATTAAAAACATAAGGGAGGAAATTCCCCAGCAGTCCAGTGGTTAAGACTCAGAGCTTGCAGGTCTGGGTTTGATTCCTACTTGGGGAACTAAGATCCACAAGGCACACAGCCAAAAATAATAATGTAACTACATTTAGATTGTCCATGATGCTGCAACCTCTTGTGTTTAGAGCATCAGTGTCTAAATAAATGGAAAATGTTTCAAACTCTATAAACAAATGCAAGGTTTTTTCATTTATAGATCATGATGAATCTTTGAAAAAGAAGTAGCTTTTTTGCCATTGCAATTGTAGGATTAAAGTTTTAGTTTGCCTGTCTGTATCCACAGACACTGATAGATAAAACTCTCTTTTGGAGCTGTCTTTAACAATTACACTGTTTTACCTGCTTCCAGAATATCTCCCTTCATACAATTCTTCATTAATATACCTAGGTAAATGAGTTCATAGCATTCTTTTTTCTTTTGCCTCTAAGTCATCATTTTTTGTTTTTCATCCATCTTTATTCTTTGGCCCGTGTGGACCTCCCTTTACAGTGTCCTCTCTCATTGCAGAGCACTGGCTCTGGGCACATGCGCTCCAGAGCACTGGCTCCTAATTGGACGCACAGGCCCAGCCACTCCGGGGCACATGGGATCTTCCCAGGCCAGGGATTGAACCGGTGCCCGTTGCATTGCAAGGCAGATTCGTTACCCACTGGACCACCAGGGAAGCCCTGTTCCATTCTTAAGTGGCATATTTCCCATATATTTTTTAAACTAGAAAGCCATTAAAGATTTAAAATAGAAGATGACCTTTTTTTACAAGCTTATATTTAGTATATTTAGAAGTTTAATTAGGACAAGCTAAAGTATGCTACAGTAACAAACATCTCCTGAATCCTGGGCAGTTGAACTGCTTTATCCTTCTGCCTGTCCAACATGGATAGTTAGGTGACTCTGCCATTTAATTAGCTCTCAGGGACTCAGTCCGACGGAGGTAAATGCTTTCACAGTCACTACACGTCTGGCTGTAGAGAACTGCAGTGTGCCTACTGGTGACTAACTGTTTCTCCCCTTAGCAAAAACAGGCTTCATTTCCACTTCCATTTCACTGATTAAAAACATAAGGGAGGAAATTCCCCAGCAGTCCAGTGGTTAAGACTCAGAGCTTGCAGGTCTGGGTTTGATTCCTACTTGGGGAACTAAGATCCACAAGGCACACAGCCAAAAATAATAATGTAACTACATTCAAGTAAATCCTGTCAAAGTGGCGACTTTTTTTTTTTTGGTCTGGCTCTTTCTGGCTTAACCTCTACGCCTGCACTGTCCAGTGCATCCATCACTAACCACACGTGGTTACGGAGCTCTGGAAACACACGGGTTTGAACTGAGATGTGCCCTAAGTACAAATTTCTTAGACTCAGTACAAATAAGAACATAAAATATCTCAATCATTTTTAATATTGATGACATGTTGAAATGAAACTATTTTAGATATACTGGACAAATAAAATATATTACTAAAATTAATTTCACCTGTTTCTTTCTGCTCTATTTAATGCGTCTGTTAGAAAATGTAGAAGTCTTTATATGTCTCGCATTGTATTTCTACTGGATGGTGTTGCCCTGGGGATGTCAGGATTTTGTCAGTCAGTTCAAGAGTGTGCTTTTTCTCTCTTCTAGAGACCAGCTCTAGGCGGGCTACTTTCACACGGCATTCAGAGCAAGGAGCTCATCTGCATAGCAGCCCATGGAGAGGAACGGCATCCCACCTGGTCTTTCTTGGGCAGCTCTAGACCTGCTGCATCCAGCTGAGGTCAGTATTCCCAGCGAGACATACGGTGTACACAGTCCATATCTGGACACTGACAAGTCTCAATGAGACTGAGAGGCCTCTTGTTGTCCTCTATCCACCTCTGGCCCATCTGCCTCTCTCAGTAATTGACAGTTCATTGTTTCCTTACTGTGTTGGCTTCAAGATGAGGCTGGATTAAGGTTGACCGTCTCTTTGAGCAACATCCCCAAGATGGTACACACTTTGTATTGTGGTAAAACACACATCAGATAAAACTGACCATTTTAGCTATTTTGAAGTGTACATTTCACTGTGTTGTGAGACCATCACCTTCAGCCATCTCCAGAACTTTTTCATCACTCCAAAATGAAACTCTGTGTCCATCAACAGGGCTTCACAGGTGGAGACAGTGGCAAAGAATCTACCTGCAAATGCCATGCAGACAGGGCCCCGTCACCGAGAGTGGAAAGAAAGTGAGGCCCTGGAACTAAGATCCACAAGGCACACAGCCAAAAATAATAATGTAACTACATTCAAGTAAATCCTGTCAAAGTGGCGACTTTTTTTTTTTTGGTCTGGCTCTTTCTGGCTTAACCTCTACGCCTGCACTGTCCAGTGCATCCATCACTAACCACACGTGGTTACGGAGCTCTGGAAACACACGGGTTTGAACTGAGATGTGCCCTAAGTACAAATTTCTTAGACTCAGTACAAATAAGAACATAAAATATCTCAATCATTTTAATATTGATGACATGTTGAAATGAAACTATTTTAGATATACTGGACAAATAAAATATATTACTAAAATTAATTTCACCTGTTTCTTTCTGCTCTATTTAATGCGTCTGTTAGAAAATGTAGAAGTCTTTATATGTCTCGCATTGTATTTCTACTGGATGGTGTTGCCCTGGGGATGTCAGGATTTTGTCAGTCAGTTCAAGAGTGTGCTTTTTCTCTCTTCTAGAGACCAGCTCTAGGCGGGCTACTTTCACACGGCATTCAGAGCAAGGAGCTCATCTGCATAGCAGCCCATGGAGAGGAACGGCATCCCACCTGGTCTTTCTTGGGCAGCTCTAGACCTGCTGCATCCAGCTGAGGTCAGTATTCCCAGCGAGACATACGGTGTACACAGTCCATATCTGGACACTGACAAGTCTCAATGAGACTGAGAGGCCTCTTGTTGTCCTCTATCCACCTCTGGCCCATCTGCCTCTCTCAGTAATTGACAGTTCATTGTTTCCTTACTGTGTTGGCTTCAAGATGAGGCTGGATTAAGGTTGACCGTCTCTTTGAGCAACATCCCCAAGATGGTACACACTTTGTATTGTGGTAAAACACACATCAGATAAAACTGACCATTTTAGCTATTTTGAAGTGTACATTTCACTGTGTTGTGAGACCATCACCTTCAGCCATCTCCAGAACTTTTTCATCACTCCAAAATGAAACTCTGTGTCCATCAACAGGGCTTCACAGGTGGAGACAGTGGCAAAGAATCTACCTGCAAATGCAGGACATGCAAGACACGTGGGCTCTATCCCTGAGTCAGAAGATCCCCTGGAGGATCAGTGAGTCTCAGAACACGACAACAGTGTACTGTGCCCTGAGCAGGAAGAAGAAAAACGCTTAGGAGCGTTTATTGTCAAGGTGGGAAATTTTTTAATGAGAAGATATTACAGGGAATTAAACAATTAAACAGTTTACACATTAGTTTCTTATTGCAATATGAGGGCCAGGTTAGAGAAATCAAAACCAAGAGAAAGCCCATCTAGCTAACACCTTGGGGTCTAGAATTCTCTCAACACACACAAACTATTTGGGGCAGCAAGAAGATGCCAAATTTCATGAACCAACTGGCTGCTTTTCATCTGTGTCCTCTCTACATATTCTTTCAACAAAAATTTGTCAAGGAGGCATATTATAAATGAAATGCAATAAATCCAGCTGGTTTTAGGTTAGCCAGCTAAAGATAAAGGCACGTTCTGTGAGCAAAGTGATAACTAGACATGGGTGTAAATTAGAACATTACAATTTAAAGGGAAATACTCAAAAAACTGAAGGCTCAAAAAACCAAAGGTCAAACATGATGGCTAATAACACTGTATTTTACACAGTTAAGCCTTGAAAAGGCTTCCCAGGTTGTGCTAGTGGTAAGGATTCTGCCTGCCAATTCAGGAGACATGAGAGACTCAGGTTCAATCCCTGGGTCAGGAAGATTCCCTGGAGGAGGTCATGGCAACCCGCTTCAGTATTCTTGCCTGGATAGTTCCGTGGACAGAGGAACCTGGAGGGTTACTGTCCATAGGAATGCAAAGAGTAGGACACAACTTATCGACTAAATGGAACATGCTCCAATAAAAACTTTTAAGAAGTTGCTAAAAGAGTAGATCTTTAAATGTTTCATTACAAGAAAAAAATTGCAGCTATGTGTAGTGATTGATGCCAACTAGACTTATTGGGTTTTTTTTTTTAAGATTTTTTTTGAGGTGTACCATTTTTAAAGTCTGTTTTGAATTTGTTATAATATTACTTCTGTTTAATGTTTTTGGTTTTTTGGCTGCGAGGCCAGTGGGATCTTAGCTCCCCAATCAAGGATCAAACCCATGCCCCTGTACTGGAAGGTGAAGTCCCAACCACTAGACTGCCAGTGAGGTTCCCAAGACTTAACTGCTGGTGATCATTTCACAGTATACACAAACACTGAATCATTATGTTGTATACCTGAAACTAATACATCAATTATGACTTAATTAAATTTAAGCAAAGGGTGGTGACCGCTGAAGATCTCACAGCCATGCAGTGGCCAAGCCAGGCTTAGACCTAGGCCCCCGGCCTCCCAAGGGAGAGAGTAAAGCCGACAGTGGATTCTTTGAGAAGCGAAGCAGGCTGTCTCGTTAGATCACAGAACATGTGGGCTGTTCCCCAGGCTATCTCAGCCTCCACTGTTCTTCTGTCAGCCTCCAAACACGGGACACGAAAATGGATTTGTTCAAGTGGTAAAATTCTCTCAACACACACAAACTATTTGGGGCAGCAAGAAGATGCATAACTAGACTTTTTGGGTTTGTAAATCCAGCTGGTTTTAGGTTAGCCAGCTAAAGATAAAGGCACGTTCTGTGAGCAAAGTGATAACTAGACATGGGTGTAAATTAGAACATTACAATTTAAAGGGAAATACTCAAAAAACTGAAGGCTCAAAAAACCAAAGGTCAAACATGATGGCTAATAACACTGTATTTTACACAGTTAAGCCTTGAAAAGGCTTCCCAGGTTGTGCTAGTGGTAAGGATTCTGCCTGCCAATTCAGGAGACATGAGAGACTCAGGTTCAATCCCTGGGTCAGGAAGATTCCCTGGAGGAGGTCATGGCAACCCGCTTCAGTATTCTTGCCTGGATAGTTCCGTGGACAGAGGAACCTGGAGGGTTACTGTCCATAGGAATGCAAAGAGTAGGACACAACTTATCGACTAAATGGAACATGCTCCAATAAAAACTTTTAAGAAGTTGCTAAAAGAGTAGATCTTTAAATGTTTCATTACAAGAAAAAAATTGCAGCTATGTGTAGTGATTGATGCCAACTAGACTTATTGGGTTTTTTTTTTTAAGATTTTTTTTGAGGTGTACCATTTTTAAAGTCTGTTTTGAATTTGTTATAATATTACTTCTGTTTAATGTTTTTGGTTTTTTGGCTGCGAGGCCAGTGGGATCTTAGCTCCCCAATCAAGGATCAAACCCATGCCCCTGTACTGGAAGGTGAAGTCCCAACCACTAGACTGCCAGTGAGGTTCCCAAGACTTAACTGCTGGTGATCATTTCACAGTATACACAAACACTGAATCATTATGTTGTATACCTGAAACTAATACATCAATTATGACTTAATTAAATTTAAGCAAAGGGTGGTGACCGCTGAAGATCTCACAGCCATGCAGTGGCCAAGCCAGGCTTAGACCTAGGCCCCCGGCCTCCCAAGGGAGAGAGTAAAGCCGACAGTGGATTCTTTGAGAAGCCGAAGCAGGCTGTCTCGTTAGATCACAGAACATGTGGGCTGTTCCCCAGGCTATCTCAGCCTCCACTGTTCTTCTGTCAGCCTCCAAACACGGGACACGAAAATGGATTTGTTCAAGTGGTAACCCACAGATTCCAAGCCTTAGCACCTTTTAAAATGAGCCAGCGACACCGCGCCAGGCAAGACGCAACCTCCGCGAATGAATTAATTAGACTTTCTAAAAGAGCAAGCAGGCTTGCCGTGGTGTTTTATTACACAGTTTTCTAAGTGGTAATTGAAAAAGAAGCACTTGATTTTAAATTCCCTCCCTGAGGTGTTAATTGTGGCAGGGAGGCACTAGGGAGACGGAGCCCCGGGTAAAATGAATCGTGCTGCCGCGCAGGACCCGCAGGTCCGGAGCTCCTTCCGCCGCCTTGGGAAGCTAAAGAGAAGGCGCAGGACGCGAGGCGGCAGCCGGGCTTCGAGACCTGTACCGGCGGTGGCGATGGAAGCACTCGACACACACCCTGGCGGTGATCTGCTTCCAAACTGCTACTGATCAGAAGGTATGAATCAAGTTTAGGGAAAACGCTGAACTTGATCTGGAATCATCTTCCATGCAGCCAGGCCCCGCCCTTATCAAAAAAATTTTGTCTTTGTTCCTCAGTGCCATTCAGATTTCTTAAGACTAGCTGAGTAGCTAGAGTATGTCAGGCGCTGAAGATCTACAAAGGGGAATGCAGTATTCTGTCCTCGTGTTAGTTGCTTAGTCATGTCCAACTCTCCGTGATGCCATGGAACTTGCCCTGCTGGCTCCTTTGTCCATGGAGTTCTCCAAGTGGCTCAGACAGTAAAGAATCTGCCTGCAATACAGGAGACCTGGGTTTGATCCCTGGGGCAGGAAGATCCCCTGGAGGAGGGAAGAGCAACCCACTCCAGTGTCCTTGCCTAGAGAATTCTGTCCTCACAGAGGATGTAGCAAGGAGGAAATGGGCACGTGTCACGGGTGCGAACTGATCTGTGGCCCCAGTGGTGCGAGAAAGGAGGAAGTGCAGACCACAGACAGTGGAAGATTTATTCACGATGCTATTGGCCAATATGATGGGAGGAGACAAAGTCAGACTTGGAAAGTATTAAGGAATCATCTGGAGAACAAAGTATGGACACCAAGGGGGAAGGGGTGGAGAGACGAATTGAGAGACTGGGATTGATATATACACACCACTGGCGCTACATATAAAACAGATAACTAAGGAGAAGCTTGTACTGTAAGAGGTATCTTAAACACACCACTGGTACAACGTATAAAAGAGGTAACTAAGGAGAAGCTTGTGCTATAAGAGGGTTCTGTATAACTACTGGAGAGTCCAGGGAACTCTACTCAGTGGTTGGTGGTGATCTAAACAGGCAGGAAATCCAAAAAAGAAGGGTTATGTGTATACGTACAGCTGATGCACTTTGCTATAGCTCTACATGGAAGAGACTAACACAACACTGGAAAGCAGCAATTCCCCAATAAGCATTTTTTTAAGAAAGGGATTAAGAAATCATCTAATCAAATCTCTTCACGCATGCAGTAGTCCTCCTGGACACTCAGGATCTCAAATTAATGAGATCAGTAAGAGTGTGGGTTCTGGGGTCACAGTGACACTCGGAATCACGGCTCCTACCGTGGGACTGTGGGCATGTCACGTAACCCGTCTCCGTCTCAGTCTCCATCAGTAAAACAGGGGTGATACTAACACCTGCTTTGTAGGATTTTATGAGAACTAAGCAAGTTCCTATCAGTGAAGCACTCATAATGGGGTCCAGTGGACAGGAAACGCTTCCTCTAGGAACACCTGCTTCCTGGAGTGGCCGGGGCAGTGGCGGGACTTCCCAGGTGAGAGGAGGAGATTCAGGGATGTCCGTAGGGACTTCAGGGCTCGGAAGGGAACATGACAGAGGACCCAGGCACCTGGTGCCCACACATGCCTGCACACACTTGATGCCCGATCGACTACAGAGAGGACAGGTTCTATTCTGCACAACTGTGACATTCACAATCATCAATTAGCTCACTGACATCGGCCGTGACTTGCCTGACACTGTCCTTCTCTGTTTCCACAGCTGCTGCCTCCAGTCCGTGATGTTTCGGCTCCTGCTGCCACCTCTCCCCGGCAGCAAGCCCCACCAGGGTCACAAAATGAACCCAGGACCTTCTCACGCACCTGGGTGGGCAGAGGGTCCACACAACACACGGGAATGATGACCTTTAAGTCTCAGGTGCCTCATGAGCAGTGTGGGCATGCTTATGCCAAACCTGATGAAGAATGCGGATTAAAATCTGCTGACCATTTTTAGGAGTGAAAGCATGACTTTCTAGAGGACTTTTGTAATATGTTAAGTGAAGTAATGTATGTAAAAATGCCAGGTGCAGAGTAGGTGCTCAGGAAAATATTATATTCTTGTAATTATTTTATTCCTCTGGCTCTAAGGTCACCTATGTGAAAATCAGGCACACATGTATGTGTATCTGGGTGTGTATGCTCTGTCGCTCAGTCATGTCAGACTTTCCACGACCCTACAGATTGTAGCCCACCAAGTTTCTCTGTCCATGGGGTTCTCCAGGCAAGAATGCTGGAATGGGTTGCCATTTCCTCCTCCAGGGGATCTTCCAGACCCAGGGATCAAACTTGTATCTCCTGCACTGGCAGGCAGGTTCTTTACCACTGAGTCACCTGGGAAGCCCCACATATGAGGGCACCTCTGTGCAAATAAATGCATATTTGTACACAATGTAGGCAGGCTCTGGGGGTTCCTTACTCTCAAATGAAATTGATATGATGAACAAGAGAAGCGTCTGGGAAGGTGCTTAAAGCCCCACTGCCTGGAGCATCCCACAGGTAAATCAGAATTCCTGGGGTGGGATACAAATATTAGTCGTTTTTTATAACTTTCAGGTGCTATACCCATGAAAAGATGCTCAATGTTGCTATTAGAGAAATGCAAATCAAAATTACAATGAGATATCACCTCACACCAGTCAGAATGGCCATCATCAAAAAATCTACAGACAATAAATGCTGGAGAGGGTGTGGAGAAAAGGGAACCCTCTTACGCTGTTGGTGGGACTGTAAGTTGATACAGCCACTATGGAAGACAGTATGCAGATTCCTTGGGTAAAGAGTCTGCCTTGCAGTGCAGGGGGCACCAGTTAGATCCCTGGCACAAGAGGATCCCACGTGCTGCGGAGCAGCTGGACCGGTGTGTCCAATTAGGAGCCGGCACTCTGGAGTGCATGCGCCCAGAGCCCTTGCTCCGCAACAAGAGGCCACTGCGATGGGAGGCTCACAACAGGCCAGAGAATTAAGATGGATGAAAATAAATAAATGAAGGACCAATAAAAGAGGCCAAAATTTAAAAAGAAAACATCTAGGAATAGAACCACCATATGGCCTAGCAATCCCACTATTAGGCCTATATCCTGAGGAAATCAAAATGGAAAGAGACACATGTGCCCCAATGTTCAACTGCACTCTTTATAACAGCTAAAACATGGAAACAACCTAGGTGTCCATCAACAAATGAGATAAAGAAGATAAAGAAGCTGTGGTACATGTATACAATGAAATATTTCTCAGCCGTCAAAAGAAATGCATTTAAGTCACTCCGAATGAGGTGAATGCATTTAGAACCTGTTATACAAAGTGAAGTAAGAGAAAAATAAATATAGTACACTGACACATATGTATGGAATCTAGGAAGATGGTACTGAAGAATGTATATGCAGAGCAACAACAGGGAAAGACACAGAGAGAATAGACTCATGGACATTGGGGGGAGGGAGCAATGGGCAAGATGTGTGGCAAAAGGAACATGGAAACTTACATTAGCATATGTAAAAGAGACAAAAAGGTGCAGGGGACTCGCACGGGGGCTATGCAACAACCTGGAGGGGTGGGAGGGGGTTCAGGTGGGAGAGGACCGATTCAAGTCTATGTGTAGCAGCAAACAACAAAACTCTGTCAAGGTAAAAAAATCAAACAACTCACAGGTGCTTCCTCTGCAAGGATAGGACCTGATGATGATCTGCTTTAGATCCCTTCTTCTGGGTCAGGTAACCTCAACACCTCCTGGAGGCTGCTTGCTAAAATGCAAAATCCTGGGGGTCACCCCAGATCTACTGAATCAGAATCCAAATTAGGACAAGATCCCCGCCTCCTGTTCTTCGTGTGAGAATTAGGTGAAGCCCCACCAGGTGACTCAGACAGTAAAGAATCTGCCTACAATGTGGGAGACCTGGGTTCGATCCCTGGGTTGGGACGATCCCCTGGAGGAGGGCACAGCTACCCACTCCAGTAGAATTGTCTGGAGAATTCCATGGACAGAGAAGCCTGGCAGGCTGCAGTCCATACAGTCACAAAGAGCTGGACACAACTGGGCGACTTTCACTTTTATTTTACTATACATGGAGGGGCTGCTGCAGAATGGCCAACCCAGGGACTGGGAGCTCCACTCTCTGGCTATGAAAGTTTTGGCAGAAAGTTCCCTGGTGGCCCAGTGGCTAAGACTCTACACTTCCAATGTCGGGGGCGTAGGTTTCATCCCTGGTCCTAGAACGAAGATCCCACATGCTGCTCAGTAAGGCCAGAGAAAGAGATAAAAGCTTTTGGTCAAAAAAAAAAAAAAAAAAGCTTTGACAATTGCTGGCCTTCAGTTTCCTCTCTGGTAAAATAAAGGAAAACACTGGGCTAGACGATGTCGACCCCAGCATCTATCTGATCAGTTCGTAAGCAACGGCGTGTGGCCTCCAGCCCAGCACAGCTCCTGATGAGCCGCCTGTGGTCCCCATCCCACCCCCGCCCCCGCCGGGATCCCTAGGGTGTTCTGCAGGACTCTGACCCAAGAGCAACTGAATCTGGCAAGAGCTAAAAATTAATTCCCTTCAAATCAATAATTCTCAATTAAACACAGAAGGCACTAAAGCCAGGGGTGGGGGGGGGCAGGTTTCTGGAAGGAGGACAGCTGAGCTAGCCTTTGGAACTGAACTAGGGAGAAAAGCGCAAGCCGCTCCAAGCAAACAAATGAACACTCGGCTCCACTGTGTATGAGGAAACAGGCTCAGAGGGGTAAGTGGTACTTGAGGGGTGAAAAAAAATCAAGCACTTCTATCAGCAGGACTCAGTGCCTGGAGCTAATTTACTTTCCTCAGTGCTCCATGCTTATACACTTCCTGTGGCTCGGTGCCCCAAGCCACCAGGTGGCGGACCTCTGATGCCTTCAGAACAGGGCTGCATAATTTGCTGGCTACACAGGGCACCCAGCTCACGAAAGAACTGGAAGCCTGCCTGGGTCCCCTCCCCATCCTCAGCAGCAAGTGTCAGACCGGATTGGGTGAGTGCCAGGCGGGCAGTGCCAATGGGGAGCACAGACGTGCTGGAAGCGGGCAGCTCCGTGGAGCCAGGCTTTAATGACGGTTGATGCTACACAGCGATCGCTGCAGTCTGGGGCTGGGAGCCATCCCGGGGGTCTCCAGAGACGTGCGGGGAGACGCGGAAACTCTTGAAACGGAATTGAAATGTGGTTCACTTGGGAAGTAAGTGCATGCCATGCATTACTGGGCGGGTGGGGGAAGCAAAAGCAGAATATAAAGAACCACAGCTCTGAAACAGACAGGAAATTCAAGGCACAGAGACTGTAGAACCAAACACAGGTCTTCTGGGTTTCCTTCAAACCACAGTAAAGTGAGGAAGGGAATACCATTTTTTCTTTTACAAGGTTTAACAAATGATTTGCTTACGAGTCATTAATAAGTCAAAGTTGGACTCCTTGGATTGAAGGAAGGGAGAACAATAATGCTGACTGAGGCAGTACCACAGGCCAGGGTGTAGGTGCTTTACAGCAGCATCTCATCTGGTCCTCACTGTATCATGCAGAAACAGATCTTGGCATGACTCTCACTTAACTAGGGAGGAAATTCCCTTGGGTCGATTTTTTTAATATTGATTTTCATATTTATTATTTATTTACTTACGGCTGCAGCAAGTCTTAGTTTCAGCACTCAGGCTGCTGAATGCAGCAGGTGGGCCTAGTTCCCCTGTGCATGTGGGACCCTAGCTCCCCAACCAGGGATCAAACCTTAGTCCCCTGCATTGGACGGCAGATTCCCAACCACTGGATCCCCAGGGAAATCCCCCTTGGGTGGACATTTGATGCCAAAATATGAATTGAGCCCCACTCTACAGACAGCATTCATCTAAAACATTAAAAAAAAAAAAGACATAAGGAATTTTAAGATTACAGTCTTGATTTCTAATCTAGTCAGGAAAGCAAAACTCACAAGCAAAGATGACACAATCTAGCTGGTGTTAAGTGCCCAACAGCTAAGTGCAGAAAGACAGTGCCATGTGACTATGGAGAAAGATCAATCGGGACTTCAAGGGACGAGAAGATATACACAAGCTAGCTTTGAGAATGTCTTGAAACAAAATATGATCTGAAGGGTGACAGGGCTTCCCAGGTGGCGCCTGTGGTAAAGAACTGCCTGCCAATGCAGGAGATGTGAGAGACGTGGGTTTGATCCCTGGGTCTGGCCTTAATGACGGTTGATGCTACACAGCGATCGCTGCAGTCTGGGGCTGGGAGCCATCCCGGGGGTCTCCAGAGACGTGCGGGGAGACGCGGAAACTCTTGAAACGGAATTGAAATGTGGTTCACTTGGGAAGTAAGTGCATGCCATGCATTACTGGGCGGGTGGGGGAAGCAAAAGCAGAATATAAAGAACCACAGCTCTGAAACAGACAGGAAATTCAAGGCACAGAGACTGTAGAACCAAACACAGGTCTTCTGGGTTTCCTTCAAACCACAGTAAAGTGAGGAAGGGAATACCATTTTTTCTTTTACAAGGTTTAACAAATGATTTGCTTACGAGTCATTAATAAGTCAAAGTTGGACTCCTTGGATTGAAGGAAGGGAGAACAATAATGCTGACTGAGGCAGTACCACAGGCCAGGGTGTAGGTGCTTTACAGCAGCATCTCATCTGGTCCTCACTGTATCATGCAGAAACAGATCTTGGCATGACTCTCACTTAACTAGGGAGGAAATTCCCTTGGGTCGATTTTTTTAATATTGATTTTCATATTTATTATTTATTTACTTACGGCTGCAGCAAGTCTTAGTTTCAGCACTCAGGCTGCTGAATGCAGCAGGTGGGCCTAGTTCCCCTGTGCATGTGGGACCCTAGCTCCCCAACCAGGGATCAAACCTTAGTCCCCTGCATTGGACGGCAGATTCCCAACCACTGGATCCCCAGGGAAATCCCCCTTGGGTGGACATTTGATGCCAAAATATGAATTGAGCCCCACTCTACAGACAGCATTCATCTAAAACATTAAAAAAAAAAAAGACATAAGGAATTTTAAGATTACAGTCTTGATTTCTAATCTAGTCAGGAAAGCAAAACTCACAAGCAAAAGATGACACAATCTAGCTGGTGTTAAGTGCCCAACAGCTAAGTGCAGAAAGACAGTGCCATGTGACTATGGAGAAAGATCAATCGGGACTTCAAGGGACGAGAAGATATACACAAGCTAGCTTTGAGAATGTCTTGAAACAAAATATGATCTGAAGGGTGACAGGGCTTCCCAGGTGGCGCCTGTGGTAAAGAACTGCCTGCCAATGCAGGAGATGTGAGAGACGTGGGTTTGATCCCTGGGTCTGGTAGATCCCCTGAAGAAGGGGATGGCAACCCACTCCGGTATTCTTGCCTGGAGACTTCTACGGACAGAGGGCTCTGGTGGGCTATAGTTCATAGGGTCATAAAGAGTCAGACACAGCTGAAGCAGCTTAGCACAAAGCTGTGAAGAGGAAGAACAATACTCCAAGTAAAGAAGGCTGCTGGAACAGGGTACAGAAGTGAGTAAGGATGACCTGGCACTGTAAGATGGTACAAAGACCACTCGTGATGTCTTCTTTTTTGAAGATACTGTGATAAGCCCAAATTTTAAAGGTTGGCATGGTAAAGTTGTTCCAATCATTTTTACTCCTAAAGGAATTCTAATCCTAGAATATAATAAGGAGAATAACTATTTGGCCATTCAAGAATGATTTGCTTGCTTGCTTGGGGTCAAGTCCCCTAAGACAGCCCCCGAGGGCTGGGACACTGCTAAAAACTCAGTCTCCTACCACATGGTGACAGATTCCAGTCTCTTAAGGAGTGACATGACTTCCCAGGCGGTGCTAACGGTGAAGAATCCACCTGCCAATGCAGGAGACATAAGAGACACAGGCTCGATCCCTGGATCAGGAAGCTCCCCTGGAGGAGGTACGGCAACCCACTCCAGTGTTCTTGCCTGGAGCATCCTCGTGGACAGAGGAGCCTGGTGGGCTACAGTCCACAGGGTTGCAAAGAGTCAGACACGACTAAGGTGACTTCGCACACAAGAGGTGACATAGAACTGTAGTCTGAGACAGGCGCAGGTGTGTACTGTCACTGCTCTTCTACGTGCAAAGTAAGAGCCGTGGGTAAGGTTCCAGGCATCACACCACAGAGTCAACTGAAGTTTTTATTAGTACCCATGGACACCCAGATGCACCCTGACTCATCTTTACAAACCGGGAAAATCTTTCGTCCTTGTTTGCAAAGAAAAGAAGACAGGCATAGCAGAAAGAAGCAAAACCATTCTATGGTCTAAGCTTTCCACAGAAGACAGGGTCGGGGGCAAGGACCATAGGCTCTTGCTGCATTTCAAGAGTGGTAAGACTCCTTGAGCTGTTCTAGCAACGCTACCATTTTATTTTCTCTCCACGTTGGATGTTTCTTTCTCATCTCTCTCTCTGACCCACTCTGCTTCCAAGGGGCAGCATAAGGCAACTCAACTCTTGAGACAGGAAGGAGGCGGGGCATGACCTTTAAAAGAAGGACATGGCTGTTGAGAGCCCAGCATATGCTGGTTAGAACCAACTACGCCCATGATGGTGGGGATTCAACTTCCTGCAGACATGGGGATTCAACCTCCTGTGGACCTTGAGCCTCATCATACACTCATCACAATACCTTCGCGTGTGCCAAATGACATAGCCACTAGCACCAGGACTGTTCTAAGATCAACCATAAAAAGTCAAAGAGTGACCAGTGCCTATGAAGACCACCGCATATCTGGGGGCCACTCTCACTTTCTCAAAGCCAGCTGACTCTAGTTTGGCTTGCTTGGCTTGGGGTCAAGTCCCTAAGACAGCCCCCGAGGGCTGGGACACTGCTAAAAACTCAGTCTCCTACCACATGGTGACAGATTCCAGTCTCTTAAGGAGTGACATGACTTCCCAGGCGGTGCTAACGGTGAAGAATCCACCTGCCAATGCAGGAGACATAAGAGACACAGGCTCGATCCCTGGATCAGGAAGCTCCCCTGGAGGAGGTACGGCAACCCACTCCAGTGTTCTTGCCTGGAGCATCCTCGTGGACAGAGGAGCCTGGTGGGCTACAGTCCACAGGGTTGCAAAGAGTCAGACACGACTAAGGTGACTTCGCACACAAGAGGTGACATAGAACTGTAGTCTGAGACAGGCGCAGGTGTGTACTGTCACTGCTCTTCTACGTGCAAAGTAAGAGCCGTGGGTAAGGTTCCAGGCATCACACCACAGAGTCAACTGAAGTTTTTATTAGTACCCATGGACACCCAGATGCACCCTGACTCATCTTTACAAACCGGGAAAATCTTTCGTCCTTGTTTGCAAAGAAAAGAAGACAGGCATAGCAGAAAGAAGCAAAACCATTCTATGGTCTAAGCTTTCCACAGAAGACAGGGTCGGGGGCAAGGACCATAGGCTCTTGCTGCATTTCAAGAGTGGTAAGACTCCTTGAGCTGTTCTAGCAACGCTACCATTTTATTTTCTCTCCACGTTGGATGTTTCTTTCTCATCTCTCTCTCTGACCCACTCTGCTTCCAAGGGGCAGCATAAGGCAACTCAACTCTTGAGACAGGAAGGAGGCGGGGCATGACCTTTAAAAGAAGGACATGGCTGTTGAGAGCCCAGCATATGCTGGTTAGAACCAACTACGCCCATGATGGTGGGGATTCAACTTCCTGCAGACATGGGGATTCAACCTCCTGTGGACCTTGAGCCTCATCATACACTCATCACAATACCTTCGCGTGTGCCAAATGACATAGCCACTAGCACCAGGACTGTTCTAAGATCAACCATAAAAAGTCAAAGAGTGACCAGTGCCTATGAAGACCACCGCATATCTGGGGGCCACTCTCACTTTCTAAGACTGATATGTTCTGTCTAGGGAGTGCCTATGACTCTAAATAACTGCCTCCACATTTCTACAGCTCCATCAAGACCTCCTTCCTTGGCGAAGCCAAAGACCCTTACCTGGGTGCCCGTTCCAGGGACTCAGACATGACCATCCTCCCGAGCCCCATTCTTTTGGCGACTCTCTCATCACTGTGCCACCTACTGTCTCTTTGGCTCCTTTTGGTTAGGAGCCCAATTTGCTCTTCCATCGCAGACAGAAAACCTGAGGTTCATACTGGAAATGCTGAAAGAAACCTAAAGCGGTTTACAAAACATATTTATGTTGGAGGCCATGCTGCCCTGCCTAAGAGAGGAAAAACGACTGAGGGGGACACTGGGTCCCTGACTGAGGTCCTGCACAGAGACCTGGGGGACACCTCCACACACACACCCTTCCACTGCCTAGCTCTGCCTCCTCAGTGCACCTGGCTCCGCTTCCTCAAAGCGACCTCAGAGGAGACCCGTCCAGACCAAACAGAATCCAGCCATTCCTGAGAACCTTCGTTCAACTGAATGCGATCAACTGCCTAACACTGCCTCTTGCTGGGTCCTAGGCTCCATAACTTTAGACATGCACTCTAAACAAAGTCGGCGGAATTCAGGAAAATGGGGGAGGGGTCCCTGCAAACCCTCCCTTCCCTCTTGTCGCCCCTCCTCAGTGACTACCACAGGCTCCACACAGCCAGCCCAGCTCCACACACACGAGATTGAGACGTTTTCTTGAAGCACAATGCTCGGTTCTGTTGCCATGGAAGCGCTCGCGGGTCCCCAGTGGCAGCGCGGAGCCGCGGTGTGCAGTGGGCCTGCCCCGCACGAGGCCCCGCTGACGGGGTGGGGGAGGCACAGCCGAGCCTCCCCAGCAAAGCCCAGCCTCTGGGGAGGCGGCGAGCCCCAGCTGTGCCCCATCCTCCAGGCGCATGTACATCTGGGCACTCCGGGCACAGCTCCAGCCAATCAGCCAGGCTGATCCAGCCATGGCTTTTCACAAAAGGATGCTCACTCTGAGCAGATGGCAGCTCAGGAACCAGGATGGAGGCCACCTGGGGTGGGAGTCGGCGCACAGCGAACCTCCCTTCCGGGTCCCCCTCCCTACCACCCCAGTAGGAGACTCCCTTACTTCCCTCTGTTTCCAGGGTGGGGACCCCAAAAGGTGGCCTGTGTACTCCTAGTGGTCTCCCAGATGACTGTAGGTAGTCCCTGAGTGAATACTCTTGAAAACACTTGCATCACACATTTATTGTCATATGTGTTAGAAAAGAAAACCCGCAAAACCCCGGAAGGCACAGATATTAGTGCCCTGCATCAAATGAAAGCGGGTATCATTTTTTTAGAAAGTTGGCATTTTAAGAAATGAGTTGACTGTAAGGAACTATGATGTAAAATAGCTATTGCATAGCTATCACACACACATACACACAACCATGAAAATTGTATGTGAGTAAATAAAGATTACAACGTCCTCTCTCAAAATTGGACAACTTTTCAAACAGGAAGAAAAAGCTTACTGACATGATGGAGAACAAGACAGGGATCCATCCAGTCACTCTCCATTTTGGCCAGTCAGTGCACTGGGTTTCCTTCCTATCTCTCTGACTATATCCCGAGCCTCTACCCAGCAGTTGGTCAAGGTTCCCGAGAGGAGGTCAGATAAGATGCTCTGTCCATTGAGCCCTATTTAATACTGACCAGGATTCTACCCTGGATGGGTTCTCTGGCCAACTAGGCTGGACAATGCAGAAGGCCAGTCTGTGGAAAGGCCCCTGAGTCATCCCACTTAGAACCCGCCTGAGGCTAGTTGTAAGCAGCAAGCACTCTGTTCCTTTGCCCCCCACCCAGCCTGACCTGGCTCTTCTCAGCTTTTAAGACTCAAATGCAACTTCTAAAAAGAAGGCATCTCCAGACCCCATGTACATGTCCCAAGGTCTCACCACCTCAAAGTGTTATTGGTGAGGTTATCTGCCTGCCAATGCTGGAGACAAGAGTTCGATCCCTGGTCTCAGATGATTCTTATGCCGAGGAACAATGAAGCCCATGCACCACAACTACTAAGCCCATGTTCTAGAGCCCAGGAGCTGCAACTACTGAAGCCGGTGCACCCTCGAGTCCGTGCTCAGCAATAAGAGAAGCCACTGCAATGAGAAGCCCATATACTATAACGAGAGTAGCCCAAGCTCATCACAAGAGGAAAGCCAGTGTATCAACAAAGACCCAGCATGGCCAAAAATAAATAAATAAAAATAAAATAATAATTAAAAAACGGACGGGAAGTATAATCCTCTCTCACAACTCCACTGTTTATCCATAGCCTGTAAGCTCCAAAAATAAAAGTAAACCGTTGGGTCCCCACTGTAAGGTAGTGACATGAACAACAAGAAAAGTAATGATAACAATTGTGACAAACTGAATCAATCAAGTTTCATTATTCTATGACGTATTCCTAGTCTCATTTTATAGAACACCATTCTGACAGTCATGGTAAGTACTGTGGCGAATGGGCAGCAGAGCTGAGACTCAAACCCCAAGTCTACGTGACTCCAAACCTTGTTCTGTTTCATGGGCTCGGCTGCCTCCCTTTCATGGTCTTCCTCAAACTCCATTGTGTCCTTTTGTGCCTCTCCAGACCCCTCCCTACTTCCTCTGTGCATGTAGTCAGAGGAGATCCCCAGAGAGCCCATCCATCTGACCCGCCTGTAAAAGGCCATTTCCTCTTAACACACCCTAAACATCTGTAAAAACAATCTCTCCTCAGGCCCACAACTGAACCTCGTAATAAAATCTCACCATCCACTGTAGCTTTTTTTCAAAAAAAAAAAAAAAGTTCTGATGGCATTTTAACTATGAGAGAGATGTTTACTTCCTAGTGTTCTGGGAAGGCACTCGCCTCTTACCTCTCTGGGATAGGGCTATCTATGAGACACCAGGATATTCTTTCTTCCGTGGGGAAGATTCTGTTGGTCCTCTACGGTATAGACTAGATTATGCTGCTGTCATGATCCCCAAATACCAGGCCCTTTATTTCTCGGCCACTACATGTCAGCTCTGGGTTCAAGGGATTCTCTAGAAAATTCTAGAATTTTAGAGAATTCTCTAGCCACATTCAGGCAGCTTCCATTTTATGGTCCTCTCTCTGTCAAAGCTGCCAAGGTAGCTGGCATAGAGAACTACACACTCATTCACACCACGCTGTCCAAAACAGGTCACATGATCATGGCTACTTCAAGGGGATGAAGATGAATGCTATTCCAATGTCCCAAAAAGGAGACGAGAACCAGAAATAATGGGGAGAAGCACTGCTGACTTCAACGCAGGCTGTCTTATCCACAAATGCAGGAAGAAGTTACACTGTCAACGAGAGGACTCAGTGCAGAGAGCACTGGACCAGGAGTCAGGAGTCAAGGGTTTGAGCCTCTTCTGGACTAGTTACCTTCTCTGTTGCCTTACGGAATTCACTTCACCTGACCCTCTGTTTGCTCATCAATGTAATGAGAAGAATGCTGATTTGATCAACCTCACAGGATTATTGCAGTGGCTAAATTAGGTAATGAATGTATTTACACACACACACACACACACACACACACACACACTTTCCTGGTTCTTCACTAATACTTCTAAAGTCATCTTTTCCTTCATTCTTTGCTTTCCAGCCATGAATAAAAGCAGGGGAAAAAAAGATCCAGTTTCAGATGTCCTGAGCTCATACCCTCGTTCTCGGCTTTAGTTGCTCCATGGCATAAGACCCATAAGAGACTTTTTCTCTAATGGCGGAGGCTTAAGCCAAATAAAATTGTTACGAAGAATGAATGAAAGGCTCTGGTTTCTGCAAGGGGTAGTTTTAAAGCTTGTAGAGACATCTGGGCTCTGAGGGACAGAAAAGCGGAGGGAAGTAAGGAGAGGCTAACAGACCGAGAGACAGACAGACGTGGAGAGAGTAGCAGGCTGCACTAGCTCACTGGAGGTCAGAGATGTCTCCGTATCCTTTAACAAAATCTTCTTTTTTTAGAGCTTAAGTATAAGGAATTTCTGCTCCTTGCAACCAAATCATCCCTGATTACAGCTGCTGCAGCATCACCTTTTTTCTTGAAAATTTTTCCAGCTGCTGCAGCATTTTTCCCCTTACCCCACTATGATTATGCTGGAGTCCCCCCTTTTGGGTCCCAAGGGATTCTCTAGAAAATTCTAGAATTTTAGAGAATTCTCTAGCCACATTCAGGCAGCTTCCATTTTATGGTCCTCTCTCTGTCAAAGCTGCCAAGGTAGCTGGCATAGAGAACTACACACTCATTCACACCACGCTGTCCAAAACAGGTCACATGATCATGGCTACTTCAAGGGGATGAAGATGAATGCTATTCCAATGTCCCAAAAAGGAGACGAGAACCAGAAATAATGGGGAGAAGCACTGCTGACTTCAACGCAGGCTGTCTTATCCACAAATGCAGGAAGAAGTTACACTGTCAACGAGAGGACTCAGTGCAGAGAGCACTGGACCAGGAGTCAGGAGTCAAGGGTTTGAGCCTCTTCTGGACTAGTTACCTTCTCTGTTGCCTTACGGAATTCACTTCACCTGACCCTCTGTTTGCTCATCAATGTAATGAGAAGAATGCTGATTTGATCAACCTCACAGGATTATTGCAGTGGCTAAATTAGGTAATGAATGTATTTACACACACACACACACACACACACACACACACTTTCCTGGTTCTTCACTAATACTTCTAAAGTCATCTTTTCCTTCATTCTTTGCTTTCCAGCCATGAATAAAAGCAGGGGAAAAAAAGATCCAGTTTCAGATGTCCTGAGCTCATACCCTCGTTCTCGGCTTTAGTTGCTCCATGGCATAAGACCCATAAGAGACTTGTTGTCTAATGGCGGAGGCTTAAGCCAAATAAAATTGTTACGAAGAATGAATGAAAGGCTCTGGTTTCTGCAAGGGGTAGTTTTAAAGCTTGTAGAGACATCTGGGCTCTGAGGGACAGAAAAGCGGAGGGAAGTAAGGAGAGGCTAACAGACCGAGAGACAGACAGACGTGGAGAGAGTAGCAGGCTGCACTAGCTCACTGGAGGTCAGAGATGTCTCCGTATCCTTTAACAAAATCTTCTTTTTTTAGAGCTTAAGTATAAGGAATTTCTGCTCCTTGCAACCAAATCATCCCTGATTACAGCTGCTGCAGCATCACCTTTTTTCTTGACAATCAGACTATTCTCTCGAGATTTCTTCATGAACACTGGAATCACCTGCTCAGCTCCTCCCTCTGCCCCTTAGCCTCCTGTCTGTTCACATCACTCACTTGTCTCTGTCCAACCTCACTCTGGTCCTTTCTGTAATCCCACTGTTAGTCTTGCCACTGAAAAATTACTGCCTTGCATCTCCTCCCTCCAGAGCCAGGCTCTGAATTCCCAAGGAGACCACTGATATCTAGCTAATCTGAGTGGCTATACCATGGTTGCCCAGGCTCCCCATGTCCAACTGTTTGGGATCCCATGGGACTGTAGCCCACCAGGCTTCTCTCTCGATGGGATTCTCTAAGCAAGAATAATGCCTGGGGCTTCCCTGGTGGTCCAGTGGGTAAGGGCACTGCCTTGCAGTGCAAGGGGCCCTGGTTCGATCCCTGGCCTGGGAAGATCCCATGTGCCACGGAGTGGATGGACCAATGTGTCCAACTACAGAGCCGGAGCTCCAGAGCACATGAGCCCAGAGCTGGTGCTCTGCGATGACAGAGGCCACTGTGATGGGAGGCCCACACTGGCCGGAGAACAAAGATGGATGAAAATAGATAAATGAAAGACCAATCGAAGTGGCCCGCCCACCCCCTCTCCCTCCCCAACCTGCCCCCCCCAAAAAATATAAAAAAAAAAAAAAGAATAATGCCTGGAGTGGGCTACCATTTCCTTTTCCATACTAACCATACTCAGTCAGTGAGCTCAGTCATTCAATCATGTCTGACTCTTTGTGACCCCACAGACTAAGGCACACCAGGCTTCCTGTCTTTCACCATCTCTCAGAGCCTGCCCAAACTCATGTCCACTGAATTGGTGATTCCATACGAGCATCTCATCCAACTCTCCTTTTGCCTTCTATTTTTCCCCAACATGAGGCTCTTTTCCAATGAGTCATCTCTTCACATCAGGAAGTCAAAGTATTGTAGCTTCAGCTTGAGAATCGATCCTTCCAATGAAATTCAGGGTTAATTTCCTTTAGGACAGACTGGTTTGATCTCCCTGCAGTCCAAGGAACTCTCAAGAATCTTCTCCAACAAAATAGTTCAAAGGCACTGGTTCTTCAGTGCTCAGCCTTCTTTATGGTCCAATTCTAACATGATTACTGGAAAAGTCATAGCTTTGACTATACCTTTGTCTGCAAGGTGATGTCTCTGCTTTTTAATATTCTGTCTAGGTTTGTCATAGCTTTTCTTCCAAGGAGTAGGCGTCTTTTAATTTCATGGCTGTAGTCAGCATTCACAGTGATTTTGGAGCCCAAGAATATAAAGTCTGTCACTGTTTCCATTGTTTGCCCACCTATTTGCCATGAAGTGATGGGACCAGATACCATAATCTTTGTTTTATGAATGTTGAGTTTTAGGCCAGCTTTTTCACTCTCATCATTTTCACCTTCATCAAGAGGTTCCTCTTCACTTTCTTCCATAAGGATGGTGTAATATTCATACTTGAGGTTATTGATATTTCTCCCAGAAATCTTGATTCCAACTTCTGCTTCATCTAATTCATACTTGAGGTTATTGAAAATTCTCCCAGAAATCTTGATTCCACACTTCTGCAGGTTTTGAGCCCAGAGCTGGTGCTCTGCGATGACAGAGGCCACTGTGATGGGAGGCCCACACTGGCCGGAGACCAAAGATGGATGAAAATAGATAAATGAAAGACCAATCGAAGTGTCCCGCCCACCCCTCTCCCTCCCCAACCTGCCCCCAAAAATATAAAAAAAAAAGAATAATGCCTGGGTGGGCTACCATTTCCTTTTCCATACTAACCATACTCAGTCAGTGAGCTCAGTCATTCAATCATGTCTGACTCTTTGTGACCCCACAGACTAAGGCACACCAGGCTTCCTGTCTTTCACCATCTCTCAGAGCCTGCCCAAACTCATGTCCACTGAATTGGTGATTCCATACGAGCATCTCATCCAACTCTCCTTTTGCCTTCTATTTTTCCCCAACATGAGGCTCTTTTCCAATGAGTCATCTCTTCACATCAGGAAGTCAAAGTATTGTAGCTTCAGCTTGAGAATCGATCCTTCCAATGAAATTCAGGGTTAATTTCCTTTAGGACAGACTGGTTTGATCTCCCTGCAGTCCAAGGAACTCTCAAGAATCTTCTCCAACAAAATAGTTCAAAGGCACTGGTTCTTCAGTGCTCAGCCTTCTTTATGGTCCAATTCTAACATGATTACTGGAAAAGTCATAGCTTTGACTATACCTTTGTCTGCAAGGTGATGTCTCTGCTTTTTAATATTCTGTCTAGGTTTGTCATAGCTTTTCTTCCAAGGAGTAGGCGTCTTTTAATTTCATGGCTGTAGTCAGCATTCACAGTGATTTTGGAGCCCAAGAATATAAAGTCTGTCACTGTTTCCATTGTTTGCCCACCTATTTGCCATGAAGTGATGGGACCAGATACCATAATCTTTGTTTTATGAATGTTGAGTTTTAGGCCAGCTTTTTCACTCTCATCATTTTCACCTTCATCAAGAGGTTCCTCTTCACTTTCTTCCATAAGGATGGTGTAATATTCATACTTGAGGTTATTGATATTTCTCCCAGAAATCTTGATTCCAACTTCTGCTTCATCTAGACCAGCATTTTGCATGATGTACTCTGCACAGAGTTAAATAAGCAGGATGACAATATACAGTCTTGACATACTCCTTTCCCAATTTGGAACCAGTCTACTGTTCCATGTCAAATTCCAACTATTGCTTCTTGTCCTGCATACAGGTTTCTCAGGAGGCAGGTAAAGTGGTCTGGTATTCCCATCTCTTTCAGAATTTTCCAAAGTTTGTTGTGATCCAGACAGTCAAAGACTTTCACCTAGTCAATGAAGCAGTAGATGTTTTTCTGAAATGCCCTTGCTCTTTCTATGATCCAATGGATGTTGGCAATTTGATATCTGGTGCCTCTGCCTTTTCTAAATCCAGCTTGTACATATGTAAGTTCTTGGTTCATGTACTGTTGAAGCTTAGCTTGGAGGATTTTCAGCATTACTTTGCTAGCATGTGAAATGAGTGCAGTTGTGTGGTAGTCTGAACATTCTTTGGCATTGCCCTTCTTTGGGACTGGAATGAAAACTGTCTTCTTGGGCTCTTTCCACAATTCTCTCTGAATATCTGCTTCACTCTTTGCTAAGAATTAAAGTTTCTTTGTGTCTATTTCAGACCTAAGGTTGAGTACGTCCATTTTCTTGTCTCAAATCTTTTCAATCTTTACCCTTCCCCCACCCACAACCCCCATTCAAAGAACTGCTTCTGGAATTGTTTTAAATAAATTCCATTTTCTCGTTTCTGAGTTCATTCACTTACCAAAATTTATTCCTCCCTTCCTTCTAGTTTTATTGAGATCGTTTCATTGTTTTCTGTATATTATTTTCTTTCTTTTTTTTTTTTTTTTAATTATTTACTTGGCTGAGCCAGGTCTTAGCTGCAGCATGCAGGATCTTCATTGTGGTATGAAAGTGAAAGTTGCTCAGTCGTGTCTGACTCTGTGACACCATGGACGAGTCATGGAATTCTCCAGGCAAGAATACTGGAGTGGGCAGCTGTTCTCCAGGGAATCATCCCAACCCAGGGACCCAAACCAGGTCATGCACATTGCAGACTGATTCTTTACCAGGTGAGCTACCAGGGAAGCCCACACTTAACTGTAGCGTGTGGGATCTGGTTCCATGATCAGGGATCGAACCCAGGCCCCTTGCACTGAGAGCACAGAGTCTTAGCCACAGGACTACTAGGGAAGTCTCTATTCTTAGTTATTTTCAATCTTTGTTTAAAAAAAAAAAGAAAAAGAAAAAAGCAAAGGCACAGGTCAACGTTTAGGAGGCACTTTTTTTGGATGATGCAATGATGCTCCACTTCCTACCTCAAACAACTGCTCTGATGTGGGATGGAAAAGGTATTAAGGGGTGGCTGATGTGAAGACTTATTGGTGAGGGGTCACTAAAGCAGCTTCTGAAAACACAGGCAAGAGCCTTCAGATTCTGATACTAGAGTGCATTGCCATTTCCTTCTTCGGGTGACCTTTCTGACCCAGGGATCGAACCCACATCTCCTGCACTGCAGGCAGATTCTCTACTGCTGAGCCACCAGAGACGCATGATGACTCTAAAAGAGCCAGAATTTAAACAAGAAATGACACTCTTATTTATCTCCTGTATTTCATTTGCCAAACACGGAATTAGTCACCTTGACATATATCCTGAAAGAAGATAATACTATATACATTTCATCAGTAAAATGATCCATGGGCAGAGAGCTTAAGGATCTGCCCACTTACATAGCTAGGAAGTGACATGGGGAAAAGATTCCCAGGCTTCCCAGGTGGCTCAATGGTAAAGAATCCATCTGCCAATACCCGAGACATGGGTTCAATCCCTGGGTCGGAAGGATCCCCTGGAGAAGGGCATGGCAACCCACTCCAGGGTTCTTGCCTGGAGAATGCCATGGACAGAGGAGCCTGGCAGGCTACAGTCCATGGGAGTCATAAAAAAGTTGGACACCACTGAGCACATACATAATTTATCTAACTCCAAATTCCATGCTCTTTCTACTACTGCATACGTATGTCAAATAATTCTGTAAAATAAACAATAAAGCCATCTTAGAAACTCCTTCCTACTGTGGTACTGAGGCCAATGAAACTTTTAGAGTGCTTATATTTAAAATTTCCAGCATCATAAAAACATATTTTATCTATATCTATATCTACCTATAGACATACATAGATAGATACCTCTATCTTTAACAACTGCATTTTTCCAACAGCTATCTTTATCAATGTACCTTTCTTGATTTGCTGAAGAGATGAGCTATGAGAATGCCATAGAAGCAGCTGTTTTGGAAATACTGCCTTCTCTTTGTTCTGAATGCTATTTAAACATTGGCAGGGGGCCTCATTAAAGATGAATCGTTGAATTAGCAAGTAGTGTTGTAGCTAGAAGACACAGCATGTGCTCCTGTGGTGAAGACAGATTTTCACAAAGGAGAGAGGGTTCAGGGGTAGGTGGGGGCAGGAGATGGACAGAGGATGAGAAGACCCAAGACAGTAGCGAAGTCAAGTGGTTTACAATATTCTCTAATCTGTGCGCTGCCACAGGGAAGCCCAAGAAGGCTCGAGGAGGCAGGGAGAAGCGCCTTCTTTGTCAACGGCGATTCCTTTCTTTAGCTCCTTCATTCTCCCTGATTCCATGGTCACTGCCTTTGGGGGCAGAACACGTCAGAGAGTTAAAACTCATATAACACAGTAGGGCTCCCTGTGCTAGACAGGAGGCTCTTGTTGATCCTCCACGTTAAATGCAGCAGTCTGCACACGTCCATCCCAAACTCCGTAACTACCCCTCCTCTCACTCTTCCCCACTGGCAGCCATAAATCCATTCTCTACCCCGCGAGTCTGTTTCTGCTTTTTGAGTTCATTTGCACCCTTCTTTTCAGATTCCATATAAGGGATATTATACGATATTTCTCTATCTCTGTCCAACTTCACTTAGCATGATAATCTCTAGTCCATCTATGTTCCGGAAAATGGCATTATTTCCTACTTTTAATGGCTGAGTAATAGTCCATTGTAGGAGCCTGGCAGGCTACAGTCCATGGGAGTCATAAAAAAGTTGGACACCACTGAGCACATACATAATTTATCTAACTCCAAATTCCATGCTCTTTCTACTACTGCATACGTATGTCAAATAATTCTGTAAAATAAACAATAAAGCCATCTTAGAAACTCCTTCCTACTGTGGTACTGAGGCCAATGAAACTTTTTAGAGTGCTTATATTTAAAATTTCCAGCATCATAAAAACATATTTTATCTATATCTATATCTACCTATAGACATACATAGATAGATACCTCTATCTTTAACAACTGCATTTTTCCAACAGCTATCTTTATCAATGTACCTTTCTTGATTTGCTGAAGAGATGAGCTATGAGAATGCCATAGAAGCAGCTGTTTTGGAAATACTGCCTTCTCTTTGTTCTGAATGCTATTTAAACATTGGCAGGGGGCCTCATTAAAGATGAATCGTTGAATTAGCAAGTAGTGTTGTAGCTAGAAGACACAGCATGTGCTCCTGTGGTGAAGACAGATTTTCACAAAGGAGAGAGGGTTCAGGGGTAGGTGGGGGCAGGAGATGGACAGAGGATGAGAAGACCCAAGACAGTAGCGAAGTCAAGTGGTTTACAATATTCTCTAATCTGTGCGCTGCCACAGGGAAGCCCAAGAAGGCTCGAGGAGGCAGGGAGAAGCGCCTTCTTTGTCAACGGCGATTCCTTTCTTTAGCTCCTTCATTCTCCCTGATTCCATGGTCACTGCCTTTGGGGGCAGAACACGTCAGAGAGTTAAAACTCATATAACACAGTAGGGCTCCCTGTGCTAGACAGGAGGCTCTTGTTGATCCTCCACGTTAAATGCAGCAGTCTGCACACGTCCATCCCAAACTCCGTAACTACCCCTCCTCTCACTCTTCCCCACTGGCAGCCATAAATCCATTCTCTACCCCGCGAGTCTGTTTCTGCTTTTTGAGTTCATTTGCACCCTTCTTTTCAGATTCCGCATATAAGGGATATTATACGATATTTCTCTATCTCTGTCCAACTTCACTTAGCATGATAATCTCTAGTCCATCTATGTTCCGGAAAATGGCATTATTTCCTACTTTTTAATGGCTGAGTAATAGTCCATTGTACACATATATGTGTGTGTGTGTATATATATATATATACCATATCTTCTTTACCCATTCCTCTGTCAATGGAAATTTACAACCCTCTTGTATTTCACCTCTAGAAAACCATGCCTGAAGTACACTTAGGGATGGTCATTTGGGGGAGGGAGGAGTGGATAAGAAGTATGGAAAAAGTAACATGGAAACCTACACTACTATATGTAAAAGAGACTACCATTTTGAATATGCTGTAAGACTAAGGGAACTTATACGGGGGCTACGCAATTACCTGGAGGGGTGGAATGGGGAAGGACTGGCAGCGGGGTTCAGGTGGGAGGGGTCAAGGGTCTACCTGTGACTGATTCGAATTTATGTATAGCTGTAAACAATAGAACTCTGTAAAACAAAAATAATTATATATATTTAAAAAAAAAAGAATGTGTGTCTGATAAACTGATGTGGCAGGACCTATCTAAACTGACAGGCCTTCCCCCTTAAGAAGGTTTTGTTTCCTACTATTCAGTACCTCTGCCTTCCCTGTACTTTCTCAGGTTGGGTTATAAAAAAAAATTGTACCAAAACTGTACTAGAAACTATTGATTTCTGTTGTGCTAAAGCCCCTGACATTCTGGCGCGATGAAGATATTGCTCTGGACCCTGTGAGCCTTCTCATACTTCTCTTCTGCTTATGAGGGTCTCTGAGGATGGTATTAAAGATATTGTAGTTCCCACTTTCTGACTGTGGGATATCAGCAGGGTCTCTCCTGTGTAAAGAATAATTATCAGCACTGCTGTTACCTCTAGTAAGTGTGTAATTACATGCTCGGTTTTGTGGGCTCTAGGCTGTGCAATTTTAAATTATACAATAATGTCAAATTCTCTCTCGCTCTCTGTCTCTTTCTCTCTCTCTCTCTCTTTTTTTTTTAATTTGGAAGGGGAGGTGGGTAATTCTATTTTTTTTTTTTTTAAGAGACAGAAGGAAGAGTGAGTGAGCCTCCCACCCCCACCAATAGAATCTATAACGTAGTAATCAGGGAAGGTCACACGCTGCCTCTTCATGCCAGAATTTCAACCTAAAAGGACGCCTCTTTGTAAACATGGGTGAATCTGACATGGAGAGAATGGGGTGAAATGAAAGGGGAAAGGAAGGGCGGGTGTGGGGCAGGGTTTTAAGGAGGAAAGAGAGAAGGAGGGAGGAACCTGGGAGAGCGGTGGTGAGAGCCCCTCCCCGCCGCCCCAACCGCAAGGTCCCATTGAGAAACTGAGTTTGTGAGTAGAGTCTGTCTAATTGCTGAAGCCCAGCCAGAAATTCAATAGCTGGCGTCTGCCTCAGTCGAGGTTTTGGGGCCCATCGGTATCAGTTCACTGCTAAGGAAATAACTCTACGCCCAGCCTGCAGCCCCGCCACCTGGTCCACCTCCAGCCAATTAGCAAGTTGAAGAAGTCTACCTTTGATGCTGTAAGACTAAGGAACTTATACGGGGCTACGAATTACCTGGAGGGTGGAATGGGGAAGGACTGGCAGCGGGGTTCAGGTGGGAGGGGTCAAGGGTCTACCTGTGACTGATTCGAATTTATGTATAGCTGTAAACAATAGAACTCTGTAAAACAAAAATAATTATATATATTTAAAAAAAAAAGAATGTGTGTCTGATAAACTGATGTGGCAGGACCTATCTAAACTGACAGGCCTTCCCCCTTAAGAAGGTTTTGTTTCCTACTATTCAGTACCTCTGCCTTCCCTGTACTTTCTCAGGTTGGGTTATAAAAAAAAATTGTACCAAAACTGTACTAGAAACTATTGATTTCTGTTGTGCTAAAGCCCCTGACATTCTGGCGCGATGAAGATATTGCTCTGGACCCTGTGAGCCTTCTCATACTTCTCTTCTGCTTATGAGGGTCTCTGAGGATGGTATTAAAGATATTGTAGTTCCCACTTTCTGACTGTGGGATATCAGCAGGGTCTCTCCTGTGTAAAGAATAATTATCAGCACTGCTGTTACCTCTAGTAAGTGTGTAATTACATGCTCGGTTTTGTGGGCTCTAGGCTGTGCAATTTTAAATTATACAATAATGTCAAATTCTCTCTCGCTCTCTGTCTCTTTCTCTCTCTCTCTCTCTTTTTTTTTTAATTTGGAAGGGGAGGTGGGTAATTCTATTTTTTTTTTTTTTAAGAGACAGAAGGAAGAGTGAGTGAGCCTCCCACCCCCACCAATAGAATCTATAACGTAGTAATCAGGGAAGGTCACACGCTGCCTCTTCATGCCAGAATTTCAACCTAAAAGGACGCCTCTTTGTAAACATGGGTGAATCTGACATGGAGAGAATGGGGTGAAATGAAAGGGGAAAGGAAGGGCGGGTGTGGGGCAGGGTTTTAAGGAGGAAAGAGAGAAGGAGGGAGGAACCTGGGAGAGCGGTGGTGAGAGCCCCTCCCCGCCGCCCCCACCGCAAGGTCCCATTGAGAAAATGAGTTTGTGAGTAGAGTCTGTCTAATTGCTGAAGCCCAGCCAGAAATTCAATAGCTGGCGTCTGCCTCAGTCGAGGTTTTGGGGGCCCATCGGTATCAGTTCACTGCTAAGGAAATAACTCTACGCTGGACCAATGCCCTGCAGTCGCCCTCCGCCACCTGGTCCACCTCCAGCCAATTAGCAAGTGCCATGGACACCCCTGCAACCTGGGCCTGGCAACCCCTAGCGGGTCGGGTGGTGCCTCCAACCCAGCTGATGTGGGGGTCCTGGGACACCCCCTGTCACTGCATGGTTACTGCTTGGTCTTCTGTCACTCCTTTTCTTCCGGGAGCTGGAGGTGGTGAGAGAGTTGCACGAATTGAAAGGAGTAACTCTTGAGTCCAGCCTGGAGCCATCCACATAACCCACCTGGGTCCAGATCCTGGCTTCCATCATGTATTTTATAACGGACTCAGCCACTCGGGTGCTCCCTTACTCAGCAATTTTTAACAACTGCTCCTGCCCTGCACGGGCTTCCCAGGGAGCTCAGTGGTATCAAGAATCTGCCCGTCAATGAAGGAGACATCAGTTCGATTCCTGGGAGGAGAAGCGCCCCTGGAGAAGAAGAAAAGAAGGCAACCCTCTCCTGTATTCTTGCTGGGAAGCCCCGTGGACAGAGGAGCCTGGGGAGCTAGAGTCCAGGGGTCACAGAGAGTTGGACATGACCTAGCAACTAAACAGTAACGGACACTGCTCAGTGCCTTCTGTTTCCTCCTCAACACCCAAGGAGGATATGGCCGCGGCTCCACCCTGCCCCACAGACATGCTGCCCGTCACGTGCATTTCACACACGAGGAGTCCGTGCCTCTGCCAGTCCCCTCACCAGTCGCCCCCGCCCCCCTTGGCTCTGCCACAGCAGCAGCTGCCCCTTCTCTGTGCCACCTGCATGTCAAGAACACCTGTGCAACCCTCACTTTACTGACCAGCAGAGCAAAGACACTCGTCTAAGGTCCCAGAGCTGTTTACTGGCAGATCCGCCAGAATCCAGTCCTCCTCCCCACCTTTTGGAGCCACTGCCATTTCACCACGCTGCTCAGAAGTGCCAATAATATAAAAAATGAAGAGTTGAACCGATAAAGGAGATACTGTATACCTACTAATAGGAATATCTATATTTATTGAACACTTACATAGGCTTCATTTGGTTTTCACCGTAATCGCTGGAGGGAGCTACTTGATGATCCCTGTGCCAATGAGGAAACTAAGCCACAGAGAGGAAAAGGAACTTCCCCTGGCTCCTAACTTTCCAGGATTTGAACTCAAGTCTGCCTGCAGCCAGGAAATTAAAAGATGCTTGCTCCTTGGGAGAAAAATTACAACAAACCTAGAAAACATATTAAAAAGCAGAGATATCTATGCCTTGCTGATAAAAGTCTACTATAGTCAAAGCTATGGTTTTCCCAGTAGTCATGTACTGATGTGAGAGTTGGACCATAAAGAAGGCTCAGCACCAAAGAATTGATGCTTTCGAACTGTGGTGCTGGAGAAGACTCTTGAGATTCCCTTGGACTGCAAAGAGATCAAGCCAGTCAGTCCTAAAGGAAATCATCCCTGAATATTCTTTGGAAGGACTGATGCTGAAGCTGAAGCTGAAGCTCCAATACACTGACCGCCTCATTGAAGGAGGCAACTCACTAGAAAGACCCTGATCCTGGGAAAGACTGAAGGCAAGTGGAGAAGAGGGCAGCAGAGGAGTAGATGGTTCGGTGGCATCACTGACTTAACGGACATGAATCCGAGCAAACTTCAGGGGATAGTGAGGGACAGGAAAGCCCAGTGTGCTGCCGGTCCATCGGTTAGCAAAGAGTCAGACATGACTTAGCAACTGAACAACAACTTCCTGACTCCAGAGTCCACTTGTTTAACTGCTATGCTTAGGGCTTTCCATAAGATCCGTCAATAAGTGGATTGCACTGATACCTAAAAATGAGTCCATGCCTTGGGTAGACATTTCTTTTGCTGTCTGCCCCACCCCACCCCCATCTGGCAACATACACGTCACCACGTCTCCCTACACAGTCCAGATCGATGTCTGGCTGGGGGCAGTTCAAGTGCATGGCCATTAAATCATCAGAAACTGACAAGGAATCAGTCAAAAACAGGCTTCCTCTCCAAGGCCCCCTGCACAGTCCGGATTTCACCACGCTGCTCAGAAGTGCCAATAATATAAAAATGAAGAGTTGAACCGATAAAGGAGATATTTCTACTAATAGGAATATCTATATTTATTGAACACTTACATAGGCTTCATTTGGTTTTCACCGTAATCGCTGGAGGGAGCTACTTGATGATCCCTGTGCCAATGAGGAAACTAAGCCACAGAGAGGAAAAGGAACTTCCCCTGGCTCCTAACTTTCCAGGATTTGAACTCAAGTCTGCCTGCAGCCAGGAAATTAAAAGATGCTTGCTCCTTGGGAGAAAAATTACAACAAACCTAGAAAACATATTAAAAGCAGAGATATCTATGCCTTGCTGATAAAAGTCTACTATAGTCAAAGCTATGGTTTTCCCAGTAGTCATGTACTGATGTGAGAGTTGGACCATAAAGAAGGCTCAGCACCAAAGAATTGATGCTTTCGAACTGTGGTGCTGGAGAAGACTCTTGAGATTCCCTTGGACTGCAAAGAGATCAAGCCAGTCAGTCCTAAAGGAAATCATCCCTGAATATTCTTTGGAAGGACTGATGCTGAAGCTGAAGCTGAAGCTCCAATACACTGACCGCCTCATTGAAGGAGGCAACTCACTAGAAAGACCCTGATCCTGGGAAAGACTGAAGGCAAGTGGAGAAGAGGGCAGCAGAGGAGTAGATGGTTCGGTGGCATCACTGACTTAACGGACATGAATCCGAGCAAACTTCAGGGGATAGTGAGGGACAGGAAAGCCCAGTGTGCTGCCGGTCCATCGGTTAGCAAAGAGTCAGACATGACTTAGCAACTGAACAACAACTTCCTGACTCCAGAGTCCACTTGTTTAACTGCTATGCTTAGGGCTTTCCATAAGATCCGTCAATAAGTGGATTGCACTGATACCTAAAAATGAGTCCATGCCTTGGGTAGACATTTCTTTTGCTGTCTGCCCCACCCCACCCCCATCTGGCAACATACACGTCACCACGTCTCCCCTACACAGTCCAGATCGATGTCTGGCTGGGGGCAGTTCAAGTGCATGGCCATTAAATCATCAGAAACTGACAAGGAATCAGTCAGCAGGTTTAACAAAAGCGAGGCTTCCCTCTCCCAAGGCCCTGCCTGCCACCAGCCTCTAACGGGCTTCCTCCTCACAGTCCATCCATAAAGCTTCTTTAGCTGAAAGGAGGCTACAGCACCCGGAGATTGCCAACCCAAACAGATCGGGTCAGGTTGAGTTTCTGCATTTAATCATCACTTTCTGTGGTTCTTCTGGTCCCCGTCGTTCCTGTGGAGCGTGCTAAAGGCAGGCAGCCAGAGCAGGGCAAATAAGATTTCAAAAGACTGTAAATAACAACCTCTTGGATTTAAATAGATGTTTTCATTTCGTAGTGTTTTCACATATATTATCCCAGTTGATGTTTCATCAACCCTGTGGAGAGAAGGCAGCTATTTTTACTCGCCTCAACTCCCACTGCAGCACCACCATCTTTCTCAGAAGAAACAGACAAAGAGAGATTGCGTTACCTGGTCGAAATCCAAAAAGGAATGGAAGCCTGGCCCAGACTCCTGCAAAGTACTAAATATCGTATGAGTCCTCAGAAATGATCACCCTCCACCTGTGCCTACTGTTCTCTGTTACCATGCACGGTCGCAGCTACTGCATCATGTTAAAGGAAAAGGACAGCCACTGCTCTCTAGGGTGTGCACAGCGCAGTCACTCCATCAGGTCCAACTCTCTGCGGCCCCCTGGTCTGCGGCCCTCTAGGCTCCTCTGTCCGTGGGATTCTCCAGGCAGGAAGACTGGAGCGGATGGCCATGCCCTCCTTGCTGGCTCAGGGGTCAAACTTACGTCTCCTGCACCCCCTGCACTCGCAGGCAGATTCTTTACAGAAAGTCACCAGAGAAGCCTTGAGTTGTGTGATACAGGATCTAATTCCATGACCAGGTCTAGAATCCAGGCTGCCTTCATGGGAGCATCGAGTTTTTAACCACTGGACAAGGGAAGTCCCTTCACGAGGATGGGTATGGTTAAAAAAAAAAAAAAAAAAAAAACCAAGAAAGAGAATGAAAAAACAGGAAATAAAAAGTATCCATGAGGATATGGAAAACAGGAACCCTTGTGTACTGTTTATTGGTGAGAATGTAAGAAGCCAAAGCTGTTGTGGAAAATATTATGCAGTTCCTCAAAAGCTTAACAAGAGAAGAATCATGATCCAACAGTTCCACTTCTGAGTGTATATACCCAAAGGAACTGGAGGGAGAATCTGGAAGAGATGTGTATACGCCCGTGTTCATACTCACAGTAACCAAGAAGTGGAGGCAACTCTAGTGTCCATACAAATGAATGAATAAAATACGGTGCATATGTGCAATGAAATTATTGTTGTTGTTAAGTTGTTCAGTTGTGTCCAACTCTTTGCAACCCCATGAACTGGAGCCTGCCAGGATCCTCTGTCCATGGGGTTTTCCAGGCAAGAATACTGGAGTGGATTGTTATTTCCTACTCCAGGGGATCTTGCTGACCTAGGGATCAAATCTGAGTCTCCTGCATTGGCAGGTGAATTCTTTACCACCGAGCCACCTGAGAAGCCCGTAATAGAATATTACTCACCCTTTAAAAAGGTAGGAAATCCTGATACATGCTCCAACATGGACAAACCCAGAGGACATCATGCTCAGGGAAACAAACCAGTCACGAAATGGACAAATGTTGTATAATTTCACTTATGTAAGTAACCTCGATAGTCAAATTCATAGAGACAGAAATAGAAGCATGATGGCCTGGCACTGGGAGGAGGAGGGAAAGGAGAGTGAGCATTTAGAGGGCAGAGAGTTTTCGTTTGGGAGGATGAAAGACCTCTGGAGATGAATGGGGCTGATGGTTAGACAACAATGTGGACGTACTTTAATGCCACTGAAAGGATGCTTAAAAATAGAGTAAACTTTGTTATATTAGTACAATTAAAAGTAACAAAAACAAATCTTAAAGTTTAAAATAATCAGTAAGTATTAAATAGTTGGTAAAAAACTTAAAGGGCTTCCCTGGCAGCACAGCGGTAAAGCATCCACCTGCCAATTCAGGAGACACAAAAGACTCAGCTCTGATCCCTGGATCAGGAAGATCAGTTGGAGGAAGAAATCGTAACCCATTCCAGTATTCTTGCCTGGAAAATTCCATGGACAGAAGACCCTAGCAGGTTACAGCCCATGGGGTTGCAAAAGAGTTGTACAGGACTGAGCAACTGAGCACACACACACAGGACTTCATGCTTGGGGGACATTGAAGAACTCCATGGAAGGCAGACTGTGGAGCTGGCTCCCAGACCAAGCCTTCTCCCACCTGTTGCAGGAAGGGGGACCCCTCCCAGGGGCTGAGAACAGCTCCTGTCTAACACTCGGAAATGAACTGTCTGAGGATGCATACATGCTGACAAAGCTAGACACTTTACTGGGAAGGGGTGCACAGGCACAGAGCAGTAGGAGAAGGGAACCCCGGAGAAGGGCTCTGCACTGTGGCTTGCAGTCTCAGGTTTTATGGTGACGGGGCTAGATTCTGGCTTGCCTCTGGCCAGTCTTGCTTGGCCCATATTTGGTCTGACTCAGGGTCCTTCTAAGTGGCCCACGCATCTCTCAGCCGAGATGGATTCCAGCGTAAGGGTTTGTGGGAGGTGGGCAGGACATATCATCTCCTACCTCCTCCTTCTGACCCCTTTGAAATTCTTCCAGGTTAGTTTTATAAGACATACTATGGTTTGGTGTCTCCTCCTTCTTCTCGGTCCCTCCCAAACGCTCCTGGTTTTCAGCAGTGGCACCATGTGCCCTCTGAGGACCTCCTGTTGTGAGACAACTCACACAAGGTGTTCTCTTCCCACCTGGCCGAGGTAGGTGGACTTGGTCAACAGTTCCCTCTCACATCTGCTGCCTCCCCCAGGGCTGCCCCCAACCAGGTGTCCTGGTTTGAGGGTCTCCCGTAGCTTTCTGTCAGGGTGAATTTGTCTCCTTTTTATTTCTCCTGCCGTGTCTTTCTGGAGATGAATGGGGCTGATGGTTAGACAACAATGTGGACGTACTTTAATGCCACTGAAAGGATGCTTAAAAATAGAGTAAACTTTGTTATATTAGTACAATTAAAAGTAACAAAACAAATCTTAAAGTTTAAAATAATCAGTAAGTATTAAATAGTTGGTAAAAAACTTAAAGGGCTTCCCTGGCAGCACAGCGGTAAAGCATCCACCTGCCAATTCAGGAGACACAAAAGACTCAGCTCTGATCCCTGGATCAGGAAGATCAGTTGGAGGAAGAAATCGTAACCCATTCCAGTATTCTTGCCTGGAAAATTCCATGGACAGAAGACCCTAGCAGGTTACAGCCCATGGGGTTGCAAAAGAGTTGTACAGGACTGAGCAACTGAGCACACACACACAGGATTTCATGTTTGGGGGGACATTGAAGAACTCCATGGAAGGCAGACTGTGGAGCTGGCTCCCAGACCAAGCCTTCTCCCACCTGTTGCAGGAAGGGGGACCCCTCCCAGGGGCTGAGAACAGCTCCTGTCTAACACTCGGAAATGAACTGTCTGAGGATGCATACATGCTGACAAAGCTAGACACTTTACTGGGAAGGGGTGCACAGGCACAGAGCAGTAGGAGAAGGGAACCCCGGAGAAGGGCTCTGCACTGTGGCTTGCAGTCTCAGGTTTTATGGTGACGGGGCTAGATTCTGGCTTGCCTCTGGCCAGTCTTGCTTGGCCCATATTTGGTCTGACTCAGGGTCCTTCTAAGTGGCCCACGCATCTCTCAGCCGAGATGGATTCCAGCGTAAGGGTTTGTGGGAGGTGGGCAGGACATATCATCTCCTACCTCCTCCTTCTGACCCCTTTGAAATTCTTCCAGGTTAGTTTTATAAGACATACTATGGTTTGGTGTCTCCTCCTTCTTCTCGGTCCCTCCCAAACGCTCCTGGTTTTCAGCAGTGGCACCATGTGCCCTCTGAGGACCTCCTGTTGTGAGACAACTCACACAAGGTGTTCTCTTCCCACCTGGCCGAGGTAGGTGGACTTGGTCAACAGTTCCCTCTCACATCTGCTGCCTCCCCCAGGGCTGCCCCCAACCAGGTGTCCTGGTTTGAGGGTCTCCCGTAGCTTTCTGTCAGGGTGAATTTGTCTCCTTTTTATTTCTCCTGCCGTGTTTCATCTACAACTCTTGACCTTTCATGATAACTTCTCTCCTGCACGTGGAGTTTCAGAAGAAATCTCCTTCACAGTTCACATGAGATAAATTGAGACTAATGATCAAATCCTGTCTCCTAAAGCCGAAACATCAACACTCAGAAACAGTACTGGAGATTCTGGAAGTACACCTGAAAGACCAGTCAGTTCTTGCCTTCAAGGAGGTTGCTGACTAGCTGAAGAGAAAGACCTTAAGTAACTGGAATTTACAGGAAGTCAAGAGAGTAAGCAAGGCCACTGTGTATATGTAAGTGCACTCTGCTAGACCAGGCAAGAGTGGTAAGCAGATGAGACCAGAGCCATCCTCACGGGAAAAGGTGTCATGACTCACATCTTCACTCAAGTAAATATGTAGTTATCAGCCTGTTCTGAGGGATGAGAGAAAAGTCTGTGCAGTCCTGCGCATATATGGCAGGGGGTCTGAGCCGTGTGGGTGGTCAGGGAGGGCTTCCTGGAGGAAGAAAAAACCTTTCAGCTGAGATCTGAAGAAGTAGGAGTGAAGCTGGCTCTGTGGAGAGTAGGGAGGCTGGATAAAATGTGGACTACACCATCAGAGGAGGCATTTTGTGGTCCTGGACGTCTGAGATGAGACGTGAGGCAGACCTTAGAGGACAGGGGGATGCAGAGAAGAATGGGAGTTGGAAGCACTGTGCTCATGGGTACAGAGGCCATGACACTCGAGTCCCAGTAGAGCCTAACTTCTACCGGTACCCCATGAGGACTGGACAAGTTCTATTCCCTGACAACAGCAAGACAAGGGGCCCCTTCATCTCAGTTTCCTCCCCTAATGCTTCTCATCACCTTGATTTATTTATGCCAGCCAGAACAACTACAACTGTTGTCAAAACAGCAACTAGGCCCTCAGGAAGCCGGTCAGAGGGGAAAGCCAAGGTCAAGAAGAGCACAGAGCAGGTGCTACCAATCGAGGGCCATCTGATTAGCCAAGATCTGAGAGTAGGTGACCAACAGCCGCTAAAGCCAGGGAAAAGCATGGCCAAGGTGCATCTGGAGGCAACCAGATGTGGAGTTCCAGGTGGGAATGGATCTCTGGCTTCAGGCTTCAGGTTCCAAACAGGACTCGAGTTCCAAGAGGGGAAGTATTTGGGGCTTCCCAGGTGGCACTAGTGGTAAGGAACCCACTGTCAATGCAGGAGACATAAGAGACTTTGATTCGAGCCCTGAGTCAGGAAGATCCCCTGGAAGAGGACACAGCAACCCACTGGAGAATCCCATGGACAGAGCGGCCTGGCAGGTTACATCCATGGGCTCACAATGAGTCAGACACAACTAAAGCAGTTTAGCATGCATGCACGCAAGGAGGGGCCGGACCCCGGAAGAGACCAGAGAGCCTCGCCCTCTTCCCCCAGAGGTGCATACACTAATTGTATGATGGTATATGCAAATTATGTGCTTGACAGGTGCTTGTGATAACAGTAAAGAAAAAACTGTAGATTTCTTGAAGCCATCAACTTCTCTCAAAGAGAAGACTTCATTACTAAGTTTGCAGCCTTTGAGAACTGAGAGGGACCTTAGAGACGATCTGCCACAGCTCCCTGCTTTTCACAAAGGCAGATCCAGAGACATGTAATCACTTGACAAGGTCACACAGCTAATTAGCCATGAACTGGGATGAAAACCCAGGTCTCTTGACTCTTAATCCACTTCTCTTCCCTCCACATACTTCTCATTTTGAAGAGTCAGGTTTAAATTAGGAAAGAAGCAATCTATGACCAGTCCCATGATGAGCTGTAGAATATCTCCTCTCGGCTGACATGCACTTTGATTTTGAGACTAGTTTCACAATTTGTCTGTGATCATTTCATTTCATTTTATAAAATTGGGGAGAGATTATGTTCCAATTGTCAGTAGGATTGCTTTTAACACTCGGTAGAGGCTGGTCTGTATCTAGGATCACACGTGTTAAGGTTTCATGTTTCCAGGACTGTAGGAAGCTGGGCTGCAGATGTATGTGTGTGCACTGAGCATGGTCACCCTGTGTAACGACACAGCCGCGTCAATGTTGTTGAACTCAAGTTTGTGTTCCCGACACACAGTGAGGCCAAACCACAACCCTCGAGTTTGGAGCTGAGAAAGGTTTATTGTGGAGCCAAACAAGGAGAATGGGCAGTTCCTGCTCAGAAGACCTAACCCCGCAGTGGTTTTCAAGAAAGGGTTTCTAAAGGCAAAATGTTCGGGGCGACTCTCCGATAGGCTGCGGTTCCAAACAGGACTCGAGTTCCAAGAGGGAAGTATTTGGGGCTTCCCAGGTGGCACTAGTGGTAAGGAACCCACTGTCAATGCAGGAGACATAAGAGACTTTGATTCGAGCCCTGAGTCAGGAAGATCCCTGGAAGAGGACACAGCAACCCACTGGAGAATCCCATGGACAGAGCGGCCTGGCAGGTTACATCCATGGGCTCACAATGAGTCAGACACAACTAAAGCAGTTTAGCATGCATGCACGCAAGGAGGGGCCGGACCCCGGAAGAGACCAGAGAGCCTCGCCCTCTTCCCCCAGAGGTGCATACACTAATTGTATGATGGTATATGCAAATTATGTGCTTGACAGGTGCTTGTGATAACAGTAAAGAAAAAACTGTAGATTTCTTGAAGCCATCAACTTCTCTCAAAGAGAAGACTTCATTACTAAGTTTGCAGCCTTTGAGAACTGAGAGGGACCTTAGAGACGATCTGCCACAGCTCCCTGCTTTTCACAAAGGCAGATCCAGAGACATGTAATCACTTGACAAGGTCACACAGCTAATTAGCCATGAACTGGGATGAAAACCCAGGTCTCTTGACTCTTAATCCACTTCTCTTCCCTCCACATACTTCTCATTTTGAAGAGTCAGGTTTAAATTAGGAAAGAAGCAATCTATGACCAGTCCCATGATGAGCTGTAGAATATCTCCTCTCGGCTGACATGCACTTTGATTTTGAGACTAGTTTCACAATTTGTCTGTGATCATTTCATTTCATTTTAAAAAATTTGGGGGAGAGATTATGTTCCAATTGTCAGTAGGATTGCTTTTAACACTCGGTAGAGGCTGGTCTGTATCTAGGATCACACGTGTTAAGGTTTCATGTTTCCAGGACTGTAGGAAGCTGGGCTGCAGATGTATGTGTGTGCACTGAGCATGGTCACCCTGTGTAACGACACAGCCGCGTCAATGTTGTTGAACTCAAGTTTGTGTTCCCGACACACAGTGAGGCCAAACCACAACCCTCGAGTTTGGAGCTGAGAAAGGTTTATTGTGGAGCCAAACAAGGAGAATGGGCAGTTCCTGCTCAGAAGACCTAACCCCGCAGTGGTTTTCAAGAAAGGGTTTCTAAAGGCAAAATGTTGGGGGAAGGTTTCAGGGTGCATGACTTCTTCCGATAGGCTGATGGTGAGGTAACAAGGTGGTTCAGGAATCTCAACTCTCAGCTTTCTGGTTTTGGCTGGGCTGGGGTTTCAGTCTTTCAATAGCTACTCTCCTCCACCTGGCCTTAGTTCCTGCAGAATTCAAAGATATGTGTCAGGCTGTCATACTACGTCCCTTCAAGAAGAACTGGGAGTCTGCATCCCTCCCTTTCCTAATAGTAACTGCTTGAATCCACTCTTTGGAACTCAGGGAGCGTCTAAGGGATATGACTGCCTTTGATGCAGCATCTACAGGAACAAGAGCCATCTATCCATAAAGAAATGTGCCTGACTTGGTGGAAGCCAACATTTCTCCAGATTATTTGAATAAAGAGTCTGTTGTTACTGAACATTTCATGCACCTGAACGGAGAAAAGCTGCCCTAGACTGCTGGCTTTCGAAGGACAGGGACACTTTGCCAACTGAAGTTGGCCCTAGACCAAAACTGTGGCAACGGCAGGATGCAAGAAGAGAAAAGTGGGGCTGGGGGATCAAAGAGGAGAAATGTCTTGTCCAATGTGACTTCCAATCCCATTGGTCCTGAAACCAAGCAGGACCCTGAGGGGCTGCCCACTGGTGAACCCACAGCTGGCAAGCTGTCATCTGAACCCAGACCAAACGTGCCCTGCTCTCAGTAGCTCCCTGAAGCCCCCATTCCTTCACCAGAGAGCCTCCTGTCCCCTCCTACAGAGTCACGGTCACCCAGAGGCTCACAGAGCACTGGTGGATCTTGGGGTTCACACTCAAGAGGGGGCTGGCCCTCTCCCTGCCTTTTCTGAGGTCCCATAGCACAGTCAAGATGGTTTTGTGTGTACACCTCATGGTGGCTGCTGGAGGTGGTTTAGCTGCTAAGGCATGTTAGACCCTCTTGTGACCCCAGTGGACCCCAGCCCACCTCTGTCCATGAGATTCTCCAGGCAAGAATACTGGAGTGGGTTGCCATTTCCTCCTTCAGGATCTTCCAAGTCAGGGATCTAACCCACATCTCCTGCTTGGGAAGTAGATGCTTTACCCCTGGGCCAGCTGGGTACACTCCCGCAAAGTGGGTCTCGCTAATCTCGCTGTATAGACCAGGAAACTGGAAATACAATGAGTTGAAAGACACATAGGTGACTGGGGTGGAACTGCCTTTCAATGCTAAATGCCCTGACTCTGAACGTATGCTCGCTTCACGACGCTGAGCTGCAGGCAGAGACACAACTGCCCGTGGCAGGGTCTTGTCAGCTGGGTTCCAGCAGGCACGACGCATCCCGGATACAGAACGCCCTCCCCACGCTTCCTGCTCCTAAGCTGACTCTACACAGAGGACGCCACTGTCTACTGATCATGAGAGACCTTCAAGCTGGCAGAATGACCTCCCGAGAGAAATGCAGGGGAGCCCCACTGCCTTGTGCATTTCAAGTGGCTTAGATGAAGCTCCCAGCAACCTTCCAGGGGAGCACATCTGTAATGAGGAAAGAGAGATATAACCAAAACGGTTTTCTCAAACTCGCACATCTGTCGTTAAGTTTCTCCTGGGGGAAAGGGGCAGAAAAACCAGGACAGATGTGGAGGAAAGGCTGGTCTAATTCTTTTTATTTCCTCATTATAGAAGTTGCTGAGTTCTAAGTCAGTGGAGAGATACCACTATTAATTGCCAGGAGAGGAACGTGATCACCGCTGGGCTGCCCTTTCCACCTGTCAATTTTGGAAAGGAACTTCAAGATGAGGATGACTTTTGGGCCCAGAGAAGGAAAAGAGAGTTGGTCCCTCTGGGTGGATGGGAAGGGCAATCTGTTTCTGCTAAGGGGTCCTCAGGTTGGCAAATCACTTTTCCTTTAAATTAGAGAACTCAAAGCTTTCATTTTCATTCCAGTATGCTTTCACAGGAAGGACAGAAAGGAGTGAGGTCAAGGTCAGTGACATGAGAACTGCCCGTGGCTCTGTGCTGGGAATGTGGCCATGTGACTTCTATCCAGGTGGGAAAACATTTGAGGTCCTACATATTCTTAAAACTCTCTCTTTCCTCAATACTATCAGCAGCCTCTCTTTACTTCTCCAAAGGTGAATACAATTTATCTTTTAGTGCAACTTCTTTATTTTTAAATAAATAAAAACCAAGAGCGGGGGTTTCCATTTATGGCCAAGAAACTTTATAAAGAGATAAAGGCCAACAGTTTCAAGCCACTTCCCACATGGAATCACAGAGTGACACTGGACACGTCATTTCATGCCTCTGACTGTAGGCATTTCACATCTGAAGTGTGGGGAACTTATTATCCGTGTCCATGTATGTTATGGGGATGCAAAGTCTCAAGAGCTAGTGTTATTGGGTAACTACCTGGAAGAAGAAATGGCAACCCACTCCAGTATTTCCTGCCTGGAAAATTCCATGAACAGAGGCCATGGGGTTGCAAAGAGTGAGCATACACGTCAGTGATGCACTTGCTAAACGCGAAACACGGGGGAAGGGGAAGGTGGGCTGAACTGAGAGAGCAGCATTAACATCTGCACACTATTGTGGGTAGACGAGATAGCTGTGGGAGCCTGTTTATAGAGGCGCAGGAAGCTCAGCTCAGTGCTCTGTGACGACCTGGGGCAGGGGGAGGAGATCCAGGGGAAGGCTCTATATGTATACATATAGCTGATCCACGTTCTTGCAGAGCAGAAACCAGCACAACACTGTAAAGCAACTATTGTTGAGTCACTAAGTCGTGTTCGACTCTTTGTGACCCCATGGACTGCAGCAGGCCAGGCTTCCCCGTCCTTCAGTATCTCCCAAAGTTTGATCAAACTCATGTCCAACTCTAGATGGGTCTAAAAAAATAAGAATTAAGCAACAAATAAAACATTTTTAAAACATACATTAAACCAGTCTGGGGAACCAATAAAATGCAGTCTTTGGGGAAATACTGCAGACTTAAGGAAGGTTTCCTGTGTTCGTTCTTTCACTCTCGGCACTGTAACATGATAATGAACAAAACAGGCCCCCAAACTCTCTGCCCTGATGGAGCTTCCATTCCTGGAGTCGACACAGAGATGAACCCACACATTCTGGGGAAAGAGAGTATTCCAGATGAGGACAAAAGTGAAGCTCTGGGAAAGAGGACAGGGGAGCCACAGGCTGAAGACGACGTCAGGGCAGGTCTAGCTAAGAAGGCGACGGGGTGGGATGGGTGCGGACGGGGGAAGGCCTCCAGGATGCTTCGGGCCAAACGGGGAGGCCCTGCTCTTCCTCCTTCACTGACTGTCCCGGGACAGCCCGCAGGGCGAGTCCACGCTGCTGCCACGTTTCAGGATGCCAAGTGTGGTCGTGGGAAGAAACACCATTCATCCACTAAAATGCCCAGACCACACCTGGAAACATTTTTTTCTTATGCTATCATTCTTTTTTAAAACATGTATTTATTTTTGGTTGTGGAGGGTCTTAGTTACAACATGAAGCAGGCTCTCCCATGGTGTGGGGGCCTTAGCTGATGCATGCGTGCGGGAATCTTAGTTTCCCAACCAGGGATCAAACCCACATCCCCTGCACTGGAGGGTGGATTCCCAACCACAGGACCACCAAGGAAGTCCCTTGCCCTAGCGTTCCTAATACAGATACCAACCCATCACGTTACCCAGAGAAGCTAATAGTCCTTGTCTGAAAAGCCCCCCAATGCAAACGACTCCCCTCGGAATCCCTTTTCAAAGGCTCCTCCGAGAAACAAACATTGCTTCCAGAAAACGCAGGAACTGCCAAGTTTTTCCTGCAGCATTCTGATGTCTACAAAATTGAGTGGAAGAGCGTGCCCTTGGGGGCAGACAAGCTACCCTCGGAGACTCTGTTGCTAGGCCGGGCAAGCCGGCTTTCAAACCCAAGCATTTCCAGCCCCGTAGGAAAGCCCAACCAGAGGTGTCCAGCCCCTCGGCAGCTTGGGTGTCCGGAGAGCCCGCAGAGCCCTGTCTGTCCGGGACACCTCCCTCCCTGCGCTGCCCTGCCTCACCCCTTCCCCCACCCTGTTATTAGGTATGCATTTCAGATTTTGAATGGATCCCCTTGTCTGGCATTAATCGACAGTGAAAGCCCGGTTTTCAAAGCCAAGGTATAAGCGCTGAAGGTAAGTGGTCAGAGGACTGCCCTCGTAATAAATCACTGTGGCGCGGGTCACTGTTGAGAGTGTGAATGCAGTGTTCAATAAAGAAACACACTCCACCTTTCAGCTTCAAGCCGACCCTGGCTAATTGACCTCATTGTAGTCCCGCCATTAATCATTCTGGCACATGGGGCAAGAGGCGGTTCCACTGCTCAGGCTTGCAGGGAGTGGGGGACCAGGTCCACGTGGGGGTGGGTAGGGGTTGAGGGGGCAGTTATAATGTACAAGGAAATCATAGACAATTCTCCCTTAATTAACTCATTGGATTTCCTGGATGACCAGAGCGGCTTTCCTTTGCTGAAGGAATGTGGGGAATAATGCGAGGGACTTCATTAACTTCACACCAGGATGCAAGGAGTTTGGGGCTCAAACCAAAGCAGATGTGAGCATCTGCACCCCATCCAGAGGCCGGCTCTGCCGAAGGACCGGGGGTGGCCTAATGCTACCTAATCATTCAGTGTCATTGATCTCCCCAGACCCTGATTAACAAATTGCAGCAGAAATCTTTTACAGGGGTGACTACAATTTTATTCCATCTATTAGAAGCCTGGCAGTCATGCGGGACCAGCTTACGTTTTTCTCGCCGCCCCCTCCCAACACACACTCTCGGGTCCAGTCCCAGTTCTACATGGGCTTTGATGGTGAATCTTTGAAAGATGTGGGCTGCCTTTTGTCTGACCCTCCATTCTCTCAAGCCAGCCCCTGGCTGACGACTGTGACCAGAACATGAGCTTTAACATAGAGGTCAATTCACAGTGGCGCTCAAGACGCTATTCTCCAATGCGACGCAACAAACATCATTTGGGCATCTGTTCTCGTGCCCAGCACAGCACAACACTAGAAATACACGCACACGCGCACACATACACTATATGATTTCCTCCTGGTCCTCCAAGATCTTAAGAGTCTGAACTGATCCAGTTATATTTTCAAAATGCAAGATCTGCCTTTTTATACCAAGCTGCTTTAAATTAGGCCCCCTTTTTAAAGGTTCTTTTCCCCGTGATTAGTTGCTATTATTCAGGCATGCAGTAGTTTCACAGCTCACAGGGGTAAACAAAGCCCAGAGGGTCAGCAACTTTCACTTGGAGGGTGGATGGGGAACGCGGGGGAGGGCGAGGGGGGAGCTATCACTCATTTTACACTTGCACTTTTCCCTGCTGGTCCCCTTCCCGCCTCCCATTACCGTTAATGAACTTAACTGTTTGGTTTCAAAATGCCAGCCCGAAGGCATCCCTCTCCTTCCCCTCGATGCGGAGCCTCAGTCTTGCTTATCTCCAAATTAACTTGTAAGCAAATCCTTCAAGTCCATGCCTTTCCTTTCCTGACAAGTACCTGGGTGGAGAACTCTGGCCAAGACTCCCCCAGACAGATTCAGACAGAGCCGTCAGAAAGACAGAGTGAGCACCTTCAGATCCCCACTTGGTCCTGTGTGTAATTCAGTTCCATGTAAGTGTATTTATTGCGTGTCAGCTGTAGGGTCTGGTAACTGCGCTAGTCACTGGGCTCAGAGAGCTGATACGGCACAACCACCGGCCTCATGGAGCGCATGGCGTCCTGCGTGGAGCAGCTCACATTTCCCGATTCTGCTAGGAAGGACCCCTCTGCACCTCCAGGATCCGAGGGGTCAGCGAGGCGAGGCTTAGTGGGGAAGCCACAGGCTCTGGAGTCAGGCAGATGTAGACCGAACTCAAAGCCTGTCCATTCACCATTCAGGCAGGTCTGTCTGCATTACATAACCCCAGCGAGGCACCATGGTGTTGAGCCGGTTGAGTGAACTATGCAGAGTGAATGAGTTAATACACGACACGTAAAGTGTTGGCACACCCCACTGAGAAGACGGTGCTTTATGTAGAAAATTCCCCAATGATTTGCTGCAGACAGTCCACACAGATAATAATGTGAAAAAGTGATGTGAAAGTGTTAGGCTCTCAGTTGTGTCTGACTCTTTGCAACCTCAGGGACTGTAGCCCGCCAGGCTCCTCTGTCCATGGGATTCTCCAGGCGAGAAGACTGGAGTGAGTGGCTGTTTCCTTCTCCAGGGGATATTCCCAGGTCAGGGATCGAATTGGGGACTCCTGCCTTGGCGGGCAGGTTCTTTACCACTGAGTCATCAGAAGGCCCAGATAATAATATGTGAAACCCAAAGTTAAAATTCATTCTAATAGGTCTCCTCTTTGACGCCTGCTCTAGAAAGGAAAGATTCTGTCAGCCTTGCCTGTGAACGAGAAGTGGCACACACTGATACCCTACGGGAATCTCCTGGGGGCCTGGCTCCCCGTCCTTAGGACCTTCTTCCCAGACCACCACAAGTCCTGCCAGCTTCAGTCTTGGACTGCACCAGGGATCCACTCCCTTTCTTTTCTTTACACGTGGAATAGCAAAACCTCGGATGCTGGGAGAGTGCCAAGAATCTTACTCTGATCTTGTCAAACAAGGAAACTGAAATTTGAAGATATTAGGGGAGTTCTTCAAGTTTGCACAGGTAGTTAGGATCAGTTAGAACTATGATTAAAACTCAGATCTTTTGACATCGGAGCCAGTGATCTGTTTACCACATGAGTTGGTTACACCCAGTGATCAAATACATTCAGATTGGTATAATTTATGCTGTGTGAAAGTGGCCTCCAAGAGGTTAATACGCCAGCCTAATTTCCTTACAATCTCTGGGCTCCCTCCGTTGTCTTTCTTTTAATCTGAGTCTGCACATCACTCTGATTTCCTACAATTAGTGGGAAGCCACAGGCTCTGGAGTCAGGCAGATGTAGACCGAACTCAAAGCCTGTCCATTCACCATTCAGGCAGGTCTGTCTGCATTACATAACCCCAGCGAGGCACCATGGTGTTGAGCCTGTTGAGTGAACTATGCAGAGTGAATGAGTTAATACACGACACGTAAAGTGTTGGCACACCCCACTGAGAAGACGGTGCTTTATGTAGAAAATTCCCCAATGATTTGCTGCAGACAGTCCACACAGATAATAATGTGAAAAAGTGATGTGAAAGTGTTAGGCTCTCAGTTGTGTCTGACTCTTTGCAACCTCAGGGACTGTAGCCCGCCAGGCTCCTCTGTCCATGGGATTCTCCAGGCGAGAAGACTGGAGTGAGTGGCTGTTTCCTTCTCCAGGGGATATTCCCAGGTCAGGGATCGAATTGGGGACTCCTGCCTTGGCGGGCAGGTTCTTTACCACTGAGTCATCAGAAGGCCCAGATAATAATATGTGAAACCCAAAGTTAAAATTCATTCTAATAGGTCTCCTCTTTGACGCCTGCTCTAGAAAGGAAAGATTCTGTCAGCCTTGCCTGTAAACGAAGTGGCACACACTGATACCCTACGGGAATCTCCTGGGGGCCTGGCTCCCCGTCCTTAGGACCTTCTTCCCAGACCACCACAAGTCCTGCCAGCTTCAGTCTTGGACTGCACCAGGGATCCACTCCCTTTCTTTTCTTTACACGTGGAATAGCAAAACCTCGGATGCTGGGAGAGTGCCAAGAATCTTACTCTGATCTTGTCAAACAAGGAAACTGAAATTTGAAGATATTAGGGGAGTTCTTCAAGTTTGCACAGGTAGTTAGGATCAGTTAGAACTATGATTAAAACTCAGATCTTTTGACATCGGAGCCAGTGATCTGTTTACCACATGAGTTGGTTACACCCAGTGATCAAATACATTCAGATTGGTATAATTTATGCTGTGTGAAAGTGGCCTCCAAGAGGTTAATACGCCAGCCTAATTTCCTTACAATCTCTGGGCTCCCTCCGTTGTCTTTCTTTTAATCTGAGTCTGCACATCACTCTCTGATTAAAATGCACAAAGGAGATAAAACAATATTAGATTTCTGGATTAATGTAGTATTTGAAACTGGACCTTTGTTTGGCAGTCTCTTCTAGAGGAGAAAACGATGAAAATTCACAACCAGATGGAAAGAAAATCTGCCAGACCAAATAATATCAAAATTGGAAGAAATCCTCAGAACCTATGAAGAAACAGAGGTTTACTGAGCATAACCTGTCCAATGATTACATCATGAATACCACTGTTTGCCTAATAAAAGGGTGATTATTTGGAAAGAGGAGAGAGAGGGAGGGAGAAGATAAGTCATTCCTCCCTCACCACTGCCTGCTGACTCAGAGGCCAAGAAGCTGTAAGACCCAGAAAACTAGGGGCTGCCCTTCTCTGGAAGCTGCTGGCTTTAGCCTTAGCGGAGGACCATTCTCCTGTCACACACTCTCAGCCAACATTTGTTTTACAATCATTCAGACACAGCGACACCCGGAAAACATCTGGAAAGGAAATCTGGAGAAAGGTGGTAACACAGTATATCCTAGAGGGCAAGTCCCAGCAATCGAGGCCCTGCAGGCAGGGGCAGAGGCAAGGAGAAAGAAGGCGACTCAATCTTTAGGAACAGAGCAGCTGTGTTCAGCACCAATTCAGAGGGTCACAGACCCAAGTGAAGGGGAACGAGACAGCATCTCTATAAAGTACCACTAGCCAGGACTCTAATATTAGCAATCCACTAGTATGCTTCCAAACATCAACTGGGCCTATACGATGAATCATACGATAAACATCCAAAAATAAGGAAAAAAGAAATGAAGGAAGAGGAGGGAAGGAGGAAAGAAGGGAGAAAGGGAAGAAAATTCAGCATACACTCAACATACATTTTTGCTAAATTTACCAGTCAAATGAACAGAAAACACATCCGTAATTTGATTTCTTTTTTAAAACATTGTGCTTGCCTCAGGAAAATACACACTAGAATTTCAAAAGGTACAGGTATGGGTAGCAAGTCAACTCTTCAAATCTTCACTATGTTTATATATTGCTCCTGAAATGCTCAGTAAGAAACAAAAGAATACCTCTTTGAAACAGCATCTAATATCATGCTTAAAGCAAAGAATGCTGTACTATTCTTATAATAATAAAAATAAAAATTCATTAAGTATTCTTGAAAAAGCTATCCAGTAAGTCAAAAAACACTTTAATAAGAGACATACATATAGGAAAGACTAGAAAATTATCATTCTATGCAGGTGATATTCCTGTCTACTAAAATATCTATGTGAATCAACTAAACAATGATTAGACCTAATATGACTTCGATAAGGTAGTTTAGACCAACTGTTTCTCAACCTTTGCCTCACTTTATAATCACTTAGAAAGCTTTTTAAAACTACCAGTACTAGGGGCTCATTCCAGAAATTCTGATTTAGCTATTCTTGGAGTGAGGCTTGATTTTGTATGTTTTAAAAGCTCCCCTATGATTCTAATGTGCATTCATGCTTGAGAATAACTGATGTCAGAAACACACAAAATTCACTAGATTTCCTGTTATAGAAACAATCTGTTGCAAAGAAAATCTTACTAATAACAATATAAAAAAAATCATACTGATAGAATTACCATATGGACCCAGCAATTCCAGTTCTAGGCATATAACCAAAATAACAGAATATGCCATATTAACAACAGAAAAGACAGAAGCCATATGACCATCTCAACAGGTACAGAAAATTCATTTTACAAAATTCAACATCCATTCATGATAAAAACTCTCCTCAAGCTATGTACAGAGGGAAGGCATTTCAACATAATAAAGGCCATTTACAACAAACACACAGCCAATATAATACTCAACAATGAAAAGCTGAAAGCCTTCCTACTCAATGTAGGACAAGATAAGGATACTCAGTCTCACCATTTCTATTTAACACAATACTCGAATTCCTAGCAATAGCAATCAGACAAGAAAAAGAAATAAAAGGTAGCGACACTGAAAGAGGCAAGGTAAAACTGTCATTATTTATAGATGACATGATGCCCTTTATAGGAAACCTTTAAGACTCCATCCCCAAACTGTAAGAACTAATAAATGAATTCAGCAAGGCTGCAGGATACAAGATTGATATACATGAGTCTATTGAATCTGGCTATACTACCAATGAAACATCAGAAAGAGAAATTTTAAAAATCACATCAGAAAATAAAAATAAAATAAAATAACTTTGTTGTTAGGTGTCTGATGGTCTATGGTGTCTACCTTCTTTGTGAACTGTACCTCTTGTCATTAAAAATATTTGTCTTTAAAAGAAATATTTGTCTTTGCTTCTTTTAATATTGTGTGTGTTAGTCACTCAGTCATATCCAACTGTTTGCAAATCCATGGACCGTAGCCCACCAGGCTCCTCTGTCCATGGAATTCTCTAGGCAAGAATGCTGGAGTGGCCACTGATAATGGGAAGACTATCTATGTTAGGAGAAAATATTTGCAAATGTCGCAACCAACCAGGGATTAACAGCTCACATGATTCAATATCCAGAAAACCCAAACAATTCAATCAAAACTGGGAAGAAGGCTAAAACACACATTTTCCCAAAGAAGACCCACAGATGGTTAACAGGCAGATGAAAATGTGCTCAGCATCACTAGTTATTAGAGGAAAGCAAGTTAAAACCACAATGAGGTATCACTTCAGCTCTGTCAGAATGGTATCACTAGAAAGTTTACAAACAACAAATGCTAGAGAGGATGTGAAGGAAAGGGAACCCTTTTTCACTGTTGGTGGGAATGTAAACTGGTATAGCCACTATGGAAAATAGTATGAAAATTCCTTTAAAAATAAAAAATAGAGCTACCAACTATCTAGCAGTTCCACTCTTGAGAATGTATCTACGGAATACTACTAAGCCATAAAAACAAAGAAAATATTGTCATTTGTAGTAACATGGCTAGACCTAGAGAATATTATGTTTAGTGCAACAAACACACAGCCAATATAATACTCAACAATGAAAAGCTGAAAGCCTTCCTACTCAATGTAGGACAAGATAAGGATACTCAGTCTCACCATTTCTATTTAACACAATACTCGAATTCCTAGCAATAGCAATCAGACAAGAAAAAGAAATAAAAGGTAGCGACACTGAAAGAGGCAAGGTAAAACTGTCATTATTTATAGATGACATGATGCCCTTTATAGGAAACCTTTAAGACTCCATCCCCAAACTGTAAGAACTAATAAATGAATTCAGCAAGGCTGCAGGATACAAGATTGATATACATGAGTCTATTGAATCTGGCTATACTACCAATGAAACATCAGAAAGAGAAATTTTAAAAATCACATCAGAAAATAAAAATAAAATAAAATAACTTTGTTGTTAGGTGTCTGATGGTCTATGGTGTCTACCTTCTTTGTGAACTGTACCTCTTGTCATTAAAAATATTTGTCTTTAAAAGAAATATTTGTCTTTGCTTCTTTTAATATTGTGTGTGTTAGTCACTCAGTCATATCCAACTGTTTGCAAATCCATGGACCGTAGCCCACCAGGCTCCTCTGTCCATGGAATTCTCTAGGCAAGAATGCTGGAGTGGCCACTGATAATGGGAAGACTATCTATGTTAGGAGAAAATATTTGCAAATGTCGCAACCAACCAGGGATTAACAGCTCACATGATTCAATATCCAGAAAACCCAAACAATTCAATCAAAACTGGGAAGAAGGCTAAAACACACATTTTCCCAAAGAAGACCCACAGATGGTTAACAGGCAGATGAAAATGTGCTCAGCATCACTAGTTATTAGAGGAAAGCAAGTTAAAACCACAATGAGGTATCACTTCAGCTCTGTCAGAATGGTATCACTAGAAAGTTTACAAACAACAAATGCTAGAGAGGATGTGAAGGAAAGGGAACCCTTTTTCACTGTTGGTGGGAATGTAAACTGGTATAGCCACTATGGAAAATAGTATGAAAATTCCTTTAAAAATAAAAAATAGAGCTACCAACTATCTAGCAGTTCCACTCTTGAGAATGTATCTACGGAATACTACTAAGCCATAAAAACAAAGAAAATATTGTCATTTGTAGTAACATGGCTAGACCTAGAGAATATTATGTTTAGTGCAACAAATCAGAGAAAGACAAACAGTATATGATTTCACTTATACATGCAATCCAAAAAAAGAGGTACAAATGAATGTATATGCAAAGCAGAAACAGATTCACAGATATAGGAAACAAACTTCTGGTTCCCAAAAGGGAAAGGGGGAAAAGAGAAGGGACAGATTAAGGGTATGAGATTATCAGATAAAAGCTACTTAATACAATATTGGTAAACAGGATATACTACATAGCATAGGGAAGTATATCCATTATCTTTGTAATAATCTACAATGGAATATAATCTGCAAAAATACTGAATCGCTATGCTATATACCTGAAATTAACACAGTATTATAAATCAACTATATATCACTAAAATATAAATAAATAAAGATTTTAAAAGAATTGAAAGAAAGGTCTAAAAAGATATTTACCCACTGAGATTCATAGCAGCAGTAACCACAACAGTCAAAATATAGAAGCAATGCAACTGTCCCTCAACAGATGAACATATGGACAGAATGCAGTATGGGTGTACAAGGGAGTATCACTCAGCCCTGAAAAAGAAGGAAATGGTGAGACAGGCCACCACATGGATGAAACTTGAAGACACTATGCTAAGTGAAATAAATCAGTCACAGAAATACAGATACCACGGGATTCCACCTAGATGAAGTGCCTGAGCAGGAAAAGTCACAGACAGGGCTGTCAGGGTGGGGGAGGGGAGACTTTTTGTTTAATAGGTAAAAGATTCCCATTCTGCAAGATGGGAAAACAGTTCTGAATACTGGTTCTACAACAGTGTGAATGTACTTCAGGCTACTGAACTGTACACTTAAAAATGGTTAACATGGCAAATTTTATGTTACATGTATTTTTCCAGAATTTTAAAAGTCTAAATCAGTTAAAAGAAAAAACAAAAAAAAATACTCATAATAAATTTTATGAGAAATTCTATCCACTTTTCCTTTAAAAATAAAAATAGAGCTACCAACTATCTAGCAGTTCCACTCTTGAGAATGTATCTACGGAATACTACTAAGCCATAAAAACAAAGAAAATATTGTCATTTGTAGTAACATGGCTAGACCTAGAGAATATTATGTTTAGTGCAACAAATCAGAGAAAGACAAACAGTATATGATTTCACTTATACATGCAATCCAAAAAAAGAGGTACAAATGAATGTATATGCAAAGCAGAAACAGATTCACAGATATAGGAAACAAACTTCTGGTTACCAAAGGGAAGGGGAACAGAGAAGGGACAGATTAAGGGTATGAGATTATCAGATAAAAGCTACTTAATACAATATTGGTAAACAGGATATACTACATAGCATAGGGAAGTATATCCATTATCTTTGTAATAATCTACAATGGAATATAATCTGCAAAAATACTGAATCGCTATGCTATATACCTGAAATTAACACAGTATTATAAATCAACTATATATCACTAAAATATAAATAAATAAAGATTTTAAAAGAATTGAAAGAAAGGTCTAAAAAGATATTTACCCACTGAGATTCATAGCAGCAGTAACCACAACAGTCAAAATATAGAAGCAATGCAACTGTCCCTCAACAGATGAACATATGGACAGAATGCAGTATGGGTGTACAAGGGAGTATCACTCAGCCCTGAAAAAGAAGGAAATGGTGAGACAGGCCACCACATGGATGAAACTTGAAGACACTATGCTAAGTGAAATAAATCAGTCACAGAAATACAGATACCACGGGATTCCACCTAGATGAAGTGCCTGAGCAGGAAAAGTCACAGACAGGGCTGTCAGGGTGGGGGAGGGGAGACTTTTTGTTTAATAGGTAAAAGATTCCCATTCTGCAAGATGGGAAAACAGTTCTGAATACTGGTTCTACAACAGTGTGAATGTACTTCAGGCTACTGAACTGTACACTTAAAAATGGTTAACATGGCAAATTTTATGTTACATGTATTTTTCCAGAATTTTAAAAGTCTAAATCAGTTAAAAGAAAAACAAAAAATACTCATAATAAATTTTATGAGAAATTTCTATGAGGAACTACTGAACTTTTTATTGAATTACATATGAGAAAAAAATTACTGAATGAAAAAGATGAAGTGTTCCTTCATGAGATGGCTCAATATCATTAGGATGCCTTTATCTTTAGTTTATAAATATGATTTATTCCAATCAAATCTCAAGTATATATTTTTTGGCTGAATAAAACAGTTTGCTCATTCACTGAAAAGAATAAATACCTATCATAATAAATACGAGAAAAAACAGGACTACAAATTGGCTTGAATTACCCAATATGAAAACGCATTAGAAAGATGTAGTACTTGAAAGAACATGATAATAGCGCACGGAATGGCAGATGAATCATTAAAGTAAAAACAAAGCCTTGAAGCTAACATAAGAATTTATGATAAAGGTGAAAACAGAGTAAAAACAAATTATTCAGTAAGTTATGTTTAGACAATTGGTTAACCATTTGAGAGAGAAAACTAAAGTTAAGAGAGCTACCTTATACTGTATATTAGAACAAATTTCACATCAAAGAAATTTTTATGTGAAGAAAATGAACTAATAAAAACAGAAAAAATACAAATGGGCATTTTAAGGGATCTCATGGCAAGAAAGACCTTTCTGTGAATTTTCCAGGAAAAAAAAAAAAAAAGAAAAATGAAAGATAGAACAAGAAGCTTGAAAGCTGATTCCTCAGAGCTGGGGATGGGGGAGGGGCAGAAGGTCGGCGATTCCAACAGATCTTAAACAAAGATGCAGACCTAGGACTTGGGGCGGGGGGCTTCATACTCAACATACCAGTCGCTGAAAAGGCTACCCCTCTACAAAATAGAGAGGACTAAAAACCCCATCCAGTAGCTGAGGAGGAAAAAGCAACTACCTAGATTTCCAGGAGGAAAAAAGGCTGAAAGAAGATGAAATCCATGTCTACGTCACATGCAGGTACAGAATACAAATGAATAGCATCATCTTGGTCAAAGAGATTTCAAGCCAGTGAATTTTTTAAAAAAGAACATATATGGATCTCACACAAATTTTTTAAAATGCTCATTGGATATGAGCTTCCAAAAACATTACAAACCACAAGAGGAAACAATCCTCCATGAGCAAAATCACAAGCTCAAAAAAGGTGGCTATTCATCACCCCTTAAAACTTCAGACTACAGAAGTTCTTCCGCTAAAGAGAATAAAATACATATGTTTTAAATTATGGGCTTCCGTGGTGGCTCAGATGGTGAAGAATCTACCTGCAATGGAGGAGACCCATGTTCGATCCCTGGGTGGGGAAGATCCCCTGGAGAAGGAAATGGCGACCCACGCCAGTGTTCCTGCCTGGAGAGCCCCGCGGACAGAGGAGCCTGGGGGGCTACCGGCCACGGGGTCGCAAAGAGGAGGACACGACTGAGCCACCCACACTCCCTCCCTCCTGGGGCTCCAGCTCACCCATATTTTATGTTACCAAAAAGATTCAAAAAAGTATAAAAACCCTATAAAAACAAAAAGACAGTATAAAAACAGGATACATTTGAAAAAAAAGAAAACAAAAATTAAAGAAATAAAAAACATTGTCATCAGACTAAAACTTCAAAGAATAAACTAAGCAGCAGGTGAGTCCCAGATTAAAAAAAAAAAAAGAGTATTAAAGAACTGAAAATTGAGTTCTGACCCAGAATGAAGCATGGAGTTGTCAAGAAACAGGAAATAAAACAGTGGTTAAGAGTATGTGAAAGATGAAATGAGAATGTCCAACATACATTTAATTAAGACTTCCAGGAAAATAAACTAGGAGGTTGAGAAAAGGCAATATTTAAAGGGAAAATGGCTCAGAATTTTCCAGCATTTATTAATTCACATCAAAATTATAGGATCCAGAGGGAGGACCTTCCAACAGATCTTAAACAAAGATGCAGACCTAGGACTTGGGGCGGGGGGCTTCATACTCAACATACCAGTCGCTGAAAAGGCTACCCCTCTACAAAATAGAGAGGACTAAAAACCCCATCCAGTAGCTGAGGAGGAAAAAGCAACTACCTAGATTTCCAGGAGGAAAAAAGGCTGAAAGAAGATGAAATCCATGTCTACGTCACATGCAGGTACAGAATACAAATGAATAGCATCATCTTGGTCAAAGAGATTTCAAGCCAGTGAATTTTTTAAAAAAGAACATATATGGATCTCACACAAATTTTTTAAAATGCTCATTGGATATGAGCTTCCAAAAACATTACAAACCACAAGAGGAAACAATCCTCCATGAGCAAAATCACAAGCTCAAAAAAGGTGGCTATTCATCACCCCTTAAAACTTCAGACTACAGAAGTTCTTCCGCTAAAGAGAATAAAATACATATGTTTTAAATTATGGGCTTCCGTGGTGGCTCAGATGGTGAAGAATCTACCTGCAATGGAGGAGACCCATGTTCGATCCCTGGGTGGGGAAGATCCCCTGGAGAAGGAAATGGCGACCCACGCCAGTGTTCCTGCCTGGAGAGCCCCGCGGACAGAGGAGCCTGGGGGGCTACCGGCCACGGGGTCGCAAAGAGGAGGACACGACTGAGCCACCCACACTCCCTCCCTCCTGGGGCTCCAGCTCACCCATATTTTATGTTACCAAAAAGATTCAAAAAAGTATAAAAACCCTATAAAAACAAAAAGACAGTATAAAAACAGGATACATTTGAAAAAAAAGAAAACAAAAATTAAAGAAATAAAAAACATTGTCATCAGACTAAAACTTCAAAGAATAAACTAAGCAGCAGGTGAGTCCCAGATTAAAAAAAAAAAAAGAGTATTAAAGAACTGAAAATTGAGTTCTGACCCAGAATGAAGCATGGAGTTGTCAAGAAACAGGAAATAAAACAGTGGTTAAGAGTATGTGAAAGATGAAATGAGAATGTCCAACATACATTTAATTAAGACTTCCAGGAAAATAAACTAGGGAGGTTGAGAAAAGGCAATATTTAAAGGGAAAATGGCTCAGAATTTTCCAGCATTTATTAATTCACATCATATATATTCATGAAGCTCTTTCTTACCCTATGCCAGGAGCTCTTAGATATTAGGGAGAGCACAGTGAACAAAACACAAAAATTCTTGCTTTCATGGTACATGCTTTCAAGAGCAAAAGAGAAATCCTTTTTCTTAAATGCAACGCAGATTATTAAGCCTTTGCTGGGGCAACAAACAACCCCATCATCTCAGTGGTTTACAAGAACATGTATGTGTCACCAATGTTAGGAGGGCTGAGGATTGCCTGGGGCTGAGCTCCAGGCTGCGGGTTGCCTGTAGGCCTAATCCAATGTGCCTTTCACCCCAGGAGTGCCTACCTAAGACACCCACGTACAGTGGGGGAGGGCAAAAATGTACAAACACCAAGCTCATCACCCTGCTGTAGGTAAAGCTTCTGCTTACAAGTGGCATGCGTCACGTTCACTCCCTTCTACTGGTAAAAAAAAAAAAAAGTCACAGACCCAAATCTAACACTTGGATGTTCACTGCGCTAGAGACAGGCATGGCAATAGAGAGTGCTTATGATCCTCCCACAGGGGAGGAGATAAGCAAGCATGAGCGAAATCATTAAGCAGCCATACCGGCTCAGCAGTGGGGACTAGAAACGAGAAAACTAAAACAGGGAATGAAAACAGGAATGATTAGGGAGGGTGCAGTTTTCTAAACTCCGGGAGACAGAGGAGGACAGAGGAGCCTCCATGGGCTCACAAAGAATTGGACATGATTTAGCGACAGAAAAAACACCACCAAGAATTTTAAATCAATGTGTTATGGGAACTTTCCTAGTGGACCAGTGATTATGAATCCCCCTTGCAATTCAGGGGGCATGGGTTTGATCCTTGGTCAAGGAACTAAGATCCCGCATGACACACAGCAACCAAGCCCATGCAACAAGTGAAATTCTGTCTGCGCAGCACAATGAAAGATCCCATGGGACACAACTAAGACTTGTCAAGAAACAGGAAATAAAACAGTGGTTAAGAGTATGTGAAAGATGAAATGAGAATGTCCAACATACATTTAATTAAGACTTCCAGGAAAATAAACTAGGGAGGTTGAGAAAAGGCAATATTTAAAGGGAAAATGGCTCAGAATTTTCCAGCATTTATTAATTCACATCATATATATTCATGAAGCTCTTTCTTACCCTATGCCAGGAGCTCTTAGATATTAGGGAGAGCACAGTGAACAAAACACAAAAATTCTTGCTTTCATGGTACATGCTTTCAAGAGCAAAAGAGAAATCCTTTTTCTTAAATGCAACGCAGATTATTAAGCCTTTGCTGGGGCAACAAACAACCCCATCATCTCAGTGGTTTACAAGAACATGTATGTGTCACCAATGTTAGGAGGGCTGAGGATTGCCTGGGGCTGAGCTCCAGGCTGCGGGTTGCCTGTAGGCCTAATCCAATGTGCCTTTCACCCCAGGAGTGCCTACCTGAGACACCCACGACAGTGGGGGAGGGCAAAAATGTACAAACACCAAGCTCATCACCCTGCTGTAGGTAAAGCTTCTGCTTACAAGTGGCATGCGTCACGTTCACTCCCTTCTACTGGTAAAAAAAAAAAAAAGTCACAGACCCAAATCTAACACTTGGATGTTCACTGCGCTAGAGACAGGCATGGCAATAGAGAGTGCTTATGATCCTCCCACAGGGGAGGAGATAAGCAAGCATGAGCGAAATCATTAAGCAGCCATACCGGCTCAGCAGTGGGGACTAGAAACGAGAAAACTAAAACAGGGAATGAAAACAGGAATGATTAGGGAGGGTGCAGTTTTCTAAACTCCGGGAGACAGAGGAGGACAGAGGAGCCTCCATGGGCTCACAAAGAATTGGACATGATTTAGCGACAGAAAAAACACCACCAAGAATTTTAAATCAATGTGTTATGGGAACTTTCCTAGTGGACCAGTGATTATGAATCCCCCTTGCAATTCAGGGGGCATGGGTTTGATCCTTGGTCAAGGAACTAAGATCCCGCATGACACACAGCAACCAAGCCCATGCAACAAGTGAAATTCTGTCTGCGCAGCACAATGAAAGATCCCATGGGACACAACTAAGACTTGTCACAGCTAAATACATACATCAAGTGTGCCAGGGAGTAGACCATGCACATGTCCTGGGGGACTCACCTAGGCTGTCATACCCAGCAATGGCTGCCGTCTGTGAAGCAAGGAAAAGAACCAGGGAGGAAGACGTGGAAGGCAAAACTGACAGTGAGCTAGGACAATAATGAATAAGTGTTAGTGGTAAGAATTCTTGGAGCTTTCAAAAAACAAGGTGGAGGAAAACTAGTTAAGTCTCTAGACCACAGGAGAGGGAGAAACCATCAGAATGAGAGTGGTAGAAACTCTTGATTTTTTTTGGAAAGAGGCATAATAATAAACTTAAGGTTTTCTTCAGTTAAACATGCATGTTATAGAGTTAAGGATCTGTGCTGGTATCACTGAGTGTCTACATGGAGAAGAGTGAGTTTGGACCCCCAAAGTTAACTCCAAAACGGATGACAGGCACACACGTAAGGACTCTAACAGTGAAACGCAGAGAAAAACACACACACACAGAGAAATAAACTACGCTGAACTTGAGTAAAGTCTCCTTAGACACAATCCCCAGAATACAAGTGACACAAAAGTGTATGCCTGTGGTCATTATTTGTTTTCACGCCTTATTCCAAAGTCCACATTGTATTTGGCTGCACTGAGCAGCTTCAGCTATGTGCAACAAATTCTGTTTTTGTTTTTATTCTATTTACAAATATTTTCTAGCTTTCCTGTTATGGCTTCCTAGATACATCCATCATTTAAAATAGCCATTTCATTTTCAATACATCCATCATTTGAAATGGCCATTTCATTTTCAAATACATGTCTTTTTTTTTAAAGGATCTTTGATACTAATTTCTCACTTTAGTATTAATTTCTCATTTAAATGCCTTCTTCTCTGCAATCACACTGTCTTTTTTCAGTCTTCTAACTCGATGGAGGCTTTCAAAGGCTAAGTCAACGATCTCTCTTGGTAAATGTCACATAGCACTTGAAAAGACGTGGGTTATTCTCGAATATGTTTTGATACTGATTTCTTTTTTTTTTTTTTTTTTTAATTTTTTTTGGGGGGCGGGACAGGTTGAGGAAGGAGGGGGGCAGGCGGGCCCTTCTATTGGTCTTTCACTTATCTGTTTTCATCCATCTTTGTTCCTTGGCCCGTGTGGGCCTCCCATCGTGGTGGCCTCTGTTGTCGCAAAGCGCCGGCTCTGGGCACATGCACTCCAGAGCTCTGGCTCCGTAATTGGACACATCGGTCCAGCTGCTCCGCAGCACGTGGGATCTTCCCAGGCCAGGGATCGAACCAGCGCCCCTTGCACTGCAAGGCGGTGTCCTTACCCACTGGACCACCAGAGAAGCCCTTGATACTGATTTCTAACAATAATTTCACAGTGATAAGAGAACAGACTCCATGATTTCAATACCTTTTGCCCATTAAATTTTTATACCTTGCTTTATGTCCCTGAATATGTTCCAGTGTCTTCCTGTTTATAGTTGATAGGAACTTGAATAGAATTTGCATCCCATTGTTGTGTGAAAAACTGTATAAATATAAATTACGTTGAACTTGTTTACAGTGCTTTTCAGGTCTACCATATCCTCCTACTTCTTGTATATTCATTCTATTAATTTTTGAGCACTTGATATAGAAACTCCAACTAAAAATCCTAATTTATCTACTTAAAAAATACTTGTATAGTAGAACTATATGTAACCTTTTTCAGTATTTTCCAAGTTTTCTGTAAATGTATATCATATTTTCATAATTTAAAAAATAAAAGAGGAAGAGAAAAATGCAGTGACTAAAGAAAGTTAGTCCGATAAATCGGACTTCACCAAAATTAAAACTTTTGGTGCTACAAGTGATACTATCAAGAGAGTAAAAGACACTCCACAGAATGGGAAAAGTATCTGTAAATCATATATGTGATATGCAACTTGTATCCCAAATATATAAAGAACTCTTATAAGACAATAACAAAAAGATAAATAACCCATTCAATTTAACAACAGGCAAAGGATTGAATAGACAATTCTCCCAGAAAGATATAGAGAAGACTTAAAGGACATGAAAATGCTCATGCAAAGGCTAAGTCAACGATCTCTCTTGGTAAATGTCACATAGCACTTGAAAAGACGTGGGTTATTCTCGAATATGTTTTGATACTGATTTCTTTTTTTTTTTTTTTTTTTAATTTTTTTTGGGGGGCGGGACAGGTTGAGGAAGGAGGGGGGCAGGCGGGCCCTTCTATTGGTCTTTCACTTATCTGTTTTCATCCATCTTTTTTCCTTGGCGCGGGTGGGCCTCCCATCGTGGTGGCCTCTGTTGTCGCAAAGCGCCGGCTCTGGGCACATGCACTCCAGAGCTCTGGCTCCGTAATTGGACACATCGGTCCAGCTGCTCCGCAGCACGTGGGATCTTCCCAGGCCAGGGATCGAACCAGCGCCCCTTGCACTGCAAGGCGGTGTCCTTACCCACTGGACCACCAGAGAAGCCCTTGATACTGATTTCTAACAATAATTTCACAGTGATAAGAGAACAGACTCCATGATTTCAATACCTTTTGCCCATTAAATTTTTATACCTTGCTTTATGTCCCTGAATATGTTCCAGTGTCTTCCTGTTTATAGTTGATAGGAACTTGAATAGAATTTGCATCCCATTGTTGTGTGAAAAACTGTATAAATATAAATTACGTTGAACTTGTTTACAGTGCTTTTCAGGTCTACCATATCCTCCTACTTCTTGTATATTCATTCTATTAATTTTTGAGCACTTGATATAGAAACTCCAACTAAAAATCCTAATTTATCTACTTAAAAAATACTTGTATAGTAGAACTATATGTAACCTTTTTCAGTATTTTCCAAGTTTTCTGTAAATGTATATCATATTTTCATAATTTAAAAAATAAAAGAGGAAGAGAAAAATGCAGTGACTAAAGAAAGTTAGTCCGATAAATCGGACTTCACCAAAATTAAAACTTTTGGTGCTACAAGTGATACTATCAAGAGAGTAAAAGACACTCCACAGAATGGGAAAAGTATCTGTAAATCATATATGTGATATGCAACTTGTATCCCAAATATATAAAGAACTCTTATAAGACAATAACAAAAAGATAAATAACCCATTCAATTTAACAACAGGCAAAGGATTGAATAGACAATTCTCCCAGAAAGATATAGAGAAGACTTAAAAGGACATGAAAAATGCTCAACATTATTAGCCATTAGGGAAATGCATATGAAAACTACCATGGCATACCACTTCACATCCACTAAAATGGTTACATTCTTTAAAAAAAAAAAAAAAAGTCACCCCAAGTATTAGTGAGAAAGTGGAGAAATTGGACCCCTCATACACTGTCAGTAGGATGTACAAGGATGACAATTAAAAATCTATTCCAGGGCTTCCCTGGTGGTCCAGTCGGTAAGGACATCACCCTGCAGTGCAAGGGGCACCGGTTCAATCCCTGGCCTGGGAGGATCCCATGTGCCCGCAGAGCGGCTGGACTGATGTGTCCAACTACCGAGCCAGGGTGCTGGAGCTCATGCGCCCCAAGCCAGTGCTCTGCAGCGAAGGAGGCAGCTGCGATGGGAGGCCCACACGGGCCAAAGAACAAAGATGGATGAAAATGAATAAATGAAGGACCAATAGAAGTGGCCTCCCCCCAAAAAATATATATATGTCTACACAAAACTTGTACATGAAGGTTCACTGCACCATTATTTATAATCACCAGAAAGTAGAAACAATCCATATGTTCACCTGATAGATGGAAAAATAAACGCAGGTAATAATACAATGGATTATTACTTAGCCATAAAAAGGAATGAAGCACCAACATGGATGAACCTTAAAAACATTATTTTACAGCAGCTCCCCACTAGTTATCTATTTTACACGTTATATAAAGGTCAATGCTGCTCTCTCAGTTCGTCCTAGCCTCCCCTTCCCCCATTCTGCAGGGAGCTGAGTTTGGTGCTCTGTGAAGACCTAAAGAGGTGGAATGGGGGTGAGGTGGGAGGCTCAAGAGGGAGGAGATATATGTAGACATATAGTTGATTCACTTTGTTGAACAGCAGAAATTAACACAACATTGTAAAGCAGTTATACTCCAATAAAAAAATAAAATAAAAACCTACAAGTTTCTCTCTTAAAAAATTTATATACATAGAAAAAAAGGATTAAAAAAACCCCACTTCTAATTATACCATTCGTTATAATGCTAATACTTACTTTGGTTCAAACGAAAGCATTTTTAAATTTTTTTATTTCTATGTTCTTTAAAATATTAAGGCAGAGACTTTTCTTGAAAAAATTATTTTAAGTGGAAGAAGCCAGTTACGGAAGACCACATATGGTCCAACTCCATTTATAAGAGATATCAGAGTAGACATGTCCACAGAGACTGTAAACAGACTAGCGGTTGCCAAGGGAGGGAGGATGGCTGACCCTGTGACTGACAGACGAGACCGGATATCCTTCTGGCTCGACAAAAATGTGGCAAAGGCAGGCGGGGGTGACGGGCGCAGCACTATGCGACTGTATCGGTAACCACTGACTCACACATGTTAAATGGGCGAATTGTTTAGCTCACGAATCATCTCTCACTAAAGTTGTTAAAAACGTTATCAGGGTAACCCCTGAGAGACAGGTTACCTGATCATTTCTAAGGCTACGGGCCAAAGAACAAAGATGGATGAAAATGAATAAATGAAGGACCAATAGAAGTGGCCTCCCCCCAAAAAATATATATATGTCTACACAAAACTTGTACATGAAGGTTCACTGCACCATTATTTATAATCACCAGAAAGTAGAAACAATCCATATGTTCACCTGATAGATGGAAAAATGAACGCAGGTAATAATACTATGGATTATTACTTAGCCATAAAAAGGAATGAAGCACCAACATGGATGAACCTTAAAAACATTATTTTACAGCAGCTCCCCACTAGTTATCTATTTTACACGTTATATAAAGGTCAATGCTGCTCTCTCAGTTCGTCCTAGCCTCCCCTTCCCCCATTCTGCAGGGAGCTGAGTTTGGTGCTCTGTGAAGACCTAAAGAGGTGGAATGGGGGTGAGGTGGGAGGCTCAAGAGGGAGGAGATATATGTAGACATATAGTTGATTCACTTTGTTGAACAGCAGAAATTAACACAACATTGTAAAGCAGTTATACTCCAATAAAAAAATAAAATAAAAACCTACAAGTTTCTCTCTTAAAAAATTTATATACATAGAAAAAAAGGATTAAAAAAACCCCACTTCTAATTATACCATTCGTTATAATGCTAATACTTACTTTGGTTCAAACGAAAGCATTTTTAAATTTTTTTATTTCTATGTTCTTTAAAATATTAAGGCAGAGACTTTTCTTGAAAAAATTATTTTAAGTGGAAGAAGCCAGTTACGGAAGACCACATATGGTCCAACTCCATTTATAAGAGATATCAGAGTAGACATGTCCACAGAGACTGTAAACAGACTAGCGGTTGCCAAGGGAGGGAGGATGGCTGACCCTGTGACTGACAGACGAGACCGGATATCCTTCTGGCTCGACAAAAATGTGGCAAAGGCAGGCGGGGGTGACGGGCGCAGCACTATGCGACTGTATCGGTAACCACTGACTCACACATGTTAAATGGGCGAATTGTTTAGCTCACGAATCATCTCTCACTAAAGTTGTTAAAAACGTTATCAGGGTAACCCCTGAGAGACAGGTTACCTGATCATTTCTAAGCCTGCAGAGGAAAAGTGGGAGCTAAAAACAAAAAACAGAAAACTGTCCAAGGAGAGGAATGCTGGGAAGGAAGTGGATGAAAAGTGGAAAAGTAGAGGGCATAAACATTTTCTAAAGAAATTAGAATAACTACAGTCGATACGATGCCACAAATAGGTACTGTAAAGGCACAAACATTATCATATACTGCTGAAAACACTGAGTGGGTCAAAAAGTTCTTCTTTTTCCTTAAGATCTTATGGAAAAACTTGAACGAACTTCTTGGCCAACCCCGTGTCTGTGAAAAGTAAAACTACAAAAACACACTCAGAAAACACCGGGGGTGGGAAGGAGTTGACCAGGAGGCTTGAAGTGAACAGTGGGCTTCTGCTGTGTTTATCATTCTCTCTCTTCATGACATGACTAGAAATGCTGGGGCAAATTGCTACAATCTTTTAAATATGAGCAAATAAATTGTTTTCTGTATCTATTTTTAGCTGTGCTGGGTCTTTCTTCCTGTCTGGGCTTTCCTCTAGTTGTAGGGGGTGGGCTTCTCATGGCTGGGGCATTTCTTACTGTGGAACACCGGCTCAGGAGTTGCAGCACATGGGCTAGTTGCTCCCAGGCATGTGGGATCTTCCAGGACGAAGGACTGAACCCTGCACTGGCAGGCGGATCCTTTATCACTGAGTCACCAGGGCAGCCTACAATTACGTTTTTAAGTGTGTATATTTCACACCATTTTACCTTTAAAATCTGCCTTAATTAAAAGGTAATAAAAATGGAAGTGGTTAAGGAAAACGGTCCTCCTTCTCTGTTGATAAATGTGTAAATCTGTATAAATGTGAAGAGGGAATTTTGACACTATGGAGCAAAAGCTTTCAAACATTCACATTTTTTGGTGAATCAATAAGTCTAGGAAAATGCTCATGTGTGTACACAAATATTTAAGTACACTAATGTTGGTTATAGTTCCTTACTCGTTACTGTTTAGTCGCTAAGTCGTGCCCGACAATTTTGTGTCCCCATGGACTGTAGCCCACCAGGTTCCTCTGTCCATGGGATTCTCCAGGCAAGAATTCTGTAGTTCCTTATATATATGCACAAATATATGCATACAGAAAAATAAATATTCATGGTGAAGTAGGATGTCTACATAATCTTCAAAAACACTGTGCAGTTTATCTAAATAACTCACATTGGAGAAAGAGATGAACTTAGGCCCCTGAGAATCAGATGAAAGTTATGTGCCCTCTAAAGAAAGGCCAAATGCCCTTAATACAGAAAACAATTTGCAGACAATGCAAGTGGGTCCCGGAGTACTTCAAATATAGATGTCTTATTAGGGAAGAAAACTCTACAAACCATCTCCTAATTTTCCAAACCTCTTCGCCCAGGCAGCTTCTGCTGTGCCCTGACCTCTCCACCCTGCCCAGCCTCGGACAGGCATCCCTTTCTTAAGATGCTATGCAAATCTGTTGTGTTGTTGTTAAGTCACTTAGTTATATCTGACTCTCTTGCGAACCCACGTACTGTGGCCCACCAGGCTCCTCTTTCCATGGGATTTCCCAGAGAATACTGGAGTGGGTCGCCATTTCCTCCTCCAGGGGATCTTTTTGATTCAGGAATGAAACCCATGTCTCCTGCACTGGCAGGCGGGTTCTCTACCACTGAGCCACCAGGGAAGCCCATAGTAAAGCTGTATCAGCATATGGGGATTGTTTTCTCTCTTTCCCACCATCATCTGAGAACAGGGTGCACCATTCAACTGGCTTCACATCCCTAGCACAGCCCAAGGTCTGGTTCAGGCATAAATACACATTTGTTGACCAGATGACCATTCCGGCAAGGAGGTGGCATTGCCATATACTGTGTCTAAATAATGCCTCACAAAGAGAAACATCCTTCTTGCATATTTACTAATCCACAATCAGTGTCAGCAACTGATCAGGCTGTATATGCACCCTAGCCATAGCAGACTGTCTTTTGAAATGTGCTAGATCTGAAATGCAGCCTTATCCCAAAGAATGAGACGTACTATGCACTACGGGTTAAGGTGCAAATGTGGCGCATGAGTCCGCCTGTGTGCAGCCCTCACCAGCTTCCACAGAAACATGAAATTAGCGGCCGCTGGTGTTCATTCCTGAGGACAAGCTCTCCAATCTTTTCTGAAGTTATTTCCCTTCCTTTCCCTTCCCGTTATTCCCTATTTCCATCAAGCGGAGCCCTTGAATGCGTTTCCCCGCCAGCTATTCCAGCCCAGCTCCCCCTGGAGCTGGCGACACAGAACCTATTAATAAGCAAACACAACCAACTGGCTCATTTTCCTCATAGTTGAATTCCTCTGCCACCGATTTCTCAAACACTTCCCTTTAGGGTTTTCCTGCAGAGTCCCATTCATTTAGAGGAAATGTGGCAAATGGTGTAATGTTTCTTACTGCAAGTGAGCTGGGGTAAATGCTGATTACATGTGCAGAGTAAAATGCTTCTTGTCTCCTTGGCTTCTAAACCTATCTGGTAGCTCCGGCAAAACCTGAGCCTCGCTTCCTGCCTGGGTCTCTCATCACTGGCACATGGTCAGAAGAGTGGGCTATGAGGTAGAAAGTTTATTCCTAGCATGGTGGTGGTAATGGTTTAGTCCCTAAGTTGGTCCTACTCTTTGTGACCCCCATGGACTGTAGCCCACCAGGCTCCTCTGTCCATGGGATTCTCCAGGCAAGAATGCTGGAGTGGGGGCTTCCCTGGTGGTCCAGTGGGTAAGGACACCGCCTTGCAGTGCAAGGGGCGCCGGTTCGATCCCTGGCCTGGGAAGATCCCATGTGCCACGGAGCGGCTGGACCGATGTGTCCAATCACTGAGCCGGAGCTCTGGAGCACATGCACCCGGAGCCGGTGCTCTGCGATGAGAGGCCACTGCGATGGGAGGCCCACACAGGCCAAAGAACAAAGATAAATAAATGAAAGATCAATAGAAGTGGCCAAAAAAAAAAGAATATTGGAGTGGGCTTCCATATACTTCTCCAGGGGATCTTCTCATCCAGGGGATCAAACCTGCATGTCCTGCATTGGCAGATGGATTCTTTACTGCTGAGCCACCTGGGAGGCCCATTCTTAGCATACTTAGCCTTCAGTGTGTACATCAGTTAAGTAACTCTACCAATCTCTGCCTTGGTGCCTCCAACTCTAAAATGATGAAAAGTATCTGGCTTTTACATATACATTTTAAAGACTTTTTTTTGAGGTGGACTATTTTTAGAGCCTTTTTGAATCTATGTTACAATAGTGCTTCTGTTCTATGTTTTGGATTTTCGGCCACAGGGTATGTGCCATCTTAGCTCCCTGACCAGGGATCCACCTCTCACCTCCCTGGTTGGAAGATGAAGTCTCAGCTTCCAAGGAAATTCCAGCTCTTCACGTATTTGATCAAATGGAACTCAACAGTACGCTGTTTCCCACCTACTCTTGGTTGTCAAATGCTTGAGCCGGCAGAAAAAGCATGGAAGAGCCCCTGTCATTTCAGACTGATTCCAAAGAGAGGCCAGGAAACAAGGTCAGTAGAAAACTTGGTTCTGCAGGAAATGGCAGAGGTGGAGAAGTATTAAGTCTTTGGTTCTGCCATCCCCATGCAGGGGAAAAAAAGGGAAGAGGCTGATTACCCAGGGAAGTGTAAGTCCACCCCATCCTGTCTCCCATTAATAAAAATGTAAAATGCCAAAGGGACTCCACTTTTACACTGACTCCTCTAAAATACCCCAGAGAATAGAGCTTTAGAGACCTTCCCCCACTGTAACTGAGTGGTAGTATTTAGAGCAAAGGGCCTCCCAGGTGGTGCGAGTGGTAAAGAACCTGCCTGCCAGGGCAGGAGATGTAAAAGATGTGGGTTCAATCCCTGGATTGGGAAGATCCCCTGGAGGAGGGCATGGCAACCCACTGCAGTATTCCTGCCTGGGTAATTCCATGGACAGAGAAGCCTGGTAGGCTACAGTCCATAGGGTAGGGTCTCAGAGAGATGAACAGAATGGAAGTGACTAAGGGCAGGCGTGTGTACACAAATACACACAATTTGGACTAAAATAAAATTGGGAAAGGAGCCCCTTCCTAAGCCCCTCATTTTTCGATAAGAGAAATGGGAGAGCCCTGGGACAAAATTACTTTTGATTTCTTGACAGACATAAGAACAGAACGTTAGAGCAACCAAGTCAATTCCTTTCATTGTATAGAAGGGCACTTTGAAGCCCAGACAGTCGGAATGACTTACCCAGGGTCGCACAGCTGGCCGGTGGCAAGTCAGAAGTGAGGCCACAGGTCTCCTGTTTCGAGGCTGCTTCCACTGAAGGAATTACATACTGAATTTTTGAGGTGGACTATTTTTAGAGCCTTTTTGAATCTATGTTACAATAGTGCTTCTGTTCTATGTTTTGGATTTTCGGCCACAGGGTATGTGCCATCTTAGCTCCTGACCAGGGATCCACCTCTCACCTCCCTGGTTGGAAGATGAAGTCTCAGCTTCCAAGGAAATTCCAGCTCTTCACGTATTTGATCAAATGGAACTCAACAGTACGCTGTTTCCCACCTACTCTTGGTTGTCAAATGCTTGAGCCGGCAGAAAAAGCATGGAAGAGCCCCTGTCATTTCAGACTGATTCCAAAGAGAGGCCAGGAAACAAGGTCAGTAGAAAACTTGGTTCTGCAGGAAATGGCAGAGGTGGAGAAGTATTAAGTCTTTGGTTCTGCCATCCCCATGCAGGGGAAAAAAAGGGAAGAGGCTGATTACCCAGGGAAGTGTAAGTCCACCCCATCCTGTCTCCCATTAATAAAAATGTAAAATGCCAAAGGGACTCCACTTTTACACTGACTCCTCTAAAATACCCCAGAGAATAGAGCTTTAGAGACCTTCCCCCACTGTAACTGAGTGGTAGTATTTAGAGCAAAGGGCCTCCCAGGTGGTGCGAGTGGTAAAGAACCTGCCTGCCAGGGCAGGAGATGTAAAAGATGTGGGTTCAATCCCTGGATTGGGAAGATCCCCTGGAGGAGGGCATGGCAACCCACTGCAGTATTCCTGCCTGGGTAATTCCATGGACAGAGAAGCCTGGTAGGCTACAGTCCATAGGGTAGGGTCTCAGAGAGATGAACAGAATGGAAGTGACTAAGGGCAGGCGTGTGTACACAAATACACACAATTTGGACTAAAATAAAATTGGGAAAGGAGCCCCTTCCTAAGCCCCTCATTTTTCGATAAGAGAAATGGGAGAGCCCTGGGACAAAATTACTTTTGATTTCTTGACAGACATAAGAACAGAACGTTAGAGCAACCAAGTCAATTCCTTTCATTGTATAGAAGGGCACTTTGAAGCCCAGACAGTCGGAATGACTTACCCAGGGTCGCACAGCTGGCCGGTGGCAAGTCAGAAGTGAGGCCACAGGTCTCCTGTTTCGAGGCTGCTTCCACTGAAGGAATTCTCAGCATCTGGAAACATAGGTATAGCTGAGTCACTTCACTGTAAACCTGAAACTAACACAACATTGTTGATCAACTCTACTCCATAGAAAATAAAAACTTTCAAAAAGAAATACAATCTGAATATTAAAACAATCAGATAGGGCTTCCCTGGTGGTCCAGTGGGGTAGGACACTGCCTTGCAGTGCAAGGCGCACCAGTTCAATCCCTGGCCTGGGAAGATCCCACGTGCCGCAGAGCTATTGGACCGATGTGTCCAACCACCTAGCCGGAGCTCTGGAGTACATACGCCCAGAGCCAGTGCTCTGCGGCAAAGGAGGCCACTGCAGTGGGAGACCCACACGGGCCAAAGAACAAAGATGGAAATAAATGAAAGACCAATAGAAGTGGCAAAAAAAAAAAAAAAAATCAGATAAGGGACTTCCCTGGTGGTCCAGTGGTTAAGGATTTCCCTCCTAAGGAGACACAGGTTTGATTCCTAATCTGGGAAGATCCCACATGCCTTGAAGCAGCTAAATCTGTGAATCACAACTACTAAGCCTGTGTTCCATAGCCCAGGAGCCAGAAGTACTGAGCTCACTCCCTCCAACACTGAAGCCCGCGTGCCCTAGAGCCTGTGCTCCACAACAAGGGAAGCCACCACAAGGAGAACCCCGAACACAACTACAGAGAATCTCCCACTCACTGCAACTAGAAAAAAGCCTGAGTAATACCAAAGACCCAGCACAGCCCCGAATAAATACATACATATATAAATGACTAATGCTGCTATGAAAGTTGCCGTACAGAAAGACAAAGAAGCTTTAGTACCCTACCTTTTGGTGTCCTGATTAAATGCCAAGTGGGAAATCGTTGGGAGGTTTCGATAAGAGAAATGGGAGAGCCCTGGGACAAAATTACTTTTGATTTCTTGACAGACATAAGAACAGAACGTTAGAGCAACCAAGTCAATTCCTTTCATTGTATAGAAGGGCACTTTGAAGCCCAGACAGTCGGAATGACTTACCCAGGGTCGCACAGCTGGCCGGTGGCAAGTCAGAAGTGAGGCCACAGGTCTCCTGTTTCGAGGCTGCTTCCACTGAAGGAATTCTCAGCATCTGGAAACATAGGTATAGCTGAGTCACTTCACTGTAAACCTGAAACTAACACAACATTGTTGATCAACTCTACTCCATAGAAAATAAAAAACTTTCAAAAAGAAATACAATCTGAATATTAAAACAATCAGATAGGGCTTCCCTGGTGGTCCAGTGGGGTAGGACACTGCCTTGCAGTGCAAGGCGCACCAGTTCAATCCCTGGCCTGGGAAGATCCCACGTGCCGCAGAGCTATTGGACCGATGTGTCCAACCACCTAGCCGGAGCTCTGGAGTACATACGCCCAGAGCCAGTGCTCTGCGGCAAAGGAGGCCACTGCAGTGGGAGACCCACACGGGCCAAAGAACAAAGATGGAAATAAATGAAAGACCAATAGAAGTGGCAAAAAAAAAAAAAAAAATCAGATAAGGGACTTCCCTGGTGGTCCAGTGGTTAAGGATTTCCCTCCTAAGGAGACACAGGTTTGATTCCTAATCTGGGAAGATCCCACATGCCTTGAAGCAGCTAAATCTGTGAATCACAACTACTAAGCCTGTGTTCCATAGCCCAGGAGCCAGAAGTACTGAGCTCACTCCCTCCAACACTGAAGCCCGCGTGCCCTAGAGCCTGTGCTCCACAACAAGGGAAGCCACCACAAGGAGAACCCCGAACACAACTACAGAGAATCTCCCACTCACTGCAACTAGAAAAAAGCCTGAGTAATACCAAAGACCCAGCACAGCCCCGAATAAATACATACATATATAAATGACTAATGCTGCTATGAAAGTTGCCGTACAGAAAGACAAAGAAGCTTTAGTACCCTACCTTTTGGTGTCCTGATTAAATGCCAGTGGGAACGTGGAGGTTTCCCCACCACAGCAATCAATTCTTAGATCTCTGCAGGGTATCTGAGAACTCAACTCAGTTCTGACAAAGTCCACGTAAAGACAGCATCAGATTCCACAGAAGAAGGACTCAGTCTTCCAAGGCTGCCCCACACACTTCAGAAGCCAGGCGCAAGCCCAAGTCCTCTCTGTGCTTCGGACAAGCTGGCTACAGACGACCTGCTGCCTGAATTCCAGGCACCAGTCACAGACCCAGGTAGTCACCCACACCTGTGACTGACTGGCTCTAAATCAGAGGCTCCCACGGCCTCCTCCTCGGGTTTGATTAATTTGCTAGTGCAGCTCACAGAACTCAGGAAACCCACTACCTCGTCAGATCACTGGATTATTATAAAGGGATATAATTCAGGAACAGCCAGATGGAAGAGATGCCCAGGGGAAGACATGGGAGAAAGGAACAGAGCTTCCTGAATGTGCCCAAATCCCCATGCGCTCACCAAACTGAATGTTCTCCAAAACCCGTCTTTTGGGGTCTTTATAGAGGCTTTACTGGGGCTTCCCTGATGGCTCAGTGGTAAAGAATTGCCTGCCAAAGCAGGAGACACAGGTTTGATCCCTGGGTCAGAAAGATCCCCTGGAGATGGGAATGGCAATTCACTCCAGTGTTCTTGCCAGAGAATTCCATGGACAGAGGAGCTGGCGGGCTACAGTCCATGGGGTTGAAAAGAGTCAGACACGAGTGAGCGACTGAACAACAATGACTTATCTGACAGGACTTACTATTGTCACTGTCCATGTCTTGTAGCTTTTGTCCCTCCTTTCCTCTCTTCCTAGTTCCTTTGGGTTTCATTATTTTGTGGGAGGGGGTACCATAATCCTCATTTCCTTTTGAAAAGAGTAGATCAACAACCCGCGTGCCCAAACCCCAACGGGAAGCCACCAAGAAACACAACTACAGAGAATCTCCCACTCACTGCAACTAGAAAAAAGCCTGAGTAATACCAAAGACCCAGCACAGCCCCGAATAAATACATACATATATAAATGACTAATGCTGCTATGAAAGTTGCCGTACAGAAAGACAAAGAAGCTTTAGTACCCTACCTTTTGGTGTCCTGATTAAATGCCAGTGGGAACGTGGAGGTTTCCCCACCACAGCAATCAATTCTTAGATCTCTGCAGGGTATCTGAGAACTCAACTCAGTTCTGACAAAGTCCACGTAAAGACAGCATCAGATTCCACAGAAGAAGGACTCAGTCTTCCAAGGCTGCCCCACACACTTCAGAAGCCAGGCGCAAGCCCAAGTCCTCTCTGTGCTTCGGACAAGCTGGCTACAGACGACCTGCTGCCTGAATTCCAGGCACCAGTCACAGACCCAGGTAGTCACCCACACCTGTGACTGACTGGCTCTAAATCAGAGGCTCCCACGGCCTCCTCCTCGGGTTTGATTAATTTGCTAGTGCAGCTCACAGAACTCAGGAAACCCACTACCTCGTCAGATCACTGGATTATTATAAAGGGATATAATTCAGGAACAGCCAGATGGAAGAGATGCCCAGGGGAAGACATGGGAGAAAGGAACAGAGCTTCCTGAATGTGCCCAAATCCCCATGCGCTCACCAAACTGAATGTTCTCCAAAACCCGTCTTTTGGGGTCTTTATAGAGGCTTTACTGGGGCTTCCCTGATGGCTCAGTGGTAAAGAATTGCCTGCCAAAGCAGGAGACACAGGTTTGATCCCTGGGTCAGAAAGATCCCCTGGAGAAGGGAATGGCAATTCACTCCAGTATTCTTGCCAGAGAATTCCATGGACAGAGGAGCTGGCGGGCTACAGTCCATGGGGTTGAAAAGAGTCAGACACGAGTGAGCGACTGAACAACAATGACTTATCTGACAGGACTTACTATTGTCACTGTCCATGTCTTGTAGCTTTTGTCCCTCCTTTCCTCTCTTCCTAGTTCCTTTGGGTTTCATTATTTTGTGGGAGGGGGTACCATAATCCTCATTTCCTTTTGTGTATATTCTACAGAATTTTTTTTGTAGATACCATTTCAATTTCATAAAATATCCTAAAGTTATAATATTCTATTTTAATCTGATCACAACTTAATTTTAATAGCATACAAAAACTATTCTTATAAGCTCCTTCCTTCACGTTATATTGCTGATGTCACACAGTACACCTTTATATATTGTTGAGGAGGACGGAATCACGCATGCAGTCTTTAAATTCCTATTGAGGTTCATAAGAATGGAACACGGCTTCACAAGAGATAACGAGTCAACATGGTCTGTGCTGAGCCTGCCCTTTGGTGTGGGTCGTGGCGTGGGCCTCCTTGGATCAGGCCTGGTTGGAGACGCTGAGCATCTCCCACAATGCATGCATTGCCCTGCTTGGTAAGTCCCATAAGTTGCTTAGGTTTCTCTTCACTTTTCTTCATTCTCTTTTTCTTTTTGCTCCTCTGACTCAACGACTTCATATGACTTGTCTTCAATTTCTTTCTTCTGCCTCATCAAGGCAGTTGTTGACTCTCTCTAGAAAACTCTTTCAGTTGTTATTTTGTAGCTCCAGAATCTGTTTCGTTTTTCAGATTTTTTTTGTTTTTTGCTTTTAATTTATTTTTAATTGGAGGATAACTGTTTTACAGTACTGTGTTGGTTTTTGCCATGCATCAGTAGGAATCACCCATCTTTTTTAGATTTTTTTTTAATGTGGGCCATTTTAAAAGTCGTTATTGAATCTGCTAAAGTATTGCTTCTGAGTTATGTTTGGGCACTTGGTCTTGAGGCATGTGGGATCCTAGCCCTCAGACCAGGAACTGAACGTGCACCCGCTACATTTAAAGGCAAAGTCTCAACCACTGGACTGCCAGGGAAGTAAGTCCTTGCTTAGTTCTTTTTGTTGGTATTCTCATTTTGTTTGCATACTGTTTACCTGACTTTGTTTCATTGTCTCTGTTCTCTTTTGGCTCATTGAGCATCTTTAGCACAGTTATTTTAAATTCTTTGTCAGGCAGTTCATAGATCTGTTTCTTTAGGGTCAGTTTCTGGAGTTCTGTTTTGTTTCTCCAATTTGATCACATTTCCTTTTATCTTTGTATGCCTTGTGGAGTTTTTCGTTGAGACTTGCGCATTTGAGGAAGAGGCATGAATGAGTTTACAAATGCTTTTAAACTTCATGGACTGGCTTCATGCAGAAGACATCCATCAATCAGCCCAGCTAGAGATTCTAGCGAAGCTCAAACCTTTTCCGGTGGCGGGGAGCAGGTGGGGGTGGGGGTGGGGGGGTTGTTTCTTCTCTGAGCATGCGCAGTGTCCTCTCTCCCTAGCCAGCCTGTTCCTGGGTATTCTCCGACGCCTATAATCTCTTGCTCCCCCTGGCAGCTGCCTGTGGAACTGCAGCTCTAATGTGTTGCTGTGATTGTCATGTGTTCAGCAGCATCCGAATGAGGATGCTGGTCCCTTCAGCAATTCAGACTCGGTAGTAACAGACATCAGTCCCTCAGACAGCCCCCAGAGCCAAAATGCTGGCTGCATGTTCCCCTCCTTTGTTTCTGTCCTAAGGAATGGTTCTCAGTGCATGAGACACCACACCAGGCCAGACAGAGGGAGTGGCGTGACTGGGTTTTTGTAAAATGCAATGAACTTTCCTAACTCTTCTGCTGGGATCCACTCTTGGTTTTCCGTGGTCGAGGTGCTGAAACGTCTCAGCTAGCCTCCAGAGTCCCTGCAAAGGTACTCTAGCCTGGATACTATCGTTAACCTGCGTCGCTGTGAGAGAAAGGGGGCTTGAGGCATGCTTGTCAGCCATCTGGCCAATATGACTCTAAATGTATTATTTTTATAGGAATAATAAACTGTATGTTTGAGAGAAGCCTTTCCCCATTAAATGGACCTCTCCACTTTTACATGCACTGGACTTTGATCTTCCCCAAAACATTTACCACATTTTACCTTATAATTATCTTTGATTCAACATATGTGGAATCTCTCCTCTAGGCTAAAGGGTATTCTGAATTCTGTGTGTGTGTGTGTGTGTGTGTGTGTGTGTGTGCGCGTGTTGTAGGCATGTTTTAACTGAGAGGGAAAAAAGAAATTAATAAAGTATAAGGTCTTCAAGTAACAAGAACCAAGGAAGATAATGGATTAGGGAAAAGTGTGTGCTCCAGGCACAGAAAAATGATAAAAGAATAAAGGAGCAGGTGATCAAAACTGAGTTAAGTTAGGAACTTCCCTGGTGGTCCAGTAGTTAAGACTTCACCTTCCAATGCAAGGCTCCCGTGAGAGTTCGATCCCCGGTTGGGGAATTAAGATCACACATGCCACAGGTGTAGCCAAAATTTTAAAAATAAACAAACAGCATTGTAAATCAACTATACTTTAATAAAAAAAAATTTTTATAAAAAGCATGGGTAGGCTTTCCTGGTGGTCCAGGGGTAAGGACACTGCCTCGCAGTGCAAGGGGCGCCAGTTCGATCCCTGGCCTGGGAAGATCCCACGTGCCGCGGAGCGGCTGGACTGATGTATCCAACTACCGAGCCGGAGCTGTGGAGCACATGCGCCCAGAGCCGATGCTCTGTGACAACAGAGGCCACTGTGATGGGAGGCCCACATGGGCCAAAGAACAAAGATGGATGAAAATAGATAAATGAAAGGCCAATAGAAGTAGCCGGCCCACCCCTTTCCCTCCCCAACCTGCCCCCACCAAAAAAATTCAAAAAAAAAAAAAAAAAGGCATGGGTAAGCCAGAGGGACCTAGGTACAGTGATTGAAGACCTAGAGAAACCTGGCAGAGACCCATAAAGGAGGAGGAAAAGAACACCATTTTAATTTGCAACTAACAGAAGCCCATGAGTATCGGAATGCTCATAAATGCCCTCTGAACAAGAAAAACTGTGAAACGTCTCAGCTAGCCTCCAGAGTCCCTGCAAAGGTACTCTAGCCTGGATACTATCGTTAACCTGCGTCGCTGTGAGAGAAAGGGGGCTTGAGGCATGCTTGTCAGCCATCTGGCCAATATGACTCTAAATGTATTATTTTTATAGGAATAATAAACTGTATGTTTGAGAGAAGCCTTTCCCCATTAAATGGACCTCTCCACTTTTACATGCACTGGACTTTGATCTTCCCCAAAACATTTACCACATTTTACCTTATAATTATCTTTGATTCAACATATGTGGAATCTCTCCTCTAGGCTAAAGGGTATTCTGAATTCTGTGTGTGTGTGTGTGTGTGTGTGTGTGTGTGTGTGCGCGTGTTGTAGGCATGTTTTAACTGAGAGGGAAAAAAGAAATTAATAAAGTATAAGGTCTTCAAGTAACAAGAACCAAGGAAGATAATGGATTAGGGAAAAGTGTGTGCTCCAGGCACAGAAAAATGATAAAAGAATAAAGGAGCAGGTGATCAAAACTGAGTTAAGTTAGGAACTTCCCTGGTGGTCCAGTAGTTAAGACTTCACCTTCCAATGCAAGGCTCCCGTGAGAGTTCGATCCCCGGTTGGGGAATTAAGATCACACATGCCACAGGTGTAGCCAAAATTTTAAAAATAAACAAACAGCATTGTAAATCAACTATACTTTAATAAAAAAAAATTTTTATAAAAAGCATGGGTAGGCTTTCCTGGTGGTCCAGGGGTAAGGACACTGCCTCGCAGTGCAAGGGGCGCCAGTTCGATCCCTGGCCTGGGAAGATCCCACGTGCCGCGGAGCGGCTGGACTGATGTATCCAACTACCGAGCCGGAGCTGTGGAGCACATGCGCCCAGAGCCGATGCTCTGTGACAACAGAGGCCACTGTGATGGGAGGCCCACATGGGCCAAAGAACAAAGATGGATGAAAATAGATAAATGAAAGGCCAATAGAAGTAGCCGGCCCACCCCTTTCCCTCCCCAACCTGCCCCCACCAAAAAAATTCAAAAAAAAAAAAAAAAAAGGCATGGGTAAGCCAGAGGGACCTAGGTACAGTGATTGAAGACCTAGAGAAACCTGGCAGAGACCCATAAAGGAGGAGGAAAAGAACACCATTTTAATTTGCAACTAACAGAAGCCCATGAGTATCGGAATGCTCATAAATGCCCTCTACACGTTTTTATTTTAATTGACATAGAAATACGAGGCCTAAAATTCCAGAATGCCTTAAAACTCAAGTTGATAGCATGCAAATGGTTTGCTTTAAAATTTTTTTTCTCACACTGGATATATTAAAACATGCTGACATAAAAAAATAAACATATTGGATTTGTGCAGATTTGCATCATCCACTGCATGCTGACCACCGGTCCGCTGAACGGGAGCCCTGTTTTAGTTCCTGTTTCCTGGTATTGATACCTGGGACTCATTTAGCACAAGGAAGGAAGGACAGCAAGGAGAAAATACCCAGTGTGACCCCTGCTTGGCTGCCAGACCTCAGTGGAGGGCTGGTATCCTGGATGTGGGCTGACTGAGTACCTGATCCAGGGGAGCTAGAGGAGAAACAGAGTCATTCTTTTACTTGTCAAAGACCTAGAGATGAATAAACAACAGCTATGAAACATCACTGCTGTTCAAGACGCACATATAACACACGCTTACACTAGCTCCATCAAAGTCCTCATTAACTCACATTGAACAAAGTTAACTGACAGGCCCACTTTCTGAATATCCAATGTATTACTGAGGTTCCGACGTTGCTTTGTTGTTTAATCGCTAAGTTGTGTCCGACTCTTGCAACCCCGCAGACTGCAGCCCACCAGGCTCCTCTGTCCGTGGGATTCTCCGGGCAAGAACATTGGAGTGGGTTGCAATGCCCTCCTCCAGGGGATCTTCACGACCCAGGGACTGAACTCACATCTCCTGCATAGCAGGTGGCACTGAGACACCTGGGAAGCTCTCCACAGCTGACTTCTAAATAGATAAGAGAGGAGACTGTGTTGGGGGTGTGATTTCGGTGGTAGTATTAATTTGGTGTGTTTTAGGGCTTCCCTGGTAGTCCAGTGGGTAAAGAGTCCGCCTTGCAGTGCAAGGGGCACTGGTTCGATCCCTGGCCTGGGAAGATCTCACATGCTGTGGAGTGGCTGGACCAGTGCATCCAATTGCAAGCCAGCCCTCTGGAGCGCATGCGCCCAGAGCCTGTGCTCTGCAGCGAGAGAGGCCACTGCAATGGGAGGCCCACATAGGTCAAAGAATAATGATGGATGAAAATAAATAAAAAACCAATAAAAGAGGCCAAAATTTAAAAAAAAAAAATGGTGTGTTTTAGCAGGGACACATTTCTACATCGATGGCCAGCCCTACTCAGAGGAAAAGAGATCACAGCACCACTGTTAAAAGGCCCGTGTCATTAGCCTAACGTACTGAAAGGGGTGATGCTCCATACCCGACAAATCACAACACTCCCATCAACGCTGACGACGCGGACAGAGAACAAAGAGCAGGGTGGGACCCCAACGATACAGCTTTATGACAACAGCACTTCTAAGCGTCTCAATGGGTGCTGCTGTGTTAAATCCAGCTAACATTTGGCCTCTCTTATTATAACTGAAATGTTATCTATAGCTACTCTCTCTCCTGTATTTCAAAATGTTGTTCGTAAAACAAGATAGGAATACATCTGAGACTGTTTCCTATCTAACAGAGGGGAAGTTCAAATGTGAGAGTCTTCATAATAAAGCCCCTACCAGATATAATAAATGGAGCTGTCAGCCCAGTTCTCACTTGAGACACCAACTGTAGCTAATATTACTCGATATGCAGATGTTTTCTGTCTCCTTTTCTTGGACAAAAAAAAAAAGAGCATTTAAATGGAATAATGATAAATTGGTATTAATAGGAAGAGGCTCTGCGAGAATGTCGCAGAGGGCAGCGGAGGTCAAGAGTCAGAGACACGCGTGAGTGATGGCAGCCTCGCCGCAGCGCGGAAAGGTCTCAGGAATTTATTAGCTGGACTGCTCGCTCCATCCTGAGACCACACAACACTATTTTGAAAAGAGAAAATCAAAACCTGAACTCTATTAAAGCTTCCGTTAGTGAGAGACCAGGTCCCCACGGGACACGCCACCTGGGGCTGCACACAGTAGGTGTTTAGAAGCGAGGGGCTTCCCGAAGAAGAAAAGTGTGAACCCCATTCTGGCAGAGGAGTGAAAAACAGAAAAGCACATCCTGACGACTCTTTGGCCAGACGGCAGGGCAAGGGGCACTGGTTCGATCCCTGGCCTGGGAAGATCTCACATGCTGTGGAGTGGCTGGACCAGTGCATCCAAGTGCAAGCCAGCACTCTGGAGTGCATGTGCCCAGAGCCAGTGCTCTACAATGACAGGCCACTGCAATGGGAGGCCCACATAGGTCAAAGAATAATGATGGATGAAAATAAATAAAAAACCAATAAAAGAGGCCAAAATTTAAAAAAAAAATGGTGTGTTTTAGCAGGGACACATTTCTACATCGATGGCCAGCCCTACTCAGAGGAAAAGAGATCACAGCACCACTGTTAAAAGGCCCGTGTCATTAGCCTAACGTACTGAAAGGGGTGATGCTCCATACCCGACAAATCACAACACTCCCATCAACGCTGACGACGCGGACAGAGAACAAAGAGCAGGGTGGGACCCCAACGATACAGCTTTATGACAACAGCACTTCTAAGCGTCTCAATGGGTGCTGCTGTGTTAAATCCAGCTAACATTTGGCCTCTCTTATTATAACTGAAATGTTATCTATAGCTACTCTCTCTCCTGTATTTCAAAATGTTGTTCGTAAAACAAGATAGGAATACATCTGAGACTGTTTCCTATCTAACAGAGGGGAAGTTCAAATGTGAGAGTCTTCATAATAAAGCCCCTACCAGATATAATAAATGGAGCTGTCAGCCCAGTTCTCACTTGAGACACCAACTGTAGCTAATATTACTCGATATGCAGATGTTTTCTGTCTCCTTTTCTTGGACAAAAAAAAAAAGAGCATTTAAATGGAATAATGATAAATTGGTATTAATAGGAAGAGGCTCTGCGAGAATGTCGCAGAGGGCAGCGGAGGTCAAGAGTCAGAGACACGCGTGAGTGATGGCAGCCTCGCCGCAGCGCGGAAAGGTCTCAGGAATTTATTAGCTGGACTGCTCGCTCCATCCTGAGACCACACAACACTATTTTGAAAAGAGAAAATCAAAACCTGAACTCTATTAAAGCTTCCGTTAGTGAGAGACCAGGTCCCCACGGGACACGCCACCTGGGGCTGCACACAGTAGGTGTTTAGAAGCGAGGGGCTTCCCGAAGAAGAAAAGTGTGAACCCCATTCTGGCAGAGGAGTGAAAAACAGAAAAGCACATCCTGACGACTCTTTGGCCAGACGGCAGGGCTGACTCTCCCGCCCCTGGACGGCCGCCTCCTGGACATCACGCCACAGCACCGCCGCCGGCAAACGGGCACCTTCACATTTGTTTCCACTTAGCGGCCCCCGCCCCCACGAGCACACAGGTACCCAACACGGTGGAGGCATGTGGGAAAACTTCCCTCCGCTTCTCTTCACGAAAGAAAGAAAGCAAAACTAATGAAGGGGGCAAAGGGCAAAGGTTCTAATGGGGCATCTCCCTAAATGATGGGGCATCATTCCTGGGAACACCTGGGGACTCTTCACAGACGTCTCCTAGCGGTCATCAAATGCTCTCTGAAGTCCTTAGGACCCAGAGTCTGTAAACCTGGACCACGGTTGTTTATTAGGCTTCTGAGAGTTGACTTCGGACAAGTTGACTCCATGGGGGCGGGGGCTGAATTCACCTGAAAACACAGTGCTGTAACACCAGTGTGTGTGCTCAGTCTCTTCAGCCGTGTCTGACTCTTTCAGACCCCATGGGCTGCAGCCCCCAGGCTCCTCTGTCTATGGGATTCTCCAGGCAAGAATACTGGAGTGGTCACCATGCCCTCCAGGGGATCTTCCCCACCCAGGGATCAAACCCACATCTCTTCTGTCTCCTACACGGGCAGGTGGGTTCTTTACCACTAGCGTCACCAGGGGGAGGCCCAGTCTACATGTGACTAAACTGAGCAGAGGTGAGGCATTCATTCACTCACAAATCCTTTTAGTAACAGAAACCAGAAATTAGCTACAGAACACGAACCAAATATCTACCCATAAGGATTCTCTAAATGGCTACGCACACCCAACTTTCAGCCTTCCCCAGAGGGACTTCCCTGGTGGTCCAGGGGTTAAGAATTCACCTGCCACTGCAAGGGTTAGTTCCTGGTGGGGGAACCAAGATCCCACTTGCCAGAAAGCACCTAAGCCCGCTGACAACAACCAGAAAGTCCGTGTGCTGCAACGAAAGGTCCTGCATGACGCAACAAAGACCCCACATGCTGCAATGAAGACCCGATGCAGTCAAATAAATAAATTCAAAAACTAAAAATAAAAAAGCACTTAAGACAGAACTTGTCACAGAGGAAGTGTTAGACGAATGTTGGCTACAGTTATTTTTCCTTGAATTTTTGCAGACGGCTAAGAAAACGTGTGGAAATGCCTTGTGAGCCCCGCACAAATGTCGACCCTTGACGTGAGAGGGGTGCACGGGCTCTGGAGAATGCAGGATGACCCTGAAGGTCGTTGTTTCGCCTGTGGCCTTCTCCTCACAAGTGGATACCCAGACCACTCTGACAGAGACTTCCCTGGAAGTGAGAACAGACAATGAAGGCCCTTGCTGCCACATCTCATCCACCAAAGGTGCCACAGGCCCTCCATTTTGGGGATTTCTTACCTAAACAGGAAGTACTGCCATTCTCATTTCACAGACAAAAGTCAAGGCACAGAGAATGCAGGCGGAGGGTCACCTGGTCACAGGGAGAATCATGACACAGGTCGAGCGTGTCTCAATCACACCCTTCTTTTTCCCTCTGGGTTTAGTTTAAAATCATCTTCTGGGCTTCCCTGGTGGTCCAGTGGATAAGGACACCACCACCTTGCTGTGAAAGGGGCGCCGGTTCGATCCCTGGCCCGGCAAGATCCCACATGCTGCAGAGCAGCTGGACCAATGTGTCCAACTACCAAGCCTGAGCTCTGGAGCGCATGCGCCCAGAGCCGGTGCTCTGCAGTGAGAGAGGCCACTGCAATGGGAGGCCCACACGGGCCAAAAAACAAAGATGGAAATAAATGAAAGACCAATAGAAGTGGTCAAAAAAATAAAAATCATCTTCCATGTTCCCCTTCCCTTCCAGGTCTCACTTGTAACCTCCTGATCGTTTCCAGGACGGCTTCCCCTCCAGCCAACAAGCTCTCCAAGAACAGGGACAAGGAGAGGAAGTCCTCAGTCGACTGTGAGGAATCCGATTCTCCGACTGACCCACGTCTGCCCAAAGTAACGAAAGGAATCAAGGCAGGCTTCCTTACGGGGAAGAGCTCTCAAGTTAAGATGTGTACAATCGCCAAGTCAGTAAAACCCGAAAGGTCCTGCATGACGCAACAAAGACCCCACATGCTGCAATGAAGACCCGATGCAGTCAAATAAATAAATTCAAAAACTAAAAATAAAAAAGCACTTAAGACAGAACTTGTCACAGAGGAAGTGTTAGACGAATGTTGGCTACAGTTATTTTTCCTTGAATTTTTGCAGACGGCTAAGAAAACGTGTGGAAATGCCTTGTGAGCCCGCACAAATGTCGACCCTTGACGTGAGAGGGGTGCACGGGCTCTGGAGAATGCAGGATGACCCTGAAGGTCGTTGTTTCGCCTGTGGCCTTCTCCTCACAAGTGGATACCCAGACCACTCTGACAGAGACTTCCCTGGAAGTGAGAACAGACAATGAAGGCCCTTGCTGCCACATCTCATCCACCAAAGGTGCCACAGGCCCTCCATTTTGGGGATTTCTTACCTAAACAGGAAGTACTGCCATTCTCATTTCACAGACAAAAGTCAAGGCACAGAGAATGCAGGCGGAGGGTCACCTGGTCACAGGGAGAATCATGACACAGGTCGAGCGTGTCTCAATCACACCCTTCTTTTTCCCTCTGGGTTTAGTTTAAAATCATCTTCTGGGCTTCCCTGGTGGTCCAGTGGATAAGGACACCACCACCTTGCTGTGAAAGGGGCGCCGGTTCGATCCCTGGCCCGGCAAGATCCCACATGCTGCAGAGCAGCTGGACCAATGTGTCCAACTACCAAGCCTGAGCTCTGGAGCGCATGCGCCCAGAGCCGGTGCTCTGCAGTGAGAGAGGCCACTGCAATGGGAGGCCCACACGGGCCAAAAAACAAAGATGGAAATAAATGAAAGACCAATAGAAGTGGTCAAAAAAATAAAAATCATCTTCCATGTTCCCCTTCCCTTCCAGGTCTCACTTGTAACCTCCTGATCGTTTCCAGGACGGCTTCCCCTCCAGCCAACAAGCTCTCCAAGAACAGGGACAAGGAGAGGAAGTCCTCAGTCGACTGTGAGGAATCCGATTCTCCGACTGACCCACGTCTGCCCAAAGTAACGAAAGGAATCAAGGCAGGCTTCCTTACGGGGAAGAGCTCTCAAGTTAAGATGTGTACAATCGCCAAGTCAGTAAATGAGACCCTGAACCCCAGGGCGGCCCCTGGGCCTCTCATACCACCTGAGCTCCCCAGTGGCTCTCACCAGGGAGGGCCGAGATTCTGGGTGAATGGACCGTAATCCAGTTCTGCAGGCCTGGGGCTCCTCTGGTCCAGGTCAACCCTGCTCCCCACAGCTGCTCCAGGCTACAAACCCAGGCTGTTCCACGGGACTTCATGGCATGGTGGTTGCTCAAACCACAAATGAATGAATGAATGAATGGATAAAACAAATGGAGGCAAGGTGGTACAAAGGACAATCCTCCTCTATGCATCCCAGCTTAAATTTCCCTCTCTTTTAAAACATGCCCTTTGACCTCATCACTTCCTTCCTAGGAATCTACTTTCGAGAGAGAGGTAGAGACAGCAAAGATTTTATTTTGTTTGGGACTCTATCTCCAGATGCAGGCATCTAACAGCAATTAACTAAATTCTTTATACCACATGATAACAACCTTGGGTGAAACCCTTCAAAAGAAATGCCTAAGAGAAAAATAAGAGAACAAAAAACATATTTACAGATGGTTGTTCGGCATGGTGAGGTTGGCAAACATGTTTTCTTCTTTCTGCTTTTCCCAAATTATCTATAATGTGCAAGGTAGGGTCTATTTAAAAAAAAAAAATAAATGAAGGAATATAAAAACCGTAGGGTCCTCGCTGATGCTTGGTTTTAGGCGATGGTTGTAGGTGGATGTCCAGGGAAACCATAAAGGGTAATGCTAATACGAGTCTCAGCCACTCCGTCCTAAAGGAAATCAACCCTGAATATTCACTGGAAGGGCTGATGCTGAACCTGCAATACTTTGGCCACCTGATGCAAAGAGGCGACACATTTTAAAAGACCCTGATGCTGGGGAAAACAGAAGGCAAAAGGATAAGGGTACGACAGAGGATGAGATGGTTGGATGGCATCAATCACTCAATGGACATGAGTTTGAGCAAGCTCCAGGAGCTGGTGAAGGACGGGGAAGCCTGGTGTGCTGCCGTCTAAAGGGTCACAGAGTCAGACACGACTGAGCGAGAACTGAACTGAGTAAGAGTCTCCAACAGTAACTGCCTCGAAACTAGTGCCCCTCAACCACTGCCTAACCCTGGTTTTAGAGGACGGCGAAACTGGGCCCCTGGGCCTCTCATACCACCTGAGCTCCCAGTGGCTCTCACCAGGGAGGCCGAGATTCTGGGTGAATGGACCGTAATCCAGTTCTGCAGGCCTGGGGCTCCTCTGGTCCAGGTCAACCCTGCTCCCCACAGCTGCTCCAGGCTACAAACCCAGGCTGTTCCACGGGACTTCATGGCATGGTGGTTGCTCAAACCACAAATGAATGAATGAATGAATGGATAAAACAAATGGAGGCAAGGTGGTACAAAGGACAATCCTCCTCTATGCATCCCAGCTTAAATTTCCCTCTCTTTTAAAACATGCCCTTTGACCTCATCACTTCCTTCCTAGGAATCTACTTTCGAGAGAGAGGTAGAGACAGCAAAGATTTTATTTTGTTTGGGACTCTATCTCCAGATGCAGGCATCTAACAGCAATTAACTAAATTCTTTATACCACATGATAACAACCTTGGGTGAAACCCTTCAAAAGAAATGCCTAAGAAAAAATAAGAGAACAAAAAACATATTTACAGATGGTTGTTCGGCATGGTGAGGTTGGCAAACATGTTTTCTTCTTTCTGCTTTTCCCAAATTATCTATAATGTGCAAGGTAGGGTCTATTTAAAAAAAAAAAATAAATGAAGGAATATAAAAACCGTAGGGTCCTCGCTGATGCTTGGTTTTAGGCGATGGTTGTAGGTGGATGTCCAGGGAAACCATAAAGGGTAATGCTAATACGAGTCTCAGCCACTCCGTCCTAAAGGAAATCAACCCTGAATATTCACTGGAAGGGCTGATGCTGAACCTGCAATACTTTGGCCACCTGATGCAAAGAGACGACACATTTTAAAAGACCCTGATGCTGGGGAAAACAGAAGGCAAAAGGATAAGGGTACGACAGAGGATGAGATGGTTGGATGGCATCAATCACTCAATGGACATGAGTTTGAGCAAGCTCCAGGAGCTGGTGAAGGACGGGGAAGCCTGGTGTGCTGCCGTCTAAAGGGTCACAGAGTCAGACACGACTGAGCGACGGAACTGAACTGAGTAAGAGTCTCCAACAGTAACTGCCTCGAAACTAGTGCCCCTCAACCACTGCCTCCCCCAAACCAGCCTCTTGGTATTTTGCAGCCCAGACAGTTTATCTCATCGACTGCGATAAGCTCCTTCATCAATCAAATCTCCCCCTTCCCCTTAAACAAATGTGTGTGTGTGTGTGTATGAATATATATATCTATATCTATATATTTTTTTTTTTCCACCTGGTTTAATGGTAAGGAATCTGCCTGCCAATGTAGGGAATGCGGGATTGATCCCTGGGTCCCAAAGATCCCCTGGAGAAGGAAATGACAACCCACTCCAAGATTCTTGCCTGGAGAATCCCATGGACAGAACAGTCCAGCGGGCTACAAGTCTAGGAGTTCGCAGAGTCAGACATGATGGGGCTACTCATGCACACACATATTTTGCAGGATATCTATATCCTGCAAAAAAAAAAAAAAACACCCACAATTGTCCACTTCATGATCATTGAGGGGATGGGTTTTATTTACACCCAACTTGGTAAAGATGAAAAAGTGGTCATGTGCATGGGAGTGGAAATACAGAAGAAAGTGTTCTTCAAGGTAAGGTCAACACTCTCGCACCGCATCTGTCAAAGGACACATGGTTACCGACTTCAGGAAATACAAGAACAGACTGAAAAGAAGACAAGACTATTCATTTCCAGATCTTGCTAGGAAAGGTCATTTGAAAACCCGAGAGCCAGAAGGAACAGGCGCATGTAAACAAGAGACGGAATGGTATTCTAGATTCATTCATTATTGCTGTTTATTCTAAGAGTCCTTGCAGCTCTCAGTGTTTGTCTCTGAATATCCCAGGGAGCACAATGAACTAACAGTCTCTTTCTTCATTGCCAGATTAAGAAATTGAAGAGTTTTCTTGTCTTTTTTTTTAATAAAATGTTTTGAAAAAGGGCTACTGCCAATACTTTGGCCACCTGTGAAAAGCCTTTGCCCTGATGCGGGGAAAACAGAAGGCAAAAGGAAGAGGGTACGACAGAGGATGAGATGGTTGGATGGCATCAATCACTCAATGGACATGAGTTTGAGCAAGCTCCAGGAGCTGGTGAAGGACGGGGAAGCCTGGTGTGCTGCCGTCTAAAGGGTCACAGAGTCAGACACGACTGAGCGACGGAACTGAACTGAGTAAGAGTCTCCAACAGTAACTGCCTCGAAACTAGTGCCCCTCAACCACTGCCTCCCCCAAACCAGCCTCTTGGTATTTTGCAGCCCAGACAGTTTATCTCATCGACTGCGATAAGCTCCTTCATCAATCAAATCTCCCCCTTCCCCTTAAACAAATGTGTGTGTGTGTGTGTATGAATATATATATCTATATCTATATATTTTTTTTTTTCCACCTGGTTTAATGGTAAGGAATCTGCCTGCCAATGTAGGGAATGCGGGATTGATCCCTGGGTCCCAAAGATCCCCTGGAGAAGGAAATGACAACCCACTCCAAGATTCTTGCCTGGAGAATCCCATGGACAGAACAGTCCAGCGGGCTACAAGTCTAGGAGTTCGCAGAGTCAGACATGATGGGGCTACTCATGCACACACATATTTTGCAGGATATCTATATCCTGCAAAAAAAAAAAAAAACACCCACAATTGTCCACTTCATGATCATTGAGGGGATGGGTTTTATTTACACCCAACTTGGTAAAGATGAAAAAGTGGTCATGTGCATGGGAGTGGAAATACAGAAGAAAGTGTTCTTCAAGGTAAGGTCAACACTCTCGCACCGCATCTGTCAAAGGACACATGGTTACCGACTTCAGGAAATACAAGAACAGACTGAAAAGAAGACAAGACTATTCATTTCCAGATCTTGCTAGGAAAGGTCATTTGAAAACCCGAGAGCCAGAAGGAACAGGCGCATGTAAACAAGAGACGGAATGGTATTCTAGATTCATTCATTATTGCTGTTTATTCTAAGAGTCCTTGCAGCTCTCAGTGTTTGTCTCTGAATATCCCAGGGAGCACAATGAACTAACAGTCTCTTTCTTCATTGCCAGATTAAGAAATTGAAGAGTTTTCTTGTCTTTTTTTTTTTTTTTAATAAAAGTCTGTACCGGCACAGAAAACTTTGAAAATCTAATTTAGAACCATTTAGACTTCAGGCTTTAGAGTACTTATTTAAGTAACATTTATGGGATACCTATTAGGCAGAGGGCACTGTGAGAGGAGCTAAAACAGTCCGCCTTCCAGGAACTCTGCGGTCCAACAGGGCGACAGTCTGGGAGGACCCCTGGGGAGAACAGGGATGTCTGTGCCCAGGTGAGCTCAGAGGCTCCCTCTTCACACCTGCCTCCCCTCCCGCTCACACTGGTCCAGCTGCCACGCAGGGCCTTGGTTTTCTCAACTGTAAAACAGAACCGTCGGGCTTCTCTGGTGGCTCAATGGTAAAGACTCCACCCAGAAGATCCCACGTGCCACGGAGCAATTAAGCCCCTGAGCCACAGCTACTGGGCTCTAGAGCCCGGCGGCCACAACTACTGAGCCCACGTGCTGCAGCTACCGAAGCCTGCAAGCCCTAGAGCTGGTGCTCTGAACAAGAGAAGCCGCTGCAATGAAAAGTCCACACACCACAACTAGAAAGTAGCCCCCACTTGCCACAACCAGAGAAAAGTGAGCAGCAACGAAGACCCAGCACAGCCAAACGTGAATAAATAAAAGTATTAAAAAAAAAAAAAAAAAGAACTGAGAATCTAAGCCTTCCTGCCTTGCATGGAATGGTAATGAGGACAAATGAGAGACTGAGTTGGAAGGTAGCCTGTAAGGAAGTTTACAGAGCTATACAAATAGAAGACGGTACCACTGTGTGAGATTCTTGCCTCCTACCTCTCTCAGAAAACGCTGTAAAGGAGCTTTTATTTTTCTCCTTGTGGACGCCATCGAAGACAAGACTATTCATTTCCAGATCTTGCTAGGAAAGGTCATTTGAAAACCCGAGAGCCAGAAGGAACAGGCGCATGTAAACAAGAGACGGAATGGTATTCTAGATTCATTCATTATTGCTGTTTATTCTAAGAGTCCTTGCAGCTCTCAGTGTTTGTCTCTGAATATCCCAGGGAGCACAATGAACTAACAGTCTCTTTCTTCATTGCCAGATTAAGAAATTGAAGAGTTTTCTTGTCTTTTTTTTTTTTTTTAATAAAAGTCTGTACCGGCACAGAAAACTTTGAAAATCTAATTTAGAACCATTTAGACTTCAGGCTTTAGAGTACTTATTTAAGTAACATTTATGGGATACCTATTAGGCAGAGGGCACTGTGAGAGGAGCTAAAACAGTCCGCCTTCCAGGAACTCTGCGGTCCAACAGGGCGACAGTCTGGGAGGACCCCTGGGGAGAACAGGGATGTCTGTGCCCAGGTGAGCTCAGAGGCTCCCTCTTCACACCTGCCTCCCCTCCCGCTCACACTGGTCCAGCTGCCACGCAGGGCCTTGGTTTTCTCAACTGTAAAACAGAACCGTCGGGCTTCTCTGGTGGCTCAATGGTAAAGACTCCACCCAGAAGATCCCACGTGCCACGGAGCAATTAAGCCCCTGAGCCACAGCTACTGGGCTCTAGAGCCCGGCGGCCACAACTACTGAGCCCACGTGCTGCAGCTACCGAAGCCTGCAAGCCCTAGAGCTGGTGCTCTGAACAAGAGAAGCCGCTGCAATGAAAAGTCCACACACCACAACTAGAAAGTAGCCCCCACTTGCCACAACCAGAGAAAAGTGAGCAGCAACGAAGACCCAGCACAGCCAAACGTGAATAAATAAAAGTATTAAAAAAAAAAAAAAAAAGAACTGAGAATCTAAGCCTTCCTGCCTTGCATGGAATGGTAATGAGGACAAATGAGAGACTGAGTTGGAAGGTAGCCTGTAAGGAAGTTTACAGAGCTATACAAATAGAAGACGGTACCACTGTGTGAGATTCTTGCCTCCTACCTCTCTCAGAAAACGCTGTAAAGGAGCTTTTATTTTTCTCCTTGTGGACGCCATCTTCCTCTTAGGATGCTGACACTTTACCTCTGACTGTGTTCCCTCCTGAGAAGGTGTCGGTGTGTCCATCACCTTCTCTTTTATGAAAATGCCTTTTATTTTAAGAGTAAAGGAATTTACAAATCATCGACTCTGGTCCCCGGAGAAACTTCAACGAGGTGATTTAAGGAAGAAATTTTTGAGTCATTTTCTTCTAAATGTCTGTTTCTGAAACTGAAAGGACTCAGTTCAAGGACATGACAGTGAAGTATTGACTGTTTACACAACTCAAAAATGGTTTGAAAATGGAGAGAAGTAGGCTTATTAATTCAGCAGCTTATTGAAATTCCTCAGACATTCTATTTCACCTTACCTAAATCCACAAGTTCAACTTTTTTTTTCCTTTGGGAATTTTGTGGTTGTTTTTAATAAGAAGGTAGGCTCGGGCTACATCAGGACAACCCAATCCCAACTTCTGTTTTTGGCTATTCTGGTTTCTTTAAGATTGACATGCAACTTGAGTGGATCAAGAAGGGATATGGCATGTTTGTAGGATGTACATTAGGTTAACCTTAAAAATGCATTCCAGTATACATTAGGTGCACACAAATGCTGTCTGATTACACTTAGATGAGGTACCCAGAATACTCAAATTCACAGGGTCAGAAAGTACATGGACAGGGGCCAGGGGTCCAGGCAGGGGGAGTGAGCAGTTGATGAGATGGTCTCCGTTTAGGCAGGTAGAACACTCAGGAGACGCCTGGCGGTGGGAGCTGCACAGCCATGTGAATGCACCTAGCACCTCTGAACTGCTCAGTTACATGAGGATCAAATAGCGTGTTTCATGAGACTTTCACCACAATAAAAAAAAAAAAAAAATTAAAAAAAAAGAAAAAGAGGGCCTCCCTGGTGGTCCAGTGGGTAAAGAGTCCACCTTGCAGTGCAAGGAGCACCGGTTTGATCCCTGGCACGGGAAGATCCCACGTGCCGTGGAGCGACTGGACCAGTGTGTCCAATTAGGAGCCAGAGCTCTGGAGCGCATGCACCCAGAGCCAGTGCTCTGCGACAACAGAGGCCACTGCGATGGGAGGCCCACACAGGCCAAAGAATAAAGATGGATGAAAATAAAGAAAGAAAAAAAAAAAAAAAAAACCACAATTTTTTAAAAAAATCATCAAAAAAAAAAAGAGAGAGAGAGATGGAAGCATGAAAGAAAAACAAAGTGATGGTCAACACTTCTGAAGGTTTGTATGCTTCAGCAGGACATTCTAAGCCCCAAACTTCAATCTCGCATCTCTCTCCTTTGTGACCCCTTACAACCGCCACCCCCACCACCACCCTACCCTGCTCATCCACCTTTGCATCCACTATTCTACCCTCTGCTTGCAACACCATTCCCCATCCTTCAGCTTCAAAATCCGTTGCAAGTCAAGGGCAGCAGAATATCACCTCCCGAGCTGGTCTTCCAATTCTAGCTCCATTTGTGCAATTCCAACTCTATTTCACCTTACCTAAATCCACAAGTTCAACTTTTTCCTTTGGAATTTTGTGGTTGTTTTTAATAAGAAGGTAGGCTCGGCTACATCAGGACAACCCAATCCCAACTTCTGTTTTTGGCTATTCTGGTTTCTTTAAGATTGACATGCAACTTGAGTGGATCAAGAAGGGATATGGCATGTTTGTAGGATGTACATTAGGTTAACCTTAAAAATGCATTCCAGTATACATTAGGTGCACACAAATGCTGTCTGATTACACTTAGATGAGGTACCCAGAATACTCAAATTCACAGGGTCAGAAAGTACATGGACAGGGGCCAGGGGTCCAGGCAGGGGGAGTGAGCAGTTGATGAGATGGTCTCCGTTTAGGCAGGTAGAACACTCAGGAGACGCCTGGCGGTGGGAGCTGCACAGCCATGTGAATGCACCTAGCACCTCTGAACTGCTCAGTTACATGAGGATCAAATAGCGTGTTTCATGAGACTTTCACCACAATAAAAAAAAAAAAAAAATTAAAAAAAAAGAAAAAGAGGGCCTCCCTGGTGGTCCAGTGGGTAAAGAGTCCACCTTGCAGTGCAAGGAGCACCGGTTTGATCCCTGGCACGGGAAGATCCCACGTGCCGTGGAGCGACTGGACCAGTGTGTCCAATTAGGAGCCAGAGCTCTGGAGCGCATGCACCCAGAGCCAGTGCTCTGCGACAACAGAGGCCACTGCGATGGGAGGCCCACACAGGCCAAAGAATAAAGATGGATGAAAATAAAGAAAGAAAAAAAACAAAAAAAAAAAAACCACAATTTTTTAAAAAAATCATCAAAAAAAAAAAGAGAGAGAGAGATGGAAGCATGAAAGAAAAACAAAGTGATGGTCAACACTTCTGAAGGTTTGTATGCTTCAGCAGGACATTCTAAGCCCCAAACTTCAATCTCGCATCTCTCTCCTTTGTGACCCCTTACAACCGCCACCCCCACCACCACCCTACCCTGCTCATCCACCTTTGCATCCACTATTCTACCCTCTCTGCTTGCAACACCATTCCCCATCCTTCAGCTTCAAAATCCCGTTGCAAGTCAAGGGGCAGCAGAAATATCACCTCCCCGAGCTGGTCTTCCCAGATTGTTGTTATTGTTCTAGTCTCTCATTTGTGTCCAACTCTGCGGCCCTAGGGACTACAGCCCTCCAGGCCCCTCTATCCCTGGGATTTCCCAGGCAAAAATACTGGAGCAGGTTGCCATTCCCTTCTCCAGGGGATCTTTAGGACCTAGGGGTCAAACCTGTGTCCCCTGCATTGGCAGGCAGATTCTTTACTACTCTGAGCCACCAGGGGAGGAAGACTGTGTGAAGAAGGGGCCAAGGCAGTGAGAGCTGTGAGCTAGAAGCTCGATGAGAACAGGTCACAAGACGTGACACTTGAGAAGTAGAATCACCTGGTATCCAACCTCCCGAGAAAAAGTCACTCGGGCCTCTGCCAGCATTCAACAGTGGCACCATGAGGCAGCGAGGAGCCGGGGCAGGGAAGATGGCAGACCATGAAAAGACCTGCAGTTGTTTTTCCTTTTTCTCTCTGGCCCCTTTGCAGCATGCAGCTGTCTCCAGCTACGGTGCACAGGCTTCGCTGCCCCACGGCATGTGGGATCTTCATTCCCCGATCAGGGGTCAAACCCACATCACCTGCACTGGAAGGTGGATTCTGAACCACTAGACCACCAGAGAGTGGTTCTTAGCTTCATTCAGGGGATGTCAGGAGGGTTTCCTTCGTGGGAGAAGCTTTAGGTACTTTCAGGGACCCTGAACAGGATAATCCTGAGTAATGTCAGTAGAGAATGGAAGGAGAGGGCAGGAGACAGTTTTCATCAGAGAAATTAACAGAAGATGCAGGAGTCATTAAGTCCCCTACTGAACTGCAAGTTCCTTGAGGACAGACCCCATTTTCATCTCAGGGCTTTGGGCCATGGGATGAGCTTAGGAGATTAAGAGAAGCATGAAAGAAAAACAAAGTGATGGTCAACACTTCTGAAGGTTTGTATGCTTCAGCAGGACATTCTAAGCCCCAAACTTCAATCTCGCATCTCTCCTTTGTGACCCCTTACAACCGCCACCCCCACCACCACCCTACCCTGCTCATCCACCTTTGCATCCACTATTCTACCCTCTCTGCTTGCAACACCATTCCCCATCCTTCAGCTTCAAAATCCCGTTGCAAGTCAAGGGGCAGCAGAAATATCACCTCCCCGAGCTGGTCTTCCCAGATTGTTGTTATTGTTCTAGTCTCTCATTTGTGTCCAACTCTGCGGCCCTAGGGACTACAGCCCTCCAGGCCCCTCTATCCCTGGGATTTCCCAGGCAAAAATACTGGAGCAGGTTGCCATTCCCTTCTCCAGGGGATCTTTAGGACCTAGGGGTCAAACCTGTGTCCCCTGCATTGGCAGGCAGATTCTTTACTACTCTGAGCCACCAGGGGAGGAAGACTGTGTGAAGAAGGGGCCAAGGCAGTGAGAGCTGTGAGCTAGAAGCTCGATGAGAACAGGTCACAAGACGTGACACTTGAGAAGTAGAATCACCTGGTATCCAACCTCCCGAGAAAAAGTCACTCGGGCCTCTGCCAGCATTCAACAGTGGCACCATGAGGCAGCGAGGAGCCGGGGCAGGGAAGATGGCAGACCATGAAAAGACCTGCAGTTGTTTTTCCTTTTTCTCGGGCCCCCTTTGCAGCATGCAGCTGTCTCCAGCTACGGTGCACAGGCTTCGCTGCCCCACGGCATGTGGGATCTTCATTCCCCGATCAGGGGTCAAACCCACATCACCTGCACTGGAAGGTGGATTCTGAACCACTAGACCACCAGAGAGTGGTTCTTAGCTTCATTCAGGGGATGTCAGGAGGGTTTCCTTCGTGGGAGAAGCTTTAGGTACTTTCAGGGACCCTGAACAGGATAATCCTGAGTAATGTCAGTAGAGAATGGAAGGAGAGGGCAGGAGACAGTTTTCATCAGAGAAATTAACAGAAGATGCAGGAGTCATTAAGTCCCCTACTGAACTGCAAGTTCCTTGAGGACAGACCCCATTTTCATCTCAGGGCTTTGGGCTGCCATGGGCACTGAGCTTGAGTAAGGAAATAAAAGTAGGTTTACTTTGCCTACATTAAGAGGAGCAAATGAGACCGGGCATCCCGCAGAGATGCAACAACTGACTCAGGTTTTCAGCATGGACTCTCCCATCGTGTGCTTGAAAGTGACTGCCTTCTCCTTAGATGGACACCTGAAGAAAGAGTGTTTGATCAACATATTAGCCACGCGACTTCCTTTGTCGTCCAGGGTTAAGAATCCACAGTGCTCTAGAGCCCATGAGCCACAACTTCTGAGCCCACAGGCCACAACTACAGCCCGTGCTCTGAAACAAGAGAAGCCGCTGCAATGAGAGGGCCGTGCGCCGACGGAAGAGGCGCCTGTGCTCGCCACAGCTAGAGAATCCCTGCACACGGCAACAAAGACCCAGCACAGCCAAACTCAAAAGAGAAAAAAAGCATTACCAGGTAATCTATATAGATAGTTCCCATGGTCCTCTAGGGCTAACCTTCACTGAATTCTCTGGTGTTCACGCAGACCTAACTTCCATCTTCTGAAGACCTGTCCTGCTAAGTCATCCCTGACCCAGCAACGGAATCAAAGCAGAACCCAGCTAGACAACCTCGGGTCACTGGCCGTCTGGATTCTGGGCCCCTGCCATCCTTCACACACACTGCATCAGACGCAACAGCGTTATTTTCTTCCTTACAGGCGACACCGACCCTTTCAGCTCATGAAGACATGCTTCCACAGTCTTCGAGAAATATTTTTCGCCCAGGATGGCATCCTTTAGGTCATGATCCCTTCCGCATTCTGCACTGCACACACTAATTTCCCCCAAGTCACAGTCTCAGAATGATTTTCAAGGAGACAAGCGAAGTGGGGCTTGAAATACAGAATAGATCATCTCCTCTCGCATGATAAACATTTCTTCATTCCCGATCAGGGGTCAAACCCACATCACCTGCACTGGAAGGTGGATTCTGAACCACTAGACCACCAGAGAGTGGTTCTTAGCTTCATTCAGGGGATGTCAGGAGGGTTTCCTTCGTGGGAGAAGCTTTAGGTACTTTCAGGGACCCTGAACAGGATAATCCTGAGTAATGTCAGTAGAGAATGGAAGGAGAGGGCAGGAGACAGTTTTCATCAGAGAAATTAACAGAAGATGCAGGAGTCATTAAGTCCCCTACTGAACTGCAAGTTCCTTGAGGACAGACCCCATTTTCATCTCAGGGCTTTGGGCTGCCATGGGCACTGAGCTTGAGTAAGGAAATAAAAGTAGGTTTACTTTGCCTACATTAAGAGGAGCAAATGAGACCGGGCATCCCGCAGAGATGCAACAACTGACTCAGGTTTTCAGCATGGACTCTCCCATCGTGTGCTTGAAAGTGACTGCCTTCTCCTTAGATGGACACCTGAAGAAAGAGTGTTTGATCAACATATTAGCCACGCGACTTCCTTTGTCGTCCAGGGTTAAGAATCCACAGTGCTCTAGAGCCCATGAGCCACAACTTCTGAGCCCACAGGCCACAACTACAGCCCGTGCTCTGAAACAAGAGAAGCCGCTGCAATGAGAGGGCCGTGCGCCGCACGGAAGAGGCGCCTGTGCTCGCCACAGCTAGAGAATCCCTGCACACGGCAACAAAGACCCAGCACAGCCAAACTCAAAAGAGAAAAAAAGCATTACCAGGTAATCTATATAGATAGTTCCCATGGTCCTCTAGGGCTAACCTTCACTGAATTCTCTGGTGTTCACGCAGACCTAACTTCCATCTTCTGAAGACCTGTCCTGCTAAGTCATCCCTGACCCAGCAACGGAATCAAAGCAGAACCCAGCTAGACAACCTCGGGTCACTGGCCGTCTGGATTCTGGGCCCCTGCCATCCTTCACACACACTGCATCAGACGCAACAGCGTTATTTTCTTCCTTACAGGCGACACCGACCCTTTCAGCTCATGAAGACATGCTTCCACAGTCTTCGAGAAATATTTTTCGCCCAGGATGGCATCCTTTTAGGTCATGATCCCCTTCCGCATTCTGCACTGCACACACTAATTTCCCCCAAGTCACAGTCTCAGAATGATTTTCAAGGAGACAAGCGAAGTGGGGCTTGAAATACAGAATAGATCGTCATCTCCTCTCGCATGATAAACAGCTGCTCTGGTCATTTATTGTTCCCATGTTCCCAACTCTCAAACTGCTTTACAGATGTTCTTTAGCCGAGCTGCCCAACATCTGTGTAGGGAAGGCAGGGTGCAGAGTTACCAGCTCCATTTCGCAGATGAGAATAGTTATGGGAGGCCCCAGAGACGGCAGCTTGACATGTTTAGGACGCTGTGATTATAGTTTATTAGCTTTCCTCGTAACCGGCTGAGGCAGCCGGTGAACAGCATGTGTTGATGTCCAGCCCGAGGTCATTCTATAAAGTCAAAAAGAGCTAGAAACAGAAACCAAGATGTGGGGACTTCCTAGCTCAAATTGCCGTCGCTGTTTTCCTACATTAAAGAGATACGTATAAATACACACAGAGAGACCCAGCGGGGGCTTCCCAGGTGGTGCCAGTGCAGGAGACACAAGAGACATAGGTTCGATCCCTGGGTCAGAAAGATCCCCTGGAGGGGGAGATGGCAACCCACTCCAATATTCTTGTCTGGAGAATCCCATGGACAGAGGAGCCTGGTAAGCTACAGCCCATGGGGTCTGAAGAGTCAGACACACTGAGCACATGAGCAGACCCAGAAATAAGAACACACATCACACACAAAACAGTGATTTCAAGAAACAAGAGCATCCTACTCTGCCTTCCTGGTCTCCTGCAGGACACTCAGAGGCCTCTGTCCAGTGGGCCTCCCTAAAGACCTGGCCCCTGAGTAGGGGCTGTTTGTCTTCTGAGCTCCCACTGTCCCTAATGAATATAAAGCAGGGCTGCATTCCCACTGTGTGTCACCAGAGAGCCTCAAATAGAAATAAGAAGAAAAAAAAAAGGTAATACAGCATTACACTGGGATTTCCATTATCAACACTTCAGAGAGAGTTAACTTGTTCTCTCAATTTTTTCCTAAATGAGGTCTATTACCCCAAGGTATCTCCCAAGGTGCCGATTATCTATTGCCTTTGTGAGAAGACATGCTTCCACAGTCTTGAAATTTTTCGCCCAGGATGGCACTTTTAGGTCATGACCCCTTCCGCATTCTGCACTGCACACTAATTTCCCCCAAGTCACAGTCTCAGAATGATTTTCAAGGAGACAAGCGAAGTGGGGCTTGAAATACAGAATAGATCGTCATCTCCTCTCGCATGATAAACAGCTGCTCTGGTCATTTATTGTTCCCATGTTCCCAACTCTCAAACTGCTTTACAGATGTTCTTTAGCCGAGCTGCCCAACATCTGTGTAGGGAAGGCAGGGTGCAGAGTTACCAGCTCCATTTCGCAGATGAGAATAGTTATGGGAGGCCCCAGAGACGGCAGCTTGACATGTTTAGGACGCTGTGATTATAGTTTATTAGCTTTCCTCGTAACCGGCTGAGGCAGCCGGTGAACAGCATGTGTTGATGTCCAGCCCGAGGTCATTCTATAAAGTCAAAAAGAGCTAGAAACAGAAACCAAGATGTGGGGACTTCCTAGCTCAAATTGCCGTCGCTGTTTTCCTACATTAAAGAGATACGTATAAATACACACAGAGAGACCCAGCGGGGGCTTCCCAGGTGGTGCCAGTGCAGGAGACACAAGAGACATAGGTTCGATCCCTGGGTCAGAAAGATCCCCTGGAGGGGGAGATGGCAACCCACTCCAATATTCTTGTCTGGAGAATCCCATGGACAGAGGAGCCTGGTAAGCTACAGCCCATGGGGTCTGAAGAGTCAGACACACTGAGCACATGAGCAGACCCAGAAATAAGAACACACATCACACACAAAACAGTGATTTCAAGAAACAAGAGCATCCTACTCTGCCTTCCTGGTCTCCTGCAGGACACTCAGAGGCCTCTGTCCAGTGGGCCTCCCTAAAGACCTGGCCCCTGAGTAGGGGCTGTTTGTCTTCTGAGCTCCCACTGTCCCTAATGAATATAAAGCAGGGCTGCATTCCCACTGTGTGTCACCAGAGAGCCTCCAAATAGAAATCAGAAGAAAAAAAAAAGGTAATACAGCATTACACTGGGATTTCCATTATCAACACTTCAGAGAGAGTTAACTTGTTCTCTCAATTTTTTCCTAAATGAGGTCTATTACCCCAAGGTATCTCCCAAGGTGCCGATTATCTATTGCCTTTGTGAGAACTGAGTTCTTACAAGGCCAGGGTTTGGGCTGCACCGTGTAGCTGGCTGGAAACTGCATGAACCTGTGTCCCCAGGTGAACACAAGAAAGCTCCTTGGAAGCATCTGAGGAAAAGTCACATTTCTAATGATTTCACCCTTCCTTCCTTGGTGGATCGGGAATATCCCCTGGAGAAGGAATAGACAACCCGCTCCAGTGTTCTTGCCTGCACAACCCCACGGGCAGAGGAGCCTGGAGGGTCACAGTGCAGGGGGTCACAGAAGAGTCAGGCACGGCTGAGCAAGTGAGCACGCGCACGCACACACACACACACACACACATACACAAAGTGTATGCCACCGAGTGAGTGGAGGTTCCTTTCGTTACCCCATAATGTGGATAGCAGAATTGCTTTAGGCATGTCACAGCTGACACGAAAATATGAACATCAAGGTCCGCTCAGGAGTCCCACTTTTCAGCTATTTGCTAGAGCTTGCCAGTGTAGCCACGTTGAGGAAGAAGCTGCTTTAAAAGGACTTAAAGGCAGGACTTCCCTGGTGGTCCAGTGGGTAAGAATCCACCTGCCACTGCGGAGGACTTGGGTTCTATTCCTAGTCTGGAAAGATCCCACATGCTGCAGAGCAGCCAAGCCCTGGCACCACAACGGCCGAGTCTGTGCTCTAGGAGAGGGCCTAGGGCCCGAGGGCCCCAGAGCCTGTGCTCCACAACAAGAGAAGCCAGTGCAACGAGAAGCCGGCACACCACAGCTAGAGAGGAGCCCCCGCTTACTTCAAATAGAGACCGCCCTCGAGCACCAACGAGGACCCCATGTAGCCAAAAATAAATAAAATAAAGCTGCGGTTCTTGAGAAAATTTTAAATAAAAGGACTTCAAAAATACAAAATCATAAAAGGACCTAAGTGCATCAAGTGATAACTGCCTAGGTAACATCTGGCTCCTTTTTCACACTTCTTTCACCATTTCTGGTGATTTAATCTCACTTGCAGTCGTCTTCGGTTTCCATTAAAATGGTCATTTCCTGTCTTACCATGAAACGTTCTCTTTTAATGAAATCATTTCTAGGAAAGAAATGTATCAAGTTATCCGGCATCACACCCCTATGTGGTGCGCGGTGGCTGCTGTGCAGTGGGCTCGCAGCCTCTGCCCAGTGCCCGCCCCATCTGCTCACTGTTGATGGGCATCAGTCTGGTCTGCGAGTCAGGACGGCCTTGGCCCTTCAGCCTGGGGAGCCACCACCTCCTGCAGGGGAGGGACAGCAGGACATTGTCTTGCCTCTGTGCGACGTTATAAAAGCCTTCCCTCGTTTGCTTTTTTTTTTTAATAACCAAACGTAGATCTTTTTCTGCTTTCAGATTGAACAGATTCTCTAAGAGAAGCCAACAGCGGTTTCATCACTGTCCCCTGAAGCAACGATTTCAGAAAAGTTCCCTCTGGTTCTTTGTGAGTTGCAAAAGAAACGCCAGGGGTAAGCTGCCTCCCTCTCTGGCAACCCCAGCGCACAGATGCTCTTGGCCGCAATCACCCACAAGGCTCTGGATGAGGGGGAGGCTTCCGCGGGGAAGCCTGTCACTTTGCACAGGGGTGGGGGTTCAAGAAGACTTTTCCATGACTTACATTTTTTTAAAGCAGTTTCGTAAACCTATCCTTCTATCGGGGAGAAAACCCTTCTCCTCGACGGAGGTCAGAGGGAAGCCCTCCTCAGGTGCACACGGGACGCCCGGAGTGTGCGGCTGGGTCGGCCGGTGGGCTCCTGCACTCCCACGGCACCCGCGCGTCACTCTCCCTACCAGCACAGCCGGCGCAGGCACAGAGCGTCACGCCGGCAAGGGATGCTCCTGGTTACCAAAACAACACAGGAGGACCCAGCTTTCATGCAATACAAATACCTGAGGCACAAAATCATGTTGCTGAAACATCCTTAACCCAGTAAGATATTTGGCATCGCGGCAGAATCGCAGGGAGGGGGGTCTCTAAGTGTCCTTGCTGCGCCATCCAGTGTTTCATTAGAAAGCAAAGGTTATCAAAAAAACAAACAGAGCAAGCAAAGGTTGATTAGAGTCCTTTGGTTGAAAGAGATTAAAATGGGGCAAATAAAATAAAACAGGACTTTCCAGAATCCTGTGATAAAAATGCCAAAAAACCCATTAAACTTCAGAGCCAAAAATGCTTCCTTCTGATGAGGAAAGCAAATGCGTCCAGCTCCCCTTTCAGCCTCACCTACAGCCGGCTTCCCTGATGGCTCAGATGGTAAAGAATCTGCCCGCAATGCGGGACGCCCGGGGTCGATCCCTCAGTCAGGAAGCTCCCCTGGGGGAGGACACAGCTGCCCACTCCAGTGTGCTTGTCTGGAGCATCCCACGGACAGAGGGGCCCAGCGGGTGACAGTCCATGAGGCTGCAAAGAGTCAGTCCTGACTGAGCACCTTTCACTACAGCCATGGGGACCTGGGGTCGACACGGGGACCAGGCAGAGCTGGACCTAGGTTCAGGAGGTCTGTGACAGGAGACCTGACTTTGTCTCACAGGGAAAACCTGTCCCCCAGGGCAAGGTCAAAATCTCAGCATCATCCTTAGCCATCTGCTCCAGGGAGAGATGACGCTCTACCTTGAGGTGTGGACCTAAAGCATCACTCTGGCCAGAGATGACCTGAGCGAGGAGGGAGGGAAAGAGACATGGAAAGCACCAGGGTCAAATCTGAGGACTCGGGGATTTCCCAAAATAAACCCACTGTCTATCCCAGCTCATGTCAAAATCTAAAGCAAGAAACTACTGTGCACGTGTGCTCAGTCACTTCCATCACCTCTGCAACCCCAGGAACTGGAGCCCGCCAGGCTCCTCTGTCCATGGGACTCTCCAGGCCAGAAAGCCAGAGTGGGCTGCCATTCTCTTCTCAAGGGGATCTTTCCAGCCCAGGGATCGAATCCATGTCTCCTGCATTGCAGGCAGGTCCTTTACCGCTAAGCCACCAGGGAAGCCCAATCAACGCATAGACGTTTGCCAAATAAGGATGAACAGACTCCTGGTATCTTCTCTTGGAAACGTCTCTTCACCTAAGGGAAGGCTGACGACTCCTAAAGGCAGTGTCCTGAAAACCTCCTCTCTTCACAATTCTTTTCCTTTTTTCACTCTTGTTTTGCAATTTTTCTCTGACTCTTCTTCCAATTCCCCTCTATGACTGGAGCCTCAGAGAACAGGAGAGAGCCCTGATAAGGTTTGGGCAGAAATCCCTTCCAATTTCTGGGCCTGGCCGTGGAGCCTGAAGAATTTGTGAGGCCTGAGGTCATTAACCCCTGAGCACCTCTGAGCGTTTTAAGACCTGCACTACCTTCACCTCCCGTCTTATACCCGGCACAAGAGAGGCAAAACACAGTTTACAGACTTGCCCCCAAATATCGGGAGTCAATAAACAGGCGAGAAGCACATACCCTCTTCTGCACTCACGACTCACTTCCAATCAACTCATTTATTGTCAAACGCTGGCTTGCTTTGTTTGGTTTTAAAACCTTCTTCCCAAAGCAGGGGCCCAGCGGGTGACAGTCCTGACTGAAGCACCTTTCACTACAGCCATGGGGACCTGGGGTCGACACGGGGACCAGGCAGAGCTGGACCTAGGTTCAGGAGGTCTGTGACAGGAGACCTGACTTTGTCTCACAGGGAAAACCTGTCCCCCAGGGCAAGGTCAAAATCTCAGCATCATCCTTAGCCATCTGCTCCAGGGAGAGATGACGCTCTACCTTGAGGTGTGGACCTAAAGCATCACTCTGGCCAGAGATGACCTGAGCGAGGAGGGAGGGAAAGAGACATGGAAAGCACCAGGGTCAAATCTGAGGACTCGGGGATTTCCCAAAATAAACCCACTGTCTATCCCAGCTCATGTCAAAATCTAAAGCAAGAAACTACTGTGCACGTGTGCTCAGTCACTTCCATCACCTCTGCAACCCCAGGAACTGGAGCCCGCCAGGCTCCTCTGTCCATGGGACTCTCCAGGCCAGAAAGCCAGAGTGGGCTGCCATTCTCTTCTCAAGGGGATCTTTCCAGCCCAGGGATCGAATCCATGTCTCCTGCATTGCAGGCAGGGCCTTTACCGCTAAGCCACCAGGAAGCCCAATCAACGCATAGACGTTTGCCAAATAAGGATGAACAGACTCCTGGTATCTTCTCTTGGAAACGTCTCTTCACCTAAGGGAAGGCTGACGACTCCTAAAGGCAGTGTCCTGAAAACCTCCTCTCTTCACAATTCTTTTCCTTTTTTCACTCTTGTTTTGCAATTTTTCTCTGACTCTTCTTCCAATTCCCCTCTATGACTGGAGCCTCAGAGAACAGGAGAGAGCCCTGATAAGGTTTGGGCAGAAATCCCTTCCAATTTCTGGGCCTGGCCGTGGAGCCTGAAGAATTTGTGAGGCCTGAGGTCATTAACCCCTGAGCACCTCTGAGCGTTTTAAGACCTGCACTACCTTCACCTCCCGTCTTATACCCGGCACAAGAGAGGCAAAACACAGTTTACAGACTTGCCCCCAAATATCGGGAGTCAATAAACAGGCGAGAAGCACATACCCTCTTCTGCACTCACGACTCACTTCCAATCAACTCATTTATTGTCAAACGCTGGCTTGCTTTGTTTGGTTTTAATCCCCATGCCATTAACATGGGAGCCTGGAACATGTTGGCTTCTTAACGGCTCGCAGAACCACACTCATTCAGGATGGAGAGTAAACAGCATCTTGTCCTCAGAAGGGGAGGCGGAAGGGGGGTCGGCCTAGGGGAAACCCGCAGCCAGGCACCCGGCAGTGCAAGGCGGGCTGGAGGCCGAGATCTCGCTAACGGGGCCACAGAAGGCAGGCTGGGGCTCTGGGCTGAGACGCTATGAGTGATCTGCACCTTATCCCCCTTCCTTCAGGTCACCTCTCAGTAACAGAGGGAGGCGGTGCTCAGACCCCACGCCTTGAACTGTTCCTCATTCTGGCCACCGGGCAAACTTTCCTATGTCTCCTCTTCAGGATTAAGACCTAGCTCCCACACTCCAAATTCTGGCCAAAGCTAACGCTTAATTAGAAAAAAAAGAAGAATGCAACCAAGAAAAGACAGGATGTGGAGTTAGGCAGACCTGTCTGCAAATTCCAATCCCGCCACCCCCTGTAGTTATACAGCTAGGGGGCAGCTCCTGGGGACTCTCGAAGACTCAGCCCCAGGAGGATAAGCATCGCTCACACAGAAAGTCACTCTAGGAATAAAGGCTGAAAGGCGCACGTACAGTGGTTTCCACATGCACGGCACAGTCCAAGCACACAAGAGTTCCTTTTCGTTTCCCACGCTGCATTGAAAAATCAAACTTGAGGGGCTTCTCTGATGGCTCAGTGGTAAAGAGTCTGCTTGCCAGTGTGGGGGACATGGGCTCCATCCCTGGTCCAGGAGGACCCTACATCGCAGAGCAGCTGGGCCTTCTGAGCCTGTGCTCTAGAGCCCAGGAGCCACAACCAGTGGAGCCCAAGCGCCAAGAGCCTGTGCTCCTCGGCAAGAGAAGCCACCACGATGAGAAGCGCATGCACCATAACTAGAGAGCAGCCCCCCGCTCTCCGCAACTAGAGAAAAAGCCCAAGCAGCATGGAAAACCCAGCACAGTCATAAACAAACGAATACATGGGGCTTCCCTGGTGGTCCACTGGGTAAAGAGTCTGCCTTGCAGTGCAAGGGGCGCTGGTTCGATCCCTGGCCTGGGAAGATCCCATGTGCCGTGGAGCAGCTGGACCGGTGCGTCCAATTGCAAGCCAGTGCTCTGGAGTGCATGCGCCCAGAGCCGGTGCTCTGCAACAAGAGAGACCACAGCAATGGGAGGCCCACACAGGACGAAGAATAAAGGTGGATGAAAATTTTAAAAATAAAAAGAGGCTAAAATTTTTTTAAAAAATCAAACTTGATTAATTTTATCGAGTGTCCCTGTTACTTTATCCTGATGCTTTTATTAATAGCTAAGAACCACATTCTACAACAATAAAATTACAAAAAAGGAAGGAAGGAAGAAGGAAGGAGTGAACTGGGGCAACCTTGAGCAGCAAAGCATGCTGGGACTGACTGTGGAGCATGACAACACAGTTGGAAACCTTCCTAATACCTGCTGCCTTGGCACCCTCAGGCCAGGTGTCTACCCTCTCTTCGGCTTTCTTTTTTTTTTTTTTTCAGCCACTTCTATTGATCTTTCATTCATTTATCTTTGTTCCTTGGCCCGCGTGGGCCTCCCATCGCAGCGGCCTCTCTCATTGCAGATCACCGGCTCTGGGTGCATACGCTCTAGAGCTCCGGCTTGGTAGTTGGACATCAGTCCAGCCGTTTGGCGGCACGTGGGATCTTCCCAGGCCAGGGATCGAACCAGCACCCTTTGCCCTGCAAGGCAGTGTCCTTACCTACTGGACCACCAGAGAAGCCCCCTTTCCTATCTTTTAAATAATAAAAACCTTTATAATAAGAATGCCTACCTCATAAGGCTATTTTAAGCATTCAAGATAATTGTAAGAAAAGTGTACAAGACAAACAGAGAAGACGAGGGATGGCGAGGAGGATTAGGTTTAGACATATTGGGCTTAGGTAGGAGTCACCACGAGGGAGCTGACTACACACGCGTGACCTGGAGAAAGACCACCAGGGGCAGGGCGAGGGTCAGGGCGAGGGGTCCAAGAGGGAGATCCAGGAAGAAGGGTCCAGGGAGAAAAGGGAGAGCGAGAGGCCAGGCAGGCCAAGAGGCCAGAGGGCTGAGAGGAACAGTGGCCAGGGAAGTGGCTGGTGCTGACGTGAGTCCGTGAGTCTACACGTAGGAAAGATCTGTGTGCGCAGAGGTCGTGGCGGGAACAGACCGCGGGGAGGGCAGGGCTGACTCTGCTCTTTGCAGATTTTCAGCTCCACCACTAATAAGGGACACAAGGGCATCGGCACAGTGCCTGGCACTTGACTAACACACACAAAAAAATGCGGATTGAATGCAACTGTCAATTCCAAGATCACTCACAGAAGCCTTCCTAGGAAGGGTAACTCAAGTTTCCTCATCCGAAATAATCAGGAGAGCCAGGCCAGCCCAGAGGGTGTAGTGCGGAATGCCCTGGAGGGGCGTGAAGGCCTCACTGTGGCCTTGCGCCATTCAGGCGTTCTTTTTCAAATAAATTCACCAGACTGCATGGGGACAGGATTAAGTCCAATCCACCTACAGCAGGGTAGCACGCAATCGGTCTACTCCTGAGCAAGAAATGGCCAATAATTCAGCAAGATGGAGACACTGGGAGTCTTCTGATTTTTCTTCTGGCTGGTGCTAAGTCCTGCTCTGATTTCCCCAAATCAAAACCGGAATACAATTCAACAAACCAAGGAGGAAATGAAGCACACTGGAAATGCAAGGACGTTTTGACCATTTTCTGTCCGACTAACCCCAGTCCTTGGTGATCTTTATCTTGATCTGAGTTCCTTCGCTGCTGGGTTTACAATCTGCATGAGATCACCACTGAAGGAAAGGTCAAGCCCCTTGGAAAGAGGCTCTATCTCAAGACAGTTCTTGTAACAATCAGAGTACTTAACGTTTATTGAGCACTTACTCTGCCCCAGGCTTCCTTTTGTCCTTTCATTGTCACAGCAGTCCTCTAAATGGGTGGTAACATTAAGCTGACTTCGAGGCCCAGAGAGGCTAAGCAGCTTGTCCAGTGTCACACAGCTACCAGTGGCATAGAGAAGGTTTGAACCCAGACAGGCTGACTGCAGAGCACAGACTCCTCATCCTTCTCTAGTGCACATTCCCAAGGGATAAGCATCTCAAGGACCAAGGGTGCACCTTCTACTAAAGTTGCTTCCACAGCAGCACCGAGAATGAAAAGATGCCAAGTAGGCATCTCACTGGCAGTCTAGTGGTAAAGACTTTGCCTCCCAATGCAGGGGGTGAGGGTTCAAGCCCTGGGCAGGGAGCTAAGATCACACAAGCCTGGAGGCCAAAACACCAAAACATAAAACAGAAGCAATATTGTAACAAACTCAATAAAGACTTAAAAATACAGGTGCTGAGTAGATGAGGGGTAAATCAAATTCCAAAAGTCATTCCGAGGCCTCCACTAGAAGATTTAACACACACATTTAACCATTTAGGACCACTGCCTACTACACTGACCACACCCTGTACAAGGCCAGGGGGCACCCTTCACAAAGATTACAACATGGCGTAGCCTACTAGAACCAGGAGCCCCTGGCCTCTCACCATTCCAAATCAGAACCATTTCCCAAGCTCTCTTCAGGGCTCTCTGGCCCAAACTCGTCTCCTCTACCCAACAGGAACATGTCCACTTCTGAACTTAAGCAGTTGTGCTCAGCTGATCAGCTGTGTCCACCTCTTTGTGACCCCATGGACTGTAGCCCACCAGGCCCCTCTGTCCATGGGGATTTCCCAAATCAAAACCGGAACTTACAAATTCAAAAAAAACCAAGGAGGAAATGAAGCACACTGGAAATGCAAGGACGTTTTGACCATTTTCTGTCCGACTAACCCCAGTCCTTGGTGATCTTTATCTTGATCTGAGTTCCTTCGCTGCTGGGTTTACAATCTGCATGAGATCACCACTGAAGGAAAGGTCAAGCCCCTTGGAAAGAGGCTCTATCTCAAGACAGTTCTTGTAACAATCAGAGTACTTAACGTTTATTGAGCACTTACTCTGCCCCAGGCTTCCTTTTGTCCTTTCATTGTCACAGCAGTCCTCTAAATGGGTGGTAACATTAAGCTGACTTCGAGGCCCAGAGAGGCTAAGCAGCTTGTCCAGTGTCACACAGCTACCAGTGGCATAGAGAAGGTTTGAACCCAGACAGGCTGACTGCAGAGCACAGACTCCTCATCCTTCTCTAGTGCACATTCCCAAGGGATAAGCATCTCAAGGACCAAGGGTGCACCTTCTACTAAAGTTGCTTCCACAGCAGCACCGAGAATGAAAAGATGCCAAGTAGGCATCTCACTGGCAGTCTAGTGGTAAAGACTTTGCCTCCCAATGCAGGGGGTGAGGGTTCAAGCCCTGGGCAGGGAGCTAAGATCACACAAGCCTGGAGGCCAAAACACCAAAACATAAAACAGAAGCAATATTGTAACAAACTCAATAAAGACTTAAAAATACAGGTGCTGAGTAGATGAGGGGTAAATCAAATTCCAAAAGTCATTCCGAGGCCTCCACTAGAAGATTTAACACACACATTTAACCATTTAGGACCACTGCCTACTACACTGACCACACCCTGTACAAGGCCAGGGGGCACCCTTCACAAAGATTACAACATGGCGTAGCCTACTAGAACCAGGAGCCCCTGGCCTCTCACCATTCCAAATCAGAACCATTTCCCAAGCTCTCTTCAGGGCTCTCTGGCCCAAACTCGTCTCCTCTACCCAACAGGAACATGTCCACTTCTGAACTTAAGCAGTTGTGCTCAGCTGATCAGCTGTGTCCACCTCTTTGTGACCCCATGGACTGTAGCCCACCAGGCCCCTCTGTCCATGGGGTTCTCCAGGCAAGAATACGGGAGTGTGTTGCCATTTCCATCTCCAGGGAATCTTCCCGACCCAGGGATTGAACCCAGGTCTCTTGCACTGCAGGCGGATTCTTTACCGTCTGAACCTCCAGGGAGGCCCACCAGCACAGATGAGGGCTTTATATTAGGACCGAGGCCGCAGACCTGTGGGTGTGCAGTGGCTGGCCAGCAGGCCTGGCGAGGAGGGACACGAGAAGGGGAGATCACGTTGGACAACTGGCTAAAGCCTCTTCAGCATGACCCATAGATCAGGATTCCCCCAAATACCAACTGAACTCTGTGGGTCCGAACAGTTCAGGGGTGGGACTCCACTGAGCTGACTTCAGGTGTAAATAGTACTTGACTGGTTTAAAAGCACAGGCTCATCGGGCTTCCCTGGCGGTCCAGTGGCTGGGGGTAGACCTTGCAATGCAGCAAACACAGGTTTGATCCCAAGGGCACTGGGATCCTAACACGTCTGCATGCCACGACTCCTGAGCCCGTGCTCTAGAGCCTGGCAGCCAAAACTACTGAGCCCACAAGCCCACAACTGGAGAATCCACGCACCTCAACGAAAGATTCCACACAATGCAACTAAGACCCGATACAGCCAAACAAATACACATATATATTTTTTCAGACTCACAGATGGATGTGACAGGAAAATTCTCATCTCCTTGGTTGCCTTTTATGGATAACAATTCTGATTAAATCAAATGGGAACTCTTCTTTTGCAACCTCACCGCCACTTGTTAACTTTTTAAATAAATAAATAAAATGAAATAAAATTAGAAAGAGCAGGACACAATTTTGGACTGTTTAGCTCTCATGTAAGCCTAGTGAGAATTTAATAACACTATTCTTTTTTAAATAGTTACCTTCTGATATTAGTTATCAATATATGGTAAAGCGATAAAGCTTTTAAGACATATAGCTACTTACTTACTTACTTATTTATCTATTTGGCTGCGCTGGGTCTTTCATTGTGATGGTTCAGTAACTCAGTAGTTCCGGCACCAGCTTAGTTGCTCTGCGGCATGTGGGATCTTAGTTCCCCAACCAGGGACTGAACCTACATCCCCTCTGTTGGAAGCCAAATTCTTAACCACTGAACCACCAGGGAAGTCCCTAGTTTTTAAATACATACACTTAAGTTTAAAAACAACAACAAAAAGAAACAGTCTATCTAAAGAAAATAAAGCTAGAACAGCTATGCAAAAGTGCTTCCCAGTGGCACTAGTGGACCCGCCTGCCAATGCAGGAGAGGTAAGAGATGGGGGTTCAATCCCTGAGTCAGGAAGCTCCCCTAGAGGAGGACATGGCAACCCACTCCAGTAATCTTGCCCGGAGAATTTCGTGGACAGAGGAGCCTGGCAGGTTCCGTTCCACAGGGTCACAAAAAGTCAGGCATGATTGAAGCGACTTAGCACACAGCATAACTTGGAAAAAGCTGCGGAAGTGGCAAAGTGATGAAGATGGGGAATCACAGCCCACAGACTGTGCAAATAGAAGACAGTAATCCAGGTGCCCCAGGAACCTCAAGAGCAGAGGAGGTCACAGGGGAACCAGCGCTCAAGCCTGAAGGGCTGGTGATGTCAACAAACGCCCCGCCCTCCTGCAACCAAAGCCTGGACCAGCGTGGGCAGGAGGGGCAGCCACAGGCGAGCATCCCCCGCCACCCTAGGGAGACGAGCAGCCTCAGGTGGCCAGGAGGTGGCAAGGAAGCTGGAACCGAGGGCTCAGTTTCAGATAAGCACTGTGTGAAGGTAATAAACACCCAGAGGAAAAGCCCCAGGGCACCATCCAGAGACCACCCAACTGAGAGCCAGGAGACCCCGTTTTCGTTCCAACCCTGCTGTCTCCAAGTGCGTGGCCCAAGGCAGACCCCCTTTCTGGGCCTCAGTGTCTTCGCGTGTGAAATATCCCTCCAGGCCCTCCATCCTCTGGCTCTGTGTCTTCATAAGGACATGTATGTGCCAGCTCGGTCGTGTCCAGCTCTGTGACGCCATGGACTGTAGCCCGCCAGGCTCCTCTGTCCGTGGGATTTCCCAGGCAAGACGACTGGAGTGGGCTGCCACTTCCTCATCAGGAATCTTCCCCACCCAGGGAATCCTCATCTCTTAAGTCTCCTGTATTGGGTGGAGAATTCTTTACCACTTAAAAGCCACCTGGGAAGCCCCTCGTTAGTATTAATACATGACCAACATTTCCAATTTGGTGTCGGGGGACACCATTTAAAAGAGACACTATATCTGTTTCAAAAGTACTTTCGGGGAGTCAGACCCCTGGCAGACACTGAGGAACGCGCCCGGTCAGTGGTGGAGGGGCACCACTTTTCCAGGGAAGTTCAGGAGAATTAACCACCCATCTGTCCCTCTGTGGCCTTTCAAACAACAACAACACTCTCTTCCGGCCAGACTGATCAAGTCCCACTTTCCTTCGACTGGAATTTACCACTTACTAGAGCCTCTTGGCCAAAGTACTTAAGACTTTTATTGTTGGGAGCTGCGCAGGGCACATAAAAGCACCATACTTCTCTCTTGGGAATTAAGAAAGCCAGAAGACCAAGGACAGGTTTTAGTCTTGGTAAATTTAGGTTTTGATATTGTATTCATGCGACTCACCCAGAAAAATTCTCCCTCTATTTACTGACCACTACAGGGCAAAGGCACTACCATACAGCGTCGAAATGGCAAACTGAAAGGGAAGCAGCATAAAAATAAAGTCCCACTACCACAGATATTTACCGAGTGGGCACGCGTGCTAAGTCGCTTCAGTCGTGTCTGACTCTATGCAACCCCATGGACTGCACAGGCTCCTCTGTGCATGCAGATTCTCCAGGCAAGAATACTGGAGAGGGTTGCCATGCCCTCCTCTAGGGGATCCTCTCGACCCAGGGTTCAAACCCGCGTCTCTGACATCTGCTGCATTGGCCGCAGGTTCTTTATCACTACTGCCACCTGCGAAGCCCATTTACTGAGTCTAAAAGGTGTGCTCAGGGGGTAAAAAATACGATTCCTGGAATCAAGATGCTTGTAACTAGGCCAAAAAGTAAAGGTTAATAAACACAGAACAATGAAAGAGAGAAACGGTATTTAATCAAGCACCTTAGGCGGCTGCAGAAGGAAATAGCAATCCACTCCAGTATTCTCACCTGGAGAATCCCATCGAGAGCGCAGCCTGGCGGGCTACAGTCCGTGCGTCTGCAAAGATTCAGACACGACTGAGCGCATAAACTCATATTAGGTGACTTCCACCCAAGACAACCTTCACTCCCACTGCCTCCCTCCTCGTCCATCCTGTCACTTCCCCCTTCAAAGCATTTCAGCAGTTCCAGGTACGGAAGGAGCCCACACGTCTCACCACGGTCTTAAAGGCCGTTCAGGACGGGGCCTCCGCTTACCTTGAGCGTCTCGTTTCTCATCACTCTCCTTCCTGCGTGGTCCCCTATCTGTGCCAAAAGTTTGCACCCTTTCCAAAACATCTGAGGGTAAGATGTCTCTCCCCGCGTCTTCCTGTCCCAGCATGCCTCTCGCCTCTGCCTTTCCCAGCATGCCTCTCGCCCTGCCTTTCCCAGCATGCCTCTCGCCCTGCCTTTCCCAGCATGCCTCGCGCCCTGCTTTCCCCGGCATACTTCTCGCCCCCTGCCTTTCCCGGCATGCCTCTCGCCCCTGCCTTTCCCAACATGCCTCTCGCCCCTGCCTTTCCCGGCATGCCTCTCGCCCCTGCCTTTCCCGGCATGCCTCTCGCCCCTGCCTTTCCCGGAATGCCTCTTGCTCCCTCTACTCCTCTGAACCTGGAACATGAGCGCACACACCCATCTTGCTGACCACTACCCATCCTTCAAGTCTCAGCTCAATCATCACTACCTACTGGGGCCTCTCCGGTCGTTCCCACAGCCTCTGATCCTCCTCCATCACAGGATATAGTGTAGCACTTTGCAAGTAAAGTGAAGCGACGTGAAAGTCACTCAATCGTGTCTGTGACCCCCACGGATAAGTCATGGAATTCTTCAGGTAAGAATACTCGAGTGGGTAGCATCTCCCTTCTCCAGGGAATCTTCCCGACCCAGGAATCGAACTGGGGTCTCCAGTGTTGCTGATGGATTTTTTTGCCAGTTGAGCTAGGAGGGAAGCCTGCCACATTCTAAGTATTTGTTCAACTGGCTGTTGCCCCCATTCTACTTTTAAGATCTATGGCCAAAAAGTAAAGGTTAATAAACACAGAACAATGAAAGAGAGAAACGGTATTTAATCAAGCACCTTAGGCGGCTGCAGAAGGAAATAGCAATCCACTCCAGTATTCTCACCTGGAGAATCCCATCGAGAGCGCAGCCTGGCGGGCTACAGTCCGTGCGTCTGCAAAGATTCAGACACGACTGAGCGCATAAACTCATATTAGGTGACTTCCACCCAAGACAACCTTCACTCCCACTGCCTCCCTCCTCGTCCATCCTGTCACTTCCCCCTTCAAAGCATTTCAGCAGTTCCAGGTACGGAAGGAGCCCACACGTCTCACCACGGTCTTAAAGGCCGTTCAGGACGGGGCCTCCGCTTACCTTGAGCGTCTCGTTTCTCATCACTCTCCTTCCTGCGTGGTCCCCTATCTGTGCCAAAAGTTTGCACCCTTTCCAAAACATCTGAGGGTAAGATGTCTCTCCCCGCGTCTTCCTGTCCCAGCATGCCTCTCGCCTCTGCCTTTCCCAGCATGCCTCTCGCCCTGCCTTTCCCAGCATGCCTCTCGCCCTGCCTTTCCCAGCATGCCTCGCGCCCTGCTTTCCCCGGCATACTTCTCGCCCCCTGCCTTTCCCGGCATGCCTCTCGCCCCTGCCTTTCCCAGCATGCCTCCCGCCCCTGCCTTTCCCGGCATGCCTCTCGCCCCTGCCTTTCCCGGCATGCCTCTCGCCCCTGCCTTTCCCGGAATGCCTCTTGCTCCCTCTACTCCTCTGAACCTGGAACATGAGCGCACACACCCATCTTGCTGACCACTACCCATCCTTCAAGTCTCAGCTCAATCATCACTACCTACTGGGGCCTCTCCGGTCGTTCCCACAGCCTCTGATCCTCCTCCATCACAGGATATAGTGTAGCACTTTGCAAGTAAAGTGAAGCGACGTGAAAGTCACTCAATCGTGTCTGTGACCCCCACGGATAAGTCATGGAATTCTTCAGGTAAGAATACTCGAGTGGGTAGCATCTCCCTTCTCCAGGGAATCTTCCCGACCCAGGAATCGAACTGGGGTCTCCAGTGTTGCTGATGGATTTTTTTGCCAGTTGAGCTAGGAGGGAAGCCTGCCACATTCTAAGTATTTGTTCAACTGGCTGTTGCCCCCATTCTACTTTTAAGATCTATGAGGCTAGGAACCACGATCGTCTGTATCCACATGGCATTTCCTCTCCCTCACAATGCACATTTTAGGTATCATTTAGGAACCATTTAGGTGGTTCAGTGGTTAAGACTCTGAGCTTCCTCTGCAAGGGGCACAGGTTCCATCCCTGCTGGGGGACCTAAGATCCCACATGCTGACTGGTACGGCGGAAAAAATGAAAGAAATAGTGTTTACTCACTATGTCTGAATGAACCTGTACTGTGGATAGTTACCGAAAATGAAGATTCATAAGGATCAGAATGCCAAGGAAGGAAGACTGCACAGAAGAGGCACTACTTGGACCTTATGGGAGAGCAGATTTTGGAAATGATGAAAGGAGATGAAATTCTGATCAATAGTATAGTGAAGTACTCTAAACTACATCCAGTACCTAGACGGTATTAAACGAATTGTAAACGAATGAATAAACAACTTAATGAACGAAAAACAAGGAAATGAATAGCTTTCTTGATGGAAGGAGCAAAAAATAACACGAATTAAAGGAGTTTTTCAAAAAACATGAAACTAGTGCTCTTGATCAACCTTCCCAAATGTATGGTAACAGCGCATGTGAACAGAGGTGGAAGTTACCAAGACTCAAATTATCAAGTAACTAGCACATTCCATGTCCCATGTAATTTCTGACATCCCCAAACCAGGATGTTGTGTTACCACTTTTAACAGGTCCAATGGCGTCCTTGATGGCTTAGCGGGTAAAGAATCTGCCTACAATGCAGGAGATACAGGAGGCCTGGGTTCGATGAAGATACCCTGGAGGAGAAAATATATTCTTGCCTGGGAAATCCCACAAATAGAGAAAAAGTGGTGAGCTACAATCCACGAGTCGCAGAGTCGGACACGACTCAGCAACTCAGACTTACGAGGTCCAGGAATCCAGAAAAAAGTACCTTCCAGCTGCCTCTGGCCTTTGTATACATTCAATGAGTTTTTTCCACAGTCCATCTTAAAACAAAAAGAAATGCAGTCTTTCCAGCACCAATATATCCAGCACCGGCCAGACTGACAGTTATTTCAAAGCCCATCTCAAGAACATTCGTCAGACGTGATAGGCTCTGAGTTTTACCCTCTTCTCAAATGCTGTGGATTATCCTGGAATTTTTGTATTTGGTGTGCAGGTCTGCTGACTAGAAGTCCTGATTAATAGGGGACACGAAGCCCTGTTTAGAAAAATTCAATACATTATGCTCCAGGGGAACACGTCCTGAGCAGCTCTCTGCAAGCCCCACGTTGTAATGTTCACTTTGACTCTCTCCTCTGGGGGCTTGAGGGGCCAGGAGGTGGGGGAAAGCAAAGAGAAAGAAACCAGCCTCTTGGCAGTTTCTCAACAATAGCTCAAGCTTCCTATCCCCTCCAAAAAAATCCTTTACATAGTTGCTCTAACCAAGAAAATATGCACAGCTTCCTGACAGATTGGATAATGAGGAGATTTGAGAAAATTGTGCAATTCGCCTTATTTTCATTTCACCCCCAAATGCTTTGGGTGCAAGTACAACTTCCACGCACACATAGTAGTTTCATTTTCTTAAACGGATGAGTGGGATCAGGCAGTATTAGTCGAGCCGAGGCATAAGTTGTTAAGGCAGGGGACACGGCAAGGATACCCCATCTTGTTTCGGGGCTGCCCCCTCTGGGTCCCTGCCCAGTTGAGGTCTGTCACTCTCAGCAGGAGAACCCGCTGACCCAGCTTCAGGGAGATGGGCTACTCCTGGACGATACAAGAAACCCTTCCAACTTGTACACTGGAGAATCAAAAGGAACCAGAATCCTAGCTCTCGGTTGCCAAGAAACTCTATATGATGCAGGTGCAAATCCTTTTTCCCTCTCTTTTAAATTCAAACTCATTAAAATACGTGTTTTGCAAGGGAATTAAATTCAAACATCTGGGAAAGGGGGGAATATCCACAAACTCCTGAACTACTTTTTCTCACTTGGTTCCCGACTTTGATTGTTCCGTTTCTTGGAGAGGCACCCGGTAAGAAGAGGTTGCTGCTTGCTGGTGGGATGACAGAAAAGGGCAAGAAAAGCATTAGAAAATGACTTCGAAGGGCCTCAGACTTCATCAGCAGTCGTAATTGTGGGAAAGTAACCCGAAGATGCCAAACAACAGGAAATTACCAGAAGAATCTGTCAGCACAATCAGCTGCTATTTTCATTGTTCTTTGGCAAATGTATACACAGTCGGGAACACCTGGGCTGGCCTGAAGCCCAGGTTTGACTAATTGCCAGGGGAGAGGAGTCGTCATTTGTCTTCGGAGGGATTTCCTCCATTCGCTCCTCAAAACATGTGGTTTCACTTTTCCCCTCTCTCCGCAGGAAATGGCAGGACAGTGAGACGCAAAATAAATGAGTTCAGTTCCAAGAGGTTGCCTCCTAAGAGGCCACTCCAAAAATAACTGTCTTGTGAGAGGTTGTTAATAACCAAGATTCTATAGACTGTCCTCAGAAAACAACGTTTCAAAGGCACAATGATTTCCACCACCCCCCAGCCCCTTTACCTTCCAAACTCAGTCCACATTAAAAATAAAAGCCAGGGGAGATGAAGAGAGGTAATCAAGTCTTCTGGACAGGGTGAATGTCTCTCCTCTTGCCCCTCTGCAAAGCCCCTCTCCTTGGAGTGTAACCTCACCCAGAGCGCTTCCTTGACAAGTGAAAGGTGGAATTGGAATCCTAAGCGATGTCAGTCGCCCTCGCTCTTCCTGGCTGCCCATCACCCCTTCCCTCTGACAGGCAGCCCCTCGGCCTCCCACCGGGGACCAAGGGCAATGCCCCAGAAGGCACGGGCTGAGCTCTGCTCACCTTGGCTGCCGTGCACCTGGCACAGGGTTGGGGCTAGGTCGGTATCTGTCAAATGAAGAGCCCTGAGCGGGCCACACATATCACCTGCTTTGTGGCAAGCTTCCCGGAAGTGGGTGTAGATATCTTTCAATTTCTTGAACGTCAAGAGATCACCTCTTTACGAGAATCACCTGCCAGAGTGACAGCCTTCTCCCCCAACCTCTTTCCATATTTTTATACGCCCGACTTTGATTGTTCCGTTTCTTGAGAGGCACCCGGTAAGAAGAGGTTGCTGCTTGCTGGTGGGATGACAGAAAAGGGCAAGAAAAGCATTAGAAAATGACTTCGAAGGGCCTCAGACTTCATCAGCAGTCGTAATTGTGGGAAAGTAACCGAAGATGCCAAACAACAGGAAATTACCAGAAGAATCTGTCAGCACAATCAGCTGCTATTTTCATTGTTCTTTGGCAAATGTATACACAGTCGGAACACCTGGGCTGGCCTGAAGCCCAGGTTTGACTAATTGCCAGGGGAGAGGAGTCGTCATTTGTCTTCGGAGGGATTTCCTCCATTCGCTCCTCAAAACATGTGGTTTCACTTTTCCCCTCTCTCCGCAGGAAATGGCAGGACAGTGAGACGCAAAATAAATGAGTTCAGTTCCAAGAGGTTGCCTCCTAAGAGGCCACTCCAAAAATAACTGTCTTGTGAGAGGTTGTTAATAACCAAGATTCTATAGACTGTCCTCAGAAAACAACGTTTCAAAGGCACAATGATTTCCACCACCCCCCAGCCCCTTTACCTTCCAAACTCAGTCCACATTAAAAATAAAAGCCAGGGGAGATGAAGAGAGGTAATCAAGTCTTCTGGACAGGGTGAATGTCTCTCCTCTTGCCCCTCTGCAAAGCCCCTCTCCTTGGAGTGTAACCTCACCCAGAGCGCTTCCTTGACAAGTGAAAGGTGGAATTGGAATCCTAAGCGATGTCAGTCGCCCTCGCTCTTCCTGGCTGCCCATCACCCCTTCCCTCTGACAGGCAGCCCCTCGGCCTCCCACCGGGGACCAAGGGCAATGCCCCAGAAGGCACGGGCTGAGCTCTGCTCACCTTGGCTGCCGTGCACCTGGCACAGGGTTGGGGCTAGGTCGGTATCTGTCAAATGAAGAGCCCTGAGCGGGCCACACATATCACCTGCTTTGTGGCAAGCTTCCCGGAAGTGGGTGTAGATATCTTTCAATTTCTTGAACGTCAAGAGATCACCTCTTTACGAGAATCACCTGCCAGAGTGACAGCCTTCTCCCCCAACCTCTTTCCATATTTTTATACGCCCACCGCTCCTGTCTCCTACCCCTCGCATTATTACAGGCTCTGGGCACGATCTCAGACTTGGGTAGCAGTCATTTCATATCCCTTCTTAGAGACAACGGAGCTTTCTCCCGTAATTGCCTAGTGTTTTCAATGTGCTGATTCGGAAGTGTCGCTGGGACAGTATGTTTCGCATTGAAATGCACATCCGCCTTTGGTGAGCTTCACCTGCATTGCGGCCGACCTCCCCGGTGATTTAAGGGTTCTGGCGTCACGTCAGCAAAGAATCAACTGCTTTTCCTTTCTTTCCTTCTTGCTTTTTTTCAGGCATTGAGAGCAGGCAGCAGATCATTACTACCCCCGGTGAAGCCAGCAACATTTGGGTTTGATTTGCTTTCCGTCGCAGACCCCTTTCTCAAAGTCGAGCGGCACTGTAATTCTAAACTGACCCACCTTCCCCCTCACAAAGGTGAAAAATGTTATGGAGCTTTTTACAACCCACAGCCCATCATTTATACTGAAACACTGGGAGAGTTCAGACTTGGCTTAGTTTCGCTAACTCAGAGCTGTTTTGACATGTTTATTTGTTTAATTTGTTTATTTTGACTAGCTCTGATTATAATTGGCAGCAGTGTGTAGCATTAACATTAGACAGTGTCTTAGGCTTGTCTGTTACAATAATGCATAAAGAATGTGAAGGAAAATCTACCCTCTGCGTAACAATGGCAGGCAGGCAGGAAACCTATCAGAGAGTTCTTCCATGAAAAAAAAAAAAAAAAACCCGTAACCTCAGTTTTCTATTTTATTTAAAAATTTACACAACTGTATAAATGATATTTGAACACTAAGTATTTCCTTTATTCCATGAGTCTATCCCCCTGCTAAGAGACTTAGACAAAAGTGACTAGAAGTGGGCTTTTTTTTTTTTTTTTCAAACTCTAACCTTTGGATTTATTTCTTGAGATTTTAAAAAAATTGTTCTGTTCTCTGGGCTCTTTAACAAATCCAAGGCACAATAACCATTTGATAATGTTGCTGTCATATTGGGATGATCCTGTGGTATCCAGTGCAGTTTATGGTTGAAAATACACTTTCTGCCAGAGTGACAGCCTTCTCCCCCAACCTCTTTCCATATTTTTATACGCCCACCGCTCCTGTCTCCTACCCCTCGCATTATTACAGGCTCTGGGCACGATCTCAGACTTGGGTAGCAGTCATTTCATATCCCTTCTTAGAGACAACGGAGCTTTCTCCCGTAATTGCCTAGTGTTTTCAATGTGCTGATTCGGAAGTGTCGCTGGGACAGTATGTTTCGCATTGAAATGCACATCCGCCTTTGGTGAGCTTCACCTGCATTGCGGCCGACCTCCCCGGTGATTTAAGGGTTCTGGCGTCACGTCAGCAAAGAATCAACTGCTTTTCCTTTCTTTCCTTCTTGCTTTTTTTCAGGCATTGAGAGCAGGCAGCAGATCATTACTACCCCCGGTGAAGCCAGCAACATTTGGGTTTGATTTGCTTTCCGTCGCAGACCCCTTTCTCAAAGTCGAGCGGCACTGTAATTCTAAACTGACCCACCTTCCCCCTCACAAAGGTGAAAAAATGTTATGGAGCTTTTTACAACCCACAGCCCATCATTTATACTGAAACACTGGGAGAGTTCAGACTTGGCTTAGTTTCGCTAACTCAGAGCTGTTTTGACATGTTTATTTGTTTAATTTGTTTATTTTGACTAGCTCTGATTATAATTGGCAGCAGTGTGTAGCATTAACATTAGACAGTGTCTTAGGCTTGTCTGTTACAATAATGCATAAAGAATGTGAAGGAAAATCTACCCTCTGCGTAACAATGGCAGGCAGGCAGGAAACCTATCAGAGAGTTCTTCCATGAAAAAAAAAAAAAAAAACCCGTAACCTCAGTTTTCTATTTTATTTAAAAATTTACACAACTGTATAAATGATATTTGAACACTAAGTATTTCCTTTATTCCATGAGTCTATCCCCCTGCTAAGAGACTTAGACAAAAGTGACTAGAAGTGGGCTTTTTTTTTTTTTTTTCAAACTCTAACCTTTGGATTTATTTCTTGAGATTTTAAAAAAATTGTTCTGTTCTCTGGGCTCTTTAACAAATCCAAGGCACAATAACCATTTGATAATGTTGCTGTCATATTGGGATGATCCTGTGGTATCCAGTGCAGTTTATGGTTGAAAATACACTTTCTGAATTCTTGGAGTCAAACTCCCTGAACAATGAGATCTGCACCTCGAACAGAGAAGCTGATCTAAATTAGGCAACTTCTCTTGGATTTTTCTCATATTTCCCCAAACAATGGTCCTATCCCCTTACCTTCCTTCTTGGCGCCTGCACGGGTCTACAAAAAGCCTGTTTCACAGGGCTGGTCCACACTCCATATATATAAAATATATATAATCCATTTTTAAAGGGAAAAAAATATCTGTGTGCCTCGTTCAGCCAGACCACACACGGAAGTCCCGGTGTCCTTTACAAGCACGGGTCCTAAGCGAGTGAACAGCATCTTGTTCCACCCGCCTTCCTTCATCCCCTGGCCCAGAGCTGACGGCCGTCTGTGCTCCTAGGCATGTCTGTAGGGGCATCTGGCTGCAGCTCCTTAAAGGAGACAATTAGGAGTCAGTTCATCTACATATTCGACTGCCAATTATGCACGGAGCACAGACAGGCTCTGCTCACATTTATTATCCCATAAATATTTTCCTCATGCGCAGTATGGTACACTGCTGTGTGTGATCCCCACGCGGAACACCATATGCGCTCTGAGACGGGGGGCCACGTTCAGGTTGCCGAATCGACGCCAAGCAGCCCAGGGGTCTCCGTGATGGAATACTTGCTCTAAGAAGCCCGAAGTCTCTGGACCACAGATCCCTCAGCTTCTATTTCCCTTTAGCTTAAATCAGACTTCTTCGGGGGCAAGAAAACCCACCCTTAGAGCAGGGGAGCGGCCAGGTACACGGCACATCCCCTGACGGGGTGCCCTGCTGGGTGGGGCTGATGAACCAGCTCATGCTGTTGAAGGCAGCTGGGAAGACAGGTTTCTCCTAGGAAGTGCTGGAATATTCTTTTTAGGAGACCGTAAGGGTTCTCCTTTTTTCCTCCCCAACTTCACTGACAAATAAAGGAAGAGTGTAGGGCACAGGCCATGCGTTCAAGAGTCAGTTTTTAAAAATATATAATATGGAGCTTTCCCTGGTTGTCCGGTGGTTAGGAATCTGCCTGCCAGTGCAAGGGACATGAGTTCAATCCCTGGTCCTGGAAGGTACATGCCTTGGGGCTGCTAAGCCCTTGTGCCACCACTACTGAACCCACATGCTACAACTCCTGTAGCCCGCGCACCAGGAGCCCATGCTCCACAAGAAGAGAAGCCACCGTAATGAGAAGCCTGTACACCCAAACTAGAGAAAGCACATGCAAAGCAAAGAGGCCCCAGGGAAGTCAAAAAAAATCACTAAAAAAAAATACAATATGAATATAAAGATCCAACTTGCTAAGAGATTAGATCTTAATTTTTCCCACTACCAAAAGGGTATAATTATGTGACATGACAAAGGTGTTAGCTAACCCGCCAACAGCAAGCATGTTGTAACACACATATGTGTCAAATCAGCAGGCTGTATGCCCTAAACGTACACAAATATATTTCAAATATGTGGCAAATATATTTCTATTTTTAAAAAAAATGGAGAAAAAGAGCAAGCAAAGTTCTGCCTCTTATACAAATGCATCCTGAGTTTTCTCAGAAAAGGGAAAGCCAAGTCGCTCAGTCACTTTGTGACCCCGCTTACAAACCCTGGAATTCTCCAAGCAAGAATACTGGAGTGGGTAGCCTATCACTTTTCCAGGGGATCTTCCCAACCCAGGGACTGAGGCCAGGTCTCCCGCATTGCAGGAGGATTCTTTACCATCTGAGCCACCAGGGAAGTCCAAGAATGCTGGAGTGGGTAGCCTATCCCTTTTCCAGGGGAACTTTCCGACCCAGGGATTAACCTGGGATCGCCTGCGTTGCAGGTGGATTCTTTCCCAGCTGAGCTATCAGGGAAGAAAAGCATAAAGAAGGGATAGAGGAAGGACAGGAGTCTCAGCTTGGTGGGGCACTGCCCACCACGCCTCCGGCATAATCCCACTCCCCAGGTGCCTCCTGACTCTGCTGAACCCTCGTGGGATGAAGAGTCCTCCAGTCAAGCCTCCGGAAGAACTGGGTTCAGGGAAGAGAAAAGAGGCCAAGGGACAGGTAAAGGCAGCACAGTGGTTCTCCAGGACCTACGCCTCTCACGGCATTCCCATCCTTTGATACGAGGTTCCAGTGCAAGGGACATGAGTTCAATCCCTGGTCCTGGAAGGTACATGCCTTGGGGCTGCTAAGCCCTTGTGCCACCACTACTGAACCCACATGCTACAACTCCTGTAGCCCGCGCACCAGGAGCCCATGCTCCACAAGAAGAGAAGCCACCGTAATGAGAAGCCTGTACACCCAAACTAGAGAAAGCACATGCAAAGCAAAGAGGCCCCAGGGAAGTCAAAAAAAATCACTAAAAAAAAATACAATATGAATATAAAGATCCAACTTGCTAAGAGATTAGATCTTAATTTTTCCCACTACCAAAAGGGTATAATTATGTGACATGACAAAGGTGTTAGCTAACCCGCCAACAGCAAGCATGTTGTAACACACATATGTGTCAAATCAGCAGGCTGTATGCCCTAAACGTACACAAATATATTTCAAATATGTGGCAAATATATTTCTATTTTTAAAAAATATGGAGAAAAAAGAGCAACGCAAAGTTCTGCCTCTTATACAAATGCATCCTGAGTTTTCTCAGAAAAGGGAAAGCCAAGTCGCTCAGTCACTTTGTGACCCCGCTTACAAACCCTGGAATTCTCCAAGCAAGAATACTGGAGTGGGTAGCCTATCACTTTTCCAGGGGATCTTCCCAACCCAGGGACTGAGGCCAGGTCTCCCGCATTGCAGGAGGATTCTTTACCATCTGAGCCACCAGGGAAGTCCAAGAATGCTGGAGTGGGTAGCCTATCCCTTTTCCAGGGGAACTTTCCGACCCAGGGATTAACCTGGGATCGCCTGCGTTGCAGGTGGATTCTTTCCCAGCTGAGCTATCAGGGAAGAAAAGCATAAAGAAGGGATAGAGGAAGGACAGGAGTCTCAGCTTGGTGGTGTGCACTGCCCACCACGCTCTCCGGCATAATCCCCACTCCCCAGGTGCCTCCTGACTCTGCTGAACCCTCGTGGGATGAAGAGTCCTCCAGTCAAGCCTCCGGAAGAACTGGGTTCAGGGGAAGAGAAAAGAGGGGCCAAGGGACAGGTAAAAGGCAAACGCACAGTGGTTCTCCAGGACCTAACGGAAATACAGCCCAGGAGTATGACCGGAGATCAGAACACGGTCATTCCCATTTCTCAGGTTTGATATATCGGCAGGTCTGACCATCAAGAACTACCTTCAGGTTGGAGAACTCCAAGAGCCTGGGTCCTCCAGGACAAAGTCCATCAGGGGCTCCAGACTTTAGAAGCACATACAATACACCATGAAAAGAGATGGGTTTACAATGTAACACGGACTTAACTTCTTGATTCCAGGAACGGAAATGTCTTACACGCTCCCTGAGCACTGGGTTGCCTGAGACTTCACCACATGTCAGGTTCTGCCCCGTCTGCCAACCTCTTAGGAGACTCAGCCAGGATGTAGAGAGAAAGCATTCAACCTACATCCAGAAGCAGGCGCAGGGGTGGGAGACTCTTCCTTTTAGTCAAGGAAAAACGACACAGTCCAGGATTTATAACAAGGAACAGCAGAAATCCCCTTCCACTTGGTAACAACTTGCTGCCACGCCAGTGTCAACAGGAGGGTGATGGGAGGTGAGTCAGATGTTCCAGCTCTGTCTTCCCCTCTGCCCCCATTTTACGGAGCCACCTAAGACCAAGCGGGCGTCTCTTGGGGATCAGAGGTAGAGACTCTGCCTGCAATGCAAGAGATTTGGGTTCGATCCCTGGGTTGGGAAGACGCCCTGGAGAAGGGAATGACAACCCACTTTCAGTCTGCTTGCCTGGAGAATCCCATGGACAGAGAAGCCTGGTGGGCTACAGTCCACAGGGCCGTCGAAGAGTCAAACCCAACTAAAGCGACTCAACAACAACAACGAAGATCAAGCACTCGCCTTATCTGTTCTTTATTTTCTAAAGCAGTTCAGCCGCTCCAATTATTTCAAGCTTCTTGGAAGAGAGACGTGTCATACAGACAAAGTGCTATTCTTATTACCTATCTCAAAGGCGTGTTTCAATTTGTTAATATGAATTGGGTTGACGTTCCTTTTGGTTACACTAAGTAATGAAGCACGGGCCTGTAAGTGTTTTTAACCTCCGGAAGAACTGGGTTCAGGGAAGAGAAAAGAGGGGCCAAGGGACAGGTAAAAGGCAAACGCACAGTGGTTCTCCAGGACCTAACGGAAATACAGCCCAGGAGTATGACCGGAGATCAGAACACGGTCATTCCCATTTCTCAGGTTTGATATATCGGCAGGTCTGACCATCAAGAACTACCTTCAGGTTGGAGAACTCCAAGAGCCTGGGTCCTCCAGGACAAAGTCCATCAGGGGCTCCAGACTTTAGAAGCACATACAATACACCATGAAAAGAGATGGGTTTACAATGTAACACGGACTTAACTTCTTGATTCCAGGAACGGAAATGTCTTACACGCTCCCTGAGCACTGGGTTGCCTGAGACTTCACCACATGTCAGGTTCTGCCCCGTCTGCCAACCTCTTAGGAGACTCAGCCAGGATGTAGAGAGAAAGCATTCAACCTACATCGAGAAGCAGGCGCAGGGGGGGGAGACTGTTCCTTTTAGTAAAGGGAAAAAACGACACAGTCCAGGATTTATAACAAGGAACAGCAGAAATCCCCTTCCACTTGGTAACAACTTGCTGCCACGCCAGTGTCAACAGGAGGGTGATGGGAGGTGAGTCAGATGTTCCAGCTCTGTCTTCCCCTCTGCCCCCATTTTACGGAGCCACCTAAGACCAAGCGGGCGTCTCTTGGGGATCAGAGGTAGAGACTCTGCCTGCAATGCAAGAGATTTGGGTTCGATCCCTGGGTTGGGAAGACGCCCTGGAGAAGGGAATGACAACCCACTTTCAGTCTGCTTGCCTGGAGAATCCCATGGACAGAGAAGCCTGGTGGGCTACAGTCCACAGGGCCGTCGAAGAGTCAAACCCAACTAAAGCGACTCAACAACAACAACGAAGATCAAGCACTCGCCTTATCTGTTCTTTATTTTCTAAAGCAGTTCAGCCGCTCCAATTATTTCAAGCTTCTTGGAAGAGAGACGTGTCATACAGACAAAGTGCTATTCTTATTACCTATCTCAAAGGGCGTGTTTCAATTTGTTAATATGAATTGGGTTGACGTTCCTTTTGGTTACACTAAGTAATGAAGCACGGGCCTGTAAGTGTTTTTAAGCTCCTTCGATATAGAGGTTATATAAATACAAAGCAATATTGAAATGAAACTTCTTTAGGGCGCTTGCCAAGGGACCCAGTGTTTAGGAATATCTTACAGAAGAAGATTAAATGAGGGAGAGTGTAATGAAGTTTTGCTGCTGGAGCTTCCGTGAGGGCCAGCTCCAAATCCCGATGGGTGTCTGGGTGATTGAGAACACGGAGAGCAACCAGAAAGCGGTGAACTTGAAGAAGAGTTTTAAAAGCCGTTTCACGGTCTGCCAGGGCAGTTCTATGAGGCTTGGGAGATTTCCCAAACTCATTATACTGAAAATTACCAAGACGAAGTCAAAGAATCCTTCAGGATGATAAGATCTTATATAGTTTCACCTTAAAAAAAAAAAAAGTATTCCCTCTTCTGATCATCAGGTAAAAACCTTAGACTATGAGAAATCTGATTTCTTTGCAAAGAGCAGGAGTTCTTGCAGTCTGCTGCCTAGACACTTGAAGACTCACAAAAGTGTGTCCAAGACACATCAACAATGTGCTTAAAAGAAGGGGAAATCACAAGTACCCACTGGCCAGGACTAGGAGCGTTAGGGGGGTTGTTCTGGAAGAGGGGAGGGAATCACCCTACAGGTTTCCAATCTCAAGCCCTAAAGTCCTCCCCCACCCCAGCTATTCCCTACCACACAGACAGCCGAGGAAGACAATGAGACCCTGTGACACTGGCTCATGTCTTAAGCTCTGTGTCCCTTTATAAAGAAAATGGAGACCACTGACAAAGCTAATGAAGAAAATTAGGAAAAAATATATATATTTTGTCACGCATCTTGAAAACAAAAATAGAGGATCTTAGAAAATATATAAACCTAACAGCTAAGCTAAAAAGTAAAACAAACACTTGGAGACATCAGAAACGTGACTTCCACCCCATGCGATTAGCACCTTACAGGCGACCATAGTACGTCACTTCATTCTTTCAGGGCCAAGACTTCTGCACCTGGTGAATGAGGACAACCAACCCAACCACACCCTCCCTGAAAGGGGTTCAATTTGAAGTTGGGTTGACGTTCCTTTTGGTTACACTAAGTAATGAAGCACGGGCCTGTAAGTGTTTTAAGCTCCTTCGATATAGAGGTTATATAAATACAAAGCAATATTGAAATGAAACTTCTTTAGGGCGCTTGCCAAGGGACCCAGTGTTTAGGAATATCTTACAGAAGAAGATTAAATGAGGGAGAGTGTAATGAAGTTTTGCTGCTGGAGCTTCCGTGAGGGCCAGCTCCAAATCCCGATGGGTGTCTGGGTGATTGAGAACACGGAGAGCAACCAGAAAGCGGTGAACTTGAAGAAGAGTTTTAAAAGCCGTTTCACGGTCTGCCAGGGCAGTTCTATGAGGCTTGGGAGATTTCCCAAACTCATTATACTGAAAATTACCAAGACGAAGTCAAAGAATCCTTCAGGATGATAAGATCTTATATAGTTTCACCTTAAAAAAAAAAAAAGTATTCCCTCTTCTGATCATCAGGTAAAAACCTTAGACTATGAGAAATCTGATTTCTTTGCAAAGAGCAGGAGTTCTTGCAGTCTGCTGCCTAGACACTTGAAGACTCACAAAAGTGTGTCCAAGACACATCAACAATGTGCTTAAAAGAAGGGAAGTCACAAGTACCCACTGGCCAGGACTAGGAGCGTTAGGGGGGTTGTTCTGGAAGAGGGGAGGGAATCACCCTACAGGTTTCCAATCTCAAGCCCTAAAGTCCTCCCCCACCCCAGCTATTCCCTACCACACAGACAGCCGAGGAAGACAATGAGACCCTGTGACACTGGCTCATGTCTTAAGCTCTGTGTCCCTTTATAAAGAAAATGGAGACCACTGACAAAGCTAATGAAGAAAATTAGGAAAAAATATATATATTTTGTCACGCATCTTGAAAACAAAAATAGAGGATCTTAGAAAATATATAAACCTAACAGCTAAGCTAAAAAGTAAAACAAACACTTGGAGACATCAGAAACGTGACTTCCACCCCATGCGATTAGCACCTTACAGGCGACCATAGTACGTCACTTCATTCTTTCAGGGCCAAGACTTCTGCACCTGGTGAATGAGGACAACCAACCCAACCACACCCTCCCTGAAAGGGGTTCCCCGATGGCTCAGCAGATAAGAGTCCACTTGGAAGGCCAGCAACACAGGAGACTCAGGTTCAATCCCTGGGTGGGAAAGGTTCCTTGTATACTGTCAAACATGTGAAGTCGTGTACGTATACAATAAGTCCCCTACACGTGAACAAGCTCTGTTTCAAGAGCATGTTCATAAGGCCAACACAGCTCGCCTAGGGACCCACCTAACACAATCGGCTATATAGTACTGCAGGGTAATAGGTTTATGTTACTTGTCACGCAAATAATACATAAAAATAAAGCAATCTTACAATACAGTACCTTGAAAAGTGCAGTGGGGCAGAACCACAGCTGGCACCCAGGGACTGGCACCAAGCAGACAGGTAAGAAGAGCTGCTGACTGGAGATGGGAAGGGAGATGAAAGATGGTAGAGCCAAGGGACCACCAGCCCTAGGAGACGGAGCTGTGGTTTCGCTCACACCGGACATTCGTTGATGGCACAGGTTTCGCTTCCTTGTTGGATTCAATTCTATCTACCCTCCTCTAGATGGGTGCAGCCACACCCACCAGACATGGGAGCTGATTCACGTGACTGGACATGCAAACGCACGTTGGCATCTTTGAAAATTCACAGCATGAAGGATCCTATGTAGGGGACTTACTATATAGTATTGTTTATCATTAGAGTTGAAGGAAACAAAGATAATTCAATGATCAAGTCAGAAATTTCAACTGGTCTGAGAACCTCCGTGTACATCCATACCCGAACCTCACTGTTGCCAGTCGTGAAATGAAGATGTTTTCTCAACGACACATTCAGAAAATCTAACATGCTTCAAACAGGATAGATCGGCCTGCACTGGCTTTGAAATATAGAAACGGTTTCTTGTTTGATCCAAGAACAGAACCAAATTCTGTCTCTCTCAAGAGGTCTTTCCCACATCTTTCCAACATGCTCCAAGCCAAGAACGATTCTCCTGTGTATATTCTGGAAGGCTGTGTACATGTGTACATGTGTTAGTCCCTCAGTCTTGTCACTCTGTGTGGCCCCACTGGTGAATGAGGACAACCAACCCAACCACACCCTCCCTGAAAGGGGTTCCGATGGCTAGCAGATAAGAGTCCACTTGGAAGGCCAGCAACACAGGAGACTCAGGTTCAATCCCTGGGTGGGAAAGGTTCCTTGTATACTGTCAAACATGTGAAGTCGTGTACGTATACAATAAGTCCCCTACACGTGAACAAGCTCTGTTTCAAGAGCATGTTCATAAGGCCAACACAGCTCGCCTAGGGACCCACCTAACACAATCGGCTATATAGTACTGCAGGGTAATAGGTTTATGTTACTTGTCACGCAAATAATACATAAAAATAAAGCAATCTTACAATACAGTACCTTGAAAAGTGCAGTGGGGCAGAACCACAGCTGGCACCCAGGGACTGGCACCAAGCAGACAGGTAAGAAGAGCTGCTGACTGGAGATGGGAAGGGAGATGAAAGATGGTAGAGCCAAGGGACCACCAGCCCTAGGAGACGGAGCTGTGGTTTCGCTCACACCGGACATTCGTTGATGGCACAGGTTTCGCTTCCTTGTTGGATTCAATTCTATCTACCCTCCTCTAGATGGGTGCAGCCACACCCACCAGACATGGGAGCTGATTCACGTGACTGGACATGCAAACGCACGTTGGCATCTTTGAAAATTCACAGCATGAAGGATCCTATGTAGGGGACTTACTATATAGTATTGTTTATCATTAGAGTTGAAGGAAACAAAGATAATTCAATGATCAAGTCAGAAATTTCAACTGGTCTGAGAACCTCCGTGTACATCCATACCCGAACCTCACTGTTGCCAGTCGTGAAATGAAGATGTTTTCTCAACGACACATTCAGAAAATCTAACATGCTTCAAACAGGATAGATCGGCCTGCACTGGCTTTGAAATATAGAAACGGTTTCTTGTTTGATCCAAGAACAGAACCAAATTCTGTCTCTCTCAAGAGGTCTTTCCCACATCTTTCCAACATGCTCCAAGCCAAGAACGATTCTCCTGTGTATATTCTGGAAGGCTGTGTACATGTGTACATGTGTTAGTCCCTCAGTCTTGTCACTCTGTGTGGCCCCATGGACTGCAGTCCCCCAGGCTCCTCGGTCCATGGAACTCTTCAGGCGAGAACACTGGGGCGGGTTATCATTCCCTCCTCCATGGATCTTCCCAACCCAGGGATCAAGCCCAGGTCTCCCACACTCCAGGTGGACGCTACTGTCTAATCCACCAGGGAAGCTTATTCCCTAAGGTTGTATCAATACAAACAAGTGTTACCTCATTCCATTGGAGATTATATTTAGTCTGACTGAACAGATGTTACAGACAAGTTCCTGCCTTGAAGGATCAGGGCGTCCCCACCTATGAGACTCCTGAATATCCGCACTCTGGCATTCACACGGCCTCCCTGAGACTCTTCTTTCTCCTCTTCTCTGTCCTTCATACAGCCGCTCCTCTTTCTGGCCCAGACCCTTTGGAGACTGGCCCAATCATGCTCCAGCTCTCTGCTGAGGACACATCCTGGAGGTGTCCTCGAACCCCACTCTGAGCTGCAGTCAGGGGAGCTGACAGCTGTGCCTCCATCTGCCAGCCAGCCGTGGCCACCCGGACTCCCCATGGGTCAGAAGCTGGCTCCTGGCGTGCCCAACACACAACCTGGGCAAAGAGTTGGGTGAGTGGCCTCTGACCTCAGGCCAGAAGGCCCTGGGGGTTCGGGCTAGGGTTGTCTTAATCAAGCAGCAAGTCACATTCTGAGAACGTGCCATTGTTCTTCCACTCCATCTTTCTCCCTCTTCTTTCTGGTCTTCTTTGTCTTCCTGAATGCTCTTTTTCCCTTCTTCTTCTTCTTTTTTGTTACATTTATTTATTTGGCTGCACCAGGTCTTAGGTTGCAGCACACAGGATCTTTAGTTGCAACAGGTGGGATCTAGTTTCCTGACCAGGGATCAAACCTTGGCCCCCTGCACTGGGAGCACAGAGTCTTAGCCACTGGACCACCAGGGAAGTCTCTCTTTCTTTCTTTTCCTGAAGGGCAGGCGAGTCAGGGCCACCGACACATACACTCATTGCACTCGTGGCCAAAGAGCTTCCTGACTCTTTCTCACTTGCTTTATGGCTCCAGCAAGAAGCCGCCATTTTCCCTTCCCACCCACCTGGTTCCAACTCCTCTTTGGCAACGGTCTTTGTGTTTAGGACATCATCACAGATGAAGTCCCAGGAGGCATCCGCCCCCGCAGGCCCGTGCTGTTGCTGTTCAGTTGCTTAGTTGTATCCGACTCTGAGAACCCATGGACGGCAGCCCTCCAACTGTCCTTCGCCATCTCCCAGGCTTGCTCAAACTCATGTTCATCAAGTCGGTGATGCTATCTAACCATCCTGTCCTCTGTCGCCCCCCTCCTCCTCTTGCCCTCAATCTTTCCCAGCATCAGGGTCTTTTCCAGTGAGTCTGCTCTTCACATCAGGGGGCCAACGTATTGGAGCTTCAGCTTCAGCATCAGTCCTTCCAATGAATATTCAGGGCTGAGTTCCTTTAGGATTGACTGGTATGATCTCCTTGCAGTCCAAGGGACCCTCAAGAGTCTTTTCTAGCGCCACAGTTTAAAAGTATCAGTTCTTTGGCACTCATTTTTCTTTCTGGTCCAACTCTCACATTCGTACATGACTGCAAGCCTTGGTGCTGACTCTCTACAACCCAGACTGTCTCTCCTGTAAGCAGGACGCCCCTGGGCATCTCTTACTCTGCTCTCACACGTCCCACAAAATCCCGCACTGCCACTTTGCTGGTCAGACCAAGTCAGAAGTCACCCTTTATCCCAAGGCCTGGGGACCAGGTCAAATTGTTCTTTTGAGTAGACAGCAGTTTCACACCAACAGATTGGCTATGGAGTTCTTCTCCATATCAATCAAACCAACAACAACAACCATAAAAAAGACCTTCGAAGAGCAGCAAACCCTCTTCCACAGAAAAGAATGAGGAAAATGTGTGTTTGGCAGTTCACCACCCCCCGCAGGCTAAAACCGGAGTGACAATATATACGCAAACCTATGCTCCCTGTGGGGCTTCCCTGGTGGTTCAGCCAGTAAAGAATCTGCCTGCGACGCAGGAGACCTACGAAAATTACAGCTGAACTTGAAGACACAGGATAAAGAAAAAGGGTGAGAAGGTAGGGTCTAAACAGCCAACAATCAGACATCTCTTAAGCAAAGTTCTTGGTATTGTTCCATGCAATAAAGAGGGGATTTTAAACTCGAGCAGCTTGGCGGACGGTCAGCCAGGAGCCAGGACACAGGCATAGATGGCTCTCCGTTGCCATCTAGTGGGTAGGCGCTGCAAGCTCTCGGGTCTCTGCACTGAACAGACTCAGGGCAGAAACTGGAGCCTGCCTGTAAGATCTTATCTCCTCTAAAGACTCACCAAAGTTTCCAAAATGTCCCTCCCCTTAATCCACCCACCTCCCCTCGTTAGCTGCCTTTGAGAGAAAAAGATCTTGGTTGGCCTCTCCTTGTTGACTGAAACACTCAATACATGGCCTTTGCACCAGATCTGAAGTTCCCGTAACTGGTTTAAAAGATGGGAAAGAGAAGTGTGGTGAGAGAAGAAATGAGGACCACGGAGCAAGGGGGAGAGCTGGCTTCAGCTGAGCGCCAAATGGGAAATAAATAAACCCATTTACAGACTCATTTGGCCCCTGTCCTACAAAGGCCTCTAATTGAGGGAGGAAGCAGACAGAACGGCGGTTTTAAGTGACACGCTTCCTGAGGAATGCTAAGGTTTGTCATCGATCTGGAGGACAGATAATAGGGATTCTCAGGTCACTCTCTGAACCCCCCAGTGAGTTAACCGGGAATGAAGAGTTTCATTCAGACGATGCAGGAACTCGTGTATCAAACACACACCCGGCTTCTCCCTCTCTCATCTCCGGATTTATGCTCTGATGCAACTGATATAAGCCCAGGGGCCAGGGGTCTGTCTTTCTAAACCAACGGGTCCCCTGCAGGCATGAGAATTGAGGACAGTTTCAGAACGACCACTACGCTACACTGCGTCCCCATCAAGAGCAGCAAACCCTCTTCCACAGAAAAGAATGAGGAAAATGTGTGTTTGGCAGTTCACCACCCCGCAGGCTAAAACCGGAGTGACAATATATACGCAAACCTATGCTCCTGTGGGCTTCCTGGTGGTTCAGCCAGTAAAGAATCTGCCTGCGACGCAGGAGACCTACGAAAATTACAGCTGAACTTGAAGACACAGGATAAAGAAAAAGGGTGAGAAGGTAGGGTCTAAACAGCCAACAATCAGACATCTCTTAAGCAAAGTTCTTGGTATTGTTCCATGCAATAAAGAGGGGATTTTAAACTCGAGCAGCTTGGCGGACGGTCAGCCAGGAGCCAGGACACAGGCATAGATGGCTCTCCGTTGCCATCTAGTGGGTAGGCGCTGCAAGCTCTCGGGTCTCTGCACTGAACAGACTCAGGGCAGAAACTGGAGCCTGCCTGTAAGATCTTATCTCCTCTAAAGACTCACCAAAGTTTCCAAAATGTCCCTCCCCTTAATCCACCCACCTCCCCTCGTTAGCTGCCTTTGAGAGAAAAAGATCTTGGTTGGCCTCTCCTTGTTGACTGAAACACTCAATACATGGCCTTTGCACCAGATCTGAAGTTCCCGTAACTGGTTTAAAAGATGGGAAAGAGAAGTGTGGTGAGAGAAGAAATGAGGACCACGGAGCAAGGGGGAGAGCTGGCTTCAGCTGAGCGCCAAATGGGAAATAAATAAACCCATTTACAGACTCATTTGGCCCCTGTCCTACAAAGGCCTCTAATTGAGGGAGGAAGCAGACAGAACGGCGGTTTTAAGTGACACGCTTCCTGAGGAATGCTAAGGTTTGTCATCGATCTGGAGGACAGATAATAGGGATTCTCAGGTCACTCTCTGAACCCCCCAGTGAGTTAACCGGGAATGAAGAGTTTCATTCAGACGATGCAGGAACTCGTGTATCAAACACACACCCGGCTTCTCCCTCTCTCATCTCCGGATTTATGCTCTGATGCAACTGATATAAGCCCAGGGGCCAGGGGTCTGTCTTTCTAAACCAACGGGTCCCCTGCAGGCATGAGAATTGAGGACAGTTTCAGACGACATACCTGACCACTACGCTACACTGCGTCCCCATCAATGTTTAAGCATCCTTAAAAATGACTGTTTAATCATTAAGTCATGTCCGACTCTTCATGACCCCATGGACTGTAGCCCGCCAGGCACCTCTGTCCATGGGATTCTCTAGGCAAGAAGACTGGAGTGAATTGCCATTTCCTTCTCCAGGGCATCTTCCTGACCCAGGGATCGAACTCACGTCTCTTATACTGGCAGGTGGGTTCTGTAGCATCAAGCCACCAGGGAAGCCCTATCTTTAATAATTACTTTTCCTTTAAAACAAAAAAAAAAGTAAATGGACTATCGAGTTGCCTTCCATGTCAAACCTTAACACATCAGGACACGAGTATGTTAACTTGCGCGTCTGGACTTTTGAATAACTTAGGTCCCTGTGAGTCTTCGTCAGGCGTCAGTGTGCACAGGTGTGCCTCTGGGTGCACTGGCGGGCTCTGGCCACGCTGGACAGGCTCACACACGTCTGCTCAGAGGACGCCCTCTCCTTGTGCGTGGTCAGAGTAACCGGCAAAGAGAACAAGACATGTGGTAACAGCACAAACAGCGTCAGCAGCTGTTACACATTTTCATTATCGGCGCTTTTTTAAACTGCGCACCTCTTTGTGATAAATTATATTAAAAGATGTTACATATTGGTAATCATCCAACTTCATCTTTTTTTTCAAGAATCCAACTCTTGCTCATTGGGGCTTTTTTGGTGGGAGGAGGCGGGTTGGGTAGGGAGGCGGGTGGGCCACTTCTATTGGTCTATCATTACCTATTTTCTTTGTTATTTGGCCCCTGTGGGCCTCCCATCACAGCGGCCTCTGTTGCCGCAGAGCACCGGCTCTGGGCGTATGCGCTCCAGAGCTCCGGCTAGGTAATTGGACACATGGGTCCAGCTGCTCCGCGGCACACGGGATCTTCCCAGGCCAGGGATTGAACCGGCGCCCCTTGCACTGCAAGGTGGTGTCCTCACCCACTGGACCACCAGGAAGCCCCTCTTAGGGGCTTTTAATCAATTCATTTGATGACTATCTAGAGAAACCAACGGGTCCCCTGCAGCATAATTGAGGACAGTTTCAGACGACATACCTGACCACTACGCTACACTGCGTCCCCATCAATGTTTAAGCATCCTTAAAAATGACTGTTTAATCATTAAGTCATGTCCGACTCTTCATGACCCCATGGACTGTAGCCCGCCAGGCACCTCTGTCCATGGGATTCTCTAGGCAAGAAGACTGGAGTGAATTGCCATTTCCTTCTCCAGGGCATCTTCCTGACCCAGGGATCGAACTCACGTCTCTTATACTGGCAGGTGGGTTCTGTAGCATCAAGCCACCAGGGAAGCCCTATCTTTAATAATTACTTTTCCTTTAAAACAAAAAAAAAAGTAAATGGACTATCGAGTTGCCTTCCATGTCAAACCTTAACACATCAGGACACGAGTATGTTAACTTGCGCGTCTGGACTTTTGAATAACTTAGGTCCCTGTGAGTCTTCGTCAGGCGTCAGTGTGCACAGGTGTGCCTCTGGGTGCACTGGCGGGCTCTGGCCACGCTGGACAGGCTCACACACGTCTGCTCAGAGGACGCCCTCTCCTTGTGCGTGGTCAGAGTAACCGGCAAAGAGAACAAGACATGTGGTAACAGCACAAACAGCGTCAGCAGCTGTTACACATTTTCATTATCGGCGCTTTTTTAAACTGCGCACCTCTTTGTGATAAATTATATTAAAAGATGTTACATATTGGTAATCATCCAACTTCATCTTTTTTTTCAAGAATCCAACTCTTGCTCATTGGGGCTTTTTTGGTGGGAGGAGGCGGGTTGGGTAGGGAGGGGGGCGGGTGGGCCACTTCTATTGGTCTATCATTACCTATTTTCTTTGTTATTTGGCCCCTGTGGGCCTCCCATCACAGCGGCCTCTGTTGCCGCAGAGCACCGGCTCTGGGCGTATGCGCTCCAGAGCTCCGGCTAGGTAATTGGACACATGGGTCCAGCTGCTCCGCGGCACACGGGATCTTCCCAGGCCAGGGATTGAACCGGCGCCCCTTGCACTGCAAGGTGGTGTCCTCACCCACTGGACCACCAGGAAGCCCCTCTTAGGGGCTTTTAATCAATTCATTTGATGACTATCTAGAGACTTCAGTATGGACTCATTTAAAACTGTTACCATTGGCAAATACTTATGTGTAGGAATTAGAATTTTCCCAGTACTGTTCTACACAAAGAAAACAAATATTGTAGTAATAAAGCCAGGATACTGTTTATCGGCAGATTTCTATGGTCTGAAAAAGGTATACGAAAAGAATATAAGCAAAGTAAAGAAAAAGAACATAAGCTTTGGAGTCTGTTGTGGGGTGAATTATGTGTGCCCAAATTCACATGGTGAAGTCATGATGCCCAGGAGCTTAGGCTATAACCATATTTGGAGATGAGGTCCCTAAAGAAGGCGATTAAATTAAAAATGAGAAGACGATTCAGGTGGATCTTAACCCAACAGGGCCCCCGGCATGCTTAGAGGAGATGCTGATACACGGGGATACCAGGGATGTGGCCAGACAGAAAAGAGACCGTGTCCAGACGCAGGAGAAGGCGGCTGTCTACAAACCACGGAGAGAGGCCTTGGAAGAACCCAACTTCGCCAGCACCTTGACCTCAGACGTTTTCCTCCACAACTGCGAGAAAACAAACACCTGTTGTGGAAGCCACCCAGTCGGTGGTTGTTTGTTACAGCAGCTCCAGCAAACTAACTCGGAGTAAGGAAGAGACCTGTTTTCTGCTCAGCCGTGCATCTGTATTACTCTGGGCTTCCTCAGAAGATCCCATTGTTATGTTGCGCTCTAAGCCAAATTAGGGCTCTCTAGGTGTCCCGGTGGTAAAGAATCCACCCGCCAATGCAGGAGACACGCAAGACTCAGGTTTGATCCCTGGGTTGGAAAGATCCCCTGGCAACCCACTCCAGGACTCTTGCCTGGAGAATTCCATGGACCAAGGCGCCTGGCGGGCTGCAGTCCATGGGATCACAAACAGTCAGACACGAGTGAGCATGCGTTCATGCAAGCAGACCAACTAAGCTTCAGGGAAGGTTACAGAGAACTGCAGTTACTATTATTCTTTGCAGATTTCCCATTCCTCTTTGCTTTTTAAAATCACATCCCCTGGAGTGGAGGCCCCTGTGAGGGTGAGGATGACCTTCAGGCCACAAGTGACACCCAGGAGGACGTCTGTGTGCAGGCGGTCACCTACCATGTTGGTGCGCTCCGGACGGACGCCATACTCCTGGGACATCCACTGGAAGATGGGCTGGGCTGCGCCTCCTACGAGAGCGGCTTGGCACTGCACGGCCTCTTCACGGCTTGTACCCGACAGCCCCGCCGGTACCCACGAGGAAGCAGCTAGTTCTCAAGTGGGAGCCAGAGGTCCATTGTTGGTGCCCATGAACAAGTGGCCGGGTAGCTCACGGCCTTGGCTTTGGGGAGCTGCACGGAGCATTAAGTCCTGGCCGAAGCGCATCTCAACAGCGTGCACCTCGGGCTCCGGAGCATTGTGCAGCCAGCCGCTGGCACGTCGCGCCTCGGGCGTCCAGCACGTAGGCCCGGGGCCGTGGCACGCCGGTGCCGCGCTGGTGCAGGTGGAGCGCGGCGCAACAGCCGGGGGCCGAAGACCTCGCCGCAGGTGCCAGGGCCGCAGGGCGGCCAAAGCCCGGGCACCGCCGCAGCTCTACGCCCAAAGGCCCTGAGGGTCTCCCTGTTGGCGGTGGTGATGAAGCCTAGATGCCAGCCAGGTTCCGGGGCGCCATCCGGAGCGCCTGGGGCACCAGACACCTCGTCTCAGGACGCCAAAGGCCGCGGGGTCGTCGGAAGGAAGCAGCGTGTCCGGGTCCGCAGGCGGCGCCGGGGCGGGTTCAGGGGCGGGTTCAGGCTCGGCGCTCAGCAGTGTCTCCGCCTCCTGCCTCCGTGTTAAACACACACTGGCCACAGCAGTGGAGCAGGGACAGGTGGCGCTCGGTGCTTTAATCCTCAGTCGGCAATCTTCGATACATTGAAGAGTCCTTCTCTTAGACTGTCGGAAAGATTCTGGAGCAGGTAGTTGTCCAGTGTTTGCTTACCCAGGAGGGTGTGTGAGGGAATACTGGCTACCGCGTGCAGAGAAGCTTTCAGCACAACAAAGCCAAGGCAAGGAGCAGGCGAGAGAGATGGCCAGGTCCCTGAGAAGGCCGTGTTTCAGAAACCCTTACCACCAGGAGGTCGGGGTTCAGAGAACTGAGGCGGTTTTTCGGGCCCCTGTGAGGGTGAGGATGACCTTCAGGCCACAAGTGACACCCAGGAGGACGTCTGTGTGCAGGCGGTCACCTACCATGTTGGTGCGCTCCGGACGGACGCCATACTCCTGGGACATCCACTGGAAGATGGGCTGGGCTGCGCCTCCTACGAGAGCGGCTTGGCACTGCACGGCCTCTTCACGGCTTGTACCCGACAGCCCCGCCGGTACCCACGAGGAAGCAGCTAGTTCTCAAGTGGGAGCCAGAGGTCCATTGTTGGTGCCCATGAACAAGTGGCCGGGTAGCTCACGGCCTTGGCTTTGGGGAGCTGCACGGAGCATTAAGTCCTGGCCGAAGCGCATCTCAACAGCGTGCACCTCGGGCTCCGGAGCATTGTGCAGCCAGCCGCTGGCACGTCGCGCCTCGGGCGTCCAGCACGTAGGCCCGGGGCCGTGGCACGCCGGTGCCGCGCTGGTGCAGGTGGAGCGCGGCGCAACAGCCGGGGGCCGAAGACCTCGCCGCAGGTGCCAGGGCCGCAGGGCGGCCAAAGCCCGGGCACCGCCGCAGCTCTACGCCCAAAGGCCCTGAGGGTCTCCCTGTTGGCGGTGGTGATGAAGCCTAGATGCCAGCCAGGTTCCGGGGCGCCATCCGGAGCGCCTGGGGCACCAGACACCTCGTCTCAGGACGCCAAAGGCCGCGGGGTCGTCGGAAGGAAGCAGCGTGTCCGGGTCCGCAGGCGGCGCCGGGGCGGGTTCAGGGGCGGGTTCAGGCTCGGCGCTCAGCAGTGTCTCCGCCTCCTGCCTCCGTGTTAAACACACACTGGCCACAGCAGTGGAGCAGGGACAGGTGGCGCTCGGTGCTTTAATCCTCAGTCGGCAATCTTCGATACATTGAAGAGTCCTTCTCTTAGACTGTCGGAAAGATTCTGGAGCAGGTAGTTGTCCAGTGTTTGCTTACCCAGGAGGGTGTGTGAGGGAATACTGGCTACCGCGTGCAGAGAAGCTTTCAGCACAACAAAGCCAAGGCAAGGAGCAGGCGAAGAGAGAGATGGCCAGGTCCCTGAGAAGGCCGTGTTTCAGATCCGATTTCTTTTTCCTTTTTTTAAAACGTTTCTATTGTCCTGGGCTATAGCGGATTGACAAGGTTGCAGTATGGGGTAAAACATCCGCCTGCCCATGCAGCAGATGTATGGATTGGATCTGTGGGCGAGGAAGAGCCCTGGAGGAGGCCATGGCAGCCCGCTCCAGCATTCGTGCCTGGAGAACCCCATGGCCAGAGGAGCCTGGGGAGGGCTACAGTCCACGAGGCCTCAAAGAGTGGGACACGGCTGAGTGAGCACACGGGTGTTGTGATAGTCTCAGGTGAGCAGCGAAGGGACTCAGTCAGGCAAATACATGTATCCACTCTCCCCTGCTCATGTCTAAGATGGATCCCTGCCGCTCTTCTGTAGGCTCTGTGAGCGGACTTAGGACTCTTTCCAGGTATGTGAACCCACCAGCTGGGTGTCAGTTCCTTGCCCATCGAACAATCCAGATGAATACAAAGATTAAGAAGACGGGCTTCCCCTGGTGGTCCAGTGGGTAAGGACACCGCCTTGCAGTGCAAGGGGCGCCGGTTCGATCCCTGGCCTGGGAAGATCCCATGTGCCACGGAGCAGCTGGACCGATGTGTCCAATTGCCGAGCCGGAGCCCTGGAGCACATGCGCCCAGAGCCGGTGCTCTGCAGCGACAGATGCCACTGCGATGGGAGGCCCACAGGGGCCAAAAGAACAAAGACGGACGAAAATAGAGAAATGAAGGACCAATGGAAGTGGCCCACCCGCTCCCCTCCCTCTCCAACCCGACCCTTGCCCAAAATAAATAAATAAATCTTTAAAAAAAAAAAAAAAGGATTAAGAAGACGTGTGAGGACGTACGCCCTCCGGATGGAGCACAGAACAAAAGGCTCTGGACCAAAGAGACGGGACACCTCAGGACAGAGAATCCCAGGGAAGGAGGTGAAGCACCCAACTTGATTCCCTCCCAGTTGTACACGCCGGAGATTGCCAGCGCCCTCTTAGGAAGTGGGGAAAGAGCGAAGGCTTGGGTTTTGTCAGATCCTAGTGAAACACTCGGGCACCGAGCTCACCCGGCATAGTTTCTTTCAAGCTGTATTTGTCTGTGAGAGTGACTTGGTCCCTGAGAAGGCCGTGTTTCAGATCCGATTTCTTTTTCCTTTTTTTAAAACGTTTCTATTGTCCTGGGCTATAGCGGATTGACAAGGTTGCAGTATGGGGTAAAACATCCGCCTGCCCATGCAGCAGATGTATGGATTGGATCTGTGGGCGAGGAAGAGCCCTGGAGGAGGCCATGGCAGCCCGCTCCAGCATTCGTGCCTGGAGAACCCCATGGCCAGAGGAGCCTGGGGAGGGCTACAGTCCACGAGGCCTCAAAGAGTGGGACACGGCTGAGTGAGCACACGGGGTGTTGTGATAGTCTCAGGTGAGCAGCGAAGGGACTCAGTCAGGCAAATACATGTATCCACTCTCCCCTGCTCATGTCTAAGATGGATCCCTGCCGCTCTTCTGTAGGCTCTGTGAGCGGACTTAGGACTCTTTCCAGGTATGTGAACCCACCAGCTGGGTGTCAGTTCCTTGCCCATCGAACAATCCAGATGAATACAAAGATTAAGAAGACGGGCTTCCCCTGGTGGTCCAGTGGGTAAGGACACCGCCTTGCAGTGCAAGGGGCGCCGGTTCGATCCCTGGCCTGGGAAGATCCCATGTGCCACGGAGCAGCTGGACCGATGTGTCCAATTGCCGAGCCGGAGCCCTGGAGCACATGCGCCCAGAGCCGGTGCTCTGCAGCGACAGATGCCACTGCGATGGGAGGCCCACAGGGGCCAAAAGAACAAAGACGGACGAAAATAGAGAAATGAAGGACCAATGGAAGTGGCCCACCCGCTCCCCTCCCTCTCCAACCCGACCCTTGCCCAAAATAAATAAATAAATCTTTAAAAAAAAAAAAAAAGGATTAAGAAGACGTGTGAGGACGTACGCCCTCCGGATGGAGCACAGAACAAAAGGCTCTGGACCAAAGAGACGGGACACCTCAGGACAGAGAATCCCAGGGAAGGAGGTGAAGCACCCAACTTGATTCCCTCCCAGTTGTACACGCCGGAGATTGCCAGCGCCCTCTTAGGAAGTGGGGAAAGAGCGAAGGCTTGGGTTTTGTCAGATCCTAGTGAAACACTCGGGCACCGAGCTCACCCGGGCATAGTTTCTTTCAAGCTGTATTTGTCTGTGAGAGTGACTTGGTAGCACCACCTGTGTCCCTCGAAAGGACTCACCGAGCAGGCTCTGTGTGGCCTCTGCCCATTAAGTGCAACGGCGGGTCTGGAACCGATGTCCTTGTCACGTTACAGAGTTCCAACTGTAACACGGTGGAGCAGAGGCACCGTGTTAGAGGGGAAAGGGGGTGCTGGCTGTTAAGAGTGCACTCAGACTTCATACTCTCTCACCCAGTCCCCCTGTGGGCGAGGGTGAAGGGTGTCACCTTGGTTTTGGAGCTGGACATGCTAACAGCTCCTGTGGGGACAGAGCTGATAACCTTGGCCTTGGTCTCATTAGCAGCGAGCTCCATTCATCATAGACACGAACGCTGGTCTATGAAACAGGCTGATTCCCAGGGCAATTAACTCTGGGTTTAAAGGGAAGTTACATTTATAGTCGCAATCTGTACTGGGCTGTTTTTCCACCCCGCTTGCTGCAACATCCTGCCCAAGTCCCCCCAGATGGGGTGATCTTGGGGTGAGATGGGGAGGGGGTTACACGAAACACAAGCCCTGACCATCACAGGAGGGTCTCCACCTCCACCCTCTCTTTACTATCCTCCTTTCTCTGCCCCTTTACTGTCCCTGAAGAAGGACTGTCATGGCGTCCAGATGCCAGCAATGCACCACCACCGTATTGCACAGACATAAGGAAAGAAAAATCTCGTCTCATTCCTAACATCCATCTACAGGCACCACCAACCCCGTGCACTGCACCCTGTGGACACAGAGACACGAACACAGAACTCCTAGTGACCAGGCTGCCACTTTCTGATCCTAGAAAGTGGCGCTCTTGTTGTTTAGCCGCTAAGTCGCGCCCGACTCGGCGACCCCATGGACTGCAGCCCGCCAGGCTCCTCGGTCCGTGGAATTTCCCGGGCAAGAAGACCGGAGTGGGATGCCATTTCCTTCTCCAGGGGATCTTCCCAGGCCCAGGGATCAAACCTGCATCTCCTCCATTGGCAGGTGGTTCTTTACCACTGAGCCACCTGGGAAGCCCACAAAGTGGTGTGTTTTACTCTAGATTGTACAGGGGTCTGTTGTGCACAGCACCCTAGTCTGTTCTCATTCTTTTGTTTGTATTTCCCACGGCCCCAAGTGTGAATCCAGGATGCCGACCGGGAGCCAGCCACTGTGACAATGCCAACGCCGTGCTCCAGCCTCCTGGCGCCTCAGCCCTGAATCACCGACCAAGCACACCCCCTTCCTGTCAGCCAGAGCACCCAGGACTCCATAACCAAGGCTTGTGTTTCACTTTGCTGTTGGGGTTGTGTGTGCGTGCTCTGTCGCTCAGTTGAGCTCAACTCTTTGTGACTCCATGGACCGCGGTGCATGGGATTCTCCAGGCAAGAATACTGGAGTGAGTTGCCATTTCCTCCTCCAGGGGATCTTTCCAACCCAGGAATCAAACCCACATCTCTTACCTCTCCTGCACTGGCAGGCGGGTTCTTTACCTCTGAGCCCCCTGGGGAGTTGCATGTGCATCATTTCTGTGTCACATAATAGATTATACAGCCTTGGCTGTTGAACCCAGAACTCTTTCAAAGGAAGACTTGCCCCAGCTTGCCTCAAAGAAAGGGGTCATGCTGGAGTGTGGAGGAAGATGAATGTGATTGGGATCACATGAAAATGACAGGCCAGAATTTATTTTTCTCTCTGTTCCTTGCTTGACATCTTATGGAGAGATGTATGAGCCATTAAAATTAAGTCAAGCTACAAAACAAAAGACAGAGTGAATTGGGACTCAGTCCACCAAATGTGTAGGTCACTCTTTAATCCAGACCATGTAGTAACTTTTTAGATTCAAGTACTCATCCTAGGTAACAAGGCTACTTTATCCTTTATCCTACTTATCCTGTGTTAGGGACTTTCTTATATATTATCCCACTTAATCTCCAGGATGAAACTGTGCCAGCTACACTATCTGAAACAAAATACACTGCTTTACCTTTTGTTCTCCAAGTAACACGCATTCTTTTGAAAAAAAAAAATGTGATAAAAAGAGACATTTTAAAATCATCCATAATTCCCATACCTAGAAAAAAGTATTTCAACACTTTGATACACAAGATATAATATATATTCTTCTACCATCTTTTTCTATGTATACATGTCATTTATAACAGTTTTAAAGCTATGTTTCTTCTGAACAAGATAACAGTGAATTTTATTCCATGACATGAAATGTAATTTTTTTCTACAACATGTTAAGGTTACAGAATGTTTCATGAGACACCATGCACAATGATATAATAAACAGATTACTTATTGTTGATGATTAGAGCTGTTTCCAGTTTTTAGTTATCCTAAAGATGCTTTGATCAACATCTTAGTAGCAAAATGTCTACACATAATCATGATAATTTCTTTTGGATTGATTCTTACAAGTAGTATTTCTGGGTCATACATAGCACATGTCAGATTTTAAGGTTTTTCTTCTGTTCTGTTAGATATTCTTCTAAGTAAATTAGAGCAATTGACATGGTTCCAGTGGTATACAAAAAAGTACTCATCTCCATGCAATACTGCCAACATTTTTATTTTTTTCTTTGCTAATTTGGAGGAAGAAAAATTAACTTTCAGTTTGTTTTTTTTTTTTTTTTAATCTTTTGTGGGGGGGGGGGGGGAGGGAGTGGGGTGGGTGGGCCACTTCTCTTGGTCTTTCATTTGGCTATTTTCATCCGTCTGTGTTCTTTGGCTCCTGTGGGCCTCCCATCGTGGTGGCCTCTGTCATCGCAGAGCGCCGGCTCTGGGCACATGCGCCCCAGAGCTCCAGCTGGGTAATTGGAGATGTATGAGCCATTAAAATTAAGTCAAGCTACAAAACAAAAGACAGAGTGAATTGGGACTCAGTCCACCAAATGTGTAGGTCACTCTTTAATCCAGACCATGTAGTAACTTTTTAGATTCAAGTACTCATCCTAGGTAACAAGGCTACTTTATCCTTTATCCTACTTATCCTGTGTTAGGGACTTTCTTATATATTATCCCACTTAATCTCCAGGATGAAACTGTGCCAGCTACACTATCTGAAACAAAATACACTGCTTTACCTTTTGTTCTCCAAGTAACACGCATTCTTTTGAAAAAAAAAAAATGTGATAAAAAGAGACATTTTAAAATCATCCATAATTCCCATACCTAGAAAAAAGTATTTCAACACTTTGATACACAAGATATAATATATATTCTTCTACCATCTTTTTCTATGTATACATGTCATTTATAACAGTTTTAAAGCTATGTTTCTTCTGAACAAGATAACAGTGAATTTTATTCCATGACATGAAATGTAATTTTTTTCTACAACATGTTAAGGTTACAGAATGTTTCATGAGACACCATGCACAATGATATAATAAACAGATTACTTATTGTTGATGATTAGAGCTGTTTCCAGTTTTTAGTTATCCTAAAGATGCTTTGATCAACATCTTAGTAGCAAAATGTCTACACATAATCATGATAATTTCTTTTGGATTGATTCTTACAAGTAGTATTTCTGGGTCATACATAGCACATGTCAGATTTTAAGGTTTTTCTTCTGTTCTGTTAGATATTCTTCTAAGTAAATTAGAGCAATTGACATGGTTCCAGTGGTATACAAAAAAGTACTCATCTCCATGCAATACTGCCAACATTTTTATTTTTTTCTTTGCTAATTTGGAGGAAGAAAAATTAACTTTCAGTTTGTTTTTTTTTTTTTTTTAATCTTTTGTGGGGTGGGGTGGGAAGGGAGGGGGACGGGCGGGCCACTTCTATTGGTCTTTCATTTCTCTATTTTCATCCGTCTGTGTTCTTTGGCTCCTGTGGGCCTCCCATCGTGGTGGCCTCTGTCATCGCAGAGCGCCGGCTCTGGGCACATGCGCCCCAGAGCTCCAGCTGGGTAATTGGACACATCAGTCCAGCCGTTCCGCTGCACGTGGGATCTTCCCAGGCCAGGGATCGAACCAGCGCCCCTTGCACTGCAAGGCGGTGTCCTTACCCACTGGACCACCAGGGGAAGCCCCTAACTTTCAGTTTTTTAAAACATGGGATTCTTGACATTTTCTAAGGAGGCTAAATATTTCTCATAGGTTTATTGGCCATTTACGTTTCTTCCTTTTTATTTTTTTAAATTTTGGCCTCTTTTATTGTTTTTTTATTTATTTATTTTCATCCATCTTTATTCTTTGACCTGTGTAGGCCTCCCTTTGCAGTGGCCTCTCTCGTTGCAGAGCACCAGCTCTGGGTGCATGCGCTCCAGAGTACTGGCTTGTAATTGGACACACCGGTCCAGCTGCTCAGTGGCAAGTGAGATCTCCCTGGGCCAGGGATCAAACTGGTGCCCCTTGCACTGCAGGGCAGACTCTTTGCCCACCAGACCACCAGGGAAGCCCTACTATTTCTTCTTATGTAAAGAAGTGTTCGTTTCTTTTGTGTCTTTGAACTCCTTCCTCTTTTCTTTGTTGATTTCTAAATGGTTTATTACCCAGTATTCTGTAAGCAGCACAAGTACCTTGTGATGAACTCGTCCATAAGTACCAAAAATAATGTCTCCTAGTTTGCCTTTTAGTGTTATATAGTATTTGATATATATAAGTTTTCATGATAATTTTTTTTATATATATTTATTTGGCTGCATTGGGTCACAGTTATAGCATGTGGGCTCTAGTTCCCTGACCAGGGATTGAACCTGGGCCCCCTGCGTTGGGAGCACAGAGTCTTAGCCACTGGACCACCAGGGAATTCCCTCATGATAAATTTTTTTATGGAATCAAATTATGTCATATTTTTCTTTATGGTTTTTATATTCGAATATATTATTCATTTTTATATTGTTACTTTTTATATTTATAATTATATAATATGTTGTATTGTTATATAACTATTAATTATATAATTATTATATTATTTATAATTATATTCATTTTTATACTGTTAGAAAGATTTTCCAAGATTGTTATTTTTTAATCAGTTCATTATCTTTTAGAACTATAAAGCTTTGTTTTCACATGGAAATCTTTATTTTGGCTGTGGTCTGAAGCAGAAATCTATCTTAATTAAATGGCTAGCCATTATTAGGTAATGCTTTCTCTTCCCACTGGGATGAAATGCTCATTTGACCATATAAAAAATTCTATTTTGAGTCCATTTCTGTTCCATTTCATTGATTTAGCACAGAGTGACTGGCATCGCTTGGTGTCCTGCCTTTTCCACGTGTCCTGCTCTACCACCCGGAAACAGATTCCTTTCTACACAAACTGAAGGCATCTGTTTTTAGATTTCCTTGAAAAACAAAGAGCGAAAATAATGATTAGCCATGGACAGTTTTAAATCAAAGCGTGTCATTCAAAGGAAATCACTCCTAAAATAATGGGCTATACTCCTAGTGTTTTGTTACTATTACCCATTAGCAAAAGTTAAAGAGGGGAAAAAGGTCCTGTTAAAACACTTGTCTCTCCCTTTATTAACCCTTGAATTACATGGAGATCGTTCTATAGGAAAGAAGTGTTCGTTTCTTTTGTGTCTTTGAACTCCTTCCTCTTTTCTTTGTTGATTTCTAAATGGTTTATTACCCAGTATTCTGTAAGCAGCACAAGTACCTTGTGATGAACTCGTCCATAAGTACCAAAAATAATGTCTCCTAGTTTGCCTTTTAGTGTTATATAGTATTTGATATATATAAGTTTTCATGATAATTTTTTTTATATATATTTATTTGGCTGCATTGGGTCACAGTTATAGCATGTGGGCTCTAGTTCCCTGACCAGGGATTGAACCTGGGCCCCCTGCGTTGGGAGCACAGAGTCTTAGCCACTGGACCACCAGGGAATTCCCTCATGATAAATTTTTTTATGGAATCAAATTATGTCATATTTTTCTTTATGGTTTTTATATTCGAATATATTATTCATTTTATATTGTTACTTTTATATTTATAATTATATAATATGTTGTATTGTTATATAACTATTAATTATATAATTATTATATTATTTATAATTATATTCATTTTTATACTGTTAGAAAGATTTTCCAAGATTGTTATTTTTTAATCAGTTCATTATCTTTTAGAACTATAAAGCTTTGTTTTCACATGGAAATCTTTATTTTGGCTGTGGTCTGAAGCAGAAATCTATCTTAATTAAATGGCTAGCCATTATTAGGTAATGCTTTCTCTTCCCACTGGGATGAAATGCTCATTTGACCATATAAAAAATTCTATTTTGAGTCCATTTCTGTTCCATTTCATTGATTTAGCACAGAGTGACTGGCATCGCTTGGTGTCCTGCCTTTTCCACGTGTCCTGCTCTACCACCCGGAAACAGATTCCTTTCTACACAAACTGAAGGCATCTGTTTTTAGATTTCCTTGAAAAACAAAGAGCGAAAATAATGATTAGCCATGGACAGTTTTAAATCAAAGCGTGTCATTCAAAGGAAATCACTCCTAAAATAATGGGCTATACTCCTAGTGTTTTTGTTACTATTACCCATTAGCAAAAGTTAAAGAGGGGGAAAAAAAGGTCCTGTTAAAACACTTGTCTCTCCCTTTATTAACCCTTGAATTACATGGAGATCCGGTTAAAGGAAAGTGGGAGCTGGCCAGAACAACCATTCTTTTTAATCCACGTATTGGAAGCAGGGAGTGGTGAGCCATCCCAAGGCTGTTTTCATCAGGCCCTGCTCCTTTAACGGGCTAGAGTAAGAAGCCACTTAGGATATGGGGTAGTGTAGCCAGGCCTTTGACCCTGCCTCACAGACCTCTATCACTCACTGTTTTGAATCTGTTTCTGGTCAGCTCTGTTGGCCCCAGTGCAGCTCTAATGAGGCTGAGGTCACGAGTTCAATACCAGTGTGGTCTAATGACCAATAAGTCAACTGTTCCAGGGTCTCAGCTTGTACTTCTAAACCCAGCCAGCCACTCCTGCACATGCCCCGGTTTGGTCACACAGGGGAGGTGGTGAGAGAGCAGAGATAAATCAGAGCCAGTCTCCCACCGACCGATGGGGACGTTCACTCGAGGCCTTGCTGTTGGCAGGTCAGTAGCCGGGTTTTGGAGACAAGAAATGGGAGCGCATTTTTTTTACTGGCACCATGGCCAGGCAGTAATTGGCATCTACTGCCCCCCATCCTGCAGAGAAGCTGCCAAACTCCTCTTTCCAAGGATGTTTATTCTCACGTAGAGAATGGAGTTTGCAATGGTGAGGGGGTGTTCCTATTAATACTTTCATAGAAATGTTCACAGTGACCGTGGATACCTAGGGGAAACCCAATCGAAACGAAATGAAAAAGAAAATCCACACAGAGTTTGACCATATAAAAATTCTATTTTGAGTCCATTCTGTTCCATTTCATTTATTTAGCACAGAGTGACTGGCATCGCTTGGTGTCCTGCCTTTTCCACGTGTCCTGCTCTACCACCCGGAAACAGATTCCTTTCTACACAAACTGAAGGCATCTGTTTTTAGATTTCCTTGAAAAACAAAGAGCGAAAATAATGATTAGCCATGGACAGTTTTAAATCAAAGCGTGTCATTCAAAGGAAATCACTCCTAAAATAATGGGCTATACTCCTAGTGTTTTTGTTACTATTACCCATTAGCAAAAGTTAAAGAGGGGGAAAAAAAGGTCCTGTTAAAACACTTGTCTCTCCCTTTATTAACCCTTGAATTACATGGAGATCCGGTTAAAGGAAAGTGGGAGCTGGCCAGAACAACCATTCTTTTTAATCCACGTATTGGAAGCAGGGAGTGGTGAGCCATCCCCAAGGCTGTTTTCATCAGGCCCTGCTCCTTTAACGGGCTAGAGTAAGAAGCCACTTAGGATATGGGGTAGTGTAGCCAGGCCTTTGACCCTGCCTCACAGACCTCTATCACTCACTGTTTTGAATCTGTTTCTGGTCAGCTCTGTTGGCCCCAGTGCAGCTCTAATGAGGCTGAGGTCACGAGTTCAATACCAGTGTGGTCTAATGACCAATAAGTCAACTGTTCCAGGGTCTCAGCTTGTACTTCTAAACCCAGCCAGCCACTCCTGCACATGCCCCGGTTTGGTCACACAGGGGAGGTGGTGAGAGAGCAGAGATAAATCAGAGCCAGTCTCCCACCGACCGATGGGGACGTTCACTCGAGGCCTTGCTGTTGGCAGGTCAGTAGCCGGGTTTTGGAGACAAGAAATGGGAGCGCATTTTTTTTACTGGCACCATGGCCAGGCAGTAATTGGCATCTACTGCCCCCCATCCTGCAGAGAAGCTGCCAAACTCCTCTTTCCAAGGATGTTTATTCTCACGTAGAGAATGGAGTTTGCAATGGTGAGGGGGTGTTCCTATTAATACTTTCATAGAAATGTTCACAGTGACCGTGGATACCTAGGGGAAACCCAATCGAAAACGAAATGAAGATACAACCTTTCTTTTTAATTTCATTCCTGAAGAATCCCACGGACAGAGGAGCCTTGTGGGCTACAGTCCAAGGGGTACAAAGAGCTGGACACAACTGAGCATACAGGACACACACCCATACATGCACACACACATGAAGCAAATAAAACATTTTAAAGATAATTTAGAAAACTAAGAAAGAAAACATCCCGTCTCATCAACATCACACATGTACAATTAGAAACTTTTTACTTTTTCATCATCATTCGATGCACTGCACAAAGAACATTTTACAGGAGGAACAAACATTTTTCAAAAAAAAGGGAGTCACCTACTATCTGTTAAAAAGCAACCCCCTAACATTTTCCAGGGGGTTAAGAATCTGCCTTGCAATGCAGGGGAGACCAGTTCAGTCCTTGGTCTGGGAAAGTCCATATGCCTCATGTTAACTAAGCCTGGGAGCCATGACTGCCGAACCTGTGTGCCTAGAATCTGTCCTCCGAAACAAGAGAAGCCACCACAATGAGAAGCCCGCACACCACAACTGGAGTGTAGCCCCCGCTAGCCATAACCAGAGAAAAGCCCATGTGCAGCAAGGAAGGCCCAGTGCAGCCAAAAATAAATGAAGAATTTAAAGTAAATAAATACTAAAACAATTTTTTTTTCATAGATGCTCAGCCCTCCCTCATAGAAGCACTGCGTTTGGAGTGACTTCTTATAAGTGCTGAGTCCTCAAAGATGCTGGCCCACCCACCCAACAGAAGGTGCATAATTTCAGTCTCCCAGGAGAGAGAAGATGCCTCTGTCATCTTGATACCACGTACACTTCACACGCGAAAGGAGTTCCTAATCACCACTATTCCGCACCATATCATTTGGAAAACATCAAGGGGGAGTCCTCCTCCCTAATGTGATTGCAGCAGAATTGGCCAGCCCCTTTAGAATGTACTGTAATTTCTCATGGAAACACTTTGTGAAAAGCCAGTCATATATCGTAGCCCCTAAGTATGAAACCACGGGTCCCTGAAACCACACAAAACAGCTGTGCCCTCTGAGGAGAGGTCGTCGGCTGCAGTCATGTTTCTTTTTACTTTTAAAGAAATGTCAGGCCGTGCTTTATGCGGTCCTTATGACACGGTGCTGTTTCTTGTATCACCAAGCTGCCATAACTTCAGGACGAGGAAACGGCCATTATTTGGAGAGTATATATCTTTCTGACTTGCAGGAAAGATGAAAATTAAGAACGGCCCTCTTTCGGAGTGGGTCTAAGTCTTCTTTGACAGTCCCCCACAATATTTCAAACATCTTCGTCAGACCCATAAAACCCGACGCTCACCTCACTTGGCCCAGCTGAAGCGAAGGAGGAGGATTTGGGACTTTTATCGCAAGTGTTGGGTGAATGCTGCCACTTGGCAGATGTTTCTGACCAAGAATGCGCAATCAGCCTGCTTGGTGCCCCCAAGGACTATGAAATGACATAAAGAAGTCATAGGCCATTAGGAAATAATCATGGTAGCTGATGCTGTTCAAGTGCCAAGGTCTGTGCTAAGCCTTCTACACGCGTGACCTCAATTTGTCCTCCCTTCTCTGGGGACACAATGAGAAATCTTCTGACATAAGATAAGAAAATTAAGATAGAAAGACATCAAGGGACGAGTCTCCAGGGCATATGACTGCAAAGCAAAAGTGCCAGGATTCTAACCTGGGTCTTTGTCACCCTGACCCATCCACGTTATCAACACGTGTTGACCTCGTGATACCCCAGGCCATGTGGTCCCATGGAATGACTGCCTTCTTAGTGCCCATGGGCTCCTCTTACCATCTACATTGGATCTGAGACAATCAGTTCCCCTCCCCACGGTAACAGCCCTGTGACAGCTTGCACTTGAAATCAGATCTGTATGACCTCCAACTCCGTAATCTGGATATCAAAGTTCTTGACCTGGAGAGTTCTCTAGAGATGAGAAATAAAGGGAAGATGGAACATGTTCAAAGACCTGCTCCAGGTCGTCATTATTCTAGGATCAATGGCGAAGGTGCTATGATAAAGTCACTCGACTGTTCTACTTAAAATCCCCGTCAGATTCTGTTTCAATGTGTTTTTCTGCTCTAGCGTAGGTGAAGAGTTGGAACTGCCAAGCTGCTTCAGAAATCAATTTGGATTGGGACCAAGCTTATGAGGGGCAACCGATTACTAAACGAAGTGCAACCTGAGTAAGTTAGTGAAGCAGTACTTCCCTCCGGGGGCATCCGCTGGTTGGGGCATCCTAGGATCTAAGCAAGGTTGCTGCTGATTAGAAATCACCCTGGGGGATGGGGAAATCACCAAGTTCAGACTGAGTAGGTGAAACAGCTGCAAACTTTCTTTTGCTTAAAGAAAGCCACGAGAGGGGCTAATGGCTGACACACAAACTGACATTCCCCTCTCCTGGCTCACCTCCCACCCCACAGTCCTCTCCCCAGCTTTCCTCCCTCGGGATGGGGGAGGGGTGAGCAGAGCCACGGTGGGGAGGGGGAGGGGAATCACAGATAGGTGGGCTGGCTTCTAGCCCCTGCTCCAACACTCACTAGCTGTGTAATTCTAGACAAGTCGTTTAACCTGTGTCTTTCGACCTCAACTGCTTCATTTTTTTTTCAGCAGATCTGTATTAAATGCCAAATGAAATGTTCATATTTCATCAATGACATAAGGAGTTAGGCTAAATGGACCCTGCATCCTTTCCATTTTAAAATATTGTGACTCTCAAAAAAAATAAAATAAATAAAATAAAATAAAATACTGTGACTCTCCCTCTCACGGGATGCTCCTGCTGTTTTCCTTCCTTCCTTCCCTCTCTGCTTCCTTCCTCTAGAACCTGCGTTCCAGCGCACCTCACCTTTAAGTCACACTCTGACTCAAAGCAGAGAAGCAAAGATGGAGAGAGATTCTGTAATAATATTGAATCTTTCTTCTTCTTCTTTCTTTCCTATTCTTCCTATCCTTCTTCCTTCCTTCTTGCCTATAACCCCTGGTACCTTTCTTTCACTTTTCAAGAAAACGCTTCAGGGACTATAGCGACCACTCTTCATTTCTGCATTCACGCAAACATTCTTAATGTCTACAAGTGCCGGCATTTTGTTAGGCATGATCGTTACAGTGATCCTCAATGGGATCTGGGAAATACTCACTCACGTCCTCATTTGCAAACTGTAGTTCCTTGATGAGCAAAGGAACTGGTGTGCCTTGCAATCTCTTGCCTTTACAGGAATGTCTACACCGAACACGTGGATGCCCTGTGAAATGACATGTTTTCTGCTTTACACTCTTGTCGGTAAACAAGCCTTTTCCAAAATGCAAATTTCTGAACCCAGGTGAACAAGGTCAGCTATTTGGAAGCCATCCACTACTTCCTCCCCAGTTAGAGCTGAGGAGCTGGGAAACGTGAGAGGTGGCCATCTGCCACGTTTGCCATCTCTTAAGGTAAACAAGGAATGAGCGTGTGAATAATAAGGAAAACAGGATTGGCCCCAGATAGCTAGATGCATATGAAAGAAGTGACTTCAGCAAGCCTGGACGCCTGCATCTTCCCATACATAGAAGATTGCTAAATCTCTTCTTGTGAGAGATTTAGTTTTCTCTTAATTAACAATGGCTTAATATTCAGATTACCTGCCCCTGGAGGCAAACTTGTATAGAGCCTGCCTCCTCTCCCACGTCCTCAGAGTCAGCACTCCCGGGGTCACCTAATGTACTGTCTCCCGGCTAGAGTCCTAACATCCCCACCGAATAAAACCTAACTTTCAACTTTTAGGTTGTGAGTATTTTTAAATCGACCTACCTTAAAGGGGACAGCCTCAGAATTCCACTGCCGGAAAGCCCTGTGGACAAAGGCAACAAGTCCCAACTCTGTCAAAGGTGTCTAGTCTTGCTGCTTGAAAAGAACTTCAAAGGGCCTGAGGAACAGCTAGACCAGCACTGTCCGTGAGAGCTTTCATGATCAGGCAACTACTGCACTGTCTGATATGGAAGCCATTAGCCACATGGTTAGTGAGCACTTGACATGTCAATAGTGTAACTGAGGAACTAGATTTTATTTTATTTTTCTATTTTAATGATTTAAATTTAGATAACCACACATGGTGGGCTTCCCTGATGGCTCAGCAGGTAAAGAACCTGCCTGTAGTTCAGGAGACACAGGTGAAGTAGGTTTGATCCCTGGGTTGGGAAGATCACATGAAGAAAGAAATGGCAACCCACTCCAGTATTCTTGCTCCGAAAATCCCATGGATTGAGGAGCCTGGTGGGCTACACTCCAGAGGATCACAATGAGTTAGACACAACTGAATGACCAAACACACAAGTACAGCCCTATGTGGTCAGTGGCGACCACATGGGTCAGCTCAGATAGAGAACAATAGACACTCCTAGGAAGGGACACAATTTTCCTAGACAGGATACAGCAAATGATGTAAAGTGGAAGTCAAGTACTACTGAAATAGAATGAGATTAAGGGTAATGAACTCCTGAACTGAGTGACTGTTAAAAGGGAAAAGGCCAAAACAAGGAGAAGGGAACGATTTTAATCTTAGTCAGTTTCAGGTGTGCCTGGTACAGAGTGGCTTTCCAAAACTTCCCTGGATGGATGAATGGTCCTGGTGAGTCTTGTTTGGTTATTAGAACAGAGACCCGCCCACAGTAGCTAAAGCAAATACTAGCAATAATTGTAGAGAAACTGTGCTCACTCTACACGGAGGTCAGGATTGTTTAGACCTCCCAAATCAGGACCTAAATACAGCTAGGTCTCCCTCTGACAGGGTGGCTTTGAAATAAATTTCAACCATCGTGAGGGGGAAAGAGCATGCCATTAGGCACCTGTAAATACTGAATCATCACTTTTCCAGGTTTTAGCACTGAGAAGTGCCAATAACAACAATAAAGGCTTTCAGAGAACAGGCCGAGAACAAGAAGGATAGGGACTTCCCTGGTAGCCCAGCAGCTAAGATTCCATGCTCCCAAGGTAGGGGGTCTGGTTGGATCCCTAGTCAGGGGAATAACATGCCATGTGGCCACAAAATTAAAAAGTAATAATAAGTAAATACGTTTTTAAAAATCAAGAATGAGGGAGTCTTTGTGCTCAGAAAAGAGGTTGCTACTAACTGATCGTAGACAGAATTAGAACTACTTGGGTCCAGCTTATTTTTTTTCGTCCTAGCTTATCTCAAGGAGGTTGATCTTCATATTAGAATAGGCAATGCAGCCATTTCCAAATAGAAACTGGAGATGGTTATTACACGCCACACTGCTCTCAGCAAGTTCAAGTCTCCAGATCTGCAGAAATGATACCACCAGGGTCTTGTAAAAATAATCAAAGCTGAAATGTTATGGATACCCTCTGAACAACTATGAAGGATAAGAGAAATCTCTGTAGCTGGGGAAAAAAGAGAGAGAGAGAGAGAAGTCTCTGTAGGCTGGAGAGGATTGAATGTTTCCCCAGTTTTCAAGAAAGAGAAGAAAAAAGGTTCTATAAAGTAAAGACTTCAATGATCAATGATTGTCTCCAGAACAGTTTCAAAGCAGGTTTTAATGGAAATGCTTTGTGGACTTGGAAAGGAAAGCAGCGACCAGCAAGAGTCAGTAGGGGCTTAATCAGAATAAAGCCAGGGCTTCCCCCAGGGCTCAGCGGTAAAGAATCCACCTGCCCTGTAGAAGATGAAGGAGACCTGGGTTTGATCCTTGGGTCCCGAAGATTCCCCTGGAAGAGGGCATGGCAATCCACTCCAGATATCCTTGCCAAGAAAATCCCGTGGACAGAGGAGCCTGGTGGACTACCGTCCACGGGGTCGCAAAGACTCAGACACAACTGAAGCAACCGAGCCCACACGCAGAATAAATCATGCCCTTCTAACCTTCGTTCTGCCTTTGGCACAGAAAACTGCAAGACAGGTCATAAATCATCCTTGAGCAAGGTGTTTGAGAGGGTCCCTCATTAGATCCTTGTAGACAAAATGGAGAAATTTGAGTTAAACGCTGGTATTGTTCGATAGATTAACAAGTCCTTGGATGGCTATCCTCAAAGAGTTGTGAATAATGACTGTCACCTGAAGGGCGGTTTTTATCCTGTGCCATAGAACTATTTGTCCTTGGCCTGCTCTCCTAAATATTTGGATGACTTAGATGAGGACAGGGATGGTGTGTTTATTAAATCAGCCGATGACAGGGAACGAGGAGGGAGAGAGAACGAATTTCAGGCCCCAGATCTTCTCCGTCTGAGACAGTCAATGGGCCAACTTTAATAAATTTCCAGTGCGAGGCCCTGCTCTAGTTCACAGTGGCAAGACCACTCCCTTCTTGCCGGGCGAGGCCCCGTCAAACTGGAGATGGTTATTACAGCCACACTGCTCTCAGCAAGTTCAAGTCTCCAGATCTGCAGAAATGATACCACCAGGGTCTTGTAAAAATAATCAAAGCTGAAATGTTATGGATACCCTCTGAACAACTATGAAGGATAAGAGAAATCTCTGTAGCTGGGGAAAAAAGAGAGAGAGAGAGAGAAGTCTCTGTAGGCTGGAGAGGATTGAATGTTTCCCCAGTTTTCAAGAAAGAGAAGAAAAAAGGTTCTATAAAGTAAAGACTTCAATGATCAATGATTGTCTCCAGAACAGTTTCAAAGCAGGTTTTAATGGAAATGCTTTGTGGACTTGGAAAGGAAAGCAGCGACCAGCAAGAGTCAGTAGGGGCTTAATCAGAATAAAGCCAGGGCTTCCCCCAGGGCTCAGCGGTAAAGAATCCACCTGCCCTGTAGAAGATGAAGGAGACCTGGGTTTGATCCTTGGGTCCCGAAGATTCCCCTGGAAGAGGGCATGGCAATCCACTCCAGATATCCTTGCCAAGAAAATCCCGTGGACAGAGGAGCCTGGTGGACTACCGTCCACGGGGTCGCAAAGACTCAGACACAACTGAAGCAACCGAGCCCACACGCAGAATAAATCATGCCCTTCTAACCTTCGTTCTGCCTTTGGCACAGAAAACTGCAAGACAGGTCATAAATCATCCTTGAGCAAGGTGTTTGAGAGGGTCCCTCATTAGATCCTTGTAGACAAAATGGAGAAATTTGAGTTAAACGCTGGTATTGTTCGATAGATTAACAAGTCCTTGGATGGCTATCCTCAAAGAGTTGTGAATAATGACTGTCACCTGAAGGGCGGTTTTTATCCTGTGCCATAGAACTATTTGTCCTTGGCCTGCTCTCCTAAATATTTGGATGACTTAGATGAGGACAGGGATGGTGTGTTTATTAAATCAGCCGATGACAGGGAACGAGGAGGGAGAGAGAACGAATTTCAGGCCCCAGATCTTCTCCGTCTGAGACAGTCAATGGGCCAACTTTAATAAATTTCCAGTGCGAGGCCCTGCTCTAGTTCACAGTGGCAAGACCACTCCCCAATTTCTTGAAAGACCGGAGGTCAGAGGGGAGGGTGACGTCAGGAAAACCCTGCCCAAGTGATCAAAAACTCAGCTTCCACCATTTTCCATGATTGGACCACCAGAAACAATTTGCCTTCCAGTCTCTCAGTCTGTTTTGTTTTGTGGTCAGGAAGACAGGCGCAATATCTCTTATCTCATCCCTTGGCTCTTGTCAGGACTGACCCCTGGAATGACTTCTCAGTCCCTGGTCTTGGCGCCCAGCTCTCCAGGAAGAAGTGTCTAAATTTTAACCAACATTTATGGCCCCTGGTGTTTGGTTCCCTTCATGGTGAGGGACAGGCAAAGGCAAGCCTTGCAATTTGCCTTGTGATGGATTCTCCAGGCAAGAATACTAGAGTGGGTAACCATTCCTTTCTCCAGGGGATCTTCTCCACCCAGGGATTGAACCCGCATCTCCTGCATTACAAGTATGTACTGTCTGAGCTTTAGCTACTTTCAGATATGCAAGACAATGTTTTTAATTGATTTATATTGGAGTATAGTCACTTTCCAATGTTAAATTAGTTTCTGCTGTGAAGCAAAATGGATCAGCCATTTATATATACATTTATGGTGATAGATGTTCACTAGGCTTAACTGAGTGATTATTTACAATGTACACAGATTTAAAAACACCATCATGAAACAACCAACCAGTTATACAAGGAGCAGCACAAGTTTGTGCTCAGTTGAGGATGAACCCAAAAGCTATCATGATTCTAGGCTTGATTACCAGAGATAATGAGTCCGTCATAAGAGAAGAGAGCATCTCAGTCTCCCTTGTGCAGATTAGACCATGATGGATACCACGTGGAGAAACATTAACAAATGGAAACTTCCTTGGAGAAGAACAGCTAGCAGAGTGAAGAGGCTTTGTTGCTGTTCGCTTAGTCATATCCAACTCTTTGTGACCCCATGGACTGCAGCACACCAGGCTTCTCTGACCTTTACCATCTCCCAGAGTTTGCTCAGACTCATGTCCACTGAGTCGGTGATGCCATCCAACCAGACAGTCAATGGGCCAACTTTAATAAATTTCAGTGCGAGGCCCTGCTCTAGTTCACAGTGGCAAGACCACTCCCCAATTTCTTGAAAGACCGGAGGTCAGAGGGGAGGGTGACGTCAGGAAAACCCTGCCCAAGTGATCAAAAACTCAGCTTCCACCATTTTCCATGATTGGACCACCAGAAACAATTTGCCTTCCAGTCTCTCAGTCTGTTTTGTTTTGTGGTCAGGAAGACAGGCGCAATATCTCTTATCTCATCCCTTGGCTCTTGTCAGGACTGACCCCTGGAATGACTTCTCAGTCCCTGGTCTTGGCGCCCAGCTCTCCAGGAAGAAGTGTCTAAATTTTAACCAACATTTATGGCCCCTGGTGTTTGGTTCCCTTCATGGTGAGGGACAGGCAAAGGCAAGCCTTGCAATTTGCCTTGTGATGGATTCTCCAGGCAAGAATACTAGAGTGGGTAACCATTCCTTTCTCCAGGGGATCTTCTCCACCCAGGGATTGAACCCGCATCTCCTGCATTACAAGTATGTACTGTCTGAGCTTTAGCTACTTTCAGATATGCAAGACAATGTTTTTAATTGATTTATATTGGAGTATAGTCACTTTCCAATGTTAAATTAGTTTCTGCTGTGAAGCAAAATGGATCAGCCATTTATATATACATTTATGGTGATAGATGTTCACTAGGCTTAACTGAGTGATTATTTACAATGTACACAGATTTAAAAACACCATCATGAAACAACCAACCAGTTATACAAGGAGCAGCACAAGTTTGTGCTCAGTTGAGGATGAACCCAAAAGCTATCATGATTCTAGGCTTGATTACCAGAGATAATGAGTCCGTCATAAGAGAAGAGAGCATCTCAGTCTCCCTTGTGCAGATTAGACCATGATGGATACCACGTGGAGAAACATTAACAAATGGAAACTTCCTTGGAGAAGAACAGCTAGCAGAGTGAAGAGGCTTTGTTGCTGTTCGCTTGCTTAGTCATATCCAACTCTTTGTGACCCCATGGACTGCAGCACACCAGGCTTCTCTGACCTTTACCATCTCCCAGAGTTTGCTCAGACTCATGTCCACTGAGTCGGTGATGCCATCCAACCATCTCGTTCTCTGTCGTGCCCTTCTCTTAGGTTTGAAATTGACCAAAACAAAAGTTGCAGACTTTGGATATTTACCTTTGAAAAGACCATAATAGATGCTCACAAGTTTTAGGTCTGGCATGTGAAGAAAGATTAGTTATTCTCCCAGACAAAGCAAGTATCAATAGGTAGAAATGATAGAAAATCAGATTTCTGACAACAATCTGTAATAACCAAAACTATCCAACACTGACCCAGGCTATTCTAGGAGTTTTGAATTCCTCATTGCTAGAAGTGCTCAAAAAAGAGACAAGGTGTTATCTGTAAGTTACAGATGGAATGCATGATCCAGTATGTAATTAACTAGAACAACTTCAAAGCCCTTTACACCCTGGGTCTTTGATATTATAACTATATATCTAATTTTAATTTGGGCTGTTTTTCCTCTAATTTTCTTTGCTCTTCCAAGAATATATTCTAGAAAAGATATATGGCCACTGTTTTTAAGTTTACAAGACCAGGCAGAGGAAAATTGGGAAAGATCAAGATTAATTTCTTTGAAGATACAGCTGGTGAGTATCTACTGGGGTCTCCAAAATTCTCCTCATCATTTGTAACCGTCCTTGCTCCCGCTCTAGCTCCCTTGGGTCCTCTAAAATATGACTTCAATCCCATCCTGTTATCAGACGCTGGGTGACAGGTCAGTATCCCTCCCAAGCCTTCCTCGTCACAAATGGGAGCCATTCCAGAACATGTGGCCAAGCTTGGTGGAGGGGGCCTTGGTTACTCAGTCAATGACACCCACGCTGTAACCTGATTGGCTCCTCTACCCCATGCTTAGAAAAGGAACAGAGAAAGAAAGGATAATGAGAAGATGCTATCTAGGCTCATCCGTCTTCTCGTAGTCCATGGCCATCCCACTCAGGGCCTCTTTCCATCCTGGACCTGTCTCTCTGGCTAAACAGCCTCATGGCGACTCCCAGCTCTATCCCATGCCCCCAGGCCGCCTTCCCAGATGAGCGTCCTGCCTCTTTCCCCCTCCGGACCGCTCTGGCACATCCAACCATCCCCGATTCTCATGCCCGGTGGATGCCATCCAACCATCTCGTTCTCTGTCGTGCCCTTCTTAGGTTTGAAATTGACCAAAACAAAAGTTGCAGACTTTGGATATTTACCTTTGAAAAGACCATAATAGATGCTCACAAGTTTTAGGTCTGGCATGTGAAGAAAGATTAGTTATTCTCCCAGACAAAGCAAGTATCAATAGGTAGAAATGATAGAAAATCAGATTTCTGACAACAATCTGTAATAACCAAAACTATCCAACACTGACCCAGGCTATTCTAGGAGTTTTGAATTCCTCATTGCTAGAAGTGCTCAAAAAAGAGACAAGGTGTTATCTGTAAGTTACAGATGGAATGCATGATCCAGTATGTAATTAACTAGAACAACTTCAAAGCCCTTTACACCCTGGGTCTTTGATATTATAACTATATATCTAATTTTAATTTGGGCTGTTTTTCCTCTAATTTTCTTTGCTCTTCCAAGAATATATTCTAGAAAAGATATATGGCCACTGTTTTTAAGTTTACAAGACCAGGCAGAGGAAAATTGGGAAAGATCAAGATTAATTTCTTTGAAGATACAGCTGGTGAGTATCTACTGGGGTCTCCAAAATTCTCCTCATCATTTGTAACCGTCCTTGCTCCCGCTCTAGCTCCCTTGGGTCCTCTAAAATATGACTTCAATCCCATCCTGTTATCAGACGCTGGGTGACAGGTCAGTATCCCTCCCAAGCCTTCCTCGTCACAAATGGGAGCCATTCCAGAACATGTGGCCAAGCTTGGTGGAGGGGGCCTTGGTTACTCAGTCAATGACACCCACGCTGTAACCTGATTGGCTCCTCTACCCCATGCTTAGAAAAGGAACAGAGAAAGAAAGGATAATGAGAAGATGCTATCTAGGCTCATCCGTCTTCTCGTGTAGTCCATGGCCATCCCACTCGCGGGCCTCTTTCCATCCTGGACCTGTCTCTCTGGCTAAACAGCCTCATGGCGACTCCCCAGCTCTATCCCATGCCCCCAGGCCGCCCTTCCCAGATGAGCGTCCTGTCCATATGACGACCAGTCCCTGTCCAAAACCACACATCTTTCACAGGAAAGACAAAGATCCGGCTCAGTTGCCTTCAGATAGGAAAGGGACAGTTAGTTTAAGCGTTATTGTTATCATCTCTATTTCTTAAAAACCTACAGTGTCCATGCTGGAAGGTACGTCCTTCCACAGATAAGGAAACAAGACAGATAAAAAATACTGAGTAATCGACTAGTCTCAGAGCATGCTGTAGACAGAACCTAAAATATGTGGATGGAAAGTGAACCCAGGGACAATAAGAAATCTTTTCAAATATAATTGGAGGAAAACAGAGAGAGAGGAAGGAAGGAAGGTGTTGGGGAGGAGAGGAGGGAGAGGGGGAAGGAAGGGAGGAAGGAAAGACGGAAGGTGGGAGGAAGGACAGGAGTGAGGCAAGCAAGAAGGGAAGGTGGAAGGGAGACTAGGAGGGAGGGAGGAGAGGAATGAAGGGAGGAAGAAAGGTTTCAGGGGAGGAAGAGAGGAAGGGAGGAGGAAGTGGGGTGGGGAGAGCGGTGGGGACTCCAGGGCCAGAGGGTACCCTTTCAGACGGAAAGGGTGGAGAGCTCTGCGGACGAGATGAGATGATGGCTCTACAACTATGTGAGTATACTCAATAACGCTGCGCTGTGCACTTTAAAACAGTCACCACAGGCAGATTTATGCCAAGTGCATCTTAGCTTAATAAAAAAATTGGAAGTTTTTTTTCAAATAGATTTGACTCTGTGATTTTCTTTTTTTTATTGTTTAAAATGTATGTTTTTAATGCCTATTTTTTCAATTATGAAAGCATGACAACACATTTATAGGAGACTTGGAAAATACAGAACAAAGTTACATGTAGTTTCATTGTATTTTGCAATAATTTTTAAGTAGATAAATTGAGATTTTTAGTTGGAGTTTCAGTATCAAGTTCTCAAAATTAATAGAATGAATATACAGAAATGTAGAGGATAGAGTAGACCTGAAAAGCACTATAAACCAATTCAACATAATGAAGATTTATGCAATTTTCACACCACAGCAGGATACAAACTTTCCATCCTGGACCTGTCTCTCTGGCTAAACAGCCTCATGGCGACTCCCAGCTCTATCCCATGCCCCCAGGCCGCCCTTCCCAGATGAGCGTCCTGTCCATATGACGACCAGTCCCTGTCCAAAACCACACATCTTTCACAGGAAAGACAAAGATCCGGCTCAGTTGCCTTCAGATAGGAAAGGGACAGTTAGTTTAAGCGTTATTGTTATCATCTCTATTTCTTAAAAACCTACAGTGTCCATGCTGGAAGGTACGTCCTTCCACAGATAAGGAAACAAGACAGATAAAAAATACTGAGTAATCGACTAGTCTCAGAGCATGCTGTAGACAGAACCTAAAATATGTGGATGGAAAGTGAACCCAGGGACAATAAGAAATCTTTTCAAATATAATTGGAGGAAAACAGAGAGAGGAAGGAAGGAAGGTGTTGGGGAGGAGAGGAGGGAGAGGGGGAAGGAAGGGAGGAAGGAAAGACGGAAGGTGGGAGGAAGGACAGGAGTGAGGCAAGCAAGAAGGGAAGGTGGAAGGGAGACTAGGAGGGAGGGAGGAGAGGAATGAAGGGAGGAAGAAAGGTTTCAGGGGAGGAAGAGAGGAAGGGAGGAGGAAGTGGGGTGGGGAGAGCGGTGGGGACTCCAGGGCCAGAGGGTACCCTTTCAGACGGAAAGGGTGGAGAGCTCTGCGGACGAGATGAGATGATGGCTCTACAACTATGTGAGTATACTCAATAACGCTGCGCTGTGCACTTTAAAACAGTCACCACAGGCAGATTTATGCCAAGTGCATCTTAGCTTAATAAAAAAATTGGAAGTTTTTTTTCAAATAGATTTGACTCTGTGATTTTCTTTTTTTTATTGTTTAAAATGTATGTTTTTAATGCCTATTTTTTCAATTATGAAAGCATGACAACACATTTATAGGAGACTTGGAAAATACAGAACAAAGTTACATGTAGTTTCATTGTATTTTGCAATAATTTTTAAGTAGATAAATTGAGATTTTTAGTTGGAGTTTCAGTATCAAGTTCTCAAAAATTAATAGAATGAATATACAGAAATGTAGAGGGATAGAGTAGACCTGAAAAGCACTATAAACCAATTCAACATAATGAAGATTTATGCAATTTTCACACCACAGCAGGATACAAAGTCTATTCAAGTTCCCATAGACTATAAACCAGGGGACACTGGACCATATCCAGGGACAGAAAACAAAGTGCAAAAGTTTCATGGCCTAAAGGTACTGAAATCATACAGATTGACTTTGTGATTTTTCAGTGAAAATGTCTAAAAATCAGCACATAGATAATATAGTAACAGGCCACGGGAGTCTGAGACATGATGTCAAAATAGGTGAGAAATACCTGTACGTCTAAGCTTGAAGGTTATAGTTCTCATGGACAAGAGAATTTCCTCACTCCGAAATTTACCAGCAAGGCCTACTACATAGCACAGGGAACTATATTCAATGTCCTGTGATAAACCATAATGGAAAAGAATATGAAAAGGTATGTCTGGGACTTCCCTGGTAGTCCAGTGGGTAAGGACACCACCTTGCAGTGCAAGGGGCACTGGTTTGATCCCTGGCCGGGGAAGATTCCACGTGCTGTGGAGTGGCTGGACCGATGTGTCCAATTACAAGCCAGTGCTCTGGAGCGCATGCACCCAGAGCCAGTGCTATGCAATGAGAGAGGCCACTGCAATGGGAGGCCCACATAGGCCAAAGAACAAAGATGTATGAAAATAAATAAATGGGAAAAAAAAGGCCGAAGAATAAACACGGATGAAAATAAATAAATTTTTCTATTTTTAATAAAAAAAAAGAGACCAAATTTTTTTTAAAAGTATGTCTATATATATATATGCATATGTATAACTGAATCATTGTGCTATACACCAGAAATCAACACAACATTGTAAATCAACCATACTGCAATAAAATAAAATTTAAAAATAAAGTCTATGGGGCTTCCCTAGTGGTCCAGTGAGTAGGGAGTCTGCCTTGCAGTGCAAGGGGCACAAGCTCGATTCCTGGCCCAGGAAGATCCAATGTGCCGCGTAGCAGCTGGACCGATGTGTCCAATTACAAGCCAGTGCTCTGGAGCGCATGTGCCCAGAGCCGGTGCTCTGCAGTGAGAGAAGCCACTGCAATGGGAGGCCCACAGAGACCAAAGAATAAAGATGAATGAAAATAAACATAAATTTTAAAAAGGCATGATGGGGAAAAGAAAAATAAATAAATAAATAAAGTCTACAGGAGGATGTGGTAGGTTATATGTAAACACTACACTAGTTTATATAAGGGACTTGAGCAGCTATGGATTTGGGGTCCAGGGGCCCCCTGGGACCAAACCCCCAGATACTGAAGAGTGAATATATTCTCACAAGATGTTTTAAACTTTCCCTCTAAGTTTCCATTTAAAATAGAGCACATTCAGTTTGTCTGGAAGAATCAATGATGCAAAATCCCCACTTTGTAATGATGCTGGAGAAATACATGTACCAGAGAGCGTCAGAATTTGAAGAATCCTGCCATTCATTGACTCCGTTTGTGTGAAGGGAAGTAAGCCTCGAAAGGGTTTCTGCTTCCACAGACATGCCTTTCTCTTGCGTGTGTGTTTGTCAGTTAACCCACACGGGCCACGTGGAACCAGAGATCAATACAAACGACAGGCAACCAACCTGTTCTCTAGCCTTGAGGAGAGTCAAGAACCTCTGGGAAGGACTGATAGGTAAACAGACAAACACTGCCCAGTGGAAGGTTTCTCACTTTTTTGGTGGGGTGGGGGTGGGGGGCATCTGGAGGTGAACACCTGACTTTATTATTTTTAAAATTTGTATTGCTTTACAATGTTTGTTTGTTCCTATTGCACAGTAAAGTGAATCAGTTATACATCTACATACATTCCCTCCTTTGGGGATTTTCTTCCCATTTAGGTCTCCACAGAGTACTGAGGAGAATTTCCTTTTTTAAACCCTGTGCCACAACTACTGAGCCAGTGCTCTAGAGTCCGTAGGTTGCAACTACTGAAGTTGACGCTGCCTAGAGCCTGTGCCCCACATGAGAAGCCCAGAAGCTGTTGCAATGAGAAGACCTCGCAATGAGAAGCCCTCAAACCACAACTAGAGAAGAGCCCCGTCGCTCACCACAAATGCAGACAGCTTGAGGGCCACAAAGACTCGGCACAGCCACAAATAAATAAACACATTTTAAAAATCAATAAAATTAGAAAAGCAGAGTCTTGGGACCTCCTTGTTGGTCCGGTGGCTAAGACTCCACCTTCCACTGCAGGGGTGTGGGTTTGATCCTTGGTCAGGGAACTAAGATCCCACATCCTGCTTCCTGCAGTCAACAAATAAGTGAATAAAATTGTTTAAAAGATGAGTACTGACTGTGCAAGAAAAATGAGAAGAAATAAGTCCAGGGAGATAGCAAAGTTTTGCCCACACTGTGAAGCAGTCCACTCCTTATACTGAAAGGAAAAGAAACCATTGAAGAATTTTCAGCAAAGAAGAGACATGATATGCTGCAGTGAACAGGAGGGGCATATATCTTCTTGAGTTAGGGTTTTTGTTTCCTTCAGATAAATGCCCAGAAGGGGAATTGCTGGATCATATGGTGATTCTATTCTTAATTTGTTTGCTAATTTTAGAAAAGCCAGTTAAATTGCAGAGCAGACAACAGACAGGAGAGAAGCAAACAGAGTGAGGAAGCACAGAACTGTGCAGCAGTATGGAGGAGAGATGCTGGTGACCTGACCAAGAGAGGCGGCGCTGGGAGAGGAAGCCACAGCGACCTGAATTAGGAACCGAATTCAAAAGAAGTTAATCATTGACTGGGCTGTGAAGCTGAGAGGAATCGTCAAGGATCCGATTTCTAGATTCAGCCTTTAGGTGGTTTGTGAAGGTATTCAATGAGATTCAAAAAAAAGAAGAACAGCAGACATGAAAACGTGCCCAGCCTCACTGATCTGTAGGGCAGGCGGTCATCTGCCGACGGAGCTCTCCGGTACAAGCTGTGGCTGCGGTCCACAAGGAAGCCTCGGTTCTGCTCTGAAGGCCTTTTGACTGAATCAGCACAGTAAGTCCCTTCCCTATGAACAAGTTCCATTCTGAGAGCACATCCGTTAAGTCCGATTTGTTCGTAAGTCCAACAAAGTTAGCCCAGGTACCCATGTAACACATGGATGATATAGTTCTGTACTGTAAGAGGTTTGTGATACTTTTCATACAAGTGATATGTACATGAAACAAACAAACATAAAAAAATAAAATATTTTTAAGCTCACAGTACAATATCTTGAAAAGTACAGGATTACAGTATGAGAGCTGGTGTGCAGGGGCTGGCGTCGAGTGAACAGGCGAGGAGGAGGGAGAGGAGGTGGGAGATGGTGGAGCTGCAGGCTCATCCGCTATAGGAGGTGGAGGGTCAGCTGAAGCTTCACTCACACCCGATGGTGGTGGAACACACGTTTGCATCTTTGAGAGCTTGCAACTTGAAAGTTCATAGGTAGGGGCTTACTGTATCTAGGTATCCAAGATAGTCTCTCGTACTTAAAAGTCAGCTGACAGACATGACAGACATGTCTGAGATACAACAAGCAGTCCAGTGTAGCTGGACAGTCATGAAGGAGTACGAGAGTAGGAGGAGAGGAGGTCAGAGAAATAACAGAGGGCCTGGTATGTAGAGAGGTGAGGGCCGTGGAGAATGAAAAGCTTTGAAATGATGCAATCAGAGAATCAGGGGGCCCCGTTAAGGCTGAAGAACATCAGTTCAGAGTCCACCAACCTCTAGGTTAATATTCTTTCCTGTAGCAATGTCACAGACCAGGTTCAGGTGAGTTGAAGTCAGATCCTCAGAATCACCCAGGAGTTTTCAGTGGACATAACAGAAGAAGGAAATAGAGGCAAGAAAGCTAAACAGTAAGAGAAATGTGGACACACGACATTACCCATGAAACCTAAACTGTGTAGGAGATAAAGTAAATGCTGGATTAGGGAAGAGCTGGGCTTCAAGAGGCTCAAGGAAGACAATAGAAACAAGACGGGGATCCATTAATCCCACTCGTGGGCATATATCCAGAGAAAACTATAATTCAAAAAGATACATGCACCTTTATGGTCACAGCAGTTTTAAAAATCCTTTTTACAAAATTAAAAGGCCAAGAAACAAAAAGGAAACAACCTAAATGATTCAAAAATTGGGGCAAATAACATGATATCACTTACAGTGTGGACTATATGTTAAGTCGATGGAAGTCAACTCCCAGGCCTAAAAATGGATGATATAGTTCTGTACTGTAAGAGGTTTGTGATACTTTTCATACAAGTGATATGTACATGAAACAAACAAACATAAAAAAATAAAATATTTTTAAGCTCACAGTACAATATCTTGAAAAGTACAGGATTACAGTATGAGAGCTGGTGTGCAGGGGCTGGCGTCGAGTGAACAGGCGAGGAGGAGGGAGAGGAGGTGGGAGATGGTGGAGCTGCAGGCTCATCCGCTATAGGAGGTGGAGGGTCAGCTGAAGCTTCACTCACACCCGATGGTGGTGGAACACACGTTTGCATCTTTGAGAGCTTGCAACTTGAAAGTTCATAGGTAGGGGCTTACTGTATCTAGGTATCCAAGATAGTCTCTCGTACTTAAAAGTCAGCTGACAGACATGACAGACATGTCTGAGATACAACAAGCAGTCCAGTGTAGCTGGACAGTCATGAAGGAGTACGAGAGTAGGAGGAGAGGAGGTCAGAGAAATAACAGAGGGCCTGGTATGTAGAGAGGTGAGGGCCGTGGAGAATGAAAAGCTTTGAAATGATGCAATCAGAGAATCAGGGGGCCCCGTTAAGGCTGAAGAACATCAGTTCAGAGTCCACCAACCTCTAGGTTAATATTCTTTCCTGTAGCAATGTCACAGACCAGGTTCAGGTGAGTTGAAGTCAGATCCTCAGAATCACCCAGGAGTTTTCAGTGGACATAACAGAAGAAGGAAATAGAGGCAAGAAAGCTAAACAGTAAGAGAAATGTGGACACACGACATTACCCATGAAACCTAAACTGTGTAGGAGATAAAGTAAATGCTGGATTAGGGAAGAGCTGGGCTTCAAGAGGCTCAAGGAAGACAATAGAAACAAGACGGGGATCCATTAATCCCACTCGTGGGCATATATCCAGAGAAAACTATAATTCAAAAAGATACATGCACCTTTATGGTCACAGCAGTACTCTTTACAATAGCCAAGACATGGAAACAACCTAAATGTTCATTGACAAATGAATGGGTAAAAAAGGATGTGGTATATACATACACATGGAATATCATTTGGCCATAAAATGAATGAAATAATGCATTTAGGGTAACATGGATGGACCTAGAGATGATCATACTAAGTGAAATAAGTCAGAAAGGGAAGGACAAATACCACATGATATCACTTACATGTGGAATCTAAAATATAACACAAATGGACTTATCTACAGAACAGACTCACAGACATAGAGAACAGACATGGTTGGGGGGGGAGGGGGAGGGGCTTCTAAGAGGAAGCAGGCTGGGGAGGGACGAAATGGGAGTTGGAATGACAATAGTAATAGTTAGGATAATAACCAAATGGGAGTTTGGGATAATAAAAGTTTGGGATAATAATATGAGCAGATACAAACTATTTTATGAAAAGTGAATGTGTTAGTTGCTCAGTCGTGTCTGATTCTTTGCAATCCCATGAACTGTAGCCTGCCAGGCACTTCTGTCTATGGCATTCTCCAGGCAATTAGAATGGATAAACAAGGCCCTACTGTATAGCACAGGGAACTATATTCAATATTTTGTCACAAGCCATAATGGAAAATAATACGAAAAAGAAAATGTATGCATATAACCAAATCACTTTACTGTATAGCAGAAGTGAACAAAAGCTTGTAAATCAACTATACGTCCATGAAATTAAAAAAAACACAAAAACCCAAGACCAGGGCTTCCCTGGTGGTCCAGTGGGTAAGGACACCGCCTTGCAGTGCAAGGGGCGCCGGTTCGATCCCTGGCCTGGGAAGATCCCACGTGCCGTGGAGCGGTTGGACCGATGTGTCCAATTACCGAGCCGGGGCTCTGGAGCGCATGCGCCCAGAGCCGGTGCTCTGCGACAACAGAGGCCACCGCGATGGGAGGCCCACACGGGACAAAGAACAAAGACGGATGAAAATAGATAAATGAAAGACCAATAGAAGTGGCCCGCCGGCTCCCCTCCCTCCCGAGCCCCCCCAAAATAAATAAATAAATAAATCTTTAAAAAAAAAACAAAAAACAAAACAAAACCCAAGACCATGTAACCAAGGAACATGTAGAGGAGAGTAAGTGCATGAGAGAGCTGTAGAATTAGGAGGTTCTGGCCAGTAGTGGAATGACTACAATTATCCTTGGAACGGTTGACTGGAATGGTTAAGGGTTGTGATAGGGAGCCTGGTGTACTGGTGGAAAGGGTGGCTGCTGACGGGTAGGGTGAAGGTCACGGAGATGAGCAGGACTCAGAGTGGAAATCAGGACTGAGAGCCCACGCTGGTGTCTGCCCTGGATGGAGGGTATTTGTCAGGAGGATGGCTAGTGCTGTTGCTAGAGGGGAGAGCCCGACAGGAAAGCTGCAAGAAAGCAGGGCCGGCCTTCCACCTTGAGGCGTGTGCAAAGTCACACACGAGAGCTATCCCTTTGAGATATACTCAGGTTTTCTATAAGTATTAAATAATTCCTCATTTTAATAAGTAATATAATACATATTGTGTAAGCTATTATATAATGAATAAACAATAAGATCCTACTGTATACCACAGGAAACTATTTCAATATCTCGTAATAAACCATAATAGAAAGGAATATAAAAACATATATGTTGGGCTTCCCTGGTGGTCCAGTGGGTAAAGAGTCTGCCTTGCAGTGAAGGGATACCAGGTTCGATCCCTGGCCCAGGAGGATCCCACGTGCTACGGACTGGCTGGACCAGTGTGTCCAATTGTGAACCAGAGCTCTGGAGCGCATGTGCCCAGAGCTGGAGTTCTGCTACAGGAGAGGCCACTGCAATGGGAGGCCTACACGTGCCAAAGAATAAAGATGGATGCAAATAAATAAATTTAAAAAATAGCAATAAAAGAGGCCAAATTTTTTTTAAGAAAGTGTATATATACATATATATATATATATATATATGAATCTCTTCTGTACAGCAGAAATTAACACAACATTGTAAAACAACTCTATTTCAATTTAAAAAATACTTCAAAGAAACATAGGCAGTGTATGTGGTTGAGATACCTAGGGAGGCAACCCTAAATTTGCTATTGAAAGTTGATTTTAGGGTAAGTTTTGGGCATGACAGCATCTTGTTTTCTTTCCTTCTTTTTTTCTTAAAAGTGGAATGAGGGGGAGAAAAAAATGAGTTCAATTTAGTTGAGTTTCAATTAATGAAAGTTTTGTGGTATCTGCTTAGGAGTTTAATAAAAGCAACTTTAGCACTGGGAAATATTCCTTCGGCCTTCCTGCATTCCCATAAGAAATTTTTATTTAAAAAATAATAATCACCATAATAATAATACTTCTTCTTGTTTTCTAAAGAGGACTCCTTGGACTCCACGCGCTATAGCAGTTTCTGAGGAAGGGATCAGAGGTTAATTTTAGTTCTCCTGGGGTTATGAACGCTGGCAAGGGACTTAAGAAAAACCTTCATCCAATTTTTTTCCAAATTAAATCAAGAACATTGATAATTAGTTTCTATCAAACACATCTAGTGGGAAATGAAAGAATTGAGAAAGCCATAAGCTGCCTTTAACTTCATTAATATTTGCTCCCCAATGCAGGTCAAATAAACCATGCTCACAGCTTTAAATGAGTTGCTTTAAAGTTGATGAATTATTTTTTCCTCTTTGGATTTCTACCACCCATCGCGGCTAATTATTCCCACTACATTCCCATCGCCGACGAGAGGTTTCAGGCGAACAAAGAAAACAAAGCGAAGCTCCCTAGAATTTGAACTCTGTTTCGCTTTCAAATTTTCTTTCACCACACAGGCGATCCCACTTATGAATACTGAGAGAATTGTTTTCACAATCAAAACTCCTCCTGGCTGGCTTGCTGAGAGCTTGTGAGGTCAGCTGATTTTATGGCTTTTAGAATCTCCCTAGCCCCCAAAAGAAACATGATTTAGGAGACTGAATCCTGCAGGAGGGGCAGGTGCAAATCCCACCAGGACCACCACCACGCTGGGCTTTCTTGGCTGAAATGTTCTTTCACTTTCCTATGCCTTTTTTCCATTTTGCTTATCTCCAAGAAAAGGATAGGAATACTGTGGTCGAGACACCAAAATGTGTGTTTTCTGCACTCCTACTACAGAATTATTGCTGGGAAGGAATTGTTCAGCTGACTCCACGGCATACAGGAGGACTTGTTTTCCCCAGGACAAAGTCCGTGGAGGTGTGCAAGCCTAGAGAGTGGACATGCACTCCCACTTCCGGCTAAGACGGGGTCACTGGAGATTAGACTCACCCTCAGGCCCGAAACAATCTATAGGAAGCAGTGATCCTCAAGATGTAAGACATCAGAAAACAAAAGGGCAGAGAACCCTGAGCAACAGTGAACAGAGGGGCTGAGTTTAAGCATGGCCCACCCTTACTGCCTGGAGACACGGAGGGAGAAGCCAAGCAGAGGCCTATAGTCCCCTACAATTAAAGATTTGTTCCTAGGAGTCTGGGGAGCCCAGGACAGCTGGATTTGGCGGAGGCAGGCAGCAAGAGAGGACTGCACAGCGAGAGAACCCCGGGCCTCAGCAGAGGGTCTCTCCTGATTACTCAGTTCAGTGCTGCTCAGTCCATGTGTGTGTTTTGCGTGTGTGAGAACTCCCCAAGGCCATGAAAAGAACCAATAAAAAGGATCTGAGGACGCAGTAACACCCAAAGAATACACACACATACACACAGGACCAGAACAATGCTGATTCCAAAGAGCCAGAGGGGAGAATCTCTCGGTTTGTGAAGCATCCGCATTCCTCATTACTGGAGAATGATTCTTCTTGTATAAATGCTGAACAGGTCTCACCTGTGAAGGCTTAAAAGCCAGCTCCAAGAGGACTGAACCATTTTTATGCAATTTAACTCTACCCCAGAACAAAGCTCAAGGCTATCAGAATACAAAGACGTGTGTGCCAAGTTGCTTTCTTTGTGCCTGATTCTTTCGTGTCCCCATGAACTGTAGCCCTCCAGGCTCTGGGATTCTCCAGGCAGGAAGACTGAGTGGGTTGCCATGCCCTCCTCAAGGGGATCTTCCCAACCCAGGTATCAAACCCACGTCTTATAAGTCTCCTGCATTGGCAAGCAAATTTTTTTTTTTTTTAAACCACTAGTGTCTCCTGGGAAGTCCAGAATACAAAGGCATCCAGCACCAAATCATGTGAAATTCAGTCTGTCATCCAACAAAAATTGCCAGGCAGACAAAGAAGGAGAAATCTACATCTGGAAGAAAATCCATTGAAACTGACCCGGACAAAGTCCGTGGAGGTGTGCAAGCCTAGAGAGTGGACATGCACTCCCACTTCCGGCTAAGACGGGGTCACTGGAGATTAGACTCACCCTCAGGCCCGAAACAATCTATAGGAAGCAGTGATCCTCAAGATGTAAGACATCAGAAAACAAAAGGGCAGAGAACCCTGAGCAACAGTGAACAGAGGGGCTGAGTTTAAGCATGGCCCACCCTTACTGCCTGGAGACACGGAGGGAGAAGCCAAGCAGAGGCCTATAGTCCCCTACAATTAAAGATTTGTTCCTAGGAGTCTGGGGAGCCCAGGACAGCTGGATTTGGCGGAGGCAGGCAGCAAGAGAGGACTGCACAGCGAGAGAACCCCGGGCCTCAGCAGAGGGTCTCTCCTGATTACTCAGTTCAGTGCTGCTCAGTCCATGTGTGTGTGCGCGCGCGCGCGTGTGTGAGAACTCCCCAAGGCCATGAAAAGAACCAATAAAAAGGATCTGAGGACGCAGTAACACCCAAAGAATACACACACATACACACAGGACCAGAACAATGCTGATTCCAAAGAGCCAGAGGGGAGAATCTCTCGGTTTGTGAAGCATCCGCATTCCTCATTACTGGAGAATGATTCTTCTTGTATAAATGCTGAACAGGTCTCACCTGTGAAGGCTTAAAAGCCAGCTCCAAGAGGACTGAACCATTTTTATGCAATTTAACTCTACCCCAGAACAAAGCTCAAGGCTATCAGAATACAAAGACGTGTGTGCCAAGTTGCTTTCTTTGTGCCTGATTCTTTCGTGTCCCCATGAACTGTAGCCCTCCAGGCTCTGGGATTCTCCAGGCAGGAAGACTGAGTGGGTTGCCATGCCCTCCTCAAGGGGATCTTCCCAACCCAGGTATCAAACCCACGTCTTATAAGTCTCCTGCATTGGCAAGCAAATTTTTTTTTTTTTAAACCACTAGTGTCTCCTGGGAAGTCCAGAATACAAAGGCATCCAGCACCAAATCATGTGAAATTCAGTCTGTCATCCAACAAAAATTGCCAGGCAGACAAAGAAGGAGAAATCTACATCATGATGAGAAGAAGAAAAATCCATTGAAACTGACCCGGAAAGCACTAGTAGAAAAGGACATTAAGAGTTTTTATAACCATATTCCATGTATTCAAGATGCTAGAAGAAAGAGCAAGCTAAACAGAGACAGAGAAAATATTTTAAAAGACCCAAAGTGAGATAATTATTAAAACAAATGCAAGAAAACTACTAGAAGTGATAAGTGATTTTGGCAAGGTTTCAGAATAAAAAATTAATATACTAAAATCAGTTGTGGGGACTTTCCTGGTGGTCCAGTGCTTAAGATTCCATGTTTGCACTGCAGCGGGGAAGGTTTGACCCCCGTTGGGGAACTTAAGATCACACGTGTGTTAAAATGAAAAAATCATGCGTCTGCACAGTATGCGCGTGCTGTGCGTGGTGAGTCGCTTCAGTCACGTTCGACACTATGGACGGTAGCCCGCCGGGTTCCTCTGTCCCCCGGATTCTCCAGGCAACAGTACTGGAGTGGGTTGCCATGGCTTCCTTCAGGAAGGAGAGATTGAACCTGTGTCTCTTACGTCTCCTACACTGGCAGGCAGCTTTTTTGGTGTTGTGGTTGTGTTTTGGTTTTTGTTTGTTTGTTTTTTTCTTTTTATTACCACTAGCGCCACCAAGCTAGGAATAATCAACACTTGGACTTAAAAAAAATTCCACTTATAATAGCAACAAAAGATACAGAATACTCAGGGATAAAGCTAACAAAAGATAGGCAAGACTTGTATACCGAAAACAACTCTCAGAACATACCCTATGGGAATTACCTGGAGGCCCAGTAGTGAGGACACTGAGCTTCCGTTACAGGGGCCACAGGTTCGATCCCTGGTTGGGGAACAAGACTTTGCAAGCCACATGGGGTGGCAAAAAAAAAAAAGAACATCCCCAACAACCAGCTCAGTAGAAATGTCTCCCCTTGACAATGTCTCTCTTTCAATTTCCTCACAGTTCCCTAGTCTAACTAGGCCTTTGCTCCCCTCCGTCCCCCATCTCCCCTCCTCCGGGTCCCACCTCCTCGTGAATCCCACCAGAGCTCGAGGGGCCTCCACCATCCCTCTCTCCATGGAAACTCATGTCTTCAGTACCCTTTTGCACCCCGATGCCACCCCGTCTTCCTTTTCCACCCCTGTATCTACCCCTTTGCTGTGTGTTAGACGTTGTGAAATCTCACTTTTCAGGGAAAACTCAGCCCCTTGGTACCAAGGTAGCTCACGCTAAATCTCTCGCCTAGGTCAGAGTCCAGGAATTCCCCATCAGTATGACACGCAGGGCTGGATTACTCAGCTTGGAATGATTTTCGTGTGGGCCTTCACAGGTTGAGCTTTAAGCACCCAGTCTGGTCATTACCTGGGGCTTGTCCCTGATCTCCTGACCTAGGAATGGCATTATCAAGAACCAACCATCGGGGGCTTCCCTGGTGGTCCAGCGGGTAAGGACACCGCCTTGCAGTACAAGGGGCGCCTGTTCGATCCCTGGCCTGGGAAGATCCCACGTGCCGTGGAGCGGCTGGATCGATGTGCCCAATTACCGAGCCAGAGCTCTGGAGTGCATGCGTCCAGAGCCGGTGCTCTGCAACAACAGAGGCCGCCGTGATGGGAGGCCCACAGGAGCCAAAGAACAAAGATGGATGAAAAATAGATAAATGAAATACCAATAGAAGTGGCCCGCCTGGCCCCCTCCCTCCCCACCCACTTCCCCCCCTCCCACCAAGAAAAGAACCAACCATCATGTTTAGTTGAGGGCTATCAAAATCTATATAGAGGGAAAAAATGTTTCCTAAAAAAGAAGATAAATTGAGGAGGTACAACTCCAGCCACAAAGACCACCTTTTATGTGATTCTGCAGAACAGCTTCTTTTCCTTAGAGACGCTAATTTATTTGTAAACCATCCTTCATGGCAACCCACTCCAGTATTCTTGCCTGGAGAATTCCATGGACAGAGGAGCCTGGTGGGCCACAGCCCATAGGGTCACAGAGTCAGACATGACTGAGCAATTGAGCACACATGTACTTGAACTGACTTCCCAGCAGTTCATGCAGGAAAGATTTCTAAACTATCAACCTAAGATGGGAAGCTGGTCGCCCACAGCAAACCCCAGGGATCGCAGCCTGTATCTTCTTATGGGACACACACACACACATGTATATGTAATATAGCAAATCTATATATATAATCTATAGCAAGTCTATAATGCAAATCTATAATGCAAATCTATAATGTTAATACTTCTATATTGTGGTTGGTGACCGACAACAGCCCATGCCTCTGAATGGCTGCCCTTGCCTGTGCCTTTGTGCCCTCGAGACTTCCCTCCGAAGGCTCCAATCCTCCTAGAGAGTCAAGCGCCTCCTGCCCTACATTCCTTTGTTGTTGTTCCGTTGATAAGTTGTGTCTGACTCTTTGCGGCCCCGTGGCTTGTAGCTCACCAAGCTCCTCTGTCCATGGGATTTCCCAGACAAGAATACTGGAGTGGGTTGGCATTTCCTTCTTCAGGGGATCTTCTCAACTCAGAGAGAATCTGGGTCGCCTGCCTTGGCAGGTGGGTTCTTAACTGCTGAGCCAGCCTGGAAGCTCAGGCAGAAAAATAAAAGAAATGCACAACCCAAAGCAATGTTTTGACTGTGCTTTGTTTCTGTCCATCAACCAAGACCTTTCTCACTGGAAATGAAGTCTCTCAAACCCTACATCTTCCTCTCTCTCAGAAGAGGCGCCCATGTTCTCTGGATAGTGTTTCCTGCAGCGCTCTCTCTCTGGGTAACACTGAGTAAGAACCCCAGAAGAGACCGTCACTTCCACCCCCTTCCAACCTGTTCTTTCATCGTCACGCATGGCAGGCAGTGCATTTCAGACTAGCATTGCCGTGGCTATGCGGGCTATTTCCAAGCTCAGCTATTAACCAGTGAATGCGGTGACATTAATATGAGTAAATGCAGGAAAAGGGATGAAATAAAACATGTCCTATTGAAGGAAATGAGAGCTCCTTAAGAAAGGAAAACACACATAGGAAAAGACGTGGGCATATCAGAATACAACTAGGGACCAGTGGATTCCATAGGCATTATGTTATTGAAGATACTAGGGCCCGGGACCAGTGATTCCATAGGCATGACTGAGCAATTGAGCACACATGTACTGAACTGACTTCCCAGCAGTTCATGCAGGAAAGATTTCTAAACTATCAACCTAAGATGGGAAGCTGGTCGCCCACAGCAAACCCCAGGGATCGCAGCCTGTATCTTCTTATGGGACACACACACACACATGTATATGTAATATAGCAAATCTATATATATAATCTATAGCAAGTCTATAATGCAAATCTATAATGCAAATCTATAATGTTAATACTTCTATATTGTGGTTGGTGACCGACAACAGCCCATGCCTCTGAATGGCTGCCCTTGCCTGTGCCTTTGTGCCTCGAGACTTCCCCCCAAGGCTCCAATCCTCCTAGAGAGTCAAGCGCCTCCTGCCCTACATTCCTTTGTTGTTGTTCCGTTGATAAGTTGTGTCTGACTCTTTGCGGCCCCGTGGCTTGTAGCTCACCAAGCTCCTCTGTCCATGGGATTTCCCAGACAAGAATACTGGAGTGGGTTGGCATTTCCTTCTTCAGGGGATCTTCTCAACTCAGAGAGAATCTGGGTCGCCTGCCTTGGCAGGTGGGTTCTTAACTGCTGAGCCAGCCTGGAAGCTCAGGCAGAAAAATAAAAGAAATGCACAACCCAAAGCAATGTTTTGACTGTGCTTTGTTTCTGTCCATCAACCAAGACCTTTCTCACTGGAAATGAAGTCTCTCAAACCCTACATCTTCCTCTCTCTCAGAAGAGGCGCCCATGTTCTCTGGATAGTGTTTCCTGCAGCGCTCTCTCTCTGGGTAACACTGAGTAAGAACCCCAGAAGAGACCGTCACTTCCACCCCCTTCCAACCTGTTCTTTCATCGTCACGCATGGCAGGCAGTGCATTTCAGACTAGCATTGCCGTGGCTATGCGGGCTATTTCCAAGCTCAGCTATTAACCAGTGAATGCGGTGACATTAATATGAGTAAATGCAGGAAAAGGGATGAAATAAAACATGTCCTATTGAAGGAAATGAGAGCTCCTTAAGAAAGGAAAACACACATAGGAAAAGACGTGGGCATATCAGAATACAAATAGGGCCCCGGGGACCAGTGGATTCCATAGGCATTATGTTATTGAAGTATTTGATACTAGAGTAAGCACCTGCAGATATGAATTACATCCTTGTTCAGACCACTAACGTTAGAGTACTGACATCTCCGGAAGCGCTTATGTTATATTTCAAGTCCCCCTGCCCACTGCACAAATATCCAATAAATCAATCACTGGTAAGGGACACCAACTAAAAGGCTTAGAATGCTGAACAAGCCACTGCTCCCTCCTCGGAGGGGCTGCCACCCCTAATTTATTGGGGGTTTCCTCCAGTTGCTCACACCTCAGCCTTGGGACACAGGGAATGTGAGATGGGCTATTAACACCTTCAGTGCTGGATTGGGGAGAAAGCCATCGGCTGGACATCTGGGGATGCTTCCCCCGAGGTGGGCATTAGCTTGGAAAGGGCAGTGGGATTCCCTCATGTCTTTCAGGAATTGCTAAAAGCTTCCCTCCCCTACCCCAGATCTGCCCCATAATTGCCAGCTTCTCACTCCTGGGGGTGGGACACGGGGTGGCAGGCCATGCTCATTTTATTTGCTTACAATAACAGTGTCTATGTGCAAGCCAGTCTTTCTAATAAAACTTGCAATTTAAGTGCAACATTAGAGGCACAGTGGAAATTTTAGATAATTTCCTAAGTAAATCAGAAAAGAGAAAACATGACCTCTCTGGTCAAATAGAACAGGTGATTTTAAAAATTGATTTTTTAAAAGATCTGTGGTATATTAAAAGAAAAAAAAAAAAGAGGGACTTCCTCAGAAATCCAGTGGTTAAGATTTCACCTTCTAATGCAAGAGATGCGGGTTCGATCCCTGCTCAGGGAGATCAGATTCCACGTGCCTTGTCGCCAGAACACCAAAACATGGAGCAGAAAATAGTGACTTTTTCTTAAATTGAAACTTAAAAGATGGGAAAGATGTCTGAACTCTAATAAGGGTTATCTTTGGATGGCAGAATCTGGAGAGGTTTCTTTTGGGTTGTTTTCCTTCTTTTCTGCGTTTCCAAAGAAATATTCTATGATACTAATGTAATAGCTGATTTTATGTATACTTTGGCCAGATATTTGTCAAATATTATTCTGAGTGTGTCTGCAAGGGCGTTTCTGGATGAGATGAGATTGATATTTGAAGTGGTTGACTGAGTAAAGGAGATGGCCCGCCTCGGTGAGGGTGGGCCCTGTCCCAATCAGGTAAAGACTTGAAGACGATAACCAGGCTGATGGGAGGAAGCCTTTCTGTCTTCAAAATGGGACGTTGGTTTTCTCCTGTCTTCAGACACAGACTCAAACTGGAACTACACTATTAGTTGTCCTGGGTCATAAACTTGCCAACTGTAAATCGTAGGGTTTCTCAGTTGGAGTTACGGTCTCCTAAGTGCATGAGCCAATATCTTATAATGAATCTCCTTATATATATTATACATACACATACACACATAGGATATATAGCATAATATATATACCTATACCCTATTGTACAGATGTGAGAGTTGGACCATGAAGAAGGCTGATCACGGAAGACCTGATGCTTTTGAACTGTGTTGCTGGGAAAGACTCTTGAGAGCAAGGAGACCAAATAGTCAGTCCTAAAGGAAATTAATCCTGAATATCCATTGGAAGGATGCTGCTGAAACTGAAGCTCCAGTACCTTGGCCACGTGAGGCAAGGAGCCGACTCACTGGAAAAGATCTGATGCTGGGAAAGACTGAGGGCAAAAGGAGAAGAGGGTGACAGAGGGTGAGATGGTTTTGGTGGCATCACCGACTCAATGGACATGAATCTGAGCAAACTCGGGGAGCCAGTGGAGGACAGAAGAGCCTGTCTGTGAGCCGCAGTCTACAGGGTCGCGCAAAGAGCCAAGCACGACTTAGCAACTGAACAACAGCAACAATATCCTATTACTTGCGTTTCTCTAGAGAACTCGAATACAACCAGTGTGCATTTATACGTTTACCATTTTCCACAGTATTATTTCTATAATTAGAAAATAACTTAAAATTTATCTATGCAAATTTCAAAAGAACTGTGTGCTATGCAAAGGCAGCCTAACAGAATTAATCCCACGGAGAGCATTAGTGTTTCATTTCAGGTTTAATTTTGATATTTATTCTTACCACATAAATCTGAAGGCACCCAGAGAGTACTCACCTCAATATTATTTACATAACATTACTCAAAGCCTTTACTGGTTTTAAAAGCAATCTTTTCGGTGTGTTTACCATTTTGCGTTGGAAATGAAATCAGTTTTAATTATACACCAACAATCCTTTCCTTTCGTGATTTTAAAATAGGCAGGAGCCTATTTTAAAGTCTTCGCTTTGTTCTTAAAGCAGACAGCATTCTGGGTCTTCCCTGGTGGTCCAGTGGATAAGAATCTGCCTGCCAATGGGGACACGGGTTCCACCCCTGGTCTGGGAGGATCCCACACACCTCAGAGCAACAAAGCTCACGCACCACAATTACTCAGCCCAGGTGTCCTAGGACCCATGATCCACAAGAGAAGCCATCGCAATGAGAAACCCTCGCACTGCAACTGGAGAGCAGCCCTCACAAGCTGCAAACAGAGAAACCCTGCAAACAGCACTGAAGATGCAGTATGGCCAAATATATATATATACTAATTAAATGCAAAGTCTATTAAATTTTTTAAAAGATTTATTTATTTATTTTGGGCGGGGGTCGGGTTGGGGAGGGAGGGGAGCAGGCGGGCCACTGCTATTGGTCTTTCATTTCTCCATTTTCATCCATCTTTGCTCTTTGGCCTGTGTGGGCTTTCCATCGCGGTGGCGTCTGTTGTCGCAGAGCACCGGCTCCGTAATTGGACACATCGGTCCAGCAGCTCCGCGGCACGTGGGATCTTCCCAGGCCAGGACTCGAACCGGCGCCCCTTGCACTGCAAGGCGGTGTCCTTACCCACTGGACCACCAGCGGAAGCCCAGTCTATTAATTTCAAAAATCTTATAAAATACAGGTGGCATTCAACAAAAACATTAACAACACAAGTAATAATAATGCACACGCTTTCTAAATTTACCAAGTGCTGTGTTAATGGTTAGTTTCTCGGTCCTCACACTAACCCTGCCGTTTGGGTACAGCAGCCAGTTTCCTGGTAGAGGACAGCGCGGAGGGCAGAGATGCCGTGACTCCCCACCGGTCACTGTTCTATACACTAACAGTTACCAAATTAGTGTTTCATTTCAGGTTTAATTTTGATATTTATTCTTACCACATAAATCTGAAGGCACCCAGAGAGTACTCACCTCAATATTATTTACATAACATTACTCAAAGCCTTTACTGGTTTTAAAAGCAATCTTTTCGGTGTGTTTACCATTTTGCGTTGGAAATGAAATCAGTTTTAATTATACACCAACAATCCTTTCCTTTCGTGATTTTAAAATAGGCAGGAGCCTATTTTAAAGTCTTCGCTTTGTTCTTAAAGCAGACAGCATTCTGGGTCTTCCCTGGTGGTCCAGTGGATAAGAATCTGCCTGCCAATGGGGACACGGGTTCCACCCCTGGTCTGGGAGGATCCCACACACCTCAGAGCAACAAAGCTCACGCACCACAATTACTCAGCCCAGGTGTCCTAGGACCCATGATCCACAAGAGAAGCCATCGCAATGAGAAACCCTCGCACTGCAACTGGAGAGCAGCCCTCACAAGCTGCAAACAGAGAAACCCTGCAAACAGCACTGAAGATGCAGTATGGCCAAATATATATATATACTAATTAAATGCAAAGTCTATTAAATTTTTTAAAAGATTTATTTATTTATTTTGGGCGGGGGTCGGGTTGGGGAGGGAGGGGAGCAGGCGGGCCACTGCTATTGGTCTTTCATTTCTCCATTTTCATCCATCTTTGCTCTTTGGCCTGTGTGGGCTTTCCATCGCGGTGGCGTCTGTTGTCGCAGAGCACCGGCTCTGGGCGCATGCGCTCCAGAGCTCCGGCTCCGTAATTGGACACATCGGTCCAGCAGCTCCGCGGCACGTGGGATCTTCCCAGGCCAGGACTCGAACCGGCGCCCCTTGCACTGCAAGGCGGTGTCCTTACCCACTGGACCACCAGCGGAAGCCCAGTCTATTAATTTCAAAAATCTTATAAAATACAGGTGGCATTCAACAAAAACATTAACAACACAAGTAATAATAATGCACACGCTTTCTAAATTTACCAAGTGCTGTGTTAATGGTTAGTTTCTCGGTCCTCACACTAACCCTGCCGTTTGGGTACAGCAGCCAGTTTCCTGGTAGAGGACAGCGCGGAGGGCAGAGATGCCGTGACTCCCCACCGGTCACGTGAGCTGGCAGGTCGCAGAGCTGGGGCTTGAACCCAGGGCTTCTGCTTCTGAATTTTATGCTTTTTCCTTTCTTTTCGGAATCTTACAGGGAGGCCGTGTGACCTCGTCTCCCTGCGCGCAGAGCCTGCTGTCGCGACGAGACGGATACACGGGAAACGCCATGAGCGTATACGATTAAGCATTAACTCTGAGTGGTATTTTCATCGACTTCCATCCATTACAGCAAGTCTCGCCTGACTGGTTCCGGTTTAAAAACTGAAGTTCAAAGTTGGAAAATAATTCACCCACAGAGTGAGTGGCAGCTCCAGAAAGAGAATCCTGGAATGATGGCCTGTGCTCCAAATGAGGCATAAACAGAGACATAACTACGGCCCAAGAAGGGAGGCTCAGGGAGGCCCACGTGAAGGCAGACCGCCCCTCCGCCCAGATGTTCAGGAACAACAGAACGGAATGATTCAGAGGAGAAGCTCGTGCTCCATTGTTGACTTTGTATCAAGTCTTTACAAAATCAGTGGTTCTCTTTAGGGTCCCCCGAATCACTGATTTCTTCTACATGGAATGCCAAGAACCCGACGTTCTTTCATAATGAGCCTCTTTCTTCTGATCATCCAGAATAGGGTTGGGGCTGGGGAGGGAGGAGGCGTGAGATGGGTGTGGGAAGAATGAGGGAACGAACAGGAATCGACGGGAAATGAAAGGGAGAAGAGAAAAAAACAGAAAAAATTGGGAGTTGCCTCGATCAGGCTTATTGTTATAATTTGTCACCATGTTTGAGAATTTTTAAAAGGCCATGGTCTGAATGAGGTGTTTTATTTACATTGTCTCACAAAAACACTTAAAAGGGAGACACTGCCTTTCTTTTTTATACACAGAATCTGAAATTAACTCGCTCAGGGTCACACGGAGCTGGCATCTGAATCCAGGTCAGTCTGACTCTCGAGTGTGAATTCTCAGTCTCTCAAAGAACCACTTCCCCATTTCCAAGTTCTATTGGAAAGAGACCCCAGAAATTTCCAAAGGAATGCTCACTTCCTCAAGTTTCCTACTAACCCTGCCGTTTGGGTACAGCAGCCAGTTTCCTGGTAGAGGACAGCGCGGAGGGCAGAGATGCCGTGACTCCCCACCGGTCACGTGAGCTGGCAGGTCGCAGAGCTGGGGCTTGAACCCAGGGCTTCTGCTTCTGAATTTTATGCTTTTTCCTTTCTTTTCGGAATCTTACAGGGAGGCCGTGTGACCTCGTCTCCCTGCGCGCAGAGCCTGCTGTCGCGACGAGACGGATACACGGGAAACGCCATGAGCGTATACGATTAAGCATTAACTCTGAGTGGTATTTTCATCGACTTCCATCCATTACAGCAAGTCTCGCCTGACTGGTTCCGGTTTAAAAACTGAAGTTCAAAGTTGGAAAATAATTCACCCACAGAGTGAGTGGCAGCTCCAGAAAGAGAATCCTGGAATGATGGCCTGTGCTCCAAATGAGGCATAAACAGAGACATAACTACGGCCCAAGAAGGGAGGCTCAGGGAGGCCCACGTGAAGGCAGACCGCCCCTCCGCCCAGATGTTCAGGAACAACAGAACGGAATGATTCAGAGGGGAGAAGCTCGTGCTCCATTGTTGACTTTGTATCAAGTCTTTACAAAATCAGTGGTTCTCTTTAGGGTCCCCCGAATCACTGATTTCTTCTACATGGAATGCCAAGAACCCGACGTTCTTTCATAATGAGCCTCTTTCTTCTGATCATCCAGAATAGGGTTGGGGCTGGGGAGGGAGGAGGCGTGAGATGGGTGTGGGAAGAATGAGGGAACGAACAGGAATCGACGGGAAATGAAAGGGAGAAGAGAAAAAAACAGAAAAAATTGGGAGTTGCCTCGATCAGGCTTATTGTTATAATTTGTCACCATGTTTGAGAATTTTTAAAAGGCCATGGTCTGAATGAGGTGTTTTATTTACATTGTCTCACAAAAACACTTAAAAGGGAGACACTGCCTTTCTTTTTTATACACAGAATCTGAAATTAACTCGCTCAGGGTCACACGGAGCTGGCATCTGAATCCAGGTCAGTCTGACTCTCGAGTGTGAATTCTCAGTCTCTCAAAGAACCACTTCCCCATTTCCAAGTTCTATTGGAAAGAGACCCCAGATATTTCCAGATGCTCTCTTTCAACGTGGCCAAACATGGCTCACCAGAGTTGCAGGCTACCTGGTGTTCTTTATCAAGTAAGGTGCATGGTCTGTGGATTAAGATTCTTTTCCCACTTAATTCTTTTTTTTAATTTTTAATTCTTTATTTTAAAGATTTTACAGAGTTTTGTTGTTCACCAACATGTATGTTCCCAGATCATTCATATGCATATTCCTGGTCCCCACCCCCACCCAGTTCCCCCCCATCCCACCCCTCCGGACCATTGCCCCAAGCCATTGTAAGCACTCCTATTCCCTTAGCACAATGACAATAGCTATCTTTTCCACACATGACAGTATAGGTTTCCATGTTACTCCCTCTATGTCTCCCCCTCACTGTTTGTTCCCCACAACGTCCATATGTCTATTCTCTGTCTGTTTTTCCATGAGTTCACTGCGTGTGTTATCATGACCATCTTACTAGATTCCATATATATGAGTCAGTATACTGTACTTGTCTTTCTCTTTTTGACTTACTTCACTTTTTATGATAGGTTATAGAGCTAGCCACCTCATTAGGGCTGAGTCTTCTGCATTTCTTTTAACAGCTGAGTAGTATTCCATTGTATATATGTACCAGAGCTTCTGTATCCATTCATTTGTCGATGGACATCTAGGTTCCTTCCTTGTTCTAGCTATTGTATAGAGAGCTGCAATGAACATTGGGGTACATGTGCTTCCTTCAGTTTTGATTTCATCAGGATATAGGCCTAATAGTGGGATTGCTGGGTCGTATGGTGCTTCTATTTTTAGTTTTTTAAGAAATCTCCAGACTGTCTTCCATAGAGGCTGTATCAATTTACACTCCCACCAGGAATGCAGGAGTCTTCCCTTTTCTCCGCAGCCTCTCCAGCATTTATTGTCTGTCGATTTGTGGATGATGGCCATTCTGACGGGTGTGAGGTGGTATCTCATTGTAGTTTTAATTTGCATTTCTCTAATAATAAGGGAGCTTGAGCATCGTTTCATGTGCTTTTGGGCCATCTGTATGTCCTCTTTGGAGAGGCGTCTCTTTAGATCTTTTTCCCATTTTTTGATTGGGTTGTTCGTTTTTCCTATGCTGAGTTGTCTGAGTTGCTTGTAGATTTTGGAGATTAATTCTTTGTCTGTTATTTCATTTGCTATGATTTTCTCCCACTCTGTGCTTTTCCCACTTAATTTTAATATGACTGCGAGCCAGGACTGCTGATTAAAGCACAGGATTTTATCTCAAGCAGAATTAATGGTGGTACCAGAATGGGCCAGTCAGACTCCCTCAGAAGCAATAACCTCTAGCGGGTACGTCACCCCAGGGGATGGTGTCATTGCTGGTGTTCTCTGCGTTCTCTAGGTTAAGGTGGAAGAGGATTGAGCCAGACGCATCAGCTCCATTGGCTGGGGAATGAGAGAACACACGACAGCTCTAATGGCTCTTCTGGTCTCTAATCAGAACAAAGGCAAGCCCCCAGGTGACATCCACACCTTCTCAAGTCCTCTGCTTCCTGGTGGTGTAGCGGGAAAGGATCTGCCTGCCCATACAGGAGACACAGTCTTGATTCCTGGGTTGGGAAGATCCCCTGAGGTAAGAAATGCAACAAAGATCTAGCAAGTTGGGCAGTGCAGTCGAAAACAACAAGCACAAAAAGATACTATGCATTTTTTAGGAGATCAAATCCCAGTGCATTTTGCAGAGGCTATTGGGAAAGCAGGGTAGGCTTGCTGCACTTGGAGGCTAACTTCTTTACAAGGGAGCTCCCATTCCCAACCTTAACATTTCTTGGTACCACTGTTACTGACCACAGTCCTTGGTCTTCCTCAATCAAGAAAAATTGATCAGAGGCCAGACAAGAAGTTCCGGCAAGGCTTTTTGGAGGGCCCCGCCTCTGCAGCAGGGAGCAAGAACAAACAGCAGGCTCCTTCGCTTGCTTGCCCTCCACCTCCTGACACGGGGTGAGGTAGGAGCGTGTCCAGGGACGGGGTGGAGGGGTGGCGTAGGTGTTTGCCCGCCCCTTATGTGTGCAGAGAGGCGTGCGCAGTACATGGCCTTTGCTCCTGATCCCTGCTTTTGCTCCAGGCTCTTCAAAAATGGCAGTTGAGTGTTTTGTTTTTATTGTTGTTGGTGGTGGGTTTCTTCTTGGTCTCTTTGTATCTTTTTGTCCAGAAGCTGTCCCAACTGTGGCAGGCACCCAGTTATTCTCAGTCCCATATAGTTTCTTTGTATTTTATCACTGGAGGTGTTTCCAGGTGCAAGCCTGCTACAGCCGAGGGTCCCCGGTCCCAGCCCTTCTCACCACCGAGCTGGAGCAAGGAGCTGGGCGGATCCCTTCATTTTAAAGTAACAGACACATTTTTTCGTATTTTGCTATTTGTGATACTATAGGATACTTGTTCTTCTCTTTCTGACTTATTTCACATTGTATGAGTCTTTTAGGTCCATCCACGTCTCTACAAATGAATCAATTTTATTTTTTATGCCAAAGTAATATTTCATTGTGTATATGTACTGCAAAATTTGGTACAGACGATCTTACTTACAAAGTAGAAATAAAGACACAGAGAACAAATGTATGGATACCAATGGGGGAAAGAAGGGGTTGGGAGGGACTGAGAGATTTGTATTGATATATATAAGGATATATATATATACACATAGACCATTGTAATATGTATAAAATAGATAACTATCAAGAACCTGCAGAGCACAGGGAAATCAATGCTCTGTGGTGACCTCAATGGGAAGGAAATCCAAAATAGAGGGGACACTCATACACACACACATACCTGATTTGCTTTGCTGTGCAGCAGAAACTAACACAACATTGTAAAGCAGCACTACCCCAATAAAAATTTTAAAAAATAATAAAGGCAGTGGCATTGGTACCTGATTATCAAAATAAATAAATAAAAATAAAATAAATAAAATCATGAGAGAGTCACAAGAAATTCCCCAAATCGTAGAGGCCTCCTGGGTCCTCTCACCCGGCTTCGGTCATGCTCACCTTTGACCCACAGACTGACAGCGGCTGTTGCCGATTCCGAGATGCGCACCTCAGGGGTGGAGCTGAACACTCTGAGGCTGACACTCTGAGGCTTGGGGTTGCCGGAAGGTTTTTATTGGGATAAGAAGTAGAGGGGTCGATTTCAGCACCCTAGGGTGACTGCACACGTCTTCTGCGGGGAGAGTTGAGAGTGCTCAGTCAGTCGTGTCCGGCTCTCTGCAGCCACACGAACGATAGCCCTCCACGCTCCTCTGTTCGTGGGATTTCCCAGACAAGCATACTGGAGTGGGTTGCCATTTCCTTCTCCAGGGGATCTTTCCAACCCTGGGATCCAACTCCTATCTCCTGCATTGGCAGGCTGATTCTTTACCACCGAGTCACCAGGAAGCCCCCAAAGAGGAGAGGCAAGACAGTAATTGAGACTGGCCGCCATGGTTAGACCCCTGCTGCCTCAGAAAAGGAATCTGGCTCAGCCAATCTAGTTGTCAATGGTCCTGCCAACGGAGACTGCCAGCTCGCTCCACGGTCCTCCAATCTGTTAACTAGACTTGGATACGCACCAGCCTCCAGGCACCGGCTGGGCACTGGGAGATGAAAGCCTCGCTGTTTTATTACCAGTTCTCTGTTCATCGGTCTCCCCAGCCACGCTGCTCCACTTCCAGGTTACCCTTGTCTGAAGCCAGCCAAGGGCACATGCGGCCAGCTCCGCCCACCCGCTTCTCCACTCCAGCGTGCGAACTTGGAACATCGCTCGCACATTCCTTGCTGCACTGTCGAGCGGATAGGAGTTATTTCATCAGTCACGAGCATCTCGCTCGGAGAACGGGTTCCCAGCAAAGAGGCAACTTGATCCTCTTCTTCAGCTCCGACACTGCTTCCAAGGGCTGCTCCATTGGCATGACAGACCAAAAGGATGTCTCCCAAATACTTCACAAGTGTAGCTTTCTTCTGTCAGCCAGGATACCCGCAAGGCCAAAAGACCCTTACAGAAAACGAACTGGCCAGAGCAGCTCCTCCCATCTTCCCCCAGCCAGCCCGCTGCCCACGGCCCATGGAAGCCATGGGTATCCACTGAAGGGGGACACCTTTCTGCGGTGGCTGCACCCCAACCTGATCCAGGATCCGGTGGCAGTTTGTGAAGTGGAGGAAGCCTGTGTAATGGCTAAAACAAAGAATACTTGTATTCCTTACAAAAAAAAAAAAGGAGAACTGTTCCCTCTGACCCCCACTAAAACAAAAGCCTTTGTAGCAAAAAAAAAGAAGAAAAAAAAAAAGAAGCACCCTGCTCAGCTGCAATAAGAGGAAAGGTTAAATGTGGACAGAGGAGTGTATAAGCAGTTTTTTAGTTTTCTGATGGGAATGCTTAACCACCTAAGTATGTTTTCCCAGGAGGTCATCTATTATATTTTGTCCAGTTTCTTCCTCCAAGAACTGAATCAATTCATGATGTAATGCCCAGGGGAGAACACTCTTCTGGAAATGGAGTATCTTTCTGGGGACAAGGTTGAGGAAAACATCTTAATATTGCTACAGCTTTGGCCAGTTGGTAACAGCCCTTTGCTTGTGGCCGGGGCAGGATGAGAACCAGCAGGGCGGTGGAATGCCAAAGGACAAACGCCTCCGAAGTGTTTGGGATTCGCCTAGAATGGCTTTCCTTTCTTGGAGAACTACAGGCTATAAATCCGTTCAGCTGTTTACCGACAGCTGCAGGACCCTGGGCGCGGCGTCCTTCAGGGCCTGAGTTGAGAACGCTGCTTGTTCAGAGTGCTGGCGTGTAAATGGAGAAATTGTCCTGCTTTCTGGCTTAAACAGTATTGCTTCTGACTTCTTCCCTGCTCCCAATCCCCGCTTCCCCATCCCCCCAAAATTATATTAGAGAAGAAAGAGTAAATCCACACACATCATCCACTTTAACGAAACAGACACACCTTCTATTTGTGAAAGGTTCTGGATTACTTTAAAATCCCAACACTTATTTTTTTTAAAAAAAACTGGCTAAACCATGTTTCAGCTCTTGTTTAAAAAACTTTTTATTTTGTATCGGGGTATAGCTGATGAGGACTTCCCAGGTGGCACTAGCGGCAAAGAACCCACCTGCCAATGGTGGGGATGGAAAAGACAAGAGTTCAGTCTCTGGGTTGAGAAGATCCCATGCAGCAGGGCATGGTAACCCACTCCAGTATTCCTGCCTGGAGAATCCCATGGGCAGAGGAGTCTGGTGGGCTCCAGTCCATGGGGTGCAAAGAGTCGGACATGACTGAAGTGACTTAGCACGCATGCATGCATAGCCAGCTAACAATGCTGTGATAGTTTCAGGTGAACGGCGAGGGGACCCGGCCACAGCCAAACACGTATCCGTTCTCCCCCAAACTCTCCTCCCATCCAGGCTGGCACATAATATTGAGTAGAGACTCAGACTTAAGGTTGTTGAGGGAAAGGGATAGTTAAGGCGTTTGGGATGGACGTGTACACACTGCTATATTCTAAATGGATAACCAGCAAGGATCTACTGTATAGCCCAAGGAATCTGCTCAACGCTACGCACCAACAGTCACTGATTTCAAGGGCAGCTGCAACTAAACTTCTACAAGAAGGGCCAGCAAGCACCCCTATGGCCTGATTTCCTTAGACACAGGTGTGAAATAGATCAAGGGCGCCTAATCTCTTCCCAGTTTTATCACTGCTAGTCACCAAGCAAAGAAAATCACTTCCCTCTTGCTCATCTTATTTATATTATAGGAACAACAGTATGTCTTACTATGTACTTTTGGAGACATGAGAATACACAACAATATAAGGGTGTTTTGTATGTTTTCTTATCATATGATTTGTAAAGATAAACAAAATACTGGCAGGTCAGTGTCTGGGTTACAGGTTAAGAGTATAAGTAGGTGGATCCCAGTTATCTATTTAAAGGAAAGCTGGATTATTTGTTTCTCTCTGAGGGGAAAGGCAACCTCCCTGGGAAATGAGGCTTCAATTTGTTTGGGCATGTTAGTTTTAAATCTAAAAATAAATTTGAGGTTAAAAAAAAAAGGAGCCCTTGAGTGCCCTCACAGGATTAAAAAAAAAAATGGGAAGAATATAGATAAACCAGAATGTCCAATTATTCTTATCCGAGCCCATGCAAGAAACTCATGCACCTACCACATTTAAGCTTAACTACCAAAACTTAGGAAAAAACCATCTAAAACTGAAAAATATGAGCCTGCTTTTTCCCAAGAAGTTTGTATTCTGGCCCCCTTCGACTTCCCTCGTGAATCGCACATTCCAGTTTGCCCCTGGACAGCTCGAGAGCTGTGGACCTCGGCGACATCCACTTACTGGCTCACGGACCACTTCCTATTTCCCACCATCCAGACAGACTGCGAGAAACTAAGCATCCATTCCTTAAAATGATTTATACATCCAGCACACGCCAGTCATGCTAGTTAATAAGAGTACAACTGGGCCTTGCTATGCCTGGGATATGGAAACCTTCGTGGTAATGTGCCGCGCTCCTAACTAAAATGCAAGAGGCAGGCCGTGTTGTATCAGTAGTGTTCATTGTATGAAAAGTTAACGGCCAGTGACACGATCCCATGGCGTCTTTCCATTCACACAGATGTCTGATACTGCTCAACAAAGCGGTCTCTCAAAGTTAGAATTTTCTATTTTGAAAGGAAGATTGACGAAGTGAAGCCTATACTACCATTTTGAGAGGCGTATTGCCTGGCTTAACAATTTATGTTTCCAGTATTTCTGGGTAAGGCACAAACTGAGAGCCTGCTGGTCATAGGTGACCATAAATTTGAAAGTTATTATTGTGACTAATACAAACTATATTCTGCCAGGCTCAGGAAGCACAATGGCACATTACAAAATGAATGAGCTTGGTGGTGCAGAGGAATTCTCCCCCCAGATCCAAAGGGTGGGAACACTTAACAACCATAGTTTCTTTTTCTAGGCAGGTCAGTGTCTGGGTTACAGGTTAAGAGTATAAGTAGGTGGATCCCAGTTATCTATTTAAAGGAAAGCTGGATTATTTGTTTCTCTCTGAGGGGAAAGGCAACCTCCCTGGGAAATGAGGCTTCAATTTGTTTGGGCATGTTAGTTTTAAATCTAAAAATAAATTTGAGGTTAAAAAAAAAAGGAGCCCTTGAGTGCCCTCACAGGATTAAAAAAAAAAATGGGAAGAATATAGATAAACCAGAATGTCCAATTATTCTTATCCGAGCCCATGCAAGAAACTCATGCACCTACCACATTTAAGCTTAACTACCAAAACTTAGGAAAAAACCATCTAAAACTGAAAAATATGAGCCTGCTTTTTCCCAAGAAGTTTGTATTCTGGCCCCCTTCGACTTCCCTCGTGAATCGCACATTCCAGTTTGCCCCTGGACAGCTCGAGAGCTGTGGACCTCGGCGACATCCACTTACTGGCTCACGGACCACTTCCTATTTCCCACCATCCAGACAGACTGCGAGAAACTAAGCATCCATTCCTTAAAATGATTTATACATCCAGCACACGCCAGTCATGCTAGTTAATAAGAGTACAACTGGGCCTTGCTATGCCTGGGATATGGAAACCTTCGTGGTAATGTGCCGCGCTCCTAACTAAAATGCAAGAGGCAGGCCGTGTTGTATCAGTAGTGTTCATTGTATGAAAAGTTAACGGCCAGTGACACGATCCCATGGCGTCTTTCCATTCACACAGATGTCTGATACTGCTCAACAAAGCGGTCTCTCAAAGTTAGAATTTTCTATTTTGAAAGGAAGATTGCAAGTGAAGCCTATACTACCATTTTGAGAGGCTGATTGCCTGGCTTGACAATTTATGTTTCTAGTATGTCTGGGTAAGGCACAAACTGAGAGCCTGCTGGTCATAGGTGACCATAAATTTGAAAGTTATTATTGTGACTAATACAAACTATATTCTGCCAGGCTCAGGAAGCACAATGGCACATTACAAAATGAATGAGCTTGGTGGTGCAGAGGAATTCTCCCCACAGATCCAAAGGGTGGGAACACTTAACAACCTGGAAAGGGGTGGTGGGAGCCAGTAAACAATGTCGGAGGTATGGCCATAAAGGACTCATTGATACTCAGTAGAGTGGGTTCTTTGGGGACCACAGAACGCTACCGTCAAGGGAGTTTTAGGGCATATTTGCCGGGCTTGATAGTCCTAGAGTTCTCAGCTTCTTAGTGGCTTCTCTAAATGTTTAAATACTTAAATTCAAGCATTTATCACTCTTCAGGGACCTCTGTAGAATTTATTTACATTGGGAGTTACTGGTATCGAAGAGAAGTTCATTTTTAAAATATTAGTAAAACAAACAAAAAAAAGTAGTCCATTTCAAAGTATTATACCACAAACACAGTTCTTTAAGAAAAACATCTAACCTCTCAGAACAAATGCCACCTGCAAGCTGTAAATACGTGTATTAATTTCTCCCCACAGTATTTGCTTTGGCTGTTACCTCCCCTCATACTCAGTGGAACAAGGGCTAAAAATTGTCAAACCAAATTCTTGTTTGAGAGCTTAGCTCTCAGTACTGCCAGTTTGAGAGAAACACGCATCCAGGTTTAGGGAATATGTTTTGTTTGTTTTGGCCATGACACAGGGCAGAACCGTTTCCATCCCATTCGGACGCATTCAAGAGAGTTTGAAATATTGCACAATAAAAGTCATTCATTATATCTGTCTCCTTTCCCTTCCAAAAACAAAAATGGCTGCCCAGTTCCAAGTCTACACAGGGGGCAGGAAGAAGGGGGTCAGAGGGTCACTGGAAATCACCCAAGACTAACACCAGGTTTTTCAGGTTTGAGGTAGGGAATCCTTCTGAAATCTTCATTCCGAATGTACCCTTCAAATAAGAAGAGGCTGCTTAAGTTGCATGATTGCTGTTATGAACAACTGGAAAAATGAACACATTGTTATGTGCTCAAGTGTTAGGCATAACCACATCCAAGCGCCTGGCACTCAGACTAAACGAACTTGAACCGAAAAATCTTTTTACTCACTTTCTTTAGGAAGTGTCAACGTTTGAGATCAAATTTATACTAAAAACAACAGCAAAAAAATTATTTCACTGTTTGGACCATACATTTGGAAAGACCTAGTTTGACTAACACCGGATGCTCCTGAGCAGTTAATGTGTCTAAATAAAGAAAAAAATTGACCTTGTGTTTACTAGCAAGCACCTGGGACATCGGAAATGCAGTTTAAGTGGCGAAAATAAAGACACCATTAACAGATCACTACACTTGACAAAACAGTACCGAAGTGAATTTATTTTAAAAAGTCGATTTTAAGTGGGTGAATAAAGCCGTGAGAATAAAGAAATGATTAGATGTAAATGGAGGTATTATCATTCAATTTCAAACAAAATAATAAAATCTGACTTTACTTGAACTACAGCTAAAAAACCCCAACTCCAGCTGTTTGCTCTCCGCTGGCCACTTTTATCATAGACAAATCAATTAAACTAGTCAGACAACACAGTGCTGTGGATAAATGAGAAAAAGGAAGGTTTAAAAAGGGTGCTTTCCAACATTGGTAAGCCTAGAAATCTCAACCTACCCCTTAGAAAATGCAAACTTTTTTTTCTTGAATGTTAATGCTCATTTATTTCTCTCTTCATATAAGTGATATAATGCTTAAAGTATCAAAAAATAGAAGCAGTTCCAGAAAATACTTGCTTCCCAATAACCTAAAATTTTCCAAAAACCTTTCTAATAAATCTTAAAATTAGGGTCACAGCAAGGCTAAGTATGATTTTGGTTGAAGATGTAGGACAAGAAATATGTATCATGCGAATGGTAGTAATTACTCATCTTCTCACTAAAGCTATTATGTTACTTGTAGTCTGTATCACAATTTCATAAAAGAAAAGCACCAAAGAATGCACAAAATTGAACAGCAAAATATCATACAAACCTGGAGTTGTTAGGTCATAGCACAATTAGGCCTTCTAGAGCCAAGTCAAGGCTCTACAACTAATCTTCAAATAAATCGAAGACCTCCCCACTCCCCTAAAAAGTCCACTATCTTTTTGCATGTGCCAGTACTTATCATAATTTAATTTTTCCCCAAAGTCTTACTTGATCTAAGAATCCAAGTCCAGAGTCAACCTTTCGGACACACTACAAAGAAATCTGGTAGTACCAAAGACAGACATGCAGAAGCATTTAAGATCGATCTTTTTCAAACTTTGTTGCGGAGAATTTACAATCCGTGGCCTAGTTTTAAATGGTTCATCTGGATATACTCATAGGTTAGAATATAATGGGAAGAAAAAGACTTCAAACAAAAATGGGTATTAAAAAAAATGGATAGAAGATGAAGCCAACTTCACACTGACTAGCCTTAGTATACAATAAAGACATTTGGAACACAGTGTGTCTTTGGGATTCTCATTTCTCTGTAACTCTGGCTAGTGAATTTTGTTCAAGCATCGCTTCTTCCAGAAAGAAACTAACTGCCCTAAGTGCCACCTTGAGGGCTGAGAGGTCTAGGACATTTCTTTATAATCATTCTCTCCCCACCTCCCCCTTAAAGAAAACCTAGCACCTTGAAGGCAGTAGTCACACTTAGAAATGAATGTCTGGCACACGCATTCCTCAATCTACTATCTGTTCACCTAGGATGTGCAGGGAAACTTTCCCATGTTAAGAAATAATTCTCAAATGCTAAGGCTACTTTCCAGATAAAGAGAGTGATATTTCTTATACTAAACCAAACTATAATACAAATCTTAATACAGGAGAATTGAATCAGGCTTCATATAGCAAACTGAACTTGGAATCTTATCTTTTTAAAAAATTTTTACTTTTACAGAGTTTTGTTGTTTATGGAACCTTATGTTAATTCAACTCATTTCATTTTCTTACTGATAATATTCAGTGGCCAAGAGAATTCCTTCTCAATAACTAAATCTTACCGTGTCTCAGGGTGACAATTTAAGATTATGAACTATAGCAAACCCTTTTATAGGAGAAGATACGGTTTAATGTACAGGAACCCCAAATAAGTTGGGTCTCTTCCCATATTTTTGAGAGCTGAGTATTACTGCCTTTTTGCCTTAAGTGATAATGCACATCTGGGAGTAGGTCTAGGCTCCACGTAGAATCGTTTGGTCAGTCTTTTGCTTCTGCTGGCTCCCTCCTTCAGAAAGATCTTTAAACAAAAACCATGACCAAAACTCACAGTAAAGGGGAAAACAGGCTTTCTTACAGTAATTAAGATAGTGTGATGTTGGTTTAAGAACAGACCCATAAGATCAACGGAACAGAATCAAGTCCAGAAACTGACTTACACATAAAAGGTCAAGGGATTTCAACAGATGCCACTGTAATTCAGTAAGGAATGGAAAATCTTTTCAACAAATGGTGCTGAATGGTTTCCATTATGAAAATTAAAAAAGCCCTCATCTCATACATATGTATAAAAATTAACTCAAAGTGGATCTAATACATCTAATACCTGAGAGCTAAAACTGTACAACTTCTAGAAGAAAATCCAGGAGAAAATCTTTGCACCTTTGAGCTAGTCAAAGATTTCTTAGAGAGGCTACAAAAGTATGATTTAGTCAAAGAAAAAATAAAAAAGCATAGACAAATTAGATTGCATCAAAATACTTTTGATATAAAATGTCTTTTCATAAGACACTCTAAAAAATGTTTTTAAATCTACAGTCTGGGGAAAAAATATTTGCAAAATACATAAAAATTCCCAGTTAAAGTTCAAGGAGTGATTATTTTCTCAAATGCTAAGGCTACTTTCCAGATAAAGAGAGTGATATTTCTTATACTAAACCAAACTATAATACAAATCTTAATACAGGAGAATTGAATCAGGCTTCATATAGCAAACTGAACTTGGAATCTTATCTTTTTAAAAAATTTTTACTTTTACAGAGTTTTGTTGTTTATGGAACCTTATGTTAATTCAACTCATTTCATTTTCTTACTGATAATATTCAGTGGCCAAGAGAATTCCTTCTCAATAACTAAATCTTACCGTGTCTCAGGGTGACAATTTAAGATTATGAACTATAGCAAACCCTTTTATAGGAGAAGATACGGTTTAATGTACAGGAACCCCAAATAAGTTGGGTCTCTTCCCATATTTTTGAGAGCTGAGTATTACTGCCTTTTTGCCTTAAGTGATAATGCACATCTGGGAGTAGGTCTAGGCTCCACGTAGAATCGTTTGGTCAGTCTTTTGCTTCTGCTGGCCCCTCCTTCAGAAAGATCTTTAAACAAAAACCATGACCAAAACTCACAGTAAAGGGGAAAACAGGCTTTCTTACAGTAATTAAGATAGTGTGATGTTGGTTTAAGAACAGACCCATAAGATCAACGGAACAGAATCAAGTCCAGAAACTGACTTACACATAAAAGGTCAAGGGATTTCAACAGATGCCACTGTAATTCAGTAAGGAATGGAAAATCTTTTCAACAAATGGTGCTGAATGGTTTCCATTATGAAAATTAAAAAAGCCCTCATCTCATACATATGTATAAAAATTAACTCAAAGTGGATCTAATACATCTAATACCTGAGAGCTAAAACTGTACAACTTCTAGAAGAAAATCCAGGAGAAAATCTTTGCACCTTTGAGCTAGTCAAAGATTTCTTAGAGAGGCTACAAAAGTATGATTTAGTCAAAGAAAAAATAAAAAAGCATAGACAAATTAGATTGCATCAAAATACTTTTGATATAAAATGTCTTTTCATAAGACACTCTAAAAAATGTTTTTAAATCTACAGTCTGGGGAAAAAATATTTGCAAAATACATACACAATAAAGGACTGTACTCAATTATCACTGTACTCTTTCAACTCAAAAACAAGATGACAATAACGAAAGAAAATGCAGGTGAGAAGTTTAAATGGACACTTCAATAAAGAGGATCTAAGAATGGCAACTAAGCACAGGAAGATGTTCAGTATCGTCAGTCATTAACTGAACATACACAATGAGACACGACTGCACACCTACGTGAATGCCTACAAGGAACAAGGCTGAGCACATGATGAGAATGTGGCAACTGAAACTAACTGTTGCAGGTAAGGATGCAAATGCTGCACCTGCTATGGTAAAGCTTGGCAGTTTCTTAAAAATCTCAACCATACCCTCACCCTGTGTCCCAGGAATGCCACGTCTAGGTCTTTATCCAAAATAAACAAAAACATGCATCTAAAAAACATGCATCTGTGAATGTTTACAGCAGCTTTATTTATAATAGCCCAAATATACAAACAACTCGAATATCCATCAGTGGGTGAATGGATACACTGTGGTACATCCAGACAATGGAATACCACCGAGCAATAAACAGGAAGCAATGACTTAGCACATACAACACGGATGACTCTCAAACGCATTATGCTAAGCTTAAAAAGGCAAGCACAAAGGGATATACGCGGTATGACCCCATTTGTATATGACATTCTGGAGAAGGCAAGACTAGGAGAGAAATCAGAGGAGGGTTTGTGAGGAGCTGGGGTTGGAAGAGAGAAGGGACTGGCTGGAAAGAGGGAAGAGGAAATGTCTCCCAGGGTGATGAGAATATTCTATCACTTGTCTGTGGTTGTGATTACATGACTGTTTGGACCTGCCAGATTCAAACTGGTAAACTTAAAAAGAGGAAACTTTAGGTGAATTACACCTTAATAAACCTGACTTTAAAAAGGTAAAGGGGGAAAAAAAAAAAAGAAAAGCTGTTAATATAAAAGCACAAATCGGACATTATTTTTTACCTCCTTAGTATGCCAGGTCGAAGTCTCACGTTCACTTCTATAGCTTATGTCAGAGAAATGGGGAGGAGGCAGCGAGAAAAGATGGAAGCAACGTGGCCTTAAGTGATGAGGGAAGAAGAAGGTGGACGGAAAGAAGCTGAAATCTTTAATGGAACTTCGCTACGTCAGATCTAGAGAAAAGCACTGAATAACCATTTAATTTTGCTTTCAAAGAATTTATCTTACATTTTCACATGCCCAGTGTGGCATAATTTTCAGTAACACAAAACTGGAGACAACTAGTGCCCATTAGAAAGGAGATGGTGAACTACCTGATGGACATTCAGATAACCTCATTTAGACAGGGATTACAAAGGGCTAGGAGCACCAGGCCTCTCTGCAGTACCATGAAGACATTCATGGTATTTTTGTAGAATAAAAGTTTTAACTTGCAAAATGGATCACAGAGTGATCCCATCCGAAAACAACGAAACCCAATGAACCTCCAACTTAAAAAGATATATTTTTAAGGGTTCCAAATTAAACTTTTTCTCACTGAAAATTTTCAGGGGATACATTTTCCCCATTTTTAATTTTTTTTTGTTTTTTTAAAGCACACTACCTATGTTTCCAGAGGCAAAGGGTCTTGAAGAGGTCTGCGTGGTGTTGATGCCTAAAGGCGGGGAGAGGAAGTGGGGCTTGCGGGCTTGCCTACACTGGGTGGGTGGAAGGCAGCTTTTCGTTTTGCACAGATCTCCACTTTTCCCAGTTGACACCTATGACCGTCGTGATAAAAATGAGTGAAAGTTAAAGCCCGGGACACACCAGTCGCACCGGGAGTGTCGCTCTGGTTTAGGGCGAGCGACACAGAACTGCCCTGGGGGTAAAATGTCTCCCAGGGTGATGAGAATATTCTATCACTTGTCTGTGGTTGTGATTACATGACTGTTTGGACCTGCCAGATTCAAACTGGTAAACTTAAAAAGAGGAAACTTTAGGTGAATTACACCTTAATAAACCTGACTTTAAAAAGGTAAAGGGGGAAAAAAAAAAAAGAAAAGCTGTTAATATAAAAGCACAAATCGGACATTATTTTTTACCTCCTTAGTATGCCAGGTCGAAGTCTCACGTTCACTTCTATAGCTTATGTCAGAGAAATGGGGAGGAGGCAGCGAGAAAAGATGGAAGCAACGTGGCCTTAAGTGATGAGGGAAGAAGAAGGTGGACGGAAAGAAGCTGAAATCTTTAATGGAACTTCGCTACGTCAGATCTAGAGAAAAGCACTGAATAACCATTTAATTTTGCTTTCAAAGAATTTATCTTACATTTTCACATGCCCAGTGTGGCATAATTTTCAGTAACACAAAACTGGAGACAACTAGTGCCCATTAGAAAGGAGATGGTGAACTACCTGATGGACATTCAGATAACCTCATTTAGACAGGGATTACAAAGGGCTAGGAGCACCAGGCCTCTCTGCAGTACCATGAAGACATTCATGGTATTTTTGTAGAATAAAAGTTTTAACTTGCAAAATGGATCACAGAGTGATCCCATCCGAAACAACGAAACCCACTGAACCTCCAACTTAAAAAGATATATTTTTAAGGGTTCCAAATTAAACTTTTTCTCACTGAAAATTTTCAGGGGATACATTTTCCCCATTTTTAATTTTTTTTTGTTTTTTTAAAGCACACTACCTATGTTTCCAGAGGCAAAGGGTCTTGAAGAGGTCTGCGTGGTGTTGATGCCTAAAGGCGGGGAGAGGAAGTGGGGCTTGCGGGCTTGCCTACACTGGGTGGGTGGAAGGCAGCTTTTCGTTTTGCACAGATCTCCACTTTTCCCAGTTGACACCTATGACCGTCGTGATAAAAATGAGTGAAAGTTAAAGCCCCGGGACGCACCAGTCGCACCGGGGAGTGTCGCTCTGGTTTAGGGCGAGCGACACAGAACTGCCTGTGTCATGCTGCCACCTTCTGGAGCAAGTGAGAATCGACGGGAACGGACAAAGTGGAAACCGCTTCTAAGGCCGAATGTCCGGGTTATGGCGGTAAAAAGATACAGCCAGTTCTTGATTTAACCATTCATGAAAGAACCAGCTAACAACAAGCAAGCATTATGAAATACTGACATCATTCACTTTTCACAAATTTTAAGATACAAATGAGACGGTGGAGAAATGATCCCCTGGTCTTTCCGCTTTCTCAAGGCTTGTTCTTTCCCGGAAAGCAGCCTATTTGTTATTTTACAGACGGCGACTAAATATTGAAAGTGAAATATTTTACAACGGAGAGAACTTGTAAAGTGTTCATCTTTTTGACTGCAGATGCTAGAAAAGGAGAACGATTTTACATTTGAAACACCAAGCCAAAAAAATTCACAATGAAAACAAATCGCGGACCAAAATCCTCATTAGCACTTTTTGGGAAATAAAACACACAGCATGTAAAATTCTGAAAACTCAAGTACAATTGAGATCATATATCATAAATTTAAAAAGGTAGAAAGTAACAGTAATTTGAGCTTTCATATTGAACAAAGAACAAACCACTTTTTTAATAAAACCGAACTCTCTAACATTGTATGTTTTTGGAATATGTTCTGTTTTTCTCTTTTCTTTTTAAATGACCCAAACCAAAAAAATTCGATAAGATTTTTTGGGGGGGGGGCGTAGGGGATTGTTTTCAGCGGTAGAGATTTGCCAGCCACACCAAATTATAAACGGGGGGCACAGTCCATAAATAATTTACGTGTAAGGATAAAAGAATTTCTGAAACAATCCACCCTTTAGCAGGAGAAATTGGGGATCACTTTGAGTGTTAATGTAAAATACATCAGTCTTTAGCAGCAGGAGTTCCAGACCTATTGGTGCCAAGAAGGTAACAAATAGTCTCCCTCCGAGGAGGGGGAAACGGGCGCCCAGCAGGAGCTTTCTTCCCTGTCGTGTTATTTATAGAGAGCCCTATTTGTTAACATGTTTCTGCGATCACGGGAGACGGAGAGCTTAATGATTTAAAGGATTTCAAAGACAATTGTTTAATGATCCAATGATTTATGCGCATTCACAAAGTCCAAATCTATAGCAATTTAGATTTTCAAACTGCTGTCGCCAGAAGAGTGATAGAATAGATCCCTAAGCTTAGCTGGAGAAACCAAAGCAAGCGCTGCCTCTTGGTATTGTGAAATCAAAACTTAGCAAGGCTGGAGAATGTCATGTTAGGAGAGAAATCAGCGACCTACTGCTTGACGTTAGTAAACCCATTTTCTAGAGTCTTCAAGGGAAGTTTCTGGAAGGAAGTTTTTTTTTTTTTTTTTTTAATAGAAAACCACAAATTCAATTGCAAATTACCACGGACTAATGTATTATCACCAAAAACCAATCCTCCACTTCCTACCCGACAAAGCATACAAGAGGCTTATTTGAAGGTCAAAAGGCTTTCATATTAGTTACGTCTAAATTATATATTCGTTTCACAGTGATAGATTCGCAATATTCTCTTTATGGAGATTTTTATTTGAGACAAATGATTAAAACCTCTCTTAACTTTAACCCAAGTTTTACCATTTCCATCTTTCCTAATTGTTAAGAAATTTAAACCAACTTTGGGGGGGAATATTTTCAAATGAAATATTACCCCACTTCACCCCAGTTTAACAGTTTTCAACCTTATATAGCCTTCAATTTTCATAAAGTCACAGTAATCCTATTAATTTGTTAAAGGAAAAAACCCAGACTCTTCTCATCCAGGGGCAACAAGCCAATTCTAAAAGATGCCCTTTCATGACAGCAACTAAACCTTCAGTGATAAATGTGCACTATCACGAAACAAAAGTCAAGATACAAGTTGCTAAGCCGGACACCAATCCTTTCTCAACAGAACACCAACAAAGCATTTCTCCTTTGCAGGAAGGACATATTTAGTACCACACTTTCAGTCTGAATGATGAAGAAAATTCACTTATTTCTCCTTAAAGACAGGTTCAACTCAACTGATTTTATTTGAAGCTTTGAAAACACAGAGGTTGAACAGCGGATGGGAACTGGGCTGAGAGCGTCTTTTCGGGCCTGAATGGCAGGCTACCTTCTTTCTCTCTTGCCAAATCGTTCTGCCGGGAGTGTGAGGCACTGCTTTAGCTCTCTGATGCCTCCGATTCTCTCAAAGTCCCTGGGAGTGTGTTCTCTCCCGGCGGTCTGAGAAGGGACCTTCTTTTGCAGCCGCTTGGCTGGGTGGTATTTTTGGGATCTGCAAGTGCAGAGGTACAAAAGCTCCTCCTCCTCCTCTTCCCAGGTAAAGCTGCAGAGCCCCGGCTGCTCGCTTCACTCGCCGCGGGGGGCTGTGCGCAGGGATCCTCCCAGGAGGGAGCCAGCTCCAAGGCTCTGCTCTCAAGCGTGCTTATTGTTCTCCTCTTGGTTCTGTGCGAAGCCCAGGAGGCAGGAGGCACCGCAACCGAAATCCACATGAGCCCTCCTTCACTTTCCAAACCCTTCTGGAGCCGTGTGCTGCGTCTCACTTTGGTTTCGCTCTTTGTTCGCTGAAAGCTCTGCTCAATGGCGTCAGATAACTCTGTATACAGTTGGGAATTTTCTAAAGCAATTTCTCCAGAGCTGTTCACGCAGTGAGGAGCGGGGAGGTCTTCCGCTGGGTCCGAATGCAAACTCTGCCCAGCAGAGCCACCCACAGAGGGTCCTCTAGGTTTTCTTTCTCGGTCCTTCCTGCCCCTGCAACGTGCTTGGAATTTCGCCCCACCGCCTCACCCTGACCTTTAGCTTCCTTTCTAAGATCAGTTAAGCCATCTGAATAGTCAACGGAAAACCCAGACTCTTCTCATCCAGGGGCAACAAGCCAATTCTAAAAGATGCCCTTTCATGACAGCAACTAAACCTTCAGTGATAAATGTGCACTATCACGAAACAAAAGTCAAGATACAAGTTGCTAAGCCGGACACCAATCCTTTCTCAACAGAACACCAACAAAGCATTTCTCCTTTGCAGGAAGGACATATTTAGTACCACACTTTCAGTCTGAATGATGAAGAAAATTCACTTATTTCTCCTTAAAGACAGGTTCAACTCAACTGATTTTATTTGAAGCTTTGAAAACACAGAGGTTGAACAGCGGATGGGAACTGGGCTGAGAGCGTCTTTTCGGGCCTGAATGGCAGGCTACCTTCTTTCTCTCTTGCCAAATCGTTCTGCCGGGAGTGTGAGGCACTGCTTTAGCTCTCTGATGCCTCCGATTCTCTCAAAGTCCCTGGGAGTGTGTTCTCTCCCGGCGGTCTGAGAAGGGACCTTCTTTTGCAGCCGCTTGGCTGGGTGGTATTTTTGGGATCTGCAAGTGCAGAGGTACAAAAGCTCCTCCTCCTCCTCTTCCCAGGTAAAGCTGCAGAGCCCCGGCTGCTCGCTTCACTCGCCGCGGGGGGCTGTGCGCAGGGATCCTCCCAGGAGGGAGCCAGCTCCAAGGCTCTGCTCTCAAGCGTGCTTATTGTTCTCCTCTTGGTTCTGTGCGAAGCCCAGGAGGCAGGAGGCACCGCAACCGAAATCCACATGAGCCCTCCTTCACTTTCCAAACCCTTCTGGAGCCGTGTGCTGCGTCTCACTTTGGTTTCGCTCTTTGTTCGCTGAAAGCTCTGCTCAATGGCGTCAGATAACTCTGTATACAGTTGGGAATTTTCTAAAGCAATTTCTCCAGAGCTGTTCACGCAGTGAGGAGCGGGGAGGTCTTCCGCTGGGTCCGAATGCAAACTCTGCCCAGCAGAGCCACCCACAGAGGGTCCTCTAGGTTTTCTTTCTCGGTCCTTCCTGCCCCTGCAACGTGCTGTGGAATTTCGCCCCACATCCTCACCCTGACTTTTAGCTTCCTTTCTAAGATCAGTTAAGCCATCTGAATAGTCAACGTCCTTTTGTGAGTCGGGCAAGAGATGCTGGGTCTGCTGTGTGTCTTCTGGAACAACTGAGTAACCATCTTGTTTTTCCCACTTGATGTTCATATCTTCTGGGATTTTAAAAATTTGAAACAGGTTCTCTAGGTTTTGAGCAGCAGTAGAGGGTTCTTGGGAGGGCTGGGTAAAACTGGTGCTTGGAGTGTCCGACAGGATGGGCGTTACAGTCACCGAAGCCCAAGATGCACAGCTGTTCTCATTCTCTGTCCCCGTTTTTAGATCGTTTTCACTTTCCAACGTAATTACTTCTAGAATATTTTTGTTTTTGTCCGCTTTCCATAGTATTTATATTTGCATCTTGCTCAAAAGTAGCCTTAATAAGTGAGGAGGGACCTTTCACGTCCGAGCTGCGGGATTCAGACGGCTTGTCTTGATCAAAGCCTCGAATCGCCTGCCAGGCTTCTGGCTTCTGAGGCAAAGAATTCTCTCTCTTTGGGAGCATTGCTTCTTCAAGGTCACCATTTGAGCTGAAATGATCTAAAGGCATATAAATAAGGTTAAACTGAATTAAAAAGCAACAACGGAAATACAGTTTCAAAAATCAAAACAGGTGCCAAATTGCATTATTCTGTTTCAAGCTTTCAGAAAGTCATGAGACCTACAAATGCAATGCTGTGCTTGCCCCACTGGTGAGCATTCTTTCAGTTCTTCCTTAACCTACAGGTTAAGAAAATACGCACTTAATGCCTGAATTAATAAAGCACGCAACCTGAGACCAGGGAAATGAGAATGGTACCTGAAATTGCTTCCTCTAGTCTTAAGGTGCTTTCCAGACTACAAGATCAGTTAGCGTGAGGCAGACGCATTTTCCATTTCCCGGAAAATGAGTCACTAAAAATGGGCAACATCACCCTTCTGAACCATTCCTATCCATGTTCACCTTTCAAACTGCCAGGGGGGGAGCCCCACGCCCCCAGAGGGTCCTCTAGGTTTTCTTTCTCGGTCCTTCCTGCCCCTGCAACGTGTGTGGAATTTCGCCCACATCCTCACCCTGACTTTTAGCTTCCTTTCTAAGATCAGTTAAGCCATCTGAATAGTCAACGTCCTTTTGTGAGTCGGGCAAGAGATGCTGGGTCTGCTGTGTGTCTTCTGGAACAACTGAGTAACCATCTTGTTTTTCCCACTTGATGTTCATATCTTCTGGGATTTTAAAAATTTGAAACAGGTTCTCTAGGTTTTGAGCAGCAGTAGAGGGTTCTTGGGAGGGCTGGGTAAAACTGGTGCTTGGAGTGTCCGACAGGATGGGCGTTACAGTCACCGAAGCCCAAGATGCACAGCTGTTCTCATTCTCTGTCCCCGTTTTTAGATCGTTTTCACTTTCCAACGTAATTACTTCTAGAATATTTTTGTTTTTGTCCGTTTCCATAGTATTTATATTTGCATCTTGCTCAAAAGTAGCCTTAATAAGTGAGGAGGGACCTTTCACGTCCGAGCTGCGGGATTCAGACGGCTTGTCTTGATCAAAGCCTCGAATCGCCTGCCAGGCTTCTGGCTTCTGAGGCAAAGAATTCTCTCTCTTTGGGAGCATTGCTTCTTCAAGGTCACCATTTGAGCTGAAATGATCTAAAGGCATATAAATAAGGTTAAACTGAATTAAAAAGCAACAACGGAAATACAGTTTCAAAAATCAAAACAGGTGCCAAATTGCATTATTCTGTTTCAAGCTTTCAGAAAGTCATGAGACCTACAAATGCAATGCTGTGCTTGCCCCACTGGTGAGCATTCTTTCAGTTCTTCCTTAACCTACAGGTTAAGAAAATACGCACTTAATGCCTGAATTAATAAAGCACGCAACCTGAGACCAGGGAAATGAGAATGGTACCTGAAATTGCTTCCTCTAGTCTTAAGGTGCTTTCCAGACTACAAGATCAGTTAGCGTGAGGCAGACGCATTTTCCATTTCCCGGAAAATGAGTCACTAAAAATGGGCAACATCACCCTTCTGAACCATTCCTATCCATGTTCACCTTTCAAACAGAAGAGAGAAAACCTGGAATTCTGGGGGATGCGAAAACTTCATTAAAAGGGTACTTCTGAAGACACTCAGGTCTTGGGCCCTGTGTTAAATAAAACTAACATAAACTGCAAGATAGTCTCAAATAGAACTCTGTTTGTTTCCATTTTCTGGAAATTTCCCCCCTTCCACGTCAGTCTCTGACTATAATTCACCCTCTGGGAAGACACACATGTAGAGCCTGCCATGTGTTTCTGGCACACGGGGCTACATCACAGGTGAAAACCACACCATCAAGGTTTCTACGCTGCACAGTGGCCTAAACGAATCCAGGCTTGATGAGCTCAAGATCTCAATACCATAAGAAGTCATCTCTCTGGTCATCGCAGACAACAAATGTTTTCATTGGTCAAAAGAGTATAAAAAATGTTTCAAACAAAATGAAAAGTGAGGGCTTCCCCTGGTGGTCCAGTGGGTAAGGACACCGCCTTGCAGTGCAAGGGGCGCCGGTTTGATCCCTGGCCTGGGAAGATCCCACGTGCCACGGAGCAGCTGGACGGATGTGTCCAATGACCGAGTTGGAGCTCTGGGGCGCATGCGCCCAGAGCCGGTGCTCTGCGACGACAGACGCCACCGCGATGGGAGGCCCACAGGAGCCAAAGAACAAAGACGGATGAAAACAGAGAAACGAAAGACCAATAGAAGTGGCCTGCCCATCTCCCTCCCTCCCCACCCCACCCCCAAAAGATAAATTAAAAAAAAAAAAAAAAGAAAACTGAAAGATAAAACATAAGCCGAGAGGAAACCTGAGACGAAACCTACACAACGACGTTTCAGTTCGAAAAGGTATTTATATATCCCTGATTTGCATTCTTATGATTATTTCACAGAAGGCTAGAGATTAACCTATGACAGAGGCCCCCTTGGTGCCCACCAACCAGCATGTCAATCAGGCTCTTTATATAACTTTAAAATATTGATATCTGTGTATTTTTCATGAGATTAACATACTAGAAAAGGAAGGTATAGGAGATGGATGGAGGGAAGAGAAGGATGGAAAGGAAAAGGGAGTGAGGGAGGAGGAGGCTTTAAACCCTCATAGCAGATGAAACCTACAGATTAAAAAACACTTCAGGTATTTTTGAAAAGAAATTCTCTAATAAGTGCAAGATGCAAAATATACACCAACAGTCACTGTTCAGATATCTTTAGAAAAACCCCTGTGAGGAACTGGGGATATAATGAAAATAGGTCTTAAGTTTCCCGTCTCAAGAGAACGGCAACTTGCAGGGGAAAAGGGTGGACAGATGGTTATCAACCAGGCGGTAAAGGTGTGATGAGAACAAAGGGCTTCCCCAGACTGCAGTCAACCCGGCCACGTCCTAAAGGCTAAGCAGCGCTGTGCTCTGTCATGTATGACTCTTTGTGACTCCATGGCCCGCCAAGCTCCTCTGTCCATGGGATTTCCCAGGCAAGAACACTGGAGTGGGATGCCATTTCCTCCTTCAAGACATCTTCTCGACCCAAGGATAGAACCCATCTCTCTTGCGTTCCCATCCTGTCTCTTGCATTGGAAGGAGGATTCTTTATCGCTAGCGCCAACTGGGAAGCCCCCAAAGCAGCATTAGGCCAGATTAACAAGAGTCGGGGTGGACCCCCAGTCCCTTGACGTAGGACACGAAGAGGCTGGAACAGTAGAGCATTGTGTCTCTTAGTGCCCCAGGGCAGGAGGATTTCGTGCACGTGAGGTGGTTGTGTGTTTGTTTAGACTTTGGGGCTTTCCTGACATTAACAAGCAGGCAGATGGCAAGAATCCATATGGTGTGTACCATATTCACCCTTGATTCTATGATAGATCCTTTATGGTAAGTTGCAAATGGAATGCAGGCCATGAACAGCTGATGACTGACAAAGGCAGTTATCTTAAAACTGGTTCTGTACAAAATTCACACACCAAAGGAACCCATACTCAAAATTTCAGGATGACTTAGTTGATTTAAACTCAAGCAACTAATCAACCAGATACAACTCCAATCCAATTATTTTAAATTTTATTCTTAATTCATAGAAGATACACCTAGTACTGAGCCATTACCTTGTTGACTTTCAGTGATGAATTACAATACCAGAGCCCATTTTTCTTTACCAAACTGCTTTAAAAAGCAAAAAGAGAGGGCTTCCCTGGTGGTCCAGTGGGTAAGGACACCGCCTTGCAGTGCAAGGGGCGCCGGTTCGATCCCTGGCCTGGCAAGATCCCACGTGCCGCCGAGCGGCTGGACGGATGTGTCCAATTACCAAGCCGGAGCTCTGGAGCGCATGCGCCCAGAGCCAGCGCTCTGCAACAACAGAGGCCACCGCGATGGGAGGCCCACGCGGGCCAAAGAACAAAGATGGATGAAAATGGACAAAGGAAAGACCAATAGAAGTGGTCCACCTGCTCCCCTCCCTCCCCCCTCCGAAATAAATAAATAAATAAATCTTTTAAAAAAAAAAAGGCAAAAAGAGGGTGAAAGGAAAAGTCTTTGCCCTAAAATTACAGGCAATATATTGTGTCTGAGTTTCTCTGGGGAGGAGAACCAGGGAGTCCAGCAGATTATAAAAAGGGTCTAGGTGACCGGAAAGTTAAAAAACTACTGCCTTAAAAAAACAAAACATACAAGCAAAAGAACCACAAAACATTTTTTAGGCTGCACCTTGCGGCATGTGGGATCTTAGTTCAGCAACCAGGGATCAAACACACCCACTGCCTGCACTGGAAGCCAGAATCTTAACCACTGGACTGCAAAGAAGCCCCCCACTGTTCCTTGAACTTAAAACTCTTGTGGGAATAGGAAGGAAAAGTTGCTATTTTAAATTTACATATTCTTTACGAGGAAGAGAAACAAGGGAAAAAAAAGAGAGTGAAATAGCAACAGAGAGGGAGGAGAGAAGAGACACAACATAGAGGACAGGAGAAGAGCAGGTTACCTGGGCATGTCCTCTGGGTGATGCTGGCAACCAGCGGCGGCTCAGGGACCTCGGGCAGCTCAGGGATGGGGCTCAGGAGCGGCTTCCTGGATGCAATGTCTCTTTCGCCATATAGAGACTTCTGGATACCTTGTCTCCTTCCCTTTCCTTTCTTCTTTCTGCAGCTTTTAAAACCTGAGAAAATGTATTAAAATGCTGTCATTGAGAAAGAAGTAGCACCATACTCCATTCTGACCCTGAGCTAATTTTTATAGAAAAACTTAAGACTAATTATTCCATTTAAAACTTTAGAAATTTCAGTCAGGGCTAAAGGGCTTGGTGACTTACAGAGGGTCATATAGCTGAAAGCTTGAAGTGTTTTCTTACAATGCATACAAGACCAGCCCATTTTCTTTACCAAACTGCTTTAAAGCAAAAGAGGCTTCTGGTGGTCCAGGGGGCCCCAGTGCAGGGCCAAAGATCCCACGTGCCGCCGAGCGGCTGGA